>JAMBUR020000006.1:2400000-3677128 GCA_023721895.2 Talaromyces albobiverticillius
TCACAGAAACACCTCAAAAGATTTTCCATCAGGTCCTGCAAAAATACAATTAGATGATAAAAGATACAGTCTGAATCTTGAATTGCGCCTGAACGAACTGATGAGAAGATAGCACAACCTATTCTCAATGACCGTGGTGCTGCAAACACAAGCACTTACATCAAAGACGAAAGAGCAGTCTCTAAACAATGCATCCGTGTGTGCGAACATACTATAGAGCTGATACGATACCTACAATTCAATGGTTTCTTCAAATAAGTAATGAGAAATATGGAATATTTACATTACTCCACATCGTTTTATTCTGAAAGTTGGGTTTGATAGAACAAGCTTGTTACCCTCTCGGTGATCTACCATCCGATGAAATCGTAGAAACGGGGATGTTGTCTAGAGATGATTTAGGTGTCAGTTGATAACCTCGCCCGTAGCGCTCGCTGTAGACCTGAGTCTGACTTTCCTGACCAACAGGAAGTGATTGCTGGTTGTCTGCAGGAGGCGAGTCTTGATCATGCGTTCGCTGGAAGTTGATACTAGTCATGTCCCGAGATATTTGTTGAAGAGAATCGTCACTGAGATGGCCGCCAACCTGCCTATTCTTCCATCCTAGGCCCCGATTCGTTCCATGGATGACTTGCCCATTGGTTGAAACCATGAATTGAATGGAATCGCCGGTACCATAATTTTCAACAGTAGTAACAGTCTCTTTGAGATGTTTGTCTGCTTGCGAGCAAATACCTATGCATTGGCGAGTTGTTTCCCACTCGTCTCGTAGTCTTGTCAAATCCGCAATATCCTCCTCCGATTTCATTCCCGACTTGGATTTCGCAAGCATGCGATCCATGATGTCTTGGATATGCCTCTCCAACTTGATAGCTGTTGAGCTGAGGCTTTCTTTACATTGATGCAAGCCCTGATTCACGATCATTTCAGGTACAGCAGTCGAGTCTGATGATCCAGTAGAGTGGTCACTCCGCTCGGGAATGAGCTGAATTTGCTCAATATGTTCAGATAATCGCGCGCAAATTTGAAGACATCTCTCGGTGCTGAGTCGCTCCTCTTTCATCTCTTGCATTTCAGATATATCGCGCTCTGAGCCTACAGCTGCCTTTTCAAGCACACGCTCTAGTTTCTCATCCATACTTTCGAGATGAGCTTCAAGATCGTCCTTCGTGACTTCGATCAGCCGTTTATGGTTTTCGAGGACTTCGGCGGTGACAGAAGACCGATGACTACCGATTTATCAGTTCAGCATATCCATAACATAATCCTCACGTCCAAACATAAGCTTACAGGGTTGCGTCAGTCAGAGCAATATTGATAGTCAACTTGTATCCAGCGAGTAATCGCCTAAAACCGTCGATATCGTCGCGCATATATCTTAAACGAGCCCAATCGCGAAAGCTTTTTCGGTCGCCACCAGATCGCGATAAGCATTTCACAAGCTGCTGTTCAAATTCCTTACATGCATTCCCGCATCTTTTCAGAGGAAGATCAAGCGCAGGAAGTGATGTACCCGCTGATGTTGTGATTATATCTTTGAGCGGATCCAAAACCGCAATCAAAGACTCCAACTCCTCTAGAAGGTCACGGACACGTTTTGGATGACAATTGAAGCTCTTGACGGTCTCGTATAGTGTGATGCTGGACTGGAAAGCAAATGATGCCAAGGTGAGCAACCCGGAAGTCAGGCCTACGACTTCGGCCATGATTTTGAATATGAATAATCAGGCCGTAAAGAGGAAACGAAACGGGAGTCGACGGTCGTATTGAGTATTGCAAAAGTATGTTGATTGACGTGTCTTCGATGAGGCCGAACAAGTCTCTAATGTATGAAGAGTGTAGTTAGGTAGAAAGGGCTGGGCAGTGTGGGGTTACCAGTAATGCCGCGAAAGCCAGGCGACTAATCCATTTACACAATTGGCCCGAAATCAGCCATCTTGCTTCGAAACACTCGAGATGACCAATCAATGTTCATAGCAGGAATTTTTCTAAAAAAAAAACACAACAAAATAACCAAGAGTTGAAACTTATATACCAACTTAACTTGGTTGTTAGCGCCACCATCAATGACGGTTAAACTGTACAGAGTAATAGAGCGTTTACTGAAACGGTGACACCTAATATAATCCACCTCTGAGCTCGGGGGTGGATTACGTTAGGTGTCGCCATTTCAGTAAGCGCTCTATTACTCTATATAGTTTAACCTCCATTGGTGGTGCGCTAACAACCAAGGCGGGAGAATTCCCCCATTTCTCATCGCACGAAATTTTTCCATATCTCTCTCTTGACGCTGTGTTCAAAATAATCGTGTCTAAGGAAGTTTCTCTACTTTGCGTTTTGATTGTCATGGCTGACCCCCTTTCAGTCACTGCCAGTCTCGTGGCGTTGGCTGGGTTTGCATTCCAGGCGAGCAAATCACTTTATAAAGTCATTGAAAGTTTCAAATCTTCAAAAAGAGCTGTCCGTGAGCTTCGAGAAGAAGTTGAATCCTTGAATGGAGTTCTGGAAACTTTGTCACAGATGGCTACCGAATATGGTGCTCAATTGGCGTCGCTAAAGCTTCCTCTGCTACGGTGTGGTAAGACATGTGCCGAATTTGAAGATGTTATCAGCAGATTCGCGGGGCATTCAGATGGCCAGAGGACAAGCTTTCGTGAATGGGCAAAGTTGCAGTATAGAGGAGGTGATATTGGGGACTTGAAAACCACACTAGCTGGCTATAAATCGACAATCAACATCGCCATTGGCGGCGCTACTTTGTAAGTCATTTGCATGGGGAGATACGTTCCTCGTAACTAGGTGACTGATTTGATATAGTCGCCAAGCTGCAGTCACAGCAAACGTCCTTGATGACTATAAGACTATGATCGAAGAAGCCACATCCGACCTCCAGGATCATTTACAGCTAATCGACGAGAGAATGAAATCGCTTATAAAGAACAGCGCTTCTCTTCCAACCCTACGCCCTCCCGAGGTTGAGGAGATTGTGGAAGAAAAAAAGAGCATAGGACAGTGTCTAGAAATCTGCACGCAGGTTTCTCAATTAATAGAGGCATACCAGACTCGTCGGGTGGTCTATCAGCCACCTAGTGACTCCATATCACCCGAACAGTCTACCTTCAGAGCCGAAACAGCGACAAATGATCTGCTGATGGGATTTAAAACAAAATTATCTACAAATACCAGGGACCTTCAAGATCGGCTACAAGAGCTAGAGAATTGTCTTGAAAAATACTCTGGACGAAGCGACAATCACCCAGACATAGACCTCCTCCAAGCTATGAAAGAGGAAAGAGATAGTATTACACAATGCCTTGAAATCTGTACTGATGCTTCTGATCTTACGGCAACAGCCCGTACGAATGTCTATGAGGATGTAACCTCCGCCGATAACGCCCATCAGTTGGTCGTGTCAACAATAGGTGACCTTATATCTGCGAAACGTATCATGACTGGGTCCAACTCAGTCCAGTGGCTGGGGCAGATGTCCGATGAGACCATCCAAAAGCTTTCCAGCGAAAACAAACGCGTTATTCTCGAGAATCAAAGTAGCCAGGCGCACGGACAGAAGGATGTCTTTCACAACCTTTATGGAGCGGGATACCAGCTGAAAGGCGAAGTAAAATTGGCAGGTGGCAAGATAGGGGAATAGAGTCGTAATAAGCTCATGCATAGGTTTAATGTGAAATTTTCAAGTCACTGCAATTTGACTATGCACAATATAGCATCTCCTCTACTGCGTGGTAGTTAACACTCAACTGTCATTCGAGTACTCAATGATGGCTGTCGCGCCGCGTTAAGGATTGTTCTCTGATGCCCGCGGTTGTTGCAGGTATCGAACCCAGCTTTCGTCCTTGCCCATGCGTTTCAAAATTAGCCACGTGTAGCTATATACTCTTGCCTCGCTCAGAGTTGACGTAACGATCCTTTAGTATTTGCTGGAACGTAGAGTCGGAAACGTCTCCAAAGCATTGTGTTGTGTGAGCTTTGGCGGAAATTGACTTGGCTGTGGCGGGGTGTCCATTCGCGGAGCCGATTACTTGGAACACATCTTCTTCCGCCACAATATTTTCGAAGACATTAACGCTGGGCGGCTCGGACAAGGTGTCGAATGACATAGGATTTGGGATACTACGCATTGCACCGCTGCTGTTCGGGCGATTGTTGAACATGATCGATTAATCGAAGACCAAAGTTCAGCTACATACATTACATTTATTTCGCGGAAGGAAACGAGAAAATTGTTCTTGGTTGGGCTTTAATATTTCATCCAGCGCCATTGTGGGGCTATACAATGTCAGATATCAGCTGACCAAAGAACTTGAAGATGAACAGCGGACTTGAGACTGTTCAGGGTGGATGACGATATTGTTCAACAAGTGCCTGAAAGACAAGGCATGCTGGCTTAATTCAGTGAGGCGTGTACATTGCAGATTGCTAGTACAAGCATTAGTACTTCACCGATGGCAGCCGTGGTAGTTCGTTTGACTTATTGAGATGCGAGCGCAAAGGTCCCTCAACGCACCGTCACCGTCAATGTATGATGCCTCTAGCAATGATAGCTGTAAGATGATTGCATGCATCAACTTGAAGTGTAAACGAGTTTGAATTGTTTCTATTGGCACCTTTGCATTTGCATTTTTCCCAATATTGGATAGGACAAAACCCATATCAAGGTCTATCTCTCCGTTTCAAAAAATCGCCATTGCCAGAAATCTCGTACTCAAATCATCCCTTGTTTCGACAGGCTTGAGACTACCCCAATGCGGAAGCTGAACGTTCTTTCAGAATCATTTCGACTATGAGAAAGATTAGCAGTGAAGCTTGAACCGATTGTAGGATATATCTTACGTGACTGTGACATCAGATACATTAATTTTCATCTGCTAACCGTTCATTCTTATCTTTAAACCTCAGAGTCTTCTCTCAGTTACTGTTTTCAATGTCAGCTCTATGTTCAGGTACTGTCACCCCAGTCTATCAGGTTCGAAGCTATTCACTTTCTAGCGAATCACGACGTCAGCTTGCCTCAAGCAAAATACTAAGAGTACATTACTTTCTGCACACATAATTCATGTCAGTATATCTTCTTATCTTCCTCGTAACATTTGGAATGGGACTTGCCGGCTATGTTTTGTGTCAGCGCCATTGCTATAGTAAGAATTGCATCTTTAGGTAGAAATGAGCACTAACAGGCTGGCATCTTCATATTGATTAGCTATATCGAAGAGCAGGAAAGGCTTTCTAATCTGTATGTTGAGCATACTCACAGGCTACCAATTTTGACTGGTCATCAAATCTGTGATTGTGATTGAAAGTCTTCCAACGGAATGGATCATTGCTCACTTTCTACGTAGTCATTTCATGTTAGCGCGTCTGTCAGTTTTTCATGCGCAAGTATTCATCTGAATATTTGGTAAGAGAAAAAGGCTATCACTTACTTCCTATCATTTTGATCTTGTTAGCATGTTACCTATCGATGACCGTGACTCACTTTTAGCCTATTGTTCAACCCGCGTAAGCTTTTTGTCTTTCCAAGTCACTTAAAGATAAACGTCAGTCAAGGGTTATAATTACAGCCTAGCAATTTTAACCGGTTAACTCCGTAATCACGTAGCATTAAATGATGTACTTACTTTCTAAGCCATTTATTAACATCAGTCCTATGCGCAGGTAGGTATAGCTCTCACCTCCATGATTATCACTCACCGGCTGGATGTTCCGTCAGAGACTTCTTTGTACTATTTGCTGACTTTGAAAGGGCTCACTTACAGGCATGATGAAGAAATTTTGAAGTGTATGAAATGGTTAGCAAGGTAATATTGCAATATGTGTCCACAAGTTGATAACAATATAGTACCCAGAAAATATGAAATATGAAATTTCAAGCTTGAAGGCTTCTCATTGAAAGGGTTCTACATTAAGGTAACTTATGTCACCTTTACCCCTCTTGGTCTTTATGCAAGAAACTGTCATTGGCTACACAAACAATGCATGCCCTTCACAAGCGTATACCAATAATAGCTTCATGATAAGCGCCCTTGTTACTACTTCGTACCACTGGTGCAATCTGAGCGTGACAATCTGAAAGGACTCATTCATTGGCTTATAGCTTAGCGCCGGGAGCTAATTCGATTAAAACGAAAACTATGCTCCACCTATCATTGGCTGCAAGACGGGTGCTTAGCCAACCTTGAACTTATGGTGTAGGTCGAAACCAATAACAGCACTTGCTCCCGCTAAAAGGCCAAGCTCTACCCACCATTCATAAGATTATCTTATAATCGTGGAGTTGGCCAAAGTCAATATCGGAATAGAGTACCCCGCCCAATATTGAAACTCCCAGGATTCGCCCAAGCCACGACGCCATCCCCGAACTTGTACTCCTCTTCGATAAGAATATCATATTTGTCCTGTCGGACAATCAGCTAGATTGGACTACTATGTAAACTCCGTTAAATGCAGTATCAAAGATCAGGCTGCTCATGTTATCGGTGAACTTGTTGAGTTTTAATATGGCTAGACTTTTCTACGACGCAGCAAGGTCACTGGTTAAAAGACAAAGATTTTCGTAATCTATGTGTTCATCTTCAGACACCAACAGAGGCTTTATTCCAGTCCACAGCTCCTTGTTCGTCGTCCGACCTGAATCATCGGCCTGCCTATCAATAATGGAGCGCTGTTCCTTTGTCTCAATGGTACATTGAATCCGCGCCGGAGTTGTCTGATTCCGCTCGAATTCGCACTATTGTGGTCGTTGTGCGTCGATGGTGGGCTTCAACTATCGTTGAGCACGGGCATCCAAAGTTCCAAGTAAGAAGACGAAGATAATAGGAAAAGTTCTCGCAAAGGACGTAAATCTATTTTTGCATACCATAACCAATAATGGTCGGAAGGATCTTAATCGAAAGCGCCATCCTTCGACTGGGAAAACATTGCGCGATATCAGGGCTGCTTTGCTTTATGGGAAGTTGAAGACAACAATGCACATACTGAATAAAGATCATGAAAGGATAACTGAAGAATTATCTTCAGTAGTTTCTGTTAAGCAGGTTTATGGACGACAGCATAATTCCTACCGTTGAGTATGCCGGCGTGTTTAGAGCGACCTTCTGGAGGGACTGCAATAATTATTAGTAAATGAATGCTTCAAGCTTAATAACCCTTCATTTCCGATCATCGCCAAGAAGTGGCAAATTCTGTAGACGAAAATCAGAGAGAGATAATCGCAACTTAACTATAGCTTTGTTGCTATCGGTCCCGATCTAGGCATGATGTCGAAGGTCAGACAGTATGTATGAATCGTTCCGAGAATCTATCTCACTAACTTAACTAACTTCTAGCGATCTTATTAAGCCTTTATTCAAAATGTTAATTATATAATCCACCGCTTCAAAATTTGTCGTGATAAATGGTCTAATATACTAGCGATAAGTTGTTGATTATCGAGAGACTATTGCCGTCTTGGGCCTGACGCAGATGAGACTTTATATGCCCTTCTCGTTATGGATTACTCTCATCTTGAATACGCTGGGTCATGGGAAAGTGTAACTGAAGCATTAACGCGCCTTCATGTTGGTTTATCACAGTAGAATTTCGAATATCACTAAATAGCCCACGGTATCCCGTCTACTATCCTACCTAAAGATATGGAACTGTAGATCCGCCCGACAAAGTCAAATCTCTCTCTACTCCAGTAGTTTCTCTCCAACTGGGGAGAGTCCGGGGATTGAACACACGTGAAATGCCTCACCATCGGCAATCTGCTATTCTCGAGTAGAGGACCCAGAGGGCCCAAACACCGGTGGTAATAAACCGCCACGCCCGTCCGTTTACCTTGCTGGCGTTACGCTTAGCCGATTAACCACGTGCAAACCTCCTATCCCAGATATTTCTCTCCAGCTGGGGAGAGTCTGGAGAACAAACAAATCTATGTCTACAATGTAGCAGGCAAAAGTACTACTGTCTAATACATCGTCCACCCTCCACTCGCACTAATCGCCTGCCCCGTCACCCACCCACTCTCCGGCCCTGCCAGCCAGGCCACAATATTCGTCACATCGCCCACCTGCGCCATCCGTTGCTGCATAGGCGTCTGATCCATCTGCATCTTCACAATGTCCTGCGGAATGCGCCATATCATCTCCGTCTCCACGGGTCCCGGGTTGATCGTGTTCACCGTGTGCCCTGCACCTCCCAACTCCGCTGCCCAGCACCGCGTCAGCCCCTCCAGCGCGGACTTGGACGAGCAGTAAGCTGATAGATCACGGAATCCCTGGCGACTGCCCACCGAGCCGATGTTGATAATGCGGGCGCCGCCGCCGCCGGGCGCGCCGCTCGGGGGTGGTAAGTGCGGATGCACGGCTTGCAGCATGAGCAGCGGCGCGCGCACGTTTACCTCGAAGACCTCTGCAAAATCCTCCGGTGTGATCTCGTGGAACGGCTTGACGCATTCGACGCCCGCGTTGTTGACGAGGATATCGATGTGGTCGGTCTGAAAGTCCTGCAGCACTCTCTGCACGATGGTCGCGGCGGACGCCGGGTCGCGCAGGTCAGCCTGCACGCCGATTGCAGACGAGGGCTGGATGGTGTGGATTTGTTCGATTAGCTCTGCAACCAGTTTTGTGCTGCTCGCGGATGTGTATGTGATGGCGACCTGGTGAGCTGCCTGTTAGCTACCTAGTGTCCGCACGGCATAAATGATAATACATAGTGGTGAGTATGCACTAACCTTTGCCCCCCGCCGTGCTAGTTCGAGCGCAATGGCGGCGCCGATACCGCGCGATGCACCGGTTACAATGGCGACCTTGCCGGCGAGCGTTTGGAAGGTGTGTTTTGACTGTAGCGCGTCCATGGTCGCGGGTGGTAAGTGGTAAGCTTCTTCAAGGTTGTTGTTACGTGCAGGTGGGTGTACTCTGCGTCGTATTTATGTTGTATGCCCGGATATGGGAGGCACGGAGATCGGATTTATAGAGATGTGAGGCACGGAGTTTTGCTGTATTAAGACCGGTTATTCCCAGCATCTCCATGGAGATGTTGACCTGATCCTTGAACAAAGTAAGGCACGTAGTGGGTGCTGTGAAGCCTATGATATCACAGTGGGGCATTAGGTGTGTAGGCTGTGGCACGGACCCAACACTTTGCTGTATTTAGGGGACAGTTAGGGCTAAAAGCTAGGATTGATAGGCGCTTTACCCTTATAAACTGCGGGGAATCAAGAGGCGTAAAGTGAATCATCATATTAGTCATATCCAATGTCTTTAAGCTAACGTAATCGGTAAGCGAGCGGGCCATGTAAGCGAGCGGGCCATTTTCTCCAGAAAACGCGCTCTATATTAATTACTAGATTTTAATGCGTCAATATGTCACCAATTCGTACAGGAAATATATAAAACTTAAGCGATTAAGAGGGTAAGATATTATTTACTATTTCTGATTTAAAAAATAGAAGAATTCAAACTATATGTGAAGCTATATAGATTTATAATGTTTCTTATACAACTCTCCAATGTTGACTTGCTGGCATTGAATATCAAGCTAAAAAACACGTAAATAATCATAAATTGACTAGATTGGAGGAGGAATTACTTATAAAATAGATATTAGATCTAGATAAGCGAGGATTACCTTCCTAACCTTCTATAATATAAGATATGGCTAATATTCTTCTTTTTTAATATAGAAATTAGTAGGTTAGAGAAAAATGGGTATATAACCTAGTTCAATGTCACTTAGAGCTAAAAACACGATTTTTATGAAGATATAACTATAAGCGTGCTAAATATGAAGATTTAAAGATAATTGAAGAGTATTTTGATTGTATACAAGAGACTATAACTAAGTATAAAATCTTATTAGAGAATATTTATAACTTTAATAAGACTAGCTTTGCAATAGGCTTCTATATAAGTATAAAGATTATTACTAGAAGCAATCAATATGGCTATCTATATCTACTATAATCTGGTAATTAAGAATAAGTAACTACAATTAAAGTAGTTAACTCTACTAATTAAGCCTTACCCTTATATGTGATCTTTAAAGCCTTAAAATACTCTCAAGAAGCCTGGTTTGAGACCTTTCTAAATAATTAGAAGATTAATATTAGTAATAATAGATAGACAATAAATTAGATTAGAATAGATTAGCTTATTAATTACTTTATTTCTCATATAAATAGCTAGATAATTAGATAATATTATATATTAATTCTAGATAGCTATAGAAGCTATTTAACTACTTAATTTAATTATATATATATTAAGAATAATATTATTCTAATCTATATACCTCTATATTCCTTATACCTCTTATAGCCTCTCAATGTTAGCTATTTTACAGTTTTAAAATGATAATATGGAAAGCTTGTTAAGTAGCAGATAAGGCTTAGTTTCAATTATATTAATAAAATTAACTTTCTTACTACATTTCTAGAGGCCCATATAATGGCTTATAAAGCTGAGACTATTCAGAATAGCTTTAAAGCAATTAGATTAGTGCTATTAAATCTAAAGCAAGTTTATTAATAACTTACTATCTAATTAAAGACTCTAATACTACCTTCTTATCTATTTAGTGATTTACAATCATCCTACTTATAAACACCTCAAAATCTGCGTTAATTTAAGCGTTAATTGAGTATAATTAAGCAGCAAATTAATTAGCGTATGAGAAGCCTGTTTAAGATTATTAATGAAGTAATTAGCCGCATGTTAAAGGCCTACAAGACTAGTATTAATGAGCTTCTTATTATATAGAAGAAAGTTCACAATTTATAGGCTATAAATAAGAAAGAAAAGTAAAAGCGTCAAAGATCTATAAAATAAATAACTTATAAGCAAGAAATTATTAGAGAGGAAGCTCAGATACTTATATAAGATTAGATTAAGGTATCTTAACCTGTTACTACTATTCTAGCCAAGCCTGAGCTTCTAGCCTCTTAAGTATGCGTACACCACCAATTTTGGTGTAGTATATATAATACTCTTGGGTATAGATCGCCTCAATATCCTAATCGTACTAGTAATTAATTTTTTGTATATAATTATTATTTTGGGTTAAAATTGAGGGTTAAAATCAATATAGAGCGCGTTTTCTGGAGAAAATGGCCCGCTCGCTTACATGGCCCGCTCGCTTACCGATTACGTTAGGGAAGAAATATTAAAGATCCACGCTTACTGACTGTACTTGATTTCGGCATGCCGCTTACAATGCTTGAATCCCGATAGCGCCTATAGTAAATAGTACATAGCCTCTATCAATAATACATCCAAAGAGATTTAAGAAGAATGTATATTATCTTAATTTGCTTACTAAATAAATATTTTTGGAGAATTAATAATAGATATTTAGACAAGGAACAGAAAAAGTTTTTATTTATATCTGATTCTGCGCGAGGCTACATTCTGATAGTTTATATTACATAGAAACAAGACTAAAGCGGCTGAGCGTGGCTGCCTATCCTGCATCTATGAGCTGTCTGTCAGAAATGTCGAATCATAGTGCTAGCTTGATAGTGCCGTGTTTTAGCAACGGAGAATATAGAGCGGGGTATTCCCTAGGAGGATTCATGTTGCAATATCTTACCTAATATAGATAGTGAAATGTTTATATTGTTATTCGCTCCTGGTAAGCCCAATTCTAGAGGGCTTCTTTTGTATCTGCAAAAAAACGCTCGGAAAATCTAGGTATCTTTCTGCCTATAATGGATCACATAACGCCGCCTACCAATCCTATCCGGCCCATGAAGGTTGCATACTTCCAGGGAGATGGATACAAAAAGGGACACTTTCAAAGCTATCCCTTGTTCAAAAACTGGAGCGACGGCAAATACCTAGAATTGATATACGCATCTACAATTTTGGTAGATGTGAACACTCTGAGTTCGGTGACTATATCGGATGCTCGTATCTGGTGGAAATTCTTTGTACAGACGTGTCTCAGAGAAGAAGCTGCTATCTTGAAAGAAATCATTGATTTTGGCTGTGCCCTCACAGGATCTCTTTGTCATCTTTGTGAGTCGGAACCAAGTATTTTTTTGGTGGGAAACGAGGAGGCATCACACCAGGCGCAGACGCGTCCGAAGCAGGAGGTGACGCTAAATGATGCACATCGATTGATTTCTTCGCTACTTCCGAGTGAGATTGGAGATGAAATGGCACAGACTGCTGACGACCAGGATAAGATGATTCATTCACCTGATTATTGTCTCATCAATGCGGCCGCTACCTTCCTGAAGAAATTGGCCCTTGTCGTGGCCGGCAACAGAAGAAAGCCGGGCGAGGATGAAACTACTAACCGGCATAATGAGTCTGTGGACAGCGATGACGACAGATCTGGGGAATGTATATCTCCTCGGCGCCTGGAAGAGATCAGGCGTAGACTACGCAAGAATATTCTGTCAATGCGAGCCTCAGGCGATCGCTCGAGTTTTGCACGGCCTTGCATAGTGCATTCAAAATGGGTAGCGTGTTGCTGTAGTGGCCAAGCAATAGCTAAGAAATACTCTCACGAGCTGAGCACATCTGGAGGGATATTGTCTTACTTCAACCCCCATGAACCTATCATAAACGGCCTTTTAAGCAGAGCAATAGCTGCTACACTTCACAAGGAATTGGTCGCCATCCAGGAATGGTTGTTCTTCGGCGTGTTATATGAGATTCTCGCTCTCGTGGACATGGAGTTTGATATTTCTGAATATTTCGTATCGGACGGCGACCAAGTCATTGTAACAACAGCTAACCTGCACGAAGATATGCTCCAGTGGAAGACAAAAGCCGACAAAAGTCACCAGAAGGACGAGATTATGAAGCATGCCCGGCAGATTGTGACTGATTGCGGAAAAAACTTGGAACGCTACGATGTAGCTCAAAGTCCTGCAGTGACATCCGGCCTGGTTCTTTCCATCCGCCTGTTGTTGTCAGCCTTGGGTGAGTATATGGGCTTCATGGGTACCCCATGTATTGATCAGTTGCTATCGAATATGCTGGTCAGCATGGGGCGATGCCCTAGACAGGCAGCGAGAGTTTCCTTCTCTCACAGTATTGAAACTGTGTACTACATGTACTTGTTTGGCCCCTCCCTCCGAAACGAAACACATGATCGCTGCATCATGTCTCACTGTCATCAAAACGACCTTGATGAAACAAATTACCAACAGAGGCATATGATTGAAGCAGACGGAACATGTGCCTGCAAATGGATTGCCCTTAAGATCGGGTCCGAACTAGTCACGTTCAATGAAGTATGCAATAGCCAGTTTCAGAAAATGCAACAGCAGACAATGGAGATCCTAGAGAAAGGCGGCCTGCCCATTATATCCGTCATTCATTCAGTCCTCGGTGGGTGGGTGGTTCCGGAGATTATTGAATGGCACCCCGATGTCAAATATACAGCCATCTCTCATGTGTGGTCCGATGGCTTTGGTAATCCACATGGCAATAGCATTCCCTACTGCCAGCTGGTAGAACTTCAACAGCAGCTTGGCAGATTACACCCAGATGAACAAGAAGGTAATGGGCGGCTTTGTTTTTGGCTGGACACATTATGCGTTCCCGTGGCCCCAAAGGACCTGCTTCCAGAAGATAGAGACCGGTGGACTCGCGGCCGCAAGCTGGCCATCACCAGAATGAGAGATACATATTCAAATGCCAGCAACGTTCTCGTTCTAGACGCCGAACTAATGCAGCTCCCAGATCCGGTGTCCAAATCGCCTGAAGGCGCGGCCATTGAATACTTCACCCGAGTGGTACTCTCAAATTGGAGCAATAGAATGTGGACCTTTTCCGAGGCCTCGATGAATTGGAATTTGTATTTCCGGTTCAGCTTTCAGTATTTCTGCCCACTCCATTGTTATGTTCAGCTTGGTGGAAATTTGAGATTTTTCTTGAAGGTTATGGGAGACCTAAACATAAGCTGGGTGATCAGCAAAGCCAAAAAAGGCACAAGCACCCTCATGGCCAAAGTGTTGAACGATACAGGCGGCCGTGAGATAGACTTCTTTCTTGAGAGCTGGTCTGGGCTTCATTGGCGGACAACGAGCAAACCTGCTGATGAAGTGGCATGTGTCGCAAACCTTCTGGCACTGAACGTCACACAAATACTAAGCCCACAAAATCCCTTGGATCAATACAAGGAACTGCTAGCCCTCCAGCGCAAGTTTGCGTCCCAGATCATCTTCGCACCAGCCGCGCGGATCCCCGAACCGGGCTTTCGCTGGGCTCCCTCGTCTCTCCTTGGCCGTTCACCCTATTTACCCAATTCGACTATGACGAAACCGACTCATTTTGAGCCAGGACAGGGGCTGATTGGTCAATATCCAGGGATTATTTTTTCTTGTCTCCCGCTGCCGCCTCTTGGCTCCGAAGCACTCGCTCGGAATGCATATTCATTCCCTCTAAAACTTGTCGACATGCCGAGTGAGCAGCTTCCAACGCTCAAGATAGTGCTTGAATACCGAGAGCTTTGTAACTTTCCAGATGACTGGACTCGATATGGATCTGCAGAATAGGCTTTGATTTTGGAATATCCACTATCTAAAATAGGATCTATGACAATGGGGGCACTGGTCGGAGTACAAAACGAATCTGCCGGAGTCGCTTTGGAAAATGATCAGATTACGGGGCTGTTTGTCGGTATCATGTCTGTGACGCCAATAACACCTGATGACCCCGAGATTAATCATAGACCTCTACCGCCTGGCGCAAGACTTTTGACTGATGGGGATTTTGCCAAAGGCAGAAGTACGTCCGAAGATCAGTGGTGGTGTATCCGCTGATATATGTTAAGGTTGAGTGAAGTATGTAATTGGTATACAAATGTCTACCTATTCCTGATTACCACTATCATAACGAATGAAATTTAGGTTACAAGCGCGAGTCCCATCTTGTGCCCCATTTATAGACTACCTACTCATATATTTGTGTTTCTTGAATTATGTAGCCGCTCGGAGTTCCTGTCTTTTCCGTTCTTGGTATTCAAGATGCCACTCGTCGATAGCAGTGAGGCAGCCTTCACGGTCGAAATTGCTTAGATTCAGAATATAGTTCTCCGGTGCCCATTTAGCGGGCGAGAATGATGAAGAGGGGATCTCGAATCGTCCTGTTGTCCGGTACTCATGCTCCGGAACCGGCCAACCGTGCTCGTGGTAAATTGCAATTAGTTTTTTAACGTCTTCTCCGTCTTCGAAATAGCCAGGCTTGCGGTAGAATTCTGCCTGCTTGGATGTAGCTGTGGCGAGTCTGAAGAGCATACTCTTGTTTAGGATATTGTTCCCTTGTTGCTGCTGCCCCGTAGCTTCTGTTGGTGGTGCTGGATCGGGGAGAGAAAGATCTTCCAGCTCTCTGCGGACTTCATCTTCATCTTCATCATTGTCACCACTGACATAATATTCTTCATCCATGGTAAGATCCTCGTCTTCGGTGTCATCCTCATCATTCTCTTCAGGCATATAATCCTCTCTATCCCCTTCTTCATCATCCGGCACCCAACTCTCCTCCCACACAATTCTCGGATCCTTCCAAAAAAATTCAGCGGTCCCTCTATCCTTCCCCAGCGCAGAGACCAGCATGAATTGCAGCGTAATATGCCTCCACTTCCACAACTCCATATAATAATCCGCCGGCATCCGCGCATAAGCCGTATACCTCTGATTAAATGGCAATGCCTCATACGCCTCATGGTCAATCTGTATACTTTCGCCCAGAATTGTGTACTCAATGATTTCCCATGTGTGCGTGTCAAGAAGCAAGTAAACACCAGCCCGCTCAAACCCCTCAGTTAGCCAGATTATGTGTCCTGGCAGGGGCAGGATATGTTCATCCTTTTCAAGGTAGTCGCCGTATGTCTGGCCAATGGCATAGTTGATGTGGTGCGTACAGTCAGCCAGGGTCCAGCGGTCGCCATAAAATGTTTGGTTGAGATAGGGCAGGTGTCGAAGAGTATCGATTACAGTATCTGTTTTACCACGGTTGCGTAAGGCGATTTCTTCTAGGACTCCTTCCTTGTCTTTGTTGTCAATGTTTGTTTCCCAGCCATCTGGCGGTGGCAGCATGAGCTTTTCAGCCGGGATGTAGGGCAATTGTGTGAGAAGGGTGTAGAAGCCGAGGATTGAGTCTATGGCTTTTTGGCGAGTACAGGGAGGGGCGTTCTCTGGGGTTGTCATTTTGATTTCTTTCTATCTTTCTGTGTGATTTAGTTTATGCTCTAGGACACCTGAATGGAAAAAGCGAGGTGAAATCTGTGGGTGAGGCTCCGGGATCTGTTGGACCCACCCCTACCCCTACTGTATCCCGGAGAGCTCGTATATCGGCATCAGTTTCCTAGGCAGCAGCGTGGCTGGCCGGAGCCGCATTAGGCCTAGTATTAGGGCTCTTGATTAGGGCTAGATAGACTCATCAGGATAGGTATTCTCTATGGAATATTGGTTTTCCATATTCCTTCAGCGCTAGCAATCAGCCTACCAATCTGATTCGACATTTTTGACTTTGGGTTACAGCGACAGCTCACAGCTGCATGATAGCCTCGCTCAGCCTCGTCAGCCTCGTCAGCCTTGTCCCCCGGAAATGTAAATATTAGCACGCAGCCTCGCGCGGGATCGAGCATAAATAACAGGTATTCCCACTTCTTCAATTCTTTATTCCTAAATATCTCCATCTTGCACTATTCAACCCTAAAAGTTTCAAACTCATTATACTCTTGGAAGCCAACTCGAAGCCATGGTATGAAAAGCCCCTCTTATATCATCCTCTCAAACCCTATTCAGCTGTAATAACATTCTCTTTGAGTACAGGCTGATCCCTTCAACGGCGTAAAATGGTCATATGCCATCTTCAGCTATGTCTCCGACTGCTGCAAATGTCGCGCGTCCATCCCCGCGGAGGAGAAATGTTGGACGTGGAACGAGCTTAAGAACGGGACAACTGTTAGTTCGGGTGGATATCACTGCGCTGCGTGTGTAAGTTAAAAGAATTATCCAGGGTGGCAGTACATGATACCTTAGGTACATACTGATCCGGGCTGTATAGTATAGTAAGGCCGCCTAGAACGGGGGGAAGACACGTCCATACAAGACATATCTATGGAATGAATCCTTTTTGATAGTACTGATGACTATATGTCTCCAGTGAGACCTATAAGCAAAATACTGCGATTTCTAAGACACCTAAATCACTTTCCAAGTAATGTTGTCACATCTTTGAAAGTTGATATCTATTTAAAGCTACCTACGTAGTGTATGACTTGAATCATCTATTAGGGTGACAAATTCTTTTGCTCACTTTAACCCTCTATCCTTGGTGTATATGGAGTATAGAATATAATTAAATTTCAATATACCAACAAATATCTATGCATAATATCGTTTCGAAGATATGTATATAGCATGACCTTTATTTGTAGCGCACGTAGGATGAAATAAAAAAGAGAATGAATGAAATATTGCACAAATCAAGCTGGAAAAACTAAAGAAATGGTCACTGCATTTGCACCAACAAAAAGCCCATACCTAGGCCTTTAAACCACTAGCATAAACGAATCGCTTATATCCTGACTCAATCATCGATCTTGGAGTCCCAGATTTTGACCATATCGTCCTCTCCTGCGGATGCCAGCATTGTGCCATGTAGAGAGTATGAAATTTTGAGCAAATGAGGGTGATCGTCAATCGTCTCACAGCAGCGACCATTCACAAAATCCCATATCTTAATTAAACCACTAGACCATCCTAATACTAGATGTTTTCCATCAGGTGAGAAGAGAGCTGAATTGGCCTCGGTAGGAAGGCCGTAAAGTGACCAGACATGGGTCCAAGGGTCAGTCTTCCAGATTTCAACAGGGTCATCAGTCAAGGCTAGTGCTAGAATCTCCCCGCTAATTGAAAAAGAGAGTGACGCGATTCTTCCCTTTGCATTGAACTCGTGTGTGAAGACCCTTTTCCCCGTCTGGGTAGCACAGACATTGAGACCAGAGTGTGTGTTCAGAAATGCAACGTATCTACCATCAGGCGAAAATTCGGCTATTGGACCACGTTCCTTGACTTCACATGTCCAAACTTGCTTATAAGTATTGGCGTCCCACATCAGAAATGTCTTCTCTCCCGAGGATGATGCTATATATGATCCGTTTGGTGAGAACGTAGCTACCATCTGCGAGTTGCTCGCTTCCACTCCAAGTGTTTTGATGCATTTCCAACTCTCGGTGTCCCAGATTTTGAGTTCATTAGATGAAATAGAAACGAGACGTTTGTTATCAGGTGAAAATTTAGCCGAACCAACAATACCATGGTGGTCTTTAAGTGTTTGCAGGCAGTCAAAATTCCTGGTCTCCCAGATCTTGATCGTGGAATCAAAAGAGCTCGTTGCCATATATGTACCAGTAGGCGAGAAGTTTATACAAAGAACAGGGCCCTTGTGTCCTTCAAGCGTCTGACGCAATCTGATAGGTTTGGCATTTTAGACCTTGACTGTACAATCGCTTGAACCTGATGCAACTCGTGCACCGTCAGGCGAGAAGACCACTGAGTTGATTTGGTCAGTATGACCTTCAAACATTCGAATCTCAAAGCCGGTCTTCGCATCCCAGATAGCCACTGTTTTATCACGAGATCCTGTTGCTACCCATTCATCGATAGGTGAGAAAGCAGTCCCCATGACTAATTTGCTATGACCTGTAAATGTCTGGACACAGTTACCGGTCTTGATATCCCAAATCTTCGCCGTGTCATCTCGTGAACCTGATGCGACTTTTGTCATATCAGCGGAGAAGGCAACCGAGTAGCCCACTATCCCATCGTGTCTAATTGTGCTGAGACAGTTGCCGCTTTTGATTTCCCAGATCTTAGTTGTGCCATTACCCGAGACTGATATAATATGTGTCTCTTCAGAAGAAAAGGCAACTGATTCGACCGATCCCTCATCGCCTTTAAAAGTAGAGAGGCATTTACCACTCTTTGTATCCCAGATCTTGACTGTCGTATCATCTGACCCCGATATTACTCGTGCGCCATCTGATGAGAACGCAATTGAGTTAACGGATCCACCGTGGCCTTCTAATGTATTCAGACAGGCACCGCTGTTCTCCACATCGCAAATTTTGATTGTTTTGTCTCTTGATCCTGATGCCAACTGTTTACCGTTATGTGAGAATACTACCGAGGTAGACGGTTCATCATGGCCACTGAAGGTCCAGATAACATTAGCAGTCTTGATATCCCACAACTTGACTGTGTTGTCCCTAGAACTCGATGCGATTTTTGTACCGTCGGGTGAAAACACAGCCCGTAAGACCTCTTTATCGTGACCTTTCAAGGTTTGTATGCAACCAGACTTCGAGGCCATTATGGGAGCTATTGTAATATATGTTGGAGACCAGAAAATAAAAAGACATGCAATTCAGGATTCTAAAACAGACCCTTGATCTATTCATATATCGGCTGAGAAGATACTATTTAATAACTTGGTTATTCATTGATCAAAGTATTTCACCGCTATTACTACGTCAATAATCTCTCAGGTAGAAGAGTTGTGTGTAACAGTACTCAAGCAAGGAGGGGCCTGCACATGTACACGTACTATGGGCCTACATCTGGACAAAAATCTTGATTGTTACTAGAACCAATAGTCCTTTACATATTCAAATACATTTGTGGAGTAGAAATTGTAAGTAAGGATAAAAAAAACAGCTGGTTTCTTGGTAGTCCTTGCCTAGCTATGTCATGAAAACAACACATGCATGCATGTTTCTCAGTTAGCTGTTGACGTGTCAAACATTATTGCGAAATATCTTAGTGAGATATTTCCACCTTTATCAAGGACGTAATAACTGCAGGAGAGTGATACATCGAAACGATCATCTCCTCACGGTTATGCATCCTTTTCATTGCATTTCCCCGCACGTAAGAACAAGCAAAATGGAGGGCAGAGTTTGCAATGTGGATGCTCGGTTGTTTTGTAGACTGCTTCTACACGGTATCCAAGTGACTAATAAAATATCACAGTATGCATGTGTCGCTTCCCAAAGGCTATTACGGACCCGAGGACGTACTATTGCTAGGTCAACATGAAAACGTGACAGCCTCCTTGATACGGACAAGAACTTGCCATGCCATACCTAGGTATCCGCCATCTGCGACTCTCCAATTTCGTAGGCCAAATTAGATAAAGTTCTGAAGTATTACTGTTGACGACTTATGCTCATAGCCAGTCTTGCATTCGTTTTACTCTGTCTACTGAAGAATCTCTAAAAATGCCATTCTTGGAAGTTTTCAGACCCTCCCTCACCAGGCCGATCAAGAATTGTACCCCTAGTCCAACTCCATCCAACACTCTGGCGCCAGTTCCTTGGACCGAAGCTGCGCAGATATCTCGCATCTCTGCCATTCCAGCACATCCCAACAGCACGCAATCAGCACCTTTCTCTTGAACCAGGCGGTTGATCTTTTGTGTGATGTTGGCATGCACCTCCGCTTTTGGGTTAGAATCAAGCTCGAGAACACCCAGCTTAGCTGCTTCACACCCTGCAAAATAGTCCCGGAACCCATATTGAGAGACTGTACGACCGTGGACCGCTGCAGATCGCTCCGATGTACATATAATCCCCATATTGCCGCCGAGCATACGTGCTGCATACATGGCTGCCTCCATGATTCCAAGTACCGGCTGGGCAAATTCTTCCTTGAGCACACCGATCAAAGGATGATCTCGGAAGCATGCGACAAGGAAAGCATCATAATTGTCTCCAATGGGTTTAATTGCCCGGATACAAGCCTCAGTAGAGAGTGTAGCATCAGTTTGGGATTCGATTGCTGTGGGAGCAGGATAGGGTGCAGTGAATCCATGCACTATCACATCTGAGGGCAAACTGGGTACCAAGGCTGTCAAACAGTCCTTGGTCATATATTCACTCGAGTTTGGATTCACCAGGAGAATGTTGATTGGTCGAGAATTGGATAATCCAGACACCTTTGGTAAGATGACCTTGGCGGCCATTGTCGTTCTCAGAGGGACAGGCTCTTCGTACACGAATCTCAAGTCAAAACGTCGTCCGTATTCCTTCTACCTCAGATCAGTACGAGTGAGCTAGCTGGGCCCTTTTCCATGCTCGGTACTTGCGACTCTTATCGGTGGAGCAACTAGATCGAAATCCGAGGAAGTTGGAGTTTTTACCCCGACACTCCTCCAGTCAACCGATAAGGTGAAACCGGTTCTTTCAGAAGGATTATCATTATTTTTCAATAAATGAAATCCCTCTTTGCACATGTAACCTTCATTCAAGGCCATAATTGGCTATTTTTGACAATAGTTATGTCGTGAGGTCAAACTGCGTTTCTACTCCACCTTCATTGCTTGGGGTTTCGTGAGTGGAGTCCAGGTGAACCGGCAAGATCAAAACATCCCGATAGTGAAATAAATCAACACATACCGATGGATGACATCGACGAGTAACATCGAGAAATTTAGCGTCAAGTCAGCAGCAGCAGCCTTTTCAAAGGTTATCACCGTCTACCTCTGAGGCGAATTGTTCCGAGAACACGGAAAGTTCCACCACATAATGTGTAAGAGAAGATACTCACTCATCAATGAAAGATATTTTTAATAACAACATTAATGAAATAGCCTCCTATGTTGTCGTCGGCGCTGGCGTCGTAGGGCTCACTACTGCGCTGGAACTGAAAGATCGCTACCCAACTGCAAATGTTACCATCGCAGCCAAGTATTTACCGGGCGACTCATTTGCAGACTACGCGTCCAACTGGGGAGGCGCAAATTGGTTTCCGGCCTCGCAAGACAATGGCCGACAGGAGAAATGGGACTCTGTCACCTATAAGAAATTCAAACAGCTTTCTAGGACGAGACCAGACTCTGGCGTCAAGGCCATGAATATTCGTTTTCATTATGATGCACCGATCGAAGAGGTTGGCATCATCACGCCGTCGACGGGAAGACTCTGGTTTGAGGAGCTTGTTGGGGGGTTGAGGCCAATTGAGAAACGTGAACTTCCCGACGGCGCGGCTTTTGGGTTTGAGATGGCTACATTTGTTCTTGATGTTCAGCGATATCTTCCCTGGTATGAACTGGCTTTTTTCCCCAGTGCAATGGAAAGCAGGCTCATGACTGATGGATGGGTTGTAGGTTACAGATGGAAGCTTACTCTCGCGGAATTGAGATCCGTCGAACGATATTCACCGATATTCGTGAGGTCTTCAATCTGTACCCAGAGGCATCGGCGGTATTCAATTGCACTGGATTAGGGTCCCTTACACTTGGTGGTGTTGAAGACAAGATGCTATATCCGGCGAGGGTATGTGCTTCTCTCTCCTACTGGCTTGTTATGATGACAGGTCTCACTCACAGCCGGCCTAGGGTCAAATTATGCTCGTTGAAGGACCGAAAGAACCAATTCCCACGATGTACTTTCGAGCTCCACACCGGGATGCAGATGCAACCCATATCTTTCCACGAGGCAAAGATGGAATGGGTGGTGTGATCTTGGGTGGGTGTCGGGAAAAGGACAACTGGAATGGAGAAGTCGATTTGGAATTTGCAGAGGTCATCAAGCAAAAATGCTGCGCCCTAGTTCCCCAGCTTGGCAAGCCCGAAGATCTCAAGATCATCAAGCACGGCGTCGGGCTTCGTCGTATGTATTCTGTATTCTTGACACATTTTCCCGTTGCTAATTGCTTTCTATACAGCCAGCCGAAAAGGTGGTGCGAGAGTCGAACGTGAGTACATTGATGGCAAGCTTGTCATTCATAATTACGGAGCCGGTGGTACTGGGTTTCAAGCATCTTGGTAAGTTTTCCGATGAATTTGAAAGTAAATATACGAATATGCCCCTGACAGCAACAGGGGTCTGGCTCAGGAAGCCGTCGACTTGATTCCCGAACGAGCTCGACTATAAAACTTTGTAGCCTCTGGTTTCCTGGGTTATGGAACTAGAAAATACTTTATTGTATTTTCTGTGAAAATGTATTAATTGAGAAGATGTTTTTCAAGGCTAGTCCTAATGGTATCGCATCCCACGATGTTGCCGTTTGGATGCTTCTGCCGATGACATTCCAGAGCCGCAAGTTAACTCGATAACAGCAGCTCCAAACCATCTTCACGTTGGCCGAGCATAATGGTCCCTGGCACTCTCTGAAGATGGTGTTGCCGTACAGAACTGGATAGAGAGTAATCAAGGTGTCGTATCTGTACGAAGTGACCAAGTCTCGAACATTCAATCATGTTGGAGAATCTCTTAAAGACAACAATCTTCTTCGAATTCGAGTCAAATCTGTCAAATTAAGCGAGTAAAAAGCTTTGTAACCACCATGGAGAATGACATTGTTGAATGGTATAACAAATATAAGTGAGAATACGCTACATAAAGACTGTTGGCCACTATACAGCCATCAGTCGGATTTAATGTGCCAGTGATAAAGCCGCTCTGTGCTGTATAGTCTAGTTTTCATAACCCCCATCTTCAAAGTCTCGTAAGAGGCGTCCATTATTATATTCATGCTTAAAAATCGAGTAATCATACTATAGACTTGGGGCGCCACAAATCTCGCTCTCCCTCTATCATCCCCGCGGGCAGTTGACCAAGCTTTCCAACAAGAAGGCGGCCGTTTTCTCTCTTTATGAAATTCCCAAATCCCTTCGCTCCAGTTACACTATCCTTGTCTGCATCCCATACAATCTCGCCCCGCAACATTGTAAAGCGAGGCCAGTTCCGAACACGCATCCCTTCAAATGGTGTATAATCAACCCCGTGGTGGAGTTTCTCCTGTTCAATCGTTTTCTCGCCTTTATCATTTGGATGCCAGATCACTAGATCTGCATCAAATCCTGGCATAATGCATCCCTTGCGCGTTAATCCATACAGCCTGGCCGGATTGCCCGACGTGAGTTGCACAAAACGAGCCAGGCTCAGCCGGGCTCGGTCCTTGGGTAGACATGCTTCAGATTCACTGAAAAGCAGAGAGAGCCGGGTCTCAATTCCTGGGATCCCCTTGGGAATTTTACTAAATTTGGGAATTCCATCGATAATGCCAGCTTTTTTTCCTTGCGGGTGGTCGTATTTGGTGGGCGCGTGGTCCGACGAGAATACCGTGAATGTGTCGTTTCTAATTCCGCGCCAGAGAGCTTCGAGATCTTCTGGCTGGTGGCGAAGCGGAGGGGAGCACACCCCCTTGGCACCATGAAAGGCATCGTGCTCGTGGTTTGCCAGTTTGTCCGACAATAAGAACAGATAATGCGGGCATGTCTCTGCATGGATCGGGAGTAATCTCGTCTGCGCTTCCCTGATGTGCTTCATGGCGCCATCGGAAGAAACGTGAACTAATAACACTGGGGCATCGACCAATTCTGCGAGTCGAATGGCACGGTATGACGCTTCGTCTTCAGCGATTTTTGGTGCCGAAATCGCGTGGAAAAAGGGGGCCGTATTCTCGTTTCTCTCAAGGCCCTGGATGAGGAAATTGATCATATCGCTGTTCTCGGCATGAATCATGGTCGTCAGTCCAAGCGAGCGGCATGCAAGCATAGTATCGAGGAGTTGACGGTCCGACAGTTTGTACAAGTCATAAGTCATATACAATTTAATGCTTGTTATGCCTTCTTCCCTAGCAATGCGAGGCAATTCCTGCCCCAGAATTGTGGTGGTGGGATTCGTGAGAACAAAATGAAACCCGTAATCGCAGTAGCTCTGGCCACGCGCTTTTCCGTGATACTCTTCGAGGACCGGGAACAAAGATGTCATTTCCTTTGTCTGAGATGCAAATGCAAGTACGGTCGTAGTACCTCCGGCGACTGCACTGCGCGTGCCAGTCTCCCAGGTGTCTCCAGTTGGCGCATTTCTTTGCTCTAGATGCACGTGCGAATCGACACCGCCGGGTGTAATGTATGCGCCTTGTGCATCAATGATATTGGTCTCGGGCCCTTCGGGCAGATCATATCCTATGAGAGATATTCTCCCTTTGGAAATTCCAATTTCTTGCCCTGCGGGAAGCACGCCGCTTTCTGTGACCTGATAGAAATCAGTCTTGTGCTGAAATGATCGACGTTGACATTTATCTCGGACAGGGGGGTCATCGAGGCATCACTCACAATGAGACCATTTCTGACGATAGTATCCAGCCCCATGGTGGCTATGTTATGATGGGTTGAATTTTAGAGTGTGACTGACTCTAGCTAAAGAAGGGATTTGGCGGTCATCAATCCATATCCTTTGAACTTTTTCTCTCTTTTCCAGGTGAGTCTCGAAATTGCTCATCTGTACAGCTAATCTGCTTGGCTTATCTGTGTGGAGCGGGGTGGAGATCCTCGTTCCCAGAGTTTCTACCCCGACGACTCCAATTTGAAGTTTACCGACCTTTCCATTACCAATTCGTGTTATTTCATGTTCGTAGAGCTGATAGTAGATCAGCACAAGTCATTTCCGGCCTTGGGTCTTGATCCATTCAGACGCTCTCTCCGTCTTTGTCCTTCATTCACAGCCTGGGTCGGCGCTGGCGTTCCCTGTGTTATTGAACCTGGACGACTAGGGTCACTGTGAAGACATTCGAGGAGTCTATCGGGGAGTTTTATCAAAACTTTCTGCTGGGCCTACAAAGTTAACTCTTGTAGTTGACTGGAGGGCGTAGAGTATGTCTGGATATGTATCTGATTACACGAAAATCATTTAGCTAGGGATTCTACAAATATACAAATCGATCGATTCAATCCATGGAATATATAATCGAAATGCATAACGCAAAAGACTCATATGTACATGTTAAAGAGTCTCCGTAATTTCATTCATAGCAAGTCAGGCTCAATAACCCCAGTCTGATCGAGAATAGCACGATAGTGTTCAGGTCTCCGATGCTTCTCAAACGCAAAAATAGTGCTCTTGGGTCGGTGGCAATCCGCCAAGTCAATTGTTGCGACAACCAACTCGTCCTCCTTTGTTTGAGCTTCCTTGATAATGTGCCCCAGCGGATGCACAATGATTGTTCCACCCACCAAGGGGTTCCCATCTTCAGCGCCCGTCTTTGCCACATTGACGCTAAAACAGGCATTCATATAGGAGTTTCCCTGGCAGGAAAGCTTATGATGCAACATGACCATCTCCTCGGCCGCTTCAGGGCTTAGACCGGGCAGTTTATGTCCACCGGCAGTAGACGGGAAGGCAGTGGTGTTATATCCACAGCATAAAATCTCCATTCCTTGGAGGCCGTACACGCGCCACGCCTCGGCCCAACGTCGGTCATTGCAGATGAGCATTCCAATGATCGGATCGCCTTTTCCAGCTGATTGTGCAGCGGTTTGCAAGCCGTCGCTCGACTTCTTTAGTGCCCCCTCGACAAGCCCGGGCGCTCTAAAGGCCGGGAATCCAAGGTCTCCCGGGCGGAAATAGCGCTTTTCCAACTGCTGAACGGCGCCAGGCTCAGTGCGAGGCTCCACGGTGCCTGGAAGATGGACTTTGCGATATTTCCCGATAATTTTATTTGCATTCGCTGAGTAGTAAACACTGGAGTTGTAGTCGACATGGCTATGACTTCCGTCTTGCTGAATACTGCGTTCCGCATAGCCCACATAGACATCAATACCCAGTGCACTTGCGCGGTCAAAAAGAGGCTTGACGTTTGGGGACTGCTCGATTCCACCCTTGGTTGGATCCTCGACGTCAAAATATGCGTCCAAGTCTGCTCCCTCAAGAAGATATCGTGGGAAGAACGTGGTGAAAGCAAGCTCTGGGAAGACTGCTAGTTTTGCTCCTTGCTGCGCGGCCTGTTCCAAAAGCGACAGCATACGATTTAACACATCTTGCCGAGAGTCTGCAAGATGGACGGGACCAAGCTGGCAGGCAGCGACAGTCACCGGCCTGGATGACGAAGTCGTGGAACTCATGATGAATTCCGTTATAGTTGTGAAGATTGTTTCTGAATACTGACGCCAACTCAACGCTAGGCAGAACGGCAAATAATAAATGGATTATATCAACGCAGTAAATCTACGAGACACGAACTCGGGGTTGAAACTCGGCTATTGGTGAATTCGCCCGAGGAGATTGGAGTCAGCACATATCGCTTATCTTTTCGACTCCAATCTCAGTCATTGCGTATCTAAGATCTCCACTCCTTGGCCACCACTACTGGTACATGGTACATACTCTAGTTAGTTAGTAGTTAGCGATACGTTGTTTAACATATCCCCGCAAGTTGGCTTGTGGAGAAGTTAACAGAAAGCTTGAACAAAGAAGAGGAGCAGCCAATGGTGTTCGTAGTAGATATCAGTGATTATTCTGTAGACATATAGAAAATGCAATGCTGATCCTACATAAATAAGACCGCAACATATAGAAGCTCCTGCTGGTTGGAAGTAGTTTTCTTGTTATGAGTTTTTAAACAAAACAAAATGTACGACGATTCGAAAGCAAAGATAAAAGATGAGGAGCACTATTCTATACACGATGGCGCTTTTCAATCTGAACAGGACACCATCAGTATTCGAGAATATCTGGCCACGAGGCTCACCTCACTCAAGCCTCCTATGAACGGTGTGGCCAACCCGTTCAAACTTCTTTCCATGTTGAACGCACAGCAATGGGGCTTCCTTGCTGTGTCTTTCCTCGCATGGACTTGGGACTCATTCGACTATTTTACGGTGTCGCTCACTGTTAATGATCTCGCGGAAACTTTTGGTACCTCTACTTCGGATATCACCTGGGGCATCACTCTCGTCCTGATGTTCCGTTCGGTTGGCTCCATCCTGGTTGGTATTCTGGCAGATAGATATGGTCGGAAATGGTATGCTCAAATCAATCACTGAAAGAATATTCCTGCTGATGCGATGCTGTTATTAGGCCCTTTATCGTCACCCTCGTGTTTTTTATTGTGTTGGAGCTTGGGACTAGTTTTTGCCAAACCTATCAACAGTTCCTAGCTGTTCGCGCTCTGTATGGCATCGCAATGGGTGGCATGTATGGAGTTGCAGCAGTCACCGCGCTGGAGGATTGCCCCAAAGAAGCGCGTGGTCTGATAGCAGGTCTCATGCAACAAGGCTATGCATTCGGCTATTTGCTTGCAACCGCCTTTGCGCGTGCTCTCGTGAACACGACTAGTCATGGTTGGCGCCCATATTTCTGGTTTGCGGCATGTTTTCCAGTTGTCATTATTGCTTTCCGCCTGTGCCTCCCAGAGACCAAGGCCTTTCGTGATCGACAGGCTTTGCGTGAAGGCCATGGCCATGTCGCGGCCCAGTTTATCTCAGATGCCCGTGCTGCCTTGAAGCATCATTGGCTGTTGCTCATCTACATGGTCCTCCTGACCTCTGGACTCAATTTTGTTTCGCATGGATCACAGGATTTATATCCCACCATGTTGGAAGACGACTTGGGGTTCTCGTCAAATGCGGTCACTATCACTCAGGTCGTTGCTAACCTTGGTGCAATGACGGGTGGGACAACAGTAGGATACTGCTCTCAAATCTTTGGTCGACGTTTCAGCATGATTGTCATCTGTATCGTCGGCGGCGCCCTCATATACCCATACACATACACCACAACACACGCAGTCACGGCAGTAGCGTTTTTCGAGCAGTTTTGCGTCCAAGGCGCCTGGAGCGTAATCCCAATCTACATCCTGGAGCTGTCCCCGGTCGCCCTCCAAGCGTTTGTCGTTGGATCGGCGTACCAGTTTGGAAATCTGGCTTCCTCGGCCTCTTCTACCATTGAAGCCACGATTGGCGAACGATTTCCTCTGCCGCCGTTGACAGAGGCCGACGGCACAGTTGTCCACCGCTACCAGTATGGCAAGGTCATGTGCATTCTCACGGGGGCAGCCTATGCCTACAGCATTGTTCTTTTGCTTCTCGGACCGGAGAAAAAGGGACGTAGCACGGATGGTGTTGCCGATACGGACTCTGCCGAAGTGTGATTTATGCCTGTTGACTCCTTCATACGCCCTGCTGGGTATGTAATAGTTTAGTTTCCATTCTTTTATCGTCTTGTCCACAATAGTATAGCAACTTTGGCTCCATTCGGTAAAGCTAGGCGAGGGTTAGATGTGGTCTATCCCAGGGCCCAATACAATTAATATTGGACACTTCCAGTGGTGTTTAATTCTATCAGTAACTACATAGATGTAGTGTCACAAACATTCGAACGAAATGCTATTTCCCAATGAGGAAGGCAGTTATCTGCTTATGTAATAATCCTGTCGGCGCGAATGCCGTCGCCGTCTCCACCTTCACTGATAAGCAACTGCCGTCAAACATGAAGCACAGTTGGAGTAGTTGGAGCCATGCGGCCTCGTGTTGAAGTCGCGCCATGTAGATTCTGTCGGAGGCGGTTCGCCAGACGAGAACACCTCCTCCGCCACGAGCGGACTCGTGCGTTGTTCCCTCGTTCCGATGCTATGTATGGGCACCTCTGACATGCACAGATACACGCGAGAAGCCATTTCACTGCCTCTGTGGCAAGAGCTTCACGAGACGGTACGTACAATTCTTCTTCGTGGACTCTCGCATCAGAGATTGACTAACAATAGTGACCTGTTGTCGCGTCACTTGAAACGTGAGAGCGATTCCTCTGGTCATGGAGAGGCTGGAAATTACAGTGGTGTATTGCTCGTTGACAATGACAATAACACCACCGAAACCACGCATCTTGAATCTGAGCTTGATGGTTCCATGAATACCGAATCAACCCATTCTCTGCCACAAGGAGAGCCAAGTAACCAATCGATTTTTCCAGCACATGTCCTAGGTCAAGAGGACATCCACGTCTCCAGATCCATGTTGCCTCCACCGGATACCTCTCACAGTTTCCTTGAAGAAAATCTTGAAGATCTTAACATTTTATGGGGAAGCATTGATACCAGCTTTCCCTTGGAAGGACTAGGGTTTGGTCTCCCAAATGATCTCATCTCTCTCCCAGGGCTCGATATACCTGGGTCAACATCCTCGCAGTCTATCACAACATCCCACCAGGCCGTGGCAGATAGCCCGCCATCGGATGACGATGCCTCGCTTTCCAATTTTCAACTCCCATCCCTACCACGAAATGACGAATCCAATTCTCAAGACGTGGAAACACGTCCCAACTCTTCCAGTGAACATGAACCCCATTGTCCGTGGCGAATCAGCAATGAGGACTACCAGTCTATTTTGAAGCAGATTGATCATGCCCGTCCCAACCTTCCAGCCTCCTTTAGTGTGCCCTCGAAATATGTCTTTTGCAGATACATTGAAGGGTTCTTCACAGGAAGCCATGGACATCTGCCCTTTTTGCACATATCCACCTTGTCGATTGCGAATCTGTCTCCGCCTCTGATCTTTGCCATTGTGGCCATGGGGGCACAATATCGTTTCGAGCGAGAACGAGCAATGAAATTCTACAAGGCGTCACGATCATTGATTGACCACCACATCAGCCTTTACACCCAGTCAAATTCGCTTTATACCCCACGTTCCCACGTTGAGAGTATGGATAGCACTGAGAAGACTCATTTTGAGGTGCTGCAAGCTCAAATCATCCTTACCACTTTGGGCACATGGGGTAATCATGATCTGCTCCACGATACACTGACAATCGCTAGTCAAATGTCGCTCTATCTCCGGGATAGCGGCCTTTTACTACACGATTGTCATTCCAACGATGGATCGTGGAGCACCTGGATCCAGAAAGAAGGGCAACGGCGCACCAAGTTCATTGCTTACATGATCTGCAATATTCAAACCATTCTTTACAATATGCCTCCAAAGATCCTGAATAGTGAAGTTAGCTCACTATATCTCCCTTGGCCCGAGGAGCTGTGGAGAGCTTCAAGTGCCTCGGAATGGAAATCTCTCCGGTCGAAGTGGCCACACTGCGTGTCGTTCGGCAACGGCTACAGCCAGTTATTTCACAATAAACCGATTCATCAGAACAACAATTCCAGCTTATCTTCCTTTGGCAACCTCATCCTAATTCACGGACTGTTCCAAAACATATATCTAGCTTGGGAGGCATCATTCTGCATGCCAGTATCACCCGAAGACGATCAGTCTCCCTCACTACCCGTCGAGTTCCTTACAAGATTCCACACAGCGCTCCGACGATGGCAAAAGAGCTGGGAGAGAAGCACCGACCCATCCATCACCCCTTCATCCCCCAATGGACCACTCGGTTTCAACGCAACGGCCATATTCCGAATTGCATGCATCAGACTACACTTCAATCTTGGCCCACACCGCAGCTTAGAAACGGGGGATCCAGTAGCCATCGCATCAGCCTTTTGCAACGCTCCAAGACCTGCTGCACAAACGCCTGAAATCTACCACGCCATCCTCCAATCCATCCACGCTCTTTCCATTCCAGTTCGCCTTGGCGTGGAATACGTCGCTAGGACACAGACCCTGACATGGAGCACAATCCATTCCCTTTCTAACCTCGAATGCGCGCTGTTCCTGTGTAAATGGCTCGAGAAGCTCGCGTCGTGCCCAACAGATATTCATCGAGACACACTACGACTTCTCAGAATCATTAACAGTGTACTGCGGGAAGCAGACATGGCACCGCCGGGCGACCGGGCCGGCGAATTTGGGGCCGAGCAATTACGGCGCATGGGTGCGACGCTGGTGCGATTATTGTCTGAGATACTGAATGGGGGCCATGTTTTTGAAATGATGCAGGTGTTTCGTGACTCTCTTCGGACTTATGCCGCTTTACTTGAGAATGATCTTGATTTCGACACGACGGAATGAGTAGATCGTCTTGTTTATATATACTTACGAAATACATGGAATGAAACTTTATAAAATATTGAATTACTGCCAATGACCTCCAGGTCAAGAGCGATGGTTTAACCAACAACTATTATGCCACCATATGTTGAATCTCCCTTCCAGACTCTTATCACAGCACATCTCTAATAGCTCGAGCAACATATGCCACGTTGGCCTCGTTTAATCCACTCAAGCTCATGCGCCCATTACTCAACATGTAAATATGGTGCTTCTCCCTTAACTCCTGCACCTGTGCACTCGAAAGCCCCGTGAAGCTAAACATGCCAATCTGCCGCTCAATATGACTCCAGTCCCCCCTCGCACTAATCTTCTCCAGTTCCGACGCTAGCAATGCCCTGACGGTCTTGATCCTAAGCGCCATAGTGCATACATCGTCTTGCCACTTGGCGCACAACTCGGCATCGTCGAGAACAGTATGAACAATCCGTGCCCCAAATAGAGACGGACACGAAATTTCGGACCGAACTAATTGAACCAAATGCGCTTTTGCTCCGAGGGGGGAAGTTGAAGGTGGAGTAATCAAATGGAGCGCTCCAATGCGCTCGCCGTAGAGCCCGAAATTCTTGGAGAGCGATTGGCAGACAAACATGCCTGCTGGCGTTGACTCCTCCTCCTCCTCCTTCTCGGTGAACAGCATAGAATAAAACTCCCGAATCGCCCACGCATCCGCATCCGCATCCCCCGACGCAAACCCCTGATACGCACAGTCAAACACCACAAAGAGCCTTTTGCGTCTGACAACGTCGGCGATCTTTTTCCACTGTTCCCGGGTTGGATCAATACCTGTGGGGTTATGCGCGCAAGCATGTAGTATCACCACATCATTCTCTTGTGCTGACCCTTCCAGCTCAGCAAGCATTCCATCGAGATTGAGGCCGCGGGTAGTAGGATCGTAGTAGGGATAGAGTCTTTGCGTCACATTCGGCGCGGCCATTTGCCAGATTAAATGGTGATTATCCCATGTCGGATCAGAGATGAAGACATTTCTGGGACAGAGGTGCCGGGCACAGAATAGCGCGGCGAGATGATTTGCGCCTGTTCCTGCGACAGTATGGAAACTTGCGATATTCTCTGATGAGGAGGCGATTTGAGTGCCGAAGAGGAGTTCGCGGGCTTTGATGAGGAATTTGGAGTGTCCGGCTATGGGGAGGTATTCGTGGTTGACGTGTTGGTTGTGTAGGGTTTCTTCGGCCTGAGATGGAGTAATGTATCAGATGGATGGATTTGCTTATAAGATGCAGTGCAGTAGTCTTACTTGTCTAACGCTGGGTAGGACCCATGGCTGGCAATTGTTGTCACGGTAGACTCCTTGTCCCAGGTTGACCTTGTTAGGGAATGGGTCATCGTTGTAGGCTGCTGTCAACGCGAAAGACTCTGGTAGGGACAGTACCGGTAGGTCTCTCAGGTTTCTGGGTGTCATTTTAAAGACTAAAGGAGGTCCAGGCAGCTAATGGAGAGTATACCGGAATTGTTTCGTTGTTAGGGTATAGTCGGGGCTTAAAACTCAGTTGAGGACTAGGAGGATGCAATAAAGAAGAAGAAAATAAATAAATAAATAAATCCATTCATTCATTACGATCACTGTACTTAATCACTTGATAAGTAGACTTTGATGGACTTAATGGCCTGCGATACAGTCTGCCCGGTCGACCGGCTTGATACTTCACTTGCCGATGAGTCAGGGTTAGGGTTATCAGCATCCCTTTCACGATGCTAGACAGTGTTTCACGATATTTTTGTACACCTCAACACTCTCCAGCAGCTCATCCTTGCCAATTTGCTCATCCTTTCCATGAGCCAACAAAATAGTCCCCGGCCCATAAAGATATTTTCTATGATCACCCTTGAGGCGTGGCGCATCAGTCCCAAAAGCCACCGCCATTACCCCCAACCCCGGCACATCATGGTCTAGGTACAACTCTGGATACGCGAACTTTTTGTCTAGACGAATATGCTCATGTTTTGACACCGCCTCCTCTACCAATCGCTCAACCCGAGCCAAGTCACTCGCCACGCGAACAGCGCAAAGCGCGACACATTCTGCAGCCAGGATATTGTATCCGACGCCTCCACGAACCTGCCCGCAGTGAAATGTCGATGGCCCAATAATTTCAGACGAAGGCCACTGAATCTGTTCCAATTCCGTCAGAAGAGCCGTCATGTCCGCAATAGCGCTCCGTCCACGGTGCGGATAGCCAGAGTGCGACGGGATCCCCGTGCCCACAAGCTCAAACACAAAATGACCCTTGTGCCCAACTGCGAGTTTGCCTTCGGTCGGCTCGCCGAATATCACAGCGTCCCAAGTCAAGCCCATCGAGTTGGCGGCAAGCATACCCGGTCCGCCCTTTTCTTCACCAACGACAAACAGGAGGGATGCATCGTCCGGCGTGACCAGACCTTCTCTGCGTAATTCTTCAAGGGCGATGATTTGCGCGGCTAAGGGACCTTTGTCGTCGCATGCGCCGCGTCCATAGATAGTAGTTGGAGTCTCGGTGAGTGGGATATGAGGCGGGACAGTGTCCATGTGTGATGTCAGACAGACTCGGGTCTTGCGCGATGATCCGATGTAGGCGTAGACGTTGCATCGAGTACTATCCGGGCTGATGGGGATACGCTCGATGGTGTAACCCAGCGATTGGAGGTGTTGCTCTAGGAAAATACCAATGGCATTTTCTTCTTCACTTGTAGATGGTATTTCCATCAATTGTTTGAGGAGCGTGACCACTGGTTGCTCCATCATGTCGGCATGGGATAGCCCGTTCGGTGTCAGGTGAGTAAGCTGGAGGTAGAAAAGGATCCAATAATTGAGCGAATTGAAGTTATATGGATGTAAAAGACGGTTGCTAGGATAAACTATCGGGACGATCTATGTATGTTGATTGACTCGGGTCAAGCTCCCGACTGCCGGTCTTGATACCCTAACCCCAATCTATCATTGAATAGGAGCTATCATTTCTCTCTGAAATGTAATCTAAACTATTGCGCCCCGAAAAGAAACTCATCGCCCAATTCGCAAGCCAAATCTCTCAGAGATTGATCCTCGGGATCCATCCCGTCAGCCCGAACGAATCCTTTATCTGCAAGGAAGCTATCTATGAGTGGATGACCCAACGGAACACCGTCACTGAATCCCAACGCTGTTCCTTCTGCTTCTATCTGCGCTTCCCACATTGCCTCACCTCCTCCACTGGCAAGTACTGGTGAGTGCGAACGGCTCCTCTCGTGATTTTCTCTCATCTTGCCCACACTAGCTCTCGTTCTCTGCAACCTCTCATAGTAGTCACAACTGGGGATATTGCCATCTTCTTTCATAGCCTTGAGGATTGTGAACGCGTACGAAATGGCGTCGGACATGGCCACATTGGGGTCCATCACGGCCGACATGATGAGAATGAGCGTGGAAGAGAAGAGGTAATGTGCATCAAAGTATCCAAAAGATGCCAAAGATCCCTCTACAAAACAGCGAGATAGTATTGAATTGGAAGCTCGCGCAGCTTGCACACAGCTTTCTGCGAGCGCAAGGGTCGTTGGTGAGAATGTCCGCGGTGTGGAAGTGGCTCCTCCGGCCGCGTCAGCCGTAAGGGAAAAGCGATTCTTGAATAGATAGAGTAATATGGGTCGGGTCGTTGAGATGACGCACTTGTTGTAGTGCAGATGAAGACTTGTGACATGGCGAGGCAAGTGCTCTTGCTGCAAGCTCAGCTTTGCGGGGAGCTCTTCATCCCATTTCCGCAAACTCAGAATGATCCGGTGTACTCTTTGCACAAACGGTTCGTGGGTCCGTTGAGGTAAACAATACAAGTCACTCACTATAATTCATCAGTTTGGCAAGGAATGGTATAAGTAATTTGAGGCTGGACGTACGAATTTGACCTGTGATCCGGGCAAGTTTGACAGTCGCGATCAAGTGCGCAGGATCCGAAAACTCCTCTTGCTCGGATTCGCTGAGACCTTGGTCGGTCGGTAACTCGACGTCAATCAGAGAATCACTGATCAGTAAGGGATATCCAAGAATGGAGCTGCAAAGCCGATCCAGGGTATATAGTGTCCACCAGACACGCTTTCGATGTTCGCGCTCTACAGGGCTGAGCATCGTATCAGTTGGCAAGTTCCTATGGAGGCCCAAAGCCAAGGCCATTCTCATTGCAATCCCAATATATGTATATGCGGACTTTGTACGCCCTAGGGCATTCGCATAGAAGCACTGGATGTATTGTCAGTCGTCCGTTGCGTAAGTACCTAGGTAATAGAACAGCACTTACAAAAAGAATCATAGTCTCCACCTGCTCGACTGATGGAGTTTCATACAAATCTTGCAACAGGCCCGTAGCTTGAAGGAAGTAATCTGTGCCCGGCACACGTTGGCTCGTGTTCCTACGCTGGCGATTGGAGTACATCTCTCCCAGCGCCAGCAATACAAAGAACTTGCATATCCACGCCAAATCTTGGGGTTCTTCCCCAGCACATATGCGATCCAGCTTTTCATAGAACGTCTTCTTGAGAAGGAGATGATAATCGGTTCCTATGAACCGCACTGCGACCTCCACGAGAAGTCGAGACTGGATCCGGTCCGGTAAGATAATATCTGACCGTACAAGGCGATTGAAAATTTCGTGCTGAAAATATGTCGGCGGAGGCCAGAGTGCGAGATCTGTATCTTTGTCGACGCATTGTAGAAGAGTATCACCAAAGGCGATACAAGATGTTTCGCCAATGTAGATTGGTGTTGGCGATAATGACCCGGCTGCGACAAACCCAGTGGGCGATTCCAGTAGCGGGTTTGAGACATCAGTGTCGGCGAACTGCGCTGCTGGGTGCTGGTCCTGGTCATTTGTAACACTGGGGGGAGCCTCGTAGGCGGGCTCGGACGGAGAAGCAGCAGCAGCGCCTAGTAGCTGTTGCTGCGCTCTCAAGTCTCTCAATTCTCCCTCCAGCTTTTTGATGTACCTGATCGCATTGTCTTGGTTACTAGGAGATTATACACGATGAACTGCGTCACCTACGTTTCTGACACGGAGATTTTGCGGTCTCGAGGTGGGAACTGGCATTGGTCGCGGTTGCCCGAGACACAACATCCCCGACATGGCTGGATGCCAGAGCACTTGATTTTTTGCGAATGACAGCGCCGGCAGCTGGTGATAGAGTATTAGCGTGAGCAACGTATGATACAACTTTCTACTCACGCTACATAGATGCGCCTTTGGCGCTTAGCAGGAGGTGCCATGGGAGTTGAGTGTCGAGACTACTGTGGTGGAAGAGGACAAGGAAAGAAGTCCGTTATCAGTGGAGAAACGCTTGAATGATAAGAGTGGGCTAGCATTGATACGCTTGGACACTGCGGAGCCCAACAACCTATAACCCTAACCCTAACTCACAGCTACTACTGTAATAGGTAATCTACAGCGAATAGCGGAAATATACATCGTAGTCCCCTTTCTCCGGTCTCTTCTCCAACACTTCGCCCGACTCCTCGGCTCTCTGAATCCTTGCAGCCCGCTTCTTGTTCGCTATCATCATTCCAATCGACAACGCGCCGACCATGGCCAATGCTACTACCGCGAGAGCCAAACTAATAGACAATCCTTTGATATATCTCGGCGCGGACTCGGTCGTGAAAATCTGACCAACAGCGACACCTGCAGTATTCCCGAAGCAAAGAGTCATTCCAACCATTGTGGCTCGCTTAAAATGACGAGCCGTATTGTCTTGTAGCCACATGAGCGACAATCCGGTTGTTGGATAGATACCAAGGGCAACAACTAGATATAAGTCAATATTAAATACAATATGAGTCGTTTAATGGGGTTGATGAGCTTACCGAAACATGCAAAAAATCTTACTTTCAGACTCTCCACCGAAATCAGGATTGCATATCCAATGATCAGGCATAGCAAGGGCCCGGCGAGGAAGGGACCTCGCAGACCAACTCTGTCGGAGTAGTACGCAATCCCAAGAAACCAGACAAGACCGACCATGTAGATTGGGACAGTCATCAAGTTTGCATGCACCCCCGAGTATCCCAAACCAGAAACGATCTTGGGCAGAAACGTTGTGAACCCGTAGAGCGAAATGTCGACGCTAAACTGATAAACCCAGAATGCCCACCATTTGGGATCAACAAAGGCGCTCAACGACTCGGCCCAGGTAAACACCTCATCTAGCCCCCAGTGTGGGTCATTGTCGTAGCGAGCTTGCATCATACTCTTTTCCTCGCCGGTGAGAAACCACGCTGTCGTTGGGTGCTTGGGGAAAAGGAAGAAGAACAGCGGCACAAGGACTATAGTCATGGCCCCCTCGACAGCAAAAAGCCAGCGCCAACCCTCCCATCCGTTAGGTCCGTGGACTTGTGTGAGGCCGTAGGCGAGAAGTCCACCAAACGCGCTCGAAAAGGCACTGAATGCAAAGATGACAGCAGAGCGCTTTCCTCGCTCGCTCTTCTTGTACACGAGCGCGATGTAAACGTCGATGCAGGGGATTAAGCCCGCTTCGAAGAATCCGGTTAGCAGTCGGCAGGCGTAGAGACCCTTCCAAGACTCTATGAATGCTGTAAAATCCTCGCGTTAGCTGGATTCAACGATATATTATTCAAGTATGCATAAACCAACCCATTCCAAGACACGTTATTCCCCAGCAGAAAGCACACGTAGACAGAAGAGGCTTAGGTCCAATGATCTTCAGAAGGACTGCAACCGGTCCCTCGAATGGAACATAAGTCGCGTACCTGTAGAAATCAATCTTAGTTAGAGTGTGGATTCAGTCCGATGGGGCAAGTGGTTGGTTCTTACAGCAAAGTTGTGGCCGTGCCAAACTGATTACCCACCAAACCCAAGTCGTCGGGCATTCCTGCGGTTTGAGCATTTCCGATATTGCTCCGGTCCAGGTTGGCCATCATGTAGAACAATCCCAGCAAGCCGATTGCGCAAAACTGTATGGATTTGCATTAGTTTATCAGTTTGGTAGGTGGAAGAACGGGCCGACTCACGTCAAATTTACGCATCATTCGTGCTTCCTTGATTGGATCAATGTAGATTTCAGTCGTGCCTTCACCGGCGTGTGGTTCACAGACCTGCGCCTTGGGGCTCTCTTTTGTCTCCATGTTTTTTGCCAATTGTGCGAAATTGTAAAAATTGAAATGATGTCGAAAACAACCTCCATGATGCCTGGAAAGCAAGTACATACATATACTCTGCACTGACACGCGTAACATAGGGCTAAGATCGTCGCTCAAGCCCATTCGTGGTATCTCCAGCTGATAACGTTGATAACCCTTATCATCCGGTTGATCGGCTGGAGCTCATCGATACCGGTTACCCTAACCCTAAAGATCGGCTCGCGTAGATGCTATCTCATTCTGATAAACATGAGATGCCGGCCAGAAAGCAAGCCTCCTGGCCGGATTTATCAGAGTGAGATATCATCTGTCAAGCCGTTTAGAAGTAGTTGCATTGTTTTTGCGCCAATATCGAGGGAGTATCAAGCAGGCATGGCAAACCAAACGCTCTACCTCGGACCCCTAGGCTCGGTCTCCACATCCTTATGTCTTCTCACCTTGGTGACTGCTGGGTCGATATGGATCGCGTATAGACTGGCACCAAAGAATCATATCGCGGAGACAGATTATGCAGCTCGAGCAGCTCGAGTCCTCAAAAGTACTCCCCTGATCGACGGCCATAATGACCTGCCATACCTACTTCGCATTGAGCTGCAAAACCAAATCAATGGCGGCAAATTCAACTTTCATACAGGGTTGGCCAGTCATACAGACCTAAAGCGTATGCAGGAGGGCCGAGTCGGGGGCCAGTTCTGGTCTGTCTTCATGGAATGCCCTGATACAGAAAATATCGACGACCCTAGCCATGTCGTTCGCGACACATTGGAACAAATCGACGTGGCCCGTCGCTTCATCGAGATGACGCCAGAACTTAAATTCTGCGCGACGGCCTCTGATGCCCTGGCAGCATTCAAAGCCGGGCGCATAGGATCTATGCTAGGTGCAGAGGGCCTGCACCAAACCGGCTCATCTATCGCAGTTATTCGCCAGCTGTGGGATCTTGGAGTTCGATACATCACCATCACGCACAACAGCGACAACGCGTACGCCACAGCAGCGGCCACTGTGACCGCGACTGGTACAGATGCAGGCCTTTCACCCTTTGGGGTGTGTGCGATTCGCGAAATGAATCGCCTCGGTATGATGGTCGATTTGTCGCATGCTTCACATTGCACCATGAGACAAGTGCTGGAGATTACTCAGTCTCCCGTAATCTTCAGTCATAGTACTTGCTACTCTTTAGCACGGAATTACCGAAATGCGCCTGATGATGTGATCAAAGCTCTCAAGTCGAATGGCGGTGTTTTAATGGTCATGTTTGTCAAGAGATTTCTCAACGCGGAGGATCCCGATGCGGCTGATATCGAAACAGTCGTTGATCATATCATGCATATTGTGGATCTCGCAGGATGGGATCACGTTGGCATCGGAGGTGATTTCGATGGCACTGTCACACTGGCAAATGGCATCGCCTCGGTGGCAGACTATCCACGATTGATCGAGGCTGTGATGCGACGAGGAGCGACGGATAATCAAGTGAAGAAACTGGTGGGACTGAACATTTTGAGGTATGGTTAATCTAAAACCTCGACTACTTGTGTAGACTGACAATCATTAGGGTTTGGGCTGGAAACGAGCGTGTTGCAAAACGCCTCGCCGATGAGCTACCAGTTGAAGACGTTTGGGAAGGAAGAAGTTGGTCAAGATGGAACAATCCACTCCCAAACATGATTCCAGATAATCCGGATCGTATACCTGCTCGAGATTATCAATGAGAGGGAAATGTACTTAAAAAGCATTCAATGTGTAATTATCAGATATTTCAGCTATTTCAAAGTTCATTCCAGAAGTATAAATTGAAAAAAGAGAAGAATTCAATGCTATAAACTCCTATCTAAGCTAGATCAATTACCAGTAGCCGTCGAACTCCTCTCCGAAACACTCCCCTGCGTCCGTAAAACCGACGAGCCCGGTACAAACTTGTCTTTAATCTTGAAGATATCCATCAAAACCTCATCTTCCTTCCTATTCGGGTCCTTACCATAGCCACCACCTCCAGGCGTGTAGACAATAATATGATCACCAGCGCTCATCTGCGTAGTCGCCTTTCCACCCAGACTAATAGACCTACTAGTCCCATCTGAATACTTTCTCAGCCAGATATTAACCCCTCTCTTTCCTTCCTCACCACCGGCCATACCGTAGGGCGCAATCACACGCCGTTCAGAGAGGATCGACACCTGCATTGGTAACCTAAACTCAATGTCGCGGATACACCCATCACCACCACTGTGTCGACCAGCGCCGCCACTACCCTTGCGAATGGAAAATTCGTGGAGGATAACGGGATAGCGTCTCTCAAAGGTCTCGGGATCTGAGATGCGGGTGTTTGTGATGTGCGTGTGGACACCGCTCTCGCCATCCCAGTCTGCACCAGCGCCAGAGCCACCGGCGATTGTCTCATAGTAGCCAAAGCCCTTGGTGACTACGCCAGTGACTGGATCAGTGCCGCCATACCCAAAGGTCAAGTTGTTGCAGGTTCCTTGCGAAGCTGCAGCTGCACGGAATGCCTTGAAGATCAAATCGACAATTCGTTGCGATGTCTCGACATTGGAACCCACGGTGGCTGCTTTGAGGGACGGAGACAGGAGGGTATTAGGTGGGCAAATTAACTTGATGGGCTTGAGGCAGCCCTGGTTGAGTGGAATATCGGATGAAATCATTGATCGAAGGCAATACTTCAATAGCGTGTTAGTTAGGTATTTTTAACTAGGAAGATCATGAACTTACCATGATTCCAGAGAACATGATAGCTGGTGGACAATTCAAGTTGCCAAAGTGCTCAGGTCCAGTGCCGGTAAAATCGAATACCGCATCTCCACTCTCTTCAATCGTGATTTTCAGGGCCAAAGGTGTTCCATCATCGATATAGTCGATTGCTTCCAGGGGCTGTCCCTGGAACTTTTGAGCAATGATCTTGAGAAGATCACGGGTGGCCTGGCTGGCGTTGTCCTGGATTGCCTGCATGTAATATTGAACCACAGGCCAAGTATACTCCTTAATCAATGCCTTGATCAAATGGATGCCCTTGTTATTGGACGCAATTGCGGCTTTTAGGTCAGCAATGTTATCACGCAGAGTACGAGTGCCACTTGAGCCGGGATATGACGCTGGGATATCGACGAGAATTTCGAGCAAGCCCGGTTCGTCAAATTCGCCCTCCTTGACTAGCTTGAAGGATTCCACTGCTGCTCCTTCTTGCCAGAGTTCTGTGGAGTGTGGAGGCATGGAGCCTGGCTGGATACCGCCAATATCTGCGTGATGACCTCTGTTGGCAACAAAGAAAAGAATCTTTGTAGGGTTAGCGTCATCATCAAAGACAGGCGTCGTGACAGTCAGATCTGGTAAATGGGTGCCGCCCGCACTAGGATGGTTGCTTAGAAGTACGTCGCCAGGCTTCAACTCTCCAGGTGCGTATCGACGAGCCTGATAGGCAATCGCATAACTCATTGAACCCAGATGGCCGGGGATATGAGGTGCATTGGCAACCAGACTGCCATCCCCCGAGAAGACAGCGCAAGAGTAATCCAGTCGCTCCTTGATATTCACTGAAATTGAGGTTTTCTGCATAGTCTGTCCCATCTGCTCTGCCACACTCATGAAACGGTGACCAAAAACACTGAGCTGGACAGGATCAACGGCATCGGTACTGATTTCAGGCTTTTCCGTGCCTGAGATTTCAATTGCGACGTGCTCTGGTAGGATAATAGCTTCGCTGGCTGGGTCAATAATGATCGTTTGAGTCTTGTCAATGACCATGGCAGGACCGCTGATACGGGTGCCAGGTAAAAGGCCCTTGAGCGAGTAAAGGCCAACCTCAACCCAGCCACACTGTTCAAAGTAGACCTTGGTTTTTCTGTCTGGTTGAACTGGAGTCGAAGGTGGAGAATTGGCAAGCTTCTTCAGTTCCGCGCATGGACTGGAAAGAGTCACATCCATACCCTTGCCGATACTTCTCACGCGAACATCGTCGATCAGAATCTCTCGTGGCTGCGTAAAACCAAATTCCTGCTGATGGCGAGCCGCAAACGCATTTCCAAAATCTTCAAAGTTGTTGGTCTCGGGCAAGGCAATCATCAGCGCTGTATCGCTTCCCTGATAACGCATGTTCAAGAATAGCTCGTGGCGAATCTGGGACTCTGAGAATCCCTGGGCAATGAGGCCGGCGACACCGGCATTCTCAAGTCTGGCGAATCTCTCCCCGAGCCGGGGGATAACATCCACGTTGAAAGACGTTGCTTCGGGCTCTTGGTTCTCGACAACCACATCGGCGAGAGCCATTCCGTACGCGGATAAAATACTCGAGTAGCGAGGGATAAGCGCTCGTCGAATTCCAAGATCTCTCGCAATGGCAACCGCATGTTGTCCGCCAGCTCCACCGAAGCAGCAAAGGTTATGAGCCGCAGTCTCAAATCCACGCCCCTCGCTCAAGGTTCTGATAGGGCGAGTCATGGTTGCATTTGCAATTGAGAGGAATCCCACCGCTACTTCCTCTGGCGTGAGTTGCGAAGAGCCATCTTTCTCAGCATTGATGACAGCTGTAAGTGCTGTGAATTTCTCCTTGACAATACCCAAATCAAGCGGCATTGGGAAGTATTCAGGAATAACGCGTCCAAGAAACAAATTGGCGTCCGTCACGGTCAAAGGTCCCCCTCGTCCGTAGCATGCTGGCCCCGGATGGGCACCAGCGCTATGAGGACCAACTTTGAATAGACCATTCTCCCAGAAGAGCATTGATCCACCTCCTGCAGCCACTGTGTTGATGTCAAGCTGTGGAGTCTGGATAGTCACTTGGGCAATGGTGCTTTCGAAGATGTGTTCCAGGGTTCCGGCAAATCTGGCGACGTCGGTGCTGGTACCACCCACTAAAAATTGTCAGTATGGAGAGACTTATTGGGCCCATATCCTGGAATTTGACTTACTATCAAACGCCAACAAGGGCGTTCCATCCTCTGCATCATAGCATGTTCGAGACATGCCAATAACGCCGCCAGCTGGTCCACTCAGCACACCTCGGAGACCAGAGAAATTCGCAACCGAGGTCAGTCCGCCATCGGATTGGTTGACAAAAACCTTTCTCGCATTCTCATCTGCCAGTTCGCCCTTGAACCCTTTTCTAAATCCATCCAAGTACTTCTCGGTCATAGGCGAGAGATACGCATCAGCCACGGCTGACTGGCTGCGAGGAACGATTTTCGCCATGGCTTGTAGCTCCGACGAAACCGTGACTCTAAAGCCAAGCTCCCGCGCAATCTTTGCGACGGCAGTCTCGTGCTCGAGGAATGTGTAAGAGTGCATAAGTGCAATGGCTACGGAGCGATAGCCTCGGTCCCAAAGGGCAAGCAGGTCTTTTCGAATTGCGTCTAGGTCTGGTGAGCGTAACACGCGCACGACTTCCCCCGTCAGCCCAATCTGTAGCTCCGGATCAGAATCCACGTCTATTGTCTTGGGCTCTGGATCCTCTGAAAACCCTTCAATCGTAACTCTCTCGTCGATTTCGACCACGGCCTCGTATAATTGAGTCAATCGCTGTACTGAGAGATCAAAGATATTAGGTCGAGCCTGGTTCCCAATCTTGAGAAGATCCCGGAATCCCTTGGTAATGAGCAGGGCAACCCTTTCGCCTTTGCGCTCGAGCAATGCGTTGGTGGCGACTGTAGTGCCCATTCGGATGGACTCGACAGGCTCGAGATCCAAAGGTGTACCGCGGGGAATGGCGGAGCCACTGGCGATCTCTAGGATTTGTCGAATACATTCTGTAGGCGCATCATCGTACTCACCGGGTGATACGGAAAGAACTTTGAAGATGATGTCGGTAGGATGGCCGGGGATTTGGGCCCATGCGTCTGTGAACGTGCCACCGCGGTCGATCGCGATGCGAATGCCAGTCTGTGACATTTTGTGGTGTTATCTGGGTTTGGATAAAGAATGTGGTTTGTATATGATTCACGGAGCCTGGGGATTATGCCGTGTTTATAGTAGGTAGTTCAACTTCCCAGAACCCGGGCAAGGAAAAGACTGCCGGAGAGTACTCGGTATGATCTGCCCGGCAGCAGCACGTCTTCTACAGTTCTATGTATCTGCCTCTATCATCACCAATTCACTATGGACTTTTCTCCACTCGGCAAGTCGGTCACACAGCCGGTCGCATAGATCACCGACCGGTAAGCAGGACCGGAGCCGATTTGGGGGGCGATAAGATACTGTAGCGTCGATATCTCTGCGGGGTCGGTCTGTCAAGAACCAATTCAATAGGTTCATAACTCCGTAACTCCATACTATGGAAGATGGTTTGATACGTAAAACTGGATTTAAATTCCTTTCCGTTTGATAGACATTGACATAATGGCCGAAAAGCCCTCCATCCTCCTAATCGAGTCCAGCGTTCAACATATCGACCATGTCCGACGGCATGCCCTAGCAGAAAAAGTCAACTTTCTGATCTATGACTGTACATCTGTCGACGATTTCATCAGTCGACTGCAACCAGGTGGCGCATACTGCAATATCACCGCTATCGTCCGAACAGGTTGGCTGAAAGCTGGGCCTTATGCATCACACCTCGTCTTCACCAACAAAAGCATCCCGCACTATCCTCCAAGCTTGAAACTTGTCTGTTGCAGTGGACACGGATATGATGCAGCCGACATCGAAGCATTGACTGCGCGGGGAATATGGTACTGCAATACACCCAACGCATGTACAGAGGCAGTCGCGAACACGGGGCTGTCTCTCGTGCTCGAGACATTCCGCTATCTGAGCTATGCGCAGTGGTGCGCCAGGTTTGATTGGCAGAAGAGTCGAGAACTTGGGGCCAAAGCTGTTGACCCGGCTGGCATGGTGTTGGGGGTTATTGGTATGGGCGACATTGGAATCGCAATTGCGGAAAAGTGCGAGGCTGCACTGGGCATGAAGATTGCGTACCAGGGTCCACGGAGAAAACCCGATGCAGAGGCGCGGCTCAAGGGAGGTGCCATTTACTACCTTGATCTGCTCGAGATGCTCGCCGTGGTTGATTGCGTCGTGGTCGCTGCGCCTTATACTCCAGCCACACATCATCTACTGTCGCAACGTGAGTTTGGAGTTGTCAAGAAGTCGGGCCTCCGCGTAGTGAATATTGCGCGTGGTAAGATGATTGATGAAGAGGCCCTAGTATCTGCCCTGGAAGCAGGACAGGTAGTTGGGATCGGGCTTGACGTTCATGAGAATGAGCCAAAGGTCCATGACAAGCTAAGGGAGAACTGGATGGTGACTTTATTACCACATATTGGAGTGTGCTCAGGTACGAGCTGGGCCAATTTTGAAGCAGAGAATTGGAACAATCTCGAGGCTTTTCTGGAAAGTGGCAAGCCGAAGACTCCAGTAAATCAAGTGAGTGGCTGACAGGAAGATAATTCACACATCGGACAATTTCCAAAGTGCCTAGCCAAAATATGTATATGCATGACAAATAAATTATTTAGATATTAGGGTTTTTTCTTCTTTTCTCTAATAAAACTCTCCACAGCGTAACAGTTCTATATGGTGTTAGTATAGTATATGCGGGTTGGCGATGACAGTCCTCACGGTTCGTATGCCTTATGTGACTTTTACCCTTTGGGGTTCATGCTTATGTCCCAGGCCATTTGGTGTTATGGCAGTCTAGATGCCATAGTAGCGTCATATTTGTTGTTGGAAACCCCCTGGTCATATGTGGTGACACTAGAAAAGCACCACGGATATTGATGCATATTGACTCGGATGCATCCATCCTCAACAACTACATAATATGTGGATAAGCTCTTTTCCGAGGTCCCTAAGCAGGGTGTTCTGGCATCCTCGCATAGTTTCTAACAATATTGGCTATTTCATTGGTCTCTTGAATACGAGGAATATCAGAACCATGCATCCCATCCCGGCGTAGTCTACTAATATAGATATAGGTCGACCTGCCAACGTCACAGCCTCCTTGACACAGACGAGACCTTAGCATTGGGATTAGGGAATGCCCGCGGAAATCGCGAGCGAGATCCGTGGTGTTCGGGGAGTTTGCAGCTAAATTAAAATAAGCTTAATGTAACTGGTTACAATGCGGGGAAGTAGGCTCGTATTCATTCACGCATAAGCCCAGGTTACAGTATCTGTGTGAAGAACTGCCAATATCATCCCGGTGGCGTTACGCAGCACGGCCAATGGAGACGCCCGCAACAGGCGAGATCCGGTCTACGTCGGGCATTTACGTATAAGAATCGATCGACGATCTTCATGTCAAATACATGCGGCTCTGCCTTAGTGGTCTACATAGCTGCATTTCAGCTCTTGATGGTCAACCCCGCTCGTATTCATACCTTTGTCTTCCAGCTGGAAGCGATACCCTTGTCCTTTCCTTCAACCGATAATCACTAAGTTCCGTTCTATAATAACATCTTCTACTCTGGGCCTACCTCCGAAAAGATATCTGAACGCGCCCCATCTTATGCCGGCGAGTGGCCAGCGTTGATGGGATACTCACTGAAGCTGAACAGTAGGATTAAAAGACTCGTATTAAACTATATATAAGGTGGTGTGCCTGGTTGACTCAGCCGCAAGTCCTAAATTTTAAGGCGTTGTTGATCGCTACCATTCCTGGCCCTACTCCATGCAATGGCAATGAACTGCTTTGGTGTTGTGGCATTGTAAATCAAACTCTACAATACGAGGAACTGACAGGCTTCTTTTTCCTATCCATGTTAGGTAGTTTACCCCGCGCAAGATGTCCAAGTCGGTATGGTTGTGCGTTGAGTAGGTAGAATATATAGGTATGTATAGAGTGCCACTCACTTTCGCTTTTGCATTTTCATTATTCGATTAGGCATCCTTCTTCGTTCGAGTTCTTACCCCGTCAATCAAATATAAGCTGTCTTCACCGTCCTCCATAGTTCAATCAAGCTCTCCCAAAAAACAACAACAATGCGTTTCACATCAGTCATCCTTGCGGCGGTAGTCGTGATGACAACAACAGCCACGCCACTGGAGGAACTGTTTGCACGTCAATCTCCCTGTCCTTGCTATCCTAACTGCGACTGTCCCAGTGGCACCATCTGTGCTGAAATCGTTTGTGTCGAAGGAGGAACCGATTCTCCTTGTCCTTGCTATCCTCATTGCGGATGTCCTGACGGATACGTTTGTGAAGAACAAGTTTGCGAATCTTAACCACCAGCGTCGAAAAACAAACTCTTGGAACAAGGAAGGGGAAGAAGATGTGCTTGAAGAGTTGTCTAGCAGCGTGCAGTTTTGGGTTTGGCGCGACCATCGCATGATTTCGAGTGTACCTAAAGGTTGGAGAAGTCTCGTTAAGGGTTTTGTCCACCGGGTGGTTTCCCCTTGACCATGTACAAATGTAGAGACTATGCTAGTGATAATACATCCAGCTGCTTTCCCCTAAAGGAATAATCTCACAGTAGCAATAAACTTATGGACAAAAAACGGATAATATCAAAATCTGGTATTCTCGGATCATTATCGCCAGGTTTTCTCTATTCTGTTGGTACAGATGCAGAGACCAATAATTAAATTGTTTTAAACAAATAATCAACAGTAATACATCACTCGTTGCAATTGAACTTTATCTAATTTGGTCTACGAAATTGGAGAGTCGCAGACGGCATGGTAAGTTATCGTTCGTATCAAGGAGGCCGTCACGTTAGAACCTGGGAGAGAGAAGAAAGGAAACAGCATTGATAAGTGCGCAACGCCGCCGTTTATATCCTCTAGCTGTGCTAAACGAGTTTCCTAGTTGGGTGCTGCCTCCGCCAGGGTAGGCTTGTTGGCACCGTAACCCTAATTCGAAATATGCCTAATGCGGTAACTGTTATTGAATCACCAGTGCCCGCATAATAACCTGCCAGTCTATCATCACAAGGGAGTCTCTTTATATATTGAAGTCTTTGATACTGTAAGATTGAGAATTATGTGTTGAATGAGAAATATGCGCAAAGAAATACATTTCTTAGATATCCACATCACTTTATCCCACAGACCTGGGTAATATTGTTATAGGAATGCCGATTAACTATAGCTATCAAACTGTATCTTTACGCACCAAACCGGCGATCTCTCTTGGACAAGTCGAACAAGCTCCTCAAGAACGTTGACTGTTTTAGTGCTGGCCAGTTCTCCTGCACAATTGCAAACTCCGCATGTTGTGACTCCCATAATGCAAAGCCACTAAGCCTGTTCTCCCCGCTCGTCCGCAATATCGCTCCAATCTGTGGTAGTCCCAGCTGCGCCGAGAAGACTTGACGAGATATATCAGCCTCGTTAAGGCCTCCGATAGCCTCTTCCACTGTCGATCCTTCCTGTGCCATCTTTGCATTCACGGCCAACCTTGTCGCGCGAATAACTTCAGACCGCCCGCCGTAGCCAATTGCAAACTGGAGGTTGAAATTGGAATATTTCGCCGTAGCAGCTTCGGCTTGAGCAACCGCCTCGCGCAGGTATTCCGGCATGACGGACCTATCGCCGACAACTCGCAAGCGTAGCCCGGGGATAAGAAATAAATAGCCCGCAGTAACCTGGCGAGCGAAGTCGGTCATCAGAGAGAATAACGGATTGAGTTCCAAAGGTCCTCGCTTGAGGTTGTCGTTGGACAAAGCCCAGACCGTGAGATTCTGAATCCCCGAACTAAAGGTCCATGATATGACATCAAGTAACTTGAAAGCACCAACTCGATGGCCGGATATGGCACTACCAAGTGCTCTGTCGCTGGCGTAGCGACGGTTACCATCCATGATTACACCCAAGTGCTTTATGTGGTGGCCAACATCGGGAACGAGTTTACCGCGGTAGTATGAACATTTAATTAGCTCTGCAGTTTCTTCGTGAAAACTTAGAGCCGTATGCGAGAGTACTACGTCAATACGCATCCTCGGCGTTTCCCCTGTCATGTCCGAGACTTGTTGGGAATCTTTTCCAGGAAGGCTCGTGAGAACAGCATCGTTTTTGCTACCAAAGATCTCCTGGTGAAGCTCCATAAAAATGGTTTCCAATCCCGGGTTTGCGGTGCCCATGAGACCCAAAGTTCCACGAAAGGTCAGCATATGAGGGCACATGCTGTAATGAAAAGCCATGAGGAATCGGTGAATCTTTCTAATACACCACCAAAATGGCTGTCCAAAAATTCCCTGGCTTCGGTGTCCTTGCGCCAGAACATTATCTGTTAGTTTGTGTATAAATGTTTTCAAGATAACAGTTGAAAGCGAGGTTAAAGGCGTTTTCAAAACCCGAACAACCCCTGCCCGCATTGTCTCATTTCGTCCCCTGATTCCGAGCAGATTCCGAAACTCTGAATTCCTTTTCAATAGTTCATCAGTTTCGAATTGTACCTCTGTATGTAGGAATTCCTCTAATTCGATCATTGTGCTCGGCATTTTCCGTCCATGTTTGTCCTTCAAGTCGAGTTTGTCAGCCATACTCATGACTGTAGTCACAGTTGCATCTTTTTGGTGCGAGGTCATGTCTCCCAAGAACTCATACGTCTTGACAACACCGTATGCCATTGTTGCAATCACTACAACACTTGTCTCAGTGAGGAAGAGCGGGATCGGTTTGTGCAACCTGTTTAGCCAAGCTATGACTTGTTCTTGTTCGGAGCTATCAGACCGGAGCATGATGTGTACGAAACCCGCGGTGCGGATTATTCGGCGCCAGGCGTTGGTTTTGTATGTGCTGTGTGCTGCAAGAACTTTTGAAATGTCCGGGTGGGAGAGTTGGAGAGAAGTTGCAATGAGGATGCTGGCGAACATGATGTCGCCACGGTCGAAGAGGGCGTATAGCTCTTTGTGGGAAAGATATTTGTTTCGCCATTGTAATTTGGTGGATTTGATATCCCTCCAGTTGCGCAAGAGAAAGGTTATGGAAGAGGAGTAATTTATGAGAGCTAGGGTTATGGAGAGAAGGATGCTTAGCACTAGGAGATGGCAGGCCATTTTGTAATGAAGATAAGGTTATCAAGTCATGGACAGACTGGTTCGGAATGAAACCGTGGAACCTTGAAAGAAAGAGATTGTCATACATATATGTGTACCTATATTTTCCTGCGAAGGGGTATGCCCGGCTATCCGACTCACGTTGTCAATAAAAAATCGGCATTCACAAACCAGTTGCGTAACATGTTTTTTAACCAAAAAAATACGACTATAAATTACATTGAAATACCGAATTTATATGATATTTTCTACAAACTAGAACACTTTTCGCAAATTTGGCAAAATTGACGTACTCTGTTACATACGTACAATCAGCAACGCGCCCCCGCGCATTCCGATGCCTTTGGAGGCGTGGAGCAGCCGAATAATTGGTTAAAAATGAAAAGACGCATCTCCGATTGAAGATCAGGATCGGAGTACATATCTGCAATTATCTTCGGAGCGCGTCTTCGAATCACACCCTATTGGCTCGATCCAACAAGTCCTTTACTTCCAGAACTATCCGAACCTTTTTACTGTATAAGCTTTACATCAGGGCGAACAAAATTAGCTAGACAAACAAGATGCATATTTAAAACAAGTTTATTGTGCAAATTCCAATGGTATTTACTTCATTGTGTAACAAACAACGTTCATGAAGGCTGGCTCGGCTAGAAGCTACGGTTTATTTTGACTCCGATTTACTAACTCCGGTCAATGTGCCGAGCAGATATATACATGTAAAACCTAAAAGTGTTCTGAGACATCGAATATTCAAGTACATGGATGGATGATAGATATAGGTTATTTTATATCTGCTAGTCTGATATATATCTCAAAAGGTGGAGATGACGACCTATAGGTAGAGAACTCGGGAATTCAGCCTATTTTGTCTATCAAATCCCGCCCCCCAAAATGGAGATATTTCATTTTATTGCCGGTTCGTACATAGTATAAATAGAAAACTGAGGAATTGCTACATTCCTGTAGAACCATATTACTACCTAATTATGTCAACGCAGTCCGTTCGATTCCGGTGCGACATAGATGAAGTTCCAAGATTGATGGTTTGACATGACACATGAACCTAGAATAGTCTGGTTGTTCTCATTATAACAGAAAGTCGCCCCAACAATCCCAATTCCAGTCAACGCCATCCAATGGTCCGAACCCGTAAAGACTGTTCGAGTATGGGATATGGGAGATCTGGCCACCTGTTTCGTGACCATGTCGTCTTTTATCTAGCAGCGATTGAATGAAACGCGGCGTAATGTCAGTTTCTTGGAAATTTGTCGGAGCGTACAGCTCTGATTTTCGCGTGTCCCAGGCCTCTATGGTGAGATCAGCCAACGCTGCGAAGAATGTGTTCTCCATATCGTCAACCAGCTCAGGGCGCTCATCGTAAAGATCCTCTATTAGCTTCCAGGCCATCGTCACGCGGTCTCCTGAAGGACGTCGTCGGAGCTCGCTTAGGACGAAAATGTACGCATCTACCTGAAATGCAGAGGTCATGTAGATGAATATGTGTGAGGAAAATTGGCTGCGAATGCCGAAGTCGACCATCTCCAACATTGTCACAGCCGACTCAAAGAGTAAATCGCTCTCATGCGGGCTCAGATACATAGAGACACGGCGGCCCACGGCGCGCCCTCGGGAGTGATAAAACTTGAACTGCATGCGAGAGATGGCGAGTTTTATCATGGCACTCGTCAGAGCATGCAAGGGTATCTGGCTATCCAGGTGTTGAATGTACTTTTCGTGGTAGATTGCTTTGATCTTATCGATAGTATTATCTTGCAGCCCGGCCGACGATTTATCTCTCGTCGTCGGGTCACCTGGTACGATATTCTCGAAGACCTTGATTGCTGTGGATGAAGAGCGGACCCACGTAATGAGTTCTATCTTCGCCATGACACATAACATCTCCGTCGGGCCATGGCTTTCGGCGGGCGCCTCGGTCATATTTGGATGTAGGTCGGCGTCGTTTACGCTGAGCGGTGGTCGAATATCACCAACCGTCATTATTGACTGTTTTAAGCTCGACGGATGAGCATTATTGTGCCGAGACCAGAGACCGCACAGCGCCCACCAGAGACGGATGTGCATTTCTTTCTCGAAGAAAGAAAGCTTGGGACTACTCTGTTCCTGGTGCAGGCCCAATTTTTGCGCTAGCCTCATGGCGACGGCAGTCAAGGTGGCCATCAGCTCGGATTCAGGATCTGCAAAGATGAACAGAACTAGAGCTTGTAGGACCTCGAAGTCCCTTGTGGTGAGGAGATCGGCCGCAATAAGAGCCCGGAGAGCCGCGGCTTTGAAGCGCGTTAAAAGCGTAGGCTTAGCTTCACCGAAGGCGGCCTGGCAATCCGTAAAACTTATGGAAGTGATGGCTAAAGAATAGATGGCGAACAGAGTCGCGTTCAGCGGCTTAGCTATTCCATCAATATCGAAACTAGCCTCCACAACTCGTTGTTGTAGAGTCGGCACGTGGATGATTTTAGTAAGAGGATTCACGCTTTCAACAAACCGCTGCCAGAGCAGGAAGATATGTCTCGGCTCAGGGTGCAAGCTATTCAGTTCAGGCCCAGTACAGGTAATTATTGACTGGAGTGAGGGTGTTGGGTACAGTAGCGTGTCATTCGCGTGACGCAGCGTCTGAACAGGAGGGCATTTGAGCTGTTCACGCTTGCTATGTTAGTAAACAAAGCTAGACAAAAGCAGTGTCGAAGCAACGAACCTCAGCAGGTAAGTCCGACCACGAGCATCTGAATACAATCAAGATATCAGCACTTTTCTCGCTGGGGGACTTTGTCGGCTGTATTACCGTTCGAGGTTTGTCTCTGCATTAACTGAACTATGGGGTCTCTCGACATTGTGGCTAGGTGGGTAGCTCACAATGGGAGGGTCTTGAGAGACGCTTTCAGCAGCTTTTACTTCCAGGTCTGGTCCGGAAGATACCCAGGTATTGGCGTGCTGGCTAAAGTCGACATTGTGCTTGCGCATTAAATCTTCGTACCGCGAGATCCGACCCAGGAGCTCTTCATCAGCAGCTCTCTTCCGAGGCCTATATGGCGCCGGGGCTTCATAGGTGCATTTCACTTTGGCCTTGAGGCAGTTGGAACACGGATCGACTTTGTCGCACTTCACTTTGCGGCGAGCACACAGCGAACAGGCATGCCGATGCGCAGGCAGTTCTGACTGGGCCGTCTGCGAGGGCGAAGCCATAATGGCGTTATGTTTATGTAAAGGCTTTGGAGAGAACTCGCAACGATCGAGATGAACTGTGTGATCTTGAACATGCCTAGCCTTCCCCGTCAATGTGCCTTCCATCTTCTCTCCTCGGATATTGTTATTTCATGAGTCGCGCAGAAGATCTCGGGTCGGGTGATTCGGCTCCAAAGGCGGCTTAGTGCCATTTAGGTCGGGACCGAAATGGCCGACGAGAGAGCCCTAATAACCCTAATAACCCATAGTATATATAACTTCCATTGTGTACAACCATTTCAGCTATGCCCAGAACTTGATTCACACGGCCAAATACTCTTTGGATCACTTCCCTGCAGATCAACATTCACCCAGCCCTGTAACGTCTACAGCGTGGTGTTCCCCCAGGAAGCGACTTGTAACATCATAACAAGCACATCCGAATCGTCTCAATTCTCCAGCCCACCAATTTGATCTTCCGACTTGAACGTATCCAACAAGATGCAACCTCAAAAAACAACTGAGGTGGCGGAAAAGCCTTCCAACTGTCACGGAGCAACAGAGCCATCAAGCCTGTCTGATGAGGACGACGTAGTCTACCCAACAGGCGTTCAGCTTACGTTGGTGTTGACCTCGATATTCATTGGAATGTTCCTGGTATCACTGGTACGTGTAATCAAATACAGATCAAATCTTGTTGTTATCCAAATCCAATGGCTAGAAAAGTTGTTAACTAGCTGGACGTCTATCAGGACCGTCTCATCATCTCGACCGCAATTCCTCAGATTACCGACGAGTTCAATTCAGCGGGTGATATTGGATGGTACGGAACCGCATACATGCTCACCACCTGCGCCTTTCAGCTATTTTTCGGGAAGCTCTATGTTTGCTTCAGAATCAAGCACATCTTCATGGCGGCCATAGTGCTCTTCGAGGTTGGCTCAGCAGTCTGCGGTGCGGCTCCGAACTCGGTCGCATTTATTATCGGCAGATCAATCGCTGGCTTGGGATCTGGAGGAATCATGTCCGGCGCAGTATGTCAGCTCCTCAGTCTAGTATGCCCTTCACTTCTCCAACAAGTTGCTGAACAGAAAACCTATTAGTTGGTCATCGTCGTGTACTCTCTTCCGCTCCATCAACGCCCAAAGATTCAGGGACTCTTCGGAGCTGTATTCGGTATCTCTTCAATCATCAGTCCGCTGATCGGTGGCGCCTTTACTACCAATGTCACCTGGAGATGGTGCTTCTACCTCAACCTCCCCGTGGGAGGCGCGGTGCTGGTCATCATATTCTTCCTGCTCCACACTCCTGCACGCCCCAGCGAGCAGAAACCGCTCAAAGAGAAATTGGAGCAGCTCAATGTGCCGGGTTTGCTAGTCATTCTTCCTGCCGTCGTCTGTCTATGCTTGGCCTTGCAATGGGGTGGAACTAAGTACTCTGTAGGTGCCGAGCCCTGACTCTTTACAAAGTGTCAGTATGAGTGCTTGTGAAGACAGAGCTAATTGCATCTCTAGTGGAGTGAAGGGCGCATAATCGCGCTGCTTGTATTAGCTGTTATGCTGTTTATTACATTTGCAGTGCTTCAAATTCTGATGCCGAACATGGCGACGGTGCCTCCACGGATTTTCAGTCAGCGCAGTATTCTCTCCGGCTTCTTGGTAAGCTGTTGCATCGGTGCTCATATGACAACAATAGGTAAGTTTTCCGATACCAAAAGCAGCATGCCATAGAGGGCTTACCTGGGGGTTATTAGTTTATTACCTCCCTATATGGTTCCAGGCCATTCAGAGCGTTTCCGCAATTAATAGCGCCTTGCACCTACTTCCCATGCTCATTTCCATGCTCATTTCCACAATTGGCACCGGCCTGCTCACCTCGCGTATCGGGTACTACACGCCCTTTTTGATCTTCGGTGTCTGTCTCACCGCGATCGGCCTGGGATTGATCACTACGTTCACAGTTGACATATCGGAGGGCATATGGATAGGCTATCAGATTTTGTACGGGTTCGGCCTTGGATGTTGCACACAAGCACCAAACATGGCCGCTCAGACAGTACTAGCGCGTGTAGACGTCTCAATCGGCGCCTCACTCATGTTCTTCGGTCAGCAGCTGTTCGGTGCTATCTTTTCCTCGGTGGGTCAGACGGCGCTCGACAATCAGCTGGCCAATCGTCTGGATGTCATCCCCGGGTTCACCCCACGGTTGATTCAGAGTACTGGAGCGACTGAACTCCTCAGCCTAGTGCCCCCGGAGGACCACGCCGCCGCTCTGCAGTCTTACAATGACTCGCTTCGCGTCTGCTTTCAGATCGCTCTCGGTATGGCATGTCTGGCCATCGTCGGTGCGCTTTCCATGGAGTGGCGAAGCGTCAGAAAGAACCTTCCTAAGAAGAATGCTTCCAAAGAAGGAACCGCGGAGGCGGGAGAAACCACACACGAATCAGGTAAGGAGATGGTAGGAGAAGGGGGAGAGGGGGAGAGGGGGAGAGGAGTAAGTGAGATTTAAGGTGTTGGTATCAATCTCGCTCGGCCAGTCATTTATCTAAGAATGACCAGCAGAGATGAGAATTTCGAAAAGAACTAAAGTCCCCTCTAGCTCTACTCAGCGAGTAAAGGCGGCGAGGGGTGAGCACTAAAACGGAAGGGAGAAAGCCACGCGGTGTCAAAGGAAAACCGATACGTAGATACTATCTAGTTTTTTTTTATCTTTCCATCATAGCTTATACATATCTGGCCTCCTCACTTTCAAATAAGAAAGAAAGGGTTTGATAAATTGAAATCTAGAAACTCTGAAAGTCTTCGCTATTTAGGAGACATCCACTACTGAAGTATATGGATGACTTGTAGCGCGTAGAGTGGTGGGAAATTGGAAGACGCATAGCCCTAATCAAAAGACAGTACTACAGAATATTCATAAAGAGAGACTCACCGCATTTCTTTTTATTGCTATCGTATCTACGTAGAGACAATCAACCGCCTATCATCCATAACCACTGATTGGCTCGTACACAAATTAGTTTGTGGCGTAGTCTCGCGATAGTCCTGGAGGATCATTCTAGGAAGATCATTAGTTGATTAGGACTATAGTGTCACGCTTATATTAACTAGGGTAGTTGATCGTTGTCTTTTTGATGATGCAATTGATATAATTTATTCTGATTGCTAGTGGTCAGTTCTTGCGGCTATCTTTTTGTCTGATCGTGTCATTTATTTGTTTCATCTCTTTCGATAACTATCAGCTTCACACCTACAGTTATACCTACTCCTTAATGGTACCTTGTGACAGTTGTGTTTCCTGACTGGTATATCCAACAACAACGCGATACACAGTTATACCAAGCGATGAAAAAGAAAAAGAAGAGAGAGAGAGAGAGAGTAATTACAAAATAGAAAATACAAAAAAAAAATATACGAGGTATAACAACCAAAATATAGATGATAACCGTGGCGTCGCCGTTGAAGCAGATCGTCGGTTTTTGACGTCAGGCCCGTCCGTGCTCCGACGTCATGTCATGCCAGCTGTCACTCTCCCTCTACCCCATACTCAAAGTTCCATACCGACTTTTCTAAACGCATTATCTATCTAGCTATTATGTAGGTAACACGAATATATATTCATGCCATATGCCCTCTGTTTATCATCTCTTGTTCCTCTTCTTAGCATACCCATACCAAGCACACTAGCAGCGAATAAAACCTATCCGTCAGAATTACCCAATTAGGAAATTTATACACACTTCTTCTTCTCCCACCACCATCTTCACATCTTGCATCCAAGCAGAGACAAACAAGCAAAATGCCCCTCTTCCACAGCAACACAACCGCCTCCACCGCCAGCTCCTCGCGGCAATCCCGGCAAGCAACCCGTCAAGACCCCTCCCCAACCTCCTCCACCCGCCGCAGCGGCCTCTTCAACACCTCCACCTCGCGCTCGCCCACCGTCACATCAACCACCTCCAACACCTCCAATGCCAACAACGGCATAAAACATTCCAACAGTCTTCTGCACCGCATGCGCAACGGCTCCGAAGACCCATCCATCAGCCACGCACGTCAACAAGTCGTGCTAGCCGAGACGGCAGAGCGGGACGCTGATCGCGCGCTTATTGCGGCTAGGCAGGCGGTGCGAGAGGCGAAAGAGCATGTGAAGAATCTCGAAAAGGAGGCTGCGGAGGAAGCGCGGTTGGCCAAGATTAAGCAGGATCAGGCCAAGGATATTTCGAAGAGGGCGAGGCCGTTGGGTCGTGAGTCTCTCCCATAACTATCTTCATTTTGTGAAATGCTTGCTAACGAGTGCGTTTTGTTTAGGATTTGGAAACTAGATGCAATCAGTGGCCTACCCACCTAGGGCTGGGGTACTTAGGCACCATGGGAGTGGGTGGATATGATTGTGCATACTTCTTTCTTACTGTATTATTAGTTTTCAATTATTCAATGACTTGTGGGACGATTTGTGAAGCGAATTTGTTTTATTCTTGACAATGCAATCAATGCCAACGTTCAATAAAAAAGTAATAAATAAATGCAATAACATATGCAGAATGATGTAACCACGCCTAACCACCAATGCCAATGCCAATGTCAATATCTTTTGACCATGCAAATTTAATCATGGCTTGAATTGAAACAATGTATAATACAGTCATCCCCTAACATCTATAACGTATCATGTATCATGTACCATGTATCATGTATAGAGGAATGATATCCAAACGCCGAAAATGAGTCTTTTATGCCGATGAAGATGACGGCGTTGCAGCGGCCACTTCCTCAGCAGCCTTTGCGTCTGTCTCTGCTTGTTCCTCTGCTGCTGTAGCGCGGCGAATGTTTGCTGGTGCAACCCAGCTGGAGCTCTTCCATGGCTTCACATGCTGAACATACATGGTGTCGACTTCCTCGAGGGTGCGGCCCTGGGTCTCGCAAACGAAAAAGTACACAATCACGGCAGCGGCAAAACAGCATGCGGCAAAGACATAGCCGTACTGGAAGTCGATAGCACTAGAGATGAAAGGCGTGAAGAACGAGATGAGGAAGTTCCATGTCCAGTTGGAAGCAGTCGCGATTCCCATGCAGGTGGCGCGGTAGCGGGCTGGGTAGAGTTCACCGACAATGGCCCACACAATTGGTCCCCAGGTGGTTGCGAATCCGACAATGAAGAAGCATGTAAACACGATCATGGTGGTACCGGCCTTGGGAGTATTGGGAGGGTTGGCACGGTCAAGAGCATAGTGGCCCACTGTAGCGAAGATCATGAAGCAGATGAACATCCAGATGGCACCAGCAATAAGAGACTTGCGACGACCATAGTGTTCGACGATATAGAGACCGATAATGGTGACGCCAAAGTTGACACCAGTCAAGATCATTTGAGTAACGTAGCTGTTATCAAGACCAGTAGAGGTAAAGATGGTGTTGCCGTAGTAGAAAATGAAGTTGGCACCGGTGAGCTGCTGCAGGGATTGCAAGGTAATACCAAGGATAGTGCGGTAGAGCATACGAGGGCCAGTGAAGATCTCAAAGACGCCAGCCTTTCCAGCAGCCTTTTCCTCGTCGAGCTTCTCCTTCATGTCTTGGATTTCTTCGGCGACGAGACGGTGGTTCTCGGGAACGCCGTAAAGCTTGGTCATGGTGCGTTTGGCCTCCTCAATGCGGCCCAGGCGGTAAGCATAACGAGGGGATTCAGGAAGGAACATGATTCCAATACCAAGAATCAAGGGCCAGGCGAAACCAATGCCCATGGTGATGCGCCAGGAAGCAGTGGACTGAATGCCTTCGGTGCCGTAGTTGATGCAGGCGGCAATGAAGATACCGAAGGCGACGAACAGTTGGAAGGCACTGACCATCGCGCCACGGACATGGCGGGGAGCGGATTCACTCTGATACATGGGAACAAGACTAGACAGAGCACCGACACCGAGACCGGCAACGAGACGGCCAACACCGACCTGGTACCACTTGGAGGCGGTAGAGATTTGAACGATAATGCCGACAATGTGGATGATGCACCAGAATGCGATGGACAGTTTCCTTCCGAAGCGGTCTGCAAGGGGACTGGCGGCAAGAGCGCCAATCATGGTTCCAATGGACAACTATTCCAATCAGAACTGTGCATGAAAATTGCAGAGTAGGGATACTCACCAAACCGACAATCAAACCAGAGCGGACATTGCTAAAGTAGTAGCCACTCGCCTTGTGTTGTCCAAAGAGCTCTTCAAAGTTTGCCATGGTCTCGAAGCCGGAGATTTGGCCTAGTAAAATTTACAGTTAATACACAGATCTCGTCGGGATACGTAGTGGATAGTACAAACCTGTCGAGTAACCGAAAATGAAACCACCCATGGACGCGATGATGCCCATGATGCACGAGCGCCATGTCAGGTAGGGCACCTTGCTGTCGTCATACTGGGCATTCTTCTCGGCGAGCGAAGCAGTGCCGGACGTTGGGGTGGAGTTGGAGTTTTCTGTGTGTTCGGCCTGCTGTTCGGCCTTGGGCTTGAACTTGGTCAAGAATTGCGAGACAGCCATGTCGATGTATCGTATCACTATACTATCGATAGGTAGGGAGGTAGTAGATGGGGTCGAGGAAGGAGAGTGGAAGAATTCAGGAAGAAAGAAGTACACGCAACTCTTTATAACAGATGCAATGGGGTAAAGTCACAGTGATCACGCGGGCGCAAAAAAACGGGGGTGCCCGGAGACGAAAATATGGAGTGAGAACAGGAATTTCAGCATCTGGATGGGTTCGGGTGTTGAGACTGAGGACAGTCCCGAACCGGCAGTGTAGGGAAAGAGCACCCAGCACGGGCAGGAGGTACGTAGTGTGCTCCTGCCTCTCTGGTCGGCGGTGGATCCTCGCCACTTTTTTTTTTTTTTTCTGTGCTCCTTCTTTCCTTCTCCTTCCTTTCCGTTTAGGTTCATGGCAGAATGCAGCCAATCGCACTGCCCAGTCGGCATGTTCAATCGGAAATGTGGCAAATTGAAATAACAATCAACATGCCAGTGTTGACAGCTGAAATAGGAGATATGAAAACAGACATCCCTTTCTCAACAATAATAATATCCTACAGCATCTTATCGTATCGTAAGACAAGAATTAATTGTTCGATGCAAACGCCAGTCAAGCCCCAGCCACTAGGCCGTTTGCGGAAATAGTGGACTGCCTTGCATGACGATGCGGCTGGGCTAGTCCCGATCGGGTAGTGGCGCCGCGGCTTAGTCGATCCCTTTGTTGTGCTCCTTGATGCGAAAAAGAAACAATTGCATTCCTTCTCCGCATTTTGTATGTTTATATTAATGTTTATATTGACGTTGATCTGTTTTCTGTTTTCTATTATTGTTTTGCCGAGTTCGTCTGTTTTGCAGCAGGAGTAGAGGTGATGCGGTGGCTGGCGGAAGAGTAAAAATAAACTCGGTCCATTCTTTCGTTTTAGGGCTAGGGTCCACCCGGGCGTGCCCTAGGTCTGTCCACTTTCAGTCCCACTCGGTTTTCAGGGTCAACGTGAAGATTTTGATTCCGATAGACACTGCAGTTTTCGCTCATTATTTGCTACTAGCTACAATATATTTAATATAAGATACCTGCCTATAAGCAAGTCTGTCTAATTGATCTGTCGCAACACTCAAATCGCACATAAATAACGCCAGATACCCTTCAAGTCGCTACGTCGAGATGCACCTCGGCGGAAACTTGTCTCCTTCCAGCGGAAGCTCTTCCGTCTAGTTCCATAACGACCCAAGCTTGCGAACCTCATCTTCTCACCGGCACATAGTACCACGTACCAATTCGTGGCAGACTCCACCGGACTAGAAAAATTTCTAATCACTGTATGATCTAGACGAGGGATTAAGTACTCGGCACTGTTATCGGCATCGGCATCGCGCACTCGGCTCGGGATGTGGGTATCGGCATCGCAAGGAAAATCTCGGGATGTCCCTGGACGTGGTTTTCGGTGTGCCGTTCTTGACTAGCTGGGTTGGCTAGCACGAGCTAGATAAGCTAGGAGCGGGTCATCATGTTTTGGCTTGGACTATAGCTGTTAGCTAGCGATGGCACGTACGTGTCAACGCTTAAAATCCGTCCGGACTTCAAGCTTCAGGCGAGGAATAGCGATAAATTGGGTGAAAGGGACAGGAGTTAGGACAAGTCAGTTGCCTTGATGCAAAGCGATGCATAAATCATGTGCATATAGTCTAGGTTACAGATGCCGGAGAAGGATGTATATGTATGAATGGTTCATCAATTGATTAACAATAATAATAATACACGAACAAGACAGCTATGCTATCTCTTTTTAACTCACACAAACAACCAGCACCAGCACCAGCATGCTCCATGCACCATGCAGCTCCACTAAAGATTGACGCTATCTACTTCGTCTTAGCCTTCTCCCGCTCCAACTTCTTCAACGCGCGCTTCCGGATCGAAATGTGCATGTTGCGGTTATAGTTCAGAATCCAGTTGCTCCATACCCCCATCACGCACGTAATGAACCAAGCCATGAGACCGTGGCTAAAGTACGGGCACGATGTGTAATAGAAATGAGGGGATCCCCCGCGCCGACCAATCTTGCCTAGCGCAGCCTTGACCCACGCCTTGGGTGTAGGCACGGTGAGACTGGGTCGCTTGATCTTGGACATGGAAGACGTAATGAGATGGGCTTGAAGGAGCTGAACGGTGATTCCGTAAGGCTCCAATTCGGAGCCGAGAGCGCTTGACCAGTATTGGAGGAATGCCTTGCTGCCGGAGTATGTAGCAAGAAGAGGAGTGGGAACGAGACCGCCAAAGGAGCCCATGGTCAGAATCAAGCCGCGCTTGCGTTGAACCATGCCGGGGGTAACGATTTTGGTGACGCGCAGGGTACCGTGGCAGTTGATCGTGATGATATCGTTCATTTCTTCGTCAGGTGTCTCGGTGAAGGGGACGGGAAGACTGTGACTCTTGCCGACGTTGTTGACGAGGATGGAGACGTCAAGATCCTGCACGAGAGCTTCGAGGCGTTGGTAGTCGGCATCCTTGTTTTCGGCAAAGTCCATGGCCAAAACCTTGGTCTGCGTGGTCGGGCTCTGGGCCTTGATTTCGTCGGCGAGCGTGATCAGTTTGGATTCGGTGCGGGATACAAGGACGACATTGAACCCCTCGCGGGCAATCTGCAGGGCGAATTCTTTACCCAGGCCATCCGAGGCACCGGTGATGAGGGCCCAGCTGCCTTTGGGACCAAAGCTGCTCAACTACGTAGTGTTAGCAATTGACAAACGACCACGACCACGTGAAAGATGGCAGTGAAAGACGTGACATACCGATTTACCGGGAAGAACAAACAAACTGAACAACACCCGGAGAAGCGTCAACACCTGGGATAGGACCCAGATACCACCAACGGCACCCAGCCCAAACACGAGTGCTTGCTGGCAGGTCGGAACGTCGGCGGCTGTAAAGCCAGCGAGCTTGGCGAGGTAGGCTTCGACGCACTTCATGATGTCTGTCTGGTGGTGAGGATGCTGTCAGACTGGGAGTTGGGAGCAATTGGAGGGAGTCGCGATAGATAACAGAAAATCAGAAGGAGCGTAATCCGCGCTAAGGTCTTGGCGTTGGACGGGGGGATTCGTAACTTTTGACGCTCACATGCCCCTGATCTTCTAATGCTGCAGGAGACTTTGGACTTTTCCTCCAATTTTATCCTTGTAGCCACGATATTAGAGAGATGGTGGTAGGAAAGGGGTCTTAGTAATTGAGACACGAAGTCTAGATCAATCAAGACCAGTCCGAAACTATGTGTAAATGAAGCAAGGAGGACAGACTGGTCAAAAGTATTTAACCCGTCCGGGGAAGCAAAGTGGGGCAAAAAGTGTTGAGCTCACTCGCATTGCAGCTCGTGATTGGCCATTGCTATCCCCTAGATAATTCAGCTTTCTCTTCTTTCACGACGTATCCATTTTCTTCACGATCAATTTTCTGAACGTCGAGCCATTACCATTAATACCAGTCAATCCACAAACCCAACGCGGCATCAAGAGCATACACACTATCTACTCAACCATGGCGACCGCCTTTCTCGATCAATTCCGCGTCAGCACAGACGAGGGTCTTCTTCCAGCCTGGCTACTGATTGTAAACGCCTCTTCCTTCTCTATCTCTGTCCAATCCAATTCTCTAACAAGATACGATAAAACAGGTCTCCGTAATCTCCACCGCAAACTCCCTGCAATCCTACATCTCCGCCAAATACCACTCCCAGCTCTACATCGGCTCCGCATCCACCAACAACCAATCCCCCTCCACACCACTCGCATCGCGCACATTCGGAACATGGACGTTTTTGTCGTCCGTCGCGCGCGCCTACGCCGCATATAATATTCACAACCATGTGGCGTATGACATGGCGTTTTGGACGTACGGCATTGCTCTGAGCCATTTCCTGTTGGAGGTGGGCGTGTATGGGACGGCGCAGGTTAGGGGCAGGTTTGTGTTGCCGTTGATTTTTGCGTCGAGTTGTTTGGTGTGGATGGGCACGCAGAGGGCGTATTATTTGGCTTAATCTGTTGATTCTCTCCCAGGATGGAGTAGATGGGGAAGGAGGTGGTGACAAAAAGTTCAATTAAAAGTGGAATGGGAAAGATGGAGTATAGACATGTTAATATTGCAGGTCTAGACAAGACAGGTGTATATCATAATTACGGGATTGTTCAATTATTAAACTTTCTTCTACAGCTGTTTCCTGTACAGCTCACCACCGCAAGCGCGCAGCTTAGTCGTGGCTTGTTCCGGGGTGATGTCTCGCTGAGGCTCGGCCATCATTTCGTATCTACAACTGTCAGCATGAAATACAATATCGGATAGGATTGGAAAGATAACGTACCCAACGAGGAACTTGCGAACAGTCGCACTCCGCAACAAAGGCGGATAGAAATGCAAATGCAACCACGAAGCCTCCACCTCCTCATCCGTCCCCTCAAGCGGCGCCTGATGAATACCCATGCTATACGGGAAATGCGTCTCAAACAAATTGTCATATCGCCGCGTAATCTCGGCAATGGCCTCGGCCAGATGCGCCTTTTCGTCGCCATTCAGATCAACCAGCGCACGCTTGTGTGTCTTGCTGATGATCATGGTCTCAAAGGGCCAGGTCGCCCACCAGGGGCAAACGACTACGAAACTGTCGTTTGCGAAAACGATGCGTTCTTGCTTTGCCAGTTCGAGCGCAACGTAGTCGCCTAGCAAGTGCTTGCCGCCGTGTTCGGAGCGGTACTTTTGGAGTTGCGCGAGTTCCAAGGCGGGTTCTTCAGGGAGACTGCTTGTGGTCCAGACTTGGCCGTGAGGGTGCGGGTTGGAGCAGCCCATGGCGGCGCCCTTGTTTTCGAAGATTTGCATGTATCGGTATTGCGACTTTGGCTTGGTGAGGGACGCGGTTGGCGCATCGGGCGGGAGAGTTGTCGCTGGCGCGACGGTGGCTAGAGGGTTCTTTGGCGATAGGTGAGAGGTGTAGATCTCCGTCCAGGCGTCGATGACGGGCACGATTTCAGAAGGCGACAGGTCGGCGAGAGTCTGGTTGTGCGCTGCGGAGAAGGTCAGAACGTAGCATTTGCCTACGACTGGTTCGGCGCGCAGGAAGAATGATTCGTCGGCTGTCAATTTAATCATTAGTTGATGTCGCAATATCTTTGTATCTGCGCGTGGATTGGTTTACTCTTCTCCTCCGGCGAATACTCAGCCTGCTCCTCCTTGACGGCGCTGTAGTCATTGACAAAGACAAAGGTATTCTTGTACTGCGGGTTGGCGTCTCCCTGCGCACGCGTATTGCCAGGACAGAGGTAGCATGCCGGATCATATGCTGGCAGGGTGGTTTTGGATGGCGATTCTTGCTGTCCTCTGAAAACCGTTTAGCAATTCGAATATTTGGAGTCAGAGAGGGGTTCACATACTGCCATGGTCTCTTGGTTCGGTGGGGAGACACTAGAACATACGAGCCGCGCAAAGGATTGTATCTCCTGTGTGAGATGTCGTCCAGCACGCTTTCGGCCATTTTCAGTCAATTGTGAGCAGGTAGGTGATGAAGACGAAGAGGATGCAAGAGAAGAAGAAGAGAAAATATATTATGTCTTACAAAATGCAACATGACATTTTTTTCACGCGGGGCTCGGCCAATATTACACGTCGCACGTAATCTATTACGGTATTTACGGCGTGGAAGTCGGGGAAGGCGCGGGGCTGGCGGTGCCGTTACGTGACGTAATTTGGGCAATCATTTCACCGAGTTCCCGAAGGGATTTGGATCACACCGAGCATATTAGCCGAGAGCTTTTTATATTAACAACATGTTATTCTATTGATCTAGAACATCAATCTATTGATCAAGAAGATTGGTATATGATACCACGTGGGTTGTGCCTGAGGCAGCATTTATGGCATCTCAGATCACTTAGATGGACACGGAGAAAGGGAGAAATATGTACAGTACGGCCGTCACTGTCATCCGATAAGCCGGTCTAAAGATAGGGATGGTTCTCACCACCTCATCATAAACTTCAATCGACCGTCTTGATTTACAGCAAGAGTAAGAAATGCATTGGGAATATGATTCATTTCTTTGACATCGCCTCTCGGCTTCCAGGTCAGTTGCATCAACTTCTACGTATGAAATCATCTAAAGACGAAAACAGGTGCTTCAAAGTCCTGGTCTCCCAACACATTGAAGACCCGGCTCGCCTTGAACTACAAGAGGATTCCCTATAAACAGTCATTCATCTCTTACCCCGACATCGCGCCTCTGCTCAAAGCGCTGTCGGTGCCTCCGAATCAACATGGGAAATTCCCCTTTACGCTACCTGCCATTATCGATCCCAAATGGATCCACACGCCGCCATCAGACGCATTAATGGATTCCTTTCAGATCGCTCTCCATCTTGAGCAACATTACCCATCGCCGCCATTATTTCCTTCTGGAAAGTCAAGCCAAGCCTTGGCCATGGCTGTGCGGAAGTTGATGCTAAACGTAGTAGCCCCGGTTTTGCCGCTTCAACTCCCTGAGATTGCAAATATCCTTGATGCCAGAGGCGGGATTATTTTATCGAGACGAGATCTCAGATGTTCGGGAAGCCACTGATGAGCATGTCTCCAAATGATAGCGCAGTAGAGCAAAAGATGGTTGAGCAAGCTGTCAAAGAAATGGATATCATCATACAGATACTAAAGAGAAGCAGATTACTAGGAGGATGTTTCTTGGAAGGAAGACAAGTAAGCTACGCCGACTTTATAGTGGTGGCTGTATTGGCATGGCTCCAAAGAGGACGAAAGGAAATTTGGAGGCAATTGCTACAGACTGGAGATGGGGAGGTAGAGAGACTTTGGGATGCTTGCCAGCCATGGCTGGACGGGCAGGGAGAAAATATTGAATGGACAACACAATAGTGAACCTCGGCACGGAGTCTGCTCATTTATATCATATTATTCCATTGATCTATAGGATTCATCTTCTGCATGAATATCTAGAACCAATTGCTGTCTCCATGATGACTGACAAACTCTCCACTAAGAGATATATCCAGCTTGTTCTGGATCACATCAAGCTGGTCCCGTACGCTCTCTTCCTTTGATAGCTGGCCCGTCAAGGTTGGCTCAATTTTCTGGAATGCGCGAAGCAGATTGTTATTGGCGTCTACCAGCACAGCGGGCATGGGGGCTTAAAGTGAAGCTTCGTTAGCCATATTCATTGCGAGATGAAAAGGTGTTAAAAGGGTGGGGAAAAAGACACTTACTCGGTCCCTCATAAGTATCAACCCATCCCGGGCTCAATGCCAAAACCTTGATATTCTCCGGTGCCAGCTCCACAGCATACTTGGCCACAATAACATTCAGCGCAGCCCTTACAGACGAGTACGCGACAGCAGATGAAATGCCTGTTTTCTTGGTCAAGTCGGTATCTGCCATGCCAGTGGAAATGTGCACGATTTTCTTCTCGGTGCCCGCACGCACCAGCGGCAGGAACGCGTTGGTGACCAGAATCGCACCAAATACAGACGTGTCTAGGATCTCTTTGAATGCATTGTGCAGCCCTTCTACATCTGTTGGGAGCTGAGACGGTGGTAGGAGGAATGTTGCGGGGTCCGTGCTGCCAGCGTTATGGATGAGGACGTCGAGAGCACCACCGGTGACCTTGGATACGTCTGCAGCGGCGGCTGCGAGTTGCTCGGGGCTTGCCACGTCAGCTTTGATGATGTGCACATTGGAGCTGGCCTTGGAGAGCGAGGCGAGGTTGGTAGCATTTTCGGGGTTCCGGACGATGGCAAAGACGGTGTTGGAAGGATTGCTAGCAAGTTGCTTGACGTACTCAAGGCCAATGCCTCTTGCAGCTCCGGTGATGGCGTATGAAGACATGATAGACGGATAAGCTGTAGGATGAATGTAGTGTTTGTTGTGAAGTGTGAAGTGCGTTAAGTGCGCGAAGTGTTCAATTGATAACAGCCAACTCTGACACAGCGACTGTGTTCCATTTTATAGACTTTATTTTCGAACTCGGATTACTCAGATTTTCTCGGATTACTTAGATTTCTAATCAACGTAATTATTTCTAATCGAATTGGCCGTCGTCTAGATATTTCGAGCGTATATCCGCTGCATGTGTAGTATCTGGCGGCGCCACAACAAAAGCGGCGGCCGACGGGTGTGCAGTGCGGCCGACGGAGCTATCCAAATACGGATGAGGATACAAATAACAAACTACCAAATCCAAATGACGAGCCAGTCAACTGTATAAGTGATATGATGACAGGTTAGAAATGTTTATAAATCACAGCGGTATTGTAAAATCCTGCATTATAGCATCCCATTCCTCGCCCATAGATTCTAGCCACGGCAGCTCGTCCGAAAGCGCCCAGTCAAGCATTTGGAAATTTCCTTCTCCGCTACTATCGACAACTCTCTCATCAGATCTTGCCTGCATATTTCCTGACAGTGCTTGCTCTCTCAAGCTCTGTTGTCTCTCTTGAATATTTATAGGGGGCTGACAGTCTTGCATGAGCTCTGTCTCAATCCCGGTGTCATTGTTATTGATACTGCCGCCAATTGCACCACGAAGCTTTTTAGGATATGCGAGTGCGAGTTTCTTTAGCTTCATAACGAACGGGGACAGGTTGTCGTTTGTCGTCTTATTATTATTTCCTCCTGCAAGAAGAGCATGGCCAGCAGCACTTTCGAATTTTGCGGCTAGGTTGATAATGATCTGCGTGAGATCTATGTCTTCGGCAATCCTTTGAGCTGTCTGTATAGAGGCGGACGAGATATCTGACACTATAGTACTCTCGACAAGAGTAAAAGCGAGCCGTATGAGGCTGGCGAGCACGTAACACATTCGCCAGAAAACCGTGTATGGCACGCATCGAACTACCGAGTCATGTATTGCATGGAATTTCTCAATAAATTCCTTGTTAGAGTTGACCGCCTGCCACAGCATTGCGGCTCTAGAAGGGATAAGCAAAGACTCAGTGGGCGGTCTATTTGTCGCAGTTTTCCAGAGCTCGTTGTGAACTGCCACTTCTAGAATATAAGATTCTGTGTAATCGGTCTCCATGTTTATAATGATGTCCGTGCGAGAATTACCAGCCGACGCTGCCACTAATCTTTTAATAAGTTGCAATTCGTGGAGGAACCCATCGATAGTCATAGAGACACCCGAATTACCTCGCACCGAGGTATATTCCACATCGAAATAGCTAAACGTTTCTCCCGCTCGATCCGCAAGAGAGGCGAGAAGCACAAGCGGTTCGATCAGCTTGTCCGTGTGGTGTTCACCTGCTGTGGCTAAATGGCGACAGCAGTCTTCCATATACCTGCTCATTTGAATCACCGGTGGTCGCCGGAGGGATCTCGACCAACTATACTCATTAGCACAGTCAAATTATGGCGCGGGGGTTAGATGTACCCAGCAGACAACCAATATACGCCTAGTAGGGCACGCTTCCTGGCCAAACTTGCAGCAGAACCTTTATCAAGGTGCAAATCATAAACCATAGCAACACAAAGCTGCATCATCGCAAACGTGTCTTGATTTTCATTCGGCGAGCGAAAACAGTAATGCCACGCTAAATAAATAATGAGTCCTTGCAGGGCCTGCAGGCTCCTCTCGCCGCGCCCGATGAGCTTGGAGCTTATCTGTGTTTGTATTTCCTCTCCGAGCATTCTTTGAAGAGACGGCTCGGAACGGAGGGACACGGACATGACTACAAGGAAAAGTAAAGGGGAATCTTGTCTAAGTCTGTTCGCATCAACCCCATTATCCAAGACTACAAAGGGGAAGACGGCGGCATAGTGAAGAGTGAAGTCGGCCAGTAGAGAGTCTGCATATTCGGGAGAAATAATTCGCCGGTCAATGAGGTCGACATAGCCATCACTGGTGCTGGGCGGGGGGGCAGATATAGGGGGTGCAAGTGATGATCGTATTCTCGTGTCCACTGCGGGGCGAGACGTATAGGGCTGTGATGCAGGAGGCTCACGTTCCAGAGGCGCCGGCACCGTAGGAGGCCCAGACGTAGACAATGTTGAGCCACTGATAGGGCTTTTGTCCTTGTCAATGTTGGATACTCGTGTGACCAGTTCCTCCAGTCTGGACTCTAGTCCCTCGATGCGTCTGTATATAAAAGCCGTATATTAATATACGATATCGACCCAGCTAACTAAAAGATAGAGTCCATACCTTGTACCTTTCGGCCGGCGCTTTTTCTGCGGCATATCCAAAAAATGGCACCCTTTCCCAAGACGAGCACACCGTTCACATTTGTCCTCCCCAACACGGCGGGTGCACTTTGCTTTTGCCGACGTACAGCTCACACATGCACGTCTTTTGGGAAGGCCGATGCCCGGACCGGGACTGACATAATATCCGGCGTCCATTCCTTTCAGAATTTACGCTACGTCCAGCGTATACACCGGCCAAAAGTCGTGTTTAGATTGAGCCTTCACACGAGAAGAGGTCAAGGCGTCCGTCCGTCGGGTGGCCGGAAAACGATAAACTGACTAATCCGCCAGACTAACCCAATTTGGCAGTCCAGCCGACGGGCCGGTTGTTTAGAGCGTCCGGCCTTTCCACCCCAACCATCTCTTGGCTATCCATGGTCAGTGATCGCCAGATTGGCCTTTGAGGCTCAAAAATTAGCGACAATAGTGACTGATTAATGTAAAATGCCACGACTTTTCTAACTTACCCAGCAGGTCGGAGCCAACATAATTAAGTTTGCAGATGTGAATCAATCATTGGTGTTTGGGAGCTCGGAGTACCGAGTACTATGGAGTCGTCCCTACTGCCAAGACCTGGCAATCACTTACATACCTCCAGCCAAGAAAGGAGTTGATGGAGACAAAAGTCGGTTGCAGCAGAATTTCAAATGAAACATCTTCCCAGCCAAGGGAATATATAAGCCATCGTTCTACTTGCTACATCGCACATACTCCCATCATGGCCAGCAAGATGCATGACATTAACCGTGAACACCTGCTGGTACGTCAACCTTTCTCACATACTGTCCAGAAGAGATCCTAACCTAGGGCAGATCACCGGCGTGACTGGCTACATCGGCTTCAAAACGCTCACAATCGCCCTCGCGAGGGGATACCGCGTTCGTGCCGTCGTTCGTAATGAAGCCAGTATATCAGACTTGAAAGGCAACCACCTGAACGTTGCGGAATGTCTTGAGCGGGGACAGCTTGACTTTGCCGTAATCCCGGATTTTCTAGTTGAAGATGCGATTTTCAATCATCTCAATGGAATCACTGTGCTGATTCATCTTGCATCTCCGTTGGCTATTGAGGTATGTCTAGTCATGGGCCAGCGTCTTTCACTCTTCTGACATGTTGCGAGGCAGACTGATGATTATGATGCCGGGATCATCAAACCGGCTCTTTCCATGGTGACTACTGTGTTGAAAGCTGCTGCTCGCGTGCCATCGATCCGCCGAGTGGTGGTGACGTCTTCTTGTACGCCTGTTTCTATCATATCAGTCAGATCCAGAAAGCTAATCAGCACTAGGCGTGACACTAATTCCATTTGAATGGAACATGAACCCGGACAGCGAGAGGCTATATACAGGTTGGTAAAGAACCTCATTTTCATCGCAGACGTACTCATTCTTCGTTCCTTCATAGCGGCCGACATCAACACCAACACCGCCGGCCCATTCCTGAGCTCAATGCAAGCCTACTGGGCATCCAAGGCCCTCGCCCGGCTTGCCACAAAGGAGTTTGTCAGGGATAATTCTCCGCAATTTGACTACATCAACCTCCTACCCTCGGTGGTAATTGGACCGGACGACCGCCTTGATAATGATGCTTCTGCAACTACCGAAAAACTCCTCCAAGGCACCCGAGCGTCAGTGCTTGCTCCTGCACTGACGTCGTCACTAAATTCTCCATTTCCATATGTTGGCGTTCCGGTGCATGTGGCTGATGTGGCACGGGCACATGTTGACGCGGTAGATGATAGCCTGGTCCCTGGGAATTCGGAATACATTCTCTGCTCAGACACGCCAGAGGGGGTGGTCTGGGATAGGGATGTGGCTAACATTGCTAAAAAGTTCTTTGAAAGAGAGGTGGCGACCAAAGTATTGCCATTAGAAGGGTCGTTGACGGCGATAAAATGGAGGCTGGACGCGAAGAGTACGGAGAAGGTGTTTGGGTGGGAGTTTACAAGTTTCGAAGAGACGATGAAGGAGCTCCTTGTACAGTATTTGCGACTCCAAGGTAAGTAGAATGTGATTTGACTTGGTATTTATATATATGTAAATTATATAGCCACCTATATATAAATTTTTCGCATAACAAATTCTATAATAATTTCGCTTAGCCCTACTGTGAATTCAACTCGATTCATATGAAATGTTTGTATATTGTCTTTATTGACCTGCATTGTCATATTATTATTTATGGTCCAATTCGCAATAGTACCTACATCCACCAATGCGGCGAGCTGCAGCTACAGGGATCTGTGCGGCTGTGCGTGCAGTGGCTCAGCCTTGTCCAGCAATTCCCATATAAACCTCCCACTTCCCATGATCGTGATCTTCCCCATGCGCTAGCAATCGACCAAACCCGGCATGCATGCACTCGTCGAATTCAATACATTCGACGGGTCAACATGTCGGGCCTCGAAATCCTCGGCATAGCAGCCAACATCATCCAGATAGCCGACCTCGGCGCCCGCGTCGCGCTCAAGCTGTGCACTTTCTGCCACAAAGCCAAGCAGGCAGAGGCCAATATCCAGGCGCTCTCCAAAGATGTGTCGCTTACAAGTTCTGTGCTGCGACAACTAGGCGACAATTTGAAGCAAGATGACCAGGCGAAGCTCTACTCGCCGAGCGCATTTGATACTGCGCACGAGGTCCTAAAAGAATGCGAAAAGGTGTTTCGGCAGATTGAATTGGCCATGGATAAGGATTCAGCTATATCTGCAGTTAATGCGCCCGGGGAAAATAGGAACCTGATTCTAAAGCTTACGAGAAAAGTGAACTATGCGTTCAAGGAGCCGCAATTGGAGCTTCTGCAAACGAACCTGGATAGACTCAAGAATACTATGTTGTTGATGCTGAATGTCATTATATATGCCGGTCAGTTGAGGAAAAGACAAGCCGGAAGTGCAACGAGAGATCAGCAAGAACTCGTCAGAATTCTCGAACAGCAGAGAATTGAATCAAACCAGAAGTTTGAACGGTTAACAAAGGCTCTTGAGGGTATTGAAGTGGGTGGTGATGATGACGAGGAGAAGTCTCCTACAAGGAATTCTCAAAGTTCGAGATCGATGACTGCTAAGCCTGAAACCGTAATGGCAACAGCAAGGGCACTTCCATCAACAAACAGCAGTTTCAGTCCACAGCTATCAACCAACTTTGTTCAACTACCTCCCCAGCATCCTGTGGTGACTGAGCCCCAAGATGAGGATAATCAATACTATATACTCCAAACAGAACTCTCCAATTATACACGCCTCGTCGAAACCATGCTCGTCAATATCGTCAAGGCAAACTCGAGACTTGCTGAGGACCGCCATAGACGCATTCATCAAACAGTGTTAGACATGCATCATCAAGAACGTCAGCATTTTGTGCATGATCATGGAACACGAGCAGAATATTATTGCAGCCTGTTGTGGTCTAAACCGATATTTGCGCCAGTAGAGAGACTGCAAAACACTTTCGATGCAGTTATGGAGAATGAAAAGGAAGGTGGAGGCGCACAACAACATAAGCTGCCAACCTCCGTAAAATTTAATGTCGCAAAATGGCATTTCGGTGACTCCAATGATAACAACAATGCATCTCCCGACAGTGTTGTCGCTAAACCACCAAAGAGAGGAAGTAGTCCCAATCTTAGCGAAAGCCTAACGGCCAATCTTCGACGGATGAAAGCAGAAGAAGAACTACAAAAACAGTACCAAGAGCAACAGAAAATGAAACAAAGATACTCCCAACAAGCAGCAGTGGAACAAGGATTTGGTGGTGAAGTATGTACATACTTTGTTCTTCTCCATTCATTTGAGTCCCGGTTTACAAGACCTCATGCTAACAGACATTTCTATTAGCCACTACCACTCCCACCAGAACTTGCTCCGCCTGCTGCTTCTTCAAGTACTAATCTACCCCATTTGCAAGCTAATGATGGCAATGAACTACTCACGATGCCAGCCCCACCAAAATTTCCTATCTCAGAAGCTCATTTCAGTAACTCCAATGACAATAACAATGCATCTCCAGACAGCGTTGTCGATAAGAGCAAATATCCCCCACTTGGCAAAAGACGAGCAGCTAGTTCTCCACTGAAGAAAGCAGAACTAGTAAGACAGCATCGAGACCAACAGAAAATGATACACAAACAGTATAAAGAGCAACTGAAAATGATACAAACACACCCCCAACAAGCATCAGTACAACAAGGATCGGGTATCCTACCTCCAACACCAAACTCCAAGGTATATACCTTTCTCCTTCCCTTTATTCTTTGTCCAATTCAGAGGACCGCATACTAATAGACATTCTCATTAGCGTCGTTCATTGAAACTAACAGATTCTCACCATGTTACTTCCTCAAGTCGCACACCCCATCTGCAAGTGAATGGTGAACAATATCACTACCACGACCAACAAGATGAACAAGAACCAGAAATAATTAGATTACCCACACCAGAAAGATACAAGAGCAGTACAAATTCAGTAACTCTGCCTTTCTCCTTCCTCATTTTTGTTCAGTCCAATGTTTGATGATCTTTTACTAATGGGCATTCCAATCAGCCGTCCGAGTCATCATCAAGTGCTAATGCTGCTAATGCTGCTGCTGCTACTACTGCCTCAAGTGGTACATTCTATCCGATGGAAATCGACGACGAACAGCAGCAGCAGAGTAAACCAACATACCTCCGACCAGCAGTAGGAGACTTCTTCGATGCGCCAACTCAACCATCAGCACGCTCTGTATGTACCTTTCTCCTTCCTTTCATTTTTTCAGTCCTTAATTTTAGATCATCTCTTACTAATATTCCCATTAGCGTAGTCGATCCGAAACAGCTCCCAGTTGGAATCCTAATGGTGGCCAACAATCACAACCATACATGGCGCCGCCCCTGGACACGCGTGTACAAGGAGGACACAAGGCATATTCCGGACAAGGAGGATATAGCGTATCTTACTCAAGTGCAGGGTATGCATACCAAGTATGACTTCTCTTCCTTTTATTTTCAGTCCCATTTTTAAATAATCTCATACTAAAAAAAAAAAAAAAAAAACATTCTCATTAGGGCGGTCCCCATTCAAACCCTAATGATGACCAACAATCACAACCATACATGGGACAAGCAGGATACCCGATATACGTATATTATTTCTCTTCACCCCAAGTTTAGTGGGAGAATCCCATACTAACAGAGGTTGCCATAGGCTGCACCACTGCCACAAGCCGCTCTTCCTGCTGCTTCCTCAAGTAGTACAAGCCATTTGGAAGAGAAGAGTAAATTACCACCGTCACGAAGAAGATACAGGGTATATATTTCAACATTTTTTTTTACCTATATGGCCCTTTATACTGACGGAGATTTCTATTAGCCTACTCTGATCCCATATCAACCAAATTCTTTTCGTTCTCCTGCTTCCTCAACGACATCTACTAAAATTATGCGGGAGAGCGTCGCCCAACTAAAGCGGCAGCAGGACACGCTTGATGAGAAGGAGCAGCAGCAGCAAATACCACCACCGTCACACAGCATGACAGAAGAAGCATACAAAGTACCAGAAGAATACTTAGTATATATCTTTCTCCTTCCCTTTGTTTTCACCTCAATTTTAGTTATATCATCCCGTACTAACAGCCATTTGCTATAGTTTTACCCCCCTTTACAAGCTAGTGCGTTCTCTCAAGATAGCATCGTCGTAGAAGGTGGCAGCAATGAAGTAGGCACATACCCTTTTTTTGTTACCTCTACACTATATTCTGAGCCCTACATTATATAACCTCATGCTAACAGACATTCCCATTACCTAGCCTTTGTCGTCACAAGAAATATGCCGAATGCAGGACGAGGAATATTTGAATTACGGACACACTATACAGGTATATATGCTTCCCCCCTTTCCTTTTATTGTCAGTTTTAATTTTAGATGACCTCATACTAACAGCTGTTCCAAGAAGCATTTGTTCTTCGAAGCAGAGGAATCTGCTCCTGCTGCTGCATCAGGGGGCATACGCCTTTGGAGACCTACTGAACTCACGCGCTCGAGATCCAAAGCAGAGCCAGCTGGTGGTTTGGAGAGACCCCAAAAGAGAAGAAGGGTAGATCGAATGCTGAGCGAGGAGAGCGAGGAGAAGGAGTCCACATTTGATAAGCCATTTAATGTGAACAGTTTGTTGCTGAGTTGGACTACTTTGACGGTCGATGAGTTGTCGGTAGAGTAGGTAGATATAGCTAGTCTCAACATGATGAAATTGGCACTTCTATCTTTACACATTCTATATGATTCCTATTATACACATTATTGTACACATCTATATATGCAAACAACAAACAGAAGAAAAAAAAACCTACTTCCTCGTCCTCCACACCGCATTCCTATGTTTCATATACTCCCTGGACTTGATCGACTTCCAAATCCCATAAAACCCGCCTAGCGGCCACGTCGACACAAGCCTCTGCCCCCACGACACTTGCTCCGTATTCCCCTCCGGCGCAACCCTCACCTTCTGCCACACACTCGGCAGCGTCGTCGCACTGTACTTTTGCCGTAATGCGTCGTACCATTTGCGGTCAAAGCGTTTCCAGAACTCGTCTTCGGGGTAGTATGTGTGTGCGTAGAGCCATTTCATGCCGCCTAGTTGGTTCAGTTTGTGTTCTAGATTTCTGTTTTTGGCGATGAATTCGGCGGGGGAGTGGTGGTTACCGCCGAACCCCCAGAGGCCAATGTTGAGCATGCGGCCGGTCTGTTTTGTGTCGGTGTTGTGTGGGTGCATGGTTGGTGTGGGCGATTGTTTGAGTGGGCAGTACCACAGTGGCCAGATGTCGAAGGTTTTCGTGGTGTAGTCGATGAATTCCTCGGCATTTTCGTAGGGCAGGGCTAGATCCTGGACAATGTAGCGGTTTGATTCACCGCTGGCATGGAGCGCTTTGTAGAGCATGCGCGTGTGCAAAAAGTCGTCGAGGAACCAGCGCGTGAATCTGTTGAAGGGCACGAATTTGAAGTATTTGAATGCCGATGCGCCGACCCAGAAGCCGCCGCGGTCGTAGCGGAAGAGATATTCGGCGAGTGGCACATATTCAGTTACAACTTCCTGTTGTGGTGACTTTGTGATGTTTTCCACATGCAGATAGAACCATGGATCCCAGGGGTTGCTGAATGTTTGCAGTTTTGCGTCTGCGGGCTTGTTGTTGGTGAGTTCGCCTTTGATGACCACGCCGTGGTCGGGCGAGAATTGGATGCCGTCGATATATTCAAAGGGCGCGGTGTCTGGGTCCGCAGAATCCTTTTGGAACGCTTCGATAGCAGCCGCTATACTTGGTTTTCGCTCATAGGTGACTTTGACGAATTTCTTGGCTTCGACGAGTTTCAATTCAATCAAAGTCGTGATTCCGAGACTGCCCACGGCGCCTGCCGCGCCTCTAAACAGATCTTTCCTCTCGTCGTCGGCGCGTGCACTAGTTCTGACAACCTCGCCATTCGCAAGAACCATCTCCACAGAGTCAATCGTCCGATCAAAGAATCCATGCCGAAAACTTGAAGATTCGCCCGACGTCCCACTGTAGCCGCCTCCGGCAGTAATGCCCGGAAACTCCATGACTACAGGCGGGACAAGGCCATGTTTGAGGGTTGCCTCGACGAGCTTGTCCATGGGCACATTGGGCTCGACAGAGGCGATTTTGGCCTCGCGGTCCACACGGAGGACATTGTTGAGGGCGCTGATGTCGACCAGGTTCTGGTTTTGGTGGCCCAAACGCGGTCGAGTGCTGTTGGTGGAGCCGTGGAAGATGCGGTAGGACTGGTTTAGTTTGTGGAATTGGGAGACTACGCGGGAGATTTGCTTGACTATTTCTTCGTGGGGAGGCATTGCGCCTTCCTTCTCTCTACTGAGAGGCGTGGGTGGGTGAATGATGTATATGTTCAATTGTTGATGCGATGAATTTAAGAGTTGGAGATGAAAAAAAGGACCCAATGAAATTGCGGCTTGGCGTGGAGCGACGCTAGTCCTTATGTGGTTAAACGGCTACAAAATTAAAGTGGAGACCTTCCATAGCTTCGGAGAACTTTTTGATTTTTGATTTGTTTCCTCCCGCTCAATTTATATGAAACTGGCTGAATATTATATATACTATTTACATGAATTATTCTATTTTTACGCGCCGCTCGCGTACAGCCGTACATGCACTCCATTCCGATGCGCCAGCGTCAAGTCCCCCCTGGCATCAGGAACCGGACTGCCGCCGTCATTCTCCAGCGTATCGAAATTCTGCGCCAGGCGAATGAGCATGTAACTCGCTTCGATCAGGGCGTATTGTTCTAGTTCCATATTAGCACTTGTACCAAAAAAGAAGCATTTATAGAGACGAAAGACTTGACTTACGACCAAGACAAATACGCGGCCCGCCATTGAATGGAATATATTCCCAAGTCCGGGCAGGGCCGTCTTCCCATCGCTCAGGTCGGAATTCGTCCGCATCCGCGCCCCAGATATCCTTCCGTCTGTGCATGCTGTACAGACTGAAGGGGATGACAGTGCCCTCTTTCACGAAGATGGGTGACTGGCCGTCGGGGCCGCCGCCGCGGGGGAGCGAGGTGTCTCGGATTGCCATGCGGCTGTTAATGGGCAATGCGGGCATGAGACGGAGGGCTTTTTACTCAAAGTGTTAGAGGACGCATATTTGAGAACAGGAGAGAAAGGGACATACTCTCGTTGAGAACATATCGCAAGTACCGCATATTCTTAATTTTGGCATGCGTAATAGTCTCGCCAGTCGGGTTCCGCGCATCGCCATACTCATCGACAATCTCCTTACGCAGTCGCTGCCACACAGCTGGAGCATGAGACAGATAGAATAGCACCGAACTCAGCATACTAGCCGTCGTATCGCGGCCGGCAATCATCAAATTCAAAATATTATCTCTCAGCACTTTGGAGTCCTGCGAATCCTGCGCAAGCGCCTGCAGAAACACATATCGGTCCGACGACTTTTTCTCCTGATTGCGCGAGTCGAGTGCAAGCCGAACGTAGTGATCCACGACGTCGTGCACGTATGCGCATGCCTCGGTGTATTCCTTGTTTTTGACGAGAAAGCTCAATTTCTGCGCGCTGAGGCGTCGGCTCATCCACTCCATCGACTTGTCGAATGCGCGGCCGAATTCTGTGGCGCTGCGGGGGTTACCAGAAGCATCTTTCGAGCGGGATAGGGACTCGCCGAATAGGAAATGAGTTGATGACTCGTTGGTGAACGACGAGAACAAGGGCTGGATGTCGAATAGGGTTTTGTCCTGGGGAAGTTTTGCCATGAATTCGGTAATGTGTTCATCCATGAGCTGCAGGTCCGCAACCTGATCTTTCGTAAACTGAGGACGCAGCAACCCTCTGGCATGCGACCACTTCTGGCCATCTGCATTGAAAATGCCATCGCCCAGCAACGGCCAAAACGGTTTGGAGCGAAAGCCAATGCCAAAGTCGTGGAATTGAGACGTCAGCATGGCCTTGATATTGTCAATGTCGATGGTGAATAGGATCTCATTGCCGGGGATTTTTTGCTTAAAGGTGTTGCCATAGACCGCGTAGAGTTGCTCGTGCAGCTGGATTCTTTTGCCTTCCCGGGCTGCTTTGGCAACTGTTAAAAAAAATCCTAGGCCAAAGGGGCCCGAGGGACCGTAGACGGCTGGTTCGCAGCCGAGTGATTTCGCATGCTGCCGAGATTTTGTAGAGCGGTAGATGTTGCGGATGAGGGTTAGGGTAAATATTATCGCAAGCGTTGAGAGCATAGGGTGGTTTGTTGGGTCTATCATTTTGCCGTCCGTCACAGCCCTGCTGGACTGCGTACTGAATTTTATGTTATTTACAATTCAATCAATTGCCTGGAATTAGTCAGTATATTGATATTTATACATTTTTAATAGCAGTGGGCCGATAGGGCCGAGGCATACGCAACGACCAAAGCTTACTGTGGATCTGTTGAGCGTTTGCCGTCAAAATGTTGGTTGGCTTTCCTAACCCAAGTAGGTATGCAACGTGCGATACTAGGGAGGAACCAGCCATGGCAGCGGAACTGTGCGATCAGCTGGAGTTAAGTACTGTAAGTAGCATATACGAACGTAGTATGTAGTATGTAGCATTTTCAAAAAAGACACAGCAAAAAAAGTGTCGGTCCTGGTGTTCATATCGAGTCTAGTCCGGCGCGGCTCGGTTTCTCTTCTATCTTCAGCTCGAGCCTCCGACGAAAACCGCGGGGGTCGCCGCTTATGTCGTGGGCGTTGTATCATCGATTACTTTATTTGCCGCTTGGATCGTTTGATCGGCCTTGTTTCGAGTGCGTTTGGGATCGGTCCATTGACTGTTTCGAGAAGCGTCCGATGCGTTCACGGGCATGACTTGAGCTTAGCTTGGATGGGGTGCAGAAGGATTTAGAGATGTCTTTAGGCTGTTCTTAATTAGCCACCGCCTGCTCCCGGCGTTGTCCCGCCTATATTGAACGCCCGCTAATTATTGTTAGTATTACACCGCTTTCTGTTGGGCCAGCGTGGCTGCTAACTGGCCTAGGCATTTACCTAGAAGGGTTAATTTTACGTACCCTAAATTTAGCTACCACTCTAGATTGTGGGCGAGTCAGTTGCATCCTGGCCGAGATTGCCCGGCTGATTGTTTGACAATGTCGGCATTGAGCATTGCGGTACGAATTCCGGCCGATCATGTTCGGCATCGCGGAATTTTTATGCTGTATGTGCCACGTTGATGGCAGTTATGTAGTACAGTAGTGCATACTGCATAGATGGCAGGGATTTGTTTCTATGCCAAGTGCATGAAGTAGGGCTAACCCCACCAGGCAAGCCGCAAGCCAACCCCGCATGCTCAGCCTTATCCATGGACAGCCACGTTGTTCCTGAACCTACTTCCATCGTCCTATACACACTTTAAATCCACCATTGAATAGAAAAAATGCCTGAAGAAATCGACATCCAAGACACCAACATCTGGCTCGTCGGCTCCGACATTGACCACAAAGTCAAATACAACTCCGCCGCCACAGAACCCGCCTGGAACACTGGCCACATCGGCACCCAGCCCGGTCTGCACGTGTGGCGCATTGAAAACTTTCATGTAGTAGCCTGGCCCAAGAACTCGTATGGCCAGTTCTACGACGGCGATAGCTTCATTGTGCTGCACTCGTACACTGTCCGATCCCAGGACACCAACGAAGAAAAACTAGAGCACGACATCTTCTTCTGGCTCGGATCCAAGACGTCCCAGGATGAAGCTGGCGTCGCAGCGTACAAGACTGTAGAGCTAGATGAGTTCCTGCATGGAGTGGCAACGCAGCATCGCGAAACACAGCTGCATCCATCAGAAGAGTTTTTGAGTCTCTTCCCGAAACTGTCGATTAGGAAGGGCGGCGTGCGCTCGGGATTCCATCATGTGGAAGCGGGAGAGGTGGAACGTCCGGCAGGTATCACGACGTTGCTAAGGGTTTTCAAGCATCCTTCTGGCCATTGTATTGTTGTGCACGAGGTGGAGCCAACGTGGCAGAGTTTGGATGATGCAGATGTCTTTGTGCTCGAAAAGGATGACAAGATTTGGGTCTGGCAAGGCAAGGACTGTAGTCCCATGGAAAAGGCCAAAGCTGCTCAGGTAGTCAATGACTTGACGATAGCCAAACATATTGATGTCGAAGTCTTGGCGCAGTCAGAAGCCCGGTCAAGGGTTGTGGTTGATTTGTTGGGCGGGGAGGGCGTCGACCAGCTCTCTTTCCGTAGCAGTCGCCCAATTCATCATACTGCGACGACGACGACAACGCATGACGAGGGCAAGACATCCCCCTCTCGGCCACGAAGGTTGCTTCGAGTCGTTAATGACGACGGGCAAGCTCAGTTCGAGCTTGATAAAGAAGGAAACTCCATCAAATTATCCGATCTGGATAGCAGCGATATTTTCATCTTCGATACCGGGAAGAAAATCTGGGTCTGGGAAGGATCGCAGGCCACTCGCGCGAAGAGGGAGGCCTGGAAGTTCAGCACGGGGTCGTACCTGCGCTATCTGCAGCAACACTCCAAGACTCCAGATGTGATTGCTGCTACGCCGATTGCAAAGGTGATTGAGGGGAATGAGAATGCGGCGTTTTTCAAGGCTATTGCTCTGTATTAGTTAGCTAGCTGGGCTGGTTGTAAATTTGGTTAGTTGGAATTGAACGTGTATATATGAAAGAGTACTTTCAACGTTGTGAGAAAAAGAAAAGAAAGGAAGGCGCCGTCCAGCTTATGTAGCTGTTCCGATTGGGAATAGCGGGGAGATAAGCTGAATCCGGCCTTATCAGATCGCGTTATCGTCTACAGCTCTCACATCCAACACCTCTTTCCATCGACACACCGAGTCTTATAAATGATACTGAATCGTTTATATTCTATTTCGCTACTATACATATATACGGCTTATTATCCGAGAAGTTGTCTCATCGATCCAAAAACATATATATAGTGGGTGGATATATATACAGCTTGCCCCGCATATGGCTACCAGCGAGACAACGCCTTTATATTCACTCCCCAACGAGGCAAGTGAAATCCCACAAAAATATGAATTAAACAAGCTAATTAAATGACGGCAAGCAGATCCTCGTCCAAATCCTAACGCCCTTGACAACCCGCACACTACTCCCCCTCGCCAGCCTTTCACAGCGCCTCCACGCCGTTGTCCTCCGCATCCTCCACTACAGACTCCTCCTAACATCGTCGCTGAAGGAATACAAACTCCTTCTCGAGTGCTTCCACCCGGCTTCAAGGCTAATAGATCCACCCTTTTTCTGCACGTACCTCGGCACACCGGGTTTGAGCGAGAGCCACGAAGGCGAGGGTTCTCTATACGCGGGGTGCGAGACGGCGGCGTGTCTGGGACGGTTGGCATCTGTCTATTCGTGTTTTCGGCCTGAGCCGGACGAACAGGGAGATGAAGCAATAGCTGAAGATAATGATGAACCTCCCCGGCTAGTCAAAAAGCAAATCAACCTCGACGAACACGAAGAGTTTGCGCAGCTATGCACTGTCGTGAATTTGGTCAAGGTTGCGTCCAACTCGTCGCGGCTGATTAGTACGGTTACGGTTGAAGATGGCTTCGTTCGCATATGGAAGTATTGGCTTAGGCAGCAGTCGAAGAAAAATATTACCAACAGCGTGAACGATGATAAGAAGGAGCACGAGAATGAAGACCCCGACGTTTTATGGGTTGATTTGAAGAAAACAGTCGGTCTCAAGTTACGAGTTATAGAAAAGAAATGGAATCGACAAGCGGTTCCTGTTCTGATGCATCGAGATGAAGAGACGGCTGTTAGCTATGAGGTGGAAATTGAAGGTATGCACACAGCGTTTACATGATGTCTTGGAGGAACGTCAACCATTCAACGTTTACATAATTTGTCTAACTGATTGTCTTTAGAGATACGAATTCGAACGACACGCTTGCTGATGATTGTTGAGCAGTCCTTGTCCGAACAGCATTTCTATCCCAACGCCGTTGTTATTGGGACCGGACATATTTTTCCGCCGGCTTAGTGTTTACCTGAATATAATGATTATGTGTGGTTTTCTGGATATCTAGCATAATTAAGTTCCCTCAACATCAGGAAATCAATCTTTTTAAAAGAAATAATAAAAGAAATAAAAAAAGAAAAACATCGACCGAGGTGAATAGCTTATCTTATCTTATCGGCCAACGCGCTGAGTCAGCGCACGGACCCACGGAAGGATGCGTCATAAAACAAAAGAAAGAATTGGCCCGAGGAAAACACCTCATCTTCCCTCACTTTATTTATACAGCCTACTGTCGCCGCAATTCTCGACTATATTTATTTAATTCGCGCAATATGCTACCAATGATGTTTACCTGAATATATAGCCACACAATTTAGCGTATATACCACCGCTCAATCGCCTCCGCAGAGCTCCCAGCTTGACCGCCTCTCACTTTCATCCCACTTCCTACGATGAGTCATGAGCTCCCAATCCGCAAGGGTTCTACTATACAAGGTATTTCGATCATCCAAATTGCTTTAATTTGTATTGTGCTAAAATATTCGCTCCTTAGAAACATGACTGGCCCACATGTCGCAACCTTCAGGCGCGACTGTGGTGTCATTGTCTGCAACGACGACCGTATCACAAAGAGTCCCGGGGACAACAACCACAAGCAGCTCCTAAATACAAAACAGGCTGGACGGATCCGTTGTCCGACAATGAGTTTAGGAATTCCGGTCGTCAGAGGGCTAGGGAGAAATTGGCAGACAAGGTGTGCACGCAATTTGTTGTGTTTAACGAATACAATTATACGAAGCAGACAGACAGAAGAACTAACTTGTGAATGAATAGGAATTCTTCCTTAGTCTTCTAAGCTCCGCTGCGACCAAACGAGAGGCCAAAGCATATCTCTCCCGATTTCCGAAAACGAAGCTCCCGACCAAGCTGGACAAACAAGGTGCAATTGAACAGCAAATTCCAAAGGAGATTGAAAAGCCGGGAGTTAATTTGGGGTCTTTCTATGGGGCCAACAGATCAGTTTTGGAGACTCCGGTTTTTCGACAGGGGACAACACCCGAGGCAGAGACACTCAAGGGAATAAACCTCGGCGAGGCTTTGCATGTTGCATTAGTCAAGTTGACGAATCCAGAGGCGTTGGATGATGAGACTGTGCATGGAGTTGCTTTGACGTTATCGCAACTCACCCGGCTGGGCATGGCGTCCTGCGTCGTTGTTGATCCCGGTCCCGTGGAAGACGCGAAGACATGGCGTAAAGTAGCGGCTGAGCAAGCTGATCGGTTAGCAGGAGCAATTGATGCCTGCGATGGGGGAAAAGCTCGTCGACTGGACTCGGTTTTGGTTAAAAATAATGACGACGATGAGCTTCCAAAGGTTATATCTCGCCAAGTATTATTACGACCACTGCGAAAAAATCACACAGTCATCTTTACGCCTGTGGCATACTCAGAACAGACGTGTAAAGCATCCCTGGTTTCAGCCAATGATGTTGTACTGGCATTAACCCGAGAATTGGCCGGATTGGAAAGAAAACATGACCCCGACGAGGATCCTGTTGTGACGGCACAGAAGTTTGCTCTTCTGCAAAAGGAGGTGGCTGTGGACCGTTTAATCGTTCTCGACCCTGTAGGCGGTATTCCAGCGTTTAAAGGTCCACAACGGTCTCATGTTTTCATCAACATGGAACAAGAGTTTGAGGATATTGAGAATGAGCTTTTGGAAGCCACGGTGGCGATTGGCAATGAACTCGTCTCAAAGGTTGAACCCAGCCCTAGTGCTACTGCTGCGGTGAACAGCAGCAATCCAATATCGAGCTTTTTCACATCACAGATTACGCCAATCTCGCCTCAGCTCCAGCAAAAACTAGATGAAGGGGGCCAAATACATCACGATAGCGGGATGATTGGCAGTCCTCTAAAAAGCCATCTCGATAACCTCCGCTTGTTACGACAGACACTCGCAATCCTTCCACCATTCTCTTCAGGAATCATCACCACACCAAATGACGTCTCCAATTCGGCACGTCCTCAGCGGCAAGACTTTCTGTCTGTCTCTCAAGTAGGAACTAGACGTCAAAAGAACCCGCTCATTCACAACCTCTTAACCGACAAACCCGTCTACTCCTCCTCGCTTCCATCCGAACGACTAGGACCTACCAAATCCTTTGATGGCAATATAGTCCCACCTGTCGTTCAATCAACATTTGTCAAACGCGGCATGCCATTGACCATTCTCCCCGATCCACGCATTGCCCCCTGGTCTCCAGACCCACACAGCCAGCGCCTGACTCTCGACGACCCCCGCATCGATCTCCCGCGGTTGGTTCATCTCATCGACGACTCCTTCAACCGCAAACTCGACGTCCACGACTACCTCGACCGCATCAACGGCCGCATCGCCGGCCTCATCATCGCCGGCGAATACGAAGGTGGCGCAATCCTCACCTGGGAAACACCACCAGACATCCCCGAACACGAACGCAACAACCCCGAAAACATCAAACGTCTAGTGCCCTACCTGGACAAATTCGCGGTCTTGAAACGCAGCCAGGGTGCGGGTGGTGTTGCTGATATTGTGTTTAATGCCATGGTGCGTTCATGTTTGCCGCAGGGAGTCTGCTGGCGGAGTCGGATGGATAATCCGGTGAACAAATGGTATTTTGAGCGGTCGAGGGGCACTTGGAAGTTGAATGGGAGTAATTGGGCGATGTTTTGGACGACGCCGGGCGTGCCGGAGGAGGATCCAGGGAAGTTTAGGGATTATGAGGCTGTGTGTAGGAGTATTAGGCCTAGTTGGGCGGATAAGAAGAGTGTTGTTGATTAATATGTATACATGATACAAAAATAACTAATGATATAGGTACAGTGGGATAACAAAAGTGTTAACACCTTCTTCTATACATCATATTGTGCCAAATTAATAATTATTATACATATTTGGACCCCCCCCCCTCTAATAGAGATATTCTATACCTGGGTATAAATACTATCTTATCTCTATACCTAGTTCCCAGGAGATCTTCACATGATCTAATTATTCTGGCTTGGAATCCGGACGTTGTATTCAGTTTTGGAGAAGTAAGGGGTACAAAAATAGAGTATAGGCCTAAGTTGCTCATAATATGATCATCAGGAGGGATTCACATGTTGTCGTTGCTGGTGTTGCTCCCTGCCATCTGCTCATGGGCGAGATAGGGGGTTGTCGAAGAATACCTCTTGTGATCGAGGACCTTCGTAAAATTCTTCCAGTCCTTATTATCACAGAAGGATCTGGTATTCACCTCGAAATTGGCCCAGGAAGCCCCCGAAAGTTTGTCATAGCCGCAGCGAGGAAGGTGAATATCTGGAGCCCCCTGACTGCATATTATTGAGTGGGTTGAAATGCATAGTCGATACGCTGACAGCCGGTAATTTTGTACGAGGTGCCATTTTTGGTTTTGAAAAGCGTCGGTATGAGATATTGACCGATAGAGAAATAAGGCACTATCGTGAGAGTGTGAAGTAAGAGGCCAGTTGCGTTGATACGCTGAGCCGTGTTGGTGATGGACTAGATAAGCCAGCCTCAAGAAAAGCATCATGTCATGAACAGCGTAGCGAGCACATATGATTTTGACACCCTCCACCGATATACACACCAAATATTGGTTGCGCAGAGACTCTGAAAAGCTCAAGTTCTTTCCCTTGATTAACCAACCTTCTTCAACTTCGTTCTCCTCCTCCACGGCTGGGATCTCTTTCTCTCCAACCACATCCCAGAAGCTTTCCTGTGGCACATAATACTTCCATGCCTCCAATTTCTCGGGAACTTTGTCTCCTTTCTGCCAGGTAAAGTACCCGTCAGGTACTCCGTGTATGATCTCTCTTCTGTAGAAGTCTCCAAGAAACTGCGGTCCCGCGTACTGTTTGAAAGCCATCCCTATTTGATTACAGACACGTATGACGCAGAGTGTAATATGTGGGTCCATATCCCAACTTTCAGGTGGGAATGGGACCGACTCTGGCCAGTCTCCCTTGACGTCGACGCTGATTGGAACGACTTCTTTCTCCCGCACGTGATATAGCCCGCCGATATGGCATGGCAATTGACTTTCTGTCAAGTTGTTGAGGAGTTCGATTGGATAAGAAATCATGCGTTCACGGTCCGTGATATACGCAATTACAGTGCGGTCAAGGAGAATATCGACTGCACATGCACTATAAATGTCGTTCTTGGGATCTATGCCATCGATGGTAATATCTGGCAGCTTGATGGTGAATTTGTGTTTGCGTCCGCTTTCGGCGGCTGGATACAATATCAGCAACAATTGATGATACATTCAACGCGTAGCCGATGGAAACTCACGAGGTGAAAACTGGTGTCCAATTTGGCAGCAAACTCTTGTTATTCCTCGCTATAGATAGATAGTCAGCACGTTTCGTACGTGATTTAAATTACACCTGGATTAACTCACGCAATCCGCTCACACGTGGTGGCATGCCGGTCGATAATACATTTGGCTATGACGCGACCTGGTGTCCTCCTGGGAGGGATATATTTGTCGAGCTGCCATACCGCTTCTTCACATGCAGATCACACCGCGAGGGAAAATTAACCTTCCTCGTGGCGTGCCATTTCCATCTCGAGATGGCCAAGATACTTTTGCCCAAGCCCATGGCATCTCCGCAAATGCCTCCTTTGAATGGCAAATGGCAACAGTGGTGTAGCTATGCAGCCCATTTTAGCTAACAGCTATGTGGTGCAACTGCGAAGGAGTCGGGTACCTTGCACGGTGGGATGGATTGTAGCGGCAGCTAGGTCATTGTTGTTAGATGGGTGGAAACCAGTGAGAGAAGTATCGGACACTCACATACAATGAATTTTTGCATCCATTCTTCGTTCGTGTATTCCTGTCGCACCCGTTGGTCTCTTGCACTGGGTGATGAGAAAGCCGCGCTGCTTCCAGCTGTTTCTTTCTGTGGCATCAGTCTCCTATTCCTGGGAATCCATATCTGCGAAATCCTTGACTATCTTCATCTCGAAGCGGTTGTCATGGCCCATAGCGCTGGGGAAATAATGATTCAAGATCAGATTCATCATTCCCGTGACTACGCCCTCAAGTTGAGCCCTGTTGAGGGATTTAAGGATCGGCTCAAAAGCAGATACAGTGCCATATTGAGGTATTTCGTTGGGTTGGACTCCCTTTCTCTTTCTTCAGCGAGATGGTGTCGTACCCCTCGGCCCTGCTTTCTTTTGCGAGGCTGCAAGTTTTGACCAGGTCGGGTAGCTTGCGTAGCTTGCGTAGCTTGTCATTATATATGTCAGGTCAAAAGGCAGAGGTCTCTCACTAACTCTTGCTGCCATTTTCAATCTCGAAACTGCGCATGACAAGACCATGGGCTATGATCAGATTGATGGCTTGCAAGGTACAAATTCCATGCATTGGGAATTTGATGTCAAGACCAGACAGTTTTGGAATTGTAACTGCGTATGCCAAACTTGTGGGTTATGATGATGATGTCTTGGAAGTATGGGGATTCCATGATGAGAGATTTGATAAGAAATGGGAGGGGGAATGGGAGGGAGATGAGGGGGAGGAAGGAAGAGGAAGACGGAAGGAGAAGAAGGGGACGGAAAGAGAAGGAAGGTGGGCGTCAAAGAAACACGTGAGAGGGCACACGTGAACCTGTGTCAGGGCAACGGAGGATGGGCATTGGTTGGATCCTGTTGCCCTGTCCCTATTCGGAAGGCAGTCACAATTATGCCTTTCAGGGCACTCTCTAACAATAATCTCAGTGTCAGTTCCACAATATAAATCGTGCGGTAGAATACTTTTCAGGGGTTTGCCCGATAGCCAACAAAGAGGTGTATATCATCATGCTTTCCCTGTTGAGGCCTTCCTGATATCAACTTGATACGCCAGGCAAAGCAATCTCCAGGCATATAATCCATTGTTTAGCCAGAACTAGTACATACGACCATAGGGTGTGGAAAACAGGGCTTCCCGTCCGCTCAGCCGTACTTAAGCCACACGCCGGCCGGTTAGTAGTTGGGTGGGTGACCACCAGCGAATCCCGTCTGTTGTATGTTTTTTTTTTTTTGCCCCGTTTTTAACCAAAATAAGTTAGTCTATTCGCTATATAGGGGTTACTATTAGTTGGCGACCTCGATATTGCGATTTTAGACTGGGTGAGCACCAGCGTATCTCGCCCATTGTACGCTTTTTTTCCCCTTTTGTGCCCCGGTCGTGTTTCCGATTAATGACGGTGCTCACTCATGCTTTTGTTATTTTATAGCTGATTGTATCGCTGAGTCACCTACGCATCGTCTTCCAACGGGAAAGTTGCAGGTGGTTGCAATGATTAACGAATGGCTTTCCTGTTGAGGGAGCAGTTTTGGTATCATGAAAGATGGGTTACGCCGTCGCTGATCGAGAATCACCATCGTCTATTCGCAACAAGACATTCTATCGGCAACTTTGGGCCTCGGCTTTACACCTCTGACTTTTACTGATGGAGGAAATCAATATTCAATATTTACCTAGGCAATTGGCGAACTCGCTTCTTCTTTTGACATGATATTTGCTTTGCAGAACGGCAACATGAATTGCGGAGATGCGCTCTTTCTTTTTTCAGTCGCGATCCATGAATGTTCACGGGTACGCCCTTCGCAAATAAGGTCTCCAGCAAGTCGGAAATGGATATATTGGAACTGCAGCCCAATCGGAATCTAGACGATATTTCTTGTACGCGGGCAACCAACTAAAACTCATTTTCCCACATTTGTACTCCCATCTCGCGAACCTGATGCACAATTTCCTCCAGGCTTGGAACATCTCTTTCTTTCAAGTTTTTCAAGAAGATTGGCTTGATTTCGTCACGCAGAATCTGAAGGACACGGCGACGAGCCTCAAAATCGTCACCTCCCCGAATTCTCTCCAACACCATGCACAAATATCGCCAATCCACGTCCGGGAGGAGCGCAACCTCGTCCATCTCCACGAGATCCCGAGAAGCACGCTGCCGCCAATACCTACTATCTGCAACGTTGAACGCCCCCAAGGCAAATTCCAGTCTTTTAATATCCCTGTATTCCAGGAGATTCAATATCAGATATAGAAGCTCGACGGGCAAATTTGAAAATGTCTTGGAATATGAATGTGTGAAACGTTGTCGCTTCAGATCTGCTGCTTCTCTTCTTTTGGTATGTTTGCTGTCGCAACTGCGAGCAATGACTTCTTGAACCCTAGTAATTCTATACGGATCGAATTTCCTTTCTGTGTCATGGTGTTCCCGGCAAGAGTGTGTGAAAGCAAAATTTCGCAAAACAATGGCGGCAAACAGCTCCAAATTGTTGTTTTCGATAGAATGGCCCAGTTCCCATAGGGCTAGCTTCCAACAACCCATGTGTATTGGAAAAGGCAGTTGTCGCCAATCAACATCCGTCTCAGACCAATTATTAGACGACTGAAGGAAATCGTTCGTATCGTATGTTATAGTAAAATGCTCTCTCTCTGCCTTTGTCGCTCTTTTAACAGATCCAATGACAGCCTTGCTGTAATTCTTTGCGGCTGCATTTGATTTGGCCCATGAATCATAGTGTCCTATACCGGATATCACCAGCTTTTGTTCGGCAGGATCATACCACACTAGATGATGTGTTACTAGGTACTTGCTCGTGCGCCTAACTCAAACAAAGGCTCGGTGGCACTTACTTAGACGGTACAGAGAAACCCAGTGGTCAATATTCTTATTTTTAAAGTCTTTCGCCTCAAGCTCTCTTGCCTCCATCAAGATCACACGTCGTTTGCGCTTAAACTTTGTCCACCTTTTATCCTCCGTATATATATCTCCCATAAATATTTGTTCTTGTGAGAATCGATAACCAAGCAGGCCCTGACAAATTAGACAAAGAGCCATTGTCTTGTAGCAGACGACTAATGTTAACTAGGTAGGTATCAATCGGAGGACCCCGGCGATTAAATAAGCACAGTCTCAAAATGGATCCATGGCTCTAGCTTCGCCGAATATGTCATTGTGATATGTCGATATAGGTAGAACCTTGGAGCGAAGCTTTGGAATTTTGTCCAATCCTTTTCGTAGGTAAGACGCGGCCTTTTTCTTCGTGACATTTCGTGCATTAAATAAAACTAATAAAAACGCCTGTCTAATATTTACCTACTCGTCATTCTCAAACTTCAACCCAGAAGCCTTTCTAATAGCCCCATACATGCCCGCAATATCCCCCTTCTCTCCCGAATGCTCCTTCACATCCTTGAGGTACCCATCAACCACCTCCAACGACTTCATCTCCATGCCACTCTTCTTCGCAACATCGGTAACATGTCTCAAATCCTTGCGCGCAAGATCAACCTGGAACAATGGGGTTTCGCGCTTCCAATAGTCACCTGTTTCCATGCGCTCCACGTATTTGGGTAATGGGCCGGGGAACATGAGTTCCATCCATTGTTTGAGTGGCGCAATGCCCACGCCGGATTTTTCGGCGAGTGTGAGGCCCTCGCCGAGTTGTTCGACGAAGCTTAAGATGAAGCTGTTTCCGATGAGTTTGAAGGTTGATGCTTTGCCAATGTCCTGATTGGCTTCCGAGTCGTCGTAGCTGAGATCGATATTGGCGCGTGACATTACGCCAACGGTATAAGGCAGGATCTTGGAAACGTCATTCTTATGACCCGACAGGACGGTGATGAGTTGTCCAGCCTCGGCCATGGCGGGAACACCGAAAATAGGGCATGAAACGAAGGAAGCTCCACGAGCGCGGATTTGTGTGTTGAGTTTGCGGGTTGTGTCTGGGTGGATGGTGGACATGTCGACGAGGAGCTTGCCCTTGATATCCTCCACGCTGCCCAAGGCGGTATCCACGATTTTTTCAACGGCGGCATCGTCGCCTACACATATGAAGATGATATCTGATGGTGTGATGGCGTCGGCGATCGTCGGTACGGATTGGGCTTTGGAGGGACCGCCGAGCGCTTCGGCGTGCGCTGTGGCTTTGGATTGTGTGCGGTTGTAGAGGAGGATGGGGGAGCTGAGGGCGGATTTTTGGACGATGTTTTTCGTCATGCCCTAGACAATTAGCATATGAAATGGGCAGTCAAAGAGAAGAAGAAGCTCACCTTGCCCATGTTCCCCAGTCCGATGTATGCCAATTTAGCAGCCATTTTTGCGATTGTATGGGTATCGAATGTCCAATACTCGAAGTCTATGCAGATTGATATTTTCTCAAGAGAAGCGATGGATATATCCGCCTTGTATAGTTGAGAGAGGGTGTCAATTCAGCTATCAGTTGATATTTTTTGAGTCATGTTGATGCTCGGATATACGTATATCCATGATATCATCGGCCCCTCTCCCCGCCATCAACGGGAAAAGTCTTGGCATTCGTCTCATTTTTAGCTTTCGCAAGCGCCATTTAAACTTTTCCGCGATGAAAATAACCTCATCCGCTGCGGATATGGCGGATGCCGCAATACCCGCTCCGTGCCGGCTTCATGGGATTTCAAAAATATTACCTAGGTATCAACAAAGAACATATTAACGCAGTGGATCATTCAAAAACATAATGGGTTGATATATATGAGTCACGGATTCTGTTGTATTCAGCTCAATCACGTCCCAGACATTGTTCGAAACAGGCCGAAAGCAAACGTCCAGGCATGTGCCTCCTCCGCCGTGTCTCGCGTCTGTTCTGTCCGTCTTCATACGCTTCCTCGCTGGGTGTTCTTCGCCTTGGCTCCTCTGCAACTCCCATTCCTGTCTCCTCTCCTCTTGGCCCGTCTTCTATGACATGGGTTGTTTCCTCGAGTTCCTCCTCTTCCTTGAATGCTGCGATGCTTTTGATTTCTATCTCAAAGTCACCTTCTTGGTAGCCGAAGAAACTGTTCTCTTCTAGTCAGACGAGGATAAAACAAAGAATAGGGTACAGAAAAGGGCACGCACCTCCGCATCATTAGATTGCATCGTTTAACCTCCCTCACATCCAACCTCCGTCCCAAGTTCTCCTTGAGTCTGCCTCTATACGTCGGTAAAAAGTCTCTCCATCGAATGCGCACCACGCTGTTTTCTCTAGCCGTCTCGTCGCGTGGGATGACAAACTCATATTCCCAGTTCAACGAGCTCCGGTCTTTGCCATCCAGTTTCTTGGGTAGAATCTCGTCCTTTAGGATGAATATGTATCTCTTGCCATCGGACTTGCCAATCTCTATCTCGATGCCGTCGTAGTCCGCCAGATTCCATTCTCGTGTGTTGGTCGTGTTTCGGTGGGAGGCGAAACCGGCGCCGCCGAGGGCTGTGGCATCAAGGCTTCCGCTGAAAAGGAGTGACGTAGTGTGTTCTTTGTCTTCATCTTCAGCTTGGGATGGATATTCATCGTGACCTTCAACTTGATTTTGATCGTGATCTTGGCCTGCTGTGCATGCCTGAGTGATCTCAGCGCCTGTGATGCGTGATTTCACCGCGATGTAAGAAACGGAATTGCCGCCGCGAACACGGTCGTCGCAGGAAGTCCAGTCGCACTTTGACCATTTTCTGACAACCAACCTTAGACAAATGCCTCTGAGTTAAGGAAACGAACTGGGAAAAAAAGTGAAATAAAACTTACTTGTCGCCCCCAAAAAGATACTTGCGATTACTAACAGCCATTTCGCCGGGTGACTCTGGTGGCCACTTTAGGCACCGTATCCATGTGAGATTATTGCGGTAAATACAATGCTAAAAGGAGGAAATGAGTAGAATATGTATTAGCTTGGTTCTCGTCGAGCATAAACTGCTGTAGGTCAATTTTCGGGACTACCTCGGTCAGAGGCGTGACGTTGGGAGGCTGACGTAAGGGGGCCGTTGTTTTTGAAGTTTATTTTGCTATCCATAAACTTAATCATCAACACACCTATGTTCATGATACAATATTCAGCCTATAGATAAAATAGTGAATACAAATAGGTATGTAACATCAAAGGAATGTATCCCCATGGCCAAGTACACATATCATAGTTTCGTAATTGCTTCGGTGCTTTCAATTGATGGCAAATCCCTGGTAAAGATATCAAATAAAGAATCAACGGAGCTTCCCAGAGCGCAGCAGAGCCAGCTGCCGTCACATAATCTAGACCCTTATTATATAGCCTTATAAGTTAGGCACTACCTTTTTCTCTACTTCCTATATCCATATTATTCTTAATTACTTATACTACTTATCAAAATTACATTTTTGCCTTATATAAATGAACAGATACAAGAACAATACATATAATTTTACTAGTCAATTGTTATTTCCAATATCAGTCTATCTCACGCATAAAGATTGGAGTAATAGCCAATCTTATTTCCACAGATTCACGCCAAGCAACCCGGGAATCCAACAATACTATCGGGACGTTCATATCCAAGCACCTTCTCTTGTGTTTCCAGGGCCCGTAGAAACACCCCTTCTGCTTCATGATATTTCCCTTGTCTGTCTAGCACCTTGCAAAGGTTACTGACACTAGTAAGCGTGTTAGGATGCTCATGTCCAAGCACTTCCTCTTGTGCTTGTAATGCCCGCCGATACATCACTTCTGCCTTGTCATATTTCCCTTGTCTGAAAACACATCACCAAGGTTGTTACAGTACAGCATGGAATAGTTCCTCCACGTATCAGCCAGTTCAAATCGGAAAGGAGTGTATCCTCTACTTGCCTGGCTGGAGGCAACCTCACTGCCGTAGGGTAAAAGGTTCGAATTAGGCCATGGGAGAAAACAATTTATCGCAAAAATTGAAAACTGAATCAGCTTCTGAGCGCTTCGGTTTTCGAACTCAACCACGCGGTAAACTGCTAGGTGTCTATTCTTTCCCAGGGAAATAGAGAAAGAGAAGCTCAAAGTGGCCGTCTGGCGGCATTGAACAGTACGAATGAAGCATGTAGAAAGTGCTAGCCCTTGTGAAGCTGGTAGAAGGCTGTGTCTGAGGTCGCCTTGAACCCTGTACTGGTCGGTCTCGGCGTTTCTTGGATGATTTCTCTCCACTGTCGTCACCAATAACTTGAATCTTAGGAAAAGGTCCGGGCTTTGTTCATGTTACGGTACGAGACAGAAGTTGAGTTTGTTAATCATGATGATCATTTGATTCCCTGGTCAAAATTGCCGCTCAAAGCGTCCAGATAGTCTTGAAATCTCTATACACGATTGGCGGTTTCATTTGAAGTATATTGATGGCCGTTCTGACTAATACGTTGTCAAGCATTTTCATAGTCGATGCTGTATAGCACATAGCTCTGCTCAGGATTTTCTATCTTTCTGTAACGAAACATGCGTCCCATGTTCATGACCCGTTGGTTCCTCGTCTTTGTGTCCAGGAGAGACAGATCGCTAAAATCTTGAATCATACGTGAATGACACAGATAAAACAACGTCGACAATATATTATCCATCTGATAGGGAACTTCCAGCCCATTTCTTAGCACGAGGATAGCCACCAGACCTAACAGCATCAATGCGAGGATTGTAACGCTTAAGTATGTCGATACTAGATAAGCAATATAAGATTCGGAGCTGTTGAATGGGACACCGCTGAGAGTAACTGTTAAGATTTCCGACAAGAGTGCTAAGAGAGCTATGTAGGCGAGCAGGAGACGACCTCTGGAAAGATCAACAAAGAATGCTGTAATCGCATGAGATCGGGATTCGACCAAGATTGTGTCTTCTGCCCTAGCCTGACCTTGGGCGAGACGCCAAAGTGGTTCGCGGATGCGAATATCTAGATCAAATATCAACGGTTAGTGGAGGGTTGAAAGGAGGCCATGGAAACGAAGGGATTCAAACTCACCCTTTTCAACCAAGGTCCAATAAGACCGGATGAGTACCCCAAATGTTGTCATCATCAATCGAACGCCGACAGACTGACTGTCCATGAATGTTTCGAATCCAGATGGAACCCCAACGAAACGATAACAGAGAATCAGTATCAATAGTCCTCCTAAACATAATCCCGCGAAATATACAGCATATGGAGACAACACAACTGGACTGTGTTGACGAATCTGATATGGAGTCTTCTCGTCAAGATGATTCTGGGAAAGGTTTGAATGTTGGATGTGTTTAATATTATTTGACTTAGGTCTGAGCCGAATACCTATGGGTAATACCTCCTGAGAATGATCAGGTCCCTGAATTTGAGCAATCGTGTAATCATATCGATCTAGAAGTTCAATGTTTGCCGTCGAAGACTGATTCATGCTTTGGCGTAAGGTGTTTATGAAAGAAGTGTCATTTAGTAGCACGGCCAAACCTGCAATGCTTGTTGCCTCACTGTGTATCACGGTCTCTCGTTTTTGGTAGGCGATTCCAAGCGCGGAAACAAGAATGAATGATATCACTATAATGGCCGCCTCAAATTCTGCAATCAATGGTCGCACTGCTAGATATGGTTTGCATTCAGCATCACCGGTTGTACTGTTACAAACCCCTGTGGTGCCAATATAGAGGATTTCCGAAGCGAAAGGGACACCTATAGTAAGGAACAACGAAATGAAAGACGCCAAGAAGATATGCCCATGGCGATTAACAATTGCCAAGTACAACGTTTTGGGTAGACTCGCCGATCCGTAGTGAAGCAGAAGAGAATCCGTGAGTCGGACACCGTCACGTTTGGCGAGTTGAAAAAATGGCTCCGTCTCTCTCAAGCTCATATATATTACATCCCAAAATAAATGATATACAACCGCAATAAGGGTCGGAAGATATGAGCCCACAAAATATTGAGAATCAGTCCATGAGTCGAAGCCTGTGAAAACAGTGGGGGGAGGTGCGCCAGCCATCCCAGTCCCACGGTTATCATTTTCATCATCGAATTTTGCCCTTGTTAAAATGACTAGGAACGAAAATATGAGTAACGAAATCACACAGAACGTGTAAAGAACGATATTTCGGGCCCTATCAGGCGAAAAGTTTGCCATGTTTCAGTCCGCACCGCATGTACAGCTGCAAGAGCAGTAAACTATGGAAATGAAAGGTAGATGCGGAAAGTATAAATACAAAAATTTTACCAACTTAGTTTGAATGAATCCATCGGCGTAAAAGGCGACAGAGAGCTTCTAGGCTGAGCACTCTACATATAGGAAAGTTGAGGGGTATTGTATTAGAGAAAACACGGCTGAAAGATTTGGGCGAGGGTGGCGTCCTCTATATTGAATGATTTCACACGCTTCATACATATGCGTGGCAGCGCAGCTTGCATTTAGTCCAATACAAATACCTCTTCCTGATCAACTCGACGTAGTATAGTTATGCAATTTAACAGAGGCTAAGTCTCACCTGAGTCGTGACATCTACTTGGCCATCATAACAATAAGTAAAATTGAAAGTACAGTAGACAGCGCGACAAGGTGGCTGCATAATGCATGATGGATAGATCTGGCCACAGACATTCTTGGTGAAGAGATCTGATGTCCACCTTAGGTGTTCAAATTTTTGGTTCTCGTGCGGATGGCAGACTAGAGCTGAATGTTACCAGTTGTTGAAATCCTACTAGTATGGGCTGCTGTCTCTGTAAAATGGAAATTTTGAATGTGGCATTGCTACTTTTCTGTGCCTCTTTGCCTCATAGAATATTGAGGACCTGTGCCACAAAATGTGGCAGGTCGTGCCTGTACCTACGGCGCGACGCTATGACCGACCCAGACCGTCACTTACAGCTGTACAGCGGTCGAGATTTTTCGGTGTCTGGTGTCTTACGACGAAACGTCAATCTCATCAGGCCTTCGGGCTCTCTCTTAGTCCTTACTGGGCCGCTAGCCCTCCTTGACACGACGATTGATTGATCAGTTGCCAACTGCAAGAATGAAGATAGAATATAATCTTGGAAAGCTACTATAACGCCTTTACGTTGTCTGCTAGAATGAGTGATAACCTGGATATTAAGATAAAAGTGGCTGTTAACTCCAAATTGGCTACTTACTAGTACTTCTTTTTTCTTTCCGCGCCCTCTGCGCTCGCTCAATCAGTGGGATGGCTAGGCCTGTGGATCCAGTATAAAGCTGAATCAGAGACAATCCATGGCCAGGTGTGATCAGCATTGCCTCAATTGAGGAACAAAAGGAAAGCCAGGCGCAAGGATAGAATGTGTTGGGCGTACTACCGAGTTTTTCAGCTGTAGTTGCTGTCTGATGATTGGAGGTCAATCCACCCATCGATAACCACCACTGCCTCGGCATCGCTACGGTCCCACCTCGGAGGTGTCAGTGACTCAGTGGACGCACTGGACGAGGCGGTTCGTCGATTTATGAAAAAGCCATGACCGTTGGTGGCTGTTGAGCTATTACCCGCTCTGCTAATGAAAGCCAGCCAAGTCACCCGCCCCTGACTCGTGTAACGGTGTAGAGCTGTCATCGTGCTGTAACGAAATAACCAGAACTAGTCTAAATACCATTCACTGCCACAACAACGCCTCTTTGAGCGCAAAGGCGTCCGCTCAGGCAAATTATCCGCTACATGGTGTTATGCTTGTTTCAGTGAAGCGAACAAGGAGTCTATAGATCACGGTCTACTTAAAAGTCTTAAGCATTTGTTGTAAGAGCAAAGAGAGATGTTGTGACACCCTAGACGGTCATCGGTAAGTCAGAGGCCCCAGCCCAGCGCATAAATCTACTCGCGTGCTCTCATTAGATCTCGATCAGGCCTCGTTATATAAGGATTTGCCAAGAAACCTCCTCGCTGAATGAGCGCGCACAGTCTTGCACTCTTATGCCAGATTATTCATTCTAAATTAGACACACAGAGTACAATACATTACAGACTCCCACTCGATTTCTCACCCCTGCACGACACACTACCACCACCAAATCCGGGATAGCCGTAAAGTAATCCTGTCAAGGGGCCGTTGGCGGCTCATAGGGCTTCGTGCTCTAACCCAATATATAGGGCTCTAGGCCCGTACCGCAGAAGCCCTCCCGACACCTTCTGAAGCTGTAGGTGGTGTGTTCTATTCAGAAGGTGGTTGAATCATTTGCCAGAATACGATCAGCATAGCCTCACGCAGGCACAGCCAGTGCGATATCACATTTGATAAAACCCTATTGAAGGCAAAAAAAAAGGAGAGAAAAAACTACAAAAAGACTACAACAAGCTCTCGGCCATGCGTCTATCCAAAAGGAATTGAGAATATTGTTCCAACTCCTCATTTTGGAGCTGAAATGCTATCCTTCGTTGGTGGGATTCCGGGACTTGCCCTTGGAAGACTCGAAATAGAGCCCGGCATCTTGGAGTTGCAGTTGGATGATAAGGTCAGCTGTAGGCTGGTCGATTTCTGGTCCTAGAACGCAGGCCATAGTGGAATAAATAGATCGGATCACAGAGTATCGAGTTCAATACGAGAGGATGGTGTTGAGGGGACATTGCTACAGTTGGGTACGTAGGCATGCGAGGAGGAACCCCAAGGCTACGGGGGATTTCGAGTTTTTACGCTAATCCCCTGGAGCAGACACGACATATGCTACTTACACCGTACATTGTTGATCTTGGCCCGAAAGAAAAAGAAATATACTCGTGGACTTGGGCATTCCCCTCCCCACTGCTTTAGAATCATTGCATAAAGAATGCTGTTTGACTACCATCATAGCTGGCTGGTCCAGGATGCGTCTCGGACCATTATATCGGGCACAATGAGCACGACTCAAGATACTCCGTAGTCATCACGAGCTAGCCACATGAATGGGCGTCCTAGACGCAGAAAGTTTGAAATGATGAGTCTGTGTGAGGGGCAGATACGCTGTTTGCATCAGATGTGATATGTCAACCCCGTCTTTGCGGCAAGTGTAAACGAGATTAAAGCGGCACCCCACGCATATATCACATTCAAAAAAGAACGAATCGAAGGATGATCACAGGATCAAAAAACAAAAAAAGAAAAACATACAACAGACGGGATTCGCTGGTGGTCACCCACCCAACTACTAACCGGCCGGCGTGTGGCTTAAGTACGGCTGAGCGGACGGGAAGCCCTGTTTTCCACACCCTATGGTCGTATGTGCTAGGTATAGGAAAATAACGACTTATAGAGTAGCGTCGAATAGTAGATGGGCTTTTCGATCAACCCCAAGACAGCTGCCAACTTTCTTTTCCACATGGTGCACAAAATTTTCTGGGCGAGAGCTGGGCATAGGACATCTCATATCGAGATGATTTTAGTTTCCGCAGGGGCTTCAATTCAACTCAGTACCTAGGTAAGTCATATCTCATGATGCCATAGTCAATTACATATAACGACATGTAGCGGCAGGTAGATACGACTTCAGAATGAAAGAATTGTTCGACTACCTAGGTATATATGATTATGCAGGAAATGATCAAACTGTCAATTGGTTTTCTCGTTCAATGCCCAAAATCAGACAAGCTTGGAGGAACTAGCCTGACCCACGGAGGAGGCAGACACCAACAAGCAAAGTCACTGCAACGCCCGCCAATTTTCGATATCAGTTTTAGCCAGAACAGCGGTGCCATACTGAGCAACGTCTAGGGCATGTACCGTTTGGCGTAAACATTTTGTAGGCCCCCAATGAGACCAATCACAACCTGCAAACGCGCCCGCCGATATCTACTTAATCGGGCAACCGTGACTTCCTTTTCCAAACTTCTCCTTCATGTCCACCCATCCTGACAGACAGAGTGACAGACTCACTAGCATCCTGCCATGGCATCCAGACCAGCACCATCACTACGCCTTTCCAATGGCCGCCTTCTATGCCTCAACCATCTTCTTGTAGTCTGCTCCATATGCAACACAGACTACAGCGCTGTCCAGGAAAACCGCTCAGAGGACTAGGATGTGCAACCACACTATCATGAACAGATATCGCCCCCTAAAATGATATTAACACATAATTGGGGAAAAACCGATACCACTTTGCGGCGTGGTACAGGCCGAGTGATTGCTGAGAAATTCGTACCTCAGTCTCTATCTTCTGGCTCTGCTGTCTCGCCAACACCATTGGAGGTTTTCCCACCCGGACTCAGCTTTAGAGCCTCGCCAGTTGTGCGTCGATTTATCAACCGACAGGATAAGACCCAGTTCTTGGTTTACACAGATGACGCCTGCGTGAACAATGGCAGTGCGAATGCTCAGGCTGGATGAGCGTTCTATTTCAGGCCTGCTGACGAGAAACGGCTAGAGCAGCTTCGAAATGAAATGTTTTTTCCCCTCTCTCTTCCATTATTGCCCTTTTATTTTAATAAATACAGCAATTCCATTGGATTTGGAGTTCCTTTCTGACCGTTTCTTTGATTTTAGCACCAGAAAGGATAAGATCGATCTCCCCAACCCAACTCAAGGCTGTGGATGGATCCACCTCGAAAAGAAAGGCCCATTCGACGACCCATCCGCACAAACTAGCAACCGTGCCGAACTACGGGCTGTCATGGCAGCTCTGGGCTTTCGAATCTGGTCCGGAGAAGGGTTCACTAGTATGGTCATTGCCACCGATTCCGAATACGTCGTCGAGGGCGCCACAAAGTGGATGACTAATTGGTTGAACAACAACTGGAGGACTCGAAATGGGCCGGTAAAGAACAAGGATTTGTGGGAGGCCTTGCTAGGCGAATTTGAGCGTCACCATGAGCACGGGCTAAAGATCTTGTTTTGGCGGATTCCTAGGGAGCTGAATACGGTTGCAGATCAGTGGGCAAAGTTTGCAGCTCTTGATGAGAAAGCCTCTGAGAAATTTCGTGATATTACAGGGTTGTTGGTTTGATCTTCCTCGTTTCTTACTCTGGAAGGATGCCTCTTCTCTGTCACAACAACTGCCTTTCCCCTCATCATGTAAGACAGGCAAACTATCATCCTGTGTCGACTTAGCAGACAAATCTGCAAGTAGTGATCTGACTTTAACGGAAATCATAAACCTTTGTGCGTTCCTTCGTGAAGTTTATGGATATATAATCTCATTCCTTCATTAGTCAGCCCAGGACTTTCTATTACAAATTAGCGCATACGACATTCCCAAAACTTGATATCTCTGACGCAGCCGCCGCCAGTTTATCGACTTGATCGGGTTAAAAATGCTGATCCTGATCCGCTAGCCACAATACAGTATACATGTGTCTACAGAGTTGATCATCTCAAGAGGCCTTTTTTTGATAATAAATATGTCAGCGTGTATTCTTCACTGATACTCATGGCCCTTCTCAGGCATATGAACATCACCACTACTGAAGCTACAATGCCCTATAGGGCCATCAACACGAACCGCACCCCACTGAACTGGCAAAAGCCCCATATGCACATCATCATCGCCCATTTCTGAGTCCATATCTACCTCCTCATCTGCACCGGGCCGAGGATTATTAGGATCATACGTGGGATGACATGCCGCGGCAATGGCCAGACTACAACTCCCCGCCACGGGCATGGCAGACGGAAGATGCCGAAAAGCCAGCCCGACGAGACTGATGAATAGAAATGCCGCAACGCAGATAGAGCTCAGTATGGCGACGGGAGAGTAACCACAGGTAATAATATCGCTGCTGGGCTCGCGCACAAAGTTCTCATCCCACGCCTCGATGCCGATCATGAATAGGCTTTCGGAGATGAGCCAGTGCAGAAGCACGGACACGACCATGAGTGGGATGGCGTAGCGATAAGGGATGGAAAGGAAATAGTTGCTTAGCTGGGCGTTTTGCGGGTTGTTGGAGACGCGAAGCGGTTTACGGTTGTTGGCGTATCTGCTCCACTCGGCGGCTACCCTCATTGAGGTTAGGAGGCCGTTGAAGGCGAAGTAGAGGAAGGAGAAGAGGAGTTGGGGCGTGTTGGCGATTAGCACGTTGGGTAGGACGGTGGACGGCCAGCTGTCGCCGTTTATCAGGGTGTAGGCACTGACGGCGCCTAGCTCTATACTCCAAGCACTGAGGTCTGATCCGGTGTCGTGTACTTCGTCAACTCCGAATATCAGAAAGGCGATGCAGACGATAATTGCGATGAGCCAGCTGTTTGAAAGGTTAGACAGAGGTAAGAGAAAAAGGGGTAATCCGGGCGCAAGTCAAAGGAAGAGACTTACAAGATCACACTGAATGTCCACCGGCCACAAGATGCAGCCGAGCCCCAGCGTCTCCGTTTATCATCGAAAGGCCTTGGCCCGTGGAGTTTCTTCTTTGCCTGTGCTGTAGTGTACTGATCAACCTGTCTCACTTCAGCGGCGGTGAGAAGACATCCATTCTGTGTATAACGATCCTGGCGATATAGGAAGGAGGCAATAGCATCACCAATGGTGAGTATGGGAGCTTCAGGCAATCCAAGCCACAAGTAAAGCAGAATACTGGCTTTTACTATATTGAACGCAATCACTACCATTGTGAGCGGAAACGAGTACCGCAGCTTGCAAGACTGTGGCATCTTCATAGCCATGCAGTAATCGACATGGTAACGCGTGGATCCCCCCGAGTAACTCGGAGTTCCCACAGTCCAGTCATCATCAGCAATATCTGACCGTATTTCAGATAGAATTCCGCTGTTGCAAGTAGACCCTATGGTCCATGACGGACATAGCCAGTCATATGTGCCTGGAATGCCGTCCAAGTTGTGATTACTCGGGTCATATACAGGGTTTGTGTAGATTAAATCGTATGTGCCGTTAGTTGAATTGCTCACAACCCATGCCATTCTATATGCTGTTTGATAGGTTTGTGCAAAGGCATCGAGGCAATCATTGTTGTCTAAGCGGACCAAAGTTCCATTCTTTGCTGCTTCATAGAGAAATTTGAAGGAGATATCATCGTCCGAGGTGCTAAAAGTGTAATTGGTAGCTATATCTTCTGCGCTCAACTGAGCAAGAGAGGCAGGGCCAACAAAGACGTCGTACTCAGTGGCTGCGGTTGTAGAGTAAATAGCCGAGTTGTACCTATACTTCCATTAGCGACTGATCGAATGTTTGTAGTAGAAAGAAAGAGCAGCCGCACATCAGATGAAACGGAAGAGACGAGCAAGCCAAACATAACCACAAAATCGAACGTTTAAAGGAAACCCGAAATAAGTTGTGCACACTTGGCACGCCAATATCGAGCCATCGACCCCTTTTGTGTGCTCTGTCTATACTTGGCCGAGTCGGTGCAGCTAAGCATTGCTATATGAAGCCATTAGATCGATGCTCTCCCACAATTTCAAACACAAAACTGGGCTGTATACCATTCCAAAGTTGCTGGCCCCCAGCACAGCGGTACTCAAGGCATTGATTATTAGATGAAACACGATGCTCAAACGGTGCACCTTGTCGCAGTTGCCTTCGTATAGAATCGACTTCTTCTCGTTATGTGTAGCGTTGTAGAGTAAAAATCCCACATTGAAGAACAGTACAATCAAGCTTGTTATAAAGGCCAAGAAGGCTGTAAACTTCCATCCTTCGAAGCGAGCATTGCGATTGCGCAGGTTGAATATGTTTCGTTTCTTCGTCTTCTGTGTCTCGGAGTTGCCTTGGTTGTAGCCAGATCCTCTTTCTAGATTTTCTTCAGAGCCACTACGGATCAGAGGATATGCACTTTTATCGCTCTTGGGAATCTGTCCCAGCTCGGTGTCTTGGCCAAGGAAACCCCGGTGCGACATGTCGAGCAGTGGAACGTCATCTGCCATGACACAGACATTAAACAAAGCATCAATCCCAGAGACGAGCGGTTGGAAGTGGTTATTTTTAATATTGTCTGTTGTGCAGCTTGTGCCGAGATTAAATTAAGCTTCCTGCCAGTCCCTCCAAAAATAGCAGTTGGGCCTTTCTGTCATGCTTTTAGGCTCTTTTAGGCTCTGCAAGGGCCAACAATAGCCCCCGTGCCGCGTGGGCCTAGGCCTGTAAGCCCCAATCACAGCGCCCGCACAGCGCCAAACGGGTTCAGCCTTAACCTAAATTTCTTGGCCCTGGAGGATAACGTAAACCTAAGACAGGAGTCTAGCTGTTTAACGCAACATTATATTGGCTACATAGTAAATGCCAAGACGAATCGCTTGTCAAATGGATACTGTAGTGGATTTAAATACAGCCATACATATATCCGTACAACAGTTGATGATGAGACTAATGTTGACGGTGTGGCAGTTGCTGGGCTTGCTATACTCCTTCCGTTGCCGCGCCGTAACATCGGCCTGTCTCCCCTGGAATAAAAATACCTACAGTATACACTTTCTTCCAGTTACAGCGCTCGCAATTGGTGAGCAAAGAAAGCCAAGATAGTGGAAAATTTGATATTATCAGAGCAAGTAAATCCTTTTGATAGAGTGCCTCATTGATTATGACATGATTAGGGTTAGGGTTGGTCACTTTCATTTCACTTCCATTCTTTATAGGGTGTCAGGGCCTGTATTTAGGTAGAATTATATATACCTTCAATCCAGCAATGTGCTGTGCACGATCGACATAGTATATGTTCCAATGATGTAGCCAGTATAGAAGATCATAGATGCATTCGAGTACTTATGGCTATCTGTGCGGAGCCGTCTCCCTCGTTCCAAGGTTCATTTTGGATGTTTTTTTTTTCCTGAATTATTTCCGGCGCTTGAGTTGATGAAGATGTACCTTAGTCCGTCTAAGGCAATAACCATTCTTTCTTTCTTCACTTCGAATGTTTCTCGCACGACGATCATCATTGGATTCACCGAGTCAGCCAACTAGCAGCGTCAGTTAGTCAGTTAGTTGTTGGTGACGTAGATACTAGACACCCGAAAGGGCGCGGAAAGGGCGCGAAGTTGGCGGGGTTGGTTGGTTACAGATCATATATGATCATGGCCCGAGATACCGTTACCTCTTGGAGCCTTTTATTTACTTCCCTGCACTGCCAAATGTTCATACGTTGAACAAGAAGACAACAAGACAAGAAGATGAATGTTGTCATTGTACGTGTTTACCCTGTTAACCCACCCAATACTACTCTAAGAAGCGCTCTGAATATCTCCAGGTCGGTGGCTCCCTGTCCGGGCTACTACATGCGATTGTATGCAAAGCTCATGGCCACAAGGTGCATGTGCTCGAAAAATCCTCGCAAACCACTCTCCAGAGCCAGGCGGCGGGAATCAGTCCGGGTCCCGAATTCCAAAGGTTTATCAACGAATATGTGAAACCCGATAAACCGTATGCAAAATTAGCAAACTCGCTGGATGTCATCAATATCAAGGGCGATATTATCAACACCGTCCCCACTCCTGGTCTCCTGCAACTCACAACGTGGAGTATCCTCTACCGGCTTCTGAAGTCACAGTTGCTGGAAAACGCGGAGAGCTTTGGCACAGGAGTATTATATGAGACAAGCCAAATTGTACAAGATATACAATACAATGGCGACAAAGTGCTTGTAACTTACTCGAATACGGTCACTGGGAATTTAACCTCAGTCGAGGCTGATCTCGTCATCGCTGCTGACGGAGGCCATTCGTCCATTCGCACACATTTGATGCCCGATATCTCGCCAAAATACGCTGGATATGTGACTTGGCGTGGCACTGTTCCAGAGAGTGTGATCTCCGAAGAGTCACACAAGCTTCTGGAAGACCGGGTGATTTTTTTCCGAACTGAACGGGGATATACCGTGTCGTAAGTAGTGCCCCTTAGGACTTGATACGTCACACGTTCGTTACTCAGGACTGATGATTAACTATTTCATTATGTTGAACTTAGTTACCATGTCCCATCAGAATCCGGCAGTCAAGCGCCAGGCGATCGTCAATTCGTTTGGGTATGGTATGAGAAGATGGAGGAAAACTCTGAAGAGTTCCGTGAAGTCTTCACTGATATTTACGGTCGAAGGCATCTGACAACCATCCCACGAGGGAAAATGCAACCAAGCGTGTGGGCTAAAAAGTGTGGCCATGCTACAGAGACTCTCAGCAAACCATTCCATGAACTACTCAATGACACAAGCGAGCCCTTCATTTCTGCCATCAGGGACAACATTTCATCCCAAGCAGTGTTCTATGATGGCAAGCTGATTCTTGCGGGAGATGCTTTTTCTTTGTTTCGCCCGCATAATGCCTCGAGTACAAACCAGGCGGCGAAACAAGCCCTGGAGTTGGCAGAGGTTTTCAAGGGAACGTTTGGCTTTTCAGAATGGGAAAAGAATGCTGTCGATTATGCGAAGAAGGCCAATGCCATTAGTATTGCCTTTGCGGATTATTGCTTCACTGGCAAGATCTCGGACATCCTGCCAATGAAGCCGGATAATGACAATAAAACCGATTAGATGGGAGGTACTCGTACGTAGGTAAAATCCGTCTAGATATTCATAATAGGTAGCTGAATCTTAATGTTTCAAGTAGAGATCTTAATTAGACATGTATCCTTTCAGACACTATTTGGAGCAGCTGTATCCCGACGTTGCATGGTGGTGAGTATTCTTTTGAGGGCCAAAAATGCCCCTACAACCACTGGTGGAATGGGAAGTCCTATGATATTGCGCGAGCTCTAGTTTGGCAGTTCTTTAATTCTTCATATTCTGCCATTCAAGAGACTCTGAGATGGCTAGTAGGGCTTACTAAAACTGATGATAAAAATGTAGCAGCTAATAGCAAATATATTATTAAGCACCGGAAAACTCAAGCCATGTTATTCGACCAGACGAGTGTCCCAAGGCAACTAAATTGTTATGCACAGCACAATGACTTGTCCTGTAGTCCGGTGGAAGCCAAAGAATATTCTTATTATTGCAAGTCACCCATCCATCCGTGACAAAAATAGGGCAGGCTGCTTGCTCATGTAGATCAGAAGTATCCGACGACCCAGAGCCGATTTTTAGCAGCCCTCGGTCAGTTTTGAGGTACTGACCACCGGCTGAAAATGATAGTTCATAGATCATGGAATTGATCTCATAAATCCTCATGCTGGTTCCGGTAGCGATGTCCCAAATTTGTACAGTATAAGATGGTGTTGACAGGATCCAACCAGAACAAAAACACGCCAATACCCTGCTATCCGATGAGAAGGAGACAGCTAATACCTCAGAGAGGGCAGGGTAAGGTTCGAATGTTTGCTTCCAGTCTCCAGTTCCTGTATTCCAGAGCCGAACTGTGCCATCTCCTGAACCTGAAGCAAGAGTCTTGCCATCTGGCGAGAAGGTGATGGCATGGACATAACTCCGATGTCCTTCCAAGGAAAACTTCAATACTCCAGTATCAAGGTCCCATAACCGTATGACGACAGGATCTTCTTCAAAAGCTGAAGCTAGTGTCCGGCCCACCTGTGTAATCGCACTTGCGGTAGTCGTCAACCCATGATTATCAAATGCTTGGATACATTCCCCACTGGCTATATCCAAAAGCTTCAGACCATTATGATTAAAATCAATTCCAGTTGACACCAGTATCTGGTCATCAAGTGTAAAGATGAAGTAAACAACTTGATCAAGGATCCGTGTACAGACTCCACTTTTTACATCCCAGAAGCGTATTCTGCGATCATGTGAAGCTGATATTAGTGCCTGCCCATCTAATGTAAATCTTATCGCTGATACCCTTGCGGAATGGCGCTCTAATGTCCGCTTCCAGGCCCTAGTGGCTACGTCCCATAGCTGCACGACGTGATCACTTGAAGCCGAGGCTAGGGTTAGGCCATCCGGTGAGAAGGTAATCGCACACACGCTACTTATATTAGCATCAGTGGCGTGATTAGATGTCTTGAAAGTGGTATCCCAGAGTCGGACCGCACAATCATCGGAACCGGATGCGAGGACAAGTCCGTTCGGTGAGAAGGCGACTGACCTAGCTGCCTTACGATGGCCTGCAAATGTTTGCCCGCAGACTCCCGTGGTTACGTCCCAGAGCCGAACCGTACAATCCTCAGAAGCCGATGCTATTAGCCGACTATCTGGTGCAAAAGCCAAACTCCTGACCATAGCGCAATGGCCTTCAAACGTCCTTTTCCGGCAGGCTTCCCTGGTTATATCCCAGAGCTGTACAATACCATTATTTAGGCCTACCGCTAGGGTATGGCTATCTGGCCCAAAAGTAAGGCTCCAAACAGTGCTACTAAAACCTGTGATGATCTGTTTCTGGGCTCCAGTGGCCAGATCCACGAGCACAATATGATCCACTAAATTACACGCCAATGTCTGGTCATCAGGTGCAAAGGAACCCCCAGCAAACGGCCCTGGATGATACCTAAGGCCTTGAAAAATGAGAGGCGTCTTCCAGCCTCTCGTGTTCATATCCCAGATTTTCACAGAGGAAGGCTGCAAGGCTAGTAATTTGCTGCCCCATGTAAATTTAAGCTTCCAAATATGAGCGCCATCGCCCCGAAGAGTATAATTCAGTGCCCCTGACGTCATTTCCCAAAGCCGTATGGTGTCATCCCTCAAAGTTGCCAATGTCTGGCCATCTGGTGCAATCGCAATATCCCAACCACCAAGAAAGGTCCTCTCTAAGGCCCCTGTAGCCACGTCCCAAAGCAATGTAGTGTTGTCCTTAGTTGTCGATACTAGTTTCTGACCGTCTGGTGAGAATAGAACCTTTCGAACTCTATAATCTCTAAAGCCATCCCGCTGCAGGACCTGTCGGCATGCGTCCCATGTCTTTTGATGGCCACTTATGTTCTTTATACATGGCAATCTGCTCTCCCAAAACAACCTCTTCACCTCGCTCTCTTCAGGACAGAAGATCAGAGCGCCACCATAGACTTGCAAAGGTGCTAATTCAATGATTGACCTATATCTCGAAATAAATCTCTCGGCGTCTTCTAGAAATAACATCAACTGATGGCTGTCGGTTAACTAGAGCAAAGAGGTAAGCATTAGCGAAGTGCTTTTACTAGAAGCTTCCATACCTGGATACTAAGCAAGAGCCTCCTAACTGTTAATATCCCTACTGAAATTTCGCGTATGAGACTTAAGCTCTCCAGCCAGTGAAGGAGATGTTTTGTTAGAAACTCGAAGGCCATTCCATTATCAGATAACTCTTGAGTGTATTCTGGGCTTTGACTGTCAAGTTCACATAGGTGATCAAACAAGAATACACTAGAATATCTAATAGGCCTCAATGGATCTGGGTCTGGCGCAACGTTCCCCGTCATGAGCCTAGGGTCCCGAAGGTCATATATATCTCGTCGCAAGATTTTTGACAATGCATTCAATGACTGTAGAAATATGTCATGATGGACCTTGCAAAGACCGGAAGGGAAAATGGTGGCAGATACGTTCATAGTGAGATAATCCTTTGCCGATTGATGTATGAAGTACACATGATCCTCCCGCATGGTGAGAAATGAACTGCACATATGAACGAGGCTCCTCAAATCTGCTAGGTATGAAGTTTGTTCCCAAAGCCCAGTAATGGTAAACAACTCATGGAGATGAAGCGGACGATATGCAAGGCACACCTTTGAAAGAATCATAAGGCAGCGACTGCTATTCTTTTTTGGGAGATTATTGATCTGTTCCAGCATTCGCCCATACAGTGCCGTTAAATCCCCCGGGATTTCGTCCACCGTGTCGTGTATATCTCCAGCTAGAACATCTTGTAACTCCTTGATGACGAGAGCTACCCATAAAAATGTACTACCAGACTTGTGGCGCAATTTACTTCGAATTTGTTCCTGCAATACCCGGTCGTTCTGGAGAGGGACAATGGTCGAGACCTTTTGGTCAATGTACAAATTGACAGCATGTGACACGTTATGTGCATTTAGGTCAAGATCGAGCCTTGTAGATGACTTTCTGAGGTGCACCTCGATATCATACCGGTTGCGGCTAGATACAATCCACTTGACTCGACAAGAACACACGCTCGTTGTCTCGGTAATCAAACGCAAAAGTTCTGGTAATCCTGTCTGGCACTCATCAAGAGCATCGACAGCCAGGTAAACTGTTCCTAATTGTGCATCTTGTAGCATCTCCTTGAAAATGGTCGATAAACTGTAAAATGCGTTGGTATCTTCAAAAAGCCTTCGGCCCATGATATCATACTGTTTCCGCAGATATGAAACAAGTGCTGGCTGTTGTATGACTAGGAGATAGATCATGCCTCGAAGGATTGAGACCGCATTATTCAGGCGTGAATCGGTGCCCTGGCATAAGAAGTAGGATAGGAGTGGTAGTGTTGATGTTTGTTGTTGTAACAGCTCCTTAATGACACCAATCACAAGCATCGTCTTGCCCTTGCCTGCATCTCCTTTGATCCATAGTAGTTGGCTCTCTTCATTCTTGTACCACTGTTGGAATTTGAGGTTGTCGAGAATCCAGCGGAAAGAGTCATTCAACAAGCCGCCTTTGGTATCTTCAATACGCCGTAGGTCATCCTCCGGATTGGTCAAGAGAAGCTCGGACAGGCATTTCTTGTCCTCATTTGTCATTTCTGGAAACGATTAGATCAGCGTAGTTCAATAAAAATGTCTGGGCTACTCACCGTGCCTTTCCTTTGTAGTCCGTAACCTCGCAACCTCAGCTGGAGGAATCACTGACAACAGTACATTCGTATAGGCGGCTGCCGTTCCAGCTGTATATGCTTGCCACTGTTTGTTTTTATGCGAGTCCGCGTAGTCACATATTCCTCGGATGACCAGGCACGGAAAAGTATTCATGAGACCTGCTGCCTCCATCTCAAAGCAGAGAACACCACCCAGCTCTGAGCTGATTCTGTCTCTTTCTATAGCATCTCTCATCACTTGGTTTCCGGACGCGATAGTACCGTAGTGAACCATAAAATTCCGATCACGAGGTACCCGCTCTATCGTCTTCTTCTGATCACAATTGGTACATGTTTCTCCGTCAATGTGGTTATAGCTGGCTTCAAAAAGCAAATCTGGTCCTCTAGCATGTGATAATTCCTGCCACGTATTAAGTTTGGAAAAATATTCCACAAATCTAGCTTCCACTTGGCCGCGATCAGCTTCCAGCTTTGCAATAGCATTGAGTAACAATACTGGTGGAGCATTCAGAAACCCCGTCCTTCGAAATCCGCTCTCAGTTGTCTTCCCAAAATCATATTGCACCACCCCACCATGCGATAGAGTTGGCCGACTGACCACCACATCCCCCAACCGAATATCACAGTTCCTAGAGGGGACGCCACCTCCAATGCCAACCATCATACCAAACTCGATCGACGGAAAGGTAGACATCATCCGAGCTGCGACCGCAGAGGCAGAGTTGGTGCCCATCTGGCCATATGGCAGACATCCGAGAACCACATTATGTTCACCAATACGGCCGAGTGTGTATATGTTCGTGTCGTTGGCATTTCGATAAGAGTCTTCATGGATTTCATCCAGCATTCGTCGCGCAGCGGCGAGTTCAATGGGCAGGGCGCATATCCAACCCACGGTGTAGTCCTCAGGCCGCCCTCGGTAGGAGTTTGACATCGCAAGGGCATCAGCTCAAGAATAAAGGTCGGTTTAAAGTTGAAGTTAGAGAAACATCATTCTTCTTTTCTCAGATAGTGGATGGATGGATGGTTGCCCTTTCTCTTGACATCGAAAGAACCCACGACTAACATCAGAATTACCTGCGGACACGTGGACTTGCATAGAACTCTTGCCCTTTATTGCCGATTGGCTCGATTCTAGCCGATGCTGCGTCGCCAACGGCGAGGCTGTCGCAAGGCTGCCACAAGGCTGTTGTAGTGAGGCTATGGTGGGGTCTTACACTTGACTTCGTCAATTAGTTCGGCATTCAACTTGATGAGAAAAAACACTCGATCCCTACAAGCTTTAATCAGTCCTTGTGCACGGTAAGCAACTGTCATCTACACCACTGGAAAAAGAATTTGGAGCCACCCCGTGAATGAGACATGTTGGAGTGCTCTAATAATATACTTTAGAGTATTCCTAACACTTATTACCTCCCACCGTCCCATGGCGGGAATCACAGCTGCCGTTAATGCCTTCTCTGTCGTCGGGCTCGCAGATGTCGTCTTCCGTCTCGGTGTTGATACGGCCGGATTATACTCACGGTATCGCAATGCTTCAAAGGATATTGCTAGCCTAGTAGACGGAGCTTCAAAGGATATTGCTAGCCTAGTAGACGAAATCCAAGGTTTTATTGAACTCCTCGCTCAGATTCGGGTTTACTTGGACGCGTATCATCAGTCACCTTATGTTCAGGAAGATGGGGAGACAATTCCACCACAGCTTGCAAAAACTCTGACCGGATGCGAGAAAGAACTTCGTGATCTACAGCAGCTTGCCAACAAAAACAAACATGAATCGCATGATGGGCTTGCCGTTCAAATAATGAAGAGTTGGAGGTGGGCATTACAGAATGAGCATGTTGCGAAGTATTGCAAGCGGATTAGGCATTACAATACAAGACTGCAAACTATTTTGGATCTTATCGGAAGGTACTTGATTTTCAATATCAGCTTCTTTCTCTATGCTAACTAAGAGGCAGGAGAAGCGAAATAGTGCTTCGAAGAGAGCTCAAATTAACCAGAACAGACATCGATACGGCCGGATTGGTTGTTCATCAGACACTCAGTGGCATGGAAGACAGATTGAATTCAAAACAAGAAAAAAACAATAAGCTGATTCTCAATCAAAGCGATCTTATATCACAGATCGTTAAACAGTCCGAGGATCGGATCCTAAAGCAGTCTCAAGACCATTATCTGGAACTTTTAGAGCAGATTCCTCATCTGACCCTGGAACAGACTGAGGACGATGATTTTATTTTCCAAGGAGATAACCTCGGTGCCATCGTTTTACCGCTGTTGCTGGTAAAGTCGGATTTATATAAGGCTGTCCAAACCCTTCAAAAGGAGGGTATTCTCAAAGTGTCTCATTCAGAGGCACAGTGTATTCTACAACATTTTGACAATTTGGTTGCTAAGGCCCATGAAGCGGCTGCCCAAGATTTGAATGCAACTCCCTGGAATAGTCGTACGAAGGCTATTCCCAGATCATCAGACATGAAAGCAAAAAAAGGTCCATCAAGGAAAGGACAAGAACACATACCCCCTGGCAAAAGATTGTGTGCATTTGATCGAATGGGTCGTATCGAACATATCTCTAAAGTCTGCATCGACGCGGGTGTACTACTTCTGGAAACCGGCTCTTCAAAGACATTCGTCAAGTGTGATCAAAATTCAGCAGCGTTGCAAGTATTCCGTCTATCTTTCTATCCCAGACCTGGGATTTCGTCAGTCAACATTAGCATGCTAATGACTAATGAGTTTGGGCGGAGCGTGGAGCTCCAAATCCCACGACTTATCCAGACGTACAACACTATTCCTTGGAAATCGGACACTGTTTCTCGCATTCTGGATGATGATGTTATCGGTCTAGAAAATATTTTCAAAACCGGAAATGGGTCACCAAACGACGTACTCGAAAATGGGTTGTCTCTTCCTATGGTAGGCATACGCTGTTATTGAAGTTTAACTCCGTGATAAGGAGAGAGGTTGACAGTTGAGATAGATCGCTGCTCCTCTTCAAAATACTGCATTTTATGAGTTTTTGGTTCGTGAAGGCGCCAACACTTCCATTTTTACCCCTTGGTCAGGGTGAGAGCGATTGAACAGCATTGCTGCTAACGAATTCACCTGAACTAAATCTCTTCGTTTGCAGATCCGGTAAATGCATTAGTGTGTTGGAGTTGATTTGGCCTATTATACGAAGAAAACCCCGTCTTGGAACCCCTTCCACAGCAAAGGCCGTGATAGACAATGCCCTGCATTTATCGAGTTTGGCTATCAAACATGGTTGCGACCCGAATATGCTTTCGACGGGTTTTCAGGACAACGTGATCCACTCATTTATTAGGTATTATGAAATCACTCGAGGGAACGCCGAGACAGTCGAAAAAGATCTCCCTAGATCTTATAATAGTGTCCAGCTTTCCATTAATGAGTTCCGTGAGATCTTCTCTTCTATGGTTGGAATGGGTTGTGAACTCGAAGGACGTGACGTCTATGATAACACTGCGTTGACCTTGGCATGTTCCTATGTGCGCCCGAATACTATCAGCGCCCTTATCAACATAGGAGCTGACGTTCATGCAACTATCAATAATGGATCTGGCGTTTTACATTATTTGTTGGTTGCCAATGAACATAGGCAAGAGTACGATGACAGCCTTTATCGTGGACTGGTAATCCTACTGGCCAATAAGTGCGACCCAAATCACCTCAATAAGTTTGGAGTGAGCCCATCGGATGTGGCTTGCAGGAATCCTGGACGGCACAATTCATGGGTCAGAGCAGTTCGACAAGCAGGATATGAGCTTTTGCTGTTAGAGACAAGTGTTCTCAAATGCGGACACGAAGAAGAGATATCAGTAGTAGTCTCAGCCGAGTTCGAGGTTCCAAACAATGAAAGCAGACTTCCAGTCTCAAACATGACACTAGATGAATGGTCAAAAAAGCGTCGTGAGCGCCGTTGAAGGCCGGAAGTGTCGGGAGTGTCAAGCAAACAAAGACACTACTGAATCACGCGACAATGATCCTCAAAACGCAGTTGAGCAAGTGCGGGGCCCTGAGACTATTAGTCAACGGTGAAAATAACGAGGCCCTCTTTCTCGTTTTTTCTCGTTTCTCTGGCACCATAAATGTCTAGTGAGATAGCTTTGGTGGTGAATTACGATGTTGCAACGAAGTTCTACTATCTGGACAATTTTCAGTGGTTTTTCATCTTTTTTCCTCGCGAAAGGTCAGATTCATTACGTTCCTGCATATTGTTTCGCAAATGATGAACAAGTTTGAATTTATATTATTAGGAATACGAACTACTCACCTTGAAACAAGGATAACTGTAAAACGTAGGATCTGATTCCAGCCCTGCCAAGGCTTTTCTATTTTGGAAATATCTTGACCTGAATTTTTGGTTGCAGGGTTGACGGCGTAAATAAGCTGATCGAAAACTCGGAATTTGATGAAGTAACTCTATTAACTTCTTCAACTATCGGACTTCTTAATGAAACTTTCTTATTGTATTCATTTTTATTATATGCCTGGAATTAGCCCATTCGATTCGCCGCGAGTCGTCCCACAACATACTATTGAGACTTGATACTTTCTATCCACATGTGGTTATCGGTACGACGGGACTTGAGACTGCCTGTACTCGGCGAACCGGCGTCCTTTGCTCTGATGACCTAGATTACATTCGCGTTCAGAGCTCCAACTACCTACGCAGTCGTATTATGGCGCTAATCCGCGTAAAGCCTCTGTACATTAGCCTGAGCTCCCCACTGGCAGTGCATTTGCGACCATCGTCTATGTACCTAGGTGCATGGAGGTACATAGTTTAGATGTTCGTACAACGTGCATCCTCTTTTGCTTCTAACATGCAAAGCATTATGACGCGCTTGTGTTATGTCAACTCTTCATATATTCCGACCTCTTGCCTAGGTATCTTATAGGAGTTGGGCATGACTAAGTTGACGGGCTTCGAGTGAAATGCCTACTCAAAGAGAAGATACGATCTAAAGTTCCATACGTTTGTTTGAAAGATAGTAAAATAAACTTTTTGTATTGATCTGCCTGAATGCAGACCGTACCCGAAAAGATGATATTTTTAGCCACTTGCAAATGTAACATCATAGTTGTGAACCCATTCCTCCAACCCCCGAGATTTGAGCTACCAAAGTACAACAACTGGACCCCCCCCTTTTTTTTCTCTCTTTTCATTCCTTTTCTTTTCTTTCCAAAGTGACTGAGCGACTTGAATTGCAATGAACTTGGGTCGACGCAATGAGCAGTTTATCCCACTAGGCTAGGCCGAGAATCTGAAAAGTTCTTCGAAATTGTTCCAGTCAAGCCGAAACATGGCGCGGAGATCAGGATCTCGAAGAATCCTACAATCGTGTTGGTGGTTACATTGCTGCTGCCCTGCTCGTCGGCATTCCTGGAAACCATTATTTAGTTTTATTTCAAGTCCCATGGACTGTTGTACAACTTACTGCATTGCAATACCAAAAGAATCCACACTCGTTGCACCTGTGGAGGGAGCGTTTCTGCTGACGACAGCCGTGACAGGTTCTTACCCCGTCCTGCTGTGTAGAAAAGGTGCGCACGCGATCGTTTAATTTCAGGTCGATAAGAGAGATTGGGAATGCCTGATTGCTTAGTTAGTATGACAGATGAATACACGGGGAATGCATTGCGAACCTTGATGTTGCGGGCCTCTTCTTCACTAGTTTGACTAGTTTGGATATCACAGCGTAGGTAGGTAGTTGACAATGGGTACAGAATAGCAATTGTACTGCCCTTCTTTGCACCCATTTCCAATAGTTTTTCTGCATGCCGATAAATAGCAACTTCTTGGCCATTTTTATCGCGAACGAGAAGCCAGGTGCTACGTCGACGGTGGGCACGATATATGCGAATCACTTCTGCAAAAAAACACCAATGTTTCGCTGGAGTATAGCTGTTTGAAAAAAAGCCCCTATAAAACCCGTTTACTACACTCGAAGGTACGCCCCACTTTCCAGGGAAGTGCATAGTATCCCTCGTGAAGTCGGGGACAGTGACTTTGTTGTTCTCCATGACGTTCTTATCAGTCAGTTGCTCTGAACAGATGAGGTGAGAGCGCTTAGAGAGCAAGCTGCGAGGTGAAGTTCAAGACGATGTGTCAGCGGAGGAGCGATGGTCTTGTGATACCAAGTGTTTGTATGCTTGGGCGATTGGAAGAGGTTTGAGAATGAAGATGTGATATGTGACTGTCCTCGTAACGTCGTGTGGAAGAAAATAAATATTCAGATTGAGTTGACTTGGAACCGAGAAAACGACGTGCCTGCCTTTTTGAGTAAACACCCAGGGGGTGACTAAGCCAAATCTCAAAGAGGTGAGACTCCGCGAGATTGATAGATGCAGAAACTAGAAATGAATTTTTCGCCTTGTGTCCCAATCGGCATGCCCTTGAACTGGAAAGCGCCCAACTGATGACTTCAAGTGCGATAACCAGGTCAACAAAAAGAAGGAAGAGGCTTCATTCAAGTCAGCAGGGTGCTCCTTGGTGACCTCAAAGTGAAGGTAAGATCCCTCACAATCTGAGATATGAGCGAGGCTTTTAAGCACAAGCTCAAGGCCTGCCCTGTGCCCAGGCAAGTGTCTCGGGATCTGGATTTGCGAGTGAGCTCTTATCACTGTGAGAATGTGAATGACGCTGATAAGATAAACGAATGCCAGATTCCAAGCGACGTGACGATCATACGATTACTGAGCGCGACGTTGTACCGCTGTTTCTGAGGTATCTCACGGCGCTGCACCGTGCTACCGTTCAGCCACCATAATAGCAGCAATCGATGGATGCTTGGAAACTGGCGGGATTATATTTGGCACCTGGGATCGGTTATGGTGTTAGATCTCAAGTAGATCTCGTGATGACAACTGGCAATGATATGGACCGTACACGACACCCACGCTCTTGACTATAAGGAGTGGTGCACATCGTTTGCCAGTATCATGCATTCATGGAATTGTTCAACAGTCGGATAGCCTCATGTTCATTCTAGCTATAGGATGTCATATTTATCAAGTAGCATCCATGTGCTTTTTAGACCATTTCGCTGATATTTTCACTCTGCTACATACAAAAACAACATCCGCTTCCCCAGCCTCGACTATTGACATTACTTGAACTTGTGTTTGAAGTATTATGAGCTGTGCATGAGATTCCCTGTTCTAGAATACATTTTTATATTTCTAGATACAGCTTGTGTGTAGATGCTTTAACGCTGTAGGAGGCCTCCCCAACCAGTTACGATATCCAGACCCAAATATCTAGATAATTCGGAAGCCTCCTGCGGTTCATACGAGGAGAAGACTTCTACTGACTTCCAAAGATTCTGGACCCATGCAACGAGTAGTCTCTCGTTGTACTAGGTTGAAAATCGAAAATAGTCTGCAAAAGTACCCCAGTCAAGGCGATACATCGCTTGAAGATTAGCGTCCTGCAGAACCTTGCAATCGTCTTTGTGGTTTTTAGTCTTCCATCCGACTGCCTGGCACTCCTATCATCACTTTTCATTAGTTCAGTTTCGAAACTTGAAGGCTATTGTATAGGTCTTACTTTACTGCAAAACCAGAAAAAGGAGCACTTGGCACACTTGCTGAGGGAGTCCATCTTTTTGTTGCATCCGTGACATTTTCGTTTGCCGTCTTGTACACGTGAGAAAGTGTGAACGCGGTCGTTCAATTTCAGAAGCTCGTCAAGGGAGATTGGGAAAACCTGGTCAATTAGCCAGTCGCCATGAAAGATAACCAGGGCAGGAATGAATCGCATACCTTAATGGCGAAGGTTTCTTCTAGGCGAACTCCGACAGACATATCTAAACACCCACGTTTCTTTGCGTAAAGAATAGCAATAGTGTGACCCTTACGCAAGTCCATAGCTAGTCCCTCGGGCCTGTCCTCCGTGTAACATTCCAAACGAACTTCTTTACCCGCTTTATCACGAACATACACCGTGAAAGGTGGGGAGTCCGAAACTTCAACCAGCTCTGCCAAGAAACACCAATGTTTCTGCGGAGTACCATCGGAGGTTTTGACATCCTCCAAGCTCACGTCGTTGTCAGATGGCAAGTCGTCGAAAGTAGGAAAGTGTGCATTTGCCCTGAGGTCAGCAAGAGCGACATTTTTACAAGGAGTAGGAGCGAGGGTGGGCATTCTCCATAGCCAAGCGTCGAATTCTTGCTCATTTAGACTTTTGGGTATGGCGTCTTTCGTGCTTTTCCACCTCATGGACGCTCCGTAAAGTTTGTGCTTCGAGGGGTTGTTCGCGAGTGAAGCCATTCGACGAGTCTCGGCATGGTCATCACCTTGGAACATTACCCACATAGAATGGGCCTTTTGAGCGAAGACCGATGCCCTTGCCTGGTCACCATGGAGAATCGCAACTTCAAAAACCTCATGATACAAGAGAGGTATCATTGGATCGGCACTGCCTTCCTTTTGAAGTAGCTGCAACATGGCGTGTGCATCTCGAAGGCAGGATAGAGGTGAGTTCAGGTTATTCATGTTGTCACCGACAGACTCTTCAAGCTGGCAAATCCGGTGTAGTCGACGGTCGCTCTCCATGCGTGCGCTAGGTGGCATGGAACAAAGGGTGCAAGTGCAAGTGAAATTGAAAAAGGCTTTCAAGCTCGACTGACGAGAAGAGTAGTCCTTGGGCCTACCGAGATAGGAGATTGTAATTTCACTTCCTTCGTCAATGTCCTTGATGGCGTGGATATTCAGCTGGTTTGTGTCCTCGTTCCAAGCGTTCAGTGAGTTCTGACTGCATGCATGATTGATACGAGATGCCTTGAGGAAAACGCCAGCGTGGGGGGCTGGTGATGGCATAGGGAGTGCGTTCGTTTTGAATATGCCCATTGTTTGGTTGAATGTGGTGGGATGGACGTTCGAAAGATTGAAGTATAGTTCTCGTTCGGCGTCGCTCAGTTTCTCGACCTTTTCATTCACGATGCGTTCAAAAGTATCGAAATCATGCAGCGTTGATTTTTTGTACTTGAACAGGGGGGACTCGGCAAAAATGCGAGTGCCCTTTGGAATGTAAGTTGTGGCCACAAGGCCAAGGCCTTTGCCTGGTATTTCTTGAAGTTTGAATTTGTCCTCCATGCCGTTCTCATCCATCAATGTCTCGAAAGAGATAAAAGACGCTTCAGCGGAAGAGAGATTGGTCGTGGGAGACCTAGTGTTTGTACGACAGTCAAATCACGAGTGTCCTGGGGCAATTGCAAGAGGGTTGAGGATGAAGGAGTGATATGTGAAGGTCCTCGCAAGACTTTTTCTAGAGGAAAAAGAAATGTGCACATTGTGTGGTGACTAGCGAGCAAACGGATGAAAGGACAGCCTCAGGCATGCCATTTCCAATTGAGCTGCCCCCTGTCAAACGGCTTCATGGCCTCATAGATGCCTGAGGTAGATTTTTATTTCTCTACATTCTAATATACCTATCTAGTGGGCAGATTTCGAAACATTTAAAGTATATCACAGCACTTCAGTATTCTAGATTGAATGTATAGAAAATCATAATAAACATCCTGGATACCTTCTAGTATACTAAATACTAAGATATGTAGAATATAACAAGTAATTGAAGTACTCCAGCATGCACCATCCACCAGGATATTCAAAATCTTGTTTTATAGTAGTATAACCTCGTGTTCAGAGAATTATGAGGCTCAGGAGGTGTCTTCCATACTGTAGATCACGGCAGTTTAAACTAAACCCGTTTCTGATGGCTGCATGAGTGATGAGGCGAGGCTGAAACCGCGTCTTTTGGCTGAGCACTTCATGTTTTATTCACAATTGTGTGTCTCTCTCTCAGTAGACCTTGACGCCTAGAATATCAGATATGGCAATACGCAAACTTTTCTCTCGTCGCAATGAACCTCTGGCACCAAGCCCTCAAAATAACGCACCTATAGCACCTATCAGTGGTAAAGATGGTCCAGGGCAATCCTCAGATGCTGATGTGATTTGGGAAGAAGCGTACGGTCAAGTAAAGGCCAATCCATCTTTCAAAAACTTGGTGGAGGAATTCGAGGAGGCAATAATCATTGAAATGGCAGCCCTGCCTGCCGACTCTAGGAGTTCTATTACTCAGGGTGCCTCCTTGGTTGAGAAAATGGCAAACATCGCACCTAAAAGTCGGCAGAATCTGATGGCCAAACTGGTCGATACTGCTGATAGAGATCGATCTAGCCAAATCAGAGAGATCTCCCTAAAAGTTGCATCTGTTTTTGAACAGACGAAAGACGGGATCGGTGCAATACTGGACGCATATCCTCCGGTCTCGATAGCTTGGGCAGGGGTTTGTCTAGTCTTAACGCCTGTGAGCGCGCTTCTCTTTGAACAAAAACGGGAACTTTTACTAAAGAAATACAGACATTTAATCATGCAAAGGCAGTCAGTTCGAATCGCGACGGCCTGGCTGACATATTATCATAATATCAGCAGCACAGAAGACATGCAGTTGCTGGAAGTTGAAGATTTGGGTTTGTCTATTGTCTATAAGGTCACTAAAATTGCCAACACACTAAATCCGCTAATTCCGAATTGGGTTGATGGGTCCCACTGCTAAGTAGCCAGTAGAGATTATGTAGAGACCCATATTTGGACTTTAATGTCTGCTCCTGGTTACATTGAGAACTCCCTCCTCAGCATATCTATTACCCGAGCTAAACCGGACTATCCCCGAGAAAACACCGTGAATTGATGCTTGATTGAAGGGCGTCCACCAATCCTGTTCCTGCATATTATCAACCTTCTCGCGTTCCTGTGCCTGATTATCAAATCGTAATCTCGCGTTGATTCTTGCGAGAAAAACTTCTCTCATGGCATCATTGCCTTCACCAGGAAGGACTTCGCATCCGAGACTGCACCAAACTTCATACTGAATTTTCCCTGTCGTCCTTATTTCTTTCTGTCTAGCTTCATCAAGACATTGCCAAAAATTATAGAAACCGTCTATATTACCCTCCATCGTGAGTGTGCTGTCTGATATTATGGGAGGATGTGCTGACAATAAAGTCTTTCTTGGAATCTACCTACAGTCCACCATGTTTATTACCCGCACTCTCTCACTCATTAATTTTACGGTCGCTTCTTCAGCACTCGCGTTCCAAGTTTTTGTCTTGTATCCCTGGCATAACCAACTGGACGATGAGTTTAAAGCCTTGAAAACAGAGCACCGCCGAGTTTTACACCGCATCGATCAATACACTGTTCGGAAATAGAGATCGGAATAGACCGCCTTATTCAGAGCAACATACTCGAAGACCACTTGTCGTTTATGAGATCCAAAGAAAACAGATGAAGGATAGATCGGTTGTATGGTGTGTCCTGCCCTCCTGCAGCTTGGTACCGCCTTATTTTGCATCTGGCGGCGCATCACGCTCACTCGAAACATAACTGTTCACAAGAAACAAATATGTATATATCGTAATTGTATTCCAAATCCACACAGAAGTCGCTCCGCGAAGTACTGGTAGATAAGTTCCCACTTCTATGTCCCTTCATATGAATTAAGCTTGCATGCTAGCTTGTCGTTGTTTTTTTCTTTTTCTTTTTTTTTCATTTCTTCAATACGTTGGTGGCCATGGATTTCCCTGCTCCACACTTCCTTCATCCTGAAGGTACTGTCATCCTGCTACATGGGCGCGGCAGCAACGGCCCCGAATTTGCTGATGACATCTTTTTATCCAAAACTTCCCAAGGGGTAATTCTCGCAGCCTCTTTGCCCACCTACCGTTGGATCTTTCCAACTTCACGAAATCGATGGAACACTGCATCTGGAGAAGAAGTATGCTTCTGGTTCGACGCCTACTCCCTGGTCGACATACAGGCAAAACAAGAACAGCAAAAGGAGGGACTACGAGAGTCAATTTGGCATATTCTGGGTGTCCTGGATGAAGAAGTTAAACTGCTGGATGGGAAGTTCGGTCGCGTCTATCTTGGAAGAATTAGCCAGGGAATGGCAACCGCCATATGGGCATTTTTGGGTGGAATGGGAAGAGGGCGCATTCGTGAACCACTAGCCGGCCTGTTAGGATTTTGTGGGTGGCTGCCATTCGCACCGCAACTGCATCATTCATTCACTCTGGGTGTTGTCTGATCCAATGGTGACTTATAATCACTACGACCGAGTACATCACCTAGCATCTGAAGGTTTCTTTGGGGAGGTTGTCCGAGGTGATGCACCCAAGGAACCCGTGTATCCTCTGTCAACTCCCGTATTCATCAGTCATGGAACAGACGATAGGTGCGTACCCGTGGAGCTTGGACTGCAGGCATGGCGGATTTTGCGAATGATCACATTTCACGTCGATTGGAACGAGTTCACTGGCGCAGAGAACGACGGGCATTGGATTAAGGAGCCTGTAGAATTCGACCAAATCTTACAATTCCTTGACAAACGCGGTTCAGAGTCAGCCAGCTGAGTAAAATGGCAAGGGTGCCGCTTCCATTTCAACAAAAGGGCCTTGGCAATCGTGAACCTTCTTTGGACTCTATCGTGGCACAGAGTCCAGTTCGGATAGATAGAGAATAAAGCCATGTCAACCCGAGGTAGTTTTCGGGCAGCCTTGCGTCTTGCCGAGTGATGGCTCTATCATGATACGGAGTCCATCACAATCACATCAAATAATAAGCCTCAGCCACATGCTGGCTGCGGACAGCCACAAGAGGCAGTGCAACCAAAGAGTTTAATCCGCCAAGCAGCCAATAGCCATCCAGAGCCAAGACAAAACATCCCGAATGAGGCTGAAGTGTACCAAAACAAGCAATATATAGCGAGAGAACGAGCCAATCATGTCTGTTATCTGCTAGCTCGCTCGGCTCTCGACCCGCATGATTGGCCACACAGCCCGAACTAGGCTTGCAATTGCCCTATGGCGTTTGCTGTGGCATGGTCATTGGTCACAAGTCAAGGAAGGAGCAGACCGAGTCCAGTTCGGCCAGCCTCTTTCCCTTTGCTTTGGCACTGACAGCACACAGACTCATCCAGCAGACAACACGGTGAGGCTGAAACCATGAACCATGGTCTATATAGCTATCATGGCGCATCGCCCGCTCCTTCAGGGCCATACGACAACAATTTTATCAGTACCTTTAGCATGCAGGGAACCATGCCACAAGTTCAGCCGGGTGTGCGGGCCATTGGCCTGTGCTGCCATTGCGGTAAAGGTATCCATTGATCTTCCCGCGTTGTATCCATGGAATCATGCTGATCAGATTCTGGTTTAGGCTTGCCATACGGCACATATTATTTCTGGTGCCTATTCTGCGATCTGAATGTCTGCGCCGATTGTCCAAGCTCGCATCCCGCTACCCATCAACCATACTACAAGTACGTGCTCAATCGCACAACTCCCCGAGGAGCACGCCCTTCGCAGTCGATTTGCACGAAATGCAAACAACTGTCCCATTGCGGTCTATCGTGCGATGATTGCGAATTCAATCTTTGCGTCAACTGTGTGACGACAAGTCGTGATTTGCTGGCCAACCATCCCCATGGAAAGATGACTGTTACGAGAGCCCCGGATGACTTTGGGCTTGGTATGTATAATGTGCAATGCAATGGTTGTCGAGCCGGTGCAACCCTTTCGCATTGTGGGCGCTGCTCGAATGGTGAGTATAAAATATCACTCCAGCAGGCATACAAAGACTCGTGAGACTGATTGATTGATCACTTAGGAATTCGAAAGGGAGGCAACTTCTGGACTTGTGTGACGTGTATAATGGATTACAATGCTCAAATTCGTTTCTGTGAAGATTGCCAAGGCCCCGGGCAACGAGAACATGACCCAACACATAGATTCGCCTCATTTCTTTACCAGGTCAATATCAACAAGGACGCACGATACAATACGGTAAAATGTCTGGATTGCAGGGCCCAGTAAGTGACACTTTAATTCCCGATGACAACCACAGCTAATCTGGTGTAAAAATAGTGTCCCATTCAGTGGCCGGGAGCTGGCGCGGCATCCACATTCGCGGTTTCAACTTGTAATGGGCGAAGCCGAAAGAGATCGCAGGATTTTTCTAAGTCATCGAACTTGCGCACGCAAGCCCGTCCGAGACATAGCCACGGTATCTGCCGAAGCTCACAACATTGTCTGTGGCTGCTGCAACCAGAGTGAGTTCAAATCCCTTCCCTCATCATGAATATTCAGATTGGATCGCTACTAATACAAAATCTTCAGAGTTTCCCATGAACTCAAAAATCTACATGTGCCCTACGTGCACGATGATGACCTGCGATGCCTGTGCCAACTTTGGCGGGGCTCGTTCCCACCCCCATATTATGATTCCAGTGTTTTTACAATGGACTATTCCTCCTGCACTGCTCGGCAGAATGCCTGGTTCCTCGGTCAAGTCTTGTGCCAAATGCGAAAAGTCGCTTGTACCTGATAGCGACTCCTATATCGAATGCAATCATTGCCAACAATGGGACATATGTCTTGATTGCACCAAGAAAACCAACGTCCCAGTGCGCCACACGTGCCTTGAAGCCGTCGAGATGAGCTTTTTTGATCCTATCAAACCAGGCAATGAGAGACTGATATCGCTGGTTGCAATGGCACAAAAGCCACGAGCACGTAAGTATCCTATCGAAATTAGCTTAGTTCAAAGTTATTTCTTTCGGTTAACTGACATGATCAACGATAGAATCGAATGCTAGTGTATCAGCACGGCCTGAACCTTCTCGCCAACAATCGTTTTCAGTCAGACGGAAGGCCCCTTCAACCAGATCATCGTCAATCTCATCTATCTCCCCTGTTGTCCCATTGCCTCAAACCACTCAGGCGGCGGGCATACCAGCATTATCACCACCTGTTGGATTACCCTCCATAGGACTTCCGATGCAGCAAGGTGTCCTACCTACGATCCAATCGGCTATTCAACCAGCGGTATATACAGGAGAAATCAAACGGAAGTCAATATCTCCCGCAATCGTGGACGCCTCTAGATCTGCCATGAATAAATCTAGCACCGCTTCAAAAGCAGCTTACGACAGGGCCTCTACTGTGATGAGCGAGGTAGACAAGGAAAGATTGAAAAAGATGGGCAAAAGAGTGGGAAAATATGCAGCTGCTGTTGGTGGAGCTATCATACGACAGGAGGTGAAACAGAATACTGGAATCACATTGCCACCAGTACAAACAACACAAAAGCCGAATCAACAAGTTCAATTATTGAATGCACAAGTTCAACAGGGAAAGCAGGACCTGCAGAAGCTTAATGCGCAGTTACAACTGATGCAAAAGATGTCACAGCTTCAATCCCAGGCAGCATTAATGCAACAGCAGCAACAACACCAGCTGCTTCAGAATCAAGCAGCACCGCATCCCGGTGCTGTGAACATGCCGGCTGTTAACTCGGGTTTTTCGACACAACTTCCGACGGCAGCTCACTTGAATCCATCGATGCCATTAAACCAGACAACGGCTGCTCCTGCAATGCACAACCAAGCACCACCTGCGTCATTTGGTGGATACAGCAATGTGATTCCCACTACGTCGACAATCAGTGCCCCCATAGCACATGGTTCAGGTTTCAGTAATATGAGTCCTGTGCCTCCAGGCGAAGCAGGTGTTACGCAGAACATGCATGGCTTTACATCCAGCGGTATATCTCCTCTGCCTCCAAGTGCCGGAGGCGTTATGCCGAATGTACACGGCTTCAGCCCTAGTGCTACGCCTGCCATTCCTACAAATGAAGCCAACGTTGCGGCGAGTATGCACAACTTCAATTCGACTGGGATGGCCCATATCCCTCCAAATGAATCAAATGCTACCACAGGTGCGGACGATCTTTATTCTAGCGAGATGGCCCCTATTCCGGCTTGTGAGTTGGAAGCTATGCCGAGTGGAGCAAACCAAGATAATACAGGCATAGCTTCTATTCCCCCGAGTGTGACAATTAGTCCGCTTAGCAGCACACCAGCACCTCCTAGTGAATCGGACATTGCGCCAATTCCGCCGTGTGAGCAAACACCTCCAGTTCTTCCATCAGATGGAAACGCCGAGTCTTCTCATCCTGAAGCTGCCCACGAGAGTAGCAGTTCACCAGCACCCGCACCAGGGCAAGGAACGGGGCAGAGCCATGACTCTGCTACTCATCCAGTCGAGCCACACGATTCACATCACTCTCAAGAAGAACATCCTGAACACCAACCTCATACTTTGAACGCACAAGGTTTTGAAGATGCACATACTGAGAGTCCTCACGGACATTATGAGCACCCGACAGTGGAGGCAGTTGAGGATGAGAGCGAGACTTTACATCCGACTTCACAGTCCACTTCAGGTGCAACACCGTCTGAGAGCCAGCATGTCAATAACTATGAATCTAGCAACACGCAGACACAGGAGAGCAACACTCAGACCAGCCAGTCGAGTACTCAGCCTATGCAGATTCAGCCACATTTTGAGCAGTCTCACACTGCGCATGAGGGCTGGGCTCCACATCATCAGACGAACAACCAGGAGCATTCTTCTGTCCAACATGACTACTCGGATTCAACTTTGCAACAAAGTGAGCACGCAAATTCGTCCACTTTACACAATGCCAGCACAAATCAATATTCCGATACAAGCAATCAACATTACAATGCGGCAAACCAGCAGTTCCAGTCAAGCACCCAAACGGGCTCGTCTAACTACCACGGTACTGGAACACCAAGTCAGCATCCTTATGCAAACAACCAGCAACACCAATTACATGCCCAACCGGACTCACATAACCCGAATGGTGCTGGCACAAGTCAATATCCCAATCCAGGAAGCCAGCAGAATTTCCAGCCAAATATGCAGCCGGCTCCAGCAAATCTATCCAACTCTACCACCCTAAGTCCACCTCTATATGGAAGTAGCCAGCAGTATCCACTACCCAACCAATCTGCACCGCCTGCTCAGTTCCCACCTGTTCAAAATGGCGCGCTTCCTACACCTGGTCCACTTCCCCCAACGGGAGAGGCAGCCGAATATTATCAGAACCACCCCCTGAACAACCCCGTGACTAGCAGCATCTCTGCACCATTGAACGCTCAGCAGCAGCCAACTCCCACGTATAGCCAGGGTGCCTCCCAATCTCCGCCACCTCTTTTCCAGCCTCAACCCACAATGCCAACGCCGATGATGCCGACTATTCCGACTCCTAGCACCGGGTATTCGCAATCCCCGCCCCCGGCTGCGCCTCAACAGATTAACCTTCATTTAGAAGCAGGGGGTAGCTCTCAAGGAATCGCTCAAAGCCCACCACCATCAGTATTCGTTCAAGCCCAGGTGCAGGCGCAGGCTCAAGCTCAAGCTCAAGCTCAAGCCCAGGCACAAGCACAACAGGACCGGATGACCAATCAGCAGCTCAACATGCAGAACCAACAAATACAAGCATTGCAACAACGCATTCAAGCTATGAATCTGCAACAACAGCAACAGTTCCTGGCTCAGACAAACCAACAAAATTCCCAAGGCCAGAATGCTATTGAACAACTCGAGTTGCAGCTGCTATCCAATCAGCTACAACAGCAGCAAGGAAATAATGGAGGCAAACATGAACTCCTCAACCACGGACTGTCAATCATAGATAATCTTACCCAAAATTTCGGCAATAACAACAATTTACCCTTCCCTCTGTCTATGGGCTTGAATAATAACAATAATGCTCTGCAACAGCTACAACTGCAAGAGCAGCAACAGGAACTTCTCTCACTCGACTATCTGAATAACATGCAATTGCAGAATCAACTCAATGTTGACGCTATGGCAATGAATGACCAGACCATGCAGATGGAGGCGTTGAATGCTCAACTTGCTGCCCTCAACGGGCCGGGTATGGGCGGTGGTGGTATGGAAATGGTGGACGTTACTGACGTTAATGTTAATTTGGATATAAATGTTGATTCGTTTGACATGTCTGGCGGGGGGGTTGATATGGATTCGACGTCTGTTTTTGTGGCTGATAGTACTAGCGTTGACTTTTGTTAAGTAATGCAATATTTTGCGTTGTTAAATATCTTCAGATTGTTATATATCATGCATATACGAGATATAATTCTACCCATCTTATCTACCGTCCAGCCTTGATTCCAGAGTCATAAATCGTACCTAGCTAAATCCTAAGCCAAGTCCACTTCGAGCTAAGCAATCAACGAAAGCTCTGCCGCCCTCTTGCTCTCCTCCAACACCAAAAACGCCTCCTGCTCCCTGCGACTCTCCTCCAAATCCACAAACCACCACAACCCCCCAAAACTCACCAAACTCAACGCAAACAAGAAATAGAACGGCGTCGAATTATTCCCACTATCATCAATAATCGCACTCGACACAATCGGCCCAATAAACGAACTCGTCTTACCGATAATACTAAACAACGAGAAGAACAAAAACTCTTTACCTCGCGGCGTAACCTCAGAGATCATGATTTGGCTGTACGAGTACCAGGGGCAGACTACCAGCCCGTAGTAGGCTTGGTAGAGCCATATTTCCCAGACGTGGTGGAAGCCAAAGTTTTGCGTCCAGGCGCCGATCATGCCCCAGCCGTCGAGCAGGATGATGGCGATGGCGATGGTGTTGAACATGGTTTTGGTACTGAGGTGCAGCCGTTGTTGGATGTACCAGAAGCCGTAGATGCCGACGGCCTATTCTCATTAGTCTTTGGGTATTGAATGTTAGAGAGAAGGGAGGGATTAGTTACCTGTGCAGCAATGCCGACGATTAAGAGATAGGTCAGTTGCAGCGTGTTGTAAGCCACAACGGTGTTTTGCAGCGTGCCGATGACTGTGACGGTGGTGTTGAGGGAGTCTCCGAGGAGAAAGTATCCTATACACATATTCTCAGTCAGAATCCGCCCTAACAAAAACATCCAGGTGGTAGACAACTCACCAACCAAATAAATCAAACTCTGCTTCAAATGCAATATCTGCCTCCCCGCATGATACAACTGCCACAGCCCAGCCATGACAATATTCCGCGGCGCCGGATCCTGCCCCGGCCTTCTCCTCTCAAACACAAACCACGGAATAGCCACAAGCACCCAAACCCCCGTCGCAAACGCAATGAGCACACTCAGTCCCCAATTATTATTTGCTGTACTCGCATTAACATCAACCCCAAACATCACGCCCACAATAACCGCAAGAATAAATATCTCGCCCACAGACTGTACGTAGAATGCAATGTTCGCCAATTGGCTCCGTTTCATCATATCCGCATAATCATATTCATGCCGCGTAATCGCGCCAGATACCAACTCATCAGCCTTTTCTTTCATTTCAGCCGTATTGCGCGCCAGGCCGGGGAACGCAGCGGTCCAGAAAGTCAATGTCGTCTGATACGCGATCAACCCGACAATATAGAGGCCTGTAGCAGCCTCCCATTTGCTGGCGTCGTGCACCCCCAGCCAGGCAAAGCCAATGGCCCAGGCGACCAGCGACAGCGCAATAAGAATGTTGGGCCGCCAGCTGCCAAAGTCGGCAAAGGAGCCGATTATGAGGAAGACGACGATTTGGATGGCGAACGAGATGCCGTTGCAGAGCAGGACGATGCTGTTGATGGAGCGCATTTGGCCGGCAAAGCGTAAGTAGCCGTTGGCATCGGCTGCTTGGGAGAGGAGGTTTTGGAATGCGGTGGGCGCGAAGTCTGTGTTTCGTTAGTTTTTGTTTTATGGAGTATAGTAGAGAGGGACATACTGAATAGTGTCAATCCATTATTGCCGATGTAATAACTGTAATATGACCAGATTTCTCTCCTCGTCGTTTGGTAGCGGTCGTCGAACTGGTCAGGCGGGATGGTAGAGCCCTTTTCTGGGTTTTCCAGCACGTTGACGTCTGGAATTTCAGGTTGTTTGGCATCTGGATTTTCCTGAATGTCCGTCGGTTCGGTCACGGCTTCCACATCGGCGACGTTCATGTCGGCGGACGACATGATGTATATAAATTGCGCTTTGGCGATTTCATGAAAACAAACCGAATGGTTGTAGAGATTTTCAAAACTACTGTATTATGAAAAGAAGAAGAAAAAGGTGCGATAAGAAAAAAGTGCAGAGCAGAGGCAAAGAAAAAATTCCCCGCGCCTGTCCCTGCCTATCTTGGCACAGTGACATGCATCTAGGAACGCTTGTAATCTTTAATCGAGATGATAGGAATGGTCAGGCCGACTAGCGACACGCCATTGTCCACAGCGGCGAATCAGCTTGATAATCACAAGCCAGATCGGCCTAGATGGGGCCTGTGTAGCATTGCTGTGGAGCTTGGAATGCTGCTTGTCCCGCAGAGTTAGGGTTAGGGTTTAGACAAGCTTTTGCTGGAATTGGTTAAGAGGGTTAAGAGGGTTAAGAGGCTGAGGTGAGGCAATGCAAGATGTTTCTTTGTTGAATGATAAGACATGGAAAAAACGCACAGGGATGATATAGGCAAAGACAAGGATGATTGGGCGGTGCAGCAGGGATGCTACAACATAACAAAGAAACAGAGAGGACGATCCCCGCGGCTGCCTAATCGTCAACACGGCTTTACGTACATCGGAAGTGACAAGTAAAGATATAAGAAAGATACCCAGGTTTGCTGTTAAATCCATTAACCCAACACCTGTCAAACACTTTGCAGAAGGACTGACAGCAAAATGGGTGCTGTACTTCCGCCACCACCAGCCCCGCCACTCACACTGCACCATCTGACTTCATCGCACTCCATGCGAGTCCTCTGGGCGCTTGAAGAATTATCTCTCTCGACCGGACTCGAGTACAATCTCGCATCCTACGACCGATGGAATGCGGGTGCACCGGCATCCGTGACACAGATATTCCCACACAGCAAGTTGCCCGTCCTCGAAGTCCCTCTGCTATGGATATCCGATGATGGCAGCAGCAGCCCGCATACAAAGTACGTCCAAGATTCTCGTATCATCATCCCAATCCTAGCAGAAAACTACGCCAACGGCAACTGGACACCAACCAGCGACGAAGACACCGACCGCGACTTCTACTTTCAAGACTTTGCCATCAGCCCGCTCGGCGAAACGCTGGATCGCTTGATGTACTTCCAAATCGCGCCTTTGCACTTCCACTGGGCTGTGCGACCGCTACTACACGCCATGTCCTATCATGTTAGAAACATGATTAAACGCTACCTTGACGAGCTCTTGGCGGTAATGGAGGGTGCGCTATCAGATGAGAAACCGTGGTTTGCAGGTGCAAATTTGGGTGTGGCAGATTTCATTATTTCGTGGCCCATGGACTTGGAGTCGCAGAGGGGTCTTTTGGACGAGAAAAGGTTTCCCAAGGTGGCGGATTGGTTGGAGAGGGTGCATGCGAGGCCGGCTTATCAGAATGCTGTGAAGATGGCTACTTATGATTTGGTTGGGTTTGAGATGTGATGTACTTACTCCTTTATTAGGGCTTGTTGCATGCATGTACATATATCTGTATCAGTTGTATATTTTTTAACGTGGCAATCATAGCACCTATCGCTTCGAGATGCCGATCCAGTGTGTTTGTCTACTAATCTAATAATTAACGATCATATAGCTGCAGAGGCACTGATTATTTATTAGAATAGGAGCCTCAGATCCGAAATTATTTGATGTGTCAATTTGGAGGCTTGTGGCGGCTCCCCTGGAAGCCACCGGCGTTTGAGATGTTCGTATAGGCCATTAGTTCACCGATCAAATACTACCGAAGAACTACCAGTAATATAAACAATTTTTCGGGTAATCAAAAACTAAACGAAACAGATCCAGATATACGATCGAAATGGCTTAATAATAAACTCACATTAGTCAGATCGAAGTGCAAAGAGATTCTGAGAAGACTATCCTCATGATGGCTTTTTGTATCCATCATCATTTATATTCGGAGATTAAATTAAGAATTGAAATACGATCTATTTTTTCCTGCTACAGTAATCCGAGTAAAAAACATTTAAATAATCCCCGACATGTGAGATAGACGCTGTGGCTTGATCTTGAAACAGGCACCCGATACCCGATTTTCCTATTTCGGAAATACCAAGATCGGATGAGCGAACCGTTTCTCGCGACTTGCTGATCCTTTTGTTTAATATGATATGAACCGTTTCAGATGAAACCCTGTTTCCGATAAACCTGCGGCTCTATGTAGTATATAAAATTTAGTATATAAACCGTCCTTCGCTATTGATCTATACTCGCAAAGTTCCAAGGCATCAGGCATCGTCGTTCTCTTCTTTCCATTCTTTATACGGAGTCTGCGACTCTAGTTTTCTTTCCTTTCGTCAATCCTTTAAGCTTGTTTTGGTCATTCATTCTCTAGGTCATATCCTTCACGTTCATTGATACACTACAATACCCATCAAAACTTGCACTTCACTTCAAAAACCATGAAGTTCTCATCCACGCTCCTTACGTATTTGTTCCTCTCCCCGGCAACAGCCTTTTGGCGCATGCCCTGTCCTGGCCGTCTTGTCGACGAACGAGCCGACCCCATAGTTAGCCCAGGCGTTGTCTCTGGCCATGTACACTCCATCGCCGGCGGGAGCGGCTTCAGCTTCAACATGACCTACGAAGACGCGCGCGCCTCTTCTTGCTCTTCTTGCCCCATCAAAGCTGATTTGTCGAATTATTGGGTTCCGCATTTGTACTATCGTGCTGAGAATGGCACGTTTGTTGATGTGCCTGTGTCGGGGGATGGGGATGGGGTGTTGGGTGGGATTACGGTTTATTATCTGTGAGTATCTTACAGTACTTCCTTCTACGTGGGCTATCTGTCGGTATCGAGCTAATGATAATGCAGCCAACGACCCGGCGCAAACAACGACGCCCTCCAGGCCTTCCCCGAAGGCTTCCGGATGCTTGCCGGCGACCCCTTCAGACGCAACTACACAGGCGACTTTGCCGCGCAGGCTATCAGCTACGCATGCTTGAACTACGATGGTCCTGCCACAGCCGAGACCAACGGGTTTCCAGACACCAACTGTCCCGACGGCCTCCGCGCGCAGGTTTTCTTCCCTTCGTGCTGGGACGGCGTAAACCTGGATTCTCCCAGTCATGAATCGCATGTTTCGTATCCCGTCTCGGGTGCATATAACGATGGTGTCTGTCCAGACACTCACCCGGTGCATCTGATCTCGATTTTCTATGAGATTATTTTCCAGACGAATCTGTTTGCTGATATGTGGTGGGGTGACGAGCAGCCTTTTGTATTTGCTATGGGTGATCCAACTGGATACGGGTTTCATGGTGACTTTGTTCGTCCTTCCCCCTCCTTCTGCTTAATAGATTCCGTATTCTGACAGCTGCTGAAGGTTAACGGCTGGGACGTCGACATCCTCCAATACGCAGTCGACAACTGCCTCAACGACAGCGGACTAATCTCCGATTGTCTGGCAGCTAATGGCTCTGAATATTTCGACCTGTTCACCACCGCCGAATCGAATTTCTGTACTCTGCCCGCCTTCGTGGACGAGACCGTGACTGGTGTCCTGGACAAGCTGCCCGGTTGCAACAATGTCACCTGGGGCCCGGAAGAAGCCAGTGTGCAGAAATGCGACGACACGGCTGTCATCACCGACGCGGTGCTGGACAAGTACTATACTGATCTCACCCAGACACTCGGCTGGGCATATTTGGGGTGCGCGTTTGACAATGTCACCGTGCGTACATTGGACGGACCAAATACGAGTGATGATGATATGACGGTCGAGACGTGCGTTAATTACTGTTCCGAGGCTGGGTATACTTATGCCGGTTTGGAGTATTCTACCCAGTACGTTTGTTCCCTCTCTTCTCACTGTCAAACCTCAATCGATTTCTCGATTTCGTTGACTAAAAATGTTTTCATAGATGCTACTGCGGCGACTCTATCGCTGCGGAAAACGAGCCCATCTCCGGCATCGTTGGCGGCTGTCTTTTCGCCTGCGGTGGCAACTCAACTCAAATGTGCGGTGGATCAGACGCTTTGTCCGTCTATTATAACTGCCAGGAGGATGGTAGCGCGTCGTGCACAAATGCGAATATCGGCGTGATTGAGGGTGCTGCATCGGTTGCTGCTGCGGGATCTACAGCTTCGCCGACTGCTATTGCCTCGGCTTCTGGATCTACACCAACGCCGACCCTCATAGCTTCGGCCTCGGGATTTACAACTTCAACAACTGCTGCTGCAGTTGCAGCTTCATCGACAGCTGGTGTAGAGCAAGTTGTTGGTTCTGCTGTTGAAGTGGTTCAGACTGAGACGGTTGTTGTGGCAGGTCCCACGGTGACTGTTACTGCTGATGGTTGTCTTTAAGATGTATATTTCAATGCTTGTCTTAGATAAAAAAAGGACTCTCTGAGCACCGATCTCGTCATCTTATTCAATGTATATGAGTAAATGATATGCCAGTCAATTATCATCCGATACCTAAGTACCTCATAATTAATTCTCCGAAGTCGGAAAAAAAACCATAATAAACAATGAAAAAGACTACTAAAATATGGCACAAAGAGGCATTTAATCCCGCCTATCAAGGAGACGTGAAAACAAAGAAAGGCGAATTTTGTGCACTTATCACGAAAAACGAGCTAAATACAGTATGGAGTCTATGGACATAGGTGTTTGCTCGGCATTTGAAAATGTAGGGGAACACTACGTACGCACAATGTCCACATCCCTGGACCCTTTTACGCATCCACACATGTTCTAACTCGAATAGGAAGGTAGCTGAACAAATTATTTTGAATCCCAAGGTTCAAAATCACTTGCCAATGGCAAATGCCGGAATTGAAATGGAGGGTAAAAAATAATAATTACCTAGGTGAAGGGCCAAGGCCACAGGCACACACTTGCTAAGAGATAATATTGCGATATTTAGTTTAGTGTTGTCTTACTGTTATCCTCGTATTATTAGATAGAGCTGGCTTCGAGATTTTATCTAGAAGATACTAGCTCGGTTTTAATGTAGTACATATTAGTGTAACAAACCCAAGGAGAAGTCCCTAATGGCTGTGCCGTGTGTTTTTCTAGGGTTTAATTTAATCGAGGGTTAACGTCAAAGTTAATAAGGTTCATGCTAATAAGTTGGGGTAGCACAGATTCCTTGCCACCTGCTGTGTACCACTGTACCCGCGGTTCGCATGGAGAACATACTTTTTTTTTCACTTTTATATCATTTTTCAGGTCCAGGGTCCCTTGCTTTGATAAGAACGGAAATAAAACATGAAACAACTGAAAATGAAGAAAAATGGAGAAAAATCTGGGGGATTTTGCTGTTCTCAAACTCCCAAACTAACGGTTACGTAGGGAAATATATCCGAGAAAATTTAGTGTCTTGGAGACAATGAGACAAAGGGCAAACAATGTGTCTTCGGACACCAACACCCAAGGAGGACGCTGATAATTCAAATCATTTCGAGGCCAAGCCCTTTGGTAACCGATAAGGAAGTTAAAGGGGACACGCAATCCCAAGAATACCAAGACTTCCAAGACTTCCAAGACACGCCGCTCACCCCGCTACAGTAACCCAAGGATTGTGCTATATTCCGTTCGCATCGCGGATTTGCTGCCATCCCTCACATGATAAGACAGGAACCTCTGTTTTTCTTATCAATCGCCTCTGCCCAGCCTTCTTGGCAGCTTATATGGCACATGGCAATGTCAACATATCCGCCGTGGACCGCATGCAATTGGCTTTTGAGTCTGCTTGGCAGTTAAGATGGCACACGGCGATGCCGTTACCACATGGATGACCTTCCTAATGCAGCATATAGCGTGCTGGTCAGCTTGATATCCGTGCCAAAACATAGGAGTTGGCAGATATGGAGTGCTCCGTACAGTACTTAATGCAGTCCGGGGACGGCCGGACAGAGCCTCTCAGACGACGATCGCTCCATTGAGTTTTTTTTTTTCTTTTCTCTTGTGCGGAAGTTGTATAGAGAGTCTCGCTCATGATGGGTATGTTTATCTTGCTCCTAACTAATAACCTCCGTTGTGGTCTACAAAGCTCAATGCATCTACATCATATCTAGCTACCAACGAGATTACCGAAAAGACAGCCGTGCCAGAGGAGACTGCCGTTTCTCCTGTGGTCGATGAAAATGAACCCACCGAAGAGGAAAAGGACACCCTGCGTCGCGTGCCCGGCAACCTCCCTATTGTGGCCTATCTCATCTGCGCTGTTGAGTTCTCCGAGCGTGCCTCTTACTATGGTTGTTCGGGGCTCATATCCAACTTTGTAAACCGTCCGCTGCCTGTAGGTGGCAATGGCTACGGTGCGCCGCCAACTGGCACGCAGCAGACTGCCGGTGCGTTGGGAATGGGTACGGTAAAGGCAAATGCCGTCAACCAGTCGTTTAGCATGCTTGCGTATGCCCTGCCCATGGTGTTTGGCTACCTGTCAGATGCCCACACTGGCCGCTTCAAGATGATCTGCATGGGTGTTCTCGTCTTTGGTATTGCCCACGTCCTGATGGTTGCATCAGGCGCAAAGTCTTTGCTGGCCGATGGTAGTGCAAAGGCGCCGTTCTTCATTTCCGTCTATATTCTCTCAGTTGGTGCCGGTAAGTGAACTACCTCGTCTATACCTATATACATCGATTCTAATTATTATTAAGCCATGTTCAAACCAAACGTCTCCCCTCTACTCCTCGATCAGATGCCGACCACCAAGGCCAAGACAAAGGTGCTTGCCAGTGGCGAAAAGGTCATTGTCGACCCAGAAGCCACTACAGAGCGAGCCATGCTTTGGTTCTATTTGCTCATCAACATTGGCGGTTTCATGCAAGTGGCCACCTCGTACGCCGAGAAGTATGTTGGATGGTGGCTGGCCTTTATCCTGCCGCTGTTTTTGTACCTGCCTCTTCCTGCCCTGCTGGTAAGTGCACACAAAAGTCCAAATCTGCATCCATAGATATGTGCTAATCCACTACCAGTTCTGGCTTCGCAAACGCCTTGTTCTGCACCCTCCCGGTGGCAGCGACCTGCCCAACGTCATCCGTGTTTTGGGCATCTGCCTTTCCCGTGGAGGCATCCTGCGCATCGGACGCCACGGCTTCTGGGATGCAGCCAAACCATCAGTCATCGCAGCCAAGGGACAGGAAATCAAGACGCGCTGGAACGACCAATTCGTCGAGGATGTGCGCCGCACATTCCAGGCCACTGGAATCTTCTGCTTCTTCCCTATTCAGTACCTCAACGACAACGGTCTCGGTAACGCAGCCAGCTTCTTGTCAACCATGTTGACAACCAACGGCGTCCCCAACGATGTTATTAGCAACTTCAACTCCCTCAGTATCATCCTCTTTGCCCCGATCCTCAACTACATGTTCTACCCCTTCCTCCGCAAGCTTCATGTTCGCTACGGTCCCGTTGCACGTATCACCACTGGATTGGCCATGTCGTCTATTGGTGGCGTGGGCTATACTGTTCTCAACTACTATGCCTACAAGTTGGGGCCATGTGGCAAGTATGGATCTTCTGCTACGTGTGTGGATGAGAATGGCGTCTCTCTGGTGGCTCCGATCACAATTTGGGTAAGTTTTTAATCTCGCTCTGGAAAATGAATGCTAATGATAAATACCAGTGGATGGCCATCCCCTACGCCATCGGTGGTATTTCCGAGCTCTTCGTCAACGTGCCCGCCTATGCCATTGCCTACTCGCGCGCGCCCAAGAACATGCGTGGCTTGGTCTCGGCCATCAACCTTTTCAACACTGCCGTCGCCTACGCTATTGGTCTCGCCTGCTCTGCCGTTGTCAAGGATCCGTACCTGACCTGGGATTTCGGTGGACCTTCGATTGTCGGTGGCATACTCACTGTGGTGTTCTATTTCATGTTCCGCCACATTGACAAGGAAGAGTACTCGGTCAGTGAGAATGATGATTATCATCTCGAACTGGAGGGTGTTACCACCGAGACCGTCACGGAAAAGAAGGCTCATGACGAGACTCCTCACTCGGTCTCGGCCAGCGCGGAGGAGGAGTTGAAATGAGGTTGAAGCGATGAAACGGTGACGAAATCACGGCCTTGCAGGTATGACTGGAAGCAAGAAATTGTTGAGCGAAGTTGTCGGGGACATTGATTGTCATAATCACACCACATAATTATACAGAGCCTCTTAGTACTTATTAGCAAAATACATATGCCTACTCTCTGTATATCAGCTCTAGTAGTAGTAGTAGTAGTAGTCAACTGGGTGGGTGCCTGTCCCAATCTAGTTCGTGCGGCATGAGAGCGGCCAAGATGCGGTAGCATAGCTATATAGGCGGTACTTAAGGATTAAGCAAGGTAGCCTTGTCACTATAATTACCTCTGATTAATATCTAGATCTTAGTTAAAGCTGCCTATATTTAGAAAGTACCAAGCAGTCTTATTAGTTAGGCTTTCTACCTTACAGGCCGCCTTGTGTATTTATATAGGTTTTATCTATATTATTAAGATATCATGAAAGGACTCATGTATAATATAATTAACACTATGGTAGCACAAGGCAGCATAGCTGCTACCTATAGATTATCTCTACTGCCTACGACTAAACACAAGTATAGTCATTTACACCTTCACAGTACAGCAACTTGCTTAAGCAGCTTTACGTAGTTTACAACTCTTTGATATTTCTCAGCTACTCCCATCACCTACTCTATATCAGGTTTAGTCTTGTATTCCAGTATTCCACAACACATATAGGATATAAGAGTACTATTATTTTAATAATCTTGGCATAGTTCTGTATATATAGAATTTTAATTACTTAGTTTGTTAAGCGGCGTGGGCTGAAGGCTATACTACTTCCTTTTTCTATTACACCTAGATGGTCACACATATTTAGATTCCCTTTCCATATTTACTTAAAAGACAATAAGTAACATGCACATACTGTGTATATTAAAAGTGGAAAACAATTGATACACTTACTTACAATGTAACTTCACGAGATACGTGTAAGTAGTCTTAAGAAGAATCTAGATAAATAGATTATACACCAAACTTTACTGGAAGACACAGCATAGAACGCATCGCGTTAATAACAATATCCATCTCATCGCATCCCCACAGCTGCTGCTATTAGCAGCTATAAAGATGCGACGAGACAAATAGGAGGGCATTCATTCAGCCTTGTCTAACCCTACATAGCCAAGAGCCTTTGGTGTTAACAGGTCGCAGCGTTTGTCTATGGTCATGCCCACAACCCTACTGCTCCCTTCCCACTCCCTTCGGCCGTTTCATTATGACATCCCATTAACATAACTAGGTGCAATATAATACTTATATTTATATTATGGTCATTTCACTACATGGACGTTTCGCCCTCGCTAGAAGAATGGTCGTCCCGACGGAAAGGACAAAACAGACTGCCTATGAGTGGTCCATAATAGGAGAACTCTATCAAAGATTACTGCATACTCCATTCGTCAGGAGGTATTCCATATGCTTATACTCGGAACTAATCTAACCCCGACTCTGTATTGAAGCCTCATACTCCCTTCTGTCGGCTTCGATCAAATGAATCTAGATAAGCATTGTTGTGGTTCGACTGGGTCTAATCACCTTTGAACATGGTGCTTCACTTTGTCATACTTTATCTCTGAATACAAAATTTGAACTGACCCCTTACTGTGTTGAAGTGGCAGCTTCTAATTGACTGAAAATAATCTGTGAAAACTCTAATAGAAGTTGATATTTAGCTAATTAGGCTGCTTATTAATCTAATAATAATAGTTAACTTGTGTACTAAATTACTGAATAGGCCCAGCATCCTCTAGTAAGGGCTATGCGCTCTGTTGTGTGCGATTCTTGTCTTCTTCTTCTTAGTTATTAGACTTTCGAAACCATCAAAGTCTTGTTCGATTCTGCCTTCTAATTGATAAAACGCACTCTAACTATGGCTTCTTTCTCTGGGCTAGATGTGTTCCAGATAGAGGCTGCAGTTTTACTCAATGTGTCCGGATTGATGAATATTGTTGGCAGGATCTGGCAAGGTGCCCAGAATACCCGTAATTTTGCCAAAGAATGTAAGGAACTCGCGAGTATAACCAATACTCTCATTCGAAAACTAGATATCGTGCAAAACGAGATACCTGATGTTGAGATTTACTCGAGTTTCCGAAGATGTCTCAATGAAGTCGATTCATTCATCATCAGTCTGTTTATATAATCCTCCAGCAGATTTCTAATCAAAGTTTGGTTCTTATAGTTATCGCAAATAATCCTTATCCTTAGTGCTTTTTTCTGCAAATCAAGATTATCTTGTTGCTGTTGTATCTTCTGGAGCTTTTAGCTTAGTGTATTCTCTAGAATATTGTTATCAAGTTCTATTACTTTAATCTTGTTGTTAATCTTCAGTTATAAGTTTTTAAGTTTAGGCCTATTAGCCTATTCTATACCCTCCATCGCGCAAAGTTGACTATTTCTCTACGTTTTTGAGGACACGGCGGCGAGTGAGGCCGGCATGGACAGGGGGAGACGGGTGAGGCACAGTGAGGCATAAAGCGGCGGGCCGCACGCGCTAATCCGGAAACCAACCACCCACGATTCTACGTAGGTAGCAGAGGGCGAGAGGGGATGCCTTTCTCAATCTAGTTCGTGCGGCGTGTGAGCACCCTAAGTGTATGACAGCAGTGATCAGTAGCAACTGACAGACGTACAGTTGACTTGATATTTTTAATTACGATTATACTTAGCTAAGTAAGCATTGTGTATGCATGGCCTACAGCCCTGGATATCAATATCTAATCGACAACTACGCACATCATCGTTTTCCAATTGGCAGAAAAGAGATAAGTAGTTAACAGAGATCAATCGACCTTTAATAATATATACAATTTCAAGAAGAGGTATGCGACCTTTCCATGCAACCTGTGGCAGGTGAGCCTCATAATACGGCGGATAAGATATATGTGTAGGAGGCTTGGTGGGGTTTTCACACCCCGTGGGGAGTGGCAGTGTCTTACTATCGCACGCTTGTGGGTCTCGTGTCTCTGGTGCATGACACATCGGTGAAAAACACCCAGCAAGAGAATCAAAACATACTTCGTTTCCACCGAGGATGTTTCTGTGTCCCATCAGCTATCTTGAAAATAAAAGAGCATGGATGGCAGTTTCTGACCTTCTCATACCTTGACTCACCAAATAGATGTTGAAACGGGACATAATTCTAGGTTCCCTAGTTACTGCGGCTGTCTTTCATCACTACTTTCCACGAAGACCACATTATGTAAACTCCAGCGCGCACAGTGTGCTGCTCACCATGTACTATTATATCAGCCTTCTACCATCCTGGAGGCATTTTTTGGCTATTTGGTAAGGGACGTGGCGCAGCGGAAGAGCACGTAGGGGTGCATGCCCCTTAACTGCACGGCTGCCCAAGGCTTATATCGTTGTCAGCCTCATATAATCAGAGCTTTCTTATAAGAAAACGGAAAACGGAGTCTGGTGTAAGATTGAAACCAAATCAAACTATTATAAAATATTGACAATAAAATTCATCCCTAAAAAATCACGAAAATGCCCCTTCCTTCGCTTTCCGTGGGGTTCAATTATGGAGCATTCAATGGTTTGTATAAAGAGCTCCCAGTACTAGACTTCGGCTAAAGCTCGTATTTAGCTGCATTCGGAATTGGTTCGGAAGTCCTTGAGGCTGCTGTTGAGTCAAAAGCTCTGTCTCAAGAATATCATGAAGTTCAAGATTATTTCGGACTCTTCGACCACTTTGCAATCGAAGCTAATGGGCTGGGGCCTGAGCATGTCGAGAACCCTGAGATTTTCCATTCAATTGTTTCCAGCAACATCACGAGTTTGAAGGACATGAGGGAAGATATTTCGACTTATGCAGATATCTTCAGGCCTCAAAAAGGAATTTTGGGACCCAAAGCAGTTGCAAAAAAGTTAGAATGGAAAAATCAATCATTATCTCGAAAAAGCAAAGTGGACCACCTTCAAGCAAGCATGATAATGTTTGTCGCAATTTTGCTAGTTAAAATTTCGTAAGTCTACCATCTATTCTTTAACCCTTCACTTGTTGTCTATGTTCTCTTTTTCTTTTGGCCTTTCTCTCTATTCCTATTGTGTATATGCAACTAAGACTAAAAACACTTGACTAGAAAGAGCCAATCTACACTGAATGAGAAAGTTGAAGAACTTTGCTCGTCATCTTCTAATAAAAGAGAAGTATTACATCTTGATGAACATCACTGCTCCTAAGCCTTTACTAACTTCAGCCAGAAGCTTGGGGACAAGACAGACGACATAGTTCAATCTTTTAAAGACTTATTTGAAGAGAACAATGACGATGAAAATTCACCTACGGAGTGAGTCTAGCGACATATTATTTGCCTTTTTGATCATTTTGCTAAGAATTTCAGGTTTGTTCCAGCGAATACTTTCTCTACATCTTCGGAAGCGACGATTGTAGTCGAGAAAGCCACCACCGAATCTCCAGTCAATCTCTTCTCGGCCAGCCCATTGGAACCGACACATGAAATAACTATATCTAATGACAGTTCTCTCATGGAAATGGTTGATGATGACTCGGAAATATCACCAGATTTTTACTTAGAAAATCCACGGAAATTCAGCCAACCACCACAATCTGGTGCGCAGTCGACGACATTCCAAATACCTCATCGGGGGTTTCATGGATTACAGATTAAAGATCCCAATGATGGATCATCAAGAGTGCTTGGAGTTATACGGCAGCCCTGGGAAGAAGGTAACGCTTTGTTTAGTGTTAAACCCACTCTTTGCGTCCTTCCCTCCCGAGAGCGTAAAGTGCTCGATATCATCGATCCTCAAAGTGGGAAAAAAAAAACATTTGAAAATAGAAAATCCTTAGAAGTAGGATCTACTGAAGGTTTCAAAAGGAAGGGTATTGTGATTAAAAACCCGCTGGATGGCGCTTGCATAAACTTTTTTCGAAAGGCTGAGGTTGAGGAAATGGAATGATAAGATCAAGGCAATACAAAAATGGATATCCTAAAGAAACTCACGATAGTCTAACTCTATACGAGCCTAAATATACAGCGACTTTCCAAATTTAGCATCAAAAGTCCTCATTTACAAGTCAATTATTGAATACTCAGCACATGGTATTGCTTGCTATGCGAGCAAGCTATAGCTATATGGAACATAGAAAACTAGTTAAGGGACATTATGCTGCCATCATAAATATCCCGGATTCGAATACTAAACATTGGAATGGTAATGGTAAGCAGTCACACTGAAGTATTTATGGCTTCTCAACGTCAGTGGATGCCCCATTACTATCCGGGATTTACCTTTGTCGCTGTAATAATTTGAGATTATTCTATTAGGCGCGATAGAATAACTTAGGTCAAATTCGTGAAAGTATTGAGTTTCTCAAAGGCCACAGGAGTTGTATTATAGCCCCTTTATATTGCAGAAACGGTCAATAGTATCTTTCCTAGCATATCAAAAGTGAATAGACACGGTTTACCATAATATCTTATGCTCGCCCTCAACTCCTTAGGCCAAGATCCTCTAGTCCCATCCTCTAAGCTATATCTAGATCTATAGAAATCCATATGACGTTTCTAGAATAATTCTCTAGCACACAGATAGTCCCTCAGTTGGCCAATACCCGTCAGCACCTTTGAGGCAAAGTTGTCACTATAGTCACAGTCATAGAGCTTGGAAGCTAGTGGCATAAGAACATGGTACTATATCGAGAGCTATATTTCTCAAACCTTTGAGCAGTATACGTAAGCTACCTCTATACATGATACCATGGTCCCAGCACCAATTTTTTCTCAAAGATAATAACCTCTGCACAGACATAGAATCCGAATCCAAGGTTTGGAGCAACAAACATGATCAGCACAGAACCCCAGGGATAGTGTAGAAAAGAAAATCATAGATGTGGGCTAGATAATGTCAATGCAGAGATTTTCGATCGTTACCAGTGCGAAAAAATCCTCGCAGGTAGGACAAATCAGACGAGCACAAGCGCCGAGACAAGATTTTTGACCTTAATACGGTGATCCAGCATTTTAGAGTTGATTGGGAATTTCAATGATCCTATACCACCAACCGTATTAATGAAGTTGATGAAGCCAGTAAAGTTTGATGGAATTTTCGTCGAACTCGAATTTGCTACCATCATCAAGGATTAAACTGTATGTGGAAATTTCTTAATTGTTCATAAGGAATGCAAGTAAATTTCTTGTACGCCAATATCCAAGTCAACACTTAGAGTAAGCACCACTACTCTATTAAGAGAACCAGTGTCACCAGCATCAGATTCAATTGCAGCCAGATGCAAAGCCTGCCTGCTGTATGTTTAGGGCTGACTTATTAAAACCTATGGAACATTAAACCTGACGTAGCTCACTGACTTTCCAGTAAAGAGGAAATTCTTGAAGAAATAGAAATAGCCACGTGAGCACTGTTTACAGTCCTAGATCTTCTTATCTATAGTTTTAGCCTTCATATTATATATTTGTTTAGCTAGTCATGCCCCTATATATCCGCATAAAAGCTCATATATGTACAACTAATTCTTCCAGCCTTTTTCTATCCAATAGCGGGGTAACATTAATGACAATAAGATTTAGGTTAGAAGGATACAGGATTAATGGTACTAGGCAATCCCCAAGTCCTCTCTTTACCCCTACTACATTAAGTAAATAGTATATGTCACGAAAAAAGTCCGGTACCTTAGCTACGGAGAGCTTCACATACAAAAACATTCGATGAGGCATGAAAGATAGAGAATAAGTGGCGGCTTACGCTCTCACTACAATTCTTGCATCCCCTTGCTAGGTAGCGAGCCCTAGCTGTGCCCAAACTCCAACTAATTAGGACTATGTACGTCCGTACGTGCCTAGATATTGGTTCGGGATTCGTTTTATATGTGACAACAAATCCTGAATTGCTATTCGGACTGCAGAATTCTCCATGAAAAGGGACTAATCCCTCAAAGTTAAGTATGTGAGGAGTAGGGTAAGGATGACAAGCAGTAATGGTGAGGAACAGTAAAGCGGCGGACCCCGCGCGCTAATCCGGAAAGCCATAACCCACGATTCTACATTATATACCTAGGTAGGGTTATATGTTTACATAGGTCGAACTTGTTGGTCCTGCTGTTGTTGTAGCAGGTCTTATAACTATCACTGTTACTACTTATATTAAAATTTATACCTTAATGTAACGGCAGCCGATCTAGATACTGTAGTTGATTGATAATTATGGAACTAAAATATCACAAAGAAGCTGTGCTCTGTGTGTGAGAGCCTAATTAGGAAATAGGCGAAGCTATTCCCAATTCGCCTCCAAAAGTGTAGCCCTATTCCTGCCTCAGGCCTGCCTGGCCGGCGCGCCGGCGACATGCCGTCACACATAATATAGGTTCTTGAAAAATAGATTTTTAGTATTAATTGCTCATCATCTTTATATAGAATTAAATAATTAGCTATCATCCGATACTTCATAATTGAGGCTCTGAAACAAATCAATAGAAAGGAGAAGACCAATAAAATATAAATGTAGAGAGACGGCATAGCCGTATATGAGGGATTTAATTTCGCTATCACGAAGACGCGGATGAGCCTCATCTAATATCTATGAATAGAGTACGGAGTACAGTAAGGCGAATTTTATGCAGGCATCACGAAACAAGCTAGGTTGTCAAATACCGAATATGTATATGTTTGTTTATTCGGCATTTGAATTAATTAACATGGCGCGGGAAACTTTGCCGCTATATAAGCAACATGTGTACGTACACTCTGAGTAAGACGATTAAGACCAGCAAATAAAATTATTTTTAATGGGTCTAGCCCCCTGCGATCTTCAAGCATAGCCACTGACTGCTCTCTCATACGTGGACAAAGGAATAAGCTTCTCTAAAATGATTCAGGGACTCCACCAGATTCGTATTACATGAATCTCGATGGAGTTAGCCTGAAATTCAAGGCTGAACTGGGCCCATTTGGTTTCCACACGTGCATCTGGCCTTGTTTTCTTTTTCTCTTCATCTAACAGAGTCAAACGATAATTCAAGCACCTGTATATACAATGGAGGATACATCGAATACCTAAGTACGGAAGGACAAGAAAAGACATGGCTTACGAGCGGGATGAAGCCCCTGAAAAAATCCCGCCAAGCCTGGAGACATCGGATGACGACGACTACTACGACGACGATGACTACGACTTAGAATCAATAGAGGAGAGTCACCAGCTGCAAAGCTTCCCACGGCGCTTCTCCGGCGAACAACCATTGATAAATTATGTCTCCAATAACTGGCAAAATCAAAATTCACAATCGCGCTCAGTCTCAACACCGTCTTCTTCGTGGAGTTCGTCGTTTGACTGGCATCGAGCACCATGGCTCGCATTCTTAATGTCTATTTTCCTGGCCCCCAAGGTCAGGAGATATCTGATGGTTTCCGCGATTCTCATCACGGTTTTTTTCATCGGATGGGAAGGTTTCCTTCTGCAGGCCTCGATGGGGGAACCCCAAATTATATATGAGCCGCTCGAAAATGTCAAGGAAGCTATTGACCGAGCGGGCAAATGGACGGTAACGAATGCGCGACCGGAGTTTGACGATTTTGTAGCCATGAAAAGTATGGATGTGGCTCTTTTGCCGAATTATGAGCGGAATCGCTGGGAATCTAGCCAGAGGAGGCTGGTCTTTGTTGGTGATGTGCACGGCTGCCAGAATGAACGTAAGTTTTTCCTTTCCCTGAAGAAAAGAAGTAGTTCGTCGACTCATTATCTTCTAGTGGAAGAACTCCTCGACAAGATCGCTTTCGATCACACTGCTGGAGACCACTTGATATTCACCGGCGACATGATCGCCAAAGGACCCTATAGCGGCGGCGTTGTCGATATCGCGCGCAATCTAAGCGCTTCATGCGTCCGCGGCGATTACGAAGATCGCATCTTACTTGAACGCTCAGACCTGAAAGATCGCAATATTCTGGAAATTCAAACGGAATCATTCAATAAATTCGACCTGCCAGTATACAAAGATGACGAGCGTGACGTGGCCAGGTCACTTACCGACGATCAAGCCGCGTGGTTACAAGAATGTCCCGCCATATTGAGGGTTGGACAGATCAAGGGCATGGGCGAGGTGGTTGTTGCGCACGGCGGACTGGTCCCTGGCATACCACTGGAGGCTCAGGAACTCTCGAGCGTGATGACAATGCGGAATATCGATGAAAACAGCCGTATCCCGACATCCAAGCCCAGAAAGGGCACGCCGTGGTATAAAGTGAGTCTTTCCTCTTTCCTCTTTCCTCTTTCCATATTCCTATTCTGAGTGATGCATATTTAATTCTTCTAGCTTTACAACGAATACAACACACTCATTGCATCGGGAAAGCTGCCCTCCAAGCCTGCAGACTCTTACCTTTCGACTGTCATATACGGACATGACGCCGAGGAGACATATAATATCCGCCAGTATACGAAGGGTCTGGACTCGGGGTGTATCTATGGCTGGAAATTGAGTGCACTTATTATTGAGGATGGAGGGGAAAGCAAGATTGTGCAGGTCAAGTGCAATGAAATGTGCAAGCCTTCTTAATCCTGCTTGTAGAGTCAATAGTTGTTATCCCTTTGAATGGAAGGACCAGCAGCATGTATTATATATCCAATTCAGTACGGTTTATTTATTGGTAGCTTTTGAACTATTGCTCATTAAGGTTGTGGTGACGTTGTCGACGTGGCCGCATTCGTATCTCGGTATATCCGTATGGTGTAACTAGGTATGGGACATTGAACGGGAGCTGATCTTTATCTAGTGCTCAGGGTTTGACTTCTACTCAGCCAGGTTATCCCCTTTTATAGAGGGAATTCAATCAATATGTGTCAAGGCGTTATTATTCCCCGGCGGCCATTTTGCACAGCACATAGTATCCGTGCCCAATCACCTTTTCATTTCAGAGAGCAAGACGCCCAAAGGACGACATGGGTTGTTTCTAGCTCACCGAAACCACCTGGACCATGAAATAGTTTTGATTCGTTGGGTTGGTATCCTATACATACCATTGATGTGACGAGATTGAATCGGCCACAAAACTATGATATTGAGGCTGCATATGTTGACTATAGGCAGGCAGTACATATCCACTTGAGAATATATGCTGTAGTATTTTATTATCTTTTTTTGTATATTAATTTTTTTCTCGCGGAAGAATAGAGCAGGGCTCGAGGGGTGATCAAACGGTTGACTTTTGATAAATCCCTCATACCAAAGTTTGTCCCTACCGCTTTTTTATTTTTATTTTTTATTTTCCCTTCTTCTCCTTCTTTTTTATTCTGTTAATTGAAAACTCCCTTCAAGTCTGCCAATTTCATCACTACATTATTATCTCTCACGGTATCACCAGACAAGCCCAAGTACTATCAAAACATTCAACTACTTCTCCCATTTCGATGAAAGACCTCAACTACCCAGTCTCCTTCGCCTCCTTTGATGGGCTAGACAAGTCACTGCGCTCTGGAAAGGCTGTCTCACTTCCATACTGCACCTAAACAGAGCCGGGTTAAGACCCTAACTAGGTATACCCTCAGAGTACTATACAGATAGCTTACCGCGGATCCAATATCAACATACATACGTCGATGATGGGTGAACATGAACCTGACTCTAGCAGTGGTATAGTCTGAAACATAAAGAAAGGAAAGAAAATTGCAAAGACAGGTCTATTATCATGTTCAAACATACGCTTGAAGTCACGCCCTGAGGCTAAGGGGGCGGTTCAGGGGTTTGCGCCAACGCAGCGTGTGCCCAAGGACCGCCATATCGGCGACGAAGAGGAGAACAAGACTGGCGGTAATGGATTCCTAGAAACCGAAAAGCCTCGCCTGCTTGATCGCTGCCTAGATCGAATTGTGTATGCCTCTGGTTCTAGTGTTGTACTCTATTCTATTCTGGCCGGACTCGCAGCATGGGCACTGCTGGGCATCCATTTTGGGAGGAATGAAATATGGCAAATTATTGTTTCTGATGTGCAGGCAATACTGAGTTATGCCTTTGACTCGCTGCTGGTCCGGCAGCAGATGAATATGTATGATAGGGAAATGGTGGCGGCGGCACAGCTACAGTCACGCATTGAGAGCCATGTACGCATGTTGGGCAAGATCTCCAGTACTCTTACTGTGGAGGAAAAAGCGGATACTATCAGTTTGCTTGAGCAGCAGCAGACTCGAGTTGAGATAGACAGCCACAAGATGCTACCGTCCGAAGGCAAAATCGGCCAATTCATCACCAGCCTGTCCCACACGATTGGCCATGTCAGTCTAGTCGGTCTTTTCTGTGCTGGCGTTGCTGTCTGGATCGGAATCGGCCCCCTGTTTGGTTGGAGCAACATGTGGCAGCTATACATGAGCTCTTCGGCCTCGGCATTGATGGTGTTGTACTTTGCCTTTCTGGCCAATATCCGTGAGCGGCACAGTGCGCATGCCAAACGGTGTCTTGATGCTCTCTTTGATGTTGATTCTATGCTCGAAGTGCGTCTGCGTGATCTTACAGGTGACTCGCAGAATAATGTCTGTGTTACTATCCCAGCACCGAAAGTTGGGAGATTGCAACGCGCGATATTCTACTACGCAGACCTCGTGGGTACGCTGGTGGGCATTGCGATTCTCGTCACTGTCATGATTACCTGGGTTGCCATGGGCCCCTTGTTCAAGTTCAGCTCCAACTGGTGGCTGTTCATCGGAACCTACGCTGGGCTAGTGGGCATGAATGATGGCTTTGTCCTGCGGAATATGCAATCACGATTATCCTCCTACGCCGAAACGGAGATGAAGGTGGTCGAGCAAAAGGATGAGCAAATCTTTCAATCTCTTTCTTTGCCCCCTCCCTCTTTACCGCAACACAACCCATCTGTGTCAGAACGCATTTCGCTTGTTGTTGATAAAGTGAGTGCCCATGAAGTGACCATGGCCGTTGGTGTGCTCGCTATAATCGGCCTGTTGATCGGCGCCAGCGCGATGAGGTGGAGTTTGACGGGTCAGTTGCTGTGCAATGTACTGCCGAGTTTGGTTGAGTCTTCCTTCATGATGATTCTGGTGACCGGTCACAATCTCAATGAGGACAGGAAGCGCGCTGGGCTGAGGAGGTTGTATGAGAGTCGTTTGCGGTTGCTGAGATATGTGGATCTCGTCAAGCTGCATTCTATCCCTGCTCCTGAGGAGGTGAAGGAGAACAAAAGTGTAGTCGATACCACCTTTGTTTGCACCGATTGAATCTTTTTCGATGGGTGAGCACTAGTTTTGTTTGTTGGTTTAATGTTATGTGAAATTCGGTCGAGGTTTTTGATACTTGTTTTAGTACCATCATGACTTGTCTTGACTGCGACAAGGAGTTATGCATAAAAATATGTTTTGAAAAGGAAAATGAAAAAATTGAAAAATGAAAAGAAAGTGGCTCATCGAGGTTTTCAAAACAACTTCTTGATTTTCCACTATTGAATGCTGCACATTTCATTTACATATAGCGCTCGTAGGTAATACCTGGGACTTTATATATACATTAATGTTCCGACACAAATATCGCCGCCATAGCCATGCCCTATATCGCGATAGTGAATTAATTTGTGATCCAGATAATAGAAACTGGGTAAAAAAGGAGAAACTTACTGTTCCTACACACATCGACGTTAATGCAACTCGTTGCTTCGATCTTCGCAGCTCTGATAGCGCGGTGACGACCTGTCGTGCGCCTGTGGCGCCGAGAGGGTGGCCAAAGGCACTTGATTTGTTGTTAGTATAAATTCTCCGTTTCTCGCTGTTGATTCTTCTATCCTGAAAATATCTGAGTAATGATAACTGGATGGCTTACATTGCTCCGCCGCGAGGATTCACTTTGCTGGGCGGCAAGTTGAGTTTTTGCACGCAGTACACTCCCTATAACTATGTGTTAGCAACAATTGAAAAAAAGCAACACAGGAGAACAAAACATACCATCGAAGCAAACGCTTCGTTAATTTCAAAAATATCAACATCCTCCTGACTCAGCCCAGTCAGCGAAAGGATTTTCGGAATAGCAATGCTTGGCCCAATGCCCATAATCCGTGGCTCGAGACCGGTAACTGTAGCAGCAACAAACTTGCCTACGATAGGCTGACCCAGCTGCTGGGCGCGAGATCTCTTCATCAAAACAAGCGCTGCTGCGCCATCTGTGATTTGCGATGCATTTCCTCCAGTGGTATGGCTGGGTTCCCATTGCGGGAACGCGGCGCGAATCTTGGATAGACTTTCTGCTGTTGTGCCGTAGCGAATGCCGTCGTCACGGTCAACAATGACTTCTTTAGCTTCGCCCGTCTTGGGGTCCTTGATGGTGGTTTTGACTGGCACAATTTCGTCTTCAAACCACCCGGCTTTCTGCGCCCTTTCGGCCTTTTGATAGCTCGATGCCGCGAATTCATCCATTTGTTGGCGGGTGAGGTTGAATTGAGAAGCTACATTCTCTGAAGTTTGGCCCATGGGTTGCTGATTTTGAGATGCAAGTGGGTGAGTTGTAATCTTTTGAGACAAGGGAGGTGCGCCATTGTCGGGGTTTGTGCTCATCGATTCGGCGCCTGCGGCAATGCCGACCTCGATTGAGCCGGCGATAATCTGGTTGGCGATTTGTTGCACGGCTAGAAGGCCGGATGAACAGAATCGGTTTACTACAGATGCCGCTGTTGTCTCGGGAAAGCCAGATGCGAGAACGGCTGAGCGAGCTGTGTATGCGGCCCCAGGGCCGAGGCAGTTGCCAACGCAGACATCTTCAACGAGAGCTGGGTTGATGCCCGATTTCTCGCGGACAGTCTGAAGGGGTTTATTAGAATTGTTCTTCGTTTCTGATGAAACTTTATAACTAGACTCTAACTTACCGTTAAGAGAGATATCAACAGGTCGTCTAAAGGCGTGTCTTTGAGTCCGCCCTTTTTGGCCTTGGTAAGCGGTGTCCGGGCAGCAAATGTGATGACCTGTAGCAAATATCAGTCCTGCACAATCTATTCACATGTAAAGAGGTTCTAAGCGATGTACTCACAATATCATCGGGGTTCTTGGCCTGTATGCGTTTCCTGGCCGCAGACTCACCGCCGCCGCCGCTGACTTGGCTGGCGATAGCGGAAAGACGCTGTGAAGGGCTCGACATTTTCAGTTTGTATATAGTAGTTGAATGTGATGAAGAGAATCGATGTTTCAACGTGAAGCGCTTCTTTTTGAAGACGTTGAACGTTGCCGAAGCGGTTACTGTCCAGCAGTATCGGTTTCTCTGACCAATCAGTGGCGAATCTCTCGGGGTTGATTATTCTCAAGCCTCGGCTGATGAAAGGTAATCACTAATCATAATACGGAGTACACGGAGTAAAGAGCAACGTATAATCTCCGAAGCTGTCTATGTGTCTGTGCAGTTGACAGAGTCGGCTTTGTCCCGCTGTGAAATGCCGAAGACCAATGTTACAGCTAGTGTATGGTACGTGTCACGCTGGGCCTCGGCTCGCACAATACTAGCAAAAAGGGGTATAAATACGTAATGGTCTTGTTTCGGCGTATGGAGTACGACGGAGCGGCCCCAGACCCATTCCCCAGACATTATCCACTGTAGAAATACGTATATCAGAAAGCGGAGATTCAAGATGATGATGATGATGATTGATGAAAATGGTTATGTATGTTATTTTGTAACAATGAATTATCTGTATTACTTTGTCATCTTAAATGTGTAGCCAGGCGTAGACTTTCTTTGTGACAGTGGGCCCGCCATCTAGGGCCTTAGGCACATTCAAGAGCGGACGGAACAATGCAGGCAAAACAAAGAACCGAACGACAGCATCAACGACTGGATGGACCTTCGTGCAGAATTATGAGGACCCAAAAAATCATAAATTAGCATGAAATCTGCAATTGCATTTTTATCCTGAATCTGGAACTAAAGCTGCAAATCGTCTCCAGTTTTCGATCTCTCTAAGCTGGCCAGGACCCGAACGATCTGCCGATATCTTTCTGGCCTGACGAGTACCTAGGCAATGGGTCTGGATCCATACTAATAAAAGAGTGTCCATTCATCGTCATTCGTTTTATCTATCATACATTCTCTAAGAGCAAAATACCACCAATCGACATGGACATTTTAGCCCAAGCTGCAGGCAGCGTTGGCGCGCCAGCAGCGCTCGGAGGAGCAGCTCTAGCACTGGCCACAGCTGCCTATGCCAACGCCAAATTCGGCATCAAGGCTGACATAGACAGTCTCAGAGATGAAGCTGCGCTTGGGAAACGGCTTGGGCAGCGCATCGCCGAATTGGGCGATACTTGCACACTGTATGGGATGCTGCGGCGAGCTATCAAGGTCGATAATAAAGGCTCGTCGGAGGCGCTGTGGTTTGAGAAGAAGAGCTGGACGTATGACCAGCTCAGGGACAGTAAGTGGTTGTTTGCCTTGTATAACTCAATCATAGTCACTGACATGAAATAGTGGCCGATCGTCTGGCTGCATACATCCATGCCCAAGGTATCAGAACGGGAGATTTCGTGGCCATCTTCACCACAAATTCACCCGAGATGGTGTTTACCATATACGCTCTTTCAAAATTAGGCGTTGTTGCTGCCATGATTAACACAAACTTACGAGGTATGCCTAGCCTGTATCCAAGTCTTTATTTGAGGTATCTGACCATTCAGACGAAACATTCAAACACTGCCTCGAAATCTCCACATCAAAACTGATCATCTCAACACTGGATCTTGCCGGGGTCGTCAAGTCTGATCTGCCGAAATTCTCAATCAATCTCGGTTCATTTGACACTGCCTCATCTGACGGGGTGTCCGATACCACGCACATCGACCCAGAGACATTAAGCCAAATACCCCCCGACGCCATCACATCCATCACCCCAGCCAAACGCGTCCCTACAGATCTCACAGCTCTTATATACACATCCGGAACAACCGGAAACCCCAAGGCCTGCGGAATCCGCAACATGATGACCCTAGTAACCTCCACTCCAGTAGCCAAAGACGTCCGGCACCCGGAGAAATACCTCCCTCTTCGGATATACTCTTCACTGCCCTTGTTTCATGGCACAGGCTTCTTCAGCAGTTTGTGCTACGTCGTCAGCACGGGGGGCACACTCTGCCTCGCCCGCAAATTCTCCGCGTCCCAATTCTGGAAAGACGTACACGACTCCAACGCCAATCGCGTGCTCTACATTGGCGAGCTGTGCAGATACCTGTTGGCCTCCCCTCCATCGCCCTATGACAAAAAGCACAATTGCACCGTTGCCTATGGGAATGGATTGAGGGGCGAAATATGGGATAAATTCCGGGAACGATTCAATGTTGAAGAAGTGCGCGAAATTTATCGTTCTACAGAAGGGGTTGCGCGGTTTGATAATTTCTATGGGGGGTCGTTTGGGGCTGGGGCTGTGGGGTTTCATGGCCCTGTTAGGAGGATGTTTGAGAAGGATATGTTTCTGATCAGGTTTGATACGGAGACTGAAATGCCGTATCGGGATCCTAAAACAGGGTTCTGTGTGACTGTTGGCGCGGGAGAGGAAGGGGAAGCGATTGGGCGTGTTCGCACTCGTCAGACTCTGACGGAGTATCTGAATAATAAGGAAGCGACTGAGAAGAAACTGATATTCGATGTGTTTGAAAAGGGGGATGTTTTTCAGCGCATGGGCGATCTTCTGGTTCGTGATCAGGATGGTTGGATCCGGTTTGGTGACCGGGTCGGTGATACGTTTCGCTGGAAAGGCGAGAATGTCTCTGCAGGAGAAGTCCGGGATCATGTCTGCCGGATGGAGAATGTGCAGGATGCTGTTGTTTATGGTGTGAAGTTGAAAAAGTGAATTTATCAATCCCATCCCGTGCATTGTGACATGAACTGACTTGAATAGCTACGACGGCCAACCAGGCGCGGCGGCCATAACTCTTGAACGCAGGACACCAGAAACAGAGACGAAGCTCATCAAGAATCTATACCAATTCCTAAGATCCCAGGGTGTGCCTGCTTATGCCATTCCCAGACTCGTCAGAGTCACCAAAGAGTACGCTCACCCAATCAACCCCCCTCATATTGCTGAAACTAATTCATTGTCTACACAGAGTCGCCACAGGCGTAACATTCAAACAAGCCAAAGGCGACCTCTCCAAACGCAAATGGAATCCGGAGTCATCACCAGAAGAGCTCAAGGGCGATACATTGTATTGGCTGAATCCAAAGGGCGGCAAGAACAAGAAGCAGCAGTATGAGATACTCGACAAGCCTAGCTGGGACGAGATAGACAGTGGACGGGCGAGGTTGTAAATAATTGGACAAGTCGGGAAATTACCTATGTTTTCGGGACTTTAGAAGGATACATATGTATGCATTTTTGTATTTACTGTATAAACATTAAACTCTGTCAAGGGTATCTATCATCACTATCGATTGAACCAATACAAGTTATAGCGCCGTTCGTTGTTCGAGAACAAAGTTAAATAAAGATGTGATAGGCGAACCGTTGAAAGCCTCCTGATGCTAATGCTTGAAAAGAAAAAGTACTTGTAAATAGAAAATGAAGAAGACAAGAAGTCATCGGCGCCATGGTTAATCGTCCTTGCCGATAGAGCTTAGCGAATGTGCGAGTTTCAGTAGGACAACACTTTCAGTTGCCGCAAAGTAATTCAGACTGTCATTTATCGTTATGTGTTAGCTCATCACTCATTCATTGCCTTTATGGGAGTCACTTCCGGGTCGATATTCATACCTATCTAAGAGTATTCGCAAGTGGCGATTGAAATGGTCTTCGTATCGCTTCAGGGTGTCTTCTAGTTTAGCTAGTCGCGTGGCATCGTACGGACGAGCATCATCTGACGCTCCAGGCGCTCCCGCAGACAGGTCGGGGTCGGCTGTGGACATGCTCCGGCCCAGCGATGCTGCGGTCCAGGAGGCAAACATTGTGCAGCATGTCATTAGTTTCGAATGAATCTAAGTAAAGGTAAGTAAAAAGATAAAAGAGTAAAGTCGAGACGGGACAAATGGAATACCTTTAGAAGCTTAGCTTGAGTAAGCATACACTCCTTCAGACACGTATCCAGAAAATCAACATGATCCTGCATCAACTCGTCCACCGTTCGGTTGACTTGTTTTGATCCATCTGGATCTGTAGGCAGGCTGTCACCTGCAGTGCCATTAACTCGCTCCATCAGATTCTGCCAGTTGGGTTCAATCACTTCAGCAGTGCAGAAATATAACAGCTGTTGAATGAATACCAGCATCTTGGCACGAAGTGTCCATGCTCTTCTCTTCCACATCTCCAGCCTGCGATCAGACGATTTATGGCGCCAGCCGAGAACCTTTTGCTGGTCTTGCCAGGATGTAAGTAGGAGGTTCTCCAAATGCCGAAGCGATAAAAGATATCGGAAGATGAGCTGGTATCGCAAGACTGTCTTTCGACTAATTACCAGCGACAATGGGAAAGGAACCAAGTAGTCCAGTTCAAGAGCGTCGAATCCGATAATGTCCTTCTCGTCTTCGGCTGGTTGGGTGGTGGGCGTTTGGTATTTCTCAATTCCCCCATCTGGGTTGTCCTGGTCAATACCGGAGACGCTGACAACCTGCATCAGCCACCTGGTCAAACCAATCTTGTTCATTTTCACTTTGACATCTTCTTTGAAAGGGTCTTGAGCGGCGATACTTCCGGGCTGTCGAAGCACCAAGTCGAGAAGAGACTGTAACTTGCTTTCATTCACGTTCTTCGCAGCCTTGCGGAGTTCGGACGCACTCAATTCCATGAAGTAAGAAAAGAAGTCCGACCTGTCGAGGAAGAAGTAGTGTTTCAACGAACGGAAACGTGTGGTTAGTGAATTTTCGGACAAGAGGAGGTTCAACAAAGATGTGTTTGCGTAGGCATAAGCATTGTTGACGTTATCCAAGAATCGGGGATCATCAAACGTCTTTGGAATATCCTTGACTGCTTTGTTGACGTCAACCCCTCCACACTCTCGTACCACATTGAGGTATTTTCCGGCAAGCAGAACCTTGTCCCTCACGCTTTCCAGCTGCGGTGGCACTTCGTTATCTCGAATTGTGTACCGCTTGTCCCAATACTCGTCAGTATAGTCTTCCTCAAGCTTTTCTCTCTTAATCCACTTCTGTTCTTTGATTAAGAATTCGCTGTGTGGATCCCTGATCTCGCCATGATGTAGCCATTCATTCAACATCGTCATATATGGTCTGCTAGCCTCTCGAAGCAATGTCTGCAGCAGCGCCTTTGTTGCCGGGTCTCCTGAAAACGTGCCTAGCCGCTCCGTAAGAAGCCCCAGGACATTGCCGCCTTTACAAATTTTTTTACTTGACATACCGCCTGGTACAAGATCGCCTCCTTCCTTCAGTTGTTCCAGAATGTTATCAACATCATCAAAGTCGTCAATTGATTCGTCCAAATCTTGATCAAGGAGCTTGTTGCGTTTCAGCAGCTCTTGGCTGAGTGAATGAAGTTGCGCTAAGCTCTGGCTCGTGGGCATGGTCTGAAGGTGAAGGACGTGTAAGGTGAAATTCGGGTTGTTGAGTAGCTGGTTCTCCAACTGTGCTACAAGAATCAGATAATCTTTCAAGAGTTTTCGAATAGCCGCGCACAGAGCGTGACTGACAGCCCCATATTCTGGTCGACTCAACACATCAACAAAGGCTTCCAGAGCACTGTAATGTGTTGCCATTTTCAGCATCGATATCGTCAAATCCCTGAGGCTAGGATCTAACCCGGACCCGATGTGAAATGACGGGCCAACGAGTCGGTCCTTCTCCACCGATGGATCGTATGAAGCGTGATAGCGTATATATTGACCCTCATAGCCCATAAAGACAAAGAGGATATCCTGCAAGATGGCATTCTCTTGCTCATCCATAGACAATTCTTTAAACGATATAGGTTCGAGCGTTTGCGGTGAAATCGATGCAAGAGGAGGGACTGAGACACGGCTTGCTAGCGGAGCAGAAGAATGGGGAATAAGAGCAGCTTGAGGAATCCATGGTACTATACAAGACGTACAGTTAGCATTCAATATCGTAAACAGCCAACAAGTTGCCAGTAAGTTCATGACTTTGCATACCATCTACCGCCTCCTTCTCTTTTCTCCTCGGAGGAGAGGCTGTCTTTTTGGACCGTGACCGCTCGAATTCACCACGATTGCCTGCATTGGGGGACTCCTTCACCGGATTTCGCGTCTTGACATGAAGTTTCTCGCGCGATGTGATGGTTGTCCGTTCCGTTCGACGGTCGACTGTGCTGCTCCCTGTTTCCCTCTGCACACCTCTCGCACTAGAAGTGCTTCCCCGGAAATGTTCCATTTTGTCCGAGATCCGCGGTGATTTGGTGCTGCTGTCTTCGCCTTGTCGAGTAGTACCTTCACCAACACCGCGACTGGAAACGACGCGGGGTCGTGCACCGCCGCCTACGTTGTAGCTGGCAGCACGGCGGTCATTGGAGGACATAATCTTGCGTTGGTATCTGCAGTGCTGATTAAATAAAGCGGACCTTATTCAAGAGCACGACACCGCCATAGGACCGAGCTGTGTTTTGTTGTTCCTTCCTCTGTCATCCCATCGATATGCGGGCCAAGTTGTGTATGCGTTGTCTGTTTCGGGTTTAGCGCCGCTCGCCGCCCAGGCACCGGCAAGGCAAGCGGCCTGGCGGGTCATGATGAACTGACCGACAGCTCTGAGCTCGACAAGCTTACTATCTCCCTCATCTTGCTTGCCCATCAATCTACCTTTGCTGCCGCCTTTTCCACTCTCGCCTTCTGCAATATACTCTGCTCTGTCTTTTCAAATAGAACGCTGTCACAGATAACCGGTACAATATGTTTATTGCGCGATCAGAATATGGTAAGCTGCCGACCCAGCTCAAGTGAATGTCAAGATCCATACCTAACAGCTCTTTGCAGACCGCGGGATCAAGTACGCACAGCCGACATCTTATGCTATGGACAGTCTTAGAGCTTAGCTGACAATCTATTACAGCACCTTCTCCCCTGAAGGTCGTTTGTTCCAGGTCGAATACTCCTTGGAGGCTATTAAGCTCGGTTCCACCGCCATCGGAGTACGTGCAGTCTCATCTCCATCTCATTACCTCGCCATCTCTATATGTTTTGGAAAATTGCAATAACTGATGGGGGGGTCAACAGGTAGCTACTTCGGAAGGTGTTGTCCTCGGTGTCGAGAAACGTGTTACTTCTACGCTGCTTGAAACGTCGTCCGTCGAAAAGATTGTCGAAATTGACCAACATATTGGCTGCGCCATGTCCGGCCTGCAGGCCGACGCACGATCCATGATTGAACATGCCCGTGTCGAGTGCCAGAACCATGCTTTCCACTTTTCCGAGTCACTTCGCGTCGAGAGCTGTACACAAGCCATTTGCGATTTGGCGCTGAGATTCGGAGAGGGCGCAGAGGGAGAAGAGAGTGTTATGAGTCGGCCATTTGGTGTGGCACTTTTGATCGCTGGTTATGATGAGGATGGGCCGCAACTGTAAGCGATCGGCTTGACTCTTCTTTCTTTTTCTCCGCCAAAAAGGGAAGGAGCGGCATTCAACTGGATACTGACTGGAAATTAGATATCACGCCGAACCTTCCGGAACATTTTACCGATACGACGCAAAGGCCATCGGCTCCGGCAGCGAAGGAGCGCAGGCTGAGCTACAAAACGAGTATCACCGATCCCTCACCCTCGCCGAGGCGGAGACGCTTGTGCTCAAGACATTGAAGCAGGTAATGGAGGAGAAACTGGATGCGAAGAATGTCCAGCTGGCCAGCGTCACGAAAGAGAAAGGTTTCCGGATCTACAATGAGGAGGAGATGGGTCGGGCAGTTGGTCAATTGGGTGGAAACTAGACAACTAGACAGTCTATTTTCGCACACCGTTATTCCTTGTCGAAAAATAATATGTAGTCACGAAGAAATATTATTTACACCTTGCAAGAGCTAGACCACTAAAATATGCTTCGTTGTAATGCTCGGGTATTTTCAGGGAAGACTATCTAATCTTATATACACATGGCTTCAAAACCTTAGCCTCCTGCTCCGCGGTCAGCCCTTTGCTACTCTCATCGACATGACGATCAATAAACTTCTTTTTAGTCTGTCCTTGTGTCTGTTTTTCCACTCGTGCTGGTGCTGGTGTCACACCGGCATATTTGCCCTTTGTCGGTGCACCGCCAGCCTTGACAAACTCCATCTTGACAAACATCTTGTTCGACTTGTCCACAGACTCCTGCTTAAGAACGAAGCCGCGCGATTTGAAGACCTCCACAAATGCAGAAATGTCAGTGTCGTCGTTGCTGCCAGATGCATTGTGCGCAGGAGCATCTTCAGCATAGATTTCTTCTTCCTCGTCCTCCTCAACGTCAGATTCACCACCATTCTTCTTTTTGTTTTTCTTGTTCTTCTTCTTTTGGGTGTTGGACTCCTCCTTCTTCAGCCCAATCTGAGCCTTTTTGCGAGACACTTTGCCAAATCGGCTCTTGACTTCACTAACCCAGATTTCGCCTTTGCCGTCGCCGCGTAGTACACGCCAAGCTTCTTCAACGAATGATACCCAGTTCGTGCCCATAAGACTGAGACAAAAGATGGCAATATCAACACTTCCATCTGTCACCGGCAAGTTTGCAATATCTGCCTTGGTGACTAGTGCCTCGGGGCTGTGAAGATCGTAGCTGAGTAGCTTGAGCTGCAGTTTCTTGGCTGCTGGAGTCAGGGCACGCGCAAATTGGGCGTCGCCACAGCCCAAGTCGGCGATTGTGCATAGACCGTTTGGTCTGCGTGGTAGAGCTGCGGTTGGGCGCTTTTTAAAATTGTTCTGCCTTTTATCATTGATGGCGCCTCGCTTCCGGACAGCGGCAATGTATCCATCCACGGGGTTCAAGGGCCATGATTCCTTGACTTGTTGCGAGAAGCCAGCGTGGTATTCTGCGAATAGTTCGGGGTTGGCATCGAACATTGCAAGGGCTTGTTTGGAGGGGGTGGTGTAGAGGGTCTCGTTTAGATGACGGAAACGAGCAGATATGAGCTTGTCGCGCATTTTCTGCTGGAGGGGCGTGAGCTTGAGTGCAGCAGCTGGGATCGGAGGAGGTAATGGAGCGGTCTCAACGGCAGCATCGTCAGTCACCGCTGCATCGAGTTTGGGAATATCTTCTCCGCCGTTCTCGTCTGGCTTGTCCTGATCACTGTTCTTTTTCTGCTTTTTGTTCACGCGAGCTTCCTGTGGAATTGCATTTGCCCCCGTAACAAGACTGTTTTTGTCTCCATTTCCTCCATTCTTCTTGTTGTTTCCCTTTCCTTTATTGTTCTTCTTGTTGTTCTTCTTGCTACTCTTCGAATCCGCGTGTCCCTCGATGTGACGTCGAAACATTTCATCCACGTTGGACTTGGTAACACCATCATTTCCCCTCTTTCGCTTCTTTGCACTTTGAGCCGCCGGCTTTCCATTCTCTTTTCCTTCGGTAGGTGCTTTGGTGGTCTCTGCTGCTGGTTCCTGCTTTTTCGATGATGAGTCTTCCTTTTGTCGTTTCAGGTCGGAGGTCGAGATCGACCAGCCGGGAACAGCGAACATGGCTGCAATTGACCCCGGTGTGGGTGTAATTAATTAAAGGAAAAAAGGTAAAATGCTTTTCTGTAATTGGGAACACGAGAGTCTGCTCAATGTCCGGGAAATTTTTCTTTACGGCCGGCAGAATTTTGGAAAGTGACATCCTTCTTGACCACTCATGTTCGGCAGGGCTGCGGGCGGTCAGGCCGGCCTCATCAGGTCGTGCCGCGCCGATCGATCGTTATCTACAACCATTTCTTCACTCAACTGACAATCTCAACTGACAATTTCAATGCCTTTTCCTATACCGGTAAACCCGTGATTGCTTTCGAATGAAGAGCTGAACTCCCTAGCGAGATCAGATGGTTGGATCTGAGAATGGCTGAACAGTCAAGGTTTACATGCCAGAGTCAACCCACTGGCTGAAGTAGATGGACTATATCCACACCCCTGGAGATACATTGGATAGGATTATTTTCGGCCTGTGTTCAAGGTTTTCGAAGTAAGACATTTAACGATTTAAACGAGACAGGGAAGAGCGATCCCAGGAATTCGTGAGGCTCAAGTTTCAAGGAAATTGGAACCAGGGTTCACGTCTTACCACTTACGTCGTAGAATCTGGGGTGGATCGTGAAAATCAGCAAACATTAAAATGAAAACCATAATACCTTCCGCTAATAATTTCTGTTCGTCCTAAAGAGGCAATATTGGCCGCTCCCTTGGCCTCCTTGGCCTATCCCAGAAGCTTGAGCTGATGGCTGTCAGGGACAAAATGCAAGCACTGCCCAGTGCCAAGCAGTTCAGCTCCAAGCTTAAACTACCACATGGTGGCCCGGCAGCGAACTCGCAGGCCCGTGGTCTGCCATGGTTGCGTGGTTTGCAGGGTGTGCGGGGCGCTGGTTGGGCACTAAACAGAGCCTATCTGCGTATAGTCTCGCGTTATAAGCCTGGAAACGGCAAGGCCTAGACAGGCATCCTCTTCGGTTGGGGATGCCCATCAAACATCTTCGTCGAATCTGCCTTGCGATCACCGGCATGCGTGTTTCATCTCCGAATTTTAACTTTAGCAACTTCGTATAGCAGAGCCTCCGTCGCAGCTGACTCGCAACAGCGGAATTCCGAGATCATTGACATTCCGGGATGGGGGATGGATTGGCATAGAAGCCAAGCCTCCTCTCAGATCTCAACGAGGCGGCCAAGGCTCGGCCTCGCGAACCGGCCAGTAGGTCGGGCATCTAGACCAATCCACCTCCACATCATACGTCGTTGATGTGGAAGGAAAGAAAGACGTTGAAACCTTCCCCTAAGGCTGAAAGACGTTGAAACCTTCCCCTAAGGCTGAAAGACGTGAAAGACCGACTGAAAAGTAAAGGATAGAGGATCGGGGTCAATTGTTCTTCGGCTTTTCTCGCTTTGTTCCAGAAGTGAGATTGGGGCTATATTGATGTCAAATAAGCACTCTGTACTCAGGGATGCCAGGTGGTGGCCGATGTCAAGGGAACCAATGTCGCACAGATGTATGTCTAGACCACGATGGTTTTTCTTGTGCCAGTTACCTAGGTGGCGTACCTGGCCATTGTGCCCCTGTAGAATTATGGATATACGAATGACCGATGCAGATACTAGCTGCAAACAGTGCCAAACACAGCAGCCGGAGTACGGTCTATTTCTCCGTGATTGACACAACCAACGTGCATGGTCCCCATCCTCATCATTTATCTCCGCGCAAACGAGGGCGTAAAAAAAATCAATTGGCACACAAAAGACAGATCGGTGGAGGCTGCTGTCGGAACTGGTTAGTTTCTTCTGGAGTGTAGTTCAGAACGCCTCCACTCTAGAATCCTCTTCCACAAATGCCCAGGGTAAGTATAAGTCCGCGCTGTCCCATCACTAATTTTGGAACAGCATATTTTTCGTAGTTTTCTCGCATCAGTCCCATGATTTTTACCCTCTGCAGTTCGGCCAGTGTTGTTTTCTGCTGAAACAGCCATAGCCAACTGGACGCCGGATGGAAGATAAAGACCGCGCACATCTTGGTCTTGGTGGGGACAGGGACAATGCGCCGGGACAGCAGCAGATCTCGTCTGGCGAGGCTGGAGCACAGCCAGACAAGCAATCCGACAAAAATGCACGGGTTCCTAAACGCAGGACCAAGACGGGCTGTTTGAGTAGGTAGAAGAGAGAAGATACCCTCGCAGTCGTGAACGTATTGAGTGACAATGGGCAGCCTGCAGGAAACGGCGCATCAAGTGCGGCGAGGAGAAACCGCGGTGCAACAACTGCATCAAAGCAAAGCGAGACTGCGAAGGCTACACGCAGAGAGTCGTCTTCAAAAATGCGCTGGGCCCGTTTGGCGCATCGTATGACCCGGCCGTGCCTGCCAACCTGCAAGCCCCCGTGACGCTCTTTCCTCGGCCACCACCACAGCAGCAGCAGCAGCAACAGCAGCAAGAGCAACAACAACTTCATCAGCCAGGACAGCCCGTAGCAGGTCGCGCCCTTAACCCCCAGCAGCGCTTGCTCGCTCCACGACTGCCAACTGCCCCTCCTGCAATTCCTACCGCCGCACACTCTCAACCGCCCTCGTCCTATCCTTCAGTTCCTCCCCAAAGTCAAACATGGCAATCGGTACAACCGCCAGTCCCTCCACCAGTGCAGAGGCATGCCAGCGAAGCCCAAGTGTACCAGACTGCAGGCCAGTCTGCCTACCCAGCCCCTTCCTCTGACAATAGCAACCCCTTCCTGGCTCATTATGACCCGGCTGCTCCATCCGCGGGGATGGCTGGCATTGGAGCCATCGATCAGCATCAGTTACTAACTTACCAAAATCCGGAAAGTCATCCAGGATTGACGGGTCTGCAAGGCCAGCCGGATCAGGGTCTTGCGGAAACCATTGGACTCTACACTGACAATACTTTTCAACAAGCTCAGGCTTATTACTCATGGGATACTGGAGACCAAGGTAAGTCCTCGACTGCCAGTTGTTTATTGCGTGAAATAGAAACATATGTGACTGATCAATGGTCGCGATACTTTCGAAAAATCAATAGCTTTCCCAGCCCTATATTCCCCTGTCGATGTGGAAGACGACTACTATGATGTCGGCTCTGACGACGACCTGCAAGACGTCACTGAGGAAGAGGGTTTCAATCAGTTGAATCTAATTATGGCCTCAGCCCAGCAGGACACGATTCGATCTTATAATACCTTTCTCAACGAGCCGAATATCCTTGCGTCCTATCAGCCCTCCATGGGTTCCTCGCCCCTGAACAATCCCAAGACCGCTCGAATATGGGTGCATTTTATTCATGCCACTGGGCCTACTTTGTCTATTTGGGAACGGCATAGTACAAATACAACGACTTTACTGTCTGGACCGGTGCCTCCAGCGCAGCAAGGACTGTGGACCTATGTTATGCCTTTGAAGGCGCTCGACCATCCAGCATTACTTCAGGCGATACTAGCCATGAGCAGTCTCCACATTGCCGGATTACAACGGAATCATTACACAGTAACTTTTAAGCATTATCAGTATGCTTTGAGAAAGATATCAAAGGCTGTCGGTCTGCCGGGGCGTCGCAAGCAAGTGGCCACACTTGCTGCAACCCTTCTCCTTGCCTATTACGAAGTCACCGCCGGGGAGCACTCAAAGTGGGACCGCCATGTTGCTGGTGCTGCACAACTTCTTAAAGAGATTGACTTTGTGGGACTTACCAGAGATCTTAGAGCTTATCGACGAAGCATAGAAAGTCAAAAACAACATGGGTGGGGTCCATACGATGCTTTTGCTCCCCACGGCTACGCGGAGGATGATCCATTCGCAGATCTGGAGATGGAAGTAGATGCGAATACCGTTTCAATACTTACGGGCAAAGCTGTTGATTTTGATCGCATAGGGCATGTGGATGTTTACCCGAAATTCAAGAGGAAACATTTCACTCGAAGGGACATTGATAACTTCAGAATTCAGTGCGACTGCTATTGGTGGTACTGCAAGCAGGATCTATTTTTAAGCTTGATTGGTGGCCACCGACTCCAGTAAGCGATTTTACTGCTTTCAAAATACGCGCGAATTACTGACAAACCCACCAGTACTCCCTACGAACGTTGGGACCAATGCCCTCCTCGCGCTAGGCTTGGAAGAGTAGACGCATTATATGGCAGCTTTGACCATCTCGTGCTTCTCATGGGGCGCATGCTGGATTTCGGTTATCGAGACCGAAAGAGAAAAATTAAAAGTCTTGAAGCTTCTGGCGGAGAATGGCGTCCTCATCCCGGATTCTTTAACTTCTTGGGTCGTTTTGGGCCCAAGCCATCAGCAAGGGGGCCACAAAGGCCGCCTATGGGACCCCCAGGGTCGGCGAATCCTCCAGGACCGCCTCATGGTAATCAGGTATGTAAACCATTCAATTCTCCCCTTTAGACCGTGGCTAATGACGAATACCTGTAGCGACCGCCGCCAAAGGGAAACTCTGACGAAAAGCCTATGTATGGCATGGTTCCCACAGGAAGCCCCAGTCCGGCACCTGCTGCTTTTACGTCAATGGGAGAATCACCACCGTACGCAGGCTTCACAGAAGACTACGAGGATACAACACTGGTTGAAGCGGAGGCCGAATGGGAAAGTATTCTAGCTGCCTACCAGTTCTTCGAGAGTCAACTAGGAGAAGCATTTGCACCTTTACCAGCGGACACTGTTACAGCTGTCAATTCGCCCTTTGGTCCGGCATTGCAGTATCGATCTCATACGATTGCAGTCCTCTGGGGATATTACTATACTGGTAGAATAATGCTCAATCGCTTGCATCCCAGTATGCCACCAGCGACGATGGTAGCTGCAATGACAGCAGCTTCAACCACTGAACACTTTGCACAAACGATTGGAAAGTTGGCTGCGGGAATATATTATCCCCAGATGGACTTTGTAGAGATAGGTGGGGTGAATCCGAATTTGGGCGGTGTGTGGACTGCAGTTACTGTCAACCTGTACGTTGCCGGAGTTCAATACAGTGATGCAGCACAGCGAGCCTGGACCGTGGCGACTCTGCGAACGTTTGGTCTCCTAACAGGGTGGGGGTCAGCCGACGCAATCGCAAATGGCCTCGAACTTGCATGGACTCGTAGAGCCGAGGCAGGACGTGGCCCTCCATATAATCCTAAGCCATTTGTGCACAAGAAAGTAGTAAGTTCAAGCTGAAAATTTTCCGCAAAAACGCATTATTTCGACGATACTAATTCCTTTACAGGAGAAGCATGGTGAATTCGCCGATGCACCATTCATACAGGATTCAAGTAATGAAAGACGCTTTGTGCAAATGAAACAACCGCGAGATCGGTGGTTCGCGATGGGACTACTGGGGTTGGAAAGTGATCTTGTAGAATTGGATATCAGGGAACAAGCATAGCTTGTATATAAATGCGTAACGACATATCTGTGCATTGTTTTTAGCGAGATGAAGGACATATAACGTATATTTTAGGAATGCATATTCTCATATAATGACAAGCTTAGAAATCACCAGTAACTTTTGAATCATCCACCTTATGAATGATGAGATAGATATGGTGTAGATAAAAGCTCCAGACTGATCGTGTATGTTCGTTGGTGGAACAGACGCGCTTGCCGCCGGCACTGACGTCGGCCAAAACATTTGCTCCAGCTACACCTTCAACGTAGTCTCGCAAAAGCCAGACTCGCATCCCCGGCGGTCGAATTCATTTGTACAATGTCGTGAACGAAAATGCCTATTTGTATCGAATGCTCCTATCCCGTATCGCATCTCTACACCTCTTACAGCAAAGCGGACGATCGTGCACTCGGCAAAGGTGTTCGCTTGACGCAATGTCCGCGCTGCAAACGATTCGCCGACAAATACGTCGAACATGATAATGTGGTTTTATTTATTGATTTGGTGCTTATAAAGCCTCAGGTATGTGTTTTTTGGCGGTGAATTCTTTGGAAAGGCGTGCGCAATGGCTTACTGAAGGCGTGGAAAAAAAAATTACAGGTTTATCGGCACCTGCTCTTCAATCGCTTGGGAAGGGATGACGACAAGGGATTTGACGTGAGTGATCTCTCTCGACAGTTACATACTTGGATCTGAATTATTCTAACAAGAAATATTATTATAGCGCTCGATTATACGCCTCGGAGTACTCCTACTTCTATTCGATGTGTACCTGACATGGGCGCGCATTGAGAAATCCTCCACCCTCGCTTCGACTCCGTTATCTACGTCGCCGATTATCGTGCAATACCTTTTCTTCCTCACACTCAATGCGCTCGCAACGCTCTCTCACCACTTGGTCGTGCGATTGGGAGCGTCACTAATACCGAAACACACCCAAACAACTCTGGCGCCTGCTGGAGATGGCGGCACAAGCGACACGCCATCAACGCCCACTGCGGCGACATCACATTCAAACCCGAATCTTCCTTCTGCGGCGGCCGTGAATGTTAGTCGGTCATCATCCAGCCAGGATATAGCACACGGGTTACATCCGAGCAGCTACCCACCGTCCAACTGGCCCCCCGATACATCACCACCACCTGGAGGGCAAACACAACTACGACGTATATCAACATCACCAGCACAATTACAGCCGCTACCGCCTCCGTCTCCTCCCAGCGCAAATGCCGTTAGTACAGCTCTGTTTGTCAGCAGTTGTCCCAAGCTATTCCCGATATTGCTGGTGATATGGGGCTCAAAGGAGGCCGCGGTTCCGGAAGAAGGGAGTACGACTGCTGATAGTCCTGCTGTTACAATGCTGCATCATACGATTGCGACTATCACTTCATCTTTGCTGTCGGGTTCGATCCCGACCGCTTTGGATGCCTCGCCGTCGTCTTTGTCGGATGTGTCGAGCAATACTGGAGCTGGCATTACACCTCTGCGGGACAGCAGTACATCATCATCAACGACATCATTTTTTGCCTCTTTTCTGGCAAAGCTTTTCCCCGCATTTGATTTTTCATCGATACTCTCTTTCCTCTCCCTGGGCACAGCCTCCACACACTTGGTTCTCTTGAACAATATTGAGGCTCTGTATATCCTCCTGGACTGCGGGTATCTGCGTGCCGTGGCTCTGGCTGTTGCAGGCCAGCTTGCGCGGTGGCTTGTGGAGAAGATGATACTAGGGCTTTTTGGAATTTACTGAGGTTTTTTCTTTTTCTTTCTTTGTTGTATTATTGCTTTATGAATGAGTTGTTAAAATGTGATACCCCTTTTCTAATACAAAGTGGATTTTTTCCCTTAATTGTCTATCCTTTTCTGAAACTAACACATGCTACATCATGGTTGCTCCTACTACCTAACACGGCACTATGATTGGAATTGGGAAATTTGCTCCTTATCATTGTGGACTGCCAAGCAGCTCGTCAATCAGACCTTCCTTCCTGGCCTCTTTATATTCTGGTAACTCTGATATTTGACATTGCACGCACGAGAATACATTGGCTCATGCGGAAAAACGACGCCGGGGCAGCGACTCTCTCTGCGATCGTCGCCTTGAAGCTCTGCGCTGATCTTTGAAGCTACCGAAAGGAGGAGAATTCTGTTTTCAGTGTATAAAAATTATTCTACGGAATCTGCGGGCGGACTGTTCCGTCGTACTTTATTCTGCTGGCTTAACCCCCTACTACTCCTGGGATTTAGGAAAATCCTATCGGTTGACGACCTCTTCACAATTACTGAAAACCTTTCTTCTATAGAGGTTACAGAGCAAGTCCAAAACGAATGGAAGAAAAGTATAGCTCTTCTTTGCTGGTACATCCATAACGATCTTCAAAACTACGAATGCTAACAATACCATTGTAGCTAATAAGGAAGGGAAGAATGTTCTCACCAGGGCCATCATTCTTAGCTTCAAGTGGCCCTTTCTCGGGACCGTGATCCCCAGAATTTGCGTGGTTGCTCTAAAACTTGCTCAATCGTTCCTGATCCAAGAGGCTGTCAACTACATCGACGACCCCGTAGTATTGGGGCCACAGAACACTGGCTATGGGCTCATTGCTGCTTATGACTTGGTGTAGTTTGCATTGCTGTAAAGAGCCCCCGATCCTCCGACCGGATTTAAAATACCGATAAACATAACATGCGCAGATCTTTACGGGTTGGTATCAACATCCGACGTTCCGGCTTGTGGCAATGATACGAGGCGGGCTCATCGGGGTCATATTTAGAAAAATGATAGAGCTGAATACCAGCGATATTCAGGAATCTTCGGCTTTGACATTGATAAGTACGGATGTTGAAAGAATTTTTATGGAGCTTTGTGAATGAACTCGGGGCCAGTTTGACGCAGTCATTAATTGCTGTATATTTGCTAGAGCAGCAGCTGGGTGTTGCATGCGTATATCCGGTGATCATATCAGTCGGTTGGTGCTCTTTCCTGCTTTCTTTTTTTAGGCTCAAAACGATTTGACATTTCCATCCTTTTCCAAAGTGGCAAGTCTCTCTTCTTTCTGGGCTGCTCAATACATACCCGCGCGTCAGAAGTTGTGGATAGAAGCCATCCAAAAGAGAGTCAACATTACCACGGAGCTTCTTGTATCCATCAAAGTCGTCAAGATGCTAGGGCTTTTATCTAAGCTATCGCGAATCGTCCAAGACATGCGTGTTGCTGAACTAGGCCTCTGGACGAGTTACCGAAGATTGGCGGTTATCAATACGTGTCTGAGTAAGCGGTCCAATACCAACCTGATGATGGTCAAATTCGTACCACTGTTGCTTACTTTTCCACAGCAAATTTGCCCGGAGTCATTACTCCTGTAATAACATTTACTGCTTTTGCAGTTTCGGCAAAGAACAGCCCCGATGTGTCTCAGGCATTTACGTCTCTATCAATTCTCAGTCTTATAATCGACCCTATCGCCAGCATGATCTATGCTATTCCACAGTTGTAGTCGGCTCTAGGTTGCTTTCAACAAATCCGGGAATATCTTCAATTGGAAGCCCGATGTGATTCAAGACTATTAGCATCACCATCTGAGGGAAAACACAGATCCGTACAACTAGAGACTTCGGTCTTAGCCCACACCGAGATGGAATTGCAGCCACTTAAAAGACAAGTGCGTGAATTGGTGACTATCGAAACCTCACCTACCAACCCCATAGTCACCATTCGAGGTGCCTCTTTTGGATGGTCCAGGACCGGGCCCGCCATTGTCCAGGATGTCGACCTGCAGCTTTCGGGACCCTCGCTGGATATTGCAGTCGGTCCTGTGGGCTGCGGTAAGTCAACTTTGCTCAAAGGCATCATCGGAGAAGCCTTTAACCTCGCAGGATCTTCGAGTCTTTTAACCCTAGAAAGTGCCTTCTGCGATCAGACTCCATGGATCAAAAGCGGCAGTCTCCGAGAAAATATCATTGGGCACTTGGAGTTTGATGATGTTTGGTACAAGTCAGTCATCTATGCTTGTGCACTGGACATGGACTTCCAACATCTTCCTGATGGCGACCAACCAACTGTTGGAAGTAAGGGTATAAAATTGAGTGGTGGGCAGAGACAACGGTTGGTAAGTGCATCCAACATAGGTATATCGAAAAAAAGACTGCTAATCATTAATAGCAGTCAATGGCTCGAGCAACTTATGCAAGAAAGAAGCTTGCAATCTTTGACGATGTTCTTAGTGGATTAGACGCTCTAACAAAAGATAAAGTTTGCAATCGTTTATTCGGTCGCCAGGGACTGCTTCGTAAATCCGGGACTACTGTCATATTAGCAACACATTCTGGTAGGGATACGACCTCAAATATATATGTTGAATACTCGGCTAATGGGAGAAGTGAATCACCTGTCTCTCGCAGATCACATCATAAGCATGAACCCAGACGGCTGCATATCCAAACAAGGAACATTTTAGCATCTCAGTGCCAGTGGTGAATACCTGAAAGGTCTAGCTGACCATGATGAAAAAGGCTCCAGTGCAGATGACGAGGATCTGCCGCAAGCTCCAAAAAGCAGCATGCAACTATCAAGTTCAGAGCCCAGGTCTACTGGTAAAGAAGAAAGCCGCAAGGAGGGAGACTGGGGTGTTTATCGATTCTACGGATCATCTATGGGTTGGTGGAGACTGAGCCTTTATGCTATTTGTATCATCAGCTCTGGTACTTTTTCTGCCATGCAAAGTAAGCCACTTCTTCCGTCCGTATCTTTGCAGCTCATACTAACTAGTCATGATAGGCTTATGGCTTAGTATATGGACGCAATCCACGGACGAAAACTCACGATTAGGCTACTGGCTCTCCATATACGGAGTATTTGCGCTGCTCAATGCTATAGCACTTGCGTTTGCCTGCTTGTAAGTATTCCTCAAGTATTCTGGGATCAACACCTGGGTTACCATTTTGATAGTTATTTGTTTCTTGCCATCATCCCGCAGTCTTCGAAGCATCTTCATTGGCAAATTTTGACGACTGCTATGAGGTAATAAAGACATACATATGTGTTTGGTAAACTAGCTCATTAGAATGACAGCGCCCCGATATCTTATTTTACTCGCACGGACACTGGGGTTATCGTGAATCGGTATGTATTCTCTTGAATGATCGTTATCAACGGCCTGCATTAACTTTCTTTTCCCAACAGCTTTAGTCAAGACATACGGCTTCTCGATATGACCCTACCAGCTGCGTTGATTGCCGCTTCATTCCGTATGTTCTCGAAATATATTTGTGCGGCTGAAATGATAGCTGGCTTTGACCACAGAATTTATCAATACCCTCTGGAGCGTTATACTTACCTCAATCGCTGTGTGGTACATGGCACTAGGCCTGCCGTTCCTTTTTGGACTTATATATGGGATCAAGAAGTTCTATTTGAGGACCTCCCAGCAACTGAGATTACTCGAGCAAGTCAATTCAAGTGTGTATATATGAACGACTCCCCCAGGATTGCTGATTATATTGGTTAGCCTCGAAACGAATGCGCCACTATACTCCCACTTCATCGAGTCTCTCTCCGGATTGGTGACCTTACGAGCCTTTGGCTGGTCCGAAGTTGAGAAGAATCTTCAGCTTCTCGACACATCCCAAAAGCCATTCTACCTACTTCTATGCGTCCAAAGATGGTTTACGCTAGTCCTGGATATAGTTGTAACAGTCTTTGCTGTTCTGCTCATGTCGCTAGCCGTAACTCTGCGTTCGCGGGTCAATCCTGGCTTATTAGGTGTTGCAATGGTTAATTTCATGGACCTAAGTATTACACTTACTGCCCTGGTCAATTTCTGGACGCTTTTGGAAACATCGCTAGGTGCAGTGACCAGGATCAAGGACTTTACGGAGAATACGGAATCCGAAAATTTGCCAGGAGAGGACTAGATGCCAACGCCTGAATGGCCGGTGAAGGGTGACTTAACGCTCCGGGGGATATCCGCAGCATACAACGCAGGAGACGCCCCAGTCCCTTCCAAGGTTACTTTATCAATCACACATGGCCAGAAAGTTGCAATTTGCGGAAGAACCGGAAGTGAGAAGAGCTCGTTGGTTCTCACACTTTTGAGGATGATTGCTCTTACCGAAGGCAGCATCATGATTGATGGCGTCGACACCTCTAGAGGTCCACGAGATGTCCTTCGGTCTAAATTCGAGGCCTTGCCCCAGGACTTCTTCTCGCTTACAGGAACTCTACGCTTCAACGCAGATCCGCTTGGCCAGTCTTCTGACGAGCAAATCATTACGGCACTGGAAGATGTCATGCTATGAAAATTGATTTGCATAAAGGGGCGCCTAGACGCCAAGATGGATGCCAGCCTCCTTTCCCATGGACGGATCCAACTCTTTAGTCTCGCTAGAGCAATGTTACTGGATAGCCCAATTCTCATCCTTGACGAGCCAACAAGCAGTGTCGACGTCGATACCGACGAGTTGGTCCAGCGGCTCATTCGCGAACGGTTCAACAACCATACCATCATAATGATTGCGCATAGGTTGAAGAGCGTCGTTGACTTTGATAAAATCGCTGTTCTGGACGGTGGTAAGCTTGCAGAATTTGATTCTCCGGGCGCCCTCCTGGCCAGGCCTTCTGTCTTCCGCTCTTTGTATGAAGCTTGCTAGGTGAGAGATATGCAACACCATGTCGATATGCCCAAGTACTAGAAAGTATATAGCCGCGTTATTTGTTGAATATGGATGCAACTTTTGTGTAGTCGTTTTTACAAATGTGTTAACACCCTCCCCTATACATCATATTGTGTCTATCAGCAATCACTCATAAACATCTGGAGCCCCTTCTCGTGGTAATATTATATTTTTTTATATAGCTCTCAGGAGGTCTTCAAACTATTTTGGTTGCTATGATCTATGTAGCTGTTATATTTGGTTCTGAAGGCCTTCTGGGGGTATTAACACTTTTGTCCAGGGACTGTATATCCAGTCCTGATATTCCCCTCCCCTACTAGATATAACTATTCTGAGCACACACAAACAATCGGCTTTGCTCAAGTTCATTCCAACTGACCCACCGCATCTCTCGTTATCATTATCATCTCAACCTCGCCAGCCAAACCCCTATACTTGCAATCAAACAGATCCCACCAGCTACAAAAAACGGTAGCCCTGTTCCAACTCCCGCTAAACCCATTCCAGTGGAGAAAGTGGCAGCAAGTAGAGGATACTCAACCAAGCCACCCAAGGTGCTCACAACAGACGTAGCGCTATACAAAAGTCCGATTTGGGTCTTCTCGACGCGAGACGTTAGCCATAGCTGTACGGACTGGTCGAAGCCACAACCTAGTGTAGTTATGACGAGGCCTTGATGTATGTTTGGTTAGTCTCGGTGTCTGCATCCGTTTAAAAAAAAAAAAAAACCTATTTGACGCTGTGAGCAACTTACCTGTGAGAATCCAGGATAATGATTGGCCAAGTCCTATTATCACAAGGCCGATGATGAGTAGGGCTCCGCTGATTTTGGCAACGAGAAGGTCTGCTTGCGGAGCGGAGATATCTAGGCGTGAGGCGAGGACCCGGCTGAGATTTGGGAGAATGAGGGCAAAGAGGACGATGTTGACGGCAGGACGGACGGAAACGAGAAAGCCGACCTGTAGGTAGAGTTAGTCAAAAGTTAATATATTAGACTACTTAATGAGTATATAGACAAACTCACAGCTGCAATGGTTAAACCTAGCTTCTTTGAAGCATACTGAAGTAGCAAGGATACTACTTGTCGCGGTAACGAAGAGGTCAAGAAAGCCGGAAGACCGAGCAATATAGCCCTGTCTTTGGACATGAGTTTGACGGGCCGAGTAAGAACCTCTCCAGCATGGCAAAGTTGATCTCTTATGAACTGCAATAATGTTGGCTGCTTAGGTTCGGTGAAATCCCCTTCATTGTCGGCTCTTTCAGCGGTTACTGGGGCTTGGATGTGTGGAGGAATAGTATCTTCAGTCAACTGCTCCCCGCCATTCCTATCAGTCCTGCGAAGAGTCTCGGGAATGACTAGGAGGATAAGCAGAGAGCAGTATTCGAGCGTGATTGAACACACCATGGCTGTGTTCGGGGTTGTTTTGGTCAATAGAAGTGATCCCGTGGGGATGGCAATTAGATCTGCAAGCAAACACATCGTGCTCGTGTAGAAGAATACGGCCGTCCTGTTAAAAAAAAAAGGGTTAGAAATTGAATATAGATAAATCTTTCATTCAGGTCACTCCTACCTTTTATTAGCCGGTACAACGTCGGATAGGGCTGCCATGACCACCGCATTCAACACGGTATTTCCGCCTCCTAGAAGTTGGAATAAGGATGACCACCAGATTGCCTCTGGCTGAAAGGTTCCGTAGAAGTAGCCTGGATATTTAGAATGAATGCCATTAGAAGAAAAAAAGACCACTTGTAGTTCTCCCGGCGAGTGGAATAGAAAAATCCTTACAAACCGAAACCATCCATGTATAAGACAGTGACGCGCCCAAAATGCTCAACGCAGTCGTGAGTCTACGACCCTTTGTATCCGCTAAAAACCCGTATGGTGTTGCGACAAAAATTCCAACAAGTCCAGTGAAAACCCTCAGCCAGGCGTTTAGCATGGCTAATTGCCCTTGCACAACGTCGAGTTTACACAGGGCCTCTGGAACATCGCCATAATCATCCACGTTGCCAGGATCATGCGCGAAATAATATCTGCGACAGACTGCTAGCTCCATAAACCGTACTTCGGGTGCAACACGGATTCCGCTTCCAAGGTTGATAATCAACCCGAAGAGGCCATATAAATATGCCACTTTCCATCGCTTCCAATGGGTTGGGTCCTCGGAAAGAACAGGCGGTGATAACAACGGCGATGTCTCTGATGAAGTCATGGTATTCGAAGAGGATCTAGTGATTCTTGAAAAATTCACCATTGTGGTAGAGAGTCGAGACACCGACAACTATGTTGATAAGATTAGAACACTTGATGAGAGCACGGAAAGATCTCAACGATGTTTATAAATATTTTTCAATTAGAAGTACGTTAGAGAAAAGACATTAAAAACAAAACTTGGGCAGTACCTATCAATCTACGTGGGGGCATATCAAACATGGTAAAGAAATACCCAACATGGTGCTGCAGGCTGCAACATTCTGGATAGCCCTAGTGGAGACCGAAGAATTGACAACGCATCTTATCATTGCAGCACACAGCAAGGATTTCTTTAGTGCAAAGCTCTAGTAGGCTTCTGCATAACACCAAGGTGGTATTTACGTTATCGGAGTTCAAGTTGGAATACCCATGAACGTTGAGATCCGACGAGGTCGTTCGGCGTACGTTAGCCCTAGCCCTAAGACGGGATCTCATGTGCGCCAGTAAAATCGCTACTCTATGTATCACAATAAATTGCGCTAATAAACTGGAATTATTAATACAATATGTAGAATATATATTTCTAAATGGTGTAGTATTAACTCTGTCTGACCTTTATACCCTCTATATCCAGCTGGCCCCCAGGATATATAGCCCTAAACACAATGAAAACATGAAAGTAACCCTTACAAAGGAATTTCCGCCACCACTCCGCTGTCTACATCATCAGCAATAGCTTCAGTAGACACATTATAAGGACCGGAGATGGATGCGCGAATCGTACCTGGTGGATAGAAGACCGAAACCAGCGTAGAGTTGCGCCTGTGGAAGAATCCCGGTATTAAAGAACTCCTTCGTAATCTTGGTCGATGGTTGACTAGTCACTAAATTGGCTTTTAGCAATCATACTCAACGGAAGGAAAGGAGAGGGATACTGACGAGGGAACGAAACATGGTCATCTGCGTGCCGGACAACAAGAGTGGAATTGGGGGCTTGAGACCATGCGAATGTCGCCCATTCTGTAGGAGCACTGTCCTTGATATTAGTTTCTGAAGATTACGAAGAGTTGCGTTTTACTTGCCTGGCATCAAAGTCGGCAGTCACCAGTAGCATGGCCGCGTCTGTGGGAGGAAAATTCCCATCCGGAGCACCATAGTTCAATCTCCCAGGACTCAACCATTCCTATTTTGCTAGTATCGTCCTGCAGAATACACAATTTTGTTGTTCCGAGAGAATAAATTAGGCATTCGAATGAATGGTGATCTTACCTTTAGTCTTTGTGAAAGTGACTCGTTAAACGCGGCAAACGATCGGTTATAGGAGTAGTCACTGCAGAGAAGAGGCATTGCAACGACATCTTCTAGGGTTGTCGGAGACGAGACGAATGCATTAACATCACTGCCTGATATCGTATCATTGAGGCCTTGCAAGATCGCGAGAAAGTATGGCAAAACAAGAAGAAGGGTTTGCATTGATGACTGTATATCAGAAGGGGAAAATGAGGTGCAATCGTCCGCGTCGGTATAATATTCGTAAGGCTCTTGGGCGGCTTGGGCGAGGATTTCATTGAAGACCTGAAAATTGGAATATGGTAGACTGTTTAAAATGGAAGGGCGAGAGGACCGACCTTTTGAACGCTACCCTTTCCCTGAGTATAGAATGGACATGAAGAATCACTCTGGCAGTAAGCATCCATTCGAAGCATTCACGATCCAATGCAGCTATAATATCTTGTGCCTGGTTAAAAAGACTACGTCCGTGAGGAACAACTGCATCAAGAACACAACGATCGACCCTGTCCGGGAAAGTAACGGCATACTGCGCAACTCTATATGAACCGTACGACGCTCCCAGGAAATTAATCGTGTCATAGCCTAGGGCCTTGCGAATACTTTCGTAATCCTGCACCACTTCTCTCGTTCCAACATGTTCAATTATCCCTGGCAGGGAGCTGTTGTTAACGCAGGATTGTATAACTGTCCTTGACGTCTCCTGAATAGCGTCGTATTCGCTTTGGTTTGTAGGATATGAGCCCGATAGGCCGGCGAAGGTATCAATCGAGACGTTTAGCGGGTTCGAGCTGTACGTTCCTCGCACATCCATGACGACCAGGTCAAAATCCTCGAGTCCGGAGAAAGCGTTTGTTAGGCTCAAGGCGACTTGCCAAGCTACAACCACGCCCGCATCGGTTCCATCGGGGTTGCTAGGTCACAAGAAAGCCAGTAAGTAGGTGCTCTAGTCTCTTAGCTTTCTGAGATGAAGGCTCACAAGAACAAGGCGCCTTTCGAGTTTTGCGCCTGAACCACTGCAAGCCCAAGGATAATGTTGTTGCAAGCGGAGATAGGTTTGGAATAGTCCATGGGAACGTCAAGTTGTCCACAGAGGAGACTGGATGGCAAGCTGGTGAGGTCAATGGTGGATGTGTCGCTAATATGACAGTAAAGTCCTCGAATTAAGCTGGTGGCTGGGGAGGATGTTGAGCATGTGATGATTCTACGTCGACATCTAGAACCTTTGGAAATAAGCGAGATCTTGCACACTTTGGCTTGTTTGCACGCAGTCTTGCAGTTTGAAATATCTACGCAGAGATAGCCAGATAGACACGTAAATTCTGCAAAAACTTAGCCATCACAGAAAACTCTCTACTGCCACAACAAAACAAACAACAATCACGATAACAAGCCATGGGTATGCATATGTACGTCAATCAAAGCTGTATAGATACTGACTTAGAGCTATAGCTGAACAACTACCCCTCCGCTCCTTGAAGACCCCCGTGCTGAGTAGGTACCACCAGTTCTGAATGTGCTGTGCTAAGATACAAACTGACTTATGTAGGTCGTGAAGCCCAAGCCAGCATCCTCGAAGAGGTTAAAGCTATGCCCCTCCCCTCTGATGACGAGGTAAGTTAACTATTTACATGTTGTCTGGATCGGTATCTAATGGATGATAGTTTGATACCATGGATACCAAAGAGGACGAGAGAGAGGAGAAGGAAGAGATCAAGGAAGAAAAGAAAGAAGAGAAGAAAGAAGAGAAGGAGGAAGATGTAACTGCTAGAGTAAGTGATTGAATCTCAGCCTATCTCTATTGTGATTGATGATCTGATTGTCTGACTGCATGTAGATGAAGCGCCGCTTGGAAGAGCTAGACGCTGAGCGTGCGGAGCTGAGCCGTCTCGTGGGAGAGCAGGGAGCCAAAATCCCTAAGGCCAAGAAAGCAAAGAAGGAAAAGAAGCTGAGTGCAGCAGGCCAGGCTTACTACGACGAGCAGAATGAAAAGCTCCATAAAAAAATCGAGGATATTAAGAGCTTTCGACAGACACTTAATGCCAATCGCAATGCATTGAAGGAGAAGAGCGATGAGTACGAAAAAGTCGGTCAGGAGTTGGAGGAGCTGGAAAAGCTGGTTGCCAAACAAGAAGCCGAAGCGAAGAAGAAACAGCGCGATATCAACAAGTTGCGCGAGCATATGAACTCACTTCACGAATAGGAGATCTCGGTGTGGACGTCAGAGGATAAGTATCAGTCAGACAATAGTTGTCATTTTCATTATGCCGCTGGCTTTCCGGAGTGCCCGATCTCGAGTTTGACTTTCTTTCAGCCTGCAAGGGGGCATGAGTGGTGGTGCTGCTACTGGGACGAATGGAAAAGATGGTACCAGCAGATATTCGTTGTTGCTTCCGATATGAGTGGTCGAGAAAACGGCGATATGTTGGTAGACAGGCACACATTATGTATGCTCCGATTTCGACTTGGGTCCAGAGATTGAGATTGACGCCGATCCAGGTTACGTCGCCGGTGGAGAGTTCTTCGAAGAATGTTACGAAGCGGAGGATAGACGTTACAAGCCCTCTGCGTTATAGAATATTAGGAAACCGAATAGATAGGACATCAAAAGATTCAGTCAAACTTACAAGCCCCCAGCTATAAAAGTCACCACCAGCCCAATCTTTATCTGTCTATCAATATGCAACTTCCACACGACCGACGTCGGTAGAACAAGGATAATAACATCACTGATAATATTCGGAAAGCTAGCCCAAGTATCAAACGCGCCTCTATTCCCGCATCTCGAGTTATAAAAGCTCACTTCGAAATTGGCGGATAATGGCCGACATATAGTAAAAGTGACAATAAGCAACACAACCGTTTCGAGAGCATGATACACCATCATGCAGTGAACGACGAAGTTGACGCTTAGCGGACGCGGGAATAGGCGATTGTAGAGGACTAGGATGGCGAATTTGGGGACGTTGACGAAGACGTTGTATAGCACTGTGAGTGCGAATGTATATTGAGGCCATAGAGCGAGTTTCTCGGGGTGGTATTCTTCTAGATAGCTGAGATGGTAGCCGAGGCCGGTTTGCTTGAGGCATGCTATGACAATGAATCTATCAGTCCATATATACCAAGGTATTCAAATCATTCGAGAAGGAGGGTCAAACCGATTGTCGTCCCAGCGATTCCCAGCTGTCCCGCAAGAGCGAGCAGGACAACATAATCATCCCAACCCCGAGCTTTCGGATTCAAGAATCCGGTGACAAATCGGAGGCCAACAAAGATAGTTTGGACGGGTAAAAAGACGCAGGTGAAGATGAGAAGTTTGTCCCCTCTATAATCCCCTTCCATCTTCCGAGGATGATTATGGATGGATTGGCGATAGAAGTCGACAAATGGGGTTCCCCCAGTACTTAGTTAGGTAACTGTAGGGGTAGTTGTTTGTGGCTCTGATAATGAGCGTTTTTTGCACAAGGGTCGATGGCATGAATCATGTTCGAGAACCCTTATCGTATGATTGTTTGGTCGTCGATATCTAGATGATGCTTTTCTTTCTTGCGTCCTCGAGAACTGCGTCGGCCAATAGGTAAGGTACCTTAGGTACCTATCTCTGCACTGTGCATGGTGGTGAGCTAATGCTAAAAAAAACTGGACTGGCTGTTCGACACTACATATACCAACCCAACAAGGCAATCAACTTAGTCAGATGGCGGCGTCATCGTAACTTCGGTGCATAAACCACATAACTTAAAGCGTAGGTACTTACATGTAGAGAGTCACGATTGGCCAGATACTGCTATGCCGCATTCCAGGGTCCGTCAGTGTCTGAACACCCTCACAATGTGTAGCTCTGATCACGTAGATCTTTTATCTTCTCCTGCTTACTCTAGCCCAGTCTGGATAGATGTCCGTACTCTAGACAAGTATCTTTTTTGCCCCGTTCCCCTCCCCCTCATAAAACATCTTAGACATATTCTTCCAGCTAGCACGAGTTCCAAATCGCTTAGCTACTGGCTATCTCTGCATGGAACATGCCTCGTATAATCGTATCCATGCTAACTGCCGAGTCCGCCTTGTCTCATTGGATATTCGAGACTTGGCTTGCTTTGAGGAAATCCCGAACTCCGGGACGCCCCATGGGGGCCATTATTTACCCATATACTACTCGGTATAGTATGAATTAAGTAATGATTTAGACGTGCCGCGGTCTTGAAGAAAAATCAGCTAATGCACCTCATTTGTGACCCTTTCAAGGATCTACAGTTGGAATAAAGTACATACTTATACCTTGATGCTCCTTCATCCATACAGAGAGGGTCGAAGACTCCACGTGGATAAGCCATGCACCAGTAAACTCACTGTTTGTTAAGCTATATTGGAATTAACACAATCTAAATAATCGAGGGGTTAGTTACACTGACATGTAACTAGCTCAATATGAACGCTTTGAAGCAATGAGACCATCCCTCGGCAGGGCAAAATAGGGCAAATGCCAAGTCATGGCCCCTTTCAAGAAAGACCGGTTAAGCTAAACAAATACGTATCTACTATCCAAGTTATTTGTATTTATTGATCCAATGACCGTCGGATGTTCAGCCGGTTCTCATGTGTGCTCTTTATTGAGTGAATCAACTAAATAGCCCCTTAGCCGCTGCATCATCATACCTATCTATTGTGTGACTTAAGGGCATTGCGAGATTGACGACTTTTATGGGGCATATATGGATTGGTCGAGGAAGAATGGTTCTGTGTTTAGGGCCAGGGGTTCAGTGTGCACGTATTCAAGACACGTACTTTGTAGTAAGTAGAGTTGATCAATCTGATATACAGTTGAATTTTGACTCGAACCAGACCTGTTTATGACGTGAAAACGGCAACAATTGCAACAAATAACGCTATTATAATTTGAGGTATAGGCTAATCAAAGATGAAGAAGTGGATGTAAGAGAATATATGTCATTTCATAGCCACCCTCACTGCAAGGACGAAAAAACCACTAATTATTGAATTAAGAGACCTCTTTCTCTACTCCGGTACCCTGCCAGGACGCATATCCGATCTCGTAGGCACGATAAGAGGATGCCATTGTGCAAGGAATGTGATAGCTGTACAAATTATGTTAGCTCGTCATGTCAGGACACTGCATCGCTATGGAATCATTCCAACAGAAAATGGATAGAACACATACCCCACATAAGATAACAAGCCGAAAAGGCAAGAATAAGACTGCTTCGCCAGACCCTATACAGAACCAAAAACTGTCAGCATCGTTCATTCATTTGTTCGACTGTAATGGCCTGGCCTTCCTTCCAGCCTCCCGCATCGAGCCGAGTTGAACCAAAAGAAGAGGGGAAAAGAAGAAAGGGGAAAGTACGTTTGATTATCGCCCTTTGGCGCAAAAACATATGCACAGATGCAAGCCAGCACCACGAAAACAAGACCGATTATAATGCTCGCACTATCCACCAAAAAAAGACGTCAGCTCATGATGCTTTCCTTCAATACAGAATTTATTTTCTTTTCTCATAGGATATATATCATATCCTTACCCGTTCGCCATTATGAAGATGTTGTATAGCCTCTGATGGAGATTCCTTTATGAAAACGAACGATGTGTCGGCGCTTTGCTCGAGAGGCGGGATGGATGTCACGGAGGGTTGTATGTATGTACAAACGATTGGAAGACCGCGACGAGAGGTCTGAAGATGAGTGAGAGTAATCGTAGCTTAAGAATGGCAGGCTAGATCTACAAGCGCAACCACAGCTCTGGTGTTTGTGTCGATGGATGGATGGATCGGTGGAAGATCGGGAGACTGCGAGGAAGAGATTTCGAGGGAAACGACGGTGTATTTCTTGAGTGATTGCCTGGGTCCGAAGAGAGAAAGACAGTACCGTGGGCTTTATATTGGTAGTTTCTGTCTGTCACAGCTTGCTGGTACGAGGTGTTGAGATAATGACAGCTGCGGGCGGCTGGCGGCTCGGCGGGTTTGCTGGTGGTCTTGGCACTGGAGCGCGGGTAAATCATGTGATTCACCGGCATTTTTTGTTTTGGATAACTACAAGAGCTCTTGGAATTGTCACATATCTGTGTTTTTGTTTTTTTATGCAGTCTTATACCTAGGCACCACCATCCCTTGCAAGAATCGATCTTCACATACAATGCTACTGCGGAAAAGCCATACCATCACCTCGAGGATCACTTCCGGCTGACCACACGCCTGCGTCCTTTTCTACGGCATCCACACTCCACCGTATCAGCTGTCCTCTCCCGAACATTGCCCTTGCCTGACCAGTAATCACTTTGACATCGTGGCCCAGCTTCCTTGATTGGTCCACTGTTTCGGCGCTGATGCCTTCCTCTACCGCTACCGTGAGGTCATGCACTGCCGTACCGAAAGTGGCTGCCTCGATGCAGATACGAGGTGCATCTAGCGCCTGCAAGGGTTTAAGCGGCCAACAATCTGACCCAGAAGCACCTGAACGTGGCCCTGGGGCTGCATAAACCCGCCCATGACACCATATATGCTATGCAAAGAGCCGTCATGGATGTTGGTCACGGCCGCCGGGATGATGGTGTGGTACGGTCGTTTTCGTGGCGCAATGACATTGGGGTGATTCTTATCCAGGCTGAAGTTGGCGCCGCGGTTTTGCAGTGTAAATCCACATCCCCTGGGGATTATACACGTTCCAAAACCGGCATAATTGCTATTAATAAATGATATTGCATTCTCTTCGGCGTCGGATACTGCAAAGTACACGGTATCGCTGCTGAGCAGTGCTGGAGAGCCGTGAACCACGGTATCCCTGCTGGCTCTGCAAGGGTCAAACAGCTTTGCGCGCTCGGCTAGATACTCTTTGGAAATCAATTCGGCGCTGGGAACCTTGACGACACCGGGGTCTGTCACCCACCAGCTCGCATCGGCGAAAGCAATTCGAAGCGATTCGATGATTGTGTGAAGGTACGGTGCTGTATTGAAATCAGCCGGCGTGAATTTGGGGATTTTGCCTTCAGCCTCGAGTTCCTGGATGATACCCAGTGCCATAAGGGCCACTATGCCTTGACCGTTGGGAGGGTGCTCCCAGAGCTCGAGGCCAAGGTCTAGGTCTTTCACCGCATCGTTATAACCAGCAACATTTTCCTTGAGAAGATCCGCGACGCCCTGACCTCGGAATCTTAGAGATATGGGCTCAACAGACTCACTTCCCAGGTCTAAATGGTGCTTAAGGTCCTCGAGTTCCAAATGCCCCCCAAGGCTCTGGACAACTTTGACGATCTCCTTGGCGATAGTACCGGTGTAGAAGCCCGTCTTGCCTTCATTCGCCAGCGTCCGGAAGGTAGCAGCCAGCGTGGGGTTTTCATGATTTCTCCTGGTCGCGGCGCCCTGCAACCATCTGGAGTGTTGGGGTCTGTTTTCAGCATTTCCCGAAAGTTAGGGGACGCTTTCCGGATATCTTGCTCTGCTTTATTCCACTAAAAGTTATCACGGATCAGTCTACCTATGTTTTTGTACGCCAGTGGGATCAACCGTTCAAAGGAGAATTCTTACGTAGAAAGACACAAGTTCCGAGACGGAGATTCCCTGCTCACCTAGCTCAATGGCTGGTCTGAGGATCTCCTCCATCGAAAGCTTGCCACTCCCGAATTTCTCCACTGTATCGCACCAGCCGGCGGCGGCACCAGGGACAGTCACTGCATGGACGCTCTCGAGGCCTATCTTCGCGGGCTGCTCGTCATCTAGCAGTAGACCGAGGGAGTTGCGGATCACATCTAAGGAGCACTTTTGCCCGGAACGCCCGGAGTCATTGAGAGCCGAGATCTTCTTGGTTTTAGCATCGTAGAATAGGCAGAACATATCGCCGCCAATACCGGTAGAGGCAGGCTCGGTCATGTTCAAACCGGCAGCTACTCTTACATCAGATTTCAATCATCATAGGGTTATCCTGAAAAAAAGGCAAGTACGAGTAACGATCAATGGCGATTTACGTACCTACTGCCACCGCGGCATCCTGTAGCCTGGTGGTCAGCTTCTTTCACTATATACCAAGGAAGAGACTAAACTTACAGCACAATTTCCACCAGCGGCCAAGATATCAATACCGCATTTTGCTGCCAATGGCTGTGTGCAGGATACTATGCCCTTGGTGCTGTGAACGACGCTTCGCCTGCTAGGAAATTTCATGTATGCCTCGGCGCCAGGAGGGAAGACCGAAGAGGCTGTTAGAGGCATTGCGGCGATACTGCACGTTCACTGACTGAGAAGGTGGTAAAGCTGAGGTTGGCGATAAGCACTTTTGACCGCGGCAAGAGAACTAATCAAGAACGATAAAGTGTCTCAATAAAATCGTCCGGTTGGAATTCCGGTGGAGTACAGTACTTGGAAGAAGAGCAGTTCGGGTGCCCGTACCCGAGCTAGCGACGTTTACTCAGTTTCCTGTCTTTAGAGGATCTAGAGAAACTGAAACGCTCCACCATGCACTAGAGATGATAAGAAGAGAGCTGGATTGCTGTGAAAGAGTCCTGGGGGTTGTTCAGAATACGTCACTTTACCAAGTTCCAAGTCCGGGACTTATCAGTGCACATTGATTCGACATCGCACCTTATGTAACACGGCTGTTTTTTTCTTCATTCTTGCTGAGCCTCATGCTTATAGTGCAGTTGGGCATCTTGAAAAATGCCTGACGAGATACCATGGCTGCTTCCAGAACACAAGCGCTACGTTTTTCGTAACGCAGCCCTCGTCGACCCAGTGACTGGCACGGTCCGCCCGAAAACTACCGTCACAATCACGAAAGGTATCATTGACTCCGTGCACTATGACAATAGCCAACCGCCTGCGTCGCAGGATGGTGCTGTGAATGTAGATCTCGAGGGCCGGTTTCTATTCCCAGGCCTAATTGACTGCCACGTCCATCTAAACGCCGTACCGGGAGAGAAAGGTTCATACGGCATGAAGCGGCTTGACCAGAACGTCATGACACTGCGGTCCGGCAGATGGCTAGAGAAATGCTTCTTCGCGGCTTTACTACAGCCCGTGACTGTGGCGGCACCTCGGCCGCATTGAAAGATGCTATCCAGGGCGGCGTTGTAGTTGGGCCCAGGCTCTTTGTCGCTCTAAACCAGCTCACACAGACAGGTGGTCATGGAGACCAGCGAGACAAGTTCGACATGACGGAGTGCTGTGGTGGGCATATCTTTGGCGGCAATAACAGCAGTGGTGGTAGACTCTGCGATGGTGTGGATGAATGTCTGCGCGTCGCGCGAGACCAGATCCGCCGCGGAGCAGATTTCATCAAGACAATGGGTGGCGGTGGCGTGAGTTCGCCAACGGACCCAATCGACAGCGTGCAATTCACGCCCGAGGAGATTCGTGCCATTTCTAGGGTTGCTACAATCAACAAGACGTACGTTAGCTGTCACGCATACAACCCCGAATCGATCCAGAACGCTATTAGCAACGGCGTCCGGGCCATCGAGCACGGAAATCTCATTGACGAGGATACGGCTCAGCTTATGGCGTCAAAGGGCTGCTTCCTGACACCTACACTAGTCACTTACAAAGCCATGGCCAGCGATCGCTTCTCCAGCTACTTGCCGCCCGAGGGAGCCGAGAAGAACCGCGAGGTTTTGGGCGTGGGATTGCGTAGCTTGCAAATCGCAGACCAGGCCGGTATCACGATGTGTTTTGGCACAGATCTGCTGGGACCCATGTGCCACATGCAGACGCACGAGGTTGCCATTCGTGCTGCCGTGCTGAGTGCAGACAAGATCCTGCGCATGGCCACAGTTAATGCTGCTCAGTTGCTCATGCGAGACTCTCAGCTCGGCCAGAGTATGCCCGGCTTCGAAGCTGATCTTCTCGTGCTCAATAGTAACCCTCTCGAGGACATTACTGTTCTAGATCGACCCGAGAAGCACCTTCTCGTGGTCATGAAGGAAGGAAGAGTCTTTTCTAGCCGGTGGCATAGAGTGGCAGTGGAGGTCAATCCTTCTGCGACTATGATAGAGTAGAATAGAAATTCTACTTTTACTGGCCCATTTTCTATACGATATAAAAAAGCATACATGTTTGTATACGAGTGAAACCATTCATTACCTAGATACATGCGTATAGATTACCTAGGTACATTACTATTCACAGGATAATACATCATAAGAGATCCTTCAGTCATACTGCTTCAGTCTATTCGAAAACTGGGAATTCAAAGTCCTCAAAGCCGCCCAGTCCTAGTGAACCCAGGTTCGACGGCCATGTATACGTGCTATATTGCAGCTCAGGTCCTGGATATTCTGCTTCAAGGTCCGGCTGTGATGGCTGCATCAGAATATCCCCGTCGCTGCCAGCGATCATGCTAGGCTCCAATGACACAATTGAGTTAACCCTAACCCTAACCCTAACTGCGGATCCTGATGCTTCGATAGAAACTACCTGGTTCGAGTCACCAGGACGCGTTCCAGTGCAGATTTCCCCTTCATACCGGCCGTATGATGCTGGTAGATATTGCTGAGGCTGCGGAACTGGACCCAAGCTCGAATTTATTCTGTTATTGCCACTGCTGCTGTTCACGGATATCCAATTTTCCCATTCTTGATACGTACGCTGCTGTCTCTGAACTCTGAATATTTTCCATGTCGATTCTATCAGCGTCATGCACTTGATTGTTCTTGTCCTGGTCCCCTTTCTGCTGTGTAGATATGAGTGCAGGCGACGCAATCTTTCGTTTGACCTCGACGATAATGTTCCTGAGCTGCTTAATAAGCTTCAGCGAGTTTTGAGCCTTGTGACAGCCCATGGCCATATGCTCCATGGCATGGATCATGGCTTGCATGGACGACCGGTACAATGGATGGCGCTGCACAATCTCGTGGATCATGATAATCAGCGTCGCGGTGCTACAGCAGCTCAGGTCGGCAAACGAGAAGCGTGCCAGTTTTCCGTTCTCTGAGAGGTAACTGACAAGTTTGATGGTTTCAATCGCAGCAGAGACACAGTCGCGTATCAGGGTCTTTTCTACACCGGCCAATGGCCTTGTGGGTGAGTTTTCCCTTATCGGAATGCCTGTTTGGCTACCATTCCTCTGGTAATATCGTTCTTGCAAATGCCGTTGAATGTGAGACAGCAAGGACTTGCGGCCCATGTATATTGTTATTTGGTTGCAAGCCATATGTAGCTGCACAGCACCACGGAACGACGTCTGATCAGGGTTGAGGTTCGCCAACTGCAGCTGCCACGGGAGGTTATCGAGCCACTCTCTTAGCTTTTCTGTTATTTCGGCACCATAGCTGACTGCCTCGGGGGACTCAAAGCCAACAGTTTTCCGTATCCTGCAAGCACAGTAGTGAGATAACGTCAGCTTGCAGACTTTTCATTCGCGGTGCACACCGGAGGAATCCTACCAGACAACATGATTGAATAGTTTGGTCAGAGCTATATCCGCTAGAAGATTATCGACATTATTATCGCGGATGTGCCCTGCGTCCAACTCAGGATGAAACTCGGGGAGTGGAGTGTCGATGTCGTCTTCTCTGATTGATTCTGGGTAGTCTAGAATGATACCAAGACGTCTAGAAAATGTCAGCTATCCTCTCGCCTTTCATCCAAGCGCAGGCGCAACAAGGGGCAAATATCTACCTTTCACTGACATACAACGACCACCACAACCTGTTTCTCACCTGAATAAGCCTATCGTCAAGATCATTGGTGGTCACTCTGCGGTGAAGTCCTGATACAATAGCCATCTTGATCGCCATGCCGTGATAAAAGCATGACACATCGGTTGTGTTCGAAGGCAGTAAAAATAACCCCATAAGAAAGCACGCCTGCATGCTTTCAAGTGAGCCATGAGTTAACACGTCAGGTATCAATATCTTGGCCTTGGTATAAAACACCATCCCTGGATCGCCCGTTAATACCAACCCAGACGCCGAAGGTGGTAGCACTAGCTGCCTTTCGGGCATGTGCAGCTCCGCGTATGTAAGTCTGCCGTTTTATCATGGCTAATCTGTGTCTGACAATGTATGTCGTGCCAGTTTACTATGGGGTGCCTGCGAGATGTGCATGGCTGCCACCCACAACTTCGCCGGTGTCGCGTCCGTCCGATTTTCCCAGGGTTTCTGCGAAGGTGCTGCTTCGCCTGCGTGGGTCATCCTTACATCGAACTGGTATAAGCGCAGCGAACACGCACTACGCGTAGCGTGAGTCTCCAACCTTGACTTTTAGTGTGTCGTTTGCTAACCAATGACTCCTCCTTTAGCATCTGGACCTCTATGGCTGGCTTCGCATCGATTATTGGCGCTGTTCTCATGTATTTAATTGGTCAGGCTCCGCCTATGGCAATCGAAAACTGGAGAGTCATGTTCCTTGTCTGCGGCTCTTTTACCGTCCTTGCAGGAGTCATGTTCATCTTCGTAGTGCCCTCGAACGGCTCGAATGCCTGTTTCCTGAATGAAGAGGAGCGCCGCATTGCTGTTCAGCGTCTTTCCCTCGAGCGTTCCACGCGTGATCGTTCCATTTATGTTGGCTCTCAGATGAAGGAGGCCTTGCTTGAGCATCGTACATGGTTGCTTGTTGCCATGGCTCTCTTCATATGCATCCCTTCTCCCATTCTCAAGGTGAGCTCCAAGAAACAAGAAACGATTTCGACATCATGCTAACTTCTATCTAGTTCTCATCTCTAGTCATCGACGGATTCGGATTCAATAAATTCAAAACAATGCTTGTCGGTCTACCCAGCGGCGCTCTCCAGGTCATCACAATTCTTTCATGCGCCTTTGCAATGCAAACCACCAAGAACTTCCGCTGGGCCTGTGGCGTCGTAGCAGCAATCCTCCCTCTCGTGGGAAACAATGCTCCTCTCACTGCCCATATCGAGCAGCTGGGGCATTGTCGTTGGCACCTGGCTGGCTGGCCAGGCCTCAGATCTCATAATCATCTCTCTATCCCTTATTGCCAGCAACATCAAGGGCAACACCAAACGGAGTACCATTAATGCTCTCTACTTCGTCGGCTACAGCGCCGGTGCCATCATTGGACCGCAGCTATTGCAAACAGGAGACGCGCCACGATACACAAAGGGTGTAATTGCCAGTATCGTGTCGTGGGTTATCGTTATATTTCTCTTCGTGGCTTATTCCTCAGCTGCAAGTACGAGAATAGTCGACTTGATGGCCTTGGTATTGATGAGAACGCGATGGATGACGACATTACAGCAGTCACAGTCGAGTCAGACCAAACAGATACGCAGGATCTGAAGTTCAGGTACATTCTATGAACTAGATGCACGATTAGAGTGAGGGTGGGATTACTAGGAAGATGAAGACCGCATAAGGTGTACGCACTTGTATGACAATATACACCTATCTATCTAGCTGCTTAACATGAGGTCCTATATATACTATGTATAACCTTCTATTAACACTCTAGAGTGCGCTTGGCTATGGCTTTTATATCTTTTATATTAGGGTTCGAGCATAGCTGCCCTATATTCCTGCCTGATTCCCAAGGCTGCGATACTAGCTTCGGCTTGGTCCGGAATGCCCGTTTCGGTGGTCCCGTATCGTCTTGGTCAGTTTGATTCTACAACAATAATTTACTCGAAATTAAACAAGAAGTCCGTTGAGAAAGAGTAATCCGACGTGTCAATTCAGAAAATAGGAAAATAAATAGAGAAAAAGAAAACAAAAAAAAGATACATCGAACAAAATTCCTCGTAAAAACGACGACAGTCCATGGGCCCCGGGAATCACAAGCTTATAACATGGTGGTACCAAGAAAGGCAGTCCAACAGAAAACAAACAAGCACGACTTCCAAACATGAAAAAAGGCAGTAACATAGATCCTCCGTCCGTTTAAGCGCCTTCACGGCTCTTGCGGTAGCTGGCCTGTAAGTAGGTTACTCTGTTAGCTGGATGGAAAATGCGACAGAAAACTAGTATGCCGGTGTACTTGCCTCCTGCTCGACTTGCAATGCGTCAACGGCAGGTGCCAATTCGGAGAGAATCTCGTAGGCTCTCTTGTGGAACTCGAGCTGGGCGGCAATCAGGTCCGCAATGTTTCGCAGGGGCTCTGGGGTATCAAGAACCTGTACAATTGCCCGTTAGATCAGAAAGATGGTGCCGAAGGGGGAGAGGAGAACCTACATTCTTCATCACGGCGACAGCCTCCTCAGTCTGTCCAACAAATTCATCCTCAGCCTGCTCAATCTCAACGCGAGCCTCCTCACTCAAGTTGTCCAAGTCACCGCCAGCAGCAGCCTTCTTCTTAGCCTTGACCGAGTCCAGGCTAAGGCGAGAGTTCTCGACGTTGCGACGAGCCTTGGTAGCAAAAGTCAAGTTTGTGTTGAGCGTGGTGTTCCATCCAGCCAAGAATCGGGACTGGATCTGGGCGTCCTGCGCCAAACGGGCCTCGCCGACCTTCTCCAATGCGAGCGCATACTTCTCCAATGCGGTGGCAAGGGGGTCTTCGCCTTGCTGGGAGGTCTGGGCGATCAACTGCGATCCGGAAAGGGAAGCACGTGCGATCGCATGGCTGAAGGTCTTGGGCTGGGGCTTGGCAGAGGGTGGTGCGGTCAAGGCAGCCTGCGCTTCGGCGGGGGAGGAGGCGTGAGAGAGGAGCGTGACCTTCTCGTTAATGGTGCGGCCCAGGTCGTTGAAGGATTCACGGATGTTTGGTGGGTAATCGTAAGCCTCGTTGGAGTATTGGGAGCTGTTTAGATAGCATAATCGTTATTAGCATTCTTCGCCTGTTTTGATCATTTCCAGGGTCGCATGTCGTAAGGATATACGTACGTCACAGAGAGAAGCTTCTGATGGACCTGCTTGAGAGCATCAACACGCTTCTCGAGCTCGAGGTAATCGTCGGGAAGCTGGGTCTTCTCATCCGCAGTGCCGAGCTGTTCCTTGACAAATTGCTGAGTCCGAGCCGCGAAAGGCGTGAACTGGGCGCTACAATAAATAATCGTCAGTTAGCAAGCAAATCCTTGCCGTGCGTGTGGTGTCCTCAGCCTGTAGGGACTTGAGCGGCATCACATCAACAGCATCATCAGTGATAAGGAGGGGCAGCTATCTCACTTGAAGTTCTTTCCGAAAGCCTGCAGTTTATCCATTTTGATCAATTAAAAAACAAAGATTCCGGATGCGATATGAGGCTTCGTGAGTGATAGATAGCTCGAAACAGTGAATCTGGGCAACAAACAGAGATGAGTCTAGTTAATTGCGCAGTGTTTTGGGGTTTCGCGGATCAAACCGAAGGAGTTAGTTCTGGCAGCTGAAACCTCGTTGCCTGAGGCAGCAGGAGCTTACGAGTTGTTAACTAGCCCAGGGCCCCCACCCGGCCATATCGGGAGGATCAAGAATGCAACATACGATATGCGTGCTTTTATGGCTACTGTTTTCTTTTGCTTTCAAAAAATATCCTAAGAGTCTAAAGAAATCATATCGAGAATTGGTATTCGAAATCATTATGGAATCATACAGCTGTCACATCCTTAACCCATCCATAACCATCAACGTCAATCATTCATTGCATCAATCATGTCCCTTGAACCGATACACAACGCCTGCAAACAATATAACTAAATAGCCCGGAATAAACAGCACATCAACTTGTCCCTAGGACGTCAATCGAATGGGTCTCACGTCAAGGTCGCCATCATGGCGCGGATAATGCGTGAATCACCGACTATGACTTGATGTTAGCTATGTTCACAGTCCACCAAGGAATGAAACCAACCTTTTCGATCTTTCTTCTCAATAATCTCATCCGTCACGCCGTCGCTCCTATGGACAATCTTGTCTTTGATAATATCCACGGAATCAACATGCTCAGGACGACGCTCGACCTGAAGCATCCTCCGCTCGTCCTCGAGTAACCGGATCTCCTCGTTGATATCACGGCGGGGCCGCTCGACCAGCGTAACAGCTCCCTCTCCTCCACGCCGGTCGATAATCACCGGTGACGATGCACGCGCATAATTGACGGATACCGATCGAGGCCGTCGAGTCTCCACCATCTCTGGACGTTCCAGAAAACGGCCGACGCGAACCCGGGAGGGACTACGATAACGCGTTGGAGAGGGCGACGCTTCAACAACAAAGCGCTCCGCACGCACCGGAGACGGGGATCGTTCAACAACGAAACGTTCCGCACGCACCGGGGAAGGAGAGGCGACGACAATACGTTCTACAAAGTCCCGTTCGCGTACTGGAGGAGACGAGGATTCGTATCTTTCGTAGACAACATCTGTGATGGTTAGTTAGAGGCAACTCGGAAGGTGTAGATTGTGCTTACTGTCGGATCGGCGTCGTATGTCTCTGCTCATGGTCACAATCTCATCAATAAGCTCCTTCGAAAGTGCCCTCTGGATGATGATGACTTTTTCCTATATTAACGAACAGTAGTCAGATCTGGAAACTTTCGGTAGGTAGTGTCGAACCAACCTCTTCAATGTACGGATAGCCAAGTGCCTGAACGGCACTCGGATGCACCAAACGCTTAGGCATCTTGGTCTTGCCCTTTCGCGGGTATGGCTTTTCCTTCTCGATGATCTTCTCCTTGACTATTTCCTCCCTGACCAAGTGTGGGCGTTCTCGTTCACGGAAATGATGATAGTCCTCGTCCCCGTAGATGTCCGGTTCGGCAATATCAATTTCTTCGTATTCGTCTCGCTCAACGTATCGACGATCGACTGATGGCCGTCTATGCGGGCGAGGAGCAAGAGGAGGCGGACCACGATGCGGCACTCCTCTGATCGGAGGAGCTCGCTCAATTCTGCGAGCAGGCTGTCTGTCAAAGGTGTCAAGAGAAGATTGACGTCTCACCAATCGAGGTGGATGAAACGGTTCTGGTTCTCTCCGACGATGAACCAGCGGGCCTGAGCCACGAGTCTCATAAAAGTCATCCTCTTCGACGAAGCGATCTCTGCGACGACCCGGTGGACCATAGCTATCCTCCTCAACCACGCGGCGCTCAAAGCGGTCATCGTACTCACGGCGGGGGCGACGGCGGTCGTAGTCGTCGAATCTCTCAGATGGCACTGAAGGCGGCGGAGGAGGCGGTCGTGGTCGTGACCGTGATCGTGATCGTGATGGCTCCCTGACCAGAGGCGGCGCGGGACCCCGGTACATGCGCTCATCGCGCTCACGTGCAAAACGCTCTGTATCCCATCTTCCGCCGCCGCTACCGCTTTCGTAGCTGTCGGTGGTGGAGCGGATTTCGTCGTACGTAGGCATAGCGGGGGTTTACGGGCGCGTGGGCGTAGACAAAGTAGCACAACGACCGGGCGATATAGTCCCCTTTTTTATTCTTCTAAAGGGTAGTTTGTAGAGTAAACAAAACGTCACTGGAACCACGGGTGTGACTTGGGATGAGCCGTGGATGACCGTCTCCGCTGACTGGGGCAGTTCAAGTGGTCGCCAGGCGGGATGAGCAGCGGGCGGATGCGGGCAGCTGTAGGCAGACAGAGAAGACGCAGATATGAGTCAGAGGTAGCTAGCTAACTAGCTAACTCTCCTCTGGAAGAGAGAAGAAGCAGCGAAATAAAAAGAGGTTTGTATTTTCTCTCCTTTTGTGTGCCGACTTCACCAGTAAATAAAGCAGTCGGTTGGGCAGGCAAGCCATGACGCATGACTCTAAAATTAATCGATCTGTTAACTGTTTCAACTCCCGCGCTAAAACACTTCTGGATAGCGGGGGGTTCCTCAGGCTCACTCTGCTGAGGCTCAGCCTGTGGCTGTGCGACTTCTTCTATTCATTCTATTTCTAGAATTATCCAGGAACAAGGAACAAGCAGCTGCTAGAATTTATGATCTGATCTGTCATATGCGTAGGCGTGGGTCCATAGTTTATGTTTATGCCAGGGGTACATTCTTTCCTGCAGCTATGACACCGCAGAAGCCTTCATAGAACAACTTTGTTTCATAAGAATAATACCAAAAGAAGAAAGGTATCTCTCAACCATTAATGCCATTTTAGGTGGCTGCTTGGCGTCTTCTGATAAAGCTTCAGGGTGTTGCCTGAGGTGTATATAGTTTCAAGCATGGTAGGTTGTGCTTTTCCCTCTAGACCAAAAAGATGTTGACATCCTAGTGGATCTAGGTGGTGTGTATGGCTAGCAAATGTGATCAGGAGCTGTGTACCGTGGCCGAGGCAGAAGTCTGACAAATTATATACTTGCTTAGAGATGACAAAAAAGTAAGATTTCAATGCCACTGTCGTCAATGTCCTTACTAATGCTCTCTAACTGGCGGGCTGGGTTAGGGTTGTGAATACACCCGTAGATTCACGTTCCCTGTCTGGAACACTGTGCTCCAGATAGCCTTCGGTTATCTGGGGCCTGCATTTTGTGGCGACACCTTTATGGGGCATTTTGATGATCCATCAAAGATCGAAGAAGCCAAACGTCCATGGACCATTTGGGGTGCGACGGAGGAGTATGCCCAGTTTGTACCTAATACTGAATTGCGAAGACTGACAGTGATTCGCACCCGATTTGCCCGTAATGGCCTTGGGACTGAGGGAGGGCTCGGCAGCGCTATTTGGATGTACCGCCTATTGAAGACAAGGTACATGGCTCACATTCGAGCGGCCGATGTCGCCAGAATCTCAAGCAACGACGAATATGTTGAGATAATGAACATGGTAAGCAGCGAGTTTCCACGCGCATGTTGGGGTCGGTGGTTGCGGCGCTGAGGAATGGGTCGGCGATCCTTGTCGAGGTAGGAATGATGGGATATCATCTGTTTGTGTACCTTGGCTTCGGTAGATAATCATTTGGTTTTGTTGAGTGGCTTGGCTTTGTTGTCGGACGTGAGCAGCATGGTGAAGGATGGAAGAGACTCGTAGAATCTCAACATCCTCAATTTCAAGAGCCTCAACGTGGTAGATGCCAGTACTGTTGATGTACTCGCCAAACTGTTGCAGTGCAGTCTCAATCTGTGCAACCTCATTCTTATCACTCTAAGAGTAAGTTCCCATCCCCAAGCCTAAGATATGTAGTATGGCGATTCACAGGGGTCGCAGCGATAATCAATGCTTTTTGAATTGAAGCCATGACTTCTAACACCATCATTTCTAGTTTATCTTTTTTATCAGTGTGTTTCTTCTCAAGCAGTTTAATGTGTTTGGTTAATTGATTGCCTACGGCTTCTAACTGGCGGCCCTAACGGTCCTGAATGCAGCTGTTTCTGAGATTTTCTAAAAGATGCATACTTGTATTGAAGCAATCACTATCCTCTCTAAGTAATACATGTACGTAACTAACGACACCCCAGAACTCTGCTAGCAATACATGTGTGTAAAAAGCCAGCGGGCGTTTCATCTGGATATTCCAAGTCTCTGGTGATGTCGGGAAGGACGTGATAATTCTTTACTCTTTTTTGAGAATCGGCGTGAGACTGGAAATGTGCTAGCAGCGTGGCGAACATATCGCACACCTTAAGATTTAAAAGTCAGCAGCAATGGTCTTGCTGTGAAGAGAAGGCGGGGGAGACCAAAGAAGAAGTGATTTCTACCTAGAAGTTCTCTCACGAAGAGAGGTCAATCCTACGTACACGCATAAATAAGAGACAAGCAAGATTGAGATCACCAAAAAGACCGTTCCCTCACCCAGAGGTTCTCTTACAGAAAGAGATCGACCCCGCGTTATCATGAACGACAAAATTGCCAAATTCCAAGATAGAGGAAAAAAGAGTGTCCTCACACACTCGGCATGGCGCTGGACGTGTCGACAAGGTGAAGCAGGCTGTGATAATCATATGGGTCTGACCAGGCGTACTGGCTGTATCCCGACAGCCAACGCTGGACCATTTCGTTGATATTGGCGCAAGCAGTCGACATACAGACGAGTGTGGATCGGCTGCATGGCAACACCCGAGGCGAATACTGCCATTGTGCGCGGATCCACGATGGCACCCGTTCGTCACTCGATGATTCAGACTTCGTCGTTGACATACTCCTCCCCTCCCAAGTCCACCCGATCTGTGCATCAATCATCCTTGTCATGTTCGAGGATCTTTGCGTTGTCGCTCTGACCGTAGGTACCTGCGCATGTTTCGTAACCATGGTCTGGTAACACCCGTAGGTGTTATAACTTGAAATAATGCCCGCGCTGCGATCCTTTTATTGTGGCATGAATTCCTGTCCAATCATCATCTCGTATGCGCATAATCTCTTCCTGCGGCGGCTCGGTTTTCATAACATCCTCATCGACACAAGGTGCTAGAGTTCTTAGAGTACCGAAACATGGACGTTTTTCTTGGTGGTCTTTGTGCCAGTCTTCCACGAGTCTGACCAAGTGGGTAGGCAGCTGATGCAGTGGCGTCAACACGACTTTCTTTCTGTTCTATGATGCTGCAAGCACTCCCTCGCCTGTGTCGTTGTCTAGGGTTTTCTATATCGAATTAGTGACTGTATGTATTGTATTGAAGATCAGACAACTTACCTGAACACTGGCTATGTTGGCCCGATAGTCAAAATAACAGAGAGCTCTTGTTCATAGGCATAAACAATAACACGAATGTTGGTTAATGCTTTGAAACGCCAGAGGATTGCTTCTAAAAAGGGGGATAGCTGATGAAGCGATTAAGCAAGGCAACGATTCTGAGTAGCCAACCCGCGACCGTCTGGCCAAGTTTTTCATGTTATATTTGATTCCTCCTGCGCTTGATGTGTAGAAGTGTACACAATAGTAATCGTTTAGTTCAGGGGGATCAGAGCTGCCCAAGAGAACGACGTAGAGGGGGTTGAGCGGAAGATTCTTTAATGCCTCTCTCTGGATCATTTTGAATGCAAGAGCCGTTTCCCTTGTAGAGCCGATTCGAGGAGAGTAGTTTTTGACATAGTGGAACTTGTGAAGCTCAAATTGAAGTAAGCAGGGAATAAATGTTCATTGTGGAATGTGACGTCTGCGACATATGGGGTCCTTGGCTACCAAGCGAGTGTAGAGAAAAACACCAAAGTTTTGTACTAGTGATTTGGTCACTCGACAGAGGCTCATGTTGACCCCTGAGTGCGGCCTTGTAATTTCGTTAAACCGATTCACGTCTTGGCCTTTTACACTTCGTAATATTTCCATAGATGGGCGAGCGTCTGACTGCATTGGAATTATCGTAGATGGATGAGCTTCGTACTGCATTGACCTTGCCATAGACAGATGAACATCGAACTGCGTTGGCAACTGTGTGGGTGCAATGATGGGCTGCGTTGGCAGTGCAGTAGATGTGCGAAGGTCTGACTGTGTTCGCAACTGTGCCAGTGCGATGGTGTCGTTCGAGGCTGGAGGAAGCGTGGCTCGCCCCCAAGAATGATATGCAAATTTCTCTCCCATCCGCATTCTCTTTGGTTTCCTTGATATGATGGTCCAAGAATACAGTAGGGCGGTCAACAGTGGCAATGAATAGTGTCGTCCGACGAGATGATGTTTCGGTCGTCTTAGTGCTAAACCGCATGCCACAGCACCAGCACGAGCCTGGGTCAAGAAGAAAGGCGTATATAGAGCAATGAGCGCACGGATTATAGTTCCAACGAGTAAGGTGGCCCAATGCCGCTCCTATCGGTTCTGCATCAGGCTCGTTGATAGTGTAAATAATGCGGCACATGGCTGTAGTCTCGTCCAGATATGATCGTAGCATCACCGACGCATTAATCTCTGGCATTTGGCAGACATGATTGAATATACTGTCGGTCAAGGTATTATCCAACATATGCTGTCGTAAACGCTGAGCCTTCTGATGTGTCAAGTGATGATGCGGGCATCCGTGTCATATTGAGGTATGTATTTTGTTGGGGTCGGACCCCTCTTCTCTGTCTTCAGCAAGCTTCTGTACTGTAATGAAGGGGGCGGCAGTGAACAGACGGGCAGACGGGCAGACGGGCAGGAAGGGACTAGTGAGTAAAGGTAAAGAAAAAGATGGGGGGGGATACTGTCCTTGCAAAACTGATATTAAGTTCATCTTGGTTTCTTCATTGAAGAGTAACACCGGACACCGCGTGAAGGTGTGAGCACGTATTCTTGATAAATACATCGTCCGGCAACCGCCAAAGCGGCCCCTTAATTGAGATGACAAAGCTCAAATAAGAGTTACTGAGTTTAAAAACTGCAGTCATTAAAAAAACCTATCAATCTTAAGACAACAAAGCTCAAGAATATCAGTTACTAGCTGGTAGAAAGCAGCCAGTGGATCACACAGACAAAAGACATGTCAAGTCTCAGTGCATACTTAAAAAAGTATACAGTCTGCTAATCGAATTAGATAGACCCATCGATCTAAGGACAACAAAGCTCAAGAATGACAGTTACTAGCTGGGAGTAAAGCAGCCAGTAAACCCAGATGATACATTGAATAACGCAGGTCATATGCAACTACTGACTGCTAAAAAGCAGTCAATAAGTTATATTGTTAGCCTTAATCTTGATCAAGATCCATTTCGTCATCAATCTCTTCGTCAGGGCTTGGGGTGTCGCTTATCTGTCCAGTCAGGCAAGCCATAAAAGCATCTGGATCAGACACATTCATGGAGGATGCGCCTCGCAGGAGCTCATCGTACTCGTGCCCTAAAGTATCGACGAGTGATTTTAGCATCTTGCGACCGATGTACCTCCCCGGCGTCGCCCATACATGTTTCCCAAATTCATCGAAAAGGGTATCAGCCTGAGCCTGCCCAACTGATAGATGACCCTTTTGCTTGTCTTTTGAGGTTCTCCAGGCTCGTCTTAGTAGTTGTAAGCAGTAATGGAAGTAGAGGTAGCGGGCTGCCGGCCGAGCGTTGCTCCTGAATACAAGCCTTTTGCCGTCAAGGTCTCGCCATGTTGGTTTGGTCCCTTCAGCAAAAATAGACTGATCCAGCTTCTTCCAAGCCAAGTCAATAATCCGAACTTTATATTCGCGAATGTCACCGGTGAGCCATGCCATTACTCCATCCACTGAGAACATGTCTGGAATATCCGGAACGACAACAAAGAGACCATTGTCGAAATGATTTTCGATGGTTTTGTGTATCATCATTCCATTTTTGGATGAGAACATTTCCGACGGCCGTATCTTTCCGAAAATCCCGTCCATCATTTCTTGACCATGCTTGTGTGAAAAAATGTGGGCTGCAATCATTGCGTCTTCATCAAAGAAGCTCCCTAGAATTGGGCACCAAAGACGGTTGTCAGTCCCCGGCTTGGTGGAGTTGTATTCTCTGATCAGAGCAGTTCGGAAATTCTTTTGTTTGCTCGAGTCCCTCTCCCCCTCTCCAGTATTGATATCGAGGCCGATTCTGGAACTGGTGAACATTCTCATGAACAACGATCTGAACCTTCCTCCTCGCTTTTTCTTATCGGCTGCCAGTGCCTTGCTGCGAGCTTCAAAAAGCTTGGTCCGATACTCTGCCGCCTTTATCTTAGAGAACAGAGTTTTGGTGGTCTCCTCATTCGACCATGCAGAGTAATCACCCGAGAAGTTGGAAAACGATATTTCGGACATCACACGTAACTTGTCTAGCGTCAAGCTCTCCGCCCTCGACGCCTTACGGTAGAAAGCGCCATTGAAGGTTCCGTGTGACTTGATGGCTTTCTTCGCCTTATCGACTTCGTCAAACAGTTTCTGCTTTTTCTTTTGCAGATCCTCGAGATCGTCGCCTTGCCTTTTCTTAGGCATGTAGATAGCCCATTGACTCTGATCAGACAGATCTAGAGCAGACAGATCCACATTAGCCAGATCTCCAGTAGGGATATCTGGAGCAGACATCTTGTAAATACAGCGATGTGCGACTGTAAGAATTCAGCGGCGAATAGCAGTGACGTCTGGAGTAAAAAGACGGTGTCTGAAGAGACGGTGTCTAAAGAGACAGTGTCTAAAGAGACGGTGTCTGAAGAGACGGTGTCTAAAGAGACAGTGTCTAAAGAGACGGTGTCTGAAGAGACGGTGTCTGAAGAGACGGTGTCTGAAGAGACGGTGTCTGAAGAGACGGTGTCTGACGAAACGGTGTCTGAAGAAACGGTGTCTGAAGAGACGGTGTTTGGAGAGACGGTGTCTGAAGAAACAGTGTCTGAAGAGACGGTGTTTGGAGAGACGGTGTTTGGAGAAGGAGAGGCGAGGGAAGAATTTGTGGGTTGATATATGGCGCCAGGCAGCCCCCCAGGCATCAATGAACATTAGCGAGCTGCCTGAGGCAACAGCGCCTACTACAGCAACAAGTATTTGGGGACCCCATAAATTTCCCACGTCAGGTTCATGTATATGATGCAGATAATTGTTGATCGGTGGTGCACGAAATGACCGACATCTAAAATATCAACCAAGCCAGCATTTTGTAAATAGAGCCCCGAAAAGAAAGACCAAGCATAAAGAAGATGCCAATAGATCTGTTAAGAGGAATATTACCATCTATAAGATAATATAAATTACAGTTTGTGGATGCTATCTTGCCTAATTCGGCGTGTAGGTTGGGTTCATCAAAATCGGTTGGATGTCCATCACTACAATACTCCAACAATATGCTTTACAGATGATGCCACCAATTCAACCGACGAATGTGATAAGAAGGTATGAATCAATGGCACAAGACAAGACCAGATGATTTAGAAGAGCATATGTTCGGTTAGGTAAGGGAGTCACTTCTCGTTGAGATTGTGCAGCCCGGGTAAGATGCGGCACAGAAAGCTAACAAGTAGATTGCACGTTTGGTTCCCGTATCTTCCTGATTGCCCTGTTTCAAAGGATATGGGATGGTTTTCATGCGAAGCTCATCATGTAGCTTGGGGGCTTGTGATTGTCTGAGAGGTATAGATACAGTTTCAAGCATAGTAGCTAAGTTATATACAGGTGTAGTTGCTTGGTCTTTGTCTTTGCGCCTCTATTCATAAAATGGCGACTCAGTCGATGTTCTCTTCTGCGTTTTATGGTACCACTTCTTGTCAGCTACCAACGCCTCGCTGTGCTGTGAGGTTGGGGATGCTTTGCCCTATCCTTTGCTGCATGGATCTTGGCGAACATATCTCTAGCAGCCTCTTCGTTAGCCCACGCAGCACATGGCCCGATCCACTCCCTCGTACGTTTGTACGGGGATCTAATAAGATGGCCATCTACCCACGATTAGCTCGAAATCACGAAACCGGGCCATCGAAACTTACACTGCTAGGTAGTGAAAAGTGTGAAAATGTCTTCACGAAGGTGCCGATCACGCTCTTCGTCACCATCGGCCTTAAGAAATTTGAAACCACCCCATGAACCGTCCTTCGTAAGCTCGTTCTTCTTTGGGTGTAGCGGTATCTGAAATAAAGAAAGATGAAGCTGGAAGGGAAGAGATGAAGGATAATATATACTATTTTGTTGTCCGAATGTTGGTTTGATCTTCGATGGTTCTTTCTGCAGAATACTACCAACAAGCTACATTGATACGCCGATTGTCTCTCAAAGATCCCAAGTTGCCCGGATGCTCGCTTACCAAGTCCAAGATGAGGCAACCATGCATTGAATCCACTGTAAGCATGCTGTCTCTTCGCTTGTAGAGCTTAGAAGTTGATTCTTTGCCAATTTTGCGGCGAATACGGCGAGTATTGTAGGCGTAAGTGGGTATATCCTCATCCTCAGCAACAGGCATGTAGGCAGATGGAGAAAGATCGCTGATCTTGATATCAGGAGTAGATGAAACCGAAGCAGGTGCAGCAGCTTGTCACTTTCCACTTTCAGGTCCCCACCTGAAGCCAGTCAGGACAGAATCTAGGGAGAGAAAAAAAGTGTAGGTTTGTTCCGTTGGCAAGATTCATCCACGTACACTGGGACATAAGAGGCAGCAATTAATGCCAGGAAGAAGTTGCGTTTGGTAGCGCCAGCAGGTGCAGAACTCGTGGTTGAAAGGAAGATCTGCTAGGCTCCACTCTGGGAGGCACCATGGTCGTGCTTCGAGACGCTGGACTTCGATAGATGTTGCGATACGGCAGATGACACCCATTTTGGGTTCAGTGCTCGCTATATGCTGTTCTGGCCCGGAATCAGGTTTTGGATACTCGATGCGGGTTGGGAGACTGTAACGAGGAAGGAAAGTTAGAACAAACGTACATCTTCGGCTTTACATGTGCCATCACCATGTTGTTCGTTGCCTTTGCAGTGAATTGCTCTCCACGTTTAAGAACGGCCATATAACGTATTAAATGGGTGAAGGCGAAGAGCTAAATTGGTGGGCCGGCGAGGAAGCCCCAAAGATGTGCAAATCTCTCAATCCAATAATAGCATTCGCTGTTTCTCAGAAGGCGATTGATTCGCAATTAGGCTCGCTGCAGTCACAGCCCTCGATCATAACCCGATTGCCATCAAAAGAAGAGCTTTCTCCATGATAGTTGAGATGCTTATTAATTCGTATATGGTACCTAGGTAGTTTCTGGCTGATGTGGAAGTAATAGAGAGAAGACCTAGGAGGAGAAAGAGAAAAAAATGAAAATGAAAACAGGAGCCGAAAAAAGGGTGCATGGCGAAACTAAGGAAGAAGCAGAGCTGGCAATCACACCAGTCACGGTGACAGCAACGCTGTTTACTTTCCATAAACATTGAATACGTTTTTGGAGCTAACATTATTTGCGATGCGAAACTCCTGAATATAGCACTTCTGCCAGAGTTGTCAAGAAGAGGAAACAGTTGCCCAGAATTGATAATTACTGAATTATTCTTAGAATCAAGAGTTTTTTTGAGCTTGAAGACATGAGCGAACTATTCAATGTAGACTTTAGCAATTCAGAATGTGCACCACTAGCCATAATCTTGGTGGTAGTTCCCAAATTAATAAAGCTAGTTAATAGAGGGCTTCTATCTGTCCCCTATTCTTGTGCAGAGATGTTTGTTGAGAGATTTAATCTTGAAGACTGTTCAGTAATCCCCTCTTGGGATTAAAGGGTCGCGTTAAATTCTTAGAGCTTGTGGCGTTGTCTTTGACATTGATTAAAAAAAGGTTTCTGGTTTGGCGTCTACACAACTCGAAGCTCTGCTGGAGAGATGCCCATTCAACAGTCTTGCTGCGCAGTTCGCGAACATCTTCAGATTCACATGCAATTGCCTCAAGTTTTTCGCCAGCTGGTGATTAGGAAGAAAGTCATTGAGGCTATGCATACCGGAAAGTATGTTGGGGACGCTGCATGTAGGACGAAGATGGACAAAAAGAGGTTGTCGCAAAAGGAATACGGTCATGAGTGCTAAGTACGTTGCGACTGCTGTAAAAGCCGGCTTTTTGGTTTCGGAGAGCGCTTCGCTTCAGTAACGAACACTTTTTGGATCCTTGGATCACGAAGCCAATGGTAAACTGATACTATGACATTTATTTTTGATTTGTCACCTTTTGTTACACTTTTCTTGGATGTAGGCCTGGCTGTGCAAGCACCAAAGGCAGGCCCAAAGTAGTCTCAAGCCGTCTGGAGCACCGTAAAATCATCCGGCCAAACCGGATAAAGGGGTACACGGGGGTGCGACGTTGCAAAATGCGATGACCGTTTGATCAAAGCATCCATCTCCTCGGTGTTTATGAGACGATGAATGCCGTTGAAATTCAGCTTAAACCAATATTCGACATTCCTAACGAGACAAAAAATGGCCGTGGGTGGTGGCAGGTCAATGCCACGGTCATCTGGTTGGCCACAAGGGTTGCTCGACCCCGGGGATGCGACACAAACCTCTGTATCCAGTATCTCCAGTTACTGTGTTTCAGCAAAGGCAACTGGCTTCGGACGGATGAGTTGCCTGGGAGTAACCGGGTGAGGAAATCCTCAAACGCTTTCTGGGTTGAAAGGATTTGCGCTTTCGTCGATGCATCCATCAGACTCCAGGCTCTGTGGATGATAGCCATGTCGTCGCCGAATGAGCTCTTGGACTTTGTTGCTTCGACGTTATACCTCAAGCGGAGGTGTGCCAGAGGATTTACTGATAGGAATTCGGCCGAGTAGAATTCTACCGGCCACATGGTCGTCTAGGGGTAAAGAGGAAGTAGGTAAGCAGACGGTCACAATACTCCAAATAGAGTTAGTTACTTACGAGTTTCGTTTGCTGTAGATTGGAGTCTCGGAATACCCCAGTGCCAGCACTTATGGGCAGTCCATTCAGTTGCAGAACAGCGGCCCGTCTACGTTGCCCAGCTTCTAGTTTGATCAAGACATCGGCTGGTAGGTTAAGGACAACAAGATCTTTGGGCGATTTAGCCCTGAAGTTCTGCAAGAGGGCCTTCTTTCTGGAGCAACTTTAGTAACTGTATTTTGCAACGCTTCGAGGGTCTCGTCGTATGCACTAGCTTGACAGCGATTATCCTTATCCCACCGACGATCGCTCACTTTGACCTGAGACACGAGATTTTCCACGTGATTTGCATCAATGAGCGATTTGCGTCCAAGCTAGTGCCCCAGCAGGTGTTGAGCTTGGCCAGGTCGACAATGGCGACGATCCTCAGGCCAGTCCCCAAATTCGAGGCTTCGAGATTAGGGGTCGAGGAGGTCAGCTTGGACAGATCTCCGCTTTTTTGGCCGGCTGGGTGTCTCAGGGTCGTCATCTGGGGCTTCGTTGAGCTTCAAATTTGAAAATGCGTTGGCTGCATCCATTTCATGTGATTGCGGCAGAGAAAACAAGAGAAGAAAGAAACCACATTATCAACAAAAAGAGACAGGAATTCTTTGATGGGGCTTTCTGGTAATGCTCTGCATATTGGTATGAAGACATGGGGAAAGATCGTGGGAAAGGCTCCCATCAGGGATGCTCGACAGGAGGGGGGGGAAATGTGTTGGGGAGGAAAGGAGGGAAGGTGGGAGATGGAAGTCCTTCTTTATAGACGAGGGAGGGTAAACAATGCAAACGTCGGGACTTAACCAATCATGCTGCCAACCCAGCTGACCAAAATAATGTTGCCCCGTTTCTCCGTTTGCACGACCTGGGCTTGGCAAGAAAGCAGCATGAGACAAATTGGGACGAATTGATGCCTACCTAAGGGGGGCAACACTCACCGCGGCTGTCATATTGGGAATCGCCGGGCATCGAGACGCGCTGGCTGCCTGCAGAAAAGAAACGAATGGAAGCGCGGTATTCAATTGCAAACCAATCATTAACCTTTTCAGAAAATATTGAAAAGCGTGAATCGGGGTAAGCAAACGTAACACCGCAGAGCTGATAGAAACCGGAGGTGCCTTGGAGAGGCACCAGAGAACCAGAAGTGCTAGTTGTAGGCACGCATATACACCGATAGCAACCTGTCTGTTATTAGAATCTATATAGGCGCAAGGCGGAGGATCGGCATACGAGCTTGAAAATATGGATAGCAGCTGGTCGAAGCTTGATATTTTGGCTGTACAGTTGCGCCAGTCGAAAAGGTGCAATCACCACCAACAGGGCGGCCGGAGCAAGTGAGAGCATGCTCTCCTCGAACAGAACTATGTGACGTTAGTTAGCTTTATTGTTGATATAGTATGGTTTTTTCCTACCAGTGAAATCAAATCCACCGCGACAATTGTGCGTCTTGACCTGGGGCCCAAACGAGCCATCGCCGCAGATGTCCCTGACCGACGACGACATGGCAGCTGATATAATTTGGATCTGAGTTGGTCAATGTATATCAGGATGTTCAGGTCCAAGCATCTCATCGAGTAACCACAGCGATTGAGAAGAAAACAAAACGAATTTCGACATCTCTTTGTCTGGGGAGGGGAGGTGTCGAGAGAGAGAGATAAGGAAGGCACGCTGGACAGGCAGCTGCGTTTTGAGTGAACTCCGAGCTCCGCGATGTTGGCGCAATAAGAGACCATTCTTTATCATCACGAGTGGCGCACCAACAGCGAGTAATAAATTGTGCTAATTTCTAGTAATCCTTTGGAAACTGGGTTTTCGCGTATTTAATCTACAGCCCCTGGTCGGCTGGTCGACATAACTGTATACTCGTCACGTTGCTTCCCCCAACCCGAACCCGAAGACGAGAGTGCCGGTTTTGTCCCAACTCACACTACAATGCTTCAAAAATCATATAATATTATTATTGAATCCCAAATGGTGGATCTAGCTAACACAGCTGCCATACAACGTCGCAGCCGCAATGCTGTATAATCTGCAAGCGAGTCAGTCCATCTTCTCATCCATGAACCAATTTTTAGGACAGAAGCCCGCGTACTGAAAATAATAGGATGAATGAGCAGACGACTTCCTGGCTGTCGACCAAAAGGATCTGTAAGAATGCTCTGCTACTTGGAGTTATCGACACAAGACCATGCAGCCGAACCCCCAGACGCCCTGTAGTCGTCAATGATGCTAACAATGGATCCATAAGTCCCACCAATCATCAAGAATGTTCCAGCAATGATAACAAAGCCGCACCACATTACCATGAGAGTCCACCTGGTAGACCGATGGATTCTACCTTGGCTCCAGTTATCATACAGCCACATGCCGGCCATGGGCTGGAAGCAAAGAGGAACACCAAACAGGGCACCTACAAGGGAAACAAGGTCACCGAAGACGGGGATGGCGCTGGCAATAATATAAGCAATCAAGGCGGTGCCAATCGTACAGGAAAGCCAGGTAACCCAGTGCTTCACCGTGTTGGTGCTGAGGTGCTTGGAGCCGTGCAAGATGCGAACAAAAATATACTTTGACGGCAGCTAGAGCGAATAATTAGAATCATTTTGCACCTTCTTTGAGCCTCATAAGAGGGACTTACATGGATAAAGAGCAATGTACTGGCTAGCAACCCTGGCAGCGCAAGGCCATAGCAGACTTTCTTCATTGTCGAGCCGGCGGAGCCAAGCGCAGGGGAGGACACGTAGGATCCGCAGAAATAATAGACAACGATGCCAGTGGTGATATAAAAGGCAGTTACAACAAGTTGACAGACCGCTAGTGATCGGTTGTAGTGGCGAGGGTCCCGCATCTCAGACACAATCGAGAAGAACGCCGGTGTGCCTGCATATGCAAACACCATTGACGACAATGCTGTGGCTGCTTTGCTGAATGACGGGGTATTAACGATCTTGTAATCGGATTTCCAAACATCTGTGTGAGGAGCAGCAGCGGGACGATCTTGGACTCCAACAGCGATGGTCACGGTGAGAACTGCTCATCAGTTAGATGTAACCGAGATGGAGTGAGAAGGAAGACTTACTTGAAGTGAGAATGCAGATCAAGCCAACCCAGGCGAGCCAAGAGATACGACCAAGTGTTTGGATATTAGCCAGAATGCCTGCCACAATGGCGGCGACGGCAACATAGACGGCGGTGCAGGTGGCATGAGAGGAGACAGCATTCAAACCGATAGAAATGCCTAGCATTCCAGAGCCGGCTGAAAAGGTCCACGCTGCCGCACGTCAGCAAGGTCATTGTCTCCTGTCAAGACAAACTTACAAAGAACAAAAGCAATTCCTAGTGCAATCTTTCCAGGCCTACCAAGCAGGAGTCCGCCGACATCATCGATGCCATAGACCTCCTGATGTCGAATCTTGACAACACCAACAATGTACATTGACCAAGTTGTGATTGCCCCAATGGTACATAGGCAGATGACGCCAGGAACTATTCCTAGGGCATCGAAGGCGGCTGGAATAGAAAGGACACCGAGACCGATTTGCGTCTTCAACATCAGGACACTTGTGCCCAACCACCCTACCTGTTTCACGAATCAAAATATTAGATCATTGAAGGATGAGTATAGCATGAAGAAGGGAACACTTGCATTGCGGTAATTAGGGCCTTCTTCAGTGAGTTCGCCAAACACAGCATCACGAGTATACGTTTGGCCTTCGGCTTGAGTGGGTATATGAGTCAGGGACGAGTCTTCCTTTTTCTCCAAGTCCGCCATCGTGAGCTTTATATCATTGAGTATGAGTAGAGAGCAAAATGAGGGTAATAGGAGAATCAGACATGCATTTATACCCTTGACACCACGTCTCCCTTCCGGGCCCCCTTGCGCCTTTGCGGTCTTGTAATTGCACTGTTCTCACGTTACACCGAGACTTCTGCGGAGGACTACATCGTGCCACTTATGAATTGACTCGCAGCCTCTAGGACATGTCTTATTAGTTGATCCAAACGAGACAAGGCCAGTCAACATTGTTTCTGAATCGCCGCTATCGATTGGCTGTATCAGGATCTTCCATGCGCTTCAGCCAAATGACATCTTCAACCCACGTCGGTACATTGAATATATGTAATGTAGTTCAAACATTGCTATTGGATGTAACGGCCAACCCCGGCTCCCAGTCAGAATGAGGATGATTCAAACTGCAAAAGAATGGTTGATCGGGGGTTGGGTATGCCTACCGAGGTGCTGATATATGCATGCTCACAGTGGTGAACGTCCTAAATATATATACAGTGGAGGGACAAAAGCGTTACACCCTCGGAGTACATTATGTTGCGTCGATCAGCAATGATTATAATTATCTAGAGCCCTTCTCAGAGAAATATTATATTTTCTTCATTATCCTCTCAGGAGGTCTTCAAATTATCTTTTGTCTTGTATATATAGACGGGCATCCGTCAGCACGCAGGCAGCTGAACTCCGAACTCCGAGGTGTTGGTTGGTGGAGTGCGCTAAGACTCAAAGACCTTTAGGCTTGTGCTTATTATTTTTGTCCATACAAAAGAAAAATTTACAATTGAATGGCGCGAGTAGCCTCATTCACTGATGGTTCCAGACCTATAATCTGGGGGCTAAGTTCTGTCGCTGAACCTCGGTTCTTTGATTGGGCCCGTGGGATCTCCGCTGGCTCCAACCTTTAAATCCATCTTCTTTCTACAATGGCTCTCGGTTATCTCCTACAAGCCTTTTTAATCGCCAAATAAAACGTCAAATTCTATATATCAGGCTTACTCCATAAGCGTACGACCACAGGAGATAAGGCGATTTCCCCTGCTAGAGTCCCAGGCAGATCCGTTGCGAAGACTTCTTTCACGGACCTCGGCACAATGTCCGCCGATACATTCAAGGGCTGGGTCGCCCACGATGCCACGAGCCCACTGAAATTCACAGATTTTAATCCAAAGCCGTTTACACCGAGCGACATTGAGGTCCGCGTTACACATTGCGGTATCTGCGGAACAGACGTTCATACTCTACGCTCCGGCTGGGGTCCGGTCGACTACCCTTGTGTCGTGGGCCATGAGATCGTTGGTATCGTCGAGCGGGTAGGCTCCGGCGTCGCGACACTGGCATCGTCTAAAGCCTCTAGGGAAATCCGTGTTGGCGACCGAGTTGGTATCGGTGCACAGAGCATGTCCTGCTTACGCCCCGATTGTGAGGAATGTTCCCGTGGGAATGAGAGTTATTGTTCCCGCCTAGTAGGCACATATAACGGGCGATACCCGGATAAGAGCAAGACATATGGTGGATATGCGAGCCGATGGCGCGGTCCTGCCCATTTTGCATTCAAAATTCCCGACTCCTTGCCTTCTGCCGACGCGGCACCACTGCTGTGTGGTGGCGTGACTGTTTTCCGGCCCTTGAAAAGATATAACGCTGGTCCGGGAAAAGCAGTGGGCATTATTGGGGTTGGAGGGCTGGGACATTTAGGAATATTGTTCGCAAAGGCTTTGGGCTGTACTAAAGTGGCGGCTATCTCGCGAACGTCGAGTAAACGCAAGGATGCAATGGAAAGGCTAGGCGCGGATGTTTTCATTGCTACTGATGAAGATGAGAAATGGTCAAGGAAAAACTCCCGCTCTCTCGATTTAATTATTTGTACGGTGGATGCTCCGAATTTGCCACTGAGCAAGTACCTGCACCTGTTAAAGGTGGGCGGCTCATATGTTCAAGTTGGAGCTCCAGAGGGACCTTTGCCGGGATTGCACGCGTGGTCGTTGATCCAAAAGGAAATTCAGGTTACTGGGTCAAATATCGGGTCTCCGGATGATATCAGGGAGATGCTCCAGTTGGCGGCCGAGAAGAAAGTACGTCCATGGGTTCAGATACGACCCATGACTGAAGTTAATGCTGCTTTGGCGGATATGGATGCTGGAAAAGCACGGTACCGATATGTGCTGGAGAATGATGTACAATCAAAGGAGGCGAAATTATGAGTTCGAAGAAGTTTCTTTCGAAAAAGGGAAGATCAATACAATTAAGCCTACGGACTAACTCGCTTTCAAAATTTGACTCGTAATTAAAGGTACTTTTTGATAGATATAGTCATCTCCCTCCAGTTAACTACCTGCCGAATAGGGTAGTTTTAGGTTTTAGGGTTAGGGTTTAAGAAAACACTGCCTCGCCACCTGCCTATTTAGGCATTTCATGCATATTGACCTCTAAAGCGCTCTCCAGCCTCGAGGCTCCGAGATTTCCGATCTGAATTGTTGGTTGGTAAACATGTGGCGATTGCGATGAAAATGTGATTTGTGCGTTGCAGGTGCAGATGCAGATGCAGATGCAGATGCATGAAGTCATCCATCACGATGCATTGACCTCTTGTGCATGATTTGCAGCCATAAACTAGTGCATGTGTACGTATTCACCAAGTACAAAGAAAGAAGAGACCAGAAAAACAAACCATGGAAGGCGCGGACTTAGGAGGGATCTTACTCCCCATCCAACCAACCAATTCCCCATCAGGACACCATCACAGTGGACATCCATGAACTTACTCGGTTCCCGCAAAAGATGAAGAGATCTTTTCCGATATTGTATCAGCAAGTAGGAGAAACACAATCCCGTTGGAGAAATGGAGCTTTGGCTGTTTCCCGTGGAATATCCGGCTCTTTGAAATGGATACGTATTGCGTATCATTTTTTACAAACTTGGGACAAATACGTACGCCTTCAGTACATACTACATAGTCCGGACTCCGGGGTTTAATCGTTCAGCTTTTAGGGGGGGGGCTCGAGATTGAATTTGGGCTAGACTCTACTTAAGCATTAGCGGCTGGTTTTAGTGCTGAGATCGTCAATGGTGCGATCGAGATCGCCTGCGTGCCAGTGCGTGGTAAACTAAACTTACCAGTCAGCATAGAGGGAAGAGCTCAATCCCCAGTGCTGTGGCGAAAAGCGAGATTAAAAAAAAGCAACAGCATATCATGCAAGCTTGCTATTGGTAGGTAGATCGTCTGGATGATACCCTGTTTCCATTCATGTCTTTGTTGTTGTTGCTTCGGCCCTTCAGATCTGGGCAGGGACCCTTTGTTTCGGAGAGCAATTGACCATTTGAAAACCGGAATTTTGGAGAGAATAGGGTTTATTAGAGCGGGCAGGCAAATGCTAATACACTACAGGCTATGGAGTACTGTGTATCGAGTACTACGTACCAACTAGGGCTTACGGGGTAGATCAAGGAGGAGCTTTGACACCGCCACCCCCCATTTTCACATGGCACCAACAGATTGGAAGCACGGCATGCATGGCATAGCCCTCGATTGCCACCGGGCTTGTATGACGTGCTCAATTTCATCATTGCTTTTTTCATTCTGTCTTTTTTTTTTTTTTTGTTAGATCTTGTTTCTAGCCCCTGCTCGTCCGCTGACACTCCCCGGCAAAAGACGGAAAATGTGATCAGACCTGTTTTTGTATCGATCAATCAATTCATCATAGGTGTGGCGTAAATCCGCTTATTTAAAACGGTAGACAAACCAATAGATCCAGGGCTCGTGGGTAGACATGGGGGGCCATTGGAAGCATAGCTAGAAGCTTACCCACCACTACGCACATGCAGCAGTCTAGTATCAAACAAAGCCCCTCAGTCCAGATCTTGCACAGCCTCAGCTACCACTCTCACAAGCCACCGGGGCGCCCGATAGAGGGGTTCTGTTGCGGAGATAGTTGCCTCAATTTCAGGTCGAAAGCTAATTCCCCTCCAATGGCATGTCCTGTCTTGGAGAATCTTGGTGGGGAGAGGGCAGAAATCATGTCGTCACATAATTGCTTTTGTTTATCCATTAGTGGGTTTTGATAACCCGGGCCTATTGCATTGATCGATAGAGCAGGCTAGACATCTGCATTGGTTGGGGATCACGTTGGAAGTCTCGGATATGGTCTCAATTCGGGCTGATTCGTTGCAGGCCAATGAATCACAGGAGATCGTCCATTGCCCCTCATAATTTGACATTATTGGTAGAGATTCTCATCACTTAGATCCTCACTGCTTTTTGATCTTGGATTGCTAGAAACGTGGGTTAAACTATAAGTATAAATAGTGGTAGTTTTCCCTTCCAAAGCTCCATCTCATCTTTGAGAAATCACTTAACCCTCATCTTTTCTCTATACAAGCCATTGGATTTATAACCCTAATCCAAAACCCTAGCCCTAATCAGTTCCCTTATTTTTCTTTACCCTTAAAACATCATGAGCCACTCTCACGGCGGCGGCCGCTCCGGTGGCTTTGGAGGAGACGACGACAGCTATGGAAGCGGAAACCAAGGCTCAGGCTTCGGAGGAGGTAACGATTCTGGCTTCGGCGGCGGTGGCCGAGGCGGTAACGACAGCAGCTTCGGAGGAAGCAGCGGCGGCCGTGGTGGTGATAGCTACGGCGACAGCAACCAAGGATCAGGCTTCGGAGGAGGCAACGACAGCTATGGCAGCGGAAACCAAGGCTCTGGCTCTGGCTCTGGCTTCGGCGGTGGCCGTAGTGGCGGTGATAGCTATGGCAGTGGAAACCAAGGATCAGGCTTCGGAGGAGGAAGCAATGACTCCGGCTTCGGCGGCGGTAGTGGCCGTGGTGGAAGCGATAGCAGCTTTGGAGGAAGCAGTGGTGGCCGTGGTGGTGGTGATAGCTACGGTAGCGGAAACCAGGGCTCAGGCTTCGGGGGAGGCAATGATAGCTACGGTAGTAGCAACCAAGGATCCGGGTTTGGAGGAGGAAATGACTCTGGCTTCGGCGGTGGTGGTGGTGGCCGTGGTGGAAACAGCGGTGGCTTTGGAGGTGGTAACGACAGTAGCTTTGGCGGTGGTAATGACAGTAGCTTTGGCGGTGGTAGTCGGGGTGGAAATGATAGCTATGGCGGTAGAGGAGGTAGTGACTTCTAAGCACTGTCTCTGGTTGTGAGAGAAACTTTTTTATTGTTAAGCATGGAAACTTGGAATGGGATATCTTATATGTTTTACCATGTCTATTTGTTGATCAATCTTGTGCCGATTCTACTGATGTCACTTATGATCTATGACATAGCACTTCGTTGATGCAAAGTTCCTTGATCGTCTCATGATATGTATTCAAATGATATCAATAAACCAGACAGTAGCTGGGATTGTAAGAAGGAACAAAACTAGCACAGATATCGACATAGCATATCTTCTCAATCATAAGCTGCTGTGATCAAAGCTTGATAAGGTATCTACCCACAAATAAAAGTTTTTACACCCGACTAAAACGCCCAGCAATGCCATCTCAGAACTCCGGTAGAGTAAACCCAAACAAAGAGATCTTTTCTTTCTTCATGAGCTGTCTTCTTCAACACCATCCGACTTGGCTTTTGACTTCTTTTTCTTCTTTTTCTCTGTATTATCATCTCCATCCTCGGCATGCTTCCGCTTCTTCTTCTTTTCCTTTTTGTCCGCTTGTTCGGTAGGAGGCACAAAGTCCTTTTCACGTTCTTTCATCTTTTCTGCTCTCTTCTCACGCTGCTTTTCTTGAATCTCCTCATTGCGTGCACGCGCCTTGGCCTGTTTTGACAAAAAGTACTCGCCAGACTCCAACTCCTTGTCGATCTTGCTCTTCTCTTGCGGTGGTGGGAAAGGTGTGTAAACCTTCTTTGTCTTATCGGTAACATTGTGGGGAACACGACGTTTCGACAGAGTTCGTTTCTTGAAATTGGGTAAAAACCGATCCCAGGATTCCGTAGCCAGCGATGGGTCTTTGGCAAGTTCACGTTTTATCATGAGTTCTTTAATGTAATAAATTGGGTGGATGTTTGCCATGCAATCTTCGACGACACGCCGAACTTCCTTCAGTCCTTTGAATGGGCCCATGGCAGACACGGTGTTTCCTTGGACGAGAATGTATGTGCTGGTCAGAAGCTCAAGAGCTTTCAGTGTAGATCCTGATGGTCCGAGAATACGTTGTCGGCGTTTAACAAAGCGCTCCTTGTTGTTGACAAGGTTACGAATTTTGATAATATCACATGCGACTCCATCGTCCAGAATTTTAATGGCCTAACTCACATACTCTCATTAGCAACGATCTCAATCAGCAATACAGCCACTTAGTATAACACTAACCTGCTGCACCGGCACACTTCTAGAAAGTAGCTTGATAAGGTCGCGACCTTTCAAGATCGCTGCAGGGTCGTACGTCTTTCTCGTAGTTTTGACGGTCATGCTACCCTCAACCAAATCCAAAGTGCAAGCAATACCATGCTTCTCCAATGCCCTTGTGATCAGCGGCCATGCTTCCTTCAAATACACTTCGCGATATTTAGGGAATAGAGTCGCAAACGACGATTCTTCAGCGAATGTGCCGCCGGTGTTGTCCTCGGGCTTGAATTCATCGATCTGCAGATTAGGTGCACGCCATGTTAGTCGATGTTCTTCTTCCTGCTGGGCTATTGAAGAGAAATTTGACATGTCCGACTAACCTTCCACTTGTCGATATCATCCGTATCCCACGGTTTGTCCCTTTTATACGTCGAAGGCATTTTGAATTGTCGGAATGCGATTCTGCGCACAATTTGTCCGTGAAGCAAGAATTTAACTGGGGAAGGAAGGCCGCGGCGGAATAGCGCCGACTTTTTTTTTAGCCGTCCTAAAGCGGTAACGTATTTCACGGGTAAACGGTCCACACGGGTAAACGGTCCACTCCGGAACAAGAAGTTCATTATTTCTATACAAAATACATACAAAACACAAATAAATTATTTAATTAACTATCGGTTTTGATTTGGACACCGATTACGCCTATGCCCTGGTTCCCAGCAATACGTACACGTAGGTGGTGCGCGCTAAGGTCGCTGCGAAGCTTCATTATGATTGGTCAACGGAGGGGCCTCATAAGCTTCATTAAGCTCTTGAGCAAGCTCTCGGCCTTCGGAAACAGTCAAAATACCCTCATTTAGAAGGGCTCGAGTACGGCGAGTACAACGTTTTTGTAGTTGATCAACTACTTCGCGTAGATTATAATTCTCACTTGCTAAAATGGCAGCATTATGCATAGTAATCAATAACCCTTTGATCAACTGATCTAGGGCTTGACTTAACGGCGAATTTAATTCCAAATTGGTCATATTAAGAAGCTTTTTAACGCTCTTTGCTTGCTTTGTCAACGTACGAGAATTATAAGGCATTTTAAAGCTCCAAGCACGACTGCTTGATATACTAGACCAACTCAACGCTTGTATAGGCTCATGGATTGTAATTTGTAATTGAGATAAGACTTTTTGCAAATCATATGGCACAATTCCGGAATGTGAAAAGCCAGCTTTAATATTTTGTATAGAATAAGTTTAAAGCCATACAGACATAAGCATAGCAAGAAAATCAGACTTATCAACATAATAAAGTCCAAGCCGAATCCAGTTCTCAATCGCAGTTCCATATAAGCACTTCAAAACGGAGAAAACGCCAACGTCTAACGGTTGAAGCAGGTGTGAAGAGTATACAGGTAGACAGCATATAATAATATTATTATTACTGCACGCTAGATCGAATTCCAATGTTAAATGGCTGCTATAACCATCTAATATTAAGAGCCGATAACCGCCAACTGTGAGCGGTCTTATAAAAGGTTCAAATATCTTTTCAAGCCATTGTAATCCCAGTTCATCGGACATCCAACCCTTTAGCGAATGGGTTATTGACCAATCATGAGGCAATATTAGATCCATATACCAATCGGCTTGATTATACTTTGATTTGAAGATAATCAATGGAGGTACGACAACGCCACTGCTACCTATACATTCAACGACTGTTACCCATTCCCAATTTCCAGGTTGAATGATACTTGGTTTGCCTAAGCAATCAGAGCTACATATAACTTTTGCTATAGTTCCAATCCCCATAGCAAATCCAGTCTCATCAAAGTTGTATATATCGTCATCAACAATTCCATATTGCTGTTTTAGGCAGAGTAATAATTCGAAAAAGATGTTAATTAGGACCGGATCTTCGCAAAGCACACGATTATAAGCCAGTCTGCGTGCGAATTTAGATTTAAGATCTGGTTGTCGCTTCAAAAATGATGTTATCCAGTTGACTCCCACTTTCTTAGGCGTTTTGGTTGGATCTCTTTGAGCAAGTAAAAGATTCGCCATTTGTTGAAGCATTGAAGGCCTTAGAGGCAATCCTCAACGTTCTAATGAGAGTATCCAATTTCTAAGCGAAGCCTCCTCAGTTAGAGTAATTTTCCAACGATCAATTCCTGCCTCTTTTTGGGTACGCCGTCCCTTGAGGCGATTTAGAAGAGTTGTTTTGGAGACATCAAAAAGACGCGCAACTTTGTGAACCGACGTGATTTATTGACTATTTAACGTATTTATAGCAAGATCAAGCCTTGCTTCATAGGTAGGATCATTTTTTATACGTGTTTTCGGCATTTTTTGATGTTTTGAGGTTGTTGAGAAAATGAGTGTAAAAATCGAGTCGAAATTCAGCCGAGTGGACCGTTTACCCGTGTGGACCGTTTACCCGTGAAATACGTTAAGGCGTGGATTTCTGTTGCCTCAGGCATCAACATAGTGGTTGGAAGACATTACGCCAAAAGGATTTGTATTTACAGCAAATCTTGCAAGGACAGCCTATTAAGGAATTTAATTCATGAGAGACAACTTTCGAAGATTATGAAATGAAGGAATATCTGCCGTGGCCGCCCTTTGTTACCTAAGATGCGCTGCAATATCAATTACCTACACGAAAACACGCTTTGTAAACACAGTTGGAATTCGCACGAAAAGCCACCTTCTCCTCTCTATCAAAAATTCGTCGGAGTAATTTTATTGTCCAGCCATATCTAAATCGGGCACTAGGTTCTCATGAAAGATCGAAAGACCGTAATATGAGAAATAAGATGTGCCCGAAGCTTCTTTCTTTGCAGCTGCACCGCCATTTTGTTGAAGCCAGAGCATCCTTTCAATCTCCCTTTCAATTTTAATCGATAAGGAAGACTCGGCAAGTTGATGTTTATCCATCTCTGGTGTCTCTTCTGCAATTAACCACGATAGGGGCTCCCAGGGCGGTGAAACAATGAGCATATTTGGAATATTGGAAGGGTTGGGCGCAGTGACAAAGCTAATCTGCTACAGATCCTGGTCTTGATTTTGGGCCATATTTCCCACTGACACGATCGTGATCAAAACAACGTATCGGCTAAACAATTCCGCGCAATCCTTCTCGACGTAGCATGATGCCGCAGGCATGCGGTTATTCGTTCTGGGTTAATCCAATCTCAGTAAAGCTCGTTGAATGGTGATCTAGGGCCCTAGCTGGGTTCAAACAATTTAGACTTGCATGCATTTTCGAGAAGTCAGAGAGTTTGGGGAGAAACCTGAGGAGAGACATGAGCTCGAACGCAGTCTGCGTTGCGCTGCGTTCTCGCTTCCGAATCCCGATAGTCATTTCAAAATGAGGCATGAACGGATAGCCAATCAATTATGTTCCATCGACCGCTTTATCTGCCCCCTTGTGCAAACGTTGAATCCACGCTAGACATACACATCATGTTCTCAGCTGCGAGTGCAGGCGACAATGGAAGCGAAGACTGAATAAAGTTCACTAACTTGCCTCATAAACAGCGCCTGCCGGTAATTCCTAGCGTCGCCAATATCTCATAGGTGGTTGGCCTATAGCCATTTTTCTCCCACAATAATCTGTTATTCCATCTGAAAGGTCTTTCGCACGGTGGAATGGTCATGGCATATTGTCGCGATCAGGACATGGAGATATTCGTGGAACTCAAGAGTGCAGATCGGCGTTACAAGGTGAATTTCTTTGGCAAGATTATCCCGATAGGCAGCTGCTAGATATTCGAGGGCATGTCTTCGCGGTCAATTGGGTAATATCTCGAGCGATGCACACAAAATCCGGCCATCACGAGGGGCACGTGCAATGCTGGAGTCACGGGGACACTCTTTAAGGAAGGTGGTGGCCACTTGCTCTTTCCATCCAGAGCAAGTCAGGTGATGGCAGTCTATGCCTGCCTGCCTTTGGCCTTTCTGCGACCAAGCACACGACATGGAGTCGACAACCTTTATGTCGCTCGCTTAACATTACTTGTTGTCAGGCAGAGAGAGAAGAAGAAGATACAAAGGAAAGAGTGCGTGTTCATCTATTTTCAACGACGTGAGGAAATATTTCGTCGAGAGCCCGTGGTTGCTAGCGGCTTCGAAACCATTGCCATCTATCATCTGCAGTAGACTGATTGTACAACAGTAAGGTATTATGTTGGTTTTCGACCGATGGCTACATATCTAATTTGCATCAGCAGGGTTAAAATAATCTCGGACCACCGACCACCTACAACGGAAAATAAGCTTTTAAGCTAGGATCGTCAACCTCAGCCCTAGCTCGATCGATTAAGGCGTTGAAGTCACGATGGGACATGTGCAGCCGCTGCGTCAATGGATAAAGCGCCAGTGATTCCAGGAGTTGATGGACATTGGATCGGTTCGCAGCACCAATTTGACGCATACGCGGGTCTTGTCAAGGATTAGCTCAGTGTGTAAGATCAAGCAGGAGGAATTTTACTCTATCATACCGCTTGACCAAGGAGACACAGGCAGCTGGATCATTCTCATGTCGACCTCTTGCAAGCCTGCTGCTGTCATTAAACTTGCAAGCCTAGGCGCGACCCTCAAATCTTTGATATCTCCCAAGGCGTCCATATACTTCCTACTCCATTCCCTTAGGGCATGTTGATCGGTTATGGAACCGTTGTCTGACTGAACATTGAAATATATTTCCGCCATTTGGACCCAACCTCCGCGTTTCGTCACACTATTGCGCCAACTCCGTTAGGTACTTGTAATTGTGCATCGCGAGAGCATGGCAATTCGATCGTCTTACCGTACTAGATCACGAACGTACGATGTCCAGCGAGATCGAGCAACCCCAGAAGCAACGAGTCTTGAGTGTACAAGATCGAAATGTCGCGAAGGGAACGTGAAGGAACGATTGAGATCATCGACCTGGTTTTCGACTGAGTTAGTACCACGTTCTGTCCCAAGCTCGCGTGTTGTTTCATTCCCAGATGCTGCTTCCAGCCTTTCCGGTACGGCGTGAGTGAAAACATATGAGAAAGTCAACTCGACTAGCAAAGAAACAGCCTACTTGTAACCACAAATTCTCAGGTGCATCAAATGGCTGCATATGCGGTGATATATCGACTCCAATTACCTAGTGATACACATCGTGAGCGACCGAGAGTTCATTTCGAAGTTGCATTTTATAGAGATACCTGACAATTTGGGTATCGCTCCGCCACCTCCATCGCCCAGTGTGCAGCTCCATAACCACAGTCCAATACTCGTCGAGGATCACGAACCGGCGGAAATATCAGGCGATTGTCAAAGACCAGGTTGAATACTTGTTGCTGAAGTTCCAGTCGATCAATCTCAGACTAAAGAAGTCAGTAATTTCATGCAGATGCAGGATCATTCCCTTGGCCTATTGAAGCCGGCACGTACATCATCGACAGGGCAAAGATAGATACGGTTGCTGACTGAATACCGCTGGAATTCACGGCCGTGGATAACGACAATTTCCTGCAAAGCGCTGTCTAGCGATGTGGTACCCACGTTTGGGTTGCTAGAGCACTGTTAGTTGGATCACTTGTTATAGTGGTGGATGCTCCTGAGTCTATACCTCATGATCCCCAAATCAAACTCTCAACGGCCTTGGGAATGTCGGTTAGAAGCGATTCGTCAAAGTTTTCCATGGAACCTATCAAGTTGGGATGATGGTGCGAAATCAAATTCGACGAAAAGGTTGAATACAGTCGTTGAAACAGCAAAGAAAACAACTTTTTCGTGCCAGATTTGACAGTAACCGAAATGCGAACCTGCAAATTTTTAGTTTGTTGGCATAGTCTTTGTTCAGTTAAGGCACAGTCGACTTCCTGAAATAGTTGCCGCGAAAATGGGGTATGATACTAGGCGGCTTGATACAATACGAAAACAAATGTTCAGTTCAAGGAAGCCCTGACATTTGTATTACCGGCCGCAGATTGATTCGTACCCTCCCCAATGGGCGATCTGCAGAAACGAGATTCACAACAATATTAGTAACTTCATGTCACCTACGGTTCCTCATTTGCCTCGGCATTAGTCAACGAGATGATGTCGTGAGGGCTGCCGTTATTAGAGGTATTGATGCTCTTTTTCATTGTGGGAACTGTTTGATACCATCTGGCAGGCATAGGCGCTTAGTGTGAAGTGTGCCACAGCCGTCGTGGCTGTAATGTTGCCTAGAAAGCGACCCATGTATCCTGATCTTTGAGCGATGATCGAGCAAGCTAATGTACAATGATTGGTGGTAGCCACGCCAATATGGCTCCCACTAAAGAGCAGTCTTCCGATGCATTGAGAGCCCACTGTGTGGACCCAAATACACCACCTAAAGGATGGAGTGTTCATGTGTTCAGTGTTGGAATCCCGAAATGATTGACAAGGCAAACACCGAAGCCCTGACAAAGAAAGGTCCACCTAATATATTGTTCACCAGGTGCAGACAGACGAATGTGACTTGTACCTATTTTAAATAAGACATCATTGGGTTTGACGCGGTAAGAGAAAACTGCCTTGTCGTTATCCTTCATCTGAGCTAAGGGAAACAGCCTTGAGATTAGTCTATTCTACTCGACAAGGCTAAGAGCTCTAGGAGGTACGTCTTTGTGGAAGAGAGCGTTCGTTACCATCATGAAATGCGCATATCGCCCCGAGACGGTGAATTTACCAGACTGCTCAAAAGTAGAAAGATTCAGCTCAACCTGTCAGCATCGAAATGTTTTTGGGACCAAGCCATGACCTTATTTGGTGGCCGCAAGGACACAGCATAATAGTGCTCTGTTAAGTTGTCCTAGCAAAGAAGTGCCGGAAATTTTACAGAGCTAGCTTTACTAAATTGAGTAGTATCTGTCGGCCCTGACCAAATGCAATTATGCAGGTCTCCGTTCGCCAAGTTTGCTGAGAAATCTGATTGAAACTCACCGCCCCTTTATGCGGCCTACGTCAAGTGGTCAAGCCTTTCGAGACCGGTAAAGAGCAGAGTGAAAAAGCGTTACATTTAGACCAGGAGTCCGTACGGAGTCTCCGTCTAATGATCAAAAATCGTGGTCACAGCAGACTCTCATTCGACAGAAAATCAAGGACGATGAGGATTGGTTACGAAACAAGCAAGCCTCCACGAAGTCGAGGACATTTTGGGGGTTTCGCCCCGTAATGTCATACGCAACTTATTCCTGTTTACAAGAAAGCCGGTTTTACAACAACTCAGTGGGACTTCCTGAACTTAATCTCATCAATGGGGTCATTGAAGAGCATTCAAGATATAAGGAGGGTCTAATATTGTGGCAATGTTGACGATGTCTGTGTGTTTAAGTTATGCCAATGGCTGACGATGTCACACTGCGTTGTTTACCACTGGGCTGGCGCACCATTTCGTAGCGCCCGCTTACCCGCGACTGAATAATACATGGTCCGACGCATGTCAGAATGATCATGCACGAGATGGACGGGATCGGGTAAGTTCCATCGTGCTATCCAGACTGTCGGGACGGTTGCTGTGCAAAACAAAAGGAAACGCAGAACTTAGGGAGAAAGGGGGACAGTTTAGGGAAAAGGTTACCCGTCCCAGCGCCACGGTTCGCAGTGATAAGTTTCCGTCCTCTGCCGTTGTCTAATCTTGGTAGTGCCCGTTGGGTTGCGTCCACTGAACATGTAAATTCCACAGCCTTCGACGTCGACTGCGCCGGATTTGAACAGCCCACGATCCTTCTGGAGCCTCTGAGTGAGAATTTGGCATTTCTTCTCGCCAGAAGCAGCGGGCGTTTCACTCTGGCAACGGCAATTATTGCATTTCAATACGGGCTGGATAGCTGAAGCCAGAGGGAGCTAGTGGGACTCTAGTCGGCGAGCCTACTTTAGTTACCTTGCCCTAAGCCTGACGGCTTGTCGGTGCGGCCCACGTCAAGCGTTTTCTAAAGCAATAAACTAATAACGCTCCGTCGTGGGACAAATACTACGGAGTACAGAGTTCGAGGAGCCACTTGGCGAGTGAGCTGCTTAGTTGACTGGTCAGCAGTCTTGATTGGTGTTGTCACTAAAACGCTGTCTATCCACTTTTCAGACTGGGATTTTTACCGAACTACATACAGAGTTCGTTACAGTTTTTCACAACGAGGTCACAGGGACAGTCATGCATGCATATTGGCTTGACTTGGGAGCGTGGAAAATTGAAGTTTTTGTCCATCCACCCGGCCGCCGACTATCCGTCTCTTGCAGAGGTTTCTCTCTATCATATCACCCAGTGCTCTTTTTACGCATCAACACGCGCATGCCTCGCAAAGCAGGTAGAATACTAATACAATACCCCCACCTTTTTGTTTTCGGGAACGCATAATGCGTTATGCGAGGATCGTTGTACTACAAGGCCCCGCTTGGATTCGGGCTCATGCGGCCTGCCTAATTCAGTACCTGCTTCCGCGGCTACGGCATGGTTTAATGAAGTCGGCGCTCTCTCCTTTTTACAAGGCAGGTCTACACCATCTCACAGGTTGGAGTTGGCACTAACTTCTTGGAGAGCTTATATCTGGCAAACCAACCCATGCTCTCCATTGCACTTCACGACATCCATGTTTGTGCTGCACCGGGGTTATTTGGCCCACTCAGACATTCAGTCGCACAGCACCGGGCGGTGAAGGTCATCAAGGTTATAAAGGATATGCGTTTTACATGGAGAGACCATTTTTGGAGTCAAAAACTTAGTATCCCACAGGTGACTGGGGAGAATGGGGTGGTTGACGGCTCTTCCCGAATCTCCAGTCGATAACTTTGGCATTCCGAGTGAGTTCTGCAATTGACTTCGTATTACGTACAGATTTCTGTTTACTAGAAAGATTGTGTGGCCTTGATCTATCATCTGCCGAACCAGGATTTACGTCTCGGCTACGACCACACATGCCTACGAAGGCAATCAAGCCTCGCTACATGCCAGTGTATGGTGCCAAAATATTATATGCATGCATACAAATTGTACTATTGAATCAGTGCTTATTTGGCACATGCTACTACTGCCTCTAGCGCAGTAGCCTGTTTGACGCAACAAAGGGGGAAGCTCTTCCTCAATTAAACATGTTCTTACGCGTGACCATTTGACTGTTACCAAACAACAGGACTCCAACGCTGGCCGCATCATCAATAAGCAAGAGAGACAGACCATGATGATCATTGTTTTTCAGACGGTCAAGGCACCACTTTCTCATGGCCACGTCATTATTGGATGCGTTTCATGTCCAGATATGGTGCGTTGGCGATCATTCAGGAATGTTTGGTTGAATCAGAGATGCGTATGTATCTAAATGATCATCTAGTAGCTTGTCTACGTTGAAATTACTTGAAATCAAATTATTCCGACTTGGTTGACACCCTGGTTGACAAAGTGTGCTCTCGTCCAATTTATTCGTTTATCAATTTTGTTTTTCTCTTTCATTTGTTTGGACGATATTTCAAGCTAGAGACTAGTTCCTAGACTGCATATGCAGAAAACCTAACGCGTCAGCAAATAGAATGGGCTGTGTATAAGCCAGCTGCAATGCAGTCTGCAGGTGCGGGAGAATCCATGCGTCGGCGAGCTGGAAAAGTAAAACATACCTCGTTCCGAGCTTTATGCCTGTACGTACATGCAATATTGCATTGTAAGTTCACAAGAAGAATGAGGGTATAATACATGTAAAAGGACGATACCATGGGAAATGGTGTATGTAGTAAGATTTTGAAGCGGATTGAAACTCCTCAGCCACCACATACCTACATAAATATACAGAGCGCTGTGCGGACCTGTCCGATCTATAAGTTGGTCAACTCAAGCACCCTCGAGCCTTGAACAGGTACCGAGTGACTGCTGAATACTGGCCATCTCAGCACCTAGGATGTTACACACAACGCCTATCCATGTCTCATCGAGACATCTCGCACGCAAGGACTCTTCTCCAGCTGGGGTCATGCGGGAGAAAGATTATGAGGGCGGTGGGGCTGTCGTCATTCCGTTATTGCCGTTAGTATCAGGCTATCAGCCACTTACCTAGCCCGGCGGCTATTACCGTCATGACAGTGGCGGTGGAAGAGGCTGGCATTCTTGGAGATACAAGACAATCAGCTGGCATAAACATAAGCTTGAGCAATGCAAAGAGATGGTTGTTGTCAAAAGCTCTGGATGATAAGTACGTATAGGTCTGGCTGGTTGGCCAGTCAGCGCGCTGCCCGTTGGGGCGGTGAGGGGCCCAAGCGTGTGACCCGTCACGTGCGATAGCCGCTATTGGATGGAGGCTGGCGTCATCAGGAATAGCCTCAAGCCAACCTCCGCCTCTTCTTGCGAGAAGATAACCCATTTTCACCACCAACCGACACCGTTATTATCGTGCTCACAATACACTATAACTACAACAAATCCCTTTGTCGACTCGACGTATTTCATCACCACCGTTAACGGCGAGTTTGTCTTGCTTCGTCTAACTCTGCCGAGGGTGCCTTATCCTCGCTCTTATCAGAGAGCGTCGCAGCCATGAAGCTCTTCTCCGCTCTCCTCTTCCTCGTCGCCCCCCTAGAAATCTGCGCTGCATCGCTCCCCCTGTTCGGCCAGTCGCCTATCAAGAGCCTGGACGCAAAATTCCCCGTCAACGGTGAAAATCCTCTGGAGTTCTGTGCCGACCCTACGGATGACATCCTCAACATCACCTCGGTCAACTTGACCCCCAACCCACCCGTACCGTATGTATCTCTCAACAATATGATTCTACACTATGTTATTGGAACATCTCTAATATGCTCTGTTCAAACAGTGGCGAGACCCTCATTATTGAAGCAGAAGGCATTTTCTACGAACCTGTCGAGCAAGGCGCCAAGATCCACCTCCAAGTCAAATATGGCTTGATCCGATTGCTAAACATCGAAGCCGATCTATGCGACGAGATGGACAAGAACACTGATCTGCAATGCCCTCTAGAAGGCCATCAGAAGTTTACCAAGGTAGTGGATATTCCAAAGGAGGTTCCACCTGTAAGTGTCAAGTCCCACTGCCATTATCCACCCACTGATTTTGTAACTCGATGCAATACTTACCAATCTCACAGGGCAAATATGCTGTTCTTGCCGATGTCTACACCGAGGACAAGAGCCGTGTCACTTGTCTCGAGGCCCATGATATCGTCTTCAAATAATGTATTACGTACGCCATATGTTTGATGTTGATGTCGATGCTTTGATTTGAATTTTCGATTATACGCCAACAAACTCGCCTGTTTACAACTCACGACCAACCTCCTGCTGTTTGCTTTAGCTGCCTAGTTGCCACATCAATCGGTATATCCTGGCCAAGCTTTCCATCAGCCGGGATATACGCAGCGTTCTTGCTCTTGCTTTTTTTGCCCTTATTGCGCATTGCTCATAATGTTTTGCATCGCCTAGATAGGTGGGGCGGTTCTTTTACTCTCTCTGTCTCTGTTCTGCTTGATTGACTTGATCTAATGCATGCCTGCCCTTTGCTTTTTGAGATAATATCAAATGTGCTTTCCGCGAACTCTCAATGTATATAGGTACATCGTGTGATACTCAATTGTACGTAACAAATTTGCATTTGAATTGAAATAGTCCCTACGTAGGCTGTGTAGGCTGTGTCACGACTCGAAGTCCGAGGGCTACATAAAAATCGTTGGCGTATTTTAAAAATTTAAGCTCCATATTCACATATTGGCATAGACAAGTTTATAAGTACGTAGTCTAATGAGGCAAAAGACAAAAGAGTGTGCAACAACGCCGATATACTCATGATAGATGTACTAGCTGCATGGGAAATAGAAACGAAGAAGAGCCAAACACATAAAAGCAAAAGCGCAGCAGGAGCAGCAAATCAGCCGGGCTATTCGCCAAATAGCCTCCGCACTCGTCGAAGAACACTGTCCTTCTCTGGATCGTATGGATGATCCTTGCTTGGAATCTCAAGCACTGCCGGGAAAGCGTCCGTGAAAGAGTCGACGGCAGGTCTGATACGTTCGGCGATCTGTGGAAATTGAAATCATAAGTCTTGAGATCGATAGTCTTTCCCCCCTTCCTATAATCAAAATGAAACGGCCGTACGTACATGTTGGTTGATCAATACCACGCCGATATCTTTCCTTTCCTGGGTAAAGTTCTGGAACACTTGTTCGATGGTCGCCGTTTCGGTTTTGGAATCAACAACGAGGAAATTGCGCTGCGAGTCGGGAGCTTCGGTTACATGCTAGTAAAAAGAGAAAGAATGGTTAGTCATTTGTATGATAGACAAGAGTGATTGTAGCGGTGTTTACAACTTACACCAATACCCGCCAGTAGAAGACCCGTGACAGAGCTTCAAACACAGTGGGAACCTGATCAGCATAGCCATAACAATTCTGCGATAAATAGCAACTCACTCCTCGTCTCCTATCACCGCCAGAAATTGTCGGTCCTGTTATCATCAGTGTCAATCGACTGCCGATACTGCGGGGAGAGTGAATGAATTGTGGATTGATCAATTACCTTGTAGGCGGATGCGGCGGCCATGGCAGGCGGATGTAAGGTTTCTTCGGAGACCCTTCAGTAAGGAATTGAAAGCCTTGATTTATCCACTCAATATTGTTCTTCCCCAAGCGTTCTCGTTGCGTGTCTCTTCAATCTGGAGATGTTCGGAGCTTGGGAAGCTGCGATGCATGGGTCCCCGCGTAATCAGCGCGCTAAACCGCTTTGGGTACGTTGTTGGGCAAGTTTGCCTCTTGTTTACCTTCCCGCAGCTTTCATCATCGCCTTGCAAACCGACCAGAAAACCTCGAGGGAAATACACGACCAAGAGCCGGCAAGCTCTTGAATGTTTTTCACCTATGTATAAAGTGAGAGGAAGGTGAAGAACAACTTGTCATCCGTCACCGCCGCCGCCGCCGCCCTGCGAACTTGAGCCACCATGCCTCGACTCGTTCGTCGTCAACCGCTTTCTGAGCGTATTGCCAATTTTTTTAACCCATGGGACTTTCTGCTATGGATTTCAGAGGAGGTGGATTCCAGTGACTGGGCGCAGTTGGAGAAGGATTGGGCTCAGCCTTTGGGCTTTGGTCTCAATTTTGTCTTTTTGGTTGCTAGAGCAAACACTCCTAGTCGGACGAGCTGGGCAGACGATGATATTTTTGGAGATGATGGCAGCAGGCTGTCGTTGTTCAGTTGGGCTGTAAGTGTAGTGCCTGGAAAAATTTTCTTACGAGATTCCTTTTTTTAAAGCGGTTGCTAACGTGCATCTGATCAAATCTAGGCTACATTTCTCGTGCATCTGCTTGCAATGTTCTCGGTGATCAACGCTGTCTACACATTCTGGCGCAAACGTCGATATCGTCTCTTTGAAGCTTCAATCGATAGAGCACCAGCGACAACGTCTGCGCAACGAGTACAAGTATCTTCAAATCTCATGTCCACGTCGCCGATTCGATATTTCCGTAATATCCTCACAGGCGAAACGGCCGAGTCGAGACGGCATCCGGACCCGAAACGTGATGTTTGGGAGATCGCTGTCTGGGATCCGTTCCCCTTATCACTGCGTCTCTTTTGTTCATTCAGTCCTGGCCATGTGCTCATTTATTGGCTATTCCTACCTACTCTCTCATCCGATCCCCGACCAAGCGTTACGATATTCACTACCATTGTCCTCGCAGTTCTCCTCACCATACAAATGTCCTTTATTTCAACCTCATTTTCTCAACAAACCAAGGATCTAGCCTTCGTACACAAAGAGGTCATGCATGAGTACGATACGAAATTCGTTCGCCCTCGTACCCAACCACTTATGCGAGACGTGGGTGTTCAGTTTTCAGAGGAGCACATTAACCATCCTGGCTCAGATGATAAATATAACCAAGTCGAGCTCTGGACGCCGACTCATATAATTAACCGGGGCTTCCACACAAGTCCTAACCCCAACTACGTTGCCCACGTTGATCCCAACTCAGCTGGCAGGCAGGTGTCGCCTTCTCGACGACAATCATATGTGCCATCTAGTACACAAACTGGAGTTCAAATTCAAACGCCCAGTCATCTACGAGATTCTTCACCAATTGTTCAGAATCAATTATCCAATATTCGCCAGCCACAATTCAGGCCGCCCGTATCATCAACATCAACATCTACTGGTGTAGGCGACGGCGGCAGTCTGGGTGTTTACTCTCACGCCAATTCTCCGCTTCGGAAATCAATGTCTACTAGTTTTGCGTCAGATAGGACCGGCTCGACGCCCAGCTTCAGTGATAGAATTGCTTCTGCAACCCCCTCGAGAAGGATATCGAGTCCACTGAAGCGGACAAGCACTCCGGGAGGATTGAACGTTGTGCAACAACGCTGGGGACATTTGAATGATTCCCCCCGTCGAGAGAGTGGACGGTTTTAATTGCATAATAACAAAGCGGCGGCTCAGTTTTGATAATTTCTTACCCTATTCAGTTTTGGATGTATCTACGAATCGATGAAATCGTCTCCATCATGCAGTCGAAGCGCAGCCATGAAACTCCTCACATATGGAGGAGCCGAAATTGCGAAGGCTCTGGACCGAGTAAAGTCAATATACGCCGGATGACTTGCTCTGTGCATTGCGCTCACTATGCTCATATTGTATACTAAGAATAAACAACCAAATTTCCAAAAAAAGAAAAGAAAAGAATAATCCAACGCAATTCACGCAATGAATGTCAAACAAAATCCGTATGTATCAAATTAGCATTGAATATGAGAGGTGGTGATCGATAATGTTTTACCTTGCATTCCAGCGAGAGAGAGCCCTAATTTGAGGCTCCGGCACTCACCATCAACCTCAATACGTACACCCATGGATGTGACTAAGGGCAGACATCAGCGTATGAAACGTGACTATACTACTATAGCATGGCCACTAACTTAGTCAAGTCGCTCTTTCTTCAACGCGAACTCTTCTGCCATGGAATGGGAATTGGGTCGGTGGCTCATTCCTGCTGGAGGCAAGAAGAGATTCCGCCGTACCTGCACTTTGGCACACCTGTCCTTTTTTACACTCCCAACGAATAAATTAAGGTGGCCAATGGTTCACGTGCCGAGATGACGCCTGGTTGACTTGGAGGAGGCTGACATTCCACACGCTCTCTCGTGTCAGAAGCGACATTCCTCACGGCCATCCGACCAACCAGCGTCCATTTCACATACTCGAAACACCCATATTCTTATCTAAGCGTGCTTTTTAAATTCAGTGACAGCACATTCATTACATTCGCGACGAATGTCTGCCTCCTCCTTTTTTCCTATTCGCTGGACGCCGGTCCCTGTGACGGTGACGCCTCTTCCCGTATCGTCATCTCCATCATGCAGTCGCACGCCTCAAACACGTCGAGATTCCTATGCTCAACCACGCGAATCGAGCAGAAATCTCTTCTCAACAACATGGCACAATCTTAGGCATCTCTTTGCTAGGTCTCATCATTCTCCGGTCCATCGTCTCGAACTTCTCGCGGAGTCATATCCATACTCACGGAGTTGTGTATGCCTAAGAGGTTCAAATTTCTCAAAGGATACTATCAACCAAAGCAGTCCTTCGGGGATTTTGATGCCAGGGGCATTTTGCAACTGCTGTCATGGAAGCAACTTAGAAGGATTGAACACGAACATCGCGATGGATATTTCACAGAATACTATGATAGGACCTAAAAAGTCCTTTGAACGAGATTGGAAAGAGATCAGGCAGCGTCTGGAGAAGAAAATTGCCGCAGCAGCAGCACAGGCAATCTCTGGAAGACCAGGTGGTGCCGACAACAACCGCAAGCCTAGATGGGCTACGCCGCCGAGACAAAAACAGCCGCGATTCTATCAGGTGAAAAACGAGGACAAACTCACTACGAGAGGCGCCAATCCCAGGACTGGCGTGATTAGCCCAAGCAACCGCACCGATAGCTCTGGCGAAGATAGTCGTCCCCGGCCGCGAGCCAGTCAGAAATGGAAAGTGAGCGGTGACCAATGGGTCAGCGTTGAGATTTCTCAAACCCCGTCACCACAACCGTCTCCACTGAGTTACAAGCTGGGCAAAACCGTATCGTCCGCTGGCTCGGGCTCCTCAGCTGATATCTCATCGTCAGACGACTGGGAAGACCGATTCGTTGTGAACATGCCTTCTGCTACAGATCCTAACCCACCGGCAATGACTGTTGAGCAGGTTCGCGTGTATCAGGAGAAGATTGGAAAACTACATACATCCAAGACGCATGAAATGGATGCGTCTAAGCCGTCCTCTGGCTCTCCAGTCTCTTCACAGCACCGAAGTACGCGACAACCGAAGCAAACGAGCTCAATTCCTGTTCTTCAAAGGGGAACGGATTCCCAATCCCCTTCATCGAATAGCAGCCAGTCGATCTCGCCTCCAATCGATGGACCCAAGCAAGCTTACTTTAGTCCTGATGAGGTTGGTCGGGTTCGAGTTAGTCCAGTAAACGATAGCCCCAAGCTCAAACAAAAGGAAATGCTCAAAAGGCTGAGAGAAGAATGTTTCTTGGGCTGCATGGGAGTAGATGAAGCAGCTGCCAAAAATCCAGACGAAATCCTTCTGTTTCCGAATCTCGACGATGAAACTGAATCTCGAGTATCACCGATTATGAAATCAGATGATGACGGCGACAAGGCCAAAGCATCCAGCATACCGCGGACCTCCAAGTTACCACAATCTTCTGGCCAACCTCTTGGTAGGGCACCTCAAAAAGGCACCGACAAACGACGCGCGGCACCACATGCCACACCTCTAGTCATTCCGTCGGCTTTGACGGCAACAGACCATTCAACAAAAATACCAAAACCTACGACGAGCGGGCCCAAGAGCAGTGTCCAGCACATCGCCAAGGAGGGCGAAGATAATGTCGTCACATCTGCTTCTCATGTCGTCGCCACGGACAAGAAGGCTATCAATCGAGCAGCTGCTTTTCATGGATCGCGGGCTCGCCTAGGGTTCAAGGTATCACCCAAACTGGTAAAATTGGCCAACAAATCGAGGAAATCCACCCCAGATAATGATATGTTTTTTGAGAGTTCCTCACCTGACACTCCTCCTGATACGCCTCCTGATACTCCGCCTCAAGCAGTCCATGTACACAATGTTCTTATACAACCATCCACCTCTAGCTCATCGGACCTCGATCGAACACGTCTTGAACGGATTGCTGAAGACATTTCTACGTCCCAAAGTGGCGATAGTATGAGACTAAGCCCTAGTGATATCTTCAAGAATATACCCCCCAGCAAAGGACCAGATCTTTATGAGATCCTTTCCCCAGCAAAAGCGAGAGCGCGAAATGGCCCATTAAATGCACATCAAAAGGCACCGAAGACACCAAGTGTTGCCGAATTGGACGGATTTCAAGTACCTCAGCAACTACCAAGCCCGCCTCTCAGCACTTCGTCTTCCCCTTCTTCTTCCCCGCCTCCACTGCAGGCCAAGACAGAAACCTCGCCAACTAATGAAAAGCCTCGCCAGCAGGAGAAGAGAAATACCCATACTATCCGTATGGAAATTCGGATGAAGGCAGAAAAGGCTAGACAGGGCGCTGCCGCTGCCAAATCTGCATCTGATCGATTGGCAGCCGCTCGGCAACACGCAGAACGACTGGCCGAAGCACGTAGTGCATACGACAAAGCAAAAGCACAACGTGCTGCAAAGAAGACGACTAGAGAGCCGATGGATGAACTCTCGCAACAGAGGCTCAATACTGAGAAGATCAACGAGGCTCGGAAGGCTTACAAGGCAGCGAAGGCTAGGGAAGAGGCAGAGAAACTGGCAGAGGCCTGTCAAAATGAAGGCAAAACCAAGTTGAAACCACCCAGTGCCTCCGGCTCTACTTCTGCTTCTACCTCGGCCTCGACCTCGGCCTCCCATCATGCAATTCCGGTAAACAATACAAGGCCAGTGCGAAAACCAACACGCAAAAGCGGTGCAAAACGTCCGTCGATGCCCCACAGCACCCACAGCAGCAACAGAGATACCGGCACCGCTCGTGCTGAGGAGCACATAACGCCGGTCAATTCTTCTAACAACGCCGACCTGGCAGATATTGCTTTGGGTTCGGGTTCCTTCTACCTCTCCCTCACCAACTTCCACAATTTCATTCAGCATAACCAAGTCTACTCACATATTATCTTCTATTGTGAAAATCTATTCCATATGGCCACTCACTGTTTCAAAGTATGCAGGCGTCTGGCAGAAACGTGGTTGGAATACAAACAAACGGGAGTTTTACCACAGTCCTGTGTCGATGACTTTGGCCAGTTGACTGGGGACATAGGACAAGCAATGGTCAATTTTGCTGTCCTATATTTTGTGCTCATGATGGTTGTGAAGACTGCAGCATATGTGGTTATTGTCACTAACTGGATTGTGTGGGTTGTCAAGCCAGTTGGATGGGTTTTTGGGCACGTGTTGGACACTGTGTAGGCGTGAACTTGATATGACTGTTTCTACTCTCTTTTTGTTTTGCGTATTGTATTCAGTCACATTTCCTTGGCTGTGTGGTGTTGGAGGCGCTTTTGGCACTGCTATTAAGTTTTGTTTTTCTGTTTTCACTCTGCTTGTATCCTCAGTGTCTATTGATAGTTTTGCTTGCTGTATGTATTTAGTCTAAACCTAGCCAAGGGAGGTGTCTCGTCCTTATCCATTGTTAATAATCAATGCATTCGTTTATCGTCAAAGTCTTTTGTCCATCATTTAGACATAGCCGAGTTAGTGTGCATCAACACCCGAAGGTCTAGACTCAAGTTCGTCTATACTAAGTTTAATTTTCTTTGATTTTCATATTCAAATTCATATTTCGAAACTAATCCCGAAAGCAGGCCGAGATAGAAAGAGATAGAAAATTTTGTTTGGTCTTTTTGAACTTGGGAAGATGCAGTTGATGGTATCTTTGTACAGTAAGTAAGGTGGTTCTTTTCATCATGAAAACGCCCAATAGAAGAGGATATAGCCGAAGATGAAGAAGAAGAAAAAAAAATAAGATAAGAAGGATGAGAAATAAAGAGAGAAGGCAATAGGGAAAGAGACGCAATATCATCCACTGCCTTTTCCTGCTTCCTTCCCCCTTCCTTCCTCTCCGTGTGAGTGGGAGAGGTGTGTGATGTGTCTATATATGATGATGCCTGTTGAATGGTATTAAATGTTGAATTTCATCACGTCGTCAGTAGTCATTAGCTTTTTCTTCTGTTGAAATTGGAGAAAAATGTTAAAAAAAAAGAACGCCGATGAAACACCGCCCTCGGTTTCGTTTTGTGTTCGTCTCCCCGCCTTCAATGATGCTCCTAAAACGAAAATGGTAATTTTTGATAATTATTTTTCCCCCGTGGTTATGCTGTAGTATTGTGTTGGTTTATATAGGGTTGAAGGGGTTTTAGTTTGCGGCTGCAGCTGCGGTGCTATCGCCATCTGCGACAGCTTCTGGGATTTCGGTTTCGAGGTCTTTGATGACTAAACCATCGAAAAGGCGGAAAATGTCGTCCTTTTTGTGGAAGTCGTTGTTCACTATTATTCATGGCAAGATAGTCAGATAACAAGTTTATCATTGATTTGATGTGGGTGGGAATTTTCAAACTTACCGATATTGACAATGTACCATTCGTCCATGACACGCTGGATAAGTTTGCGACTGGCGGTATCCGCAGCATGGCATTTTGCCCAGTCGTCACCGAGCTGGTATGCCTCGTCCTTCCAGGCCATGAAGCTTAGGCTTTCGACAATGGTAGGCTGGATGATTTCCTTCGAAGCAAAGATACCCCATGTGACGGCATTTGGTCCATCGTCGCTTCGCGCCTTGAGTTCGCCGGTCTTGCTGACACAGTAGTAGGACAAATCCGGGTTCTTTTCAATCCGGCGTAGAAGCTCTTCTACATGCTCGGGAGGAACGAACAATTCAAGATATGCTTTTTGGTAGACGAATCCATTGCGAGGACCCCAGCCGTGAACTGGGTCAGTGGACTTGACACCATTTACGGCAGGTTGGGAGTTGATGGTGAGGAAGCCGCGCTTGTTAAGTTCGATGAGCTCAGTCTCGATACCGCTGGTCTCGGGTGTAACAGAAGAATCACTCCATGGAAGTCTCTCCAATTTTCCGTTGAGGTAGTTGACAAAGATATCGGAGAGGTCCTTCAAGGACTTGGGGGTACCCCAGAGCTTGACGTTCTGCGCGTTTGTACCCTTCAATCTCACGCCATAGGCATTCAATTCGCCGAATGCGGGAGACCGGGCGTCAGTCCAACGTCCATTGGGATACTCGTCCCAGTCGGCTGTACGAGCAATATAAGAATGTTTGCGGTTCCGCCAGAAAATTGGCCGGACATCTTCTCCGCGTCGGCGCAAACCAAGTGACCGGCGCCATGGTAAGGGTTTGTGAAGAGGGGCTTCCTCTGACGGGCAAAGACTGAGTTCTTCCAGCACCAAGCGGGTTGCTTGGGCAAGGTTCATGGTATAGCTATAAATTTAATATTAGTTTTCTGCCATCCAATGACTACCGATAAGCGTCAAGTATGACTTACAAGTGTAGGTGGTGAATGTGGCCAGACTCCAGCAACTTACGACACATCTCCGCGACAAATTTTGTGCCGATTTCTCGAACTTTGGCATCGTCAGCCTTGACTGGCTCAAGCTCTTCCAACCACTTCGGAGGCACATGGATCTTTGTCCAGTTCGTGCGGCGGATAAAAGAGTCATAGGTCGAGATGGGCATAATTCCTGGAATAATGGGAACGTTGACACCCTTTGCACGACACTTCTGTACCCAGTTCAAGAAGTTTTCCACATCATAGAACATCTGCGTCACAATAAACGAACTTCCGGCATCAACCTTCTCCTTGAGATGGTCAATCAATTGGTCGACATCAGAATTGTCATCAGCACCCTCGGGGTACCCTCCGACTCCGATATCAAAATGATTGCCGTATTTCTCCCTAATATATTTGACCAGGTCCTTGGCATATCGGAAGCCACCCTCCGCCGCTTCCCATTTCTCATGCTCACGGGGCGGATCGCCGCGCAAGGCAAGGATATTCGTGCAACCAGCATTGTATGCAGTCTCCAGCGCCTCGTCAACTTTTTCGCGGGGCATATCAGTGCAGGTCAGATGCATGACGGTTTCCAAGCCAAATACAGTCTGCGCAATTCGAACCATTTCACAGGTCAGCTCAGACCGGCTACCACCAGCACCCCACGTAACATCAATAAAAGCCGGGCCCAAATCATGCATGCGGTCCATGCGATCGTATAAGTTTTGCACACCTTGGGCGGTCTTCGGCGGGAAGTATTCGAAGGAGATTCCAGGTCGACCAGAGGTCTCCTGTTCTTGAAGCTTGAGCCCCACGTGCATTGTGAGTTGTCGGTTGTTGCCAACAATGGGGGGTTAGAGTCAGAGTCCGAGAAAGGCACGTCGGTATAAGCACCAATTAAGCGGTGGCGGTATGGAGGATGAGATTCCAGCAATCTGACGAAAAGAGAGACAGGAAGAAAAGCAAAGAAACAAAAGACGAACAGCGCACAGAGGAAAGAGAGATCCCCGAAGTCTTGGGACGTTGTGAAATAATAAAGCCAATTGCTCCTCAGGAAAAACGAGCGCTAAACCCGTTATCGGAGACCGGAGAAATGACGCTAGCTCGGATTTGGTAATCCCCGCCAATCGAGATGCCCCAGGCAGGAACTTCTTCACACAACCAAACAGGCGCAAACAATGCGAAAATGGCGTGTTTTTCTCATCGACAATCTGTGCGGAGCTATTCCGGAGACTTCTCCGCATTTTCCAGGAATACAATCCTCCAAAGGGCAGCAGGATCAGGGTCTAACATGGTGGATTGCAGCTCCTCGACTCGGTCAGCGACCGAGTCAGCCAATCAGAGCGCTCCTGTGCCGCCGCCGCTGATTGGATGTCGCCGGTTACCCCTCCATGCAATTTTTATCGCAATCTCTCCCCAGGCAAAGCATTCGACGATCAACAACCACAAAATACGACGCTGATCCTTCTGGTGATTCGTGCGATTCAACTTCTTGCTATCTTCTGTTCCTCTGAAATTTCAAAATCCCCGCCCGTCAATCATGTCGCCCGCACAGCCCGCCGATCAGGACTACAAGACCAGTCTTCTGTCCTTGCTCATATCCAACAATGCTCTCTCATTCGGAACCTACACATTGAAATCTGGTCGCCAGTCTCCCTACTTTCTGACTTCGAGCCGTCTCTACACTGCCCCTCTGCTGCGCCAGACTTCAATTGCATTCGCAAACACCATTTCATCCGCGCCTTTTGTGACCACATCTGCCGATGGCAGCATCACACCAACCTTTGACATTGTTTTTGGGTACGGTTACATTAGTCTTTCCCCCAGATAACGCATTTTCTTTGTAAATGACTAACTAATGTGAACAAACACAGCCCGGCTTACAAGGGTATTCCGGAATGCGTTGGTGTCGTAGCTGAACTTGCTACCCGAGATGCGCTCGCCGGCACCACGGCATGGGATAACATCAGCTACTCATTCAACCGCAAAGAAGCAAAGGATCACGGCGAGGGAGGAAATATTGTCGGTGCCCCTCTTAAAGGCAAACGTGTCTTGATCGTCGACGACGTCATCACCGCTGGTACTGCGCTTCGTGAGGCTGTCGGAATCATTAACAAAGAAGGCGGAACTGTCGCTGGCGTTGTCTTGCTGTTTGATCGTCAGGAAAGGGTCAGTGATACCGAGCAAAGGAGTGCTATCGGAGCCGCCGAAAGAGATCTGGGAGGAAATATCCCCATTCGTGCGGTGCTGGTTTTCCAGGATCTGATTGACAAGCTGGGAGACAAGATTGGTCAGGAAGAGATCCGCAGGCTGGAAGAGTATAGGGAAAAGTACCACGCCAACTAGAGCCAACTAGAAGGCCGCCTCTGTGGAAAATACGGGTATCATGTTAACGAATTATGCCGAAATTATCTTGGGTGGAAATATGAGGGAGTAAATAGTTCTCGAATTGTAGAACATAGTCTTAAACCAAGATGACGGCACGACTTAATAGATTTATATATGTAAATAGCTTATGTACAACAGACCCCTTTTTAGAAAACTACTTATTAATATCTTCTTTTACAACCGTTATTATCTACGTTTTCGATTTTCTTACCTTTTTCGTAGAAGAGTTTCTGATCTGCAGGCAATACAATATGTTAAAACACCAAACAAAAACATGATTGTTCATTGTGATCCTCTTTTGGACATGTACAGCCCGGATCGGGGTCCGATTAACACATGTTTGAGTGGCTAATTCGTCTGGCACGGTTTTATCGTAGATTGTTTACAGAGACTTGGTTTTACGGTTGTTAAGAAGGGTCTTTGAGAACGTACCGGCACTACCCTTTTATGAGATAAACAACATAGTGAGAAGAATACTGCCTACATCTTATATCTACCTTAGCTATGCCTGAAGGCTCAACAAAAAAAAAATTGACTCGTATCATTGATAAGAAAATATTCTTGGCAACGCTGGTACGTACCTATTTCGTCGCTGGAAAAAGGAACATCGGCCCTGGTAAATGAGGATCAGTGATAGATTTTGCCAGACCTTGCTCTTGCCGATGATGGCAGAAAAGCGACGCAAGGTGAGTATTTTTATTTATTTTGAGACAGGGACAAGGGATTGATACCAGCAACGCTACAGCCAATCATATTTGCCCAAAGAGTGGATTCTTGATCGGATAGCGGGCGGGTCGGTGGATCCAATCTGTTCGCAGATGGACCAATCACCACGCGTAATTTAATTCCGCTATACCGTCAAGGGTTAGCCGGATCTCCTGTCAGCGGCCGCGGTGGGTCACTGTTCTTTATCCCGACCTCCTTTGAATGTGATCTATATCGCCTCATCTGATGATGCCAGCACATCGTGTTCAGTAAGTAAAGACAGCCGCACGTCTAATGTGATACAATGACGAGTTTTGTGCACCCAGGCTTACATAGGATAACGCCGCTGACTCCAGATCCATACGAGTAATCGGACTTATTCGAAACAACCAGCTGTGTATGCAAGGAGACTGCATCTTATTGCTTGTGTTTTGGAAGGCGCGGCTCAATTCGAAATCCTTGTCCTATAGAAACACAAAGATAGACTCTGCATGCGCGCTCGGTTAATCTAACTGGCTCGTCTGACTGAGCATCGGGTTTCTTCGCATCAATCTCAAAGGTTTACGATATGCGTGATGCTCGTATACTGCCTATGCTAGTATGCATTGCTGCTATTAGGAATAGCCTTGAAGTCAGACAAATGCATACTTCTCAAACAGTCTGTGAGATCGAAAATCTCCCACACCGCCTCCCCTGATTATCTTCACTCATGATAGGCGATGCATGAGTACTTACTTCTAGCGCAAATGCAAAAGTACGACTGGGTTGCAGGTGGCTAAAAGCTCTTTGTATAGAAATAACAAACACTTTTACGAGGCCTCATACAGACCGGACAGCTGTCCTTCGGGTCTGTGAAACAAGCCAAGATCGCTTGAGTGTTTAATCCGAGTAGAGATAACTACGTTGTTCAGACCCGACAAATTCTAAACAAGCCACATTCTAGGCCATGATAGCACGTATCACAAAGGATCGAGGCGTATTAGAAACTCCGGTTATATCGTACTCGTGTTAACAACTCAGTTTCTTCTATAATTATACTCTTTCCTACATAATTCCTGATGATAGATAACTCCAGAATTGAATACGAACAATTGGTGATAGCTAGACTGTTTTTTTTAGTAATTAACATCTACAAACTAATGTACAAGAAACCTTAACCCTTGTTAGATCCTCCAATAACCGTGATTAGATACTAAGGTACATGGCCCTAAGTAACATCCCTTCTTACACAGACCACATTTCCTAATCAGACTCAGGGTCGCGTATCTCTGCACTATTATTTTCCGAGTGGGCTGATAGGATTATGAATTCGAGAAGGCCGGAAGTGGCCCTGCCACAGGGGCACGTAGAAAAAACGTCGAGAACCAAGTAGATATTGACGTCTTAAGTCCTGCCCAGAAAGGAGAACATTCCAATCCTTTTCTTAGGGTAGGGATACAACTCTAACAAAAGGCACCGTACCTCAAAATCACGAGAAAGGGTTTACGTACCCTGGGGAAACGTGCGATTTCTCGGACTTTTCCTCGCAGCAGGACGTTGACCCGAGCAGCCCTGTTGTCAGAGTTCTCAGCTGAGGACACTCCTACTTCTCAATTCAACCTGTTCCTTCCTTATCTGCCTCTCCCTGTCAACCTGAGGGCCATCCCCTCCTCGTGTAGATCCATCAGCCTTCAGCCTGATAATACGAGCAGTTCTCACTCGGTCGCAATTCTTCCAGTTGATATTTTTCAATCTCCTACCCACAGTTACCTCTGGCCGTGTTCTTAGCTTCTCTATATTGGGTTATCAGGAAGCTTGCTGGATTTGGGTTTTATTTATACACCATATTTTTTTTATTTGCGTTCTTACTTTTATTTTTCTTGTCACTCCTTCACTCTATTCCGAAGAACATCTATCTGCCGGTCATTTCAAAACAAAACCCTTACACACACACATGCAACAAATATAGAAATTGTTATTTTCTCCGAAACCACTCTTCAACATGAAGTGGGCCACAGCAGGCGTTTTGCTTGCTCTGTGTATCGGAACAACAGCATGGCCATACGACTCAGATCTTACAGATTACAACCTGAACGAGAACAAAACAGCGAAAACACCAGCTGATTACTGGGGGGAATGGCCCAATCATGAATACTTTCCATCTCCGGACAATTGGCGAGTTCCGATCTACTCTCTTTTCCTCGATCGATTTGTCAACGGCGACCCAACAAATGATAACATTAACGATACATACTATGAGCATGATCTAGACTCAACTCAAATGCGTCATGGAGGCGACGTGCAAGGGCTCGTTGATACACTTGACTATCTTCAAGGAATGGGGATCAAGGTAAGCTACCTATTCGTCAACAACTTATCAATTGCTGCGAAACAAAATGTCTAACTTGAAATACACCGCGACATAGGCTATATACCTTGCAGGAACATCACTCATGAATCAGCCCTGGGGCTTCGATGGTTATTCAGCTCTTGATACGACGCTTTTGGATAAACACTATGGAGATATCGCTACTTGGAGATCAGCAATTACAGAGATTCACAACCGGGGCATGTATGTCATTTTTGACAATACGCTTGCAACGTAAGTCGTGAAAATTCCGCGGAAGAAAACCCTATGGACTGACTATAATTGGCTAACCATGACTGTATGATATCAAGAATGGGCGACTTGCTTGGGTTCCAAGGTTATCTAAACACAACAACCCCGTTTTTGTTCCAGGAACATAAAGTCGAGTACAAGAGCTCTCGTCAATATGTCGATTTCAGCTTCGGAAACACATACAACTCAACCTGTGATTATCCACAGTTCTACAACGAGACTGGTTATCCCGTGGACAATTACGTATACAACGAATTGAAAGGTTGCTACAACAGCGATTTTGATCAGTACGGCGACATTGAAGCTTTCGGTGTCTTCCCCGATTATGAGCGTGAACTGGCCAAGTTTGCCTCAGTTCAAGATCGACTTAGAGAATGGAATCCATCGGTCCGTGAAAAACTTATTCGACATGCATGCATCATCATCGCATCTCTAGACGTCGACGGCTTCCGCTACGATAAAGCGACGCAAGCAACAGTCGATGCCCTGGGTGATATGTCAGAAGGCTGGCGTCAGTGCGCCCGAGCTCATGGGAAAGAGAACTTTTTCCTGTCTGGTGAAATTACCGGTGGGAACAGTTTCGGTTCGGTATACCTGGGAAGAGGAAGACAGCCAGATATGTGGCCTACTGATGTTCAGGATGCCGTCCTCATGACAAATGAGTCTTCGGATAAATATTTCATTCGTGAACATGGACAACAAGCCATTGACGGGGCTGCTTTTCACTACACGGTTTATCGCACTCTCACGCGGTTCCTAGGACTCGATGGGAACCTCGCTGCTGGATATGATCTCCCCCCGGATTGGGTAACCATGTGGAATCTTATGCTCTTGTCCAATGACCTGGTGAACGCCAACACGGGCAAGTTTGATCCACGCCACATGTACGGAACAACGAATCAGGATGTTTTTCGTTGGCCTGCTATCCAAAATGGAACAGAGAAAATGCTGCTGGGGATGTTCATTACAACTCTTCATATGCCCGGTGCACCACTCGTCTTATGGGGCGAGGAGCAGGGTTTCTATATACTCGACGCAACAGCAGACAACTACGTCTATGGCCGTCAGGCTATGTCTTCCGCTACGGCTTGGTGGTCGCATGGTTGTTACAAGGTGAATGTCACTCAGTACTATCAGTTTCCTCTGGAATCTGCATTGAACGGCTGTGAGGACATTGCAGTCACCTATGATCACAGAGATCCCGCTCATCCGCTACGAAACATCATTAAGCACATGTTCCAGATGCGACAGAGATTCCCAGTGTTGAACGACGGATATTTCCTACAATCGCTCTCCAAACAAACCCACAACGTCTTCCTGCCTGGTTCCAATGGCACGCCAACAGAAACAGGAATGTGGTCTGTTTTGCGTGGCCGCTTCGAAGGCATTCAGGACCTGGTAAATAACCAGTCAGTATGGTTGGTTTATCAAAATGACAACACGACCATAAACTACAAGTTCGACTGCAATAACAACAACACCAATCTCTCTTTGATTGCCCCCTTTGACGCTCAAACAACGGTCAAGAACTTGTTCTACCCTTACGATGAACAGACATTGAAGGCGAGCCCAGTCAAGCTGGGATTAGAAGGATCTACGGAGTTCAATGGTTGTCTCGACAATTTGACCATGGTTCCGTGGGATTACCGAGCATATGTGCCAAAGGATGCATGGGTGGCACCATATCCTATGATCACAGAGTTCCAACCGGGACACGACGCTCGTATACTATCCAGTGTGCACCCGGATGAGCCAGAGTCTATCCCAATTCAGGTTTACTTCTCGGATGCGATGGATTGTAACTCAGTCACAGAATCCATATTACTAAACTCTACTACCGAGTTCAGACAGACGGCCAGGGTCAATTCCTCCAGTGTCCATTGTGAGAGAGTCGCTACAAGCACAACACGATTTATCGGAGAAATAGGAAGTGCTTGGGTGTGGAAGGCAACACTCGATAATGTTTACAATGGAATACATCGAATCACTGTCGCTAATGCGAGCAACTCGGACGGTATTGCGACTAATGCCATTGATCATTTTCTGCTTCGAGTTGGTCAGCAAGACAATCCAATGATCTTCAATACTGCCAACTATTCTACAAGCCTGTTGCACAAAAATAATAACGGGACACTCTACGTACAGCACCACGCTGCAGGAGCAGATATGTACCGCTATTCGACCAACTGGGGGTCTTCTTTCTCGGATTGGTTACCTTACACGGGTGGCAATGACACCTTAATGAAACTTCCCTGGTCAGGTACGACTTTACAAGAATGGGATGGAGACCATGTTCGTGTGGAATATTTCAGCAGGATGTCTGGAAGCAGTGACTATGTTCAGGAAGGAGACTACAGCTGGCACTCGTCGTTTCCTAGAAGATTCCCACATTTATTCTGGAATGGTCCCTACAACCAATATGGCTTTGATGCAGGTTTGAAAAACAAAATGGTGCAAGACCCCAGTGACGGCCTGTGGAAGGTCAAGTTCTTGACAGAGTGGCCGGCTCAGGGTCAGGTCAATATATGGGGCATCAATCCGGATGGCCAGCCCGACCAAGGTTGGGTCTTCGGAGATGCTGATGGCGATTCTGTTTTAGACCGTCTGCCTCCTTCTTCTCTCTCAGCTGTGACTATCAACATCACACACCCGCCACCTTCCTCTTACCTGGGATGGGAAATCAGAATCAACGATGGAAACCAGCGTTTCGAGCTGCTACCTGTTGGGTCCGCGAACGTTCAGATCATATTGTTTTCTCTCTTCTTAATAGTGCCAATACTCTCGGCATCCTTTGGTATCTGGATATTCATGAAATCATTCTACAGGGTCAAGTTCAATCAAGTCGGTGTGACTGAGAAAAGGGCAATCCTGCCTCTGGCACTGAGAAGGAAGTTGAAGCGTGCAAAGTTGGGAGGATTTGAGTTGAAGAATCCAGTTTTGCGTCTAGCCAACAGGTCGGGGTTTCTCCAAACGACTTCAGCTTTTAATAACGCAACAAATGGCGAACAACGACGGATGGTCATGATTGCAACCATGGAGTACGATATTGAGGACTGGCAAATCAAGATTAAAATTGGTGGTCTCGGTGTCATGGCACAGCTGATGGGCAAGAACCTCAGCCACCAGGATCTTATCTGGGTTGTGCCTTGCGTTGGTGGAGTTGAGTATCCCGAAGACCAGGTTGCCGAACCGATGTTTGTGACGGTTCTTGGAAATTCCTATGAAGTCAAGGTTCAGTATCATGTTCTGCGGAATATTACCTATGTGCTACTCGATGCCCCCGTCTTTCGCCAGCAAACTAAGACTGAGCCATACCCTGCACGCATGGATGATTTGGACAGTGCCATTTACTACTCGGCTTGGAATCAATGCATTGCTGAGGCCATGAAACGATTTCCAATCGACCTTTATCATATCAATGATTATCACGGTTCCCTAGCACCCCTTTACCTTTTACCTCAGACTATCCCCTCGTGTCTATCGCTCCACAATGCGGAATTCCAAGGTCTTTGGCCAATGCGTACGCAAAATGAGAAGGATGAAGTATGTTCAGTTTTCAACCTCGATGTCAGTGTTGCCACCCGTTACGTTCAATTCGGTGAGGTATTCAATCTCCTTCATGCCGGAGCCAGTTATCTGCGTGTCCATCAACAGGGATTCGGCGCCGTGGGTGTTTCGAAGAAGTATGGCAAGAGATCTTACGCTCGCTACCCTATTTTCTGGGGTCTCAAGAAAGTCGGAAATCTACCAAATCCCGACCCATCCGATACTGCCGATTGGGACAAGTCTGTTCCAAAGGAGAGTGATATCACTGTTGATCAAGACTTCGAAACAGGTAGGTTGGAGCTCAAGCGACAGGCACAGGAATGGGCAGGTCTGGAACAAAATCCCGACGCGGATCTACTAGTCTTTGTCGGCAGATGGTCCATGCAAAAGGGTATAGATCTCATCGCTGATGTGATGCCATCTGTACTCGATGCACGACCCAATGTGCAACTGATCTGTATCGGACCAGTCATTGATCTTTATGGCAAATTCGCTGCATTGAAACTGGATCGCATGATGAAGCTTTACCCAGGACGAGTGTTTTCCAGACCTCAGTTCACGGCGCTACCACCACATATCTTCTCCGGTGCTGAATTCGCACTGATCCCTTCTCGAGACGAGCCTTTTGGCTTGGTTGCAGTCGAGTTTGGCCGAAAAGGAGCACTAGGTATTGGAGCGCGTGTTGGCGGGTTAGGGCAAATGCCGGGCTGGTGGTACACCGTTGAGTCCACTACTACTTCTCACCTGCTCCACCAGTTCAAACTGGCAATTGACAGTGCTTTGAATTCGAAACTCAAAGTTCGCGCCGAGATGCGTGCTAGATCAGCCAAACAGCGATTCCCCGTTGCTCAGTGGATTGAAGATTTGGAAATCCTTCAAAGTACCGCCATCAGAATCCACACAAGAGAGACAGTCAAGGCCAACGGCCAGATTTCGACACCAACAGGTTACCGTACACCAAGCGGGTCTATCAGCAGTCCATTATACACCCCCGGGCCAGGTCATGCTCTTGGTATGCAAACGCCACCTCTTATGGATTCGGGCAATATGGGATATTCAAGTATTCGCCATAGCAGTCTGGGTCCACAACAAAGAAATACAATTGTCTACAGCAGGGATCCAAGTCCCGACGCAGAATATCGTCGTACCTCGAGTCTATTCCGGCAGTTATCCCTGGGTGTTCGAGCTGGTCCCGGTCATACTGTTGCTATTGAGCGTCGCAATCGTCTTCGAAGAAAGAGCCACGCTCTAACCCACGAAGAGGTAACGGACAGTGAGCGTGAAGGTGACTATGAAACTGAAGATGAAAATATGCACTCTTACTTTACAGAAGATGAATACACCGTGAATCCTGAACAAGCCGATATGGGTCGTCGGATGGAGGATGAATATAATCTTCCGCCGCCAGCTCACATACACCCGAGTGGTAATTATTATCCTTATCTGCCAGCATCTCCCGGTGTCTCAGAGGCAGATGGTTGCCTCGCGCCTCCAAATAGGCCATTCGTGGATGCCACGAATCGACTCAGCAACTCATCTGTGCTATCTTTTGACTCGGTGGTGGGTGACAAGAAAAACTTCAAGCTACAAAAAGTCGATCCATTCTTCACCGACAGTACCGGTGAATTCTACCGCATGTTCGAGCAGAAACTGGAAGAACTCAATGGATCCAACTCGGACTCATCGCTATGCATCGAAGAGTTCCTGGTCAAAAGTGAGAAAAAATGGTATGACAGATTTCGCGCAGCTCGCCTTGGCCGAGACTGGTCACCAGTTGCATCTCTCAAAGGGAAAGGGAATCTCGCCTCACCCGCGGCGTCGATTTCAAATGCGGATAGCACCAGTGATCTCCATAAGATTAATGATGAATTCTTTCTTGGGGACGACTACGAACCACCAACCGGGCTCAAAAAATGGATGCAGCTCCGCATTGGTGACTGGCCAGTGTACTCACTTTTCCTCGGTCTTGGTCAGATTATTGCCGCAAACTCTTATCAAGTTACGCTTCTGACTGGAGAAATCGGTCAAACTCCGGAGAAACTCTACGCAATTGCTACCACATATCTGATCACGTCTATTTTATGGTGGTTCGTATTTCGCAGTTTCAAGTCAGTGGTAGCACTATCCACACCGTGGTTTTTCTATGGACTGGCTTTCCTCTTGATTGGAGTAGCTCATTTTGAAAAGAATTCCGTCAATCGCGATTGGATTCAAAATTTCGCTTGCGGGATCTACGCAACTGCATCTTCCAGCGGTTCCATTTTCTTCTCCTTAAATTTCGGCGACGAGAGTGCTGCACCTGTCAAAGACTGGGTTTTCCGAGCTTGTGTCATACAAGGCACTCAGCAACTCTATGTTGTGGCTCTCTGGTACTGGGGTTCCTTGCTTTCCAAGCAGACTCAGGCTGGTATTACCAATGTTCAGCCTATTATAAATAGCTGGAAGATCACTGCTATAACAGTACCGATTGCAGTGTTTTTATGGGCAGTAGGTATCTTACTCACATTTGGTCTTCCCGATTACTACCGCCAGACACCCGGAAAGGTAGCATCTTTCTACAAGTCCATCTATCGACGCAAGATTATCTTGTGGTTTTTCGCCACGGTCTTGATACAGAATTTCTTCCTGTCAGCTCCCTATGGACGAAATTGGAGCTTCTTATGGAGCTCTCAGCACGCGTCAGCCTGGCAGATACTTCTCCTGGTCGCCCTGTTCTTCATCGTCGTATGGGCCATCATGTTGGGAGTCATGTTTTTCCTTTCCAAGTCTCATAGTTGGATTGTGCCCGTGTTTGCTATAGGTCTTGGAGCACCTCGATGGGCGCAGATATGGTGGGGCACATCGAATCTGGGTCAGTATGTTCCTTGGGCAGGCAGCTTGGCCTCTGGTGCGCTGGTCTCTCGGAGCTTGTGGCTATGGCTTGGAGTGCTCGATTCACTGCAAGGCGTTGGTTTTGGCATGATATTGCTGCAGACACTTACTCGACTACACATCTGCTTCGTGCTTCTTGGAGCACAAGTACTGGGCTCCGTCGCTACCATTTTGGCTCGTGCTACTGCGCCGAACAAGATCGGGCCAGGGGATATATCGCCGGACGTTGGGACCGGCATCAGCAGTATATGGGTTGCATGGTTTTGGGTTGGACTCTTCTTCCAGCTTCTTATATGGTAATTTCCCTATTTAAACCGATGTGCTGAATATCATCAAGTGCTAACGAAGTTATAGTGCCGGCTTCTTCATGTTCTTCCGCAAAGAACAACTTCACAAACCCTAAACGAACTGCCTTTGATGACACGGACATTATACCATTTTTGTTTTCCTTCAATTTTAATTTCTTTTTCAAAATTATTTATCATTTGTAATATAGATAGACATGTTTTTTTTTATCTGCCGGGGTGTTGGAGTACATCGTCACTGCATATTGTGTTACCCCTTTTCGTGTAAATTTGATGTGCAAGATATATAGTTGCTCTAAGGCATATTCAATTTTTGGTTACTTCTCTACTTACATAACTTATGGCGAGGCAGAGGTGCCCGTTTTAATTTAGTTTACTTGCCCTGCAAGTTAGCCCTTAGTTACGCCGACATGAGTTATCCCCAGATCTGGGGTAGGGTTGTGGTTCCGTAACCCTACCGTAATATTTCCCCTTTCGGCATAATGGAGTGTCAGGGTTCCCACCCACCAGGCCAAAAAGATGTGCACGCCATAGAGGATCTAGAGGTGTAGTAAATAGCTAGTAAATGTGACCAGATGCTGTGTACCGTGGCCGAGGCAGACATCCAACATGAAGTTCTAGGCAACGATAGGCTACCATAGGCTGCCGTCACAACTATAAGGCAACGCCTGCTGGATAACTATAAATTCTTGGGTGTAAATTGCTACCGGGAGGATTTGTGTTATTCTTTGCAAGGTCTCTGAAGGAAATAACTCCGTGCGTCTTACACTCTTACGAGATACCAGAGCAGACTTCAACAAAGACATACCGATCTTACCAAGTAGTTAGAACTTGGAGTCTTAGCTATGGATTTGCAAGTTCACGGAGAAAAGAAGTATGTCCCTTCTACTACAGCTAAATATTGCTGTTAATGATGCCCATTTTTTCTAATGGTATCTCTAACAATAGGGTCCACGATGTTTACATCGCCGTCATGGGCGCCACAGGCGTTGGGAAAAGTAGCTTTATGTCCATGTGTAGTGGGAAGGATGTTAAAATCGGTCATGGATTAAAATCTTGTAAGTTTTGGCAACAGAATAACATGTGCTGACGTCCTTTAGGCACAGCTGAGATTCAAGAAATCACTTTTGATTACAGCGACAACATACGCATTCATCTCATTGACACACCAGGGTTTGATGATACGAACCGCTCAGACTCTGAAATATTACAGGAAATTGCCTATTGGCTAGTCAAGTCTTTTAACGAGGAGAAACTTCTGTCTGGAATCTTGTTTCTACATCGTATCACGGACACAAGGATGGCTGGGTCCGCGCTCAGGAATTTAGCCATGTTTAAAAAGCTCTGTGGTGACAAATGTTATCAGTCCGTGATACTCGCTACTACTATGTGGGCCAACGTGAGCGAGGAAGTTGGAATACAAAGAGAGAAAGAGCTGATGGAAACCCCGAAGTTTTGGGGCATCATGCAAAAAAATGGCAGCAAAGTCGATTTTATCTTAACACCAGAGATTCTGCCTTGCAACTGATCCAGCATATACTAAACTTGCATGGGACGGTCACCCTGAATTTCCAGGAAGAAGTGGCAGTTAAAGGCCTTGAGATCAACGATACCTCGGCATTTCATAAACTAAATGCTGAGGTTAGGAAAGAGAAAAGGAGGCACAAGAAACAGCTTGCTGAAATGGAAACCCAGTTCAAGGAAGCAGTGGACCAACATGACCAAGAGATGCAGGAAGCATTCAAGGGAGAAATGGACTCATTGCAAGAAAAGATCCGGCAGTCAGAAACAGAGCAGCAGAGATTGAAGGAGTCCTTTACAGAGATCCAGGAACGCAAAGATCAAGAAAACCTTGAAGAAATGAAGAAACTAGCCCAGAAAAGTAAACAGGCTGAAAAAGCAAATCGTGCCGAGATTCGGAGATTTAGGAAAGAATCCTCCCGGCAGAAAGAATTGCTTGCAAATATCGAGAAAGATAAACAGATAAAAGAGATGGGGACGCAAGTGCACATTGCATATTTGGAGGCAGCACTAGCTCTGAACGATGTACACTAGGAAAAGCAGGCATGCAACCCGAATTCATATGCCAGAAGCTAGACAAACTAATTTTTAAAAACAGCATTTTGGTATTGTGGATGCATTGGAATACGAAATTCGCAGCTTGGGCAGGGCTATACGACGTTTGTTCTAGGAATTTTCCCAAAGACCAGCTAACTCCCTTCAAAATCTCCGCCTCAGGACCGCGAAATGATTCCATCAACTGTGATTTTTCTAGAAATACCCACTTCTAGATTCGGGAATAGGTGCCGAAGTAGGACGCGGATCTTGTTTGCTACTCTTTATAATATCAAAAATAACTTCTATATTGCTCTTGTCTGAGGGTTATCAACCTCGCTATCAATATGCTATGGTTTTTTTACTATTATCTTTTAATGTAGTAAGACTCCTCTTGACTTCTTTATTTCTGTGATATAGATTAGTTAGACAAGGACTTTTGAATGTTCGTAACGGTTCTATAGAGAGAGTATACAGTATATCTTCCCCTATCTATCCTTTCTCCTGCCTGAACTCCAGTATCTTATGGCTACGGTGGATAGCTAGCTCTTCGTGTATGAAAGGATTAGACCATACTGCCCTCACAAGCATGACTAACTTGCCATGCGATTTCTTATGTTGCTGTCAACATTGGGTTCGGCCCGCCCTGCATATCTAGGCCGGCGGCGCAAACCCGGGGTAAACACTCTATTTACACTACACCACGCCCTCCCAAGAAACACACTTCAATTGAATGCGCTTTTACGCTTTTGGTATTCTGGAAGACTATTCTAGACTTGAAATCTTGTTTCTTGATTCATGAACATTAACAGGGAATCATTAAAAGAGAGTAAAAACAGTGCCCTAAAAAAACCCGGCAAGGAGTAGACCATAAAAGGGGTCGCCTCGTGAGACAAGACCTAAACGATAGCTGGCAATTTTCATTTATTGAGTCATACATCATGAGGGACTCTGAAGGAGAAGAAAGGAAAAGAGATTGCGCAGTCAATATATGCAAGCTGGTAATCCGGAAATTGTCAAGGAAAAAAGTAAAACGACGATTAAATGCAAGTAAAAATCCGACCTTTTACCATTCAAGTGGTTCAGTCTTGACCTCACCCCGATTCGTCTTGGGGACTGGAGCAGCCTCAATCTTCGTGGGGCCGCGACGACCACGCTTGAGATAACCACTTCCATCCAACCATGGAGTGTCGATGGTACGCTTGGTTTCGAAATTTCGGATCTTGTCCTCCATCTGAAGGGTAAGACCAATGTCGTCAAGACCATTGACCAAACAGTGCTTTCGGAAAGAATCAACCTCGAAGTGAGCCAACTCAGCGCCATTCGCATCGCGAATAACTTGATTTGGAAGGTCGATTTCAATCTCCTTGCCAGCGCGAGCTTCGGCAGCGATCTTTTGCAACGCAGCCTCGTCGGTGATAGGGATAGGCAACATGCCGTTCTTGAATGTGTTGTTGAAGAAAATATCGGCAAATGAAGGGGCAATGACGCATTTGATGCCAAAGTCAAGGAGAGCCCAAGGTGCGTGTTCACGAGAGCTACCACAACCAAAGTTTGGTCCTGTGACAACGAGGATCTTGGCTTTTCGGTACGGCTCTTGGTTGAGAACGAATTCCGGGTTCTCAGTCCCGTCCTCCGCATTAAACCGAGATTCATAGAAGAGTGCACTTCCGAGACCCGTTCGCTTGATCGTCTTCAAGAATTGCTTTGGAATGATGGCATCTGTATCAACATTGGCCCGCTCCAGTGGAGCAGCAAGGCCTTTCAAAATAGTAAATTTAGGAAGACCAGCGCTTGAACCGCCAACGTGGGTATTCGCGTGAGGTTCGTTGTCTTCGGGAATGTCGAGAATGCGCTCAAGGTCGCTCTCTGTTTCGATATCTTCAACTTCAGGCTGAATAGCGATAGGAGCAGGAGCCTTGCGGGTGGAAGAACCTGCTGGAGCAAGGTCTCGTACATCGGCAAGTTTACCAACGATAGCGGCCGCGGCAGCCATTGCAGGTGACATCAAGTGAGTTCGGCCAAGGGCGCCTTGTCGGCCCTCGAAATTACGATTCGAAGTACTGGCGCATCGCTCACGTGGAGCTAGGATGTCCGGGTTCATACCCAGGCACATGGAGCAACCCGCTTCACGCCATTCGAAGCCGGCGTCAGTGAATATCTTTTCAAGGCCTTCAGCTTCAGCTTGCTTTTTGACCAGACCTGAACCGGGCACGATCATCGCACTCTTAACGTTGGGTGCGATTTTGCGACCTTCAACAATACTAGCAGCAGCACGCAAATCCTCAATACGGCCATTTGTGCACGAGCCAATGAAAACCCTGTCGATTTCGACGTCTTGAAGGCGTGTTCCGGGAATCAGACCCATGTAATTTAGAGAGCGCTGGCAAGCGGTCTTGCGAATTTCACCTTCGAAATCGTCGGGAGAAGGAACGACACCAGTGATAGGCAAAACATCTTGGGGTGAAGTGCCCCAGGAAATTGTGGGGATGATGTCCTTTCCATTAATGAAGACCTCAAGGTCGTATTTAGCGCCCTCATCAGAACGCAGGCTGGACCAGTAGTTGACTGCCTTGTTCCATTCGGCAGAGCCGTATTTAGGTGCCAATGGCCGACCCTTGAGATACTCAAATGTGATCTCATCGGGGGCGATCATACCAGCACGGGCGCCACCCTCGATAGACATGTTGCAAATGGACATGCGGGCTTCCATGCTCAGGCTACGAATGACTGATCCACAAAATTCAATGACGCAACCAGTACCACCTGCAGTACCAATAAGTCCGATGACGTGGAGGACAACATCCTTGCTGTTGACACCAGGGAGAAGCTCTCCGTCGACCTGAATACGCATGTTTTTGCTGCGCTTGGTCAAGAGTGTCTGGGTGGCGAGCACATGCTCGACTTCACTAGTGCCGATACCAAACGCAAGAGCACCGAAGGCACCATGGGTCGAAGTGTGGCTGTCACCGCAGACAACGGTTGTGCCGGGAAGGGTGAAACCTTGCTCAGGTCCGATAATATGCACGATACCCTGGCGGTCATCGTCCATACCAAAGTATGTGAGGCCAAATTTCTTCACATTGTCTTCGAGGGTTGTGACTTGGAGGCGTGAGTCGGTCTCCTTGACGAATGTTTCGGCGTTTTTGAATGTCTTTCGCGAAGTGGTAGGGATATTCTATGATTCAGTTTTAGTAAGTGTTGGACCCTGAAGACCTTGGCCTCGCGGGGGGAGGGGAAACATACGTGATCAACGGTACTTAATGTGCAATCCGGCCGGCGAACTTTTCGGTTAGCGTTCTCCAATCCTTCGAAGGCTTGCTAGAGTGTTGTCAGTAACAGGGCTTCGTTTATAGGGGGCGCAGAAATCATACCGGAGAGGTGACTTCGTGGACCAAATGTCGGTCTAGAACAAACTTGAAGTTAGTACAACGCAGACGGCGAATGATGTGGCTTCCAAAGGTGCTTACCAATATATAACAAGATAGTGCCATCGTCTTGTTCATTCACAATGTGGTCTCCAAAGACCTTGTCGTACAAGGTCTTGGGTTTTGCGTCGACGCCAGGCATGTTTGTGTTTGCTGGGTTCAATTTCACACGATGCAATCAATATCCTCAGCTCTGACAAAGAAACAGGACTGTTCCAGGCAGTTGCGAACAGGGCAGGGGGATATATACGGAGTATAAATAGCTGATCCAGGCAGGTTGCAGCAGAACACGACATCTTGCAGTAGCGACCCAAGCCTTTTCTAGCCGCTGTCCCCCGGAGGGGCTTTGCGCCGGTGTCGGGGGGTAAGCAGAAAAAATGACGTCAGTGATTGGCTGTGGCGAGAAAAACGCTGCAGGTTAATCTGCTATCCGGCCCCCGACATCGGGTATGTGGTGCAAGGCCTGCAAAATCACGTGATCTCCCCATTATTTGCCCGTATCAGCGCCAATTGGACGCATCTGATTGGCTGCTCCGTTTATTGTACTTCGACCTTCCCATTCGGGGCTTGCGTCGATTATCACTGCAGCGCGCAGTCAACTGGTCCAGGCGTATCTATTTCATGTTGCATTATTTACGAGGACTCACCGCCATGACTCGCACCAGGCGGGGTTTTCCTACCAGGCATGGAAATAAAAGGTCGGAAAAAATTCCCGCCTCAGGCAGCAAGGCTGCCATTTCACGTGACTTAGTAGCCCTCAGCGGGGCAATCGGCCCGAATACCCCGCGTTTTCTCAAGAAATTATTTGTTAGGCGGGAACATCGCGACTCTTCTATTATTGACCGTCGACAGCTCAAAGACTAGCAACGAGACACGTGATTGGCTTTCGACTACAGATACCATTGCTGTAGGTGTCTTGTTCGTCCAACTAAAAAAAAAAAGTCAGTGCAGAGATCAAGAGCAAAGATGCAATTGAAGGACTTGGCTTCAATTGAGCTGCCTCCCACGGTACATGGACCCCATTCCTTTGCCCACACTTCAGCCCTGTCGTAATTTACCCCAATAGATTGAAACTCCCCCTGTCCTTGGCACAAGTTCTAGAATAGAATAGGCTAACGCATCGATGATGATAGGCGGACATGCATGTCCATCTGCGGCAAGATGCCATGATGGAACTATGCACACCCACAGTGGAACAAGGAGGCTGCGATACAGTATTTGTAATGCCTAACCTCACACCAAAAGTGGGCAGTGTCTCCGAAGCATTGGAGTATCACGCAAAGTTGCAAAAGATTGCACCCAATGTCAAGTTTCTAATGTCGCTGTACTTGCACACTGGCTTAACGGAAGAAGAAATTGAGAAAGCTGCCAAGTCAGGGGTTATATATGGGGTAAATACACGCACAATATCCAATAACATAATCTATAGATCCATTGTAGCTAAACAATCCTCTAGGTCAAGTTCTACCCTGCCGGTGTAAGTATCCCGAATTTGTCCTGGCAAATCATGTTTATTAACCGAAATAGGTAACCACTAACTCCCAAGAAGGAGTGCTCGACATTGAGCAGTTATATCCTGTCTTTGCTGCTATGGAGAAGTATGATTTGGTTCTGAATCTTCACGGTGAGATGATCAGCACTCCTGCTCGCGCCGTGGGAAAACAGTCAGAGCCTGTCGTCACTGTACTCAATGCCGAGCCTCTATTCATTCCTCAACTTGGCAAACTGCATGCTGCATTCCCAAAATTGAGGATCATTTTGGAGCATGTCAGCACCAAGCAAGGCTTGGATGCTGTCCGAGCTTGCGGGCCAAATGTGAGTGAGAAAACGCATACGGTGATTGTCAAAAGGAAATATCTAATCACAATTGTATAGGTCGCGGGCACAATCACAGGTAACTATCTTCTTCTATAGGACGTAAATATGAAGTCTAATGAATACATAGCACACCATCTTCACATTACAATCGACGACGCCGTCTGTGACGTGTTCAACTTCTGTAAGCCAGTTGCAAAAGTATGTCTACTCCTATCTCGTTTTCTCCATACCATCCATGTACAAGATTATTTATTCTTTGCTGACAAACAATAGACGCCCGAGGACCGCTTGGCTTTAATCAAGGCTGTCACCGAAGGGTCTGGCAAATTTTTTTTCGGTTCGTATTCTTGTTCACATCTAATGATTTAATTCAGCACGTGTTTAACCTGCTTGTAGGAAGCGATTCGGCACCTCATCCAGTCCAGTCCAAGAAAGGACCAGGATCCACAGCAGCCGGCTGCTTCACACAACCATACGTCTCTCAAATTGTCATCGAGGCCCTGGAAGAAGCTATTGAACAAGGGTGGATTAGTGAGGATGAACTCACTATTGAGACTCTTGAGGGCTTTTTGTCGGGCTTCGGTCGCAAGTTCTACAAGTTGCCACCTCCAAGTCAAATAAAGAAAATTCGACTGGAGAAGAAGGGCGAGAAGATTCCATCCCTCCTTTCGTCGGCGGATGGAGCTGTTGAGATTGTTCCCTGGGGAAGAGGGCGTGAAATTAGGACATTGTCGTGGATCTGACAATAGCTTTAAGCTAGACAAAAGTTGAGGTTGCCTATTCAGAATATACCTCGTATGTCACCAAATTTTATTCTCTATTGTATGGTTTTCACAAAGTATACTTTCTATAACAGAAAAGGTCATTATTCTGACTACGGTGGCAAAAGAATTCCGAGGTTATTGCCCGGTTGTCTGCCTGGGGCATTCAAATCAATGAATAGAAGGAAGGCGCAAATGTGAATGGCTTCTCCCGTCACCTTCTTGGGACTCTACCTCACCCGTCGCCTACAAATACCGCCACCTGCTCTCAACAGACACTGGCAAGGTTTTTCATCGTCAACCAAAACTTGCTTTGCCTTTCCTAGGTATGTACTTGGCTCTCCTATGGTCTCAAAGCGCACCCAGTTTTCATGCTGGTGAGATGAAAGTCACAGCACAACACTAACTTGACCCAAAGAGGCAGTTTCCCTCCCAACCCAATACCTGTCGTCAGAGAGAGAAAACCCCCGCTCACTCAAGATGAGCATCACCAGAAACATCTACGTACCCGAAATGTGGCCACCTGGGGAGACAGAAAAGCCAACCATTCCCATCTCCATCGCGAATGACGAAAACCTCACCGTCGAAGGTGGTCAAGGACCTTTTCTTTTCCAAATCTTACCTCACCAGGGCCTCTTGATTCTCCAGACCCGGCAAAAGGTGAAATATGACATCGACATCATTGCGACTGGCAACGCCTTGCATCCTATGAGGGAATACGTGATTGTGGTGGAATTTGCCAAAATACAGAACAACCCAGGCAAATCGCACTTCATCGCACGCTTGGGTAATCATCTTTCTTTTGAACAGATCGAGGCTCTGACGGCACAAATTATTCACCAGCTTCAAGACCTACTATTCGCCAACAGGAATGAACACGAATATCACATAGAGCTGTTTCTCTCTGAATGTGATCCTCGTCCTGGGAATCATCATCACCCGTTCGTTGCACCATTCTACAAGGCCGGTCTAAAATATTCTGTATCCAAATACGACGAAGATTTCAAAATCGGATTGAGGTTTCGTCCAGCAGAAGCTGAGGATGCCTTGCCATGACTGGATTGAGTTTGTGGATGGATCGATGGATGCCTTCAAGCGGCTAGACAGTGATCAACAATGGCTTCCTGGCGATATTATGGTTTCATGACTTAGGCCCATTTTTTTCTTTCTTTCTTCAGCTTTTAGTTCTAAGTCTTCATTATGAAATTATTCCAAATATGCATTCTTCCGCTTGAATTCCACAGAATGTAAATAGACACATCATATAAATCGGAAGGCCGTCTAGTTGATCACATAGCCTCTGACAAGCTTCTGCATCTCAAGGATTGTTCCTTTGTCCATATATTCATATCCTGCCCTAGTGCGGTGTGTTTAACTACGCCCGACATAAGGCGGTACCGTATTAGGAAACCGCCGACAAGAACGCGTTGAGGCAGTTGCCCGATATGTGGTTCTTCAGTCGCTTGTCTGTCCACACGTTGCACTTCCAACCTCCCCTGGCACCTTCCACGCAGAATTATAAGCGCCTACCTACCTAGCCTGGGTGTCTTATTTCCTTAGATTCATCTTACGAACAATCTTCATCCAAATCATTCTTCTCAAATACCCAACACCACTTGATATCCGACAACTTCTTCTATCTCGCCCTTTGCAAAACCCCACGGACGTCAATTTGCCCTATCGAGGCTGGAAATGATGTCAAAAATTTTTTCCAGACAGATGCCTTAACTGGCTTATGCACTAGCGATCAACTGAAGCTACTTGACTCCATTGACAGCCTACGGTCTCAGGGAATCAGCCACTATGTATCACTGCCCCAGATAATCGTGTGTGGCGATCAGTCATCTGGCAAAAGCTCTGTACTAGAAGCTATCTCCGGTGTCTCTTTTCCAATCAAAAGCAGCGTATGCACCCGAGTTCCGATCGAATTGGTTCTCCGCAAGACCTCACACGTTGGTGTCAATGTATCCATCGTACCAGATCAGTCTCGCTCCGAGACTGAGCGGCTCTCTTTGGGCAGATTCTCCCAAACACTTGATGGATTTGACGGGCTTCCAGCTCTCATTGAAAACGCCACAATTGCCATGGGAATTTCCATGCACGGCAAGTCCTTCGCAAAGGATTTATTGCGTGTTGAGATTTCAGGCCCTGATCGGCCTCATCTAACCATTGTCGATTTGCCGGGACTAGTCCACACGGAGACAAAACAACAGACTACTTCTGACGTCAAGCTAGTTAAAGATTTTGTCGAAGCGTACATGAAAGAGCCAAGGAGTATTATTCTTGCCGTGGTTTCCGCAAAAAACGATTACGCCAACCAGATCGTGTTGAATCTGGCACGAACTGCCGATCAGGATGGTACTCGGACGCTGGGCGTCATCACAAAGCCCGACACTCTTATCCCTGCCTCTGAAAGCGAAGCCACTTACGTTGCACTTGCAAGAAACCAGAACATCGAGTTTCGTCTTGGCTGGCACGTACTGAAGAACATGGACACCGAGAAAGGGGGCTCAACATTGGTCGAGCGTGACGCCAGAGAAGCAGAATTCTTCGCTCAAGGCGTATGGCAAGAGCTTCCTCGCTCATTACTGGGGATTGACAAGCTACGAAACAGGCTCAGCAAAGTTTTTGTCGGTCAAATTGCAACGGAGCTCCCCAGCTTGGTTGCAGAAATCGAAAACAAATCTGCAAACTGTCGCCGCCAGCTAGAGGAACTTGGAACGCCCCGTGCTACTCTGGACGAACAGCGAACATATCTACTCCATATCAGCCAAGATTTCCAATCACTTGTCAAGGCATCTATTGATGGCACATACAGCGGTCCGTTTTTCGAAGACGCAAAATCCGAGATCGGTTACAAAAAGCGTATCCGAGCCATTTTACAAAACCTCAGCAGCGATTTCGCTGAAACTATGATTGAGAAAGGTCATTACTGCAAGGTCGTGGAGTCAGATTCTGACAAGGCTCTTGTTCCAAAGGGCATAGTTGCATTTACAAGGGAAGAGTACACAGATCGTGTTCAGGATCTGATAAAAAGGACTAGGGGGAGAGAGCTACCGTCGATGTTCAATCCTATGGTTGTGGCAGACCTATTCATAGAGCAATCGGTTCCATGGGAGGGCATCACTGACAGTTACATAAAGTCAGTTTGGGAGGCTACTCGTGAATTTATTGGTCTCACCGCCAGTCACGTCGCGGATTCGGAGACTTTCAAAGTTCTTTTCCACGAGGTTTTTGACTGCTCTCTAAATGGCTTGATGAAAAGCCTAAAGTCCAAAACAGTGGATTTGTTGACACTACATCGATCCAGCCATCCAATAACTTACAATCGAGATTTTATACATGCTCTACAAACTGTTCGTGAGGAACTCAGTGAGAAAAAGAACGCAAAAGTTATCAAGAACTTCTTCGGCATTTCTTCTCTTAAAGATTTTGAGCTCAAAGGAAAATTAGATCTTCGCCCACTGGCAAAAGCTCTTGTGCATTATGCCGACACTGGCGTCGACAATCACGCCTGTTCCAATGCGTTGGATTGCATGGAGGCATATTACAGGGTAAGTTAAACCCCATCTTTCGGTCATTATTTGATTGTTTGATAAAATATTGACTATATTTCGAACTTCTCTCCATAGGTTGCATTGAAACGTTTCATTGACGACGTCTCGATTTATGTCATAGAAGCAAAGCTAGTTTCTCATCTTGTCGACATGTTTTCGCCGATGACCGTCCTTACAATGACCCCTGAACTTGTCGAGAGGGTAGCTGGAGAGACTGAAGAGAGGCGTGCAGAGCGGAAACAGTGGACCAAGCAACAGAAAATCCTGCTCAAGTGGCTCGCAACCTGCAAGAAATTCATTGACGTTTGGGTCCCTCATCAGACTGGCGGTATGTGACCTTTGCCTAATCAATACTACTCCTTTTGTTAGAGTCTCACGTTTGATATAAGCAGGTACGGAGACTTCTTCTCTTCAAACCACGCACACCGTCATTTCCACAAGCCATACTGAGGCTGTCGAAAGTCACGACACTGCGAACAACGAAGCGCCCGTATCTGTGGCAGACGAAGCTGTAGGTAATACACTCTTTTACGAATCAAAAGTTGTCTAGTGGCTAAATTGATCATAGCTTTAGAGCCCGAGCCTGAGTTGATCGAGAAAGTAGCATCCCCGAAGGTACCAATTGTGGAAGATATACGAGCCTCGTGGGAACAAATGGAAAATAGAAGACGGCGAAGACTCAGAGAAAACACAGCGGGATTGATAAATGAATGATCTGTTTCCAATACGGACACAACGCCACAATCAGTTCTCTTTTCTTTTCCAGCAATGTTTCTGTGCATCGTGCTTTTCTCGGTGCGACGAAAGTAGGGTTCCGGAGTACATGTGATTTCCGAATTGGGGAATTCTGGACACTGAGACACTGAACCATCTTGTACAAGTCTCTTACACTGAGAAGCTATGTTTTCTTTTCAATGATTTTGAGGGTGAGTGTCATCAATGATATTGTATTTCGTCAACAGAAAGTATTGTTACGCTACCTAGCCATGTCCATCCATTACATTCTCCCTGATTACACTCAAATTTGTGACATAACATAGCATTATCTTCATAAAACCCCGTGTTTATCAATTAAACTACTCCATATGGTCTATTCGTTGTCATCAGGATGAAACACCAAAGCCCTTACTTCAATACTCTCCCTCTCCGGGAAACCCACCGCCGTCTCCGGATTCACAAAAGCCGTGTGCGGAACACGTCTCGCTCTTCCATCAGTCTTCGAATCAAAGCATTTAATCAACGTCACAAGATCCGGCGTCTGGCCATAGCGATAATACCACTTGTGCTCCTTATTCGCCTTGACGGTATACGTCTCCCCCTCGCGGTCTGGGTATATCAGCTTGACGGGGACCAGGTCGCTATCAGGCACGGTGTGGGCGTCTGCAACGGCTAGTGGATCTTTGTAGATTGGCTTTATGGGCCGCCAGACGTTGATTATTTGGTAGCGACCTTTGAGGAGGCGTTCTGCTTCTTCTGGTAAGTGGTGTGACACGCGGTTGGTGGATGCTTGGTAGCTTTGGTCGATGTGGACGCGCTGTACGGGGCCCCGGAGAGCGGCGTTTTTGTCGTTGAGGTCACTTGGTGCGCGACGGATTGTGTGGTCAAAGATGAAGATCTTTGATGCACCAGTTCTAACACCATGTCATTGGTATAGGTTGATGCCAAATAAGGAGTTAGTGAAGGACAAAAGATATACTTACGCATCTTTCAGCAATTGCTCCGTCTCAGGGTAGTATTCTCTCTGGATCTCTTCCTCATCAATAAAGGCCTTCTGTTTGCTCTCATGGTAGTAGATCTGGAATCCATGTTTGTCGAGCGTATAATCAAGTTCGTTCCCAGAGATGTCATGCACCGTCACTTCCGAGGTGGTGCTTTCACGGTAAAAGGTCTCGAGTTTGCCAGCAATGCTGGGGGGTGGAGGAGAGCCATCTGCAGACGGCTTGTAGTAGTTCAGGGTTGTCTTAACATCATGTTTCTTTGAATCGGCAGGAGACACGGGGAAAGTTGCGACTTTGAAGTCAGGCTGGGCCTGGCTACTGATAGAAGAGACGGCTGCGGAGGCCATTTGTGCTATCAATATCGATATCTTGAATAGTTGGCAAAACTAAACTTATGTTCTCTCTTTTATATTTTCAACATACTTCTCGTTCAAGGTTGCCATCTCGGTGTGGTTTTTATATTCGCCCACCCGGTCAGAGTTGATTTCAAAGTGACCATAATTATTAATCATTGATCCTCCCCGCCATCACATCCCTCTTAGCACGCAATCTGAGCTTCCTTCAACGCCATGGCTGCATTGCATCGACCAGTAACGAACGATGTGATGAGAAATCAAGATGTCTCTTTTGGCTTGTGACGTGTCTTTGGATGCATTGTCCTTGGGTTTTAGTATGTACCGCTGACGGACGCCCCGGTGCCCCAGATGGAACTCCGGACTAATTTGGCCGGCGAGATCATCTGAATGGCTATTGAGATGTCTTGGGCTAAGATTTGATTTGTCATCTTAATAGAGAGCACTTGAGACAACATCTGACACCTATATCCTTTCGGCGTCTTCAGTGTGGATAAGTGAACCGCTTCGCAGAGTATATTCAGCACGTCGTACAGTTCTACTCTAATAAACGTCTAGTCTATTTTATGTAAATCTACCAATTCGAATAGAGATATCCTTCGGAGTCTTTCCTCTCCATCCCCTGGCTCATCGCCTCCGCGAAGGTGTCCTTCACGGCAGCTTCCCTCAATAGAACAACGCCTTTCGCGCCACTTCCATTGGACGAGGCTATAGCCTGGTCTTTTACTTCATCAACGGCAAACAACCCTTTATTCTCGTCCTTCTTGGACAGTACCATCTCTGCAGTGCCCTTCATGGCCTGTGCTGCCAGCAGCATTGCGTCGGGCTCACTTAGTCCCCTAGCCATTGCCTCCTTGGCAATCCCCTCGAGAGCGACAGTATAGAAAGCGGGAGCCAGCCCGCTTATCGTTGAGGCGTTATTCATCAGCGCCTCGGGCACGTATGTTACCGTGCCAATACTGGAGAATATCCACGTAGTCAGGCTCTGGAAATCAGCTGGGAGAGTTGTGTCTGCACCGGCAACGGTTTCACTGATCAGCGTCGCTGATTGACGGACACTTGCCGCAGTGTTAGGTATGGCTTGCACAATGAAGCATCTTTTCTCTTCGAGGTCTTCAGTGGTATCGTTATATATAAGTTGTTCGATCTGCTGTACTGAAAGATCGGGGCACGTGCTCAACAGCAACTTCCCAGCCAGATGTTCACGTAGAGCTGGATCGGCAAGAATCTTTGTTGCCTCGTCTGACCCGCATGTGAGGAGGATTACATCGGCCTGCTGCACGGCCTCGGCCACTATGCCCTGAGAAATCTGTATGTTGGGGTATGAGCTGCGCGCGAAATGGCCGAATTGATTCCGCAGTCGCGACACGGAGTTTTGCGTGTTTACGCAGGCGATAAACCGTGAGGGCTTCAATTTCATTGACAAGATCGGCAGAGTGTGATGTTGGTGGTTGGGACATGGTTGAGAGAGAGTCGTCAAGAGAACCTCCAAAATTGCGGTTCCTATTTGGCCACAGCCGACGATGGATAAGGTTGTTCCCGCTCTCATATTTCCTTGGTTCTATTTTTTGTCCAGGGGTCGTTCGTGTGCGTGACCCCTTTGTTCGCCTTTCCCCCTTCACCTCTGACAACGCGTAAAAATATTATAACAGGAAAGAAGGGCAGCAGACAGAAGAATATGGCATTGAGGGATGGGATGGATGGCAATGGACAGACAAAGCAGGATGAGAAGGCGCAGGACATGTGACGAATGACCCACCGGGGCAAATATGCATCGGAGGACACCGTAACTTATGGGTCAGGGCCCAGTTAACAGGCGAGTAGCTCGCTTTAGTCTGCTTTAGTTGGCTTTCTAAGGACTGAAACAGAGCAGTTTCTTCCGATCTAGCCCTTTGCAAGTATCAAGTTTTAAATATTTTCGATCTTTCGCGGGGAAGATGTGCGTAGCGTCATTGTGCATATCGCCCGCGCCTTGCCATTTAGGGCAATTTGCCAGGTATTCTTGATGGCCCGATGAGGCGGTGTATGATTGTTATTATATTGTGTCCAGAAAACCCCTGTACTAATAGTTAATATTTTCCTTTGCATTTAGGATGCTTAAACTGCTTAAAGCATGGGCTTACAACTTGGTTCACCGCAACACCTCGGTTCTGTATTTCCGCCCTTAGTTGCATTCTTAGGAACGAATAGACATGGTTGCCACAAGCCATGCCTCGTAACTGAAAAATCTAAATATTCTCGTGGCGCATGAAACATTCCCTAATTTGTGGCTTACATGCCGATAATCACATGAGGCGGAAGGTCTGAGTTGTCTCCTTCTTTGGCAGCACATACAGGTATGTAGGAAACCCATTTATCAATGCATGGTATCTATTTTATTTCGCCTAGCAATGTAAACAAACTATGATGTATTCTATATACAGGTATTTTAGTGCCAATTATACAAAAAAGCAAACATGTCGACATAGAATGTGCGTCGCGTCACACAGAAGACCAAAAACTCCGATTATCTGCAGGGAAAACAAGCAACGCCATTTGATGGCGAACAAATAGCGCAAAAAGTCCGCAGGCTGTTTGAAACAGAACAATGCTAAGTGCGAGTCGATCCTCCTTCATTGGACCAAACCAGAGAATCCAAAGGTTGAGGAGTGTCAAGTTTGTCGACTCAATTATCTCCCCTTGCTCATTGGTCTTGACCCCCACCAGTCGCAGATTATGGAGGAGTTTGAGGCCTGTGCTAATCAGAGGTGGTGGTGGACGTGCCCATTCAGTCACTGAATTCTCCAATAGACCAGTCACGGCGTTGAATTTCGGCAGACGGTGCCTGGGGCACGGGATAACGTGGAATAGCTGCGGGCAGGAGTAGAGGAAATTGAATATCTGAGGAATGAACAGTAAAAGAAGAGTTTTGCTGAAGTGTCCCAAGATGCCAACCACTGCAAAAACCATGCCAGCGAAATAGCAGTATGTATCGCCGACGAATACCTTGGATGGATACCAGTTGTGGTACAAAAGTGCCAGAGACACGCCAATAAACGGCAAGAGGAAATATATAGAGAAGAGGTGCGAATCCATGGCTGGATGTGGATAAGGAGTAAACGGCGACAAGTATAACAAGTCATTGAAAAGAAGCAGGACGGCAATGACCACCGACTGTGCCACTTCAACGCCATTGACTCCTGCGAGCATATTAATACTGTTCGGGCAGAAAATGGCCACGGCAGCCATGTAGGCATAGTAAAGCCAGCCGAGGTCGAGGATTTGTCCGAGGTAGCTCTGCAGGGGCACTGGAACCACTACATGGGTGACACCGAAATCAACAAAGTATACGACCAACATTGGAAAGGCTCCCAATGCTGGGATCAGAACTTTGTGTCGCCATCTAATGTCAAGAAGGTCATCTCCAATTCCGAGGAGTACAATAGCTTGCAGCGAGAGAAGTCCCGAGAGATAGGACGCCAACTACGATAGTCAGTAATGACAAGATACATGCAGAAGAACAAGATATATAAAACAAACCTTGTTATGGGGGAAACGATGAAGGAAGCGCCCCGTTTCAACATGCTCGACCGGCAAGACTACATCGCGATTCCCACCTCCCGAAGTGGCAGCCACAATATCCTTGTAGAAAGGAAATGGAATGAAAGCGATCATAAGCAGGAGATATACCACTGCGCATACCGCACCCATAGTTTCGGGACTGAATGGTTTTATTAGCAACAACTCCAGAAATACTTGTGGCGTCCATTCTCTGAATCATACATACATTTCAGGCCGCTTGGCTTTGGCCATATCTCTCCCTTTAAGTCCCACCTTGATGAAGCTAGGTCCTAGCCAGCGGATTAAGCTGAATGTAGCAGCAAAGGCGAGTAGACTAAAAGCGAGAGACACTGTGAGAGGTTCTCCATCACCGTGGAATGAGTTTGCGATGATGGCGACAGATGTGCCGATGAGCGCCAGGAGGCTCCAGGCCTCCGTTCGTGAGAGAGCGGTCGAGGGCGCCATCGTTGGATTAGGCACCTTCAGAGTCACACCCAGCTTCTCTTTCGGTTTGCGCCGAAGCAGTTAATCCCTTTCTATGATTCTGAATAACTCAAAGGTAAATGTCGACGACGTCGAGGCCATCTGGCTTCAACTGCTTATTTTTTGCCGGGTGAATCTCACCGCCCTGCAAAGCGGCATCACACTGCAGCCAATCAAAGGGCCGATATAGCGCATTATCGGCAAGTGCAACCATCCACCTTTCCCGAATCAGCATCGTGGGGGGAGAATGCGCTCGAGGAAGACACTCGAGGTTTCAGAAAGAATCAACGCTCATTGCCCATTGCATGCATGCCATGCATGTCATCGGGTGCGATCCACATATATTGCAACGATTGGTCACGCATGATTGCTCTTTGAATTAATGCGAGCGAGCAATTAGGAATTTACACCACACAAGACGCGTCCGTCCACGGAGATGGGAACCAACTTCACCGACTTTGAGTCGGGCCATCGCGACTTGGTCACTGTCACAAAGTTCAATTTTTATGGTAATCGCATTGTGACGGGGTCTTCGGATCATCGCCTGAAAGTCTGGGACCAGAAGGATGGTCAGTGGCAATTGACTGATACTTGGCGTGCGCATGACGCGGAGATTCGAGATGTAAGTGTTCAGGGTATATCGACTGTGTTCGATGATACTTCAGACGTTTTACGTAGCTAAATGCATGGTAATAGGCGACATGGAATGGCCCTTTCTCTGGGCAGCACATTGGCAGTGTTGGGGAAGATATGCGACTTAAAATCTGGCAAGAGGACGTCACGCAACCTCCAAATTCCGGACGTCGTTTCAAGTCAATATACCGCTTGTCAGCGCCTCATAGAGTTCCTTTTGTATCCCTAGACTTCCGGAATGTCGATCTGGATACATGGATGGCCCTCATCACCCGAGATGGATATCTCATGGTGATGGAACCAGTCATGCCAGATACGTTGGGAGAATGGCAGGCACTCGATCAGTTCCGGGTCTGTCCTGCGCCTCAACGAGGAGAGGAAACCAGTTTTCGCGTGCAATTTCACCACGACTCGTTTGATGCCACGCACTCTTTAAAACCCGATGGGGATCGCAAAAGCTTGTCCCTAGTCGTGGCAGCCATGGACACAGTGAAGATCTACCGGACTGACGGAAGCCGCCGGTTTTACCATGCCATTGAATTAACTGGGCACGGTGGCCTCGTCCGTGATATTTCGTGGGCCAATGGCTCGGTGCGTGGATATGATCTCATTGCCAGCGGTTGCAAGGATGGGTTTGTTCGCATATTCGAGGTATATACATCGCTGTCAGGCACTCAATCACATAGCAATGGTCGCAACACACAGTTTTCGGCACCATCGCTTTCTCAACGGGCCACAGCGCAGTCAGGAATCGGCTCAGCGCTAGCCAATCGAGTTCCGGTGTCCATATCCCATCGACCAGCGAACGTCGATACCCCGTTTCGACACGAGTTTCGAGAAGTGGCATGCATTGATAGCCATCACTTGGATGTTTGGCAGGTTCAATTTTCTTTTGCCGGTAAGGTCATGATATTCAAAGTTGATTCCTTAGAAAGAGGTGTAAGCTGCTAACGTATTTTTCTCTCCAGGTGACTGTTTGATATCTTCGGGCGACGATGGTAGCGTGCGATTTTGGAAAAAGGCTCTCACTGGCGAATGGTTAGAGTTCGCTGAGACAGATATGACAGACGAGTGAGCTTACTTTCTCTTCACTCTGCCTCATTCAAGGCTAACTAACTCATTCCCATCAGACACAGTGACGCTTCGGCTTGACGATAAAAGATATCTAAAACGCCTGTATTATATACGTATTACACATGGGGGAGTTGGAGTTGGGCATTGGTCTTGGTTACTGCAGAAAGATAGCATATACTCTGTGATATACGGCTACATGGCTGTATGTGCATTTGAAATGATACCCGTTTTTGTTTGAGACTCTTGAAAATATGATTCAGTTCATATTGGTTCTTGGAAATATAAAGATAGGCACACCGTCACCATATATCATGTGCTGCCTGAGGCATTGCCCGATTTTGATTGTTTGTTGGGGATGCCTTCCCATGTTGCCCGGTCACGCCCTGCTATTTCACCTCCACCTTTGTTTCCCTTTTCTTCACACTCCAACATCGCCAACGAGTCTACGTCCTTCCTTCTCTTTCGTGACAAAAAATCCTGAAGCAATCTTGACAGATTTCGATCCACGATATTCTCAGTATCTTCTTCCTTATTCCTCTGAGTCAAAAAGAATGCAATCATGCCACCTGACCAGGACCTCAATGGCGATTCAACCGCTCCATCGCAGTTGAAAACTGGTTACGTCGACGAGAATGGCAACTCCGTACCAACGACGATCGGATTTCACTTCCTCAAAGATCATTTGACTTTTAAAGTCACCTCTGATGAGTCTGATCTACCCTTTCAACTACCTCCCTGCACCTGGAGACCGGTGCATCTTAGACTCTACGAGCACCTACGTACTATGCCTGTCGGCTACCTTAGCGATACCGTACCCCTTATTCGCGAATTCAGAACTCCAGGAGATCGAGAGGTTCGTGCGATTTTTCGACGAGACAGCATGGGAGACCTTTCCATATCATACGTCAATTATATCGGGGAGGCCGTCGCGGAGCATGATATAGTTTTCTGGGACAAAAACGACGATCTACAGGGTGTTGGTCGGGAGTGTTTGGAGAAGTACGAGGCCGCGACATCCGCACAAGAATCATTGTTTCGCACCGCTCAGCGCGAATGGATGGACAGGCGCAAAGAGTGGGAGTGGCAGACATTCTGTCTCGCACGACAACACCACACAGAGATGATCTGGTCGACCTCCGCTCAGTACGACGCAATTATGGCAGCTGAGAAATCTTCCAGCATGCTCGATGAACCTCGCGATATGGCACCCGAGGAGGACCGATCTGGATGAGAGACTTTGATATCTTGGAATAGCCTTACTATTTGGTGGCAAAAGATCAACCTACGACGATTGGAAAAAGGAAGCGGTACGAGCCAGGGTAGTACATGCTTCCAGGTGGATGAGACAGCAAACTTAGCTTTACATAGTTAGTCGAAAGTTAATAAGAATGGTTGATATACTACAGTCCCTGCAGAAGGCCTTTAAAACTAGATACAGCATCCAGATCACAGTACTAAAATAGCTTGAAAACCTCCTGAGAGTTATATGTATAGAAAATAATATTATTACCATGAGAAGGGCTCTAGATGTTTACAAGTGATTGCTGATAGACAACATTATGCATAGGGGAGGGTGTTTAGTTAGTTTATACTTTTGTCACCCCACTGTAACTACTAACAACCCTCTCTAATGAATCATTCGATGGCCTTATTTCAGTTTCCTTGCACAAAACTAAACAAAAGACTGTTACACGGACTCTAACTAACGGCCAGGGTGGTACTCGTAGACTGGCAAAGACCAACCACGGGTTTAGTGACGGCAGCGACGGGAATCCCGCTGCCTCCCGCCGAAGCGAGCCTAAAGTGGCAAAAAAAGGGCAAACACAATATTATTCCGTGAACGCTCACGAGGGAACCGCTCGAACCTGCAGAACAATCCCATTTGCGTATATGCTTGCTACGCTTTGCTTGGGGGGTTTTTTTTACTTCTTTTCTATTCCCTCTTTCTCTCTTTCATACATCCCTTGCGTGGTTTTGTGTACAACTTGTCCAACTGGTTGGTTTTCTTTACCCCCCGAAACTGCACTACTGCGTACTATCATCTTTTTTTACGGAGAACACCGTACACACAATAAGCAGGCACCCCAAACTCCCCTCAATAAATCAAAGTTCCCTTTTTCTACTTGGAGCGTCAGGGTTGAGCTTTTTTTCAGTTTTGTCAGATTCCACTCTTCTCTTGTTCTTCTTCCTTCGACCTCGTTCAGGTTCTCACCCACACAGGGCAGTGCCAGTGCCCATCTTGGCCTGGCGTGCCCGGGAGGCAACCAGCGGCCCCTAACGGCAGCTGAGTAACAACAACAGTCTGGACACTGGTCAGAGTCTTCTTCTTTTCGCTGAGAGGATATGCTTGTTTTTCTTCCTATATCCTATCAACTACATTTAGGATTCTCTCTTCTTCAGTTTTGAGCACATTTCCCCCCTCAATACCCTTTTTTTTTTTCACCGCTGTTCCTGTCTCTTTCCGTCGTGGCGATCGGTGTCACGTACTTGAGTCATGACTTGGCACGGCAGCATGCTGGGCACCCACTGCCTGCCTATACTTCTTCTACTTCTTCTTTCCTGTCGCTGATCCAGCCTTGCCTCTTTTCTTCCTCTTCGAATACAATATAGGGCAATTTTTTCTGTCACCTCGGAGCACTCGATACGTCTTTTGGCTACTCATGGGTCAATCTACGATAACATGATGGTGCTCGGCGATCTGCTTGATATCAAGCCTCGACTCGGCGGATGTTATGCTGACTGAGACCAGGCCAGCAAACAATACTATTGGCACTCTAACAGTCAAATTGTTCCGCCTTGATTGTGGTTCTGCTTTTCTGCCTCTCGATGCTCATGCCTCTTTCCTCCGTCCTACAGGTCTCTGCATGCCTTATCATCTGATACTGATCGATCAGCTTGATACCCTGCCCTACAGTATGGCACGTGCACGCCCGCTGTCACTGACGCCAGGCCGGAAGCGGCTAGTTGCTGCACTAGCCAAAAACGGCAAGCGACTCCGATGACTCAGCGGCTCGACGGCAATTGGACGATACGCTGACTAACCACACCCAGTCTTCGGGCTTGTGCGCCATACCCAAACGAGACAGTAAAGAGCCGATCTGGGTGGGGCGGGGGAGAGCGAGGCTGAACCGTCAATGGCCAGCCAGTTCGCCAAGGCTTTTGCAGCAAGGACCCCCGCTGCTGTGCAGCTGCTGATTGGCGGGCCGGAGGCTGTCGGCCTGTGTGACTAACCCGATTCCCTCTGGCTGCCCCCATCTAATATGACTGATTGCTTTGCAGCCAGCCCAGATCCAGCGGCCGCATTTTCCCTCTCTGACTGACAGTCACAGCGAGCGAGCATTCCCGGCGCATACGCGGGCCGCCCGCCTTTTCTCGAGCGAGCAGAGCAGCAACCAGCCAGCCAGCCTAGTGCTCGTGTTTCGACTCCCCTCCCATTTTTATTTTCCTTTCTCTAGTACATATTTTATCAATTATATACTTATATTTTTTATTATGATTTTTTCCCTGTTGGCTTTGCCGCAGCACTTCCCGCGACGATCAGCTCTGGCGCGTGGAGCAGAAACGGTGGTTCATAGTTAGGACTTATCTCCTGCCGCCCTGCCCTCCTTCCACTCGCTGGGCTGCCTCTTTCAAGTTTCTCGCCCGGAAACCGCGCCTTTCCTCTTTCGCTCATTTCGCTTGGGGCCTGCGCGACCTTTTTGGCTGGCCCAGCGCTGCGAGGCCTTAGGCTCCTCTTCCCTTCTCTTCCTCCTCTCCTGCTCTTCCTTCGAACTTCCTCTTCCACCTCCATCCCCGTCGCCCTTGTCTCTCCCTCCTACGCACACTACACGACTAATCTTTTCCACCTCGACCCGCGACTTTTTTCTTTTCCTTTTTTTTCTTCACTTCTCCGCCCGAGCCGTTCTTACCTCGCTCTTCTTGACACCCCGGATTCGATCTGCAGGTTTTTCACCCATCCGTATCTCCCGCCTGATGCGCGTCGACTCCTCAGTCATCCTCGATCGCCTTCGTGTACTCGATTCATCCCTCGCTTCCGGTCGCAAATTTCGAACTCGTTGACGGCCTTCGCGAATACACTGCTCTGTACTTTTATCGTCCCCTTCCTCGCCACCGCGCTCGACTTGTCCAGCCAGCCATCACAGCTCACCACGTAGACGCTTTTGCCTCGGGGCCTTGTTCGAGTCGTCGTTATTTTCTTTTTCCGTCGTCCTCTTCAACGAGAAAGAAGGCTATTCAATAACACTACGTGTCCTTTTTTAACATCTCTTTTTCGTATTCCTCGTCCTCTTTCGTTTCGCTCTATTCGACCCAGTTAGACGCTTCGTTTCTTCATAAACTACGATCCAAACGGACCAACGCGACCTCAACAGCTGCTGTCATGCACGTTGAGGAAGTAAGCAATCAAACTGGGTGCTGAGGAACGTCTACCATCACCTGTTGAGGGAAAGGGGGTCATCTGTCGGATTATGACAGATACCTCCTTGCTCGCAACGACGCATTCGACCGGAGATTCGTATCCGGTCACTGCTCCTATCCACTCCCCGGTGCTGAATGGCGCCATCTCAGATTCCATCCCTCAGGAAGACGAAGAGCCCTATACTATCAAATGCATCTGTGCATATGAAGATGATGACGGGAATACTGTCTTCTGCGAGAAGTGCGAGACATGGCAACACATCGAGTGTTACTACCATGCCCAGGAGGTGCCAGACGAACATTTTTGTGTCGACTGTTCACCTTCGCCGCTCTCTCTGGATGGAAAACGGGCCACTGAGCGACAACGGCGACTAAGGGAGCAAAGTGATAGCGGTGACCGGAAGTCTAAGCGTTCTGGAAGCAAGACGCAGAAGAAGAAGCACAAAGACCAAGAGCTGGTTAATGGACATCATCGCAGCGATTCCAGTTCGAGAGACAACCAACCGGCGATCATCAAGAAACCGAAATCTGCTCACAAAGCATCCGCTTCAGTGAGTACGATTTCCGGTTTAACGAAATTACAGCCCGAGCCTCGTAAACGTTCAGGGTCGGTGGCTACAATAAGTCCGACAAAACCCTCTACTTCTCCTCAGATTCCTCTATATTCACGCGAATTTCTTCATTTGTACGATAATGACCGGGGGTATGTGAACATGAAGAGCAATTTGGTGGTTAACATACATCTACTGGGTGACATGGGTTCTTGGGTTAAGGATCCTTCGGCGCTCTTAGGGTTGAACAATCGCCAACCCAAGGAAATCTTCAACTACGCCGATGTCCTAGATTCCTCTCAATGGCCCGAACTGTCGCTGGATACTATTGTCGACAAGGATTTGGAGCTCGAGGGCCTACATCCAACCTGGAAAGTCTTGAAAACCCAAACTGCTGTCCACAAAGATCAAATTGTCGGGGAAGTCAAAGGTAAAATAGGGCAACTTCGTGATTATTGTCTGGATCCAAACAATGGATGGCCGGAATTGAGACACCCTCAACCATTCGTGTTTTTTCATCCTCAACTTCCCATTTATATCGATTCCCGCGAAGAGGGTTCAATTTTTCGATACGTGCGTCGTTCATGTCGTCCCAATGTCACCATGAAGACTTATATCACGAATGAGGTTGAGTACCACTTTTGCTATGTCGCGAACCAAGACATCCCCGCCGGGTCTGAAGTCACAGCAATGTGGTATTTAGATCCTCAATTCTTTGACTCCAACAATCTTGGGAAGCAGGAATCGGGAGATAGCGACCAAGAAGAAGCTAGAGCGATCTCCATGAGTAACCTCTTAGCCCATTTTGGTGGCTGTGCTTGTGTCCGACCTCAGACCTGTCTCCTGGCAGCCGTGGATCGCCGTCGCCATCCTAGCTCGAAATTAATGAATGGAAAGCGAAAGAAGGCAAAATCCAAATCTGCCGTGTCGCCGACTAGTGTCGGTCGCTCCAATACTAGCCGCGCAGGTAGTGAAGCCCCTGTTGACGATGATAATGCTGATAACCGTTCTACATCCGGGTCTGTTCGCGGACAGACTCGCAGTCGCGATTTGACTCCAACGCATCCGCCGCCCGAGTGGGCTTTGCAAGACACAGAGTTGTCGGCGCGCGACAGGCGCAAGATTGCAGCAGTGGAAAAGAAATTTGAGCAGCTTGAACATGAGGGAGGCCCGCGGAAGAAAAAGCGCAGCAGCGCGACGTCTACTCACCCAAACCTGCCAGTAGTACCTGTATGTTTCAGCCCTAGCTTTCTTGTTGTCAATATGGCTTACTAACATCCTTGGCTAGAAACACTCAAGCTCCTCTACCGCATCGCATTCAGCTAAATCTCTGAAGTTGGATACAGTGACAAGTCGGTTATCCGATGACTCGTCCATGTCTCCATATCACCGTGGATCACGCCCCTCTCCGCGAAAATCATCTGATCCTATCAACTCCCCTCTGTCACGCGCTACGTATGTCGATGGATCACAACAAACACGTCCCCTCCTCAAAGTTGGGTTTTCTCCGCTAGGTCGGCGACTTTTGAAGCGATGTCATGAAGACAGTTCAAAACCTCAATGGCCAACAAAGCGCCAAGAGCTTCCTCCGAGCACAGAAACAACAAATGCTATCGTTTCCCCATCTCCTACGGCTCAAGCACAGCCTTGGGCTTCTAATACCCGGCCTTTGTCCTCGCATAGTGGAGAAGACGTAGAGATGAAGGACGTTGGGTCTGATAAAGTTCTTGCACCGCCTTTACCTTATTCTAATGATGTCATGATCAAGCCGCCTTTACCTTCAACAGCAGCCCACAACACGCTTATACCCGGAATGACGTTAAACAACCATCGGTCAGGTGGTCTTCATGTCCAATTACCTCCCAACCATTTCGCCTTGACTTCAACAACTACACCCGGGACTGGCACACCTGGCTCACAGCAGTCGCCATCAGATCCTCTACCACAGCCAGTGCAGACACCTGGCGGCAGCATAACAGCGCCCAGTCCTATCAAGAAGAAAATGAGCCTGGGTGATTACTTACGAGGAACACGGCCAACACCGACTACAGAGAAAAGCCAAAGCCAAGCAAATGCAACTCTCGCGCCACCAAGCAAGCCAACTTCCCATCTTCAATCCAGTACTCCCCCGTTGTCGACGGATGGCGAATCGCAAGCGGTGACAGGAACGGAGACGATCAAAAATGAAGGATCGCCGACCGACACAGATGTTCCGATGAAGGACGTTTCTAGTAAACCTCCTATATCTCCTCCTTATCTTTCTGCCCTCGGAATGCAGGATGACAACAAAGTCCCCAGGACAACATGATACCCTAGATTTGTTTATTGCTTCTTTGCTTTGGAATCGAGTTTTCTTCTTTCTACATCTTATTATTTCTCTATATTTCTAATGAAGGTATTGGACTTTCTCTTCTTATCACGGCGTTTTCCACTTATGATGACGAGTCTTCAAAAGGGTTCTTATTGTGCTGGCGGGGGCGGTGCGAAGGCGTATTGTGGCGTGAAATTTTTAATTGGTTGACTGATTGATTGATTGATTCTTTTCCTTCCCTACTGAGGGGACGTCTGAAATATTGACTGATTGATCTGAGAGGGTAGAACAATGTATTTCTGACTTGATTATTTGTTTTTTCACTCTTCTCTTTATTCTTTCAATTACCTGTGTTTTATTCACATTAACTAGTCAAGTTTACCTAACTAGTTGGTTTCTGGATCGACTTCTTTCTCGAAATGGAACCTTTTCTACTCTACTAATTCTTGGCTGTCTGCTTTTTTTCATTATCACAAAATATTTTGGGCTGATAATTCCTGACTTCCTACATGGTCGTTGGCAGGCACCAATGCTTGAACTTCAAGATACCCCCAGGCTAGTGTTTAAGATAGCTAGCTATGTATTCAGAGTATATGATCTCTCCCTCTTCTACTAGAGTGAATGGATACATTCAAATGTAATTATTGATTGATTGCAAAATGTACCTAATTTTTGCCAAATCCCTCGCTGAAAAAAAAAAAGGAATAATACAAAAAAATAAAATCATCGAGAAATGAAAATGGAATACATATGTCGAGCGAAAAGGCAAAAGTAAAGCAAAAAAAAATGTCTATCTATTTATTTCGTATATCCTTTCGCCTTCATGTTATTCTCAATAACATCCCAAATATGCTCAACAACCTCCCTATCCAGCCATCGCCCGGAACCTTCAACACCCTTCTTTTCATCCCAGCGCGCCAGCGTGAAAGTGCTCACGCCACGGCCCCAATCCTTGATTTGGTTTGGTACATGTTCGCCGGACATACCGACATAAATGCCTGCGGCATGTCTGAAGAGTTCCGGTGGGTTGGACCATTTGTATGTTTTGAATTGCCATGCTTGACCCGTTGTAAATACCGCGACGAGTCTTTGCCAGTAGTCTGGTTTGAAGTTTGCTGTGCTGTCGGCGAGGATGAAGCGTGTTGGTCGTCGGCTTGATGATTGTGATGAGCCACCGCCACTGGTAGGACCACTGCTGCCGCCGCCTTTGCTGCCAGCTCCGTCGCCGCCGAGGTTGAGTTGGCGCGTGATGATGTGGATGTTTGAGGTGGTATGTGATGCGAGCGTCGGGTGGTCAGGTGGAACGAATACACCGTCTTGAAGGAATGTCTTGATATTGGAAAGGCGAATGGGTGAGGAGGCGGATGGTGAGAGGAGGATGATAGGGTCGGGGCGTCGTGAGCTTCCAGAAGAAGACATGCCTGGCTTCTTGGGGAGTGCGAGGCCAGCTGATGGTGCTGGGATGATGATTCCTCCTTTGCCAGAGCCGGTCTTGGGTGGATATTGACCGCGAGAGCCACGGCTGCGGCCTAGGAAGATCTCTGCGGTTTTGCGAATGTGCGAAAAATCCTATAAATGACCCCGTGGTTAGAAAAATTACATCCTGATCGACAGTGTGAAAAAGAGAAAGACATACTGTTGGCTTGATACCGCGTAGTACAGTATTCCGGTCCCCCAATTTTCGCTCGCCATTGTAAATCTCTTGTAACTTGGGATCGATTACTTTGGTCGGCCGCGCACCTGGCACTCCACCCGCCGCTGTCGTTGGAACTGCAGTCTTAGGCGCAGTCGCGGCAGCAGCAGCATCAACCACCGCTGCAGGAGCAGCCACACCAGCCCCAGCAGCTTCGGCTTCAGCAGCTGCACCTTCTAGCGGCTTGATATATTCGCTATCGTCCGAGGCACCTTCAAGCCAGGTGATGAGGTCCAGACGTTCAACGAAAACCAGGTTCAGTACCTGCTCATCATCCCCCTTTTGTTTTAACGCCTCGTTGACCTCTTGCGCCGATGCAATGTATTCCGGGATTGCCACATCTTTCTTCTGCCAGGCGAAGAAGATACTGCGCAGATCGACTTGTGTATCGTTGTTGGCCGTGGAGACGAAGCGCGTCAGTGTATTCAGTGGTAACGTGTGTGGTAGTGGGTGTGTGAAGTACAAGTGACTGGCTTTTGCAAGGTCGTCTGTGAGATATTCGTTGGCGTTGGAGACATCTGAGGAGGTCGTTGGCGTTGGTAACGCTTGAGCTGCGATTGCTCGTCGCAAAGACAGCAAGGGGTCGGAAAGGAGAGGATCAGTCGCCATTTTATTTTTCAATGGCGCTTTACTCCTCAGGACCTCAGAGCTTGCAGTCGTACACGAACTGGAATGGGGTAAAGGCCTCACTTGTGACGCTGTCCTGGAGCAATACTTTCTCTAAGCTGGGTTGGCTGCGGCTGTCGGAGAAGGACTCGGCGGGTGTCCAGGTCACGTGCATCCGCGTCCTGATCTATTATCAACGCATTAATCTGCATTCACCTATTAAGAGAACACCTAGTTAAGAGAATGTCCAGGCAGTCTTACAAATACTAGGAATTATTGGAGCCTCAATGACTTCATGGATATCTGATAATGGCAACTATCGAAACATTCGGAATGTACACTTATGCACGATGAACCATGAGTACAGCAACAAAAGAAAATGATAGTGACGAATAAAAGAATAAACAGCCTCCCTCGTACCGCTCCATGTATCGAGAAATCTCAAAAAACAGGAAGAAATGTATATCGGCAGTGCTTCCAGATGATGCAAGAAAAAAGAAACCACATGCAAAAGGTGAATTTTCAAATCAGAAACAAAATAATCCCACAACCGATTGTGTGCAATGGCAACGCCCGTTCAATGCTTTGTGGGGGAAAAAAAGAGATGCAGTCATTTTCGTATACCGACTCATTCCCCTGCTGCCTTGAAAAGAAAAAGAAAAAGAAAATTACAAGAAAAGAAAGCGTAATCAGTGCACCACCCCCGTCTATCGTTTGGTCCACAGAGAATAAAAGAAAATCGTAACTCTTTGAAATCACTCTGCTAATAAGCAGAGAGTCCAGGTGGAATTAAGAATATTCGTTCAGCCATGTCTATAAAGATATTGAAAAGTCTCCCAGTTTGATGCATAGATGCCATTCGTTACGTTCGAACAGAACGGCTCATTGATCGCTCGGGGAGCGGAGCAGGTGTGGGAGAGTATGAACGGCCATTGGTTCCTAGGTCAAACTCATGCTCCTGGAGGACAACCGAGTATTTCGGGTCACGGACGAATTTGGGAACAGAATCCTATTGAAAATTAGTGTTATCATTCGAGGTGACACAGAGGGCGTATGTATGTAAACTTACACTTGACATCAATTTGAAAACCGAAGTCTGGGCCAGCTCAAACAGATCAACGACTTCCTGAAGGCTCTGCAGCATTGATTCATCGTCACCAACAGCCTTTGTCATACGGCTGGCAAGGCTATTTCGGAGTCCATGCTCGATATTCAATTCACATGGCGATCCAGGTGCCAAGAACGCATTGTAAAGGCCATAGGCGGCAGCGAGGGTTTCGCGAACAGTCTCGATCTTGTTTAAAGAACCCGATTTCTCTAGACGGTGGTAATGTGACGTGAATTCACTGACGTCCAAATAGAATGACAAGTTCTCCTCGCACAATGAATACCGTAGAAATTCGCGGAACAAGAGTCGTAGTGCTGGATCGTGCAAAATGTGGTTAAGACGAGCATTGTTCGAATCACGAGCGCCACGGTTGTCAAATTGTGACACATTGCTTCTGTCACGAGCGATCCATCCGCAAACACGTTGGCCATGCTCGGTCACAGTGTAGATAGCATGCTTGGTAGGTTGGAAATCGACAGCAGTGGGTTCCTGTTGAGCATATGGTCGGTCTTCTTGAACGGAGGTAATGAGACCATGTTTGATGAACAAAGCAGCAATTAAGCATGTTTCGCGACGGTCGTTCGTTGTCGAGCAGTCCATGAGCCAATCGACGGCTGCTTTCCCAGTGAACGTGTTGTTGTAGTACTTGTCTGCGATTTTCCTCTCTTTAGCCATCTTGACTCCAACAAGACCATTGGCGTAGTCGCTTAGTGAGTCTGAGTCTGAGCTGGAAATAGAAGACTTGATATTTGGACCATCTTGGCCGGCAAAACGGCGGAAAATAACTTCTATCGTGGCACGGTCCGTTGAAAGCTTGTCGGTTTCAGAATCGCGCTCCAAATTGACCAGTTGCATAGTGTTGCGTCCAGACTCCAGAACTTCCATAACATGGCGGGCAGTGATACCGTTTCGCTGGCAAAAACGTTGCAGAACATTGATTCCCTTGGGGGTAAGCTGGTATAAGCCCCCCTTCATTGGAAAGAAAGTAGCGCTTCGGCCATCAACAGACTCGATAAAACGGGCATCGGCGAACCGTTGGCACACAGATCGAGCCATTTCCTTAGCCATAGAGAAAGTGGTCGTAGTTGTGGTTGTGACAATGCGGGTTGGATCTTTGGGGTCGGGCATGCGGTTGGATTGAGAGAATTTCAACGAGCCGAGATTATTGATGGCCTCATCGGAGGTAAAGGTGTGCTCAAATCTGGTGAAGCGCACACGATGAGTATCCAATTTTAAGCTCACCATTAATGTAGCAAACAGATCGTTGAAGTCCTGTTTTTGTGTTCCATATGATTAGCCATGTTGCATGTTGCATTTTGCATACTGTGATAACAATTGCAGCGCTACACATACCTTTGTAAAAGGACGTTCATCCTCAGTCATGCGGAGGAGCCTTGACGACGTTTGGTGCATCTTGTTGTTGCTTGGGCGCGAAGCCGCGGGGTTGTCCAGATTGGAAATCTCTTGAGGCAGCAGTCGCACTGTATTCCGGCGACTCAACGAAGGCGGTTGAACAGACTTTCCCTCCACCGGAAGAGGCCTTTCGTCAACTAGAGTTGAAGATCCACCACTAGCACCTAGTTGAGCGTACTTGTGCGACTGTTTCGACAAACTTCCGTGCGACAAGCTGGGGCGCAAGGTTGGATTGGCGATAGTGTTGCCCAGCGAGGTGAAATTCGCAATCACGTTAGAAGTCTTCTCCAAGGCAATGCCGGCGAGAGATCGGCGGGGGACTCTCGCAATCGAGGAAACGGTAGCGAATTTGGCAGCGGGAGGCGGCGGAGCGTCAGACGAGGGGGGAGCGTCTGCGAGGTCAGGTGGGTGTGCAGGAGTGGTGGTGTATGGGAGAGTGATGAGATCTGAAAGCGGATTGCCAGCAGATATCCCGGTCATTGAACGCAGGTCAGGAGGATGAGGATGAGCAGGAGGAGGCTTGAAGGTAAAAAGAGGAAAATCAGGTACAGGGGTGTGAGGTAGTTTACTTAGTTTAGTGGAGGAAAGAGCAAGGAGGAAAAAAAGATGATGAGGCAATCGGGAGTATTGGCAAGAGCAAGCCAGTAATTAATTTTACACGATACCTTGCTAAGCCTAAGCCTAAACGCTATCAGCCAGGAATCCGCAGCGGGTACCCGATTACATACATACAGTACGTACGGATACAGAACGGAGCTGCGACGGCTGGTACGGCTAGTAACAGTACGGGCGATAAGTGCTGCGGGTGGGGCAGCATATTATCCGTACCATTGTACCGTAAAGGCGTCTGGCTCCGCTGTTATCATTGGAGGGCATGCCGTTTTTGGGCGGTGGGCATGGGCGCTGGGTTGGCGCTCGCAGTCTCGGTATTACCGACGGTATGCACGAAAACAACGTGGGACTAGGGTGGTTGGAGTACAGGCCAATGATGCAGCAGAGGTTGACCCAAAAAGCAGCCGCCTCTGAAGATCACTGGGGCGCATCTGCGGCCTGCAGCACATAAGCCATAGCAAGGTTATTATCATTATTATGATTCTTATTACTATGTATTACTATTATTATGTGCCTGCTACGTACTTGTGCATGTACATGTACTTTTGCTTTGTTCTTGGACACTGTGCATTGCAATATTCGGCCCAGCCCCGGCTGTCTCCTGTCGTACGGGGACGTATGCTCACGGACATTACCAGCACGACTCAGTGCCCCTAAATCGCCGTGCGACCAAGCAAATCAATCGAAATACAATCCTTCAGTGCGTGCCCGACACAGCAAGCGCCAAAAAGGGGGGTCAATGTGAAACCGATGGATAGCCAAACTAGGAATGCACGTGTTCGGCACCGGCACGTAGGGGGAAGTTTAAAATTTTTAGCCTTAGGCCTCTGAACAGACGGAGTACATACGGATACGGATCTGAGCGATGCGGTATTACCAGAGTGGGGTTAGTTGCACTTTAAACCGTGTAAAACGCTGTACGCAACACAAAAGACGAAAATGTTAATTTTAATTAGGCATGGCAAAAACCCACGGCCACGTGGAAAAGCAAAAGAGGCGACCACATTCAACATTGGCACAGATAAGAAGAGGGACAAAAAAGTCAAAAAAGGACCTCACATGCGATAATAATTGCCGAAAACTTCCCAGTAAAGCCCCAATGCGGAACAGTGCCAATTCCCCAATCGATATCGGGATATAGCCATATGGACAGATACGGACTAAACTTTACTAAGTTGGATGGCGCAACGATCGTCGATTCATGTACCAGGCCAACAACCCTTATATACTCCGTGCTGCACGAGTCATTGGAAGGTTGGTTCTTGGCGGCGTACACTCCTTTCCTCTCTTTCTCTTGTGCAGCAGGCTGCTAGCGGCCCAACGTGGTGTTCCGTAAATCCGTGGGAATAACTCCTGACAATACACATTTTATGGACGTGCGTAGACAAGTAGTTGTCTACAGAATACGTGGTGGAGGAGTGTTTGTATTTCAAGCCTTCGAAAAAAAAGTTGGAAAAAACTCTCCGCATTCCGTCCCCATCGCACTGATCTCACCCAGCTGGTGGCCCAAGCGACGATACCATGTTCACAGAACTTCATATTCGCCGATACGGGCTATGGGCGGAACTTAGTTGCGAACACAAACAACAAAGGTCCACCTTTTTTTCCCCTCCATCTATCCCATCCTTGTTCCACGTGGCAGATGTGGAGTCTGTTTGCCGTGTTTTCGTCTGCTTTTCAACTGTCGTACGGAGTAGACCAATGGCTCCGGTGTATGATATTCTGACAGGTTATATACTACTTAATGGTGATCATCAAATAAGATGCATCACGGCAAACGTGTTGGTTTCAGAAGTAGCAAGTCAACATGTACATTTTCCATGTGGTTGGCGATCTATACCACAAAAAGCTAGAAATCTGTCAGTCAGCGACTCCGTGGGCTTCACCGGGAACTTCGGATACTCCGCATATGTTCATGTCAATGTTATAGGTATGAAAAAAGAAATGGCGGTGAGCCAAGATTTGGATGGCAGTTTGGGGTTTGACAGGTAAACCGTCACAATGATGGCCATGACCGGATGAGAGCAGGAGATGATCAATCGGTGGAATTATATCCTTGCCTGCTATAGTCTATAAACAGCGATTGCTATAGACTGGCTAGGTCGATAACAGTAAGATGCCCGTGGACTAGAGTACGTCGTGCTTAGTATAGATTAAGTAGCAGCTGTAGCTTGGCTTAGTAAAGCGGCGTGTAATCATCAGAATCGAGGGGTTGTTAGATAGTGCAATCGACACCTGATGATTCAGGCAGCAGTCAGGCAATAGTGTCAGCCATAGACAGCCACGGGCCCAGCGATTTGGTATCGACGCTGTCCAGACTGGCTAGTCAGAACTTAATTTCTATAAAACCAGAACAATATACACGTGGTGAAGAACTGTTGCCATATCTTCAACTTCATTTTCTGCTGCAACACAGTTTTTACTCACAAGAGTAGACATCAACGGTGTATAACTACGGTAGACACTGGACAGTGCACATTTTCGAAAGCTCCTTCCTGAAACGGCTTAAGCTCCACACTGCGTTCATTCTTGCCAAGAACCCCGATTCAGACGAAGGTCACGGGACACTTCCATGCCGTGTCTAACCCGCACTTGGTCTAGCGTGTGCCACGATACGAAGCCTCGTATCGACGTATTGTTGGCCTTTGAAGGGCTGAAGCCTGATGAACTCCTATTTCCTGAGACGGTTAGGGTAATTTACAATATCGGCATAGCCTACCGCTGGCCACGTGGAAGATAAGAGGGTCCTCGTTTCGGCCTCACCTTCCTCGTCTTGCGAGTTTTCAACTTTCTTTGTCGGCGCTCAGACGCTCAACAAATACGGATCCTGTATTTTCCTGCCTTCTCAACAATGGCCTTTTTTTCTCCTCGGCGTATTTATTGGATGGCGGCATGGCCCGATAGGAGAATAATGTACAGCTGCTGGCCAAGGCGGCCATAGTGGTACATACACATTACTGCCGCTATATGGCTATACGGTATTTACTATTCACTGTTACGGCGGCCAAATCGAATGGAATTAATTCCTATTCAAGTACTAAATAACGAAGAATAAACAGCATGAAGAAGGAAAGGGAAGAAGATAAGGCTTCTTGCATATTATTAATATTTTATATGCCCCCCCGCGGTGCTTAATTAAATAGGTGATGATAAATCCTATTTACTCTTAATATTTAGGGCTTCCTATCAATATTACTTTACCCTATAACCTATATACATAACTTCTATCTAAGACTGCTATAAATCTGGCTATAGAGCATACTATTATATTATCCTTCTCTTTTTTAAGTGTTTGCCCTCAAGTGTAATAGTTTTAAATAACTTTATTCTAGAAATTTATTATCTAGATAATCCTCTATTTTCTTATTATGTAGTTTTACTATAATCTAAGCTAATAGCTACTTTAGCAGACCTAACTTTCCTAGGTATAATATATAGAAATTAAGTAAGTAATCTAGTATATTTTTGAAATTTAAGACTAGATACTAAGTAGAGTTATTATTCTTATAAATAAGTTATTTTATTTTATATTATAACTTCTTATAGTATCTTCTTAAATCTAATATTTTTTTTACTTTATATTTCTGCTCTCTATTAATCTTAATTAGCCTTTACTTATTGATAATTTATTCTAGTAATAACTCTAATTTCTTTACTCAGTATAGCTTATTTAAATGGAAAACTAGGTGTATATTAATTTCTTTTAGCAGAGTAACTCTCTAGAAGTTCTTTTTCTTTTTTTTAATAAGATAAAATCCTATCTATTACTTAATAAGCTTATAATTAAGACACTCTATCTTCTAATTCTTTATAGAAATAAGAACTTTATTCCTAATATTAAAATCTTTCTTATAATATTATTAATTAGTATTTCTTTTTTACTTCTCTTAGACTATTTTTATTTCTTTTTATATAAATTATTATATCTCCTGTAAGTATTTTATCTAGGCCTAAGTTTATTTATAATTAGGTATTAGTTCCTATAACTTTTTTAGTTTATTCTAATTAAATAACATTTGTGGTTAATATTTTTTTTTAACTATGAATAGAAACATCCTAATAGATTTATAATATAGAATAGTATAAGTAAAATCTATAATTAATAGCCACTTAGACTAGTTATTTTAGAAATAACTAGTAAAGAGCCATAGCTGCTTTATAATATATTTATTAAGGATTTCTATCTAATTATTTATCTAAGGATTAAAACTAGTTAATAGCTTAATCTTTATTCTTAAGATCTAATAAATCTTATTCTAAAACTCTAAGATGAACTGGCCTCTATAATCTAATATTATTAAATTAGATAAGCCTATCTATAGATAGATATAATAAATATAAAAATATGCTATGTCCTTTACTATAGTTATTTTCTAGTAGGGAATAGAGACTGTTTTCTTGTTTAGCTTATCCATAACTATAAAAACTATATTAAATCTATATTTATTCTTTAGGAAAGATATAAAGTCTATTAAAATATACTACTATAGTCTTTCTAGAATTAGTAAAGATTTTAATAAATTAGATAGTAAATCTTTTTTTATAGCATTTCTCTTATAAATTATATAGTAATTAATATAGCACTTTATATCTATAGATTATATTTTCTAGTAATAATACTCTTTAATTAATTACTTTATCTTTATCTAGCTAGAATAAGTAGTTGAAGTTTATTAGTAAACCTTATCTAAGAGTCTTACTTATAAATTAGTTTCTTCTAGAATATAGAAGTGATCCTTAAAGAAAAGATATCTTTTATTAAGCTTCTAATTACTTTCTTTACTCCGCGCTTATTCTCTCAGAGATTTGATATCTAGTTATTCTAAGTTTATTTTTATAATATAAAAGATTATATCTAACTTTTTATTTATTATATTAATAGTAATTAAAGTTATCTTCTCTATAATTTTAAGATCTAATATCTTAACAGGAAGCATAATCTAGTCTTTATAATTAAGATTCCTAACTATGCTACTCTCTCTTCAGGTTAAAGTATTAGCTAGTATATTTTACTTATTAGGTTGGTATTTTAGGATAAAATAATAATTTATTAATAACTTATATTAATAAACTTGTTTGGCATTAAGTCATTTCTTTATTATAAAATATTCTAAAGCTTAATAATTAGATAAGACCTTAAAATAGTCTTTTTAATTTAACCTAATTAATTTAGGTCGCTACTCCTCTATAGTATAAACTATAGCTAGTATTTCCTTATTATAAATATTATAGTTATACTTAGCTGGTGCTATAGTCTTAGAAAAGAAGATTATTAGATACTATAATTTATTCTTCTCTTATTACTAGGAGAGGATTCTAGCAATGATATTATCTAAGATATTAATCTTAATATATATTAGTAAATAAGATTAATAATAATATAATACTAATATCTAAGTGAGACTTTATTTTAATTTATTGAAAGCTTGCTAATAGCTATAATCCTACTTAAAGAGAATATCAACTTATAATAATTAGAAAAGTACCTTTGCTATTTAGCTATATACTTTTATAAAATAGTAATAGAAGTTATAGAATTCTAAGAATAATTATATACCCTTAATAATTATTAATATTTTCTATCTAATAATGATTTCTATCTTTTTAGGGTTTATTTTAATTCTATTTAGTAAGATAATAAAGCTTAGATACTTAATCTTTATTATTTTAAACTTATACTTCTATTTAAATAAATGCTCCTATATGATTAAAGGTCCTATAAAATAGCTTCTATTTTATTGATATTAATTATATTAAATAATAATTAAGACTGGTGAATTAGTATTACTATTTAGCTCTATGCTGATATAACTAGCGCTGTATAATTTATTTATTGGCTGTGATGTTCTTAATCTTCTGACAGATCCATATTGCTTCGTATTGGCGCCATTACAAGAAATATAAAAATAATATTTGATTTTTTAATATAATTAATAAGATTGTTCTTTTAAATGTTTAACTTTAATAATATAATTAGTATAGAATTATAAAATTAAGTATTTTTAAATGAAGAAATTATTTACTTACAATATAAAAAGTACACACTATTTATTATACTATTAAGACACTAATCTTTAGAGAAAAGAATTATAAGAAGATTAGAAATATTATAATTAATTAATAATAAAATAATACTAATTATGTCAGTATAAAGCTAAAAAATAACACTAGTTCACTAAAATAGATATTATTTAGTAATAACTAATAATAGTAAATAGGAAGCTAATTTATAGGACTTAAAGTTATATAACTATAATAGAGAATTATTACCTAATAGACCTATTAGATATATAGCCACAGCTTTAAGGCCTAGACTACTATAAAGTATTAGCTATATAGCTACTATATATATATAGCTATTGTAAGCAGGTTATAATAATCAGAGAAGAAAAGGTATGAAGAAGGAGAGTAAAGTAAGAAAGTAGGTTGATCAAAGTCTGATTGCTGGTCCATATAAATCTCTATTGCAGGGGGATCACGGCCTTATTTATAGACTTTTGTTGGGCTCTATTAGATTCTAGTTTGGTTCTTTATTGGTTTTTTTATGTAAATTTTTGCAAATTTTGCTATTTTTGCTACTTTATGATGTTATAGTTCCATATTTTGGTTAAATTTCGGCTTATTATTATGTAATTTTTATTATATTTGCTAAATTTTGGCTTTTTTGTGGCTTAACTTTGGGTAAAATCTGGATAATTATTGGATAAACCTTGGCCAGTTGGTGCGTTAGCTAGTTGGTGCTTTTCTCTGGCCAGTTGGTATTTTATGCTTATATCTTTTTTTAATCTTTATATATTTTTAATATATAGAGATTAGGCTTATATTATATTATATTATATTATTAATAGATTTAATATTTCTAAGATCTTTTAATTTTTTAAATGTAGTTATATTCAATGTTTTTGTTAATAAATCAGTTAATTGTTGTTTTGTTGGTGTATAAATAATATTTATCTTATTTCCTTGGATATATTCTCTTATAAAATGATATGAAATATCTATATGCTTTGATTTTTTATGAAATTTAGGATTTTCTCCTAATTTTATTGTAGAGTTACTATCAATTAATATTTTTGGAATATTAGGAGTGTAATCTAGTTTTAAATTTATATTTATATAATTAAAAATATTAGATAAATATATTGCTTCTTTATAGGCTTCTTTTAGTGCCATATATTCTGCTTTATATGTGCTTAAAGCTATAGATTTTTGTAACTGGGAGTTCTAATTTATTGGATTATTAATAGCTAAGTTACTGGATAAACTAAATATGTAACTAGTTGTTGATTTTCTATTATTTATATCTCCTGCCTAGTTACTGTCATAATATCTTTTTAGATATAAATTATTTCTAGAATAATTATATATTATTTTAGTATTTATAGTATATAATAAATATTGCTATATATAATTTACTGCATTTATATGTTTGTAATTTGGATTACTTATAAATCTAGCTCTTAGATTTATATTAAATGTAATATTAGGTCTTGTTTTTAAAGCTAGATATATTAGGGATCTAATTTCTGATTGATATAATGTAGTTATTTTATTATCTGCTTTTCTATTATTTTTATGTAATTTTATTCCTGGTTGACTAGGTGTCTTTTTGGGTTTAAATCTATTAAATATATTAAATTTATTTAGTAATTTTAATATATAATCTTTTTGATTAATAGTTATAGATTTTTTGTTATAATTAATATTTATATTATTATCAAGAAAAGTAGATATATTACCTATATCTTGGATTTTTATATGTTTATTAAGTTTTTTTATTATTTTTTCAATATAAGATAAGTCTTTATGTATAAATATTATATTGTTAATATGAACTATTAAAATAGTGCTTGTTTCTCTATTTATATATATTCCTTCATCATAAGGTAAAACAGTAAAGCTATATTCTTTTATTATATTTCTAAAAAATATGTTCTAGAGCCTTAGCGCTTATTTAAGACCATATAATGCCTTTTTTAATAAACAATATTTATTTTTATATTTAGGATTATTATATAATCCTTTTAATAAAATAGTATATATTGTTGTATCTATATCTATATAAATAAAAGTATTTTTAATATTATATTGTTTTATAAACTAGTCTAAGTTAATAGCTATTATTAGTAATAAATGCTAAGTCTCTGTTCTTGCAGTAGTAGAAAAGGTTTCTAAATAATTAATATCTAATTTTTGGTGAAAACCCTATATAACCTATCTGACTTTATATCTTATAGTTTTATTTTTATTAGTAATATGATTTTTATTATAGGTGTTAGGATTAATATCTTTTCTTTTAAAAACCTACCTCCCTTTTATAGGAATAATATTATTTGGAATATCTATTATTTCAAAGGTATTTTATAATAATAATTCTTTATTTTCTTCTAAATAGGCTTTATACCATTCATTTTTTTCATCTGACATCATTGCTTGTTTAAAATTATTAGATTCTTTTATACTATTTATATTTAAAATTTGTTTAATATATTCATTATATTGAATAGTTTTTATATAATTATTTATAGTAATATTTTTAATATTATAAATAAATTCTTTATTTATTTTATTAATGTCATATATTTTATTTATAGTATCTTTAAATTTTGGAACCCTTATTTCAAAATTATTTTTTGGAATTTGGGCTATTTTGTTATTTAAATTCTTTTTATTAATAGTATTTTCTTCTTTATTAAGGTCAATGTTAGTCTTAATTCTTTTATTATTATTATTAATTATAATATTATTATTATTTCTTTTATTATTAATTATAATATTATTATTATTTCTTTTATTATTAATTTTATTAAGAATAATATTTTTATTATTGATATAATTGTGTAGAAATTTTTCTTCTATTATTTTAACATATTTAGATTATAGAGTCTTTTTATTTTCAATATTATAGATCTTGTAATGATTATAATCACTAAATCTAACTAATATAGCTTTTCTTTTTCTGGGGTCTAATTTCTTTAATTCTTTATTAGTATGATAATAAACAATAGAATCCTAGGTTTTAATATAATTATAATCTTTAATATTTAAAGTTTTCTTATAATATATTTCATATGGAGTTTTATAATTTAAAGCTTTATGAGGTGTTCTATTATATGTATAAGTAGCTGTTAATAAAGCCTTTTCTCATAGATTTTTATTATTTTTAGATTTAAATAAAAAGCTTCTTATTTTATTTAGTAAAGTAAGGTTTATTCTTTTTATTAATCTATTTGGTTCTTTTGTATAAAATGGAGTTTTATAATGAATAATCTTAGATTTATTAAATAATATTTTGAAATCTTTATTTATATATTCTCCTCTATTATCAGAAAAGAATTCTTTTATATTTGTGTTATTTTGATTTTCTATAAGATTTTTAAGATTTTTAAAAGTATTAAAAGCTTTATCTTTTCCTTTTAATAATATTGTAAATAAATATCTAGATTTTTTATCTAGAAAAGTAATATAGTAAGACTTTTTATTCTATGTTAAAGGGCTTATTGGACCTTTAATATTGTTATGAATTCTTTGTCCAATATTATAATTATTATTATTATTAGAGATCTTATTTCTAGTTTTATGATATTTTGCTTTATAACAAATCTTATAATTGTATATTGCATTTGTTATTTCTTTAATAGTAAAGCTTATATTCTTATTTTTATTTAAAATTTTATATAAAGGTTTAGAATTTATGTGTCCTAATCTTTCATGTTATAATATAATAATATTATTATTATTAGACTTTTTTATAGTTATAATATTTTCAATATTCTTTTTATAAAGAATATTAAAATTAGATTTATATAGCTTTTCCTTTTTAAATCCTATAAATATAAGGATTCTTTTATTTTTGTTATATATTAAACATTTATTTTTTGTAAATAAAGAAATAGTATTTTTAATACTATTAGTACTAAGAATATTTATTTCTAATTTAGGAATGTAAAGTATATTTTGTAAAATAAAAACATAATTTTTATTTGTTCTTAAAATAATAGTTCCTTTATATTTAATGTGAATATTTTTAGCCTTTCCCTATTGGACAGTTTTGTTAGATAATTTATAATTTTGAAAATATGATAAATTATAAATAGCAGAAATAGTAGCAGCAGTATTAATAATAAATTTATAATTTTTTTGAAAATAATTAGCGTTATTATTTTCTTTTGTTTTTAAATCTGTGTTTTTAGAATTATCAGTATAAGTATATATTTTTTGTAAAAGGGAAGGGTTATTATTTACCTCAGTAAAATTAATATCTTTAAAAGTGATGTCTTTTTCTTCAAAATTTGTTATATTTTGCAAATTTTCTTGCAAAATATTAATCTTTTTGTTTTCATGCATAGTAGAATTAGATTTTGGAGAATCTACTTTGTAAATTGTGTTTAAAAGCTCCTGTTTTCGCTTTTTATTATAATTTTGTTTGTTTTTGTTAAAATTTGATTTTTTAACTTTATTTTTGTTATTTTTCCAGTTTGTAGGTTGTTTTTCTTTATGCAAAAACCAGCAATTTGCAATGTTATGGCCAGGTTTTTTGCAATTTGTGCAGAATAATCCTACTTGTTTTTTGTAATGATTTTTGCTCTTAATTTTAACAGAATATATTTTATCTGTAGTTTTTTCTTTGGCTTCATTAATAAGATTTATATATAAGGAATTAAAATTATAAGTATTAGGGTCTTTTCTAAAGGCTTAAATAATATTTTATGTAAAATATTTATATTCTTTATCTAAATGGAATAAAATCTATGTAATTTTGATCTAATTATCAACACTAATATTTCTAGATGATAAATTATCTAATAATATTTTTATTTGATGTAAATATTCTTCTATAGTTTAAAAATTTTCTAATTTGTAATTAAAAAATTCTTTTAGAATTAAAAACTCTGTAATAAATTCTTTAGGATTATATAATTTTTTAAGGGTCTGCTATACTTTGTAAGCTGTTTTGTAATTTTTAATATAAAGTAAAGGTCCTTTTGCATAGAGTAAATAAATATTTATAAGTACTTTAAGGTTTTTAGTATTAATTGTAGGCTTTTCCTTATTAATTGGCTTAATAAGATTATCTTTTATCAAAAATGCCTTTATTCTGAGTGCTTAATTGATATAGTTTTCTAATCTAGTTAATAGATTGATTTAAATTTTGCTGGTAGAAGACATTTTTTAAAAAGAGTAATAGAAGGATTTAGAAAATGTATGTAAAGTATATAGAAAGAAAGAAGATAGAAGTTCTTAATAAAGAATAAGAAATTCTAGGCTTATAACCTGTAAGTAGGTTATAATAATTAAAGAAGAAAAGGTATAAAGAAGGAGAGTAAAGTAAGAAAGTAGGTTAATTAAAATCTGATTGCTGGTCCATATAAATCTCTATTGTAGGGGGATTATAGTCTTATTTATAGACTTTTATTGGGCTTTATTAGATTCCAGTTCAGTTTTTTATTGGTTTTTTTATGTAAATTTTTGTAAATTTTGCTATTTTTGCCACTTTATAATGTTATAGTTCTATATTTTGGTTAAATTTTGGTTTATTATTATATAATTTTTATTATATTTGCCAAATTTCGGCTTTTTTGCGGCTTAACTCCGGGTAAAATCCGGATAATCATCGGATAAACCTCGGCCAGTTGGTGCGTTAGCCAGTTGGTGCTTTTCTCTGGCCAGTTGGTATTTTATGCTTATAGCTATATCTTAATATAGTAAACATAACATTCACTAGATTTAGCTAGGAATCTTTAATATAATATATATTATAATTCCTATATTTATTTTTAGATATATAAGAATACTTATTTATTATATATTTAGTTTTATTCTACTATCTTAAATTAACTATTTAATTTTAAATATTCTATTACTTATAAATTACTTAAATTATACCTTCTTATAAATCTTTAACCTTATTATCCCTTTATTAATAGAATACCACCGAACCGCCATTCGGTAATGAGTTTACTCTGATCTAGACGCTAGATAAGCATCGGTTTCCGACAATAAGCTTATAAGCTGGGGATTTAAAAAATATATTTTTAAAAGCTAATCTTTAATTTCTAATAAAAATATACTTTGGTAATATAATTTAAATATTTATATTGCTAGGCCTTTACAGATAGAGTAAATAAACTATGATATAAATTTATAAGAACATAATAATATAAAAAGAAATAATAAGATATTTAGATAACCTGCTTCTAGATTTTAATAGTAAATATATATGTATAAATATATAATAGCTATTTACTACTGTTAGAAAAAGCCTGAGGCTATATTGTAATTTTATTAAGATGTGTTAAGCTATTAGTTAATTAGTTTCCGCTAGCTCTTATTAAGCAACTGAGATTATATGCCTGCAGTTCTTGAAGCTATTCCCGTACTATATTTGTTATTCCACCTTACAAATATCTTTATCTTTATTTAGTTTTTATTATTTAATATTATCTATATAGTTATAAGCTGCAGTAGAATGATGTATTCACTCACAGAGTAAATGTTTATACCGGAATTCTCGTAAGTATGAGACGTGAGTAGCAATCACTCATCTTGTGCCTATAGGACCTAGCACCAATCGATTTGACCGCGGAAGGCTGTCAACAACGAGCAGCTCTTCCCGTAAACCATATAAGTAAATTTTTGTGCTATAGAACTTTGCTGTATTCAAGAATTTCCTATTTTACTCATGTACTGAATCATTATATATTTTCTAGGCAGTTTTCATACTAACTTTTACCAATTCGCTTCAAGAAATAAGATGATAACCAGAACCCATTACATACGCTGAGGTGGTATGGTACAGATTTCACAAGATCTGTTGTGGACACTTGTGTCAAGGCGTATCGTGAAATTGCGATTTGAATCTATAAGATCGCATGCACATTTGAATCACAAAGCTGTCTGAGAGAGCACCCGCAATCCGGGATTCTGCTGGATCATAATCCTATCCTAGATTAATCAACTGTCAGCTTCTCGTCTGAAAAACTACCCAACCAAAAGGAATGATGAGCTTGAACTTACCACTGCCCAAGTTGGAAACCAGTGCACCACAAAATTGACCATGGCAGCGTTTTCTCCTCTATAAACCACACCACTCTTCCCCTTACCCACGATGTCTTCAAGCACAAGCTGGGCAAATTTATCCGGTGAGCTGCCCTTGGGCTTAGCTGATCCATTTACCCAGCTAGCAATATGATCCTTGATACCAGCATAGTAGGAGCCCGGTGGCAGGCTGAACTCAATGCTGTTGGCGCCGAAATTCGACGCGACATTTCCCGCCATCAATGTTACGACACTGACATTGAAGGGCGCAAGCTCAATGCGTAGAGTTTCTGAGAGGATTGCTAGACCGGACTTTGCTGAGCCATACGCGGCATTCCATGGTAGATTCAATACGGCGGCGATAGTTATAATGTTGACGATACGCCCATGGCTGGCAATCAGCAGGTCTTTGAAGGCTTGAATCGTCCGCACGCTACCCCAAAGATTGGTATCGTGTACTCTTTTGGCTTCATCAATATCTATATCGAGGACCGACATTGTGTATCCAAAAGCTGCGTTGTTAACTAGTACATCGAGTCCACGGCCGCTATCGCAGACAGCCTTCGCAGCTTCTGTGACTGACGGCATTGATGTGACATCCAACGACAGAACTGTAACGTTGGAATGTTTGATCACCTCTCCTGGTATTTTCGTGATATTCCGCGCCGTCGCAAAGATATGGTGGCCCTTGTTAGCCAAGAGTATAGCTATGGCGGCACCAATGCCTCCTGCTGAGCAGCCTGTCACCAGAATCGACTTGTGAGACATTGTACGTGTAGATGTATTCTTATGGTGCTTGGCAAATCCCGATATACCAAAAGAAAGTAACAGATACTACCAAGTACCAGGATTGAGAGAATCAAAATAACGTGTATGCACCTATCTATCTAGGTTAACTACATGAGGCCACGTATCCCCTTATTTATAATAACTCCCTGCACACCATGCCTAACCTAGTCAATCCTAGTATCAAGTAGGCTCTCGCTATAAGCAAGATTTGTGCACCAATCAGGAAAGCGATAGTATCCTGGGATTAGTAAGCCGGGAAACAGGCTCCGGGTGGAGGTCTAATATCAAACTAGGAAAGGCCGAATCGTAATCTTTTCAAGGATGCAATAGTGAGAGAATCAAAATAACGTGTATGCACCTATCTACCTAGATTAACTACATGAGGCCACATTTCCCCTTATTTATAATAACTCCCTGCACACCATGCCTAACCTAGTCAATCCTAGTATCAAGTAGGCTCTCGCTATAAGCAAGATTTGTGCACCAATCAGGAAAGCGATAACGTAATCGGTAACCGAGTTGGCCACGTAACCGAGTTGGCCACTCCCGTCCGAGAATGCGCTCTATTTGTCAGAGAATCAGCACGTCACAACTAGTTGCACTACTGCACGGGAACAAAGGATTACCTAGCACGGGTCTCAGCCTAGCTATTACAGTAGGTATAAGGAGATTATAAATCGCATATTCTACTTATAAGTACTAGAATCAATAAGGAATAGCCTATATAAATATTATAAAATATCTATAATATCTATAATTACTATAATAAAAATTAAATATATAAAAACACTTATTTATTATATATTAATTTTATTCTACTATCTTAAATTAATTATTTATCTTAAATATTCTATTATTTATAGATTATTTAAACTATATTTTCTTATAAATCTTTAATCTTATTATCTTTTTATTAATAAAATACTACTAAATTATAATTTAATAATAAATTTACTCTAATCTAAATACTAGCTAAATATTAATTTTTAATAATTTAAGATTTTTATAAAATAATATTTAAAATAAAATTTAGATATTATAAATACTTAGTTATACCTTTTAGATTAACTAACGCACTAGTAGTATTTTAATAATATATTAATTTAGTTATTAAGAACTACTTATATAACTAACACTAGTCAACTATAAAGTATGGCTAACTTCACATTTTTTATATATAAATTAGGTTTATACTAGGTCTAAAATAGATAAAAAGTGGAGAAAGTATAGCTAATTTTAAAAAAATATTTCACTTACTTTAAATGTTTATAACTCTTTTAATATAATATATTTTTAAAATCTAATTAAATATTATTCTAATTAAAGTAATTCTATTTTAGATTCTTAAAAAAAAATTTAAGAATATAAAGTATTAGAAATTTAAAATTATTAATAAAAAAGGTGTCTTTTTTGATATAGAATTTTTGATAGGATATATATTAGGTGCTAATTTAGTAATAATAGAGGATTTCTTGGTTATATATATAATTCTAGTTGTATGATCTAACTCATATAATCTTAATTATATAGATGTATTAATAACATTAAATTGAAATATTATATCTATATACCCTGATTGTGTCGGAAACTGATGCTTTACTAGTGTCTAGATCAGAGATAACTCTTCACTGAATATTGGTTTGATGATATTCTAATAGCAAAAAGGCAGGATATCTAAGACTTAAGAGAGATAGTAAAGCTTAATTTAATTTATAAATAATAAAATACTTAAAATTAAATAGTTAATTCAAGATAGTAGAATAAAATTAAATATATAATAAATAAGCATTTCTTATATAGTAATTATTTATTATAGAAATTATAGATTTTCTATAATAGCTATTTAGGCCTAATTAGAGGAATTATAGAAATATTATAATTTTTATAATATTAATATAAGTTCTTTATAATTATATTTTTTATATAATTATAATTAGTTCATGTTTATAAATATATTATAAATGTATATTATATATATTTATATTGCTTTTACTTATATAAATACTATATCTGTATATAACTTATATAAATGTATATTATATATATTTATAATGGTAAATTATTATTTAAATAGATGCTCTTCTTATAATTAAAGGTTCTATAAAATAGCTCCTATTTTACTAATATTAATTATATTAAATAATAATTAGGACTAGTAAACTAATATTATTATTTAGCTCTATACTAATATAACTAGCACTATATAATTTATTTATTAATTATAATATTCTGAATCTTTTAATAATTTTTTTCTTTAAAGACTAATATCCTAATAACTTAATAAATAATATATATTCTCTATATTATAGATAAATAATTTCTTTATTTAAAAATACTTAGTTTTATAATTTTATGCTAATTATATTATTAAAAAAAATAATTTTAAAAAACTCTCTTTTAATTTATATTAAGTAGTTTAATATTATCTATTTCTTTTTCTATAAATATTATAATAAATCTAATAAGCCTTATATTAAAGCAGAGTTTTTAAAGCATTATAATAAGTATATTTAAGTAAATAACTATTATTATATTAATATACTAGTTTCAGATTTGGTATGGAAGTATTTAATAAAAATATAAGAATATCTTTAAAAAGAGAAGAAATAGATTTTAATTAAAATTTTTTATTTTTATAAGTAGTAAAAGCTTTTTAAGAAATAGGCTAGTAAATTTTTTTAAAAAGATATTAAGAATATTAAGAAATTAGAAAAATTAAAAAAAGTTAAGAAGAAATAAAAACTAGTTAAAATATAAATAAAATAAATAGAGCAGGAGAAAGCAAAATAAAAATAAAAATAATAAGAGTTAATTATAGTAATATTTAATAATTTTATAATTAGTAATCTAAATAATATTAATTTAAATGCTTTTTTTTTTTTTAGATTAATTATCTTCTAGTATTTTTAAATTTTATTTTAGTAATTTAAATTCTTAACTAGTTCTTAAAAATTATTCTCTAGTTTATATTTTTTTTATTTTATAAAATAATAAGATTCTTTTTTTTTTAATTTTTTATCTAGTATTTTTTTAACTTTATATTTAGTATTATTAACTTTATTATTTTTATTCTTTGGATTATTTATAGGTTTAAGTAATAAAATATAAAATATTAGATATATATATATTCTAGTAGATAATAGAAGTTAGTAATTATTATTTTTAAGTTTTTTAATAATCTAAAATGGTCTATACTTAATAATATTAAGTTTATTATTAAATTATTTATTTTTAATATTAAATTTTTTTAATTTTAGTATTTATTATAATAAGTAAATTCTCTCTTCTTTTTTAAATATTAATATATTTTTGCATTTATTATTATAATATTTTTTTATTCTTAGTTCTACCTATATAATATCTTTTATTATTATACTATGTATTTGTTATATATATAATACTTAGATAATTATTTTATTTAATCTTTCTTTTATAGATAGTATTATCTATATTATTCTTAGATATCTTTTTAAGTTAATAAAGTATAATATCTTTCTTATTAAGGCATTTTTTATATTATTTAGCGTAAATTATGCTAATAATAGTAATTCTATCTAGTTATCTTAGTTCTAATCTAAATAGTATTATAGATATTATTTAATTATCTAAATTATTCTTTTAATTTATCTATCAGTCTATTAGTGGTTAGATATAGATAATTAGTGATTAATTCTATATACTTTTATAATTATATTCTAAAATTTTAATATAAAAAGTTTATTTTTATTAGAAATAATTTCTTTTAATAATCTTATTTATATAAATATTTTTTATAGTATAAATAGAGTGCATTATTGTATAATTAGATTTTTTAGTACTAATTTTATAATAATATATTTTATAAGTCAATTAATGCTAATTATTATATTAATATATTTAATTTTAGTAATTAGATTCTTTAATTCTAGTAATCTTTAAATAAAATTGATGATTATATTTTCCTATATAAGATTTAATATTTTAGGTATTTATATCTTTCTATATAGTTAGTAGTTAATTAGCTTATTTTGATTATAATTATTATAGTAATTAATATAATTAGTAATAAACTTTCTTATCTATAGAAAATAGTATTATTATTAGATCTTTTTAATAGTTTAATTAATTCCTTAATATTTTTAGTATAATAAATTATAGTATTTTTTTATAATTTATTTAATTATTATTATTAGTATAAGTATAGATCTATTTTATATTATAAGTTCTTAATTTATTATAGCTTCTCTATTTTAAATAGTAATTATAATAATTTTATTTTTTTTAGTTTTTTCTTTTATCTATTAATAAAATTTTAGTTTATTAATTATGATAGTAATAGTTAATACTATATTAATATTATAGCATAGTCTATCTTTATATTCTATTAAAATATTTATTTTTAGTAGCTCTATTCTAAGAGTATAGTCTAGTTATTAACTTAATATATTAGCTATAATATTTTTTTTTCCTTTAATATATTTAATTTAGAAGTTAAATTTAGCTAATTTCTTAGTTTATTTAATCTATTATTTAATTAATTCTTTTATTATTATAAAATATTTAAGATTAAGATAGTTGCTTTATATAATAATCTTAAATTTTATTTCTTTAAGATAATATTGTTATTTTTTAAATATAATAACTATTATAAATAATTTTTTATTATAAATATTATAATTTTATTCTACTTAAATAAATTACTTAGAATAGAAAGTAACTAGTATAAGCTTTCTATTTTTAAATTATTTAAATATAATTTCTAGTCTATCTTTTAATATATTTAATATGATATATATTTACAATTTTTAGTTAAATAATATAAGTATTAGTAATAGCTTTATTAATTTTTTAATTATATTAAATATCTTTCTGTGTCTCTTATTCTATAAAAATTTAATTTCTTTTCTTAGAAGTTTGGTTATTAGTTATATAATCTTTAAGTGATTTATAAGATAGTATTAAATATATTTATTTGTTTCTAAGAATTTTTATATATCTTTAATATTATTTAGTATTAATTAATTAAAAATTATATCTAGTTTTTCTAATTAGATCTTTAATTCTTTTAGGGTATAGATTATTTCTAGATTATACATTCATCCGGTTAGCGTGATGCCAAAAATGGCCACATTCAACGCTGTTTTATGCGTCGCTCTAACCACCAAGCCCTACTAAGCTATCCCTTATATATAATAGCTATTACTACTATATATCTACCCCCTCCCATCATAGCCATCTTTCTATGCTATTTTAATAACACCCATAGATCTACCTAACTAAATTATTCTCTATTATTATACTTTTATCTATTCCTATTTATACTATATTACTTTATTTACTACAATTTTTAACACAGAGAGAGTTAAAAATAATATTATTTATTTATACTCTTTAATAAACTTCCTAGCACTTATTTTAGATTAAATCTTATTTTACTCTCTCTCTCTTCTTATAATTAATCTTATCTTCTTCTATCTTAATCTTTCTTTTAGATGCTCTTATTTCTTATTTAGCTTACTTTCATATAGCTTCTTCTTATAATGACTTTAATTAATAATAGCAATAATATAGTTTTTTTAGATAATAAAAGTATTATAAGTATAGATTTACTAAATATTTTCTTAGTAGATCCTGCTAAGAATAGTTTAGATAGTAGTCTCTTAGATAATAAGTTAAATAATAATGTTAGTAATAAGTCTAATTTAGAATTAGAGGCAGAGGATCTTATATAAATTAAGAATAAGATTGAATATAGCTTTAAATATTATCTAATAGCTATAGAGAATCTTAATATTTTATAGCTATAGCAATAATAATATAGCTAATTTATCTAAAAGAAACTAGAAAACACTAAGTATTATTAGAACTAATAAACTTAGATCTCTTCTAGTATTAAGGATATCTTTATTATCTACTAATACTTAATTTCTAACTACTATTACTTTACTTACTATAAGCTAGATGAATATTTTTATATATTTAAGGATTCTAATAAGGCTGTTTAGTTTATATATAGATTTTTAGATTAGTAATATAACTAATAATATAGGAAGAAAGATTAATAATACCCTAGCATCTATAATAAGGACTTATTAGAGATATTTTAGAAGTAGTAATATCTAGTCTATAAGAGGAAGATAGGATATAAACTAGACCTAATAGCCCTAAAAAAGATTAATAATATAAATAATATATTAAAGATATAGTAAAAATTCTAAATCTAACTATATCATATAGGTAATTATTATTATAATAAAGAAGAAGAATCTTTAAATTAGCCCATATCTTAAATTAATTATATATATTAAAGACCTTATAGAGTTTATATAAATACTATTAACTATAAAAGAGATAATCTTTAATATTAAATAGTAATAGATCTAACTCTTTCTATTCTATTAATTTACTACTATTACTAGTAGTCAACTAGAGGTGCTACTAAATATTTATTACTAGAACTTATATCTTTATTTAATCTAAGATCTTAAATATAAGCATCTATAGTTACTAATTAATCTAATACTCACCTCAACCAAGTAATTTCTTAAGAAGAAATCCTAGTAAATATCAATTTTATTTATAATTTACCTTTCTACTTATTCCTATTAGGGATTTATTTATAATCCTAGAGATTCTCTTTAATTTAATCTTAATTTTTAATTCTTATATCTTTCTTCTTAATATATTCTTTTATTTTAAAGCCTTCAAGTTACTATTTTTGAATAGCCTGGAGTAATTATATAAACTAGGAATATTATATAGCCTAAATTAATAAAATCTCTTACTTAAGGATAATTTCTTAGACTAGTTTATCTTCTATTAAGCAATCTAGAATAGTAATAGTATTTAGATTACTCTTAACTAATAGCTCTCTAATAATAGTCTATAATATTAACTCTACTAAGGGATATTGATTATTGGCTTTAAATAGCTAATAAAATTATATATTTTTTGATATAGAGCTATAAAAATATTTAATAATAGTTATAAATGGTTAATATTTAGTGAAGATTATTAAGGACTTGAACTAATTATATCTTTTTTAATTAATATTAATAAAGAGTTTTAGAATGTTATACTATAATATATAAGTATTAAGACTTTCATTACTTATTATAGTATAGATATTAATATAGATATATAAACCATTAGCTATAATCTAACCTCTAAATAATACCTTATCTATTTTACTTGATCTATAAGTGTCTTGATTGATCCCCACTATCTATAGAGGATTATACTAGAACTATCTAGAATAGTAGATAAATTAATAAAAGTAATTAAAATTACTTACTAGGTTAACTAATGCTAGCAGTAATATAATCAGCTCTATGTTAAATTTAAAAGGAAGTACTAGAGATTTTATAGGTAATAAAAAATAATATGTATATAGAAGAAAAAATATCCCTAGATTTGTTATTACTACTAGAAAGTGGAGAAGAGATACCAGTAAGCATTCTATCTCTTATAGAATGTAAAATAGTAATATAAGAACTAGCTAATATATAAAAATCTTGAGTAGTATAAATATAAGTAGCTAGTGATTAATAGTGAGAGATAATTCTTAGAGAAAATAGTAGATAAAGAGATCTTAACTACATTTTAATAAACTAGGATAATCATCTTATAATTTCTATAATTAATAGATATAATTTTGACTCTACTAGAGGTGATAGTAGAAGTAGAACTGGGATAAAGGATCTATAGAATCTATACAATAATAGACTATAATGATGTTAAAAAGGGTCTACTATTATATCTAGCTCTCTTTACCCTAGTATATATTCTAGCTAGCTTTATTATTAGTGATAAGAAGGAATTAGTACTAAAAAGCATAGATGCTGCTATTCTTTATTAGATAATTAATACTATCTTTATTAAAAAAAAAACAGAGAGGCCTATTATATGTTTTTTATGTGTAAGTAATCCTCACCTTCTGGTCTATAAGTAGATAAAGAACTATTATAATCTAGAATCACTTAGCTGGCACTTTATATAGAAATATATAAAATTTATGTAGTCTGAGGGTAAGAAGGTCCTATATAATGTATGTAATTTAGAGATAAAGAATAAGAGGTATCTTTTTTTTTATGCTAAGATTATCCATAGTATAGTCTCTTATGTGCTATTTTTAAGACTAAGCCTATAATTTTTAAGATCTATAGCTTTTTATAGCTTCTAACTCTTTTTTACTTTTATAGGCTAGCTATAAATTCTTTATATTTAGTTTATTATTTTTTTTTTTTATTTTGTATATATGTTCCAGATAGCAGTATTAAAACCTGTTTATAGGTTTAGTATTAAGACTATATAAGTTGGTCTTATCTTTTAGATATTAATTAGGTTTTTATATTTAAAGATTAGATAATCTTATATACTTATAATATATATATTTATGCTTAAAATTGTATGATTTTTTAATATTATAGTATTTTTACACCTAATATCTACACACTTATCTAGGGAATAGGTAATATATATTTACTATAGCTCTAGTTTAGTATTATAAGGGTATATTTTGTTCTCTTAATTATATACTCTACTATAATAATAGAAGTCTTTATCCTAATTTAAACCATTTTGAATACTGGAATTAGTCTTAGATTTAGGTATTAGTATGGCCCTGGCCATTTATTAGCTATAGAGATTTAAAGGATTATATATAGAGTATTTAAGCTACTTGATATTTAAAAATAAATATAATAAATATAGACTCTATTATAAATTATTATTGCTAAATTGATTGGATATGTTAAGACTGCTAACTATACCTGATTAGAGTAATTATTGACTATACTTTGTAATTGTTATAATAAAGTAGGATTAAGATTTAAATATTTAATAAGTAGTTATTTTTATAGTATAACTTACTAATATAAGTCCTAAATTTATTAGTATAATTATTAAGAGAATTATAAAAAGTGAGGACATCTATAATCTTTAGTATATTTATAAATATATTAAAAGTTGCTTAAAGTATTATTATTTATATTATTTTTTTAGGAAGTAATATTATATAGTTAATAAATATAGTTTTAAGAGCTTTATAGATATTATATCTAATAATATTCTTAGTTAAACTCTTTAAATATTAATAATTAGAGTTAATTATTAAATTATTAATTTATCTTTTAAAGATCTTTTGCTGTACAAGTTATGGCTAGAAATTAATATTAGTAAGAAAGTTAATATTAATAAGAGTGAGTATAATTAATATTTAATAAATTAAAATAGTATTTTAATCTTTAGGTTTATGACTGTATATCTAGCAACTATATTTTTTAAAACTATAAACTGCAAAACACTTATTATTGATGATTATTATTATATATAAAGAGTAGAAGTTTTAAAGTATAAAACTAGTATTTATTCTATAATTGAGATTAATATCTATCACTTTAATAGTTATAAGTTTATTAAAAAAGCCCTAGAAGTAATTTTTGTGGCTATAACTACTAGTAGTATTTATCTTTAAATTTTAAAAATCTCTATAGGGTCTAATAAACTTCTAATTAATTCTAAAATACTTACTTTTTCCTAGCTCTAACCTCTTAATTTTTTATGCTCTAGTATTTTTACTAATTTAGAACTTCTTATAGAACTAGATTATAAATATATATTTAATTAATCTAATTAGCCTAAAACTTTAAATAAATTTATTAACTAATTTTAATATTTTAAGATATTTAGCCTCTTTTTTAAATACTTAGTTAAGTCTAAATATTTTTATAAAATTAATAGATTTCTTTATCTATTATGTCTTTAAAATCTTATACTATTTAAGATTAAATATATAAAGAATAATCTTGTCTATTTATTCTATACTTATAGAATAACTTTTTAAGAAATTTCTCTAGATACTGTTAATTTAATTTATAAAAATAGCTTATAGTATTTTATATTTATTTAAATTTATAACTAATTGAACTAGCTTAAAGGACTATATCTTATAAACTATTTATAAAATAATAAGGATATTAATTTCTTAGAGAATAATGTAGCTTCCTTATTTCTTATATTAGATATAAATACTAGCGAATTATGATATAGAAGACTGTTATACTATAATAAATCCAACTCTGGCCTACAATAAATCCATTTCTGGCCTTTAGATCCTATTCTGATATTAAGGTATAGTAATTGTCACCTGCCAAGATTGTCCATGTATTATCCTTAAGTTTGTTGAAAATGTTATGAAATAAATTTTGTTAAGTCAGAATATTAAAAATATATGGTCCTATATCTATCTTTAATGCTAAAAAAAAGTAGTAGAGATAAAAATAAAATTATTAAGGGTAATTATTAATAAAAAAGATATATAAATTAAGCATCTTATATAATACTGATATTTATCTTAGTATTAAGATAAAAGATACTAACTAAATTATAATATTTTATACTAATAATACTAGAATCTAGTTAGTATTTATAACCTTCTTAATATTTTATTTAAAATCTATCCTTAAGATTCTAGCTAATTTCACTAAGATTTATATTATCTAATCTCTAAAAGGAAATCTCCTAACAATTTTATTTCTAATATATAAGAGAAAATTAGAATAAAAAAAATCTTATAGAAAAGAGTTAAGATATAAAATATATTTCTTATATAATATAGCTTAAAAAAAATATATTATAAAGGTTAAATTACTCAAGAATTATTTAATATAAGCTTATATCTAAGTATTATTAATATATCCAGTTTATCTTTAATTCTCATACTTAATTATTTCTAGATAAAAAAATTTATAAAATTTAATAAGCACTCTATACTCTAGACAATTCAAGTTAAATAATAACTTAATTATATTTATATCTTTTATATATATAGTGTAATATAAATAGTTATAATTTAGTATATGCTAGTATTCCTTAGGCTTAAAGTAGATTTAATATTATATATATCTATAATTTTTCTATATATTTAGAGTTTATTAAAGTTCCTATATTTACTTTTTAAAAGTAGATAGCTTTCTTTTAAGGTCTTTTTTTTATTTATATATAATTTATAATGTATATTAAAGATCTCTGATTTTATTAATTTATAGTTAGCTCTAATCTTATATATTTTAGTAAAATTAATTTTAATAGGTATTAACTTAAAATAATATTAGTATAATATAGAATTAATACACTAGTATAGTTTTATTTAATAATATATTATTTCTCTGCTTTTTTTATTTATATAAAGAATTCTATATAGAGATAGTTTTTATTAACTCTTTATAATTTTAATAGCTATAGTCTAATTGTGTAGTATTTGTATACTATAGTTAAGATTTTAGTGTTATTATTAGATTATTATTATTATTTAAAATAATAATAAAGTCTGTGTGCTTAATATTATGAAGTAAGAGTTTATTTAGGGAAATAGTTAATAAAGAAGACTTTATTATATATTATATCTCTTTATAAGATAGTTTTAAGTTTGCTTTAAGTATAGGATCTTAAATCTATTTGGCTATTATTAGTACTAGAAAAAAAGATTAATAAGTTTTTATTATAAAGCTATTAAGAGTATAAATAAAAAAAATATTTTTAAATATAGAGATATTACTATTATAAAAGAGAATTAAGTAGCTTTATATATCTAAGAAGTTAGTTATTAGATTAAGATATAATTAAAGTTAAATTAATATCTCTTATATATATATAATTATAGCTATTATTACTTTAATAAATTACTATAGCTAAGTTAATATAATAGGGAATAATATAATACTTCTTGGTTAGAATAGTATTAGATTTAATTATTATAGACTTATAAATCTTATTAGTTATAAAATAGCTAGAGCGCTATAACACAGCTTATATAATATGATATAGATAGTCTAATAATATAATAATAATAACTAGTTTAATGAGCTTAGTTTAGATTATAAAAAGAATTATCTATAAAGGCTATACTAATCTATATTTAGGCATTAATATTGTTGTCTGGACTTTCTATTAAATATATAATAGAACTTTATTATTATAAGATAATCTAGTGGATTGTTATTGTTAAAAAGTATATTACCCTTAAGCTAGAGGGTGGTAATATTGAGTAAGTATTATAGTTAAAAAGTTATAATTATATTTCCTAGGAGTTAAGTTTATTAAAGGAATATTATTAGAGATAGTGATTAGAGACATAACTATAGCCCTTAGGGTAAGGATTAATCTCTTTTAAGGGGTTTAATTAGGGGGCTAGAGTATTATTGGCTAGGATGTAATTGTTGAAGGAGGCTGTATTTAAGGCTCTATAATTAATAGTTGTGTGTTTAGAGGGAGGATTGAGGACTTTTATATTGATGTCTTTGCTAGGATTAGTGGTAGAATACTTTAAGTCAGTGGGGGGCAAATTTGTGACTCTGAGATATCTAGTAATAGTTGGGCTAATAAGAGTTTCTTTTTTAATTAGCTATAAGTAATAATACTCTGCTAATTAGAGAAGAAGTTTGTGATTTATTAATCTATAGTTATAATTATCTTTATTATAGATGGCTTATAGAGATATAAATTAATAATAATCTACTTAGTTTATATTTAATTAGGTGTGCTAAAAAACTATCTTATTAAAATTTTAGTATTCTAAATAATAAATATTTTTAATATAGTTATATTATAATTTTTATTTAAGATTATTAGCCTCTAAATATTTTTATTAGCTAAGTATCTAGTAGTCTTATTATCTTCTTAATTCTTTTTAGTCTATATTTTAGATAGATTATATAGTATTATAATTTATTTTATATCTATATAATAATTATTTTTTAAGGAATATTTATATTAAGATATATATTTTTAGTATATATATATAGAATTCTTAATATATTAAGAAAATAATTAAAAATAGATATTTTTTTAATATAAACTATATCTTTATAGCTTTTAAAATAAAATTTGTCTATAGGAGTGTTTTAAAAAAACTAATAAAATAAAATATTATAATATTATTATATTTATTATTATTATATTTATTATTATTATATTTTTCTTAGCTTATAACTTTAATTATTTGAGTAGCTAGCTATATATATTCTTAGATTATTAATTGGATTTCTAGGGAAAGAGATATAAAGTTAGTCTTTAAAGAGACTTCTAGGATTTCTTTAGATCTAAAATATTTATGTATAGGTTCCTTTTAAATAAAGGCTAGTCTATATATAAGATTAGTAATAGAGAATAAATTATATTTAGAAATTTTTATAATATTTAACTATTTTATTTTCTCTAAAATCTAGATAAATAAAGATTTTTATATATATAGAACTAGATAATTATTATTTATAAAAATAGTATATTAATATTAAGAAGATAAGATTATATAATCTACTACTATCTTAGTATATAAGTATCTATTTATTTTTTATTAATAAAATTAGTAATTTTTTTAATTAACTAGTATTTATTTAACTAAATCTTAGTATAAATATTTTTTCTTACTAGAGGATAGTTAGAATTTAGGGATAAGAGGCTATATAGCCTTTTTATAATCTAGAAAAATGAAAGCTTTTTTATTAGGTTAAGCCTTATTTAATTTATAATTTTAAAGTTTTTATTTATAATTTTTTATTTTCTATATTTAGTATCTTTATACTAATTAAATATCTTTCTACTTATAAGTAATAAATAATATATAATAGTTAGATAAAATATAAGAATCTTTATAGCAGTATTTAATATAAAGACTTCTATATTATATGATTAGGAATAGTGTAGTATCTTTTATAATAAGGCATGACGCAGGGTATTTAATATTATATAGTTAGACAAAGCATAGAATTTCCTATAGCAGGGTAAAATATATGATCCTTTATACTATATAGTTAGATAAAGAGTAATATCTATTATGGTCTAGTTCAGTATATAGTAATATTCACTCTATAGTAGCCTTTACTACATGGTTAGAAATAATATAATATTTTTTATAATAAGGCATAATATAGGATATTTAATCTTATATAATTAAATAAAGTATAAAATTTCTTTAGCAGGCAATACATATAGTCCTCTATATTATATAGTTAGACAAAGACTAGAAAGCATTATAGGCCAGTTAGATATAGGGTAAGCTTTATCTTATAATTAGATAGTATTCTTATCTTATATTATTATATAGTTATAACTAATACTATAATTAGGTGTTTATTTTACTATATACTAAATAAAAACTATTAATTAGCTAGCTTAATTATAAACTGTTTCCTGGGGTTCTATAATTAGTTATTCTATTGTAAAGATAATATGGATTATAAACTAAATTCTAAGAATTTAGGATCTAAATTGTGGTATTTTATATTATATATTATAATATTCTATATAATAAATTATAGAAGAGAATTATTAGTCTTTAGCTACTATATTATATATCTAAAATAGCACTATACTAATATTTTTATACCTTTTTAATATCTTATCTATATTAGAAAGCTTATTTTACTGCTTCTAATTAATATTGTATTCTTTAATATTCTTTATACTTCTTAATATAGCTCTAGCTACTCTAGTATTTGTAGTTAGACCTCTTTTAAAGATAGCTATACTAAAAAATAGATATATCTTATATCTTTATAATATAATATAGTTAGATTTTAGAGATAAGATATATATTATATACCTAATTCCTTGCTAAGTAATTAATTATTATAATTAATATTTATCTTGTTTTTTTTATAGATTATTTTTTAATTTAGAATAGCCTTATTTATCTATAATATCTCTATAATAATATATAAAATAGATTCTTTCTATTTTAGTAAGCAATTCTCTTTTACTTTATAAATTATAGAAAGTTTGGTGCTTAGAATATTATTATATATTAAGAGTATTATATAATAATATATAGAGAGGTAATTAACTTTATTTATAGATAGATAGAGATATTTTAAGGCTAATAAAATACTAGTGCTTTAGCTATATATCTTATTACTTAATTTAATTAGAATATTACTATAAGTTAATAGACTCTTGTATAGCCTCTTAAGTAGGTTTATATCTTTATTATGGTTCTAAAGTAAAGATAATGATTTAAGTAGATTATTAAAAAATAAGTTATTTATATAGGAGATTAAGATAAAGGTCTAGTTTATTATATTAATTTAGTATATAAGAGTATTAGGAAATATAGAGGAATAGATAAGTATAGCTAGGAATAAGAACTTAAGAGATCTTTTATAATAGGGTCTAAACTGCTAAGTTATTTTTATAATATAATTATTAATATATTAATTATAGCCTTGCGACTACTATTTTTTATTAGATAGAATTTTAATTTTAAATTGTGTATATTATTAATCACTAGATTTATATCCTAAGTTGTTTATAATAGTAAATTAAGCTACTTATAGCTTATTAATTAATAATATAGTGCTTTAGTATTAATTAAGTATTATATTAGTTATCTAGCTATTATTATTATAATACTATTTGATTAATAATTTATTAGTATTAAATAAATTAACTAGAGAGTCCTAGATATAGTTATTTTTATTTAAAGTAGATTATATAGCTCCTAGTCTTTAAATTAATTCTATTTAGAGCTAGCTAAAATATAAGTATGTCTAAACTTTATTAATATATTTAGCTTTTATGCTTTAAATGGATAAGTAATACTAGTGATAAAATTATTTTATTTCTATAATAGATAGGGTATATATATAGCTACTTTTAGACTTACTACTACTAAGTCTTAATGGATACCTAGTCTTTTAGCTAATAATTAATTATAATAGTATGATAGTATTATAAAGTAATTTATACTATGGTTATATCTAAAGTGTTTTTTTGATTAGAGATATTATTATAGATAAGTATATAAGAAACTATTTATTCTATTTTTTAATTTATTCTATTTTTTCTATTAAGTTAATTTTATAATATATCTTTTATGTATTATTACTTATTATAATTATTCTCTTCCTGAGCTATAAAAGTATATAAGTCTATAATATTAATAGCTTATTTTTAAAAAAAAGGTATATTATTTTATTATGTCTTATTAACTAGCTTAATTATTTTTTAATAAATTAGAAGATATATAATATTTAGTAATAAAGATAGAAGGAGATCTATTAATAATTTAGATATTATTAAATAAACTTTCTAAATAATCTAAATAGTAGAATAATTATTTATATAAAATCTATATATTATATTTATTGGTAAGTTAAATAATTTATTTATTAATACTAATTATATATAGATAGCTGCTAGTACTATTATTAATTTAAATAATAATATTATAATTCTAGGGGATATTAAAATTATATTAAGTATAGTAATCTTAGGAAGGATAATCTCTTTTTTAATTATTAATAGAACTATATATAGTGGTTATATTAACTATTTAATAATGAATAGTATAGTTAGTGGTGGTTATATTAATTATTTAACTATGAATAATATTATTAGTAATAATAATATAAGAAATTAGTTAATTGTGAATAATATTATTAGTAGTAGTAGTATTAATTACTTTATAGTAGATAGTATGGTTAGTGGTAGTGATGTTAGTTATAGTATTATCTAGGATATAATCCTTATTATAGAGGGCTATGTTAATGATTATATATTAGTGAATAGGATTATTAGTATTAGAAATTATTATTATGAAATTATTTATGGTTTTTATATGAGATTAAGACTCTGACTAGTTAATTATCTTATTTTGATTATGAGCTAGCTTATTAATTGTTTTACTATAATTAGTAGGAATGGATTCTAAGTGAATCCTATTAATTAAGCTAATTAATTGACTTTATTACCTTTAATAGTGGTTAACTAAGAGGAAGAATTTAGTTATAAATTATTAGAGCTTTTAATTAACTCTATTAGTTAAGAAATTATATATAAAGCTATTCTTATATAATAAAGTTATATTTATAATTATAAGTTTATTATAGACTAGATTAAGATAAAATATATTTATTTATTCTTATAAGAATAGCTTGAGATAGTTAATTTTTATTTTAATTATAATTTTTAAGTTATGATTAATTTATAGAAAGAGAAATATAGAATTAATATAAATATATATTTAACTTTATTATTACTAATGGAAGAAGATTAAAAAAAAAATATAAGTTATAATCTATCTAAGCCTTTTATTAATTTTATTAGTTGGATAATTATAAAGAAAGCTATTTTTATATTTAATAATTATTTTTATGATCTTAAATCTATTAAGTTATAAATTACTATAAAATATATATATCTAATTATATAAAAGTAGTTTAAAATAGCTGATTTTTATCTTAATTTTAGTTTACAAGCTATGATTAATATATAGAGAGAGAAATATAAAATTTAAAAATTATTTAGAAAAATATTATATATTAATATTATATAACAAAGAGCTATATCTAGATATAATTATTATAGTTAAATAGCTTCTTGTTAATTTATATAGCATGACTTAAGTTAATAAAAAATACTTAGAAGCTTTAAATAGATTTTAATAAAATAAAACTATTAAAATCTATTATAATAATAGGCTTGACTAAATACTTTGTTTATAAGTATATTAGCTATGACTATTAAGGTCTGAGGCTTGTTTTGCTTTTAAATTCTTTTTTATAGATATTATAGTAAGAATTTGCGCAGACTAATTATAGATTTGATATATATATAAAATAAGTCTAAAGAAGATCTTTAATAATATATTATTATATAAATTTTTTATAACTTGAAGGTTAAAAGAAATTTAAGATTAAAAGTGTATACTGAGGTGCCTATAAAGTCTTATTCTGATTGACTGTTTAAGAGAGATTGATAATTTGATTAGTTAATTATACTAGCTAATTATTAGTCTTAAACTTATATGTATATATTTTAATCTAGAAATAAAAATAATTTACTTATCTTTAGATATGATTATGATAGTAATATGTATTATTATAGTATAGAAAAGAATAGTTGGTTGTGAATAGAATAAAGAAAATATAATTTAGGCTAGTATAATAGATAGTTAATTAAGTTTTATGATATCTAGTAAGGTTATTTAAATAGTTCTTAGAAATAAATATCTGTGATTGCTATGTTTAATTATATTATTAATAGCTTTAATTGTAATGTATATCTTAAGGCATGAATTTTAGAATATATAGAGCTAATTCTAGTAATCTATATATTTTATTCTATTATTGATTTATAATATATATATAGTAAAGGATTGACTTGTTTTAGAAATAGAATTTTATTTTGTTTATTTTTAGTCTGAAGTTTATTATGAAGTATATTTTCTTAGTTATAGCTAAGCCTTACTAAGTCCTAGTTAGATATAATAGATAAGATCTAGAGGCATTTTGTGTAGTGAGTTTCTAATATCTATATTATATTTTCTTCTTAAATTTATATAAGTAGGATAAATTATAATAGTAATAATCTATAGTACTAGCTAAAGTTTAGTTCAAGTTAGATATAATTTTAGATATTATTAGACTAATTAATAGTGATTTATTTAATTTAAAGATTATTAAAGAAATTTAGAATAGAGATTTATACTAGATTATTCTTATTATAGTTAGTTGTATTGTTAAAAAATTAAAAAGGAAGTAAATAATAATTAATATTAGATATAGCTTTAATGAGAGTGAATTTCTTTAGGAGATTAAATATATTTATTTAATATTATTATATAATATTATATTCTTATATTAATATAAGCTTTCTCTATATTTGAAAGATGTAAGGTTATATATATAATTTCTTGGATAATTACTCTTGTTTCTATTTTTTATTAGTATTCTTATCTTTACTTGGTTGCTTTAATGCTAGTGTTCTAATGTGGATTAGGAGGTAATATAAAAGTATTTCCTAAAGGTATAATAAATACTAGAAATCCTAATTAATTTTGAGTAAAGGATGCTATATAGTTATTAGCTCTATAAAGTTAAAAGTTGCTGTTATATACCTGTATCTTAAAAAGAAGTTAAAGGTTAATATTATTAGATATTTTAATGAAGTTTTTAGCTATTTTTTATGACTAATTTCTTTTATCTAAGCTATTATAGAGGCTAAGTAAATAATATATAATGTAGTATATAGCTTTTATATTGTATAAAAATTTTGCTTTTTATTTTATTTATAATATGCTTTTCCTAATATCTCTTGTTAATATATATTAATAAACTATTTAAAAGTAGTTAAGTAAACTAATTACTAATTTTTACTTTATTATCTTTATTAATATATATATTATTATAATTTAAATTGCTGTGGTTAATGTTGAGACTTTTATAAATATAAATTAATTTGCTTAATAATTATTTATTTATTAGTCAGTATACTTAAGATGGTATTAGTAATGTAAGACTTTTTTAAGAATTATTACTATTATAATTTGATTAATTATTTTAAATTGCTTAAACTTTATTAAGGATATTCTAGATTTTTTATAGGTTAGATAAATTCTACCTTTATTAAGTAAAAAATCTATTAAATTTAGAAGGTTTAGATAACTAGTTTATTGGATAAAGTTGTATTTACTATTTATATTACTAATGTCTATTATTTTGATAAATATAAGTTAATAAGAGATATTTATTCTAAAATATCCTTGTTTGTATGTGTCTAGGAAGAATTTTATAAGTATATAATTAATTTTAAAGTATAAAAACTTTTTAAAATTATTTAATAGAGATTATATAGTTACTTTTTTGTTAATAGTTTTTTTGTTATTATAGTTTTAAATAAGTAATGGACTAGTTTTGTTAAGGAAAGTGGATATTGTATGATGCTTGCTTATTTTAAATGTAGCTTACTTTGACTATAGTTTATAAGGTATTTAAATATAGTTATAAGAAGAGAGGTATTTATATATTTGGTATTAAGAATCTCTTTGTTTATAGCTTAAGATCTAGAATCTTCTATAAATATTTGTTTTTTTTTTTTTCTAGTGGTGTAAATAAATTTGAAATGAGTTATTTATAGTTATATCTATTTGATTGACTATGAGTCTGACTAGTATTATAATAGATATATATATAGAGTAGTTATAATTAATACTATATTATTGTTTATTATGGTTCTTGTGGTCTAGTAAGCTAGGTAATTTCCTTTACTATTTGTTATTCTAAATAGTTGATGATAAAAGGTCTTGCTAATATTGTAGTAATTAAAGTATATTATACTATATTATTATTATTTTTTATCAGGATTGTTGGACTTAGTTTTATTTTGTAAAGATTTATATGTAATAATACTGATCTCTATAATTATAATATGTTAGGATATAGTATAGACTAGCTTTAGATAAGATAACTAAGTATAATCTATTAGGAGATTATAGTAATAAAATTTAATTAGTTTATCTTAATATGGTTAAACCATCTTAATTAGTATATTCTTAAATAGGTTGTTATAATCACTAGAAATACTGGTAGGCTATGCTAAAGAAGTAGTATTATCTGTTTTATGATAGTTTGGTTATTATAGGTATGTCTTATGATGGATAATATAGTAACTAAGTTGGATAGAAAGTTTAAGTAGTTTAGATGTAAGTACTATATAAATTATTTTAAATATCTTAGATATTATTTATATACTTTTAGATTATTGAATATTATTTTAGTCTTTCTTAGGTTATAATTTATTGATTATTTAAATAATAGATAGGTTTCTCTCTCTCCTATCTTACCTATTGCTATGGATTCTATTAGTATTTATATTATTACTATAGGTGGTATCTTTATTACTCTTTTTCTAGTCAGCCTTTTCCTATATTTGTGTTAGCTTTTAGATATTATTTTGATTTATATCTTTTAATATTTAATCTTTTTATTTCTTCTTTATTATTACTATTTTACTGGGCTATGGATCTATAGAGTTATTCTGATTTATTTATTCTATATCTTTATTAATATTTTATGTTTCTATTTCTATGTCTTATTATTAGTAGATACTGCTAGTTGAGCTAGAACTTTATTAGTTATTAATATAATCTCTTTATTTATGACAAGAAATCTAAGTATTTATACTGATATTTTGAGTATTTCCTGATATATCTATGTCTAGATTTACTAGGCTACTACTTGGATAGCTAGTGCCTTATTAGTTTTATATATTATTTTAGTACTTATAATCTAGAAGATATTTCTATTTGATTAGATAAGCAATTTATATATAGTTATTATATACTAACTATCTTTTTAAACTAAATATCTATACTAACTAAGTATAGGGAGCTGGCTATTTAATTATACTTATTCTTTTCTTCCTGCTATATATTTATAATTAAATATTTAAAATTTTTCTTTAAATCTACTAGCTCCTAGGATATGCTCTCTTATATATTATATAGTAGTATATCCTGTCTAGTAAGTATCTTATAAGGATTTATATTATTATTATGCTTAAGTTATTATTAATAATACTACTACTACAATTCCTTTCTCTTATCTATTAAAATGAAGTCTTCTTATTATATGAATGTTTGTAGATATAGATCTCTTGTAATTATTTATAGATTAATAGTAAGAATAATTCTAATATTATTCTCCAGATTTGAATTATATTTTTATAATTAATAAGAATTATAATAAGATAGTATATTAATCTCTAGATATCTTTAGTAAGCTAGTAGTTATAGATATAAGTTTATCCTTTTATGGTTACTTTATGGTCTTATAGGTCCTAAAAGATATTAGACTTATTAATTTATTCTTAATATGAGTTCTCTGGTTAATTGCTAAGATAAAGTTATACTATCTTAGATAAATCTGCTTTATTATATATATTTATTATTAGTCCTTATAGTATAAGTGAAAATATTAATTATTATAAGATTATTATGCTTATAGTTAATAGCTTTAAGATTACTATTATAGTTCTATATCTTAAAATATTTATTTATAGTTATAATATATTAGCTTTTTAGATAAGATAAGTATATTTAATGTAATAGATTAAGACTCTTGGTGGGTTATTCTATTATTTAGTAATTCTCTACTAATCTTTTAAATATTATGATTGTTATGCAACCTATCCTGAATAGCCTGCTTAATAATAATATCTTAAAAAAATATTATATAAGTATCTTTTCTTTTATGGCCTTTTAATTTAATGTTAATTGTAGGGTTAGATTTTAAGTATTTCAATCTATATAATCTTTTGCACTATTATTAGGAATATTATAAAATTTAGAGACTATAACTAAGCTGGTGGGTATAATAACTATACTAATTATAATATAATTTTATATATAAAGATATCTAGCAAGCTTATTAAAAGACTTCTAGATGCTTAAAAGGAGAAAGGAGAGTCCTTAGTAATAGATAAGAAAGGCCTACTTATTATTGTGCTTATCTGTTAATAAAATTATAGTAATAGTATCTAATCTAATCTATAATTAAGTCTAAGTCTTTCTTTGGAACTATATACATTAAAAAGTAAAAATAGTTAATCTTAAATATTAGCCTTAAGATATATTTATAATTAAAGAAGTATATTAAGGTTCAAGACTCTATAAAATATACTATAATCTATAATTTGTATTGATATATACTTTGATTTTTTTTTTGCTCTAGGTGGTATATTTCTAGATACCTAAAGTAGATAGAAATAGTATTATATGAGAAGACTGGAGTAAAAAAATAAGTTAATTTATTAATAATATATTATATATTTTAATTATCTTAAGCTATAGAGATAGAAATGGATCTATCTTTATTTAGGATAGGAAGATCTCTTGATGTTAGTTTTTTAACCTTTTTTCTTTATCTTAAAGAAGTTAGACTATTCTAGTCTTGATATAATACTAAGTCTTTTATTGAAAGTTTAACTATAAAAATCTGGGTATCTTGGATAGGAACCTTATTATATAGTGGTATTTTAGTGGTAGTTTTATTTTAGTATATTTTTTCTATTAGGGTAGTTTTATCTTTATATATTATTTTTTTAATAGGGGTTTTATCTTTATATACCACTTCTTCTATTAGGATAATAATATCTTTATATATTATCTCTTTAATAAGGGTTTTATCTTCATATACTACTTCTTCTGTTAGGGTGGTGATATCTTTATATACTATCTTTTTAATAGAGGCTTTATCTTTGTATGCTATCTCTTTAATAGGGGCCTTATTTTTATATATTACCTCTTTAATAGGGGCTTTATCTTCATATACTACTTCTTCTATTAGGATAATAATATCTTTATATATTATTTCTTTAACAAGGGTCTTATCTTTGTATGCCACTTCTTCTATTAAAATAATGATATTTTTATATATTACTTTTTTAGTAAAGGTCTTATCTTTATGTACTTTTTCTATAGATATAACCTCTTTATATATTTTTTTTATAGTAAGAGCCTTATTTTTGTATATTATTTTTATAATATCTATTAGTCTACTAAAGTATTTTTAAGATTTAGACTAAGCTCTTTACTATCTTTAGAATCTAAGTAAGTAGAAAGAATATTTACTATTATTTTTAAGATAATATTATTGAATTAAGAGTTATATTCTAGATTTTTATAAAGTTTATTTAAAATCTATATATGCTTATAAAGATTTAATATTAATTATAATTTTTTCTTGATATAATTTAGAATATAGGTTTTGCCTTTAAAGATTTTTAAAAATATATTCCTAGTTTCTTATAGTATTTTAGGGAGGGATAGCTTATTATTAAAATACTAGATATACTATAAAGCTAATGCTTTAAGAGCTATAAGATTATATTTTTTAGATACCTAGTAAATTAATATACTTCTTCTATACTTCTTTATAATATCTAATTTATTCTTATAAAGTGGCAACTTAATTGTCTTATAATTTTCTAAATATAAGAAATGTACTAAAAAGTAGTTAGCATCTTTATGAATATTTTATAATATAATAATAGAGGAAAATGATGATTATAGAGGAAATTGAGGATATTTTTAAAGGAATAACTTTAGAAGACTATAATAATTATTTCTAATTACTAGAGTAAGAAGTGGTGCTATATAAGGTCTATAAAGTAATAAGAAATAATCTAGAAAATAAGAAGCTTATAACCTTTATAATAATAAAGGTTAATGATAATTAATCTTTAGAGATTCTTTAGTAGATATTATATTATTAAATATTTCTAGAGCCTGAGCCTTTTTTATTTTTTATTTTTTACTTATATTTAAAGTAGCTAAATACTATAGTAGTAGAAAGTAAGGATCTAAAGTAGATTAAAGAGATATAATTTTATTATATATTTAGGTATATAGAAAGAGAAGAATATAAGTATAAATTATTTTGCTAGGATTCTATTAGCTTTGCTGAAGTTTACTATATTATATATTAAAGACTGTAGGACTTTGAGTCTAATAGCCTTATATACTTTACTAATAATATATCAGAATACTTAGCTAGATTATATATTATTATGTTCTATGTAGGGCTATTTAAATACAGCTACTATTTAAGATAGCCAGGTTATAGCTAAGAGTGGAGGTTATATTGTTTAAGAAATTAATGCCACTGGTATATTTAAATTATTAACTAGACTATAAAAATCTACTAATTTATAGAATTATATTAAATAATATAATAATTTCTAGTAGAATAGTTATAAACTTAAGTATAAAGGAACTTGCTATAAGATCTATCTTAAAGCTCTGATAGGCTATTATTATAATACTAATAATATAAATACTGCATACTAAACTAATAATAATAAGATATAATAAATATTGTATCTACTAGTCTTTAATAAGCTAGAAAGTATAAACTATTTTTCTATATAGATTTATTATATCTAAAAAGCTGTCCATTTTAAGTCTTCTGAAATATTATTAGTAATATCTATAGTAGATAGGGTCTTATGCATAGTATCTATAAGAAGTAATAAATCTATTAATTTCTAAGAAGTCTAATATATTAGTTTTGATGCCTTTTTGCTAGTAATATTTAAATATTAATAATATAAATTTGTAATTATCTTATTTTATATATAATTTTCTTATAATTTAGACTGGATAGTACCTAGATATATCTTTATCCTAATTCTTATTTAGATAGAATTTATTAGAATTATAAGATTAATTTATAAAATCTATACTGCATGGACCTAATTCACTAGGAATAGAAGTAATAATAAATTTATTAAGCTCCTTTTCTAGTCTTTTATAATTTAAATTTATAATAGTAATATTAATTTTATTATTAAGTTTATTAAAGTCTATGAAGTAGATTTAATTTATAAATTAGAATCTATATATAAAGTAGAGATTATTATTGTACTTTGATTTCTTTTACCTCTATTACAGAGAATAGTAAATATTGCTTCTATTAATCTTAGATTATTTGAAGCTTGTATATCTTAATTATTTAGGACTTATCTTTTATAATTAGAATATCTTTTGTTATCTACTTCTCTCTATTTTTTATATAGATCTAGATGTATTTCTAGAAACCTACCTTGATTAAGTCTTTGTAGTAATTATGGATTATAAATAGTTTTTCTTCTATATGATTTAAATTAAATAGATTGAAGTGCTTATAACTTTAAATATTCTTAATAGTAATAAGCTTAATATTAGTGTCTATTCTATATAATGGTTATAAGAGGAAAATAATAATTATAAATAAGTCTATTTTAGATGCTATTAAGAGCTATCTAAAGATAGAAATATTTCTAGACCATACTTTAGAATATAAATATTTTATATTCTATTTATAATAAGGCTAGTAGAAAAAAATATATTATAAGACTAATTTTAGTATGTAGTAAGAAGATATGGATGATTAGTTGTAAGTTATTAGGGCTTAGATAGATATATTAGTCAATAAGGAGTATTTTAATATGGCTAGTAAAGAGAAGATTTCTATAAGTTAATATAGCATTAATCAATTAAATAGAATAGATGAGGAGATTACTTATTTTTAGTTATCTATAAAAAGTAAGAATACTGGCTTATCTTTTATTGCTATTTTTAATAATTTTAATCTTAGTTAACTAAAGGCTATATAATACCTATTAAAGCCCTTTAATTAAGTTATTTTTATATTTATCTTATTTCTATTGCATATAAACTTTATATATTTAATAAATATAATTTATAATTAAAGTGCTTTTTATTTTTTAAGATAGCTAAATTTTCTATTTCTAAAAGTAAAATACTGACTTATATAGAATATTTAAGGATTAACCTATCTAAGTTATTACTGGACTAGAGAAAATTATTTATTATATTTATCCTAATATCTTATTATTATATTTAGTAACATTTAAAACGCGTATAAGTGAGCTATAGATAAATAGAATAAATGAGGTTATTAACTAGATAGATTTCAATAAGAAGACTATTAAATATATCTTAAGCTATCTTTATTCTAAGGATTATGATGCGCGAGAAGTAGCTAGTATTAAGAAAGTGATATATAGCACTTAAAGCATAGAGAGAGGTGGAGCCCTTTTAAATATAATATATAATTAACTAAATGGGCTTAGCTATTTTAGATTCTGATAATGATCTTAATTTTATGGATTCTATGAGACTAGAGCCACCTATATTAGATCTTATAGAACTTGATAGATCCCTTAAAGAACACCTATTAACCCCCTTAAGCTAGTGTATTCCTATTAGCTTACTGATAGAGATAATATAAATAGCTACTGTTACTTTTATCTAGACCGCGCTTTATGATAGTAATAAGCTTTTTAGCAATATTACTTTAATATATACTAAGGTGTATTATTTTGTGCATCAATTTTTAATCTTTAGACTAGAGGAACTAGTATTATAATATCTTATATAAGTTCTTTGAATATATTATTTTTAAAATAATATATATTTCTTATATCTTGCTAATGCTATTCATCTAATCTATAAATTAACTTTTAATATAATTTAATTTAATAATCTAGTATAATAATTGCTGTCTTAATATATTACTCTTAATTATACTAATCTTTTAGATAAGAGTCTTAGTTTGCTTGTTTTAGAGGAAGGAGAGTTTATAGTTAATATTATACAAAAATTAGCCTGATGAATATTAATAGATACTAGAATTTTATAGTCTTTAAAAGAGTATATTAATATCTTTAAAATTAAGATTAATAGAGTTAAGGAGGAAATAAAAGGGTAGGAAAACTGGAATTAAGATCTTTCTAGAATTTATAAGAGGATAAGGAGAGAAAAAGTATTAGCTTTTAAATAGGATATATAAAGATAGTTCTAAAAAATCTTCTTTTATCTCTATTAGTTTAATATTATTAATTTTAGTTTTAAATATTATTTATCCTCTAAAAATAGTTAGTTTATATTATTTATTTAATTTTTAGGTTTAAAATCTACTTTTTATGAAATATTTTTCTAGTAGCTAGCTTTAAAATATTATATTAGTATAACTATAATTTGTTTTTAGATATTTATTTAATCCTATCTCTATTAGAACTATTAATATAGAGGGTCCAACTGCTAGGAGTAGAAGAGAAAGTAATTAGTGAGAGGAATAGCTAGATTTTTGATATAAGAAGTAGGAATATCTATATTTATAATTATATACTTGCATAGCCTCTAAAGTGGCTGGGGCAGTCTATGAAATATATATACATATATATATATATATACTTTTCCATGGAAGGGGGTCATAGGACTGAGAGTAACCTGGGAACACTGGCTTCCTAGGATGTGGGTGACTCGAGGCTATAGATCTAAGTGTGTGATAAATATAAGTAAGATAATCTAGGGCCTAGGTGGATCTAGGGCTTAGTAATATCTAGATAAAGGGACTTAAAGTGGGAAATCTAATGATATAGAATAAGGTGGTGGGGTAGAGATAAAGGGATCTTGATTTATGCACTTGGATTTGTCTAGGATTAGAGAGTATAAACTTAGGTGTATACTAAATCTAGATTTAGCTATCTTAGCCTTAGTAGAACCTAGGTTTCTAGTTAACTTGGGTCTATGTAACTTAGTGCCATATAGATCTAGATTTATTAATTTATAATTTTTAGGAAAATTATCTAGCTTGCTTTTAGTTTTATTTTAGTATATTTACTTTGTTTATAATATCTACTATTATTATTATTATATAAGTGATAGGTTGCTTGAGTTAATCTTTATTAAAAAGTATAAAAATAGATCTTATTCTTTCTGCTTATGCTATTTAGATATATTTTATTATTATAATATAGTATATATTCTTATTAATAAATTTAGCTTATTTATTTTGTTTGTATTATTATACTATGTGCTCTATGTGAAATAGGTCAGATAAATCTAGACTAATTTGCTTGATTTCTTTTTATTAATTAGTCTTCTATGTCTAGAAGATTATTATTCTAGTATCTAGGTTACTAGTATCTAGATTACTAGGAGATAGTAAGATTGGGGGTGTCTTTGTAATCCTATTATAGCATTATAGTAATACCTTTATAGTATAGATTAGCTTTCTGTGTTTTTATTTTTTTTATAAATAGGATAGTATAAAGATAGGTAGTTTAATTTGCTTGGTGATAACTATAAATTTAATATGGTTCTTGTTGGTGGAGTCCTAGGTAAGGTCTGACTATATTAGCTTATTATCTATGATTTTTATAAAGTTAAAATAAGTCCCCTATTAGGTTGTGGGATTAAATAATATATATTATGGTGTATATTAATTACTAAATTATCTTGCTTTTAATAGGCCTTATAGTCTTTATAGAGATATTATATATGATACTAGCTTGAAGCTTAGTATAGGAGATTTATTAGTGTTTGGGATTAGACTAGGTCTAATTATCTTTAAAGTCTTTATAGAAGGAATTATAAGATCTATTTATAATTTAGAAGAGCTTATTATTTTCTAATCTTTTTTATTAATATAGAGATTCTTACTCTCTGTGTTATGAGTCTATAAGAATTTATTATAAATAGCTATTAGTTTAAATCTAATAGTAATAGTAAGATTTTCTATTATTAGGAATTTTATAATACTCTCTATAAAAGCTTCTTATAGATAAGTAATTAGAGTGGTTATATTAGTAGTAATATCTATTTAAGTGGTAGAGTTTAACTGCTTGAATTTACTTAGATTAGCTTATATTAAACTATTATTATTAGTATCTAAATAAACTAGAGTAAGAGCTCTTTCCTATATAATATATTTTTTTTTAGTAATTATATTCTCTTATTGTTTAGATTTATTTATTTTAATAGTGATTCTTTCTTTGGCCTTTCTTTATAAATAGGTTTATTTAGTTATTTATACTATCACTCTTTCTATTTCTTAATAATGTTATTTTAGTTCTATTATAATAACTAACTAGTCTTTCTCTTCTTATTATTATTGTTTATGCTCTGTAGTCTGTGCTTTTATTTTTTATTATAAATAAGATTGCTTTACTATATCTATGTCTTAACATGCTTACTTAGCTATAGTAGCTGCAGCTTTTTCTTTTTAAAGATGGTTCTCTAAGACTTTTTATTTGGTATTAATATCCTATTGAAGCTGCTCTTATTTTATAGTATTAATGCTTATTTTATACTAAGTCTCTTTTATACCAGTATTGGGTAATAGATTGTTGATTTTATTATTTAAAACTTTTATAATATTATGTCTAGGGATAAATAATAGTAAGATGGGGATAGTAGAGTGCTTAATAGATATATTTAGTAATAGGGAAATATACTGGCTGAAAAAAGTGAAGTATATACTTTATTATATAAATTATATTATTACCTTCTTAGTTAGTAGTATAGTAATATATAAATAGTTAAGAAAGAGAAATTAGTGGTTATTTTTTTAGGCTTTTTAGGATAGTAAGCTATTATAAGCTTTCTAGGTTGTTATAAAAGTGACTAGTGGTGTAGAAGAAATAGGCTATTTATATAAAGTAGCTGTAGTAAAATACTTGATAATGTAGTAGATTAAGTATTTAAAGTTATTAATTAAATACTTATATCTCTTAGGGTTTTAAGTTTTGTGTAGGTAATATTTAGTAATTTATTAATTAGAAGATTTGGAGATAATCTTATTAATATAAGTTAATTAGAAATCTAGCTTTTGTGTAAGGATTATTATCTTATAAATAATAGTCTTATTAACTTTCTTAGTAATAGGCTTAGTTAAGAGATTATTGCTTTTTAGGGCTTTGCTTATATAGGAGTAATAATATATTCTATATAACTAAATTTATTAGTATGCTAGTTTTAGATAATAGATCTTAGAGTTAGGATAATGTTTAAATTAGAATTCTAAAGTCTAGATAAGAGACTTATTATCTACTAAAGCTGGGTGTGAATAGGAATAATATATTATAAACTATAGAGTTATATAATCTTTAGATAGAGGAAAAAGTTATTTTATTATATTAGTACATGACTTTAGATAGTTTATATTTTAAAAAAAGATATTAAAAGAGAGAATTAGGTTATTAAATTTTTATAAATATTTCTATATTTAAGCTTATTTAGTTTTACTAAATGCTTTTAGAATCTTATTACTAACTACCTAATTATGTATGGCTTTAGTATCTATTTAAGAAACTCTTAGTATTATTGATGCTAACTTCTTTACTATGTAGGAATTAATCTTTATTATAGTTGTAAGGTTAGGCTAAGTGGTATTAGAACTAATAAGAGCTATCTAGAACTTTTTAATATAAGATAGATAGTTTATAATCTTTTAATTAATATTAGTTATGTATATGTTGATCTAATAAATAAATAATTTTATTATAATTTAAAGCTATTATTCTTAAGAGCTTATTAATATTTATTCTATTTTAAACTCTAAGAATTAATAGTAAGGTATTAAAAGTATACTTAATCTGAATATTATTATAGAGCTGATAAAGGCGCTAGGTCTTGATTGAGGATAGCTTTATCTATTACTAGTTCTGGAAGCAAGTGTTATACTTATATTAGTATTAGTAGATTTTATAGTAAATCTTATTGTTATTAGACTATCTTTTATTAATATATTTCTTGATGAGTGTATTGTATAACTTAGGATTAATATTTATAATTTTATTAGTAGTGTTGGGGGTATATAAGATAATATATTACTATCTAGATATAAGTTTATAGTCTACTACTAGTTCTCTTCAGAGAGAACTTTAGCGCTAGCTTAAATATAGTATTAACTATGAAGATAGATAATCTAGTTAAGAGAAAATTAGAGATATAGGAATTAATTTAGCTTAATAGTCAAGAACTTATTAGGAGTCTTATATACTATATAGAAAACTACCTATAGATCCTCTTTTAAAATTATATTAGTAATATAGTTTTAGATTTTATAATAGTAATATCTCTTTTTATAAAAGATTTTATAAAGTTTAGTAATATTTTTAGGCTTAATTATCTATAATGAATTTAGATAGAAGCTAATATATTCTAGATTGATTTTAGCTGTGTCCTAGTATTTATAGCTACATTTGGTGCCTAGTTAGAGCTTAGAGTCTATTAAAAAAATAGATTTTATACTTTATTAGCTATTTATGATTAAATTATTTAATTTTATATGAGGGTGTGGGCTTCTTTTATATATAGACTGTGAACTGTTTTAAGTTATAGTGAATTAATCTAGTATTAGTCTATATGAAATTATAAATAGTATTATCTTCTTCTATGAAATATAATTCTCTAATTAATTTTGTACCTAGTCTAGTCTATTATATTGTCTCTTAGCCTAGATAAATATGATACTATATTTGATTTTTAGTCTTATTTGGATAAAATTTCTATTATATAGTTCTCTCTATTGTAGATTTCTTAGAAAGATAAAGTAATAGAGCTTTTAAAGAAACAAATATATTTTTTTATTAGAGAGTAGCTAGAAGAAAGCTTTAACTATAGATAAAAAAGCTGCTTAAGGACAACTTAATAGGAATCTTATCTAAAGTATAAGTCTTCTTAAAATTTTTATAAAAAGATATTTAACTATGAACTTATAGGAGATGTTATAGTAGTTATATATAAAAGCATACTAATAAATATCTAATTTATAAGATTCTACTTGGTAGGCATTATAGACTAAATATTATAATAGTTTAGGTAACTTTGGTATTTAAATATAATATCTATAAAGAAATACTTTTCTATGCTAATGTATTTCTATATAATATATAAAGATCTCCCTATGACTTTAAAGGATCTTATTATTTGTTATATCTATTTAACTAAAGCTTAACTAGCTGTGATTATAAGATAGGTATTAGCTATTCTCTTCTTCTCTTATTTTATAATTATTAACTATTGATAGATTCTTACTAGTATATTATTTCTAATAGATAATGGCCTTGAGCACTAATTATTAAATTTATTAAATATATTAGTAGAATATGATGATATTATTAAAATTAGTTAAAATTCTAAGTATATATCTATACTAATATTAATCTGATATTATATAGGTTTTCTAGAAGATGTTTGGTGATAAGACATAAATAAAGACTACTATGAAATATTGAGGGCCTTAGAGACTATGATCAAGGAGCTAATAAAGAAGTATAATAAGAAGAATAGTATAACTAGTATTAATAACCTTAAATGATGACTAGTAGACTTAGATGTAGTAAAGTTCTTAATAGTAACTAAGTTAGTTAGTATTATAGATGAATTATAATAGATAAGATCTTTAATTTAATAAAAATTCTATAACTTATAATATATTAGTATTTATTTATTATAAAATATCATAGTTTTAAAAGTAAATTAGTTAATCTAGCTTAATTTGTTTTAATATTTACTTAAATTTTTTATTTCTATCTATAAATGTGCCTAATTTGCTGGTGATATTATAATTTTCTAGAAGATTATGATTATTAAATAAGATACTTAGTATATGATATGGTATATATTTTTTTTATAAAATTAAAATTGGGTATAATAATGTAGTTTTTTTATTTTTATTTATAATTTATAGTCTTAGTGCTGTAGTATTAAAAAATATATTTATTTTTTTATTAGAAGTTAGCCTTTTAGCTGTATTGAAGTATTTTGAATATATCTATATTAATATTCTTATTAGCTTGTTTCTAGGGTGTCTAAGCATGCTTTTCCTAGTTAACTATATAGGATATATGATGGATAGTATTTTTTATGTCCTTTTATATTAAAATAAGAGTAGGCTGCTTATTATTTAAGAGATCTTTGATAGATTATTTATATTTGTGATATAATACTACTACTATAGGCTAGGTATTTATAATATATATGATAAATATCTTAAGTATAGAAAGACTAATTTTAGTACTATTATAAATATTAGTATTAATATCTAATTTATAATAAGATTATCTATATAGTTAAATTAAGATTATTTAAGATAATAAGTGAACCCTATCTAATATAGTAAGAGATTAAATACTATCTTTATCTCTAAGTATTATTATTAATAAATTAGTGTTGGTTTTTAGATATTAATTTATTATCTAGATGTTAATCTCTTGATCTTATAAGTTTATTAATAGTATAGTTATTAAGCTTGTATCTATTATAAATACTTTTATAACTAGTACTTCTAATCTTATCTATTTTATTGTATAGATATATAAAGAATAGATATAGTCTAATTTATATAAAGTGATATCTAACTATATTAATTTAGGTTTCTGTATTAAGATTTTAAAGATATTAAAAAAAACTAAGATATAACTATTCTATTAGTAGTTCTTTTAGTATAAGAAGATAGAGAGGGTTAGGGTTTTAGAAGTAATTTATTTTTTAAAGATTGCTTTAAGCTTTAAGAAAGCTTATTAGATTAGACTATAAACTATCTATAGCTAATATAAATATATTACTTAAATTAGCTTTTATTAATACTACCTTACTTCTAGGACTAAATAGAGACTATATTTAAGTAGAGCTAGAATCTATTATTATTGAATAAGGAATCTTAGCTTGATGATAGAAGATTATATCTATTAGAACTATTTTATAGATTATTATTTTTTTAAACTTGTTCATAGTTATTTAAGTGGTAGATTGTATATATTTTATCTTTCTATTCTTATGGTTCTTTTGCCTAGTCTATATTAGTTTATGGAGATTATTATAGCTAGTTTAATAGGCTGGCTTAGTATACAAGGTAGGGTAGTTGACTTTATTGCTTATATCTTTTATAATTATTTGTATATTGGTCTTATATATAATCTTGTGATTACTTGAAGTTAAGTTATTTATTAATTTAGTAGATAGTGAAAGATGTATTTCTAAATTATTAAATATATTAAAAGAGCTAGACCTAGTAAATAACTAGATCTCTATGCTCTAGTTATCTTTAAGATTATCTAAGATTAACTATATAAATTATTTAATTAGACTATTGCTTGGAATATTTTCTTCTAGTGGTTAATTCTATTTATATAATAAATTTGGGTTGATATATAGGATATCTTGTGTGTGGTTAGATTATAAAAGATATAAATCTTATTTATAAAGGAATAGTTAGATAATAGATTATAAGCTATCTAAATTATTATATATATCTATTTATTTAAATATTATTCTGCGATGGATTTTGGGGTTAGAAGGTTAAATAATTATCTATAATTTTTTAAAAGAAATATAATTTAATATTATTATTCTCTTTTATAATATTAGTTAGTCTTTTATAGGTTTTTAAAAATTAATAAACTTTAAATTTATGCTAGTATTTAATTAATAAAGAGAATTTTTAGAGTTTATGTAATAGATCTTTAGATTTACCTTAATTAAATAGATGAGATAATTAGAGAGTTTATTATAGTTATTCTTCTATTTAATAATCTATTAATAATTCACATATTTTTAATTTGATTATTAATAATTTATGTGGTAGTTTATAAGTATAAAAAATATTCTAGGAAGGAGAAATTATTTTATATGATAAGAAGATTAGATAGATATATATATTATATATAAAGCACTTTTAGAATTAGAAATGCTAAAATAGTACCTGAAATATTTAATATTTATTAATTAGTTTATTATAAATAGAGTAATTAATTATATCCTTTACTATTTAATAAGATGTGATGTGGGACTTTAAATAATCTAAATTTAAGAATACTTGATTTTAAGAATTACTAGTAGTATATTAATATTTCTGAATTTTAACTTTATAACTTCTAATAATAGCTTATATAGATAATTATATTAGGAACTGAGAGAATTTAATAGACTTATAAGAAAAATTTAGCCATATTTTCTTCTCTTGTGTTAGTATAAAGGTATTATATTACTATTAAGTAATTACTAGGGTCCTATTTAATCAAAACTAATTAAATATAAGTTACTTTTTTAAAATATTCTAGAAATTCTTAGTTGGTAATAGTATTTCTAAATAAAGAAAGTGACTTGTAAAATATATTATAGTTAAAGATTACTAGAATAAAAAACTAAATCAATTAAATCTTTTTATAAGTATGTTAAAGCACTTATATGTGGGATTATACCACATATAGATAGAGAGAAATTATACTGTCTAATATTAAATATAGTAGAAATATTATACTATTAAATAATTATCTTAATATAAATACTTTTCTATCTAGTACATCTCTTTCTACTAAATATTAGTGTAGGGAATTATTTATATCTAGCTTTTAGTTACTAATAAAATATTATCTAAATTTAGTAACTACTCTCTAAATGCTGTTCTTTTAACTTATAAGATAGTTTTTTAAATATAATATATTTCTATCTAAAGGCATTTTTGGTAATTATAATAAAATATAAAATCTTATAATTAAATATATTTATTAATAATTTATTTTACTATCTTATTAGTGAAATAAGTACTTACTAAATATAAAGAGTATATTTTATTATATTTCTAGTCTAAATATCTATTAATTATTTTAGCTATTATATCTAATATTAGCGTTTTTGTAGCTAGATCTTAAGATTATGACTAGTAGTAGAAGTATTAATTATAGAATAAAGTATACTAATAGAAAATTTATAGACTAAAGCTATTTACTAGGGAAATTTTTAATAATAGTATTTATTAGATTATATTATTAAAAATACTAGTATAAATACTAGTTAAAGTTAATATAATTTACTAAGGGTGATTGGATTTCTATTATCTTTATAAAAAATCTAAAGGCTTGGTAGGTGTATCTCCTTTAATCCTAATAATCTTTATTATAATAGATTATAGAATAAATATTTAAGGATTTTATTACATGTAAGATAATATTTATTATTATAAGTATATAGTTTTATGAATTAAGTTAGTTAACTTATAAGCTATAAATAATATTTTAGCTATTTTTATATAGTAATTAAAGAGAAATATATGATTCTAAAGGTCCAATCTACTGTAGAGGGTGAGGAATTATATTTAAGAAGTTAAGTTCTTTTAGTAAAGTAGTATATTATAATAGAATATAAAATTAAATTTCTTTTTGTATATATTTATTTTATTAATATTATAATAAAAAAATATAAGTCTATATCTTATTAATAAAAATAGTTTATAAGTATAGATATCTTTCTAGATATAGAAGTATAAGGGGAAGTTATGCTATGGTTTCTTCTTTTAGCTTTAAATACTATCTTACTGCTATTAAATCTAGTGCTGGAGATAATATAGTTTTTTTAGAAATGTTATAATAGTTTATATTTAGCTTTATAAGAGAATTAAAGTTTTTAAAAGATTTAAATTTTAAAATGTGGTTATACTACTTCTTATAGTTATAGTCTTGAATGATTAGCTTTTTTAAGTTATTTTTGTAGAGTAGTAAAGCCTAATATATTTCTCTAATATCTAAGTTGAGATTTTAAGGGAATAAATTAAGTATAAAATTAATTTTTAGGCTTGATTTTAGAAATTAGAAGTTTGTTAGGTATTAGTAGCTTATAATTATGTTGCTAATAGATTTAAAATTAAGATTATAATTCTTGAGTAAGATAATCTAGATTAAAAGAGAAGTTATAGATAATTATATAATTAATTTATTTAGTTATAAGTTTTTTAGTAATAGCTAATATAGTTTTGGTAGATATTGGATTATATTCTATATTTTTAAATTATATTTTATATAGTAGAGCTCTTATAAGTTTTTGAGTGATAATTTTTTTTTTTTATTATGATATTTAATAAGAATAAAAGTTTTAGATATCTTAGTATGGTTAGTTCTTGTAAATTTAGTATATATAAAAATAGTGGAATAAGTAAACTTTTTAAAGTCTTTATGCTAGTTTTATTATCTATATTATTGGTAGTGATAAGTCTTATATATAGATAGATATAAATATATTTTTTGACTATTCTGAAGAAATATTATAGTTTTTTATATAGATCTTTAGTAGTAGGATTCTTTAGAAAGGATGTATAGAGATAAGGTAGAATAGAATTATAGAAGTGTTTTGAAATATAATAAATAGAAAGAAGGACTGACTAAGATAGTTTATGCTAAATAAGTTAAAGAAGTTCATCTAGAAGATTAAATATTGTTATTATTATTAATAAGGTGAGGTAGATAAGGAAGGATAAGAGGGTAATATATTATATATAAAGAAGATAAGGCTGACTTTAGTAATCTTTATGATTAAATCTTATCTAGCCTAGCCATTAAGGCTAAATTTAGGTGTATTTAGACTAATTATATGATTTATTTTATTTTATTATTTTAATGAGAGCAGTCTCTGACTTTTATTTTAGAAAATTATTAATAAGTAAAACTATTTTAAGTAAATTTATTTCAAGAGTCCCTAAGGGGGGGGGGGGGGGGGGGGGGGGGGATTATCTTCTAATGGTATCTATTATACCCGGATTCTATTACTGGTGATAGATTTACCTGATTACTGAGTAAATGTTGGTATGGTGGGGAAAGAATAGAAAGTAAGAGCAAGGAAATAAAAGATTACTTTATTTATTAATTATATTTATTAATAACTTATTTTTTTTTATATGCTTAATAAAGTGAATATTTGCTAAGCATAAAATAGATAAAGATTATAAATAATATAATAGATAATATTTTTTTTTTATTATTATAAGTATTTAGATGATAAAATTTTATTAATTTTATTATATTATAATAAAAAGATATTTTATAATTTTATAATATATAAAAGTATGCCTACTCTTCTAAACTTGAGGTACTAATAAACTAGTTATATATAGATTTATTTTTATAATATATCTACTGTAATATTCTATTTAATATAAATGTTTTATATAATAAAATCTTCTATATTCTAATAAAGCTTTATATATTTTTATAAATTAAGATTAATTCCTATAATTATATTACTTTTAGTATGTAGTATATAATTCTTAAAAATATTTATCTCTTTTTTAAGGATGCTATTACAGTTCTTAAGATACAATTTACTATCTAGTAATAATAAATAGTAGATTGGGTAAATTATATATAATATTTTAAGTCTATATATAGAAAATTCTTAAGTATAGTTATATTTTGTTTATATAGAAAGATTATAAGATATAATATATAAAGATTATTAGCTGATTAAATCTAGTATAAGCTTATAAGAGATTTATATTAGGGTTTAGCTTATGTTATAGCTAGGTATATATTAAAAAAATTATATATTATAGGGTTTTATATATAAAATAATTTATATACTATAATAATTTAGGTTAATGATATTATATTTAGTAGCTTGTATTCTCTAGTACTAGTAATAGGATAATATTTATATATTAAAGTAGGGTCTATATAATTACTCCTAGCTAGATAGGTGTGAAGGTATTGGAAAGATATATAGATACTAGGTGGGTGTATAGGCATTGGGTGTGTAGATATTGGATAGGTGTATAGGCACTAGATGGGTGTGTAGGCACTGGGTGTGTAGGCACTGGGTGTGTAGGCACTGGGTGTGTAGGCACTGGGTGTGTAGGCACTGGGTGGGTGTAAAGGTACTAGATGGGTGTATAGGCACTAGATAGTGTATAAATACTATAAGAGTTATTATGACTGCTTTAGATGACTAGCTAAACCAAATAAAATTAAGACTATAGTAATTAATCTTTTATATAATATAGTCTATGAAAGTATTAATTACTATATAAAGATTATACCTACTAGATATTTAATATATTATAATAGTTTAAATCTATTAATTTAGTTAATAATTAAAATAGAAATAGTTTATATTAATTTTAAACTTTAGTATTATTAACTGCTTATATAGAATTATTAGTTATTAATTTTATAGTGCTATAAGATTTATAATAAATAAAATAAAATAGATCTAGTATAGTTAGAAATAGGGAGATATATTATAAGATTTTATAAAATTAAGTAGCTAAAGAGCCTAAATAATACTTCTAAGAAAAAGACTAGTATTCTTAAGAATAATATAGTAAATTCTAGAAGTAGTCTAGGTAATAAGAATTAACTTTAAGTTTGTAGAAATGTCTTAAAAAACTAAGATTTATTAATAATAAGAGAAATATTATATCTAATTATTTATTAAACTACTCTATTATAATAAAAAGTATTATTAGACAAAATTCTTATAAAATAAATAATCTAAGGTGAAAGTAGTAAAATAAAAATAATTTTTTAAAGAGGAAAACATCTTTATTAAAATAATTATAGCTAGAAAGTGCTTTTCAACTTTTAACCATCTTAGAATAGCTTATATTATAGTATTTAATTATAATCAGATAGTACTTAAGAAGAAATATATTTATTATTTATATTTTATTATTTATTAATAATTAATAAATTTTTATTAATTATAGTAGATACTATAAATATTATTAAAAATATCTACTAGAAATAGCCTTAAATCTTTTAAGATATTTTATAGAGAAAATAATAATAGTAATAATATAATTATTATAGTAATATATTAATAAAAAAAGTTTATAAGCTAAGTATTATAATTAATACTAAGGTTTTTTTAGATATCTAATTCTAAGATAGTTAAGTAAAAATATTTTATATAAATAAGACAAGTTTTTAGTCTTTTTAGATATTATATTTAATATATGCTCTATTTCCTTATATAATTATCTAAGCTAATTTAAATAAGATTTATACTATCTTATTTTTTAATAAAAAATACTAAATGACTTTATCTCTGTAAAGATAGAGAGGAGGAAAATTAATAAAAAAATGAATAAAGAATAAAAGATGTTAGAATTAGTATTTTTATATTTAAGCTTATTAGTTATATTTTATGGACCTATTAGCCTAGCTTAATAGAGGCTGTTATTTTGGTAGTTATTTAATAATAGGAAATAATTTTTTTATAAAAATCTATTACTTTATAATATTATAGCCTATATAAATTATGCTGATATTTATTAGGATAATTTATATATAAACTAGAATGTAGATAAGTAAATCTTTATTAATAATGTAAGTAAGTGCTATTTAAGCAGCTATCTAAATAAATTAAAAAGCTATTTTTATAAAATCATTAATTAATTATATCGCCACCTTATATTAAAGATATTGCAGCCTGTATCATATTATAATTATATGATATTGTAGTCTGTATAACATTGCAGCCCCGTCCATATTGCAGCTTTGTCCATGTTGCAGTCTGTTTATGTCGCAGTTTGTCTATGTTGCAGCCTATCCATGTTGCAGCCTGTTTATATTGTGGTCTGTTAGCTCTAAGAGGACCTTAATATTAATTCTAAGCTATCCTTATAAAATAGATATTGTTATGAATAGGCCATGCTTAATGTCTATATAGAAATATTTTTAATATAGAATGGATAGCATTATTGTTAGCTAGGTGGTTCTAGGGAAAAGAAGGGGGGGAATAGTCAGTAAGAATATAATATTAAGATAGGATTAATAGATAGCCCTAAATTAAGGATAGAATCTGTGTGCCAGTTTAGTGCCACTTTGTATTTATATAAATATGGATTTACTATTCTTTTAAATAACTTGTTATAGAATAAAGTCTGTGAAATTATTAAGATATTGTACCGCGCCAGTATTAGCTATAATTTGTTTTATACTTGTTATATGTCTACTAGAGGAACCTATTATTTATATTACTTTTAGTTTAAGAGAAATATGCTTAAAAAAATTTATTAATAATACTATCTTAGCAGTAGTATTAGGTAAGTATATTAGATAGAGGATAAATAATTTACTATAAGTTTTATTAAACTATTTATTATATGACTTATTAATATTTAAGATATAGCTTACTAAGATTAAGAGCTAAGCTAAAAAAAGGATCTCTATAATAAGTATAATGAAGCTATTATATAATATAGTAGATATATAAGTATTAATAATAATAGAATTTTTTATCTATCTAAAGTCTAACTGCTCTTTTATCCTAAAATATTATAATAAAGATTAGTTTCATAAAAATTATATAATTATAAAATAAGTAGTAAGTTTTTATAACTTTTATAATAATAGGGATGAATGACCTATAAAATAATAATATTAAGATAATTTAAGTATGCTTTTAATCCTATTGATTAGAAAATAAATTAAATAGATAATATTATAATTATTTTTATCTTTATTAAATAATTATAATATTAAGGTTAGATATAATATAGATTATTATAGTGATATAACTAAGTCAAATTTAGATTAATAAGCTAGAAAACAATCTTATAGTTTTATGGCTATTTAAAAAAGCTAATGAATGTAGAAATAAAATATTTAAATAGATTTTATCTTTTTTAGATGATTTTAAAGGTATAAGTAAATATATATTAAAATAATTATAATTATAATCTATTTTAACTAATTGTAGACAGCCCTATTCTATTTCTTTAAATATAAGTGTCTTATCTTAGAATATAAAATTCTATATATATATAACCCTGAATTATATAATAATCCTTAAAATTAAAAACTACTTTATATAGTTATCTAATACTAAGCTAAATTCTGATAATACTAATTTTTATTAGCAGCTACTTAATCCCTTTAGTAATATTCTATAAGAAAGTTTATTTAATAATAAGTTTATTATATACTTTTATAATATATTATAGAATTGATTAGAAATATAGTTATTAGTAGATTTATATAATCTTTTTATATTATCTACTAAAAATCTTTGTATTAAAGATAGAACTAATTTTAAAAATGTGATTGATGGTTATAATAATCTATAGCTAAAGATAGAGTCTATTTATAGTTTTAAACTGTAATTAGACTATACTTAAGGCTTAATATAATTAATCTTATTAGAGATCTAATGATAAAAATTAGAGATTAAACTGGATAAAAAGTCTTTATATACTATATAAAAAGAGATATATTTTCTATACTTGATTATAGAAATTAAATATAAGAATTAGGTCTTAGAATATACTAATTAATAGAATATATATAGTATATATATTATTTTTTAGGCTATAATTAGTCTTGCGTAAGTGGCTAGGCAGTTAGAAAAGATATATTAGTAATTTTTTAGATTTTTAATTTTATATGAATTAAAGGGCATATAGATTTATAAATACTATCTTAAAATTAATTAAAATAGAGTTAAATATTATTACTAATTAATAAAGTAGTTTAATTTATAAATAGAGAAAAATAAGTAGATCTATTATTATTTTATAGAGAAAGTTAATTGTATCTTTTTTCTTATTTATATTAATTAATTATTCTATTTATTAGAAGGCATTTCTAACCTATAAGCTTTATTTTTTAATTTTAATATTAATGTTAATTATAGTTCTTAATTTTAAATGGTATCTTAAGAATAGTCTTTATTAAGCTAAGCCCTATCCTTGCAGAATCAATATTTATATATAGAGCTAAAGAACATAATTTAAAAATAAAAGATCTAGGAAGAGAAGCTTCTTACTTAATTAAAATAATAAAAAGCTAAGTAGAAGATATAAGAAAAAAAGCTTCTTACTTAGTTAAAATAGCAAAAAAATTAAATAGAATAGTAAAGAATCAAGTAGAAGGCATAGAATAAATAATAAAGATTATAGGAAAAAAGACTTCTAATACTTCTAGAATAAAGATTAAATAGGAATATAAAATAATAATTCATTATATTTATATTAATAATAACTAGCTAATAAACCCTCACCTAATAGATATAGTAATATCTTTACTATAAAAATTTCTAATTAGTGTCTGGCCAATACTCCTATATAAATTCACTGTTTATCTAAATTCCTTGAGTATAATTATTTATAGATTATATAAATCTATAGCATATTAGAAGCATCTATTATAAAGAAGCTTTAAAATAATTTTATATATAAGAAAGTAAATGCAAAAATAGGGTTTATTATACATATAATCTATCAATTTAGTTAGTCTTATAGTATACTTTAATAAAGTTATTATTTGCTCTTGCTGCTTTCTCTAGATATTTAATTATTACTTATATATATTTATAAAAAGCTAATACTTGTGTAATAGAGACTAAATTTTTAATTTATATAATAATATAGTTAGTTAATATTAATAATTATAATTATAAAATAATTTATTTTTTAACTATTTAATTTTATTAATAATAGATACTTAAGATTTTTAATTTTAACAATAGTAGGTCCTTAAGAAATAAGAATTTTAGAAATAAAATTTTTTTAAATCTATAATTATATATCCTTTATTAATCTTAGATATTTAATCTTTATATAGATATGATTTAGAAGAGCATTATTGAAATCTAAGATATAATTAGTAATTAGAAAAAGAATCCTTATATAATACTCTAATTTTTAAAGAAAGATAGCTATAAGGCAATTGTGGTTTATCTAATATAATAAATATTATTTTATAAATATATCTATTTTATTAATAAAAAAAATTATATTTAGATATTTTATGATTTTAAAGATACAATTAAAAGTATTATTTAAATATTAAAAGTTATTATAATTAGCTATTAATTGACTAATTAAAATCTATATAATAATAATCAGACCAGAAAGATAAGAAGAGAAACTAGTAGATATTATTTATTAAGTATAGAGATATCTAAAAGTGCTTAGCAATAGCCTTAATAATAAATATTTTACCCACTCTAGGTTCACTACTAAAAGCTTTTAAGAAGAGGTTCTTATTAAAATAGGATAAAGGAAATAATTTATAAAAAAAGAATATTAATATCATAACCTTTATCCTTAATAAAATTATTAAAGATTATATTATTATTATAATACAGATAAGAGATTATTACTAATAAAAGAATCTCTTTTATTTATATTAGAATTTATAAGTAATTAAATACTAATAACTACTTAATTATTTGTAGATTACCTACCACACACTCCACTATCTTAGATTAGTATAATTATATAGATAATAGAGATAGACCCACTAAATACTTCCTTATTAAAGCTAAAGTAATAAATAATTAAATAATAAATAAGATAATCTTTATTTATTATTATATTAATAGTTTTTTTATTTCTCTTTACCTTCTCTAGCTCTTTATAATATTTTTTTTTTTTTTTATTATTATTTTATAAATATAAAAGATATCTTCCTAATAGTTTAAAATACATAATTAATAGTAGTTTAATTCTATCTTATAAAAAAAATTTATATTAATTATAATTATACTATTAATATTTACTGTATAGGGCTTACCTCTTTCTATAATAAAAACTTAACCCTTATAGTATTAGATAAGAGGCCCTTATTATTTAATTAATTTTTTACTAAATTTATAGCTGTATTCTATCAGTGTCTAAGTTATTTAATCATGATTAAGATAGTACTAGAGTGGAAATACCTTTAGTTAATAAATTAGTTTGTATCCATAAAATTTAATAATTCTTAGTTTAATTTATACTTCTCCAAACTCATATCTATTATAATCAAGATAATAACTATTAATTTTAAAAAAAATAATATCCTTTTAAATAACCTCTTCACCCACATTAAACATAATATACCAGGATTTTTAAAAACCCAGACACTTTATATATATATAACCTTCTAGCTTAAAAAGAGCTAGGAGTAGATCATAGATAATCTTATTATATTATAATAATAGCCTAAAACTATTTATAATTAAAGTATAGGCCTATTTTAGATAATTAATAAGTAAATAAAATTATTTCTTATAGCTTAGGCCTGTAAGCAGGTTAAAATAATCAACGAAGAATAAGTAAGAGAAAGAGTAAAGATAGAGAAGAATAATAAGAAATATAGTTTTTTTTTTTAATATTAGATTACTTATATATCAAAATCTCTATTGCGTGGGCATCAGGGCCTTATTTATAGATTTTTATTTTATTTGGCTCAGCCTCTATCAGCCTCTAAGCTAATTTTTGATTTTAAATTAATTAAAAATTTTTATAAAAATTTTTATAAAAATTTTCACCTTTTTGCCACTTTTTGAAAATTTTCACCTTTTTGCCACTTTTTGCCACATATTACATAATCACAAATAATAATATTTTATTTTCGATATATTGGAATATTTTAGGCATAATATTTATCCAGGTCTAGGCCTTAATCAGCCTTTTCTCAGCCTGTGCTCGGAGAAAGCTCGGCTAGTTAGTGTAGCCTTGGCCAGTTAGTATTATATCTTTTTTATTAATAATATATTATTTTTAGTATATTTTTGTAGTTTTATATTCTCCCTTAATCTTTATATATTTTTAATATATAGAGATTAGCTTTATAAAATAACATAGAAATTTTCAATTACTTGACTCTTGGTCAGTTAGTATTATGCTAAAATAGTTTTCTTATTATATTATATTATATTATATTATATTATGTTATATTATCAATAGATTTAATATTTTCAAGATCTTTTAACCTTTCAAAAGTAGTTATATTAAGAGATTTTATTAAAATATCTGCTAATTAATCCTTTATTAGTATATAGATAACTTTTATATTATTTTATTAAATATTTTCTTTTATAAAATAATATAAGATATCTATATGCTTAGACCTTTTATAAAATTCAGGATTTTCTCCTAATTTTATTGTAGAATCACTGTCTACTAATATTTTAGAAATACTATATATATATTCTAATTTTAGATTTATATTTATATAATTAAAAATATTAAATAAATATATTACTTCTTTAAAAGCTTCTCTTAGAGCTATATATTTAGCTTCACATAAGCTTAAAGCCACAGATTTTTGTAATTATGAATTCTAATTAATTAGATTATTAATAGCTAAATTATTTGATAAGCTAAATATATATCTAGATATTAATTTTCTATTATTAATATCTCTAGCCTAATCGCTGTCACAATATCCTTTTAAATATAAATTATTACTAGAGCAATTATATATTATTCTAGTATTTATTGTATATAATAAATATTTCTAAATATGGTTTACTGCATTTATATGTTCTTAGGAAGGATTGCTTATAAATCTAGCTCCTAGATTTACATTAAATATAATATTAGGTCTTGTTTTCAACGCTAAATATATTAATGATCCAATTTCTGATTGATATAGAGCAGTTATATAATTGTCAGAAATTTTATTGTTTTTATGTAATTTTATACCTGGTTGGCCAGGGGTCTTTTTAGGTTTAAATCGATTAAATATATCAAATTTATTTAGTAATTTTAATATATAATCTTTTTGATTTATTATTATGGATTTTTTATTATAATCTATAATTATATTATTTCCAAGAAAAGTAGAAATATTACCCATAGATTATATTTTTATATGATTATTAAGATTTTTAGTTATTTTTTTAATATAAGATAAATCTTTATGAATAAATATTATATCATCTATATGAACAATTAAAATTGCACTTATTTCTTTATTTATATATATTCCTTCATCATATGGTAAAACAATAAAGCTATATTCTTTTATTATATTTCTAAAAAATATGTTCTATAATCTTAGGGCCTATTTTAAACTATATAATACCTTTTTTAGTAAACAGCATTTATTTTTATATTTAAGATCATTATATAATCTTTCAGGTAAAATAGTATATATTATAGCGTCAATATCAGCATGGACAAATGCATTTTTAATATCATATTATTTTATAAACCAGCCTAAATTAACTGCTATTATTAATAATAAATGCTAGATTTCAGTTCTTATAATAATAGAAAAGGTTTCTAAATAATTAATTCCTATTTTTTAATAAAATTCTTGTATAATCTATCTGGCTTTATATCTTATAATTTTATTTTTATTAATAATATGATTTTTATTATATAAATTAGGATTAATAGATTTTCTTTTAAAAACCTATCTTTCCTTTATGGGAATTATATTATTTGGAATATTAACTATTTTAAAAGTATTTTGTAATAATAATTTATTATTTTTCTCTAAACAAGCTTTATACTATTTATTTTTTTTATCTAACGTCATTGCTTGTTTAAAATTATTAGATTCTTTTATATTATTTATATTTAAAATTTGTTTAATATATTTATTATATTAAATAGTTTTTATATAATCATTTATAGTAATATTATTAATATTATAAATATATTCTTTATCAATTTTAATATTATATATTTAATTTATAATATCTTTAAATTTTAGGATTCTTATTTCAAAATTATTTTTTAGTATATTTATTATTTCTTTATTTTTATTTATATTTTCTTTATTTAGAATGGTTTTCTTATTTTTTATTCTTTTATTGATGTTATTATTATTATTTTTATTAATAATTTTGTTAAGGATAATATTTTTATTTTTATTATTAATATTTTTATTATTATTAGTAATAAATTTATTATTATTAATAATATTTTTATTATTATTAATATTATTATTATTATTAATATTATTATTATTATTTATATAATTATATAGAAATTTTTCTTCTATTATTTTAACATATTTAAATTATAAGGTCTTTTTAGTTTCTATATCAAATATTTTATAATTATTATAATTATTATATCTAACTAAAATTGCTTTTCTTTTCCTAAGATCTAATTTCTTTAAATCCTTATTTATATAATAATAAACAATAGAGCCCCAGGTCTTAATATAATTATAATTTTTAATATTTAAAATTATTTTATAATATATTTCATATAGGGTCCTATAATTTAGGGCTTTATGAGGGGTTCTATTATATATATATATAGCTGCTAATAAAGCTTCCCCTCATAATATTTTATTAATTTTAGATTTAAATAAAAAGCTTCTTACTTTATTTAATAAAGTAAGATTAATTCTTTCTATTAATCCATTTAATTCTTTAGTATAAAATAAAATTTTATTATAAATAATTCCAGATTCAGTAAATAATATTTCAAAATTATTATTTATATATTCTCCTCTATTATTAAAAAAAAATTCTTTTATACTAATATTATTTTAATTTTCTATTATATTTTTTAAATTTTTAAAAGTAATAAAAGCTTCATCTTTTCCTTTTAATAATATTATAAATAAATATCTAGATTTTTTATCTAGAAAAGTAATATAATAGGATTTTTTATCTTATATAATAGATTTTATTAATCTTCCTATATCACTATAAATTCTTTCTCTAATATTATAATCTTTATTATTATTAGACATTTTATTCCTTAATTTATAATATTTAGCTTTATAACATATTTTATAGTTATATATTACTTCTATTATTTTTTTAATAGTAAAATATATATTATTATTTTTATTTAATATTTTATATAAAGATTTAGGATTTATATATCCTAATTTTTCATATTATAATATAATAATATTATTATTATTTTTCTTTATAGATATAATATTTTCAATATTCTTTTTATAAAGAATATTAAAATTAGATCTATATAATTTATCCTTTTTAAACCTTATAAATATAAGAATTCTTTTATTTTTATTATATATAGAATATTTATTTTCTATAAATAATAAGATAGTATTTTTAATACTATTAGTACTAAGAATATTTATTCTTAATTCAAGAATATAAAATATATTTTTTATAATAAAAATATAACTTTTATTTATTCTAAAAATAACAGTTCCTTTATATTTAATATAAATATTTTTTGCCTTTCCCCATTGGATAATTTTATTAAATAATTTATAATTTTAAAAATATAATAAATTATAAACAGCAGAAATAGTAATAATAATATTAATAATAAATTTATAACTTTTATGAAAATAATTAATATTATTATTTTCTTTAACTTTTAGATCTATAATTTTAATATTATCAGTATAAGTATATATTTTTTATAAAAGAAATTAGTTATTATTTATCTTAAAAAGATTAATATCTTTAAAGAAAATATTATTTTTATCAAAATTAATTATATTTTATAAATTTATTTATAAAATATTAATTTCCTTATTTTTATATATAATAGAGTCAAATTTTAACATATTAACTTTATAAATTACATTTAAAAGCTTTTATTTTTATTTTTTATCATAATTTTATTTATTTTTATTAAAATTTAATTTTTTAACTTTATTTTTATTATTTTTCTAATTTACAAGTCATTTTTTTTTATACAAAAACTAATAATTTATAACATCATAGCCAGGCTTTTTGTAATTTATACAAAATAATCCTACTTATTTTTTGTAATAATTTTTGCTTTTAATTTTAACAGAATATATTTTATCTATAATTTTTTCTTTAGCTTCATCAATAAGATTTACACATAAGGAATTAAAATTATAAATATTAGGATCTTTTCTAAAAGCTTAAATAATATTTTATATAAAATATTTATATTCTTTACCTAAATAAAATAAAATCTATGTAATTTTAATCTAATTAGCTATACTAATATTTCTAGATAATAAATCATTTAATAAAGTTTTAATTTGGTGCAAATATTCTTCTATAATTTAAAAATTTTCCAATTTATATTTAAAAAATTCCTTTAGAGTTAAAAACTCTATAATAAATCCTTTTAAATTATATAGCTCTTTAAGGATTTGCTATACTTTATAAGCTATTATACAATTTTTAATATATAATAAAGAACCTTTTACACAAAGTAAATAAATATTTATAAGCGCCTTAAGATTCTTACTATTATTTACAAGCTTTTTCTCTAAAATTGGATCAATTAGATTATCTTTTATCAAAAAGGCTTTGATTCTAAGGAATTAATTAATATAATTTTTAGATCCAATTAATAAATCTATCTAAATTTTGCTTATGGAAGATATTATTCAAAAGAGATAATAAATAGATTTAGAAAATGTATATAGATTATATAAAAATAAAAAAAAATAAACTTTTTATTAAAAAATAAAAAGTTCCAAGCTTATAATCTATAAGCAGGTTAAAATAATCAACAAAGAATAAGTAAGAGAAAGAGTAAAGATAGAAAAGAATAATAAGAAATATAATTTTTTTTTTTAATATTAGATTATTTGTATATTAAAATCTCTATTATGTGGGCATCAAGACCTTATTTATAGATTTTTATTTTATTTGGCTCAGCCTCTATCAGCCTCTGAGCTAATTTTTAATTTTAAATCAGTTGAAAATTTTTATGAAAATTTTTATAAAAATTTTCATCTTTTTGTTACTTTTTGCCACGTATTACATAATCACAAATAATAATATTTTATTTTTGATATATTGGAATATTTTAGGTATAATATTTATCCGGGTCTAGGCCTTAATCGGCCTTTTCTCGGCCTGTGCTCGGAGAAAGCTCGGCCAGTTAGTATAGCCTTGGCCAGTTGGTGTTGTGTCTTTTTTATTAATAATATATTATTTTTAGTATATTTTTGTAGTCTTATAAGGCCAACACTCTCACTGCTACTTATATCTATCTTATCCATATACATACTTATATCTTTTAAAAAGACAATATTTAATTTAAAGAATATAATATATCTAATAATTATTAATACTATCTTAATAAGATTATCACTTTTATCTACCTATTCTAGCTTATCTTTAAACTTAGATAAAAAATAAAATAATATATTCTATTTAATCTACTCAAGATTAATTTTTAATATTTCTTATATTACTTAACTACTTATTAAAGGTTTAGTTTTTATAATAGTAACTATCTTAATATCCTTTAATACTTCTATTAAGATATCTTACAGAGCTTTTAACTTCATATTAATGTATATTATAAAAACTTTAGATTTATAATTTAGAACTAGATAAGATTAAATACTTTATTTAAATCCTTGGTATGTACTAATATACTTATAAATAATAAATATATAATTATTCTACCTATTAGTTTCTAATTTAACTGACTCTACTAACTTATACTTTAATACTTTATTATTCTAGTTATATTACTATTAGTTATAACTAAAAGATATAGATTAATAAAAAAAATATATATTTCTATTAGTTCTTTTATCTTAGATTACTTATCTTAGAGAGTCTCTAGAAAATATTCTAGTCAGACTTCTACTAGAGATAACAAGGACTCTCTTCTTATATTAGAGAGTAGTTTTTCAATCTTTTTAACTATTAATAGTAGACTATCAGGAGGCATTATTACCTACATATATAGAACTACTAGTAAATCTAAAAAGTTAAAAACTATATTATAAGATTAATCAGAGGAGAAGAGTTTAATCTATTACTATAAAAATACTACTTAAGCCTAAAAGAAAGACAAGAGAAATATATATTATTTATATTTATAATACAGGATTTTTAATATAAACCTTACCTCACTTAGCATAGCAAAGCTATATAACCTATATTTTAATTAATCAGTAGTTAGTTATAAAGCTTATTAAATAAGATCATATCTTTATTACTTAATAGATCTAGATTAATATGACTACATTTAGACACTCTATCTGTGTTATCTACATCCCTAGTCATGCATCAAGCTAAGTCCGCATCAAATTCTACTGGGACTGCATGTATAATAAATACTTGATGAGTATACTGTTTAGATGAGTTGTACATACGCTAGAAATGATGGTGTTTGTATGGCATATAGATATCTCCTAAGATTGATTCTGTCTAGACTTAATGCACATGACCTTGCTTTTTGAGGCTTCAAGCTAAAATAATTAGTTAAATCTGACTAGATATTATTATAGCTATAGATCTAATTACTAGCACTTGCAAGAACATGCCTATAAGATCCTTGCCACGATAATGTCACTCAATTTACTACAGCAAATTATTAAAAGTTGGGCCAGGATTCGTTTTCAACTCCATGAAGGCTTCCATCATTTCTATCAGCTAAGACACTACCATCTCATCTCCTGCCACAATACAATTAACTTCTAAGCTTAGTTCCATTTTCCATTCATAAATTCCCTATCGACGGTTGGTCCTCCAATTCACCTTAATTACTTACTGGAGCATCTCTAAAAAATAACTTTTTACTTTATCAAGATAAATTTTTTAAAATTTCTTCTCAAAAAGCTTCACTAAGCTATAGAGATCTGAGTTATTTAGGCTGGAAAGATTAGATAATTTATTATCTTTATCTTCTTCTTATAACACATAATAGGCCTATCTCATATATAAGATATATTCACTTCTTTCTTTATTAGATTCCTTAAAGATGTTAATAATTATTTTTTTAATAACCTAAATAAATACACTCATATTATTATCAGTTCAGATTAGTCTATGAATTTTAGTATCTATAAGAAAGGTGATAGGAGATATATCACTTTATTAATTTTTTTTTATTAATTCTATTATTATAAAAGAAGTGTCATAATAAGACTTCACTTACTAAGTAGTCTACAACATATAACTAGCAAGTCTTATATTAACTCTATTATCTAGAGTTCTATAACCAAGTTAGAATAAATATATAAAGTTGTTTTTTTTATACTCTAGGCCAAAGCTCTTTATCTATAACTAGCCATGATATAAAGATGAATAACTTATATAGATAAGCACGCCTTCATACAAGTCTATAAAGATATAAATAGATTATACTAAACTATATTTTTAGCTAGTAGGCATGGAGAATATTATTAACTATTGCTACTTATAAAACATAACTAGTTAAATACTACACACACTAATATAGTAAAGGAATTTCTTAGAGAGATGTGTATATATGGTATAGACCTATATAGGGGCCAAGTTCATCTAATTTTACTCTTATCTATGGCTAGAGTATAGAACCCTTACTGAGCTAGAGTCATCTTCTTTATAACCAGCTAGAGTCATAAAAATGGGATAGACTATTCCTTTGAAGATCTTCTGGTTGATAATTCTCCCCATTTTCACATTGATTGCTGTATTATTAGTGGTATTCTGGTTACCTTTCTTAGCTATATTATTGTGTCAACGTGGACCAGCTATATATAAAGCCACGCAAACGCTGTAAATACTCAGGGCAGATTCTCCGAACTCGTAAAAGGGGCAAAGAAAGAGAGAAGAGAAGAAGAAGATAGGAGCTCTCTATTAAACTATAAGATATCTTATTTTCTTATCTTATATTTAAATAGCTTACTAAGCTCTTCCTTATATTATTTCATAAGATCTTATTAATTTATCTATAGATACTCACCACATCATACACCGCATCATTCAACCCCAACATTTGGAATATAGTTTAGCTAGTTAGCACCTTTAAGCTACTTATGCACTATTAGATAATTTATACTTTTAAAGAACTAAAAAAACTTAAACTTAAAATACTATATTTATTATTCTAATCATCTAAATTAGCTTATAAATATCTTCATACAGTTTTTCCAATTTTTTTTTAAATTAATAATATAGTACTAAATAAAATACATCTCTTTAATATATTTTATATTTCTTTTTTATAGCCTAATACGCTAATTGTGTTCTCTCAGTAATTAAAACAATATAAATAGTTCTTTACGATCCTAAACAGCTAATCTTATTGTAGTAATAGCTAATAAATAAGCTAATACATTGTAAGGTCTTGGTTAACTTTAGTGTTACTATGTTCCTAGCTGGTTATAGAGGGGCGTGTCTGGTTCATTGCTTGGATTGAGTACTAGTGCTATATTTATTTTGGCAGAAGAACCAAGTGTGGCATGAAAGAAAATAATTTGGCATAAATCCTACATCTAATATTGTGGCAAGAATTGGTCATATTATGTATGCACGGTGGTACTTTTACAAAATAGAGGCAGTCTGTAAATACCAGATTATGTAGAATGTGGTGACCACCATCAAGCTATTTTTTCTGGCTAACACAGACCTTAGTGTCTTGTATAAATAATAGATAGAGATACACTAGCATGCATGCAAGTATCCAAGGCGAGGCTGCCCTCACTATATTGTCACTGTGAAATTAACTAGGTAGATACTGCATATGCTAACCTATGTCTAGTGTGCCTAAAAGACTAAAAAATATAGGCGTATTTAAGTTGCATTGACTAGCCTTTTGTGGCTTTGAGCTGGAAAATGATTAATTGAGCCCTGACTCGACTTGAAGACACTAATACTAGTTATAGATTCAGCTGTTATTCCTGTTAAATTTACTAACCCTTTCACTATTATTCTTAATTAGTGCCTTCATCATTTGAGTTGCTATTAATATTATTATTAGCACTATCTGCATTTCCTTGTTCAATCTATATCCTTATCTAGAAAAAAAGATAGATAAATTTTAGATATAAGGGCTAAATATCTTTATAACAAATACTTCTAGTGGTATAAGCTCTAACGTAAACCCTTCCTAATATAGTCTCCTCTTTAAGTATATAGCGAAGATTTATCTTGATAATACATTTAAGTCGCTGCAGTTCCTATTAAATAAACTACACTACTTTGCCATCATAGTCCTTATAATAGAAAACAACCTATATATATATTAGGTCCTCCTCAATTCCTGTGTTCACTGAGAAAATAAGAGATAATTGCATCTAAAGTTGGAGGAAATCTATAATATCTATCAATAGCTCTCCACACTTAATCTGTGGTGGCAAGTTCCACATGACATAGACCCAGAAATTTTCTTTACAGAACTAGATTTACTCTCGTATTTTGGGATCGCTAATAGCAAGAACATATTAAGAAGGTAGATCACAGTCAAAGATGCTCATTACGTCTTCCTAAGTCGACGCCATGGTGAGGAAGATTAGTTGTTGTTTGTGAAGCTTTTTTATCGTTTGAGAAAGACAATGCGAGCAAAAGTCGTAGGCAGAGATGGCGATCCGAGCTTATTTAAAAAGATTGGCACAGATAGGGATGTGTCTTGGTCTCACTTCCTCAGTACCTTCTCGGTTTTATCTTATCCCGACTATAGTACCATGGTCTAGGGCCTAATACTATAAGGGTGAGCTTTTTTTGTTACTGTATTCTGGCTTGGTCATTAACGTACTAAGCTCTTCTTGATCAAGCTATATAAAGTGTATTGAATGTTGTGCTCATGAGGTCCATAAAAGACTTTGGTCTATCAATAGAGATGTTCTATGATCTTTTTCATGATAAGTCTTCCTGTGCCTGATTACAGTGAAAATGGTGGGCTAGACAACTGGCCATTGCTGAGATTGTTATAGCACGAAAGATTAGTCCTCCTTGCCTAATCTTGATATAGCGGTCTTGGAGATCTTTTATGCTGATTTCCGCGAGAGTGGAATTCAACTTGTCTAGATATGCTTTCCTTTTAGGTATTCCCTGACGCTGTATTATATCTTCCAGCTACTTTTTCTTGTGTATGATGCTGTGTGGTATAATCCATTTCTTTTCTGATCCTTCAAGCTAAAAGCGACCCGCGACAGACTCCACTTGCTTTCTTGGTTGAAAGCTATTCCAGAAAAGCCCATCAATGGAATGTATCTAGAGTGACTAATTAGTAATTGGTAAGAGAAAGCTAGATAGTTAGTTAATGTACCTGGATAGAAGATACGGGGATTCCTGGAGGGATTATTTGGTATTCTCTCTAGTTAGTATCTGGCTGGTTTGCCTATTCACGCAACTGCTTTTTGAAAGCTTCTTGGAAAATAATAGGCATTTCGTTGAAGAGGTCTTGATTGGATGGGGATAATGGTGTTTAATGTTGGTGGAAGTGATTTTAGGAATTCCAAGGTCACACCTTATTTAAAGGGCCCTTTTTATACGTCTTGCTATGGTAGGAAAGATAGATCTATTTGGTTAATAGTCTTAACATGTGGCCCTATAAAACTGTGCCATAGATCAAAAGACCGGGTATATGTATTGATGATTTAAACATCCTTTATAGTTGTGCCCACTGCTGGGCTAATATGTATAAGTTCTGCGCGACTAATGGCCCTGATATCGAAGGGATGATGGGTCTTCTGTGTAATATACTAGACCTAAGCAAGTAGTGCCACAAGTAGCTGGGGCTGAACCAGATTGTGCATATGTATCTAGTAGTGGAACGAGGGTAGGGGGGAAGCTATATGCTAGATTAATCTATGGCGTAGGTTAACTTGCTTGTACGTATAAACCCATTCGGCCAGGGGTTTGTTATTACTATAGAGGACCGTCGAATCTGATCCTCTCAAATGACCATAAGCGGGCCTAGCACGAATTTTTTCTAGATTGTATTAGTCTATAGTTCCTCTTGCATTGTTTGTCACTTCACCGAGATTTGTAGTCTTAATGTGGCGCTCTACGACGTGGTCTAGATTTAGAATAGTAGACCAAAGCTTTTTGTGATAGTTTCTTATTAGTTAACTATTGCAGGAGATGAGTTGTTTATGTTTAATTAGTTTGTCTATTTACCAGCTCTCTGTGTGCCAAATAAACTAAGTCTATGTATTGACTCTGATCTATATATTTCTATGCCCTTGGTGAAAGCAATAATTAACTAGGCTAGAGGATTCTCTATGTTATATATATAAAGATGAGGAAGCTTAGAGATTTAACAACTCACTTTTGTATATAGAATAGAGACCCAGACCTTCCAGTCGCTATAAATAAAAGAAACTAAGATGTTTTCTTTAGCGGATATTAGGACTGGTCTATACTTAATTAAATTATAATGATTAAGACATATCAAAGCTTTACAAAACATGATAAATATACTGATCTTATTTGTCATCCTTCAGCTGGGAAAATTGATAGTGGCTATGCAGTAGCTATGATATGTAGTGATAATCTCATTCTAGCAAAGAGTGCTTGCCTTAATTTCTATGATGATATCTTCCTATAGACAGTCAGCGGATATAACAGGGAAGCTATATTAGATTTGTAGTACTAATAAAGTTATCCTCTAGCAGAGGCTTATTCAAGGCTAAAAGCTATTGAGGTAGAGATGGGTACTTAAATAAGTATTACTAACCCCAGAAGAAGGATTACCATAGAAAGCAAAACATACTGCCTATGCGTCTGAGTCTTAAACTAGAGTCTGAAAACCGCCTAAGCAGCCTAGATTAAAATGATGTAAGCTAAAGGTTGTTACTTTAAAGATAGTTTTAGTGCGCCGGGCTTCTTGACATTAGTTGTATTGTATGCTCCTCTGCTTAGATATAGTGAATTGAGATTAAGACTGATTATGGTCTGAAATGAGGTGGTCTGTATGAATTGTGGTGAGGCTGGGATAAGGCTGGTATTTTTATAGTTATGTTCTTCCTTGTAATGAGTTTATATTACTTCTTCTAGTAATAATTGTATAGATATAGTATGGGCTAGAATAGAGGAATTGTATTTATTTTATTTTATTTTATTGTATTTTACTTTATTTTATTTTATTTTATTTTATTGTACTTTACTTTATTTTATTTTATTCTATTATACTTTATTTTATTTTATTTCATTTTATTCTATTGTACTTTACTTTATTTTATTTTATTTTATTCTATTGTACTTCACTTTACTTTATTTTATTTTATTCTATTGCACTTCACTTTATTTCATTTTATTTTATTTTATTGTACTTCACTTTATTTTATTTTATTCTATTGTACTTTACTTTACTTTATTTTATTTTATTTTATTGTACTTTACTTTATTTTATTTTATTTCATGTTATGTCATTTCATGCCGGTGCCAGTGTATACAGTGGCTGTATGATCATGTACTGTTTTAAAGTAGGGTCCTGGAGCTGTGAGTTTGTCAAGGCCGTCTAGTATCCTGGTGCTAATGACTCTAAATCTATATATATATCTTGCTTTCTTTTCTCTTTAAACTAGCTTCATCTTTTCTTGATTATTTTGTCCTCTGTCTTGGTTAAATCCTGTAAGACTTGTTAAGTTTTTTTTCTATCTTATTTAATTATTATATGTATCTTTAATATGTAATACTATTATTCTGCTAACCTTAATATAGAATTATATGTGATATTTTTATTAATTATTAGGAATATAGTTATGTCTATTGTATATATGATTATTCTTACTCTTAGGCTGGCTAATATAGAGTATTTAATCATTATATAGGGGTAACTGTTCCTAGAAATTATGGTGCTAGAGGATGTATATTTCTTCTATTATCTAATACTCATTAAAGTTGCTATTGATGATTATTCTAAAGTATGACTGCTTTAGCACTCTTTTTATCCAAGTTAGCTTGTTGTCTGCTTCTTGCAGCTATAGGTTTATGCGTTTTAAGGCTCTTTGTAATTGGCTTGATCTTATTGTCTTATTAATTATTTTTTTTATTATCTTTTTGTTTTATTGTTGCTTTCTTGCTGTTTTTTGATAAATTGTTTGATAGTCTTGTCTTGCTATTACCTTTTGTGTGAAATGAGAGATCTATTGATCTGTTTGCATAAAAATCAGTTGATTTGTCTTAATGAATTAGGAGCATATTTTAGATGATATTATAGTGACTAAATAATAAATTTTGAAAAAATGGAAAGCGAAAGTCAAGATGCTGTAGTCTAGTTTCAACTGTTACTGGCTAATGGTGTTAGCAGGGGCAGCACAGTCTGAGCTGTTGGTCTCAGTAGTGATTAATCGACTACGTTAGTGTTAGCTTGGCAGTTCGAGGAGATGGAATACAAATATATGGTCTAATAGATAAATTAGCTAAGGTATTATTTCTATTTCTAAGAGGGTGTTCTTTGAAATAGCTAGAAGAAAAGAACTAGCTGTTAGGAGGTAATTGGGAAAGGAGGGGCTGTGATGTTATGTGTCACTAATTAAGTGGCCAATTTTTTTTTTTAATGTTGCTTATGTTGCTTAATAGAAAGGGATGCTTGCTATGTGTTTATATTAATAACTAGATTAGATTCTGAACTAAATGATTCAAAACTTATGTCTATCTTTGAAGGGAACTGATCTAAGGATGTAGTAGATGTTGGGTGATTCTTTCTTTGGGCATTAGAATACTGAGGGGTATATTGATAGGATAATTTTAGTCTTTTTGATTGAATTTTCTTTTTTATTGGTGTCATATATTCCTGAAGAATATAGAGAAGAAGTTTTAAATTGTTTCTCTCTGTAGTAAGCTTTATTTATTTTTTGATACTGAGCGTGGCTGATCTTTGGAAGTAGTATTATAATGATGATAGAACTAGATGAATTAAAAATAAATCTAAATAGGTTTATAAGATTCTATCAAGATAAATAATAACTATTTAGTTTATTAATATGAGTTCTCTGCTAGATTGTTTATAATGTGTGGAAATTAGTAGATAATTTATTTAAAGGAGAAGTAGTCGCAAAGTGAATTATATTTATATTAAGTAGTGAGAATTCTCTAGGATTTGTTAGAGTTATTAGAAGAGAAGAAAGATATATTATTGATATATTGAAGAAATTTTTTATCTTATTAAATTATAGCTATGAAGTCTTAGGGTATAAAGTTATATTTAGTTAAGCTTAAGCTTGGTTAATTTAAATTTGTAAATAGTATCTATTAATATTTTGTGATTTATTTTAATATTATAGATACTATCTTCATTCTCTTTGGTGGATATAATGATTATTATATAATCTGTTGTATCTTTCTTTTTTATGTCTTTATTCTATTATTAGTTATATTTATATATTTCTTCTAGTATTATTTGTATAAAAGATTGTATGTTATTGTATTAAAATAATAAGTATATAAATTAAATTACTAAATTTTTTTTATTAGTATTGATTAATTTAAAAGTTTAGTTTACTTATGTTTAAAATCTTTCTTAGGAAAGAGTAACTTTATAAAATTAAGATAGCAACTATTTATTATAAATCTGTATTTTGCAGCTATAGATTTAAAGAATGTTTTTGCTATAATATTAAGGCTAAAAAGATATAAGTTACTATTAAAATAATATATATAATTTAAAAACTTATTAAAACTCACTTGGCTATATTCTGTTAGTATAATAACTAATATAGTTATAAGGAAGAGGTGGTTGCTTTTGTTTTAAATTTTTAAGTAGGTATGATAGGCACAGGAATGCTACTATTTTATTATTTTAGAGATTTTAGTAGGTTATTTCTAGATGAATAAGAAATGGTTCTTTAGAGTTTTTTAGTTTTTAGAAGTTAGCTTTTGATTTTTTAATAATATAATTTTATTAAATATTTTGATAATAGTGGGGTGGTTAGTTTATTATATTATAGTAGTATATAATGAGTAAAAAAAAATAAAATGAAATGAAATAAAATAGAATGGAATAAATAAATAAATAAATAATATAATGACTAGAAAAATCTTTTATTAATATTTAATTAAAAATGGTAAAGAACTTACTGATGCAATTATAAATTGTAATGTAGTATAATAAAATAAAATATAATGTTAAAGCTTTCTAGAGCAATACTAGTTTGTATTAGGAAGAGTAAGCTATAGATAGGCTTAAGAATGCTAAGATTTACTATAGTTTTAATTAAAATTGTGTATGTGGTAGATGCTTTGTTAGGGGTGGGGTGCTGGCTGATATAGATAATATATATATTAGAGATTAGTTCCTAGTTAGCTTAAAGGGTTAATTAAGGTATTTTGAGTTTTTATTATCTTTATATATTATTTTTAGAGTTTATCTTATCTTGAATATTATAATCCTTTTTCTAAGTATATAAAAAAGCTATTTAAACTTGATCTAATATAATCTTATTATATAGTTAGTTTGGTTAACTTAATCTAGTTTTATTAATAGAAATAATTAAATAGTTTTATCTATAGTAGCGCTCTTATTTTATATTTTATTTTGTATTTATACTTCTATTGATTGGTATTATTTCTTGTGGTATAATTAGCTGCTTAGAATTTAAATTAAAGGTTCTCTGATTGCTATATAAAGACTTTTACTATATGTATTATAGTATCTAAATCTTATAGATTAAATATTTTTATAACTAGTAGGCCATTATTAGAAGAGAAAGAGAATATAAGATTGTTAGTAAGTGAATATACTTATAGATTAGAGGGATTATGGATAGATGAAACTAAAGGATATTAAAGAATAAAGGAAATAGTATAAATAAGTATTCTCTTCTATAATGCTATTGTTTGATAAATTTAAGATTTATAGATGACTAGTGGAATTAAATGATTTTTGTTTTTTATTTAGTCTTTATTGTTATAGTATAGCTGGTCTTATTTTGTATGAGTGTTAGAGATATAGGACTTCTAATAATGCTAGTAGTAATACTATTGCATTTGTCTCTTGCAATGAATATGTGATGGTGAAAAAAGTTAGAAATCTGATATATAGATAATATATTAATATCTTCTATATTTATTGTGAACTGAAAGATATTTATAGAAATGATTTTGCTTGTAAGTGTTATGAGAGAGTAATGGAAGAATAATGGATGTCTAATCTATATGTTTGCTTTCTTGGGTTGTAATGGATTGTAATGGATTTTATGGTGAGTGAAATATAATAATATAGATATAAGTAAATGGATATTTAAGGCTAATGAGCTATATCTATAATATATATAAAGGTGAAGCTGTTGTTTTATTAGTTATAATATAACTCTGCTATATGTATTATTAGAATAGACTAGCTAGTAGAAGGATTAGGATTATGCTAGATATAATTGTAGAGCTGGGGCTGATAATATATTTTTTTTTTAATATTTATTATAGAATATTATAATTTCTTAGATCTTTCTATTAATTATATAGATCTCTATGATTTAGATTATAAAAAAGATTATTTTAATTATTATGATTATAATTATATTCTAGGTGTGGTAAAGAGTAGTAATTTAGATTGCTATCTATTCTATTATATGTGGACTTTAATCTTATTATATTATAATTTGATTTTTGCTTTTGTCTGATGAGGGAATTACTTTTTAATTTTTAATTATAAGAGGCTGTCCTCTTCTATTAGCTATATTAAATAAGTATTCTTCTTTTTTATTTATTTATTACTATAATAAACTTTCTAAATCATTCCTAAGCTAGTTTCTTATATCTTATTTAATTCTAGTGTATAACTTACTTAGCTAGGTATATTTTCTTTTAATAGATAATCTGTAGTTGCTTTTTTCTCTATTTATAAGAAGAGATATAGAATATAGTTTAGGAAGATTTTGTAGGTGAGTATTTCTTAGATAATTATTTATAAGTTTAGTAGTGTTAAGTTCTTTAGCTGTGATTTAACTAGATTTTTTAATATAGATTTATTACTATTTGTGATAGAAGGTTGTCTAGATTTTTTTATTAATTAGTGCTTGCTATTTGTATATTATGTTATATTAATATAATCTTTATTATTAGAATTATTAAGATTATTACTCTTTTCTAGTAATTCTGATCTATATTTTTATTTTTTATAAGACTTTAATACATGTGGCTTGGTAGATAGTATTATAAGTATTATTATAGTAATAATATTTTATGTATGTGAATAGAGTCTTTTTGGTATATATAATGTTGATGCTAGTAGAGCTTAAAAGCTATTAAAGGCTATCTTTTTAGTTACTTGATTATTTGAATAGGAGTCCTAATTATCTTAATTATTGCTATTTTGTATTATAGGATTGGTCTCTAGCTGAGAGGTATTATTTAAAGTAATATCTAAAGAATAGTAATTTAGGTTAGACTTCTCTATATTAATAATAGTCTAGATTTCTAGGGTAAAATCTTGGATATATATATTAGATAGTTAGATTGTTATTTTTATAGACTAGAGAGTTATTTCCTAGCTGCTTATATGCAATATGTTTGTATAAGTAGGGTTTATAATATCTATAGGAACTATTTTTAATAAATTTATGCTATAATTTATCTCTAAATCTTTGTTTTAGTTTCTAGATTAATAAATTATTTAAACTTAATTAGTCTTTTGCATATTTAGGTAGAGTTATTATAGTAAAAAAAAGGAATCTATTCTAAGAAATTTAAAATTTTAAATTATAAGCTATTTCAATTATTGTTTTATATATTATATAAGATAGTATCTTTTTAATAAATTTTATTCTTGAAACCATGTTGTTCTTTTTATTATAAAGTATAGGTAGATTTTTATCTAAAAATATATCTAATAGAAGGGTATATGGGCTAAGTTAATTAGGTATGTTTATTATAATTAGACTCTTGTTATTTTAGAGAGTAATATTAGATAATTATATTAGAGTATTTATAGACTAGAAATTTAATGCTAAGTTATCTGCTTGTAATATATTTATAACTATAGAATATATAGTCTTTATTTAAATATTATTTTATAAGCTGGTATTTGTATCCTTAATAAAAGGCTATAAAGATTTAAGGAGGTTAATCTAAGAAATATAAGATCTATAATTTTATTATTATTCTTTATATTTAAGGATTATATTAATTATAGTATTTTAGGCTTTAAGTATTTTATTAAAAAGATTTAGGTTTAAAAGTACTGAATATATTAACTTATTAATAATAGAGGAAGGAATAAAATCCTAGTATAATTAATATAAGTGATGATTAAGGGAGCTTGAAGGTGATTTATTTTAAGAATAGAGATTTTAAGGCAGAGGATAGATTAGTGAAGACAGTTTTAGTAGTAAAAGATAGATTTTAAAGGATTAGGCTGGCTTAGAGGAGAGGAGAGGTTTATTATATAGGATAATATTATCTAGATTGATTACTATTCTAATAGGCTAGATAGTAAGTAGATGGGTAGATAAATAATGGTAGAAAAGTGTGGGAATTGTGAAGAACTAGTCTTCTAGTATTAGGTCTTTAAAAGATGCAAGTGACTATTCTTATATATTCTAAGTTTTTCTTTTAGTATAAGTTATATAATCTTAGTTATTTTATCTAGCTCTATACCTCTAATTTTTATTACTATTAATATTATTTTTATTTTTTTACTTACCGCAGTTGACTTGTTTATTGCTATTTAAATTATAATCTAGTATGTGATTTTTTTAATTAGAAGCTAGTATTATTTAAAGTCTAGAATTTATCTTTATATAATAGCTACTATATAGTTTTATTGTATTGGCTAACTTCTCCAACTATTTAACTAGCCTAGAGGATCTAAGATATTATTTATAAGCTAGATTTATAAGCTATAGTTAATATATTTAATATCTTTCTATAATATCTAAGATGTATAGTGAGTTTTTTATTAGTAGTTTCTTGTCTATAATAATGTAGAGACTAATTGTTGTGAGATATTTTTTAGGTAATAGTATTATATTTAGTATCTTGTCTGTTTATAGCTTAAGGTTAAGATAGTATGATTTATTATTAGTGGTGTATTTTATAATTTTTAATATTTATTAATAGATATAACTTAACTATTCTTTTTAAGATTTTCTATTAAGTATCTATATATTATTAATATATTATTAATAGTTAATCTCTTATTTATTTATTATGCTAAGCTTATAGTGCTTGTTATTCTTTTTATAGTAATTATATTAATTATACTGGCCGCGTGTAATTATTGTGATTAAGTAAGGCCAGCATCTCTAGATTAGTGGATATGAGTTGACTGTATTATACTGCTGTTTGTATATAATAGGGCTAGGAGAAATAGTATCCCTTTTTAGCTTTCTATTGCTACCTCTATGCCTAGGATTATTATATTATAATTGTTTAAGTGAGGGAGGGCAGGAGCAAAAGCGAATATAGATGAATAGTGGTTATTGAGTAATGTATTTATGGTTTATATATCTTATGGGCTCTAAGTGATGGTATGATGCCTGATTGGGTTGCGTGCTAGGCCAGATCGAGGTCTATTCCCTGATCTGGTTTAGTGGTGCTTGGAAAAACTAGGATGCGGATTTGGGCGTCGCCGGCTTAAATGGACACACTCCTTTAATAGCTTGACTTTAATCTTTTCTAAATCCAGCTTCTAATAATTATCTAACTTCTACTTATACTCCAAAATTTTCTTAATATTATTAAAGCTAATTATAAAGATTTTATTTCTTTTACTTTATAGCAGTCTTTTAAAGCCAGTTGCACTAATAATATTAATACTAATTAAAAAGGCCTATAAAGATTATTAATAATATTAATAAAGCTCTTTTATAAATTTCTTTATATCTTATTAACTTTATTCCTTAATTATCTTCTTTTGAGCTTTATATAGTTCTTATTTATTATCTAGTTAATTTTTATTAGAATTAATAAAAATATCCTTAAACTAATATTCTATTATATCTAGGTCTTTAGATCAAGTAATTTCTCTTTAGATATCTCTTCTACTTCTTATAATCTAGATAAAGCTCTAGGATTAAATAAAAATTATTATTAATTATTATACTAGGCTCTGCTTCTTTACTACTTCCCTTTTAATAAATTCTAATTAATTAGCAATATTATTAAGAATAGTTAGTAGCTCATTTTTAATATTATTATAATATTTCTATATATTAGTATTATTTCTTTCTATAACTATAGAATATTTTTTTAAGAGCTTTTTACTTCTAGATATTATCTTCTTATATAACTACTTAGAAAAGGATTTTGTTCTAATAAATATTTCTCTAATAATCTTTTTATAATCTTCTCTTTTTAAAAGATAATCCTTTTAATCTATATTCTTTTGATATTAAGGATTAATAGTAAAATGCTTTAATATTTCCTTAGGTACTAATATATTATACTTAGTAACTAATTTATCTTCTAGGCTTTGCTTATCAGGCTAAATAATCTATTAATTTATATAATTAAGTAATATCTTATATCTAGTATACTATATCTATCCTAGGATAATATTATATTAACCTAAATTAATAATTAGAAAAGAGATATTTAATTGCTATCTACTATTAATAATAAGTATTAGGATAATAGTATAAATAATTAACTCCTTATTCTAACTATTATATCTTACTATCTTATATACTACTGGTAGCCTTTTTAGTTTAATATTAAAATATTCCACTAGTAATATAGTGAGTTTTATATTTATAAGAGTAAAAGCATCTGCTTTTAAGTCAGTTAATAATCTAATATATATTAAGAATTAATTCCTTTCTAACTAAATAGGTATAACAAAACTATCTTTTTTATTTTCTAGTAATTATAATAAATCTAATAATTCTTAATTAATCTTATATCTACCTAGGCTAGAGACTTTTTTTAAGCTAATTTTTTTATTTCCTCTACTAGGTTATTTCTTTTCTTAAGAGTTTTAAGATCTATCTTAGTCTTAGGGGCAAATAGGTAGTTATAACTTAGATATCTAGATTATTTATAATAGAAATACTTATTCTTATTATATAATATCTAATTAAACTTAGAATAATCCTTTTTAATATTTTAATTTTTAAAAGTGCTATTACTCCTATTATTACTTTCTCTATATCTACTATATTCTCCTTGGTCCTTTTTATAATATTAATTCTAAATATATTTCTTATATATAATTTACTTTAAATAATTTACTTTAGTAATATACTTAGTAATAAAAGTAGTATAAATTAGTACTTTATTATTAATCTTATAAAGTATTATATATTTTATATTACTATTAAATTTATTATATAGCTTTTTTTTATACTTCTTAATATCAAGATTAGAATTTTAAGCTAATAACTAGAATTTTAATAGAAAAATTTAGAATTGTATCATGCTTTAGATAAAATCCTTAAAATTAATCTTAGTATTTATTTCTAGATTTATATTAAGATAAATAGTATTAAGATATATAATTATATTATCTAAATCTTAATAGAAGTTAATTAAATTCTTATATATATATATAAGAAGATAGTTATTAGCTTTATCTTATATTATTCTATTAATATAAGCTATATATATCTTAAGTAATTTATAATAGTTAGTATTAGCTTTTAACTTACTAATAATATTAATCTTCTAGGATTTATATTTAAAATCTTTTCTATTAGTTAAAGAAGGTCTATTAAGTAGTTTAATAAAATACTACTTCTTAGAAAAAAAACTTAATCTTAAGTTCTAATTTTATTAATTTACTATTATATAAGTAAATATATTCTAGAATTTATTATATTTATTAATTAAATCCTAAATTATTTTATCCTTAATATTAATCTATTTCTAGAGATTATATATCTATTACTTAAATTTAAGTTAATATTCCTTAGTCTAATTAATATACTTATTAATTATAGTCTAAGTAGTCTATAAATATTTAACTAGCTAGAAGAAGAGTTTCTTAAGATTCTTATTAAACTCTCTTATAAACCTCTAATAAGTTAATTCTATCTTCTTAGTAGCTTTCTTAGGGCCCTATTTATAAGTTACTAATTTTTTTAGGAAATTACAAACATTAATAATAAGATGATAGGCTTGCTTTTTTAAATTATTATTATTAATAAAGACTTTCTTCTTATTAATCTAAATACTTTTAGTATTCTTTTTATTAATCTTAATAGATTTTTTACTTATCTTAAATTTCTTTATAATATTATTAATTATTTTACCTACTTTCCAGAGATAGTTCTAAGAAATAGAAATAAAAAAAATTCTTTATTAATCTAGACCCTTGCTTAATATATTAATTATATAGATATTAAAATAATAAGTTATAAATATAAAAAGAGAATAGATTTTAATAAAAATAATATAAAAAGAGATTCTTATTTAATTAAAGCTTTTTACTGTATAATAATTAGTTATATTAATATATAAAGAGAATAAGTAGAAATAGTGATGCTATTTATTATATTATAATAGCTAAATTAAATAGAATTAATTCCTATTTAAATATTAAATAATAAAAAATAAATAGTATAAAGAAGAAAAAAAAAGAAAATAAGGCTTTTTATATGCTATTAATATTTTATATATCCCCTTATGGTGCCCAATTAGGCAGATGATGGTGAATCCTGTTCACTCTTGATATCTAGGGCTTCCCGTCAACATTGCCCTACCCCGTGACCCGTGCACGTGACTTCTGCCTGAGGCTGCCGTAAACCCGGCCATGGAGCGTGCCGTTACATTCGCACCCCTGTTCAGCCCTATTCGAAATTGAACTTGACACTTTTCAGTGGGGGCAAGCGGATTACGAGGAGAATATACGTACATGATCAACAATCCGCGACACTCTGGAGTTTTACAGTCAAGGAACTAGCATTTCTCCGTGTCGAAGGATTCAGCATGAACCTCGTCAAACTTAGTTATGACTCGGATCTGAAACCATCATCAAACCCTATTCGGGCATAGCACCAAGATCCAACGGGGTCGGAAGGATTCTCCTTTTTTATCCCCCATGCCTCCTTTTTCGATCCATGGATGCTAGATACAATTTATATTGCGCCCGATACGTCTGCCACTCCACAACGGGCGGCCCCAAGGATTATGGAAGCTGTTTCGGATTTTTCTAGAAGGTTTTGGAAGAATTTTTCTTTCTTGGTCGGTCATTTTTAATTTAAAATAAATTGAAATGATGAGAGTTTCCACGTTTCCACGTGTAGCGTGGCATAGAGTTTGGATCCTCGCAGGCCAATCAAGACTGCCTGTTGCGGTGGTTGGCGTTGAGCCGCACCGAGTCAGCTTAGCCTTTTAACTAAGCCTTTGGTAAGTAACGAAATATACTTTGTAGATAGCGATACTAAAATACAGTCGTATATTTCGTATTTCTAGGGCAGCAAGCTCGTACCCCTTGAAAGTTTAATACAAACAATAATCACTTTATAAGTTCATGGCGTACAGACTCACGGACTCACGGACTCACGGAGAGTTAAAACGACTTATTAAGTTCACTATTAACGCTGCCACGCGAAAAAGATCAGTTTTTTAACTTTGACGCTATGCTGTAAAATTACTAATCCTGCCTTAGCCCAAAGCGTACAAAACACGTGGAATCAGCCCTTTGCGGACAAGCGTTGGCGCCCGCCGAAATAAGTGGGGAGAAAGAAATACCGTACGAGCGTGTATGTATGCGTATGTTATGGCATGTATGGTAATTTGGTGGGGCTGAACCAAGGTACGAGTCAGTTAGGCGGTCGCTGCCTACATTTTCATATGATCTTCGATAAGTAGTGCATATTATCAAAGAATTACAAGACGAGGATGTGACTTGTGGCTGAAAGGATTCTTTTGGGTTCCTAGAAGTTGATGCGAGGGAACTCCGGATGAAATATGTAAAGCATTTACTAGCGGTATCGGAAAAGTTTCTTCTGAATTTTGAGTTGTCGCCCACGCGAGAGAGTGGCAAAGCTAAACCAGACTAAGGCTAAGCTAAACCCAACCAAACCAACCAACTAGCATGGAAGAGCACGAATTGCATCTAATCTATTGATTACACATTAGGTCACAGGCAGCATAAAAGGGGATCGACAAATAGCCCAATCGTATTATTGCCTCTTTTTAATTTTTTTTTGTTGAGATCGATTAATTACTTGCTTCGACTTTAGTTAGTTGATATGCTAACATGATCGTTAGTTAACCAAGCTTGGTTATATTACTGCGTATTATTCAAGGCACTTGACAAATATTTTAACTGCCGAAAAAGACGCTCCACTTCTGGAAAAGTAAGACATCACCCCTTTGCGGTTGCCCACCTTTTGCCTCTTTTGGAAAGCACTGCATGCGATAAGCAATCTCCATCCCCACCACGGCCGTTGTATCGATGTAATTGTATCATTGTACAATGTAATGTCAATTGTATGGCAGATGTATGCAAAAACTATCCGTAACTTGTGCTATTAAGTGCGTATTAAGATTGGATCGGGGTATATTTGCTCGGACAAACCCCTTTCGAAAATTTCCTGCAACCCATGGGTTAGTTAAATGTGGCAGTGCTAGCGATCAGTCTATGACGACAGCACTCAGCCAGCGGCGTTAGGCCGTATCGGGGTGTTTCATGTTGGGATACGACTCGGTGCTAAACTGCATCTATCTCAGACGTTGAGCTAAAGCCGGATAAACTTCTAAATCCTTTTATCACACCGCGTCGTCCGGAGTACAGTATCTCCAGAGAATTATCGTCTCGCTAGTTATCGCTAGCATCGCTCAGGCATGGCTTGACTAGTGTTAGTATGAACTTGCTAACTGCGTATCGACTAGCCAGCTTGGCTTGCTGGCCAGATGTGGAAAACACTTCGTCTACAGGACTAGATGTACCAATGAGATGACATCACCTAGTTAATTAACTTCATACTACGAAGAGATTCACGTGGTCGTCTGGATTCTTCAGGCCCCCCAGTCAATTCCTTTGCGATTTTCAGCCCTACAAATGTCAAATACGGTGCAATAGTGCGATAATAGTACGGAGTAGACTGAGCTAAGTCAAGCGCAAGAATCTGGTTCAAAGGATCAGTACTGCCCTGATTTGGGCATACTCTTCTATACACTGTGTGCTTCAGACCTTAGAATATTAACGGTCTATTATAATCTTCATCCCGCCAACTTCTAACGGTAATAATATCCCCTACTATCACATGCACGAAAATCAAACGCTTACGTTTGATGCATGAGGTAACGATCCATAAATCTACATAGCGGGCGCAGGATTAGGCAGAATTAAAGCAGAATAATTAAGCAAAATGCAACTTTATCTCTGTAGTCGTACACTCTATGCAGCGGCGTCGCATCAATCACATCTCGCTAATTTTCTAGTTCAATCGGCTCAATTTGCGCGCGTAGTCGTACTCCTCGGTGCCTAACTTGCGTCTTCGGAAGGCTGCTCCGTATATAGTAGTAGTAGTAGTAGTATCTTAAACATATAGTGCAGTTCGTTTATTTATTTTTATATGTTGTTCCAAGGTGGTAGTTGTTGTATATGAAGAACGATCCTGCGGAAGATGATATATCCCTGCGGCCCGAAGGATGAGCCCTAATCTCGCTGCCATGGACACGCAAGGAAATAGTACCAAGTTGGGATAAACGGGCCTGGGACTACGTAACTATGGCATACGGAGTGCAGGTATAGTTAACTTCTCTACACACTCCGTATTCTGACAAACTCGACAGTTACATACCCTGCCTAGGTCGGTAAAGAGCAGTAACTATCGAAATAAAGCTTGCCGATCATGATCTGCGCCATGCCACGCAGCCACGCTCAATACGGAGCACCCAAGAGGGAGTTATGCCTAAATCGTATAGAGTAACTCCGTGCCATATCCAAATATTCAGACTTATACCATGCGATGTATGCACCTAGTTACTCGTGGACACCAGGTGGTCAATAGTCTGGTATATCCATGCAAGTCGACATATACACGTTATATACGTAGTAGACCATTCGGATAAGATTTTCCGAATGGGGAAACTCGACCCGATCACACATGAAATGTGATGTGATGCATCGATGTCAAACGACTTCGTTATATACTGTAGCCCTTACTATAACTATAGAAAGTACACGTTATCGCACACATAGTGCAGAATGCCGTTTTATCCGGGGGTTTTCTTCAGGAAATATGCATACTGGGAATTCATTTCTCTTTACGGAGAGGGGGTAGACAAATATGCCCTTCGGTTCTTCGGACTTCTAACCGCGGCAGAGATTCTGCAGCTGCAATCAATATAAATAAACAACCAGACCATCCCTGCCATACGTTGCATGTCTCGACAAGACTGCCACATGATATCTGCACGCCAAGCGGGCCTGCTCGATGTTCTAGGTAATTAGGATGACTGCGCCTAACCCGTGCAGGCAAGCAGGGAGTTGAGGAGTTGTGTGTGCCAGGTTCTCAATCATCCGGTAATTTAAGCGTTGATTGACGGATGGAACATTGGCTCCATATCCATGGCTTTGAAGCATTCATATATGCCTGCATATATAGACCGATGTATTAATTTGCACTTGTCCTCGGAAAACCCGACGCACACAAGGATTAAGACATAACTAGCAGGCATGCAATTGAGGTCTTCATCTCTAGGTAATTAAAACCACATGAAACACGTAACTAAATCCCCTCATCGATTTACAGATCGTATCTAAATATATAGGCATGTACATGTACCTAGAAAGAGGGGTATGAATAATCCATCTGCATCCCCGACTTTTCGATCAGAGCACCTACTGCCTAAGTAGGTACTAATCCTGACCCTGCAAATTGCCGAATACTAATTAAATGAATACAAGATGATCATGAAAACCCTACAAAAAAAGCATGGTTGCGTGGCAAGCAACTATTGAATTTTAATCTAGGTTTATATAGTGTGTGTGTATGTACGGAGATATGCACCGATGCTACACCCATCTACCCTGCAGGTATATTGATTGACTGAGGTATACGTATTATTGACCGCGGCACGATGCACAGTGTAAATCTTGAGCTTCCTTACTCGTCGCGTTTTAGGTACTGTCGTCAATCATCACCGGAACTGCTCGTTTGGGAAGGTCGGACTCTTTCTCGATGTCGTATACCCCGTATATAACTAAATATGTATCGGCGTTTAACAGGGCTTTAATAAAGTGGCTATGTAGGTATATAGTGAGGTACCCAAAAGTACTTTGTAATTAATCAACGGGCTCAGCCACTTCAATATGTCTGACAGGGAACATTCCAAATAGAACCTTGAAAGCTGTCGGCACATATGAACGTGCAAAGCACTGATCAAAGCGTCAATTGACTTTTTATGCTTCAATGCCCATGACACAAAACGGGGTATACCCACGAGCCAATTCATATTAGAGTCTAGGCTACATAGGCAGGTAACCAGGTGCTTTGACCAAAAATGTAGACCGGCTCTGGTTACACACACATTTTTAAATTCACCTGGTATGTGGTACAGCATCCATTCAGTGCATTACAAAACATGAAAAATGAGGTATGTGTCTACATCGAGTCTTGTAGTAATTTACCTCACCAGATAGATGACATATTGATAACCAGCATCATGTTACATGTTGATATATTAACCGTCTCCATGTGATATATACATACACCATCCCTGCTGAGACAGAGATTCAATTCCCTCAAAAACCTTGTTTGGCAGTTTCTGACAGCCTCTGTCACTTTCTGACATCTGTCATGGCCGAATGCATTGATGACAGCCAAGTTTCCCATGTAAGACAAAAATGTGATTATTGCTGAACCTAGTTATGTGATTGATCCAGAGCAAACATTCTTGCCTACGTAATTTCTTTTGCCACGAAAAAGAAAGAGCAAATAAATGAACGAATAAAGGACTTCGGTGCATATAATAAATAATCATGCAGTTTACGTATCACATAACCCAGTCAACCACATGCGGCACCTATACCCTTGCGTCCATGCTCAATTGCCACGACTGTTCTGTATGCAGGCATGCTCAAGGGTCTGGACATGGTTCGTGCTACACAATATAAATTATATGGAGAAAGGAGAGGCAAAGACACAGACTAAAATAAAGCGTTGATCATCTCGCGTGGGAGCTCGTAAAGCCCGTGCGCATATAGCTTTATTGATTGCTTGTAGCCTTGTGCGACTATAGTAGGCACCCATTTCACTCAGATTACCCCATATGGTTGGTGGAGGGCTTGGATGAGTGGGAGGTTCGATTAAAAAGAAGACTGGGTGAAATACATATACAATACGAACTGGATTTTCTTCAGCCTGTTTTTGATCCCCCCCTGTCTGTTTCGGAATCTCGTTTTTTGTGTGTACGTATTTAATTGAAATTGCTGAAGACTCCGTACCTAGGTACCCCCGGTCGTGGTGTATGCATCCCTGCTAGAGCCTTGGAAAAACCCCGTCCTTGTTGATGTTAATAATGTATGTGCTTATGTGCTTGGATATTGAACGGTGGTTGGCTGGGCGATCGGGTCGCTCATCTCCAAATATAGAAGTCAATATCAAGTACTGGGCTAGGCGTTTCTATTTCTAATGCTATATGAAAAGATAGATACATACGGTATTTATATAGAACAATAACGTGTACATCACTCTCGCCACCACCTCCCTAAAGACCCGCCACCACCAACCATATCAGCAACCTCCTCATAACTAATCTCAATGCGAAACATTGTCCCGTCTGTCGTTCCGTTGCCTGAACCAAGAGGTACAACCAGTCCCCAATTCACGAGCTTTTCCCAGGATTCCCTCGAAACGTCGCGTCCCCAGACTCTGCCGCCCGTAGCAGCTGCTCCTTGCGCCGCAGCCGTAGCTTTGGCAGAGGTTAACAGACGGACATATTCCCCGTAGGCAGCAGGAAAAGAAAGGGCAATCGGCGCAACAGACTGCCCGTTGACTGTATCCAAGCCAGGATCGTGAAGGGCAGTCAAACGCGTAGCTGCTAAAAGAAGGGATAGAGGTAGCGACGTAGCACTTGCAGATCCCGTCATAGACGGGGGGAATGGGAGCGGGCCAGGATCCGGACACACTAAAGCTTGTGTAGTGAAGCTTTCTGGGGTTGGAACATTAAGATAAGCCAAATCTGAACTCTCAACGCCGAATGCGCTATGATGAAAGTTTGATATCGGGAGCAAAGCACTGGATAAAAAGTCCTTGACAGACTTGGTCTGATGGAAGATTCGTCGTAAATGGGTCTCGAAATCTTTGTCCTCCCAGAGCCCCTGTATTTCTTTTATAAGCGTGGAAACAACATCGATAAGAAAGAAGACCTACCTTTAAATATATCCTCCAGGCGTCTAGGAGTTGGGAAAATTTGCCCAGCTTGACACCGGGCAACTCGCTTTCTTGGATTTCCGCATTGTCAATGGTCAGACCAGCAAGACAGGCCTCAGAAAACGCCTCAAAAGTCTTTGCTAGTGGTAAGTACACGTAGCGGTGACTGAAACGGCTCTTGACACGCTTCTCAAGCGTTTCCGTTACGTCGACTTTGGTCGTTAATCCAAGCACCGCCAGTGGCGCCTTGCGCGCCTGTGCGATATCAAATAGATTGTACAGGAGAGTCTGTCGGGGATGTGTTGCAAAGAGGTCGAACTCATCAAGAATGATGACGACCGACTTTGCGGTCGTGATACCATTGGAGCTATCCGCATTGTTCAAAAGCTCCTCGGGATGTGACAATAACGCTAGTAACGTTGCCATCGTATCGGCATAGCTGTTAATCTTCGAAGCTTCATCTTCTGTATCCCTTTCTCGGCCCAGCTGCCTCCATATCTCTCGCAGAGCAAGGCGGTCGTCTGTGTGGAAAAACCCATTGAGACGAACCACGTGAAACTCGTCTTTGTGGTTTTTCGACAGCGAGGATACAATCGATTCTACCATTGTAGTCTTGCCACTTCCGCGTGACCCCATTAATAGCATCGAGTTCCCTTCTCCGGCAGTGACTGTCTGTTCCACTAGTTGATAGACTTTCTGATACTCTGCGTTTAGATTTTTCAATGGTGTCAATCTCTTCCCACTCAGTTTCTTGAGAACAAGGCTGCTCAACGTGCCAATCTCATTCGAAAATTCGGAGGCACACAGTTTCTGAAACGTCTCTGCATAATCTGGCAGTGGAACAGCCTCTGCTTCTTCATACGCATCGGCATTCTGTATCAAGTCTTCTTGTAGTTGCGCAGCCACTGGATCATAACTATCATCCATTCCGCCATTCATGAGACTTAATTCTTGGTCATTCTCTTCCAAATCCGAACCTGAAGCGGAGTCGGACTCTTTAAGACTTTCCTTTTTTGTAGATCGTCTTGTTGACCTCCTTCGTGACAATGGAGCATCGACTTCGGGAGACCGACTTTCCGATACTCCTGTTCCAGTTGTGGCGTTCTTTCGTCCTTTATTCAAACCATTCACCGACCTAGGTGTCTTCGAGGGTGTTTCCGTAGAAATTTTGGACCGCCGCGGTGTCTCCTTTGAAACATCATCTTCATATCTCGCAGGCGCCTTTCGCTGTCTCCCACTTGCTCTGACGCTTCTCGATGGCGTTCCGTTTTCTTCAGCGTCAGCCACTTTAGCAACTGTGGATCGTCGTCGAGATGACTTGGATGGCGTAGCAGCTAGCGCTGCATCGACCTCCGGGTCATCGATTTCCATTGCATTGGGATCCTCCCCATCAGAAACAATTGGGGGTGTCTCGGGCACTTCACTGGGAATTCTGACATCTCCATCCTCATCCACCAACTCAGACACTCTCCTTCGTTTTGCTGCGCGGGATTCAACCATTTTCAATTCTTATATATCGGGACGGTCAGGAATCGTTCGAGCTATGCCATGTGTTCGGTTCGACGTGGTAGGATCGATATCAGAGAATTTGCGTAAATGTAGCTTGTTTTTGTATTTCCGATAATCAATTGAACCTTGTTTCGAAATGGTGAGTATGCAAGGAGCGTGGACGGTCTATGGCATCGGGGCGGTCATCAATGAATCGTCGGTCGAAGTTGCGGTACAATTCAACGATTCGTCGGTCGCTAGTATCGCGGTTGAACGGTAAATAAAGACAGAGTATACGAAACAGTACTTCGGATATCTGGATTGTTGGTTATAGTCGCATCGTGTGTGACAAAGGATGTTCTTGTCAGGAACGGATATCAAAACGCGCGACGCCGCAAATGCGGAAGGATGATTGGCTGGAGCTTCTTCGTTTTTTCCTGAGAAATCAGGCATGATGATCATGTTATGCTGCATACAAAAACCACTGACAAGCATATATGTAGCTAGTTATATTTGTAGATTTATACATACATCTTCATATTTATTATATAGCTAACAGTACGCAGATTAAGCAGACCGTGGGATACCTCGTCCTTGAACAAGTCGGCAGCTCATTATGCAGCCACATGCGCCGAGGTAAATCGGCTTAAGTACATACTTAAGGTGCCTGGCTCAGCTTGATGTACACCCAACATCAGATCGGTTTATCACCAGTTCAATTGGACAAAACGTACAAGGGTCAAGACCTTCATCAAACAAAATGGACGACGAGAAGAGGAAGTTCCAGGATGAATTTGAGACCAACATAAAAGATGCCTCTCGATATTTCGCTGGCAACGATCCGAATGTGAAGGTGAGAACAAACCCGCCATGATAGTTATCAACCCACAAAATAATATTTTCACTCACGACGATTGGTATAGGGATGGGGCATTAATCAAGCCGAAGCAAATTTACACCTGGAATCCGCAAGCTTCGGTCCTCCAGCACGAGCTACATTCAGACTCGTTATTACTCAAGAAATGTCCAATATGAGCGGCAATATGCATGGAGGTTGCACTGCAACCATTATTGACGCCCTGACATCAATGCTGGTGATAGGAGTTTCGCAACCGGGCATTTTCCAGGCTGGAGGCGTTAGTCGCAACTTGAATGTCACGTATCTGCGACCTCTGCCGATAGGCACAGAAATACGGGTCATCTGTGAAGTGACGCAGATAGGAAAGAGGTTGGCATTGTTGAGGGCTGAGATTCGCCGTGTTGATAATGATGACCTTTGCGCTCTCGCTGATCATCAAAAAGCTAATACGGATTCAAAAGTGGGTGGGAAATTATGAAACGGCGATAGCTCGTGTATTACTGCAACTCTTTGTTTATGTTTTGGGTCAAGGTTGATACTGGCATCCTACATCGGTTGTGGACAATAAATCAAAGTATATATAGATCTCAATTGCAAATGGTATTGGTCGAAAAACATTGGAACATTGATTCAGAATTGCAAATTTATTCTAGGTCAAGTGTGATTAAGGGCAAGGAGTATATAATAATAGACGAACAAGCCATAATCATCATGTGCCACAAGCAGGAAGAGACCCCTAGAGTGTCAGTTTCCAGTGCTTCTGGAACAGCTAGATCAAAACATTCTGATTAGACTGGTTACTTCAACAGCGCTTTATTCTTCAGCGACAAGGTTTTGGCCTTCGCGAAGACCCTCGACGACAAGCTCATGGCCCTCAGCGCGCTCGTAGATGTCACGGACGTCATCTATTCACCGGTTAGTAAGAAAACAATTTGGCTTCATAGTTTCAAGGGGATATCTCATACCAGTCGTTGTTTCAAAGTGCGAAGTAGAGTCGTAGCTCTTGGAAATGAACACATTGTCCTTCTTGCCATCTTCGAGAGGTTCATACAACGGAATGGGTGGGCCCATAAACCTCTCCTCGATTTGACCAAGTCTCTGGAAGCCAGGCTCAAGCTCAACATGGTGATTAGCTTCAGTCTCGGCAATGGTCGAGACAATAGCCACATAGTAACCCTTAGGGCAGACGTTGTGTGCCGAGGAAACAACGGCAATATAGATGTCTAGAGTCTGTTAGATTTGTCTTTCCTCTATCGAACTGCAACATCATAAGTTACTTACCGTGCTTGCGTCCAACCTGTGATTGGGGAATGATGAGCTGAAGCGAATCACTTCCATCAGTCTTATCAACGGGGTGTTTCAGAATGCAGATAGCCCGAATGACATAGCCGGTGGCCTTGACTTTGCCGGGGAAATAAGAAGGATCAGCGATAATTTTGGTGGTCTTTGTTGTAAACTTCATGCCCTCGCCGGCCTCGTCACGCTCCTTCATGGTTGCTCGAATACCAGACACTTTGCCGCTCTCGTCGTATAGCACTTCATCGACGCTCGTGTTGAGCATATAAGTACCGCCGTAAATGGCAGAGAGACGGGCAAAGCCCTGTGGCAGTTCTCCGAGTCCATAAAGTGGGTAGATGTAGGGCGATTTTCCGTAACGAGCCATTGAGTTGACGTACAAGCGGATGCGCTCAATGGTCTCTATCACCCTTCCGGGGGCTTCAATATATTCGTCTGATGGGAAAAGAGCCATCGAGTGACCAACAAAATCACGAGTTGTCGCCTCTAAGCCGAATTTATCGTAGACATCCTTCATTGTGCAAGCAGACAGGTTGAGACCTGGAGTGATTGATTGACTAGTTAAATCGTCGTACCTCAAGTAGAAAGTTAATTGCGTGCTCACCTTGATGAGTGCTGGGGTCATCTTCTTTGAATTCACCAACCCACTCCAAGAACTTCTTTGCTCGTCTCTTCTCAAAAAGACCCATGAGAGAAGAACGGAGTGCTTCGCCAGCATCCGAAGGCACCTTGGCAACAGTTGCTTTAGGGTCCTTTCCTTGTTGGACATAACTTCCAGCAATCTGCCTGAATTCCAAGTATCTTGTGACATCCGTGGAGACCAAAATGTTCGTTAATTCTCCGTTGGACATGAGCAACTTCGGGATCAAGTCCACGTTCCAGTCGTTTACTCGGCCATACTTCTTCCATGGCTCCTCGCCGGGACGAACATTTCCGTATTTTTTGAAAAGCTGCAAAATATTAGACCTCGAAACGGAAAAAGACGAGTATTATAATTTACCGTTTCGATATTGACAGAGGCAGCTTCGCTGTGTTGCCGTCAGCTGTCAGTTGGGATCGTAGAGACAGAAAGGTGGATTGAGGGGGGTGGTCGAAGCTTACCCGCCATAGTGATCGTTACGATCGATGTGAAGGACCTTCTTGCCTTTAACACTCAAAACACTTTTCAACTAGTCAATGACCTGCAAGCAACTTCCAAGCTTCGTCCGATCCAAACTCGAGATGGCTTACCCAGAGAGAACGCATTCAGTCAGGCCTGGAAGCACGTTAGTTAGTCTGGAAACTCGCTGCGGGGTAGACTTCATCATACCGGTGCCTAGCACGACGACATCGTACTCGGGGGCGATTTCATCCATGGCGGAGGTAAAAATATGAGGAATATAGTCGAGGTAAGCGCACAGTTACTACTGCGAAAGAATATTCGAATGTGCACAAGGAGAAATAAAAGTGGAAGAAGTTGTTTGGATGGATGTGCTCTGATACTCTCGCACTAGTGAACGCCTAACTGCCCTAGGCAGTCGCCGCGGAGCTCAACCCAAACAAACCAAAGAAGCGGTGGCATCCACTAGTAGCGCTCCCAACCGTTGCAGCCAGGCATTCACCATATACAAAAAAATCGCTTCCATTTGATGGCATAGTATGGAATATCCAATTGAATTTGGTCTAGGACTAATGTACATGTTTCTTTGTGTGTGACACAACAGCGAATAGCGTTACAGTATATTAAGAAAAGCAAGCCTTAATTAAATTGCACAGAATGCAGCTTCGTTGTCAAGGTCGGTCCCCAAATAGAAGAGTAAAGGGTACGACGTTGACCTAGGCCTCTGACTCCTTCACCTGGAACCTCGCCCTGGCCATCTCCTTGGCCATCTTCTTCTCTTCCAGGGCCGCCGACTTCCGTTCCGATCTCTTCTCGCGTTTTTCTGCAAGTTCATTCGCTTGTTTCAACCATATTTCTCTTGCATCTTCCCATGCGTACCATCTTTCTCGAAGGACGTGCTTGATAGATTTCTGGGTAACCCGAACCTGCGATTTGATATGCATTAGCGTTGCTCAAGATCATAGATTAAAAGGTACATACCACTTTGTCACGATTATTTAACTCTGCTTCTCCATATCCAGCCTTGAGTCGCTCTCTCTCCATATTCGAGGTAGCAATCCGGTTGCGCTCTTTCACACAAACCCACCAAAGACAATGGAGATCATCCCAGGATTTCCCGCGAAGTTCTTGGATTGACCATGAGCGGCCTAACAAAATCACACGTTAATAGATATACACAATGCCCGGGAAGACACATATACATACCGTGAGCAATATCGAACTCCGGTGTGCTCGTCGGTGATTTGTCAGGAGGGAAGAAAGCCCAAAGTCCATGATCTGGGTCCGTCTCGCGCGGAGGTAGTTCTTCTCGGGCGACGGGTACAGGCAGTGGGTATTTTGAGACACTCAATTTATGTTTGGGGCCTGTTCTGTGTATGGCCGAGACTCCACGGTTTTTGCTTCGATCAGGGAATTGGCGGGCAGCATTGGTGGCCGTAGATGAAAAGTTTGAGGACTGAATTCCGGTATGTATCGCAGGAGCGAGGTAAGGCGGCGGCAATGCTGCGGAGAGAGGGGTGCCTAATTGGCGAGTAAGCCGTACGACCGATTGTCGATTCATCGCGACCCTGATTCGTGAGTATCCAGGAAGTTGATGGCGGCAACCCCTGTTGTTCTTGACTTTCGATGAACGAGCGGCTCGACGGCAATCACAAAATCCCCATTAGCGCTCAGAGTCACGTGACCTACTTAGTTAACGATGAAAATAGCAAGACCCTTGATAGGGCTATTCAACATGGAGCAGCCTTATTCGCTGTATTTACGAGGAGAAATCAAATACTACGATGTCCGCTTTTTGAAGTATGAATAGATTTCTTGTTTGGTGGTTTTAGTATGATACTGTATGCACTTCGTATTTAGCGCTGTTATGTGAGCTTCTCTAGAGCGCCTTGGAGAACAAAGTTTCTACCAAATATTAGTCCCATTATCCAAGGTCTCTCCAGCTTAACCAGCTCTCTTGCCAGTGTATCGTGATCGGTGGAAGAACCGCTTTCGTATTTTGCACTGGTGAGTGGGTCCGTGCATCCAATGAAAGAAGCGCGCGGCAAAGCCCATGGCGGCTAATACTTCTCAGCCTGCGATCATTCCAAAGAGCACCATAACTGGAGCCGCGAGCTTGTCTTATCAGTTTTCAAAATCGGTGCTTATTGACTCGGCTGCCTTTGAAACTTGCCGACTCTACATCCATCCTTTCGATTTCCTCTCGCCAGACGTTATTGGAACTGCTTCTCCAGCATGAATAGGCCAGGTAATTTGCTTTGCAGCCCCCCCACCAATTGCCATGCGACAGCTGTTCGCCCACAATTGCGCGATCTCGTCTTCCTCTGTCTTCATGATAACTTTGTGAACGAGCGGGAACGGTGATTTGTTGGTGCACGGTTGTGCAACTATGAGCTACCTACCCTCCTTGGTGGTCTCGAAAGATAGCCGGGTCGCACTTGCCTTTTTCCCGCTTTCCTGGAGCTCACAAGATCGATGCTACTTGTTTCCTCACTTAGCGAAGGTTACTGATATATCGAGTGACGTTTAGGACCAGGCCCGCAGCCGCTGAGAGGCATGCCAGGATTTCCTGCACAACAACAACCACAAGCTCGAAATGCACCTCTTGCCTCGAGTCGACTACCGAATGGTAAAATAGGTGCGCTTCCCGAGATGTCCCTGTCAAATCGCGTGTCGCTGACTCCCATGGAAATTTGCATATATAGGGTCGAGTGCGAACTGGAATTTTGGTCTTCCGATGGGGGCAGCTCCAGGCCTGCAGAGCCATCAGCAGCGAAATATTGGATCGATGGGGACGTTCGCACAGAGCCTCGGCGGATCTCAACCGGCGACGCCTTTGGATCTTTCGTACGTATACTTACCTCACTATACTCGGCAACGTATAATTGAAAGGAATAGCTAGCTGATACTAGTGGTATAAGTGAATTTCCCTCATTGTCAGGAGCACCGCAACAAAACCAGGCCCAGTCCTCTGCCCAAACAGCTTGGGCAAATTCAGGACAACGTGCGACCCAACAAACGCCAGTTCAGAGACAACAACCCCCATCCAGTCAGCCTCCGTCACGGACGTCCCAAACGCAGACACTCTTCACCCAGCAACAACCTTCTCAAGATGATGTGTTCCCTTCCGGTGCGCAATTTGCAAATCGATTAGATGATTTTCGAAATGGTGGCCAAGGCATTAGTGGCCAGCTAGGAGGAGGTGGTCAGCCGCAGACAGGCAACATAGAAGAATTCCCGCCGTTAGGGAGAAATGCAACCGATCTCCCCCCAGGAGGAATTCAATCTCGTCTGAACGATATTGGGCAAGAGCGGAGGGGCTCTGTATTACAAAGTACGGGTTTTGGAAGCTACGGACCTGGCTTGGCATTCTCAAGTCAAACGCAATCTGCGCAAGCGCGGAACATCATGTCCTCAACTGTGAATGGACAGGAGAACAATCGTGTTATTTCACCGGGAACTTCAGGGTCTGGTGGTGCGTACTTGGAATCTCAGCACCCCGCCGTCTATAATTCGTTCTGGAAACTGATGAAAGTAGCTGTAGGCATGCCGAGATCGAGATCGCCGCAAGGACTGAATGGCGTTTCTGGCCAGGACAAAGAAGTACGCTTGTTAATATCCCAAGATTGCGTGATAGGTACTAATTATTTTAGGATGCCGACGGCACGATACACCGCGGCCTTCCTTCCGAGAACTTTTCAGAGAATGAAAACAGTCAGGGACAGCAATTGCAACAACGTCAACCCCAGCCTGGAGGCGCTTCCGGTGACAGTCAGGATCTTTCAGGCTCAGCTCAAACCACCGAACAACCACCTCTTTCGCAAATGAGTGAGCTCGACAAGTTTGGACTGGCAGGATTACTCAGAATGATCCATAGCGAGAGTCCAGATGTCGCGAGTCTGGCAGTCGGACAGGATCTAATGACACTGGGTTTAGATCTAAATCAGCCAGAGTGAGTCTATTCGCGCAACCTAGGCAGCCTATTTGGCTAACTCTTTGTGACAGGCCGCTACATCATTCCTTTGCATCACCCTTCGTTGCTTCTATGTCTGCCGTACCTCTCGAACAAGACTTTGCAATTCCCGGTTGTTACAACGTTGCAAATGTACAGCCCCTACAGTCTCGTATACCCAGCTTTAGTGACGAAACGCTATTCTATATCTTCTATAGCATGCCGCGTGATGTTTTACAAGAGCTCGTGGCTGAAGAATTAATGGGTCGCAAGTGGCGATATCACAAGGTCGAGCGGTGCTGGCTCACGAGGGATGAGACTTACCCAGGCCCCGTTGACGTCGAACGTGGCGTGAGTGAACGTGGTGTCTATCTATGGTGGGATCCAGCGTCTTGGAAAAAGATTAGGGTATGTGCAATCTTGAGCTATGTTTGAAATTTGTTGAAAACTGACTGTTTTGACCGTACTAGCGCGAGTTCATACTTCGTTATGAGGATCTCGACAACAGACTGGACCCTGGCCGGGGCATTCAACGGTTGGGCTTTCCCTCCCAGGCTTCATAGGGGTGTGTTTGATGCTTCATGTATTCATGTTCGTCTATTGGGTAGCATGGGAACGAGCGTTTAAACGTTTGGCAAATGGCGTTATCACTGGGCAAAGTTCTGTCATTGGGAAATGTGGGATTACATTATTCTCTAGTTAATGATGAAACTGCCTGGAGTCTGAAAAAAGAAATGGCTCGCATGTCGAATACTGTCCGAGTTATCTACCATCGGGTCCTTGACTACATCTATAGTTCATCTTGCCTGTATAGAGAGAACGCTATCGCCACTCTTTTCTCATCACAATGTGCTGTATGGCAGGGTGACAGTATGATAACGTGTAGATGTTACTTCCATACATAATTTCCTTCCTATGCTAGTGTCTTGTCATAAATAATTAATTTATGGCGCTTGTCTTGACGCGGGGCTAAATATAGGCTACCTAATCAACACGTGACCCCTAGGCTGGAATAGGCAAACCATAAACAGTTTTGGGCGGGCGGACCAACAACACAAAGTCCGTCAACACAAAAGCGAAGATTGTCGCCAACCACGTTCAAACAGCTGCAAGAGCTGCCTCCTTACAGGCGCAACTACTAATGTTTTATTGTTCAGATCTTAATTAGGCCTTGAGAGTCTTGCAATCATGAGAATCGTGGAGATTATTATTGACGTAAGTTGTGTGTTTCTCGATGACGGAGTGCAACGGCGTTAACCATCGACCACAGGGCTTCAAGTCGTACGCCGTCCGGACGGTCATCTCAGGATGGTATGTTATTCTTTAAGCCTCTTCGTTCGAACAATTTTTTTGCGCTTCCTACCCCTTGGACTGTGGACAAACACAAACACGATCGCGGTCGCATGAGAACCCGTCGAGGGCTAACGCTTCTTCGCGTAGGGACGACTCGTTCAATTCCATCACCGGTCTAAACGGTAGTGGAAAATCAAATATTCTCGATGCTATTTGTTTCGTTCTTGGTATTACCAACATGAGCACTGTGCGAGCGCAGAACCTCCAAGATCTCATTTACAAGCGCGGACAGGCTGGAGTTACCAAAGCCAGCGTCACGATCGTGTTCGATAATCGTGATACATCCAAGTCGCCCATTGGCTTCGAAGAATATGGCAGCATATCAGTCACGCGACAAATAGTACTGGGTGGTACCAGCAAATACCTCATCAACGGTCACCGCGCACAGCAGCAGACAGTTCAGAATCTCTTCCAAAGTGTTCAGTTAAACATCAACAACCCGAATTTCTTGATTATGCAAGGTCGTATCACAAAAGTGTTGAATATGAAAGCAGTTGAGATTTTGTCCATGATTGAGGAGGCTGCCGGTACCCGAATGTTTGAGGATAGGAAAGATAAAGCGGCAAAGACGATGGCAAAGAAGGAAATGAAAGTCCGCGAAATCGAGGGACTTCTCAACGAAGAAATTGAGCCCAAGCTTGAAAAGTTACGCGGTGAAAAGCGTGCTTTCCTTGACTTTCAGCAAACACAGAACGATGTCGAACGCCTCACACGTCTAGTGGTCGCTCACGATTATGTGAAGAGCAAGGACCGGCTACAAGTCGCTGGAGAAGAATATGAAGCGAAGAAGCAGAAAATTCAAGCACTCGAAGACAATGCGACTAAACTTAAGAATGAAATTGTGCACCTCGAGGAAGATGTTAAGCGCGTCAAAGCTGTTCGTGAAAAGGAATTACGGAAAGGTGGCAAGTTCCAAGCCTTGGAAACAGAGGTCAAGGAACACTCCCACGAATTGGTCCGACTAGCCACTGTCGTTGAGCTTAAAAATTCCAGCACGGTAGAAGAGAAGGAGAAAAGGAAAGCCAGTCAAAAGAACGTCGCCGAACTTGAAAAGCAACTCAAGGAAAAAAGAAAGATCTACGAGAAGCTCCAAGAGAAGTACGACGCTGCGAAGAGTGAATTCGATGCCCAAACCGCAGAGGTAGAGCAAAAAGAGGAATTGCTTCAGACATTACAGACTGGTATTGGATCCAAGGAAGGTCAGGAGAATGGTTACCAGGGACAGCTGCAAGATGCCCGTAATCGTGCAAGCGCTGCTGCGACAGAACAGGAGCAAGCTAAACTCAAAATTGCACATCTCGAAAAGAGAATAAAGGAGGAAGAGCCCCGCGCCAAGAAGGCCAAGGAGCAAAACTCCGGCCTCCTTAAGGAATTGGAGTCATTGCGAGGACGAGCAACCAAATTGGAGGCGGAAATGGTCAAACATGGCTATGAACCCGGCAAAGAGGAAGAAATTTACCAAGAACAAGAAAATCTTCAACGTTCCATCAGAGAACTTCGACAAAGAGCAGATGGAATGAACAGGAAAGTTGCGAATCTTGACTTCTCTTACTCCGATCCACACCCAGGCTTCAACCGAACAAAGGTCAAAGGTCTTGTTGCCCAACTATTCACTCTCGACAAAGACAGGACGGAGGCAGGAACTGCTCTCGAGATTTGTGCTGGTGGGCGGTTATACAATGTGGTTGTTGACTCTGCGGAAACTGGTTCTCAATTACTTCAAAAGGGCAAACTTCGTAAACGCGTCACCATTATTCCATTGAACAAGATATCGGCTTTCAGAGCCTCAGCCGAGAAGATTGGAGCGGCGCAGAAGATTGCACCAGGAAAAGTAGACCTTGCATTGTCGCTAATTGGATATGATGACGAAGTATCCGCGGCGATGAGCTATGTCTTTGGTTCTACTCTGATTTGCGAGGATGCGCAAGTTGCCAAAAAAGTCACATTTGACCCGAGTGTTCGATTGAAGAGCGTCACCTTGGAAGGTGATGTATACGACCCCTCCGGAACACTATCTGGCGGCAGCTCTCCAAATTCCAGCGGTGTGCTCGTGATTCTTCAAAAGCTCCACGAAATTACGAGGGAGCTGAAGAGTAAAGAACGACAATTGGCTAATCTGCAAGAAACCATGGCTAAAGAGAAGAAGAAACTGGATGCTGTTCGGGCTTTGAAGCAAGAGCTAGATCTGAAAAACCATGAGATTAAGCTGACGGAGGACCAAATCAACAGTAACAGCTCATCCTCGGTAAGTTTTTGGCATTTCGACTACGATGATTGGACTGGAGCTAATTGTGAACAGATTATCCATGCCGTCGAAGAGATGAAGGAGAATATTCAGCAATTGAAGAACGACATTACCGACGCAAAAGCTCGTCACGCTGAGGCCCAGAAAGAAATCAAGCGAATAGAAAAGGATATGAAGGAATTCGACAACAATAAAGATGACAAACTTGCCGAACTTCAAGCGTCTTTGGACGCGTTGAAGAAGGGCCTCAATAAGAACTCTGTTGCTGTCAAAACATTACAGAAAGAACTCCAAGGCTCGCGCCTCGAGTCAGAGCAAGCCGGCAGCGATCTTTCTGCTGCTGAAGAGCAGTTGGCTGAAGCCGATGCTACCATAAAATCCCAAGCTGAGGAGATGGAGGAGCTTAAGAAGGAACAAGCCAGGATTAAGGTAAGAAGATATTACACTTTAAAAAGCCAAGTATCTGTACTGACTTATGTAGGACTCCCACGACATCGCCCAAGCTCAATTGGAAGAGGAACAGGCAAAACTTACTAGCTTCGATGATGAATTGAGTGACCTTGAGGAAGCTATTCGTTCCAAGAACGCACGCATCACCGAGGAAGGCCTAGAGTCACAGAAGCTGGGACATCAACTCGAGAAACTCCACAAAGATCAGCAAGCGGCAGCTCAAATGGTAGCAAACATGGAGGGCGAACATGAATGGATTGAGGAAGAGAAGGATAGCTTTGGTCGTCCAAACACGCCGTATGATTTCCGAGGACAGAACATTGCAGAGTGCAGATCAACCTTGCGAAACTTGACAGAGCGTTTCCAGGGAATGAAGAAGAAGATTAACCCGAAGGTCATGAACATGATTGACAGCGTTGAGAAGAAAGAAGTCGCGCTTAAAAATATGATGAAGACCGTCATTCGGGATAAGAAGAAGATCGAGGAGACTATAATCAACCTGAATGAATACAAGAAGGAGGCTCTCCACAAGACTTGGAGCAAAGTCAACAATGACTTTGGCCATATTTTCGCCGAACTTCTTCCTGGTAGTTTTGCCAAACTCGACCCTCCAGAGGGCAAAGAGATTACGGATGGATTGGAGGTCAAAGTTTCTCTTGGTAAAGTCTGGAAGCAAAGTCTCACTGAACTCAGTGGTGGTCAACGGTATGTTTATTCTTTTTTCCTTGCTCGGCCTTTGTTGCCAAATTTCCAGGACTGACGTAGCTCTCACAGCTCTCTCGTTGCTTTATCCCTCATCATGGCCCTTCTACAGTTCAAGCCGGCGCCGATGTACATCTTGGACGAAGTCGATGCGGCTCTTGATTTGTCACACACCCAGAATATTGGACGCTTGATCAAGACACGATTCAAGGGATCCCAATTTATTGTCGTTTCTCTCAAAGACGGCATGTTCCAGAATGCCAACCGGATTTTCAAGACACGTTTCAGTGAAGGTACAAGTGTGGTACAAGCATTGACACCAGCTGATATGAAGTGATCTTTCTTATACGTGAGGTGTTTGATCAATTATACTCATTTATTGTTGCGTTTTTCTTCCTTCTCATTCCAATATTCCTGGGTATTTGTGGAGTGGGTGGGTTGCTTGGTGTTGGATGGAGGACGTCAGATGTATATGGGCCTTTGCATATTCATATTGATTATCATTTAGAGTTATGGAATGCTTAACGAATATTTAATTTCCATTGCCTAAAGATATTGACCTCGATTTACCCCTGGCTTTCAGACTCCGAATACGGCAGGTTCCTAATCCGGAACTCGAGGTGATGTTTGATATGCAACTTTGAGTATGCGGTTACGGTTTGCACTATTGTGAAGAAGGGTTTAATTTCATAGACCAACCTCTTCGCACATTGGAGCGTTGAATATGAAGATAATAAGCTATATATGCATGGGTTCGTATAAAATAGGAACGCCTTGCTGTCGTGCCTAACCGTTAACGGAGCACGTGAACACTGCCGCCTGTGGCAACGTCGCCGCCACCTCCGTTCGCCCCATCCCATCACCGCAGGTTACTGATTGCAGCCCGCGCAGAGAAACAACAGTAACTTGTTGCTTCACGCTTGTCTTGCCTCGCGGAGTATTGTCGGAATACAAGTATATTTTTTGCGGATTCGGACCTCTTATACCCTTTGCTATTATTTCATCTCTCTCGCTTCTTCTGTCACCGCCTCATCGGGCATTGGGCCGCGGATAACACTGACATCACACATCTCATTCCAAAATGGTGGATGAAGAGCCTTCTATCAACATCCCCTCGCTGCTCACATTAGCAGTCGTCTCTTTTCTCGTTATTCGATGGTTCCTTAATCGCGATGGGAACACTGGGGCGAATGGGTCTGGTCGTTCACAGGGTCGCATGATCGATCCGGCGCAAGTCGCACAGATCTCGCAAATGTTTCCCCAACTCAACCGACGAGATATCATGTGGGATTTACAATTAAACGGCGGCAGCGTTGCGGCGACTACTGAGCGTATCCTCACTGGACGAGGTTTGGCCACTGTAGGTTGATTCCTATCTATTTCTTTTCGCGCTTGTGATGAAAAAGTTCCTGGCGCGCATCGGAGCTATTTATCTATGATTTGGATATTGGGTTCTTTAAGCTAAAATTCGATTTTCCCTAGCCTCCGCCGTCATATCAACCGCAAATTCCACAGCCTCCAAGTCCAGCTACCACTGCTACACCTGCACCTGCCGCGAAGTCCGGAGCTCAAGATCTTATCTCTCGCTACAACCTCGGCAACCGGGTCACAGAAGAATCAGAAATCGCCACGAAACAAGAAACCGGTTGGTCGCAGAACAAGAGTGAGCGTCAAAGATTACTGCAAAAGCGCAGGGATGATATGATTTTGGCTGCTCGGAGGAAACTTCAACAGAAAGATCGAGAGACTTCGCATGCGACTGGTCCTGCTTTTTAGGCGTCATATTATATTCATGCTATATTTTTTTCTGCCCCGGATTGCAATGGTTTATGCCTTACCATTCCTGTCGCTGTTACTAAACGGAATCCCAGTGTTTATATTCCAAAATTTAGTACTGATCCCTGACTCGGGTACTCTTTGTTGTGCTTTTCTCAGTTGTCTTTTAGCATCCTGTACGGCGTCTTGGATCAATAAGCATAACCATTTTTAAGTAGATGCCATGGATTTTCCATTTTTACTATGTGTTTGGGTATTATCGCAGAATAAGCACCCCCCGCTAAAAAAAAAAAAAAGAACATCACCGCCGCCAATCCGTTCGATGCACCAACCATTCAAAAAACGCCCTTAACAAATGCGAATAGATCAAGTGTCCAACCAAACCCAAAAAAATCATTCTAGAATTCCATGTCGTCATCATCTTGAGTGTAGCCCTGCGTAGGCCCTTCTTCAGCAAGCTGTTCTCTCCGCGCCTGCTCGCGTGACGCGCCAATTTTTCTGAGTCCTTCGACCACCCCAGCAACAAATCCTCTCATTTCGCCAATCTCCATGGCTCCAACGCCAGTAAGTGACACCCCGCCACCGCCTACTGCCGCGGTATCGAGAACGTCAACGCCCTTTCTCATCTTCGACATCCGTACTTCTCTTAGGTCTTTTAATAATCGCCGTACCTGGTCGGGATCGGTGAGGTCATCACTGGCGGCATCCAAGAGCATATTTCCAACCTCTAACCAGTGATACGGCAGGGCAATTTCCTTGTCCATTTCCGACGCTTCAGACGTCGTCAACGCTGTGTTTTGTGGCAAAAACGGGGGCGTTGGATAGTATCGTTGTCCATCGAGCGTGTATTTCTGTCGAGGAAGATTTTTTGGCTGCTTTCTGCTATCATCGCCTGCCCGACCTTGACCTGGTAGCCTCGGTGGCGGTGAAAATGCATCTGTATATTCGTTCGTTTCTGTTTCAAATTGGAGGATGATTTGAAGACATTCGGGATGTAGCCAATGCGGCGGAACAATGTTTACACGTCGCTGTCTTTTCAATAAGATCGCAAGCCAGAGAGGGAGTGACGCGCGCTGTGGTGGTAGTAATCTTTCCGTGGGACCCTGTAACGTTTTTCACGTGCCACGTTAGCTTTTTATTGGCGCAGAGCTGTTTTTGTCTGATAACAGGCATATCAATGCGCAGGTGAGGAATGTAGATCTTCAAACGGTACCAAGGTCGCGGGGGGAGGGGGGTGAGTAGATAGATTGCGGGGTGCAAATCCCACTCACAGATAACAATTCAAGTCCTTCTAAACGCTGGCGAGGCACAACAGTAACCATTTCCATCTCCGAGAGAAATTCTATCTCTGGAGGCGCAATGCCTCGTTGTAGTGGGAAAGCCATCAATGGCGCTGATATTTCGCGGAAATTTGGGTCGGACGCGTCGGAGGTCAGTCAATAGAGGAAATGGCGGTATATGAGGTGTGTTTTTTCGCAATGGATTGAATTGACACGCTGCGAGAGTAGGGGGAGCATCGATGTTTATATTATTGAATCCATATTTGCGGAAGCCAGAAATCAACAAGTTCCAAGTCTTGAGTAGATTCGAGTATGTATGCTGCTGTCTTTTGCGGGGCGGAATGTGCCTTGTTTGCGTGGTTTGCACTTGCCGCAGCCAACCGGAGCTTCGGGATTCTTACTTTTAGAACCAGAGCAACGTCTCACATTTTTGTCCTTTACTATAACAGCCATTGAAAACTTGGAAGGAAGGGTTGAAGGCCAATGCGCAGAAGCCGATGTTAGGCTCTTGCTCTCTCTCCCGATACCAAAGTGAGGACGACTAATCACAATGAGCTCTCCGCAGGCTGAGACTGGCTTAACGTTAGCTGGCCGCTACTTGGTGCCATTTGTACTGCTTTCTCTCGTGTTATGGAGAAAACAAGTAAACGATGTTGTTCAAGAACCGTATCTCGACGAAGTCTTTCATGTCGGCCAAGCTCAAGCTTACTGGAGAAATGATTGGTTCCACTGGGACCCGAAAATAACCACACCACCAGGATTGTATGTATGGTCATACATACTTTGCGCTGGTCTGTTGGTCCTCCGAGGATCCCCGAAAGAAGTCGGCGTTACTGAACTTCGCTCTACAAATCTTGCTGCCGCCGCATTCGTATTGCCATGGCGGCTTCAAAAGCTGTTGGATTTGTTGCGAAGAGAACGCAATACCCGGCGTTCTGGAGCCTTTTTGAGCCATACCGTGCTCAATATCTGCTTGTTTCCACCGTTATTCTTCTTCTCAGGCCTATATTACACGGACCTGCTTGCCCTGCTAGTTGTAATTGAGGCATACATATGGGATACGAAAAGATCCGATTCTAGTCTCACGAAGAAAACAGTGAGCGATGCTTTACGTGGTCATCTCTCCCTACACACCTTCACTTTCCTCGCAATTGGATGCATAGCTCTTGTGTTCAGACAGACAAATATATTCTGGGTATCTGTCTTTATGGGGGGGCTAGAGGTGGTTCGCACCATTCGTCAAAACACAAAATCTTGCGAAAGCAGTCGCCCATTCGACATCGTAACGAAGAGCTTTCAGGGGGAATTATATGATCCGCTGGTGTCCGAAGCAAGCCTTTGCGGTAAGCCTATATCGAATTATTACATGGATGACGATGCTGATATGATATAGATTACTTCAAAACTGGCCTGTCACTGGCAGGTGGTGCATTGAGCGAGTTACCTCTCATTATAGCATCCATCATCCCACACCTCACCATACTAGCAGCATTCGGTGCATTCATTTTGTGGAATGGCAGTGTTGTCCTAGGACACAAAGAGTTTCATACTGCCAGTATTCATATCCCTCAGATGCTTTATATCTGGCCGTATTTCATCTTTTTCTCGTGGCCCCTGATTCTGATAGGCGTCATTAATGTCGCTATTCCCCGACGCTTTATCCCGAAAGTTTTCGATTACCGACTATTCAAATCTCATAGACTCCCAGGAATCCTCACAGCCCTCGTTGTCATTCCCTTGATGCTGGCGGCAGTACATTTCAATACCATTGTGCATCCTTTCACTCTCGCTGACAATCGACACTATGTTTTCTATGTTTTCCGGCTTCTGACTAGGTATCACCCTGCTGTCAAATACGCCGTTGTACCGATCTATTTCTTGTGTGCATGGGCTGTTATTGCTGCTTTCGGGTTCTTCACTCCTCCTGTACCCAAAGTCTCATTTGCCCCAATAGCGCAAGAAGATACAGTCTCTGCCCAGCCAGAACCAGAGAAACTAAGCAAAAAAGAAGCAAAGAGACAGCAGAAAAAGCAAGCATCAAAACAACCTGCTACCACCAAGAAGACCCCGAATACCAAATCTTCATCAACCAAACAAGAGCAACAAACTCAAGTCCTCACACCAGAGATCCTGGACAGAATCCAAGCTCATGTCCTACAGCGCCAGCAACAGCGTGATCAGCAGCAAGTCCGCGTCAGTTTTGTGATTATTTGGCTGGCCGCTACCGCTCTCTCGCTTATCACGGCACCTCTTGTCGAACCAAGATATTTCATTATCCCATGGGTGATGTGGCGATTGCATCTTCCGCGCCAGCAGACTCCGGAAGCATTCCGCCGGCAACAGCAGGAACAATCCACAGCGTTCCAGGCGCAAATTTTCACTGCTTTACCTCAGATCATGGAAACAGCGTGGATTTTGCTCATCAATGTGGTGACTGGGTACGTGTTCTTGTACAAGGGGTTTGAATGGCCACAGGAGCCAGGCAAGGTTCAAAGATTTATGTGGTAGATGGGGCAGTAGAATTTTGTTTCGTGTATGTCATTTTTACTGAGATGTATTATTAGATTTTTTTTTAAAAGTCAACTTCAAAGCCTTTCCAGTATTAATAAAAGTAACTTACTAGACCGTTTATTATTTATATCTGCGTTGCCTGGTTGTTAGCCGTAGGCCCTTTCCTGGACAAAAGTGTCAACACCCCCGCAGAAAGGCCCAACACCTAAATTAGGATAACTAAATAATTTGAAGATCCCCTGAGAGTCATATGAAGAAAATAGAATCTGGCTACGAGAAGTGCTCTAGATGTTTATAATAATTGTTGATATGGGCACATTAGTCCGCAGGCCCGTAACCCTAACACAGTGAAGTCTCTAGCCAGGTATTTACCGGTTTTGACGTTATGGTAATCAAGGCCAATATAAAAATGCGTCATATCCTAACAGAATCAAATAGCCACACAGAACAGTAACAAAATTCCAACAACGAAGATACAAGTATGAAAACACACGCATAGAAGACACCGAATGATTCGATGGCAGAAGTCCTGCTGCTGCCTTCATGAATCGGACTTTATCTTCTCGGTTGAACGTCGCGAATTGATACGTCCCATGTTTCGTACTTGCGCTCGAATGATTTCTCAAAATCCCTATGCTTAGATGCGCTAGTTCTCCGCATATCAATCTGGTCGTTGTGCCCTTGAAGGCCTGTCTCCCTGTATCCCTGCGGGTACTTCTGGTCGAAGCCCGAGCGAGCTTGTACTGCTCTAAAAGCGTAGATTTAGTTAGCTTCTGTATTACGTGATTTTTCAAGACATTTGTAACAATATTACCTGTTTGCATCAATTCGAATAGCTTTTGCCGCGGAAATTCCATCCATTAATGCTTGACCTTGAGATAAAGTAGGCGTATAATTGTAGCCGACCTTGGTCTTAGTTGCTTTTTGAATAACAGCTTTGCCCTTCGGCTTTATATCCGAGAGGCGATGGTACTCGTCGTGTTCAGCTCTCATGTGGTCTGTCCACTCCTTTGGGCGTGTTTCATAAGGGTTGGAGTATTCGTGTTTTTGTATAGGTTGGTGGAACGAATTAGCACGATTGCGGTATTCTTCTCGAAAAGGCACTTCCTTCATTTCCTTTTCAGATCGCCAAATATCCTTAGTCTTCCGGGTATCCCAAATCTCCTTCTGAGATGACCCCTTCTCAAAGTGCGGGCCATAATAGCTTGGAGTAGGCTCAGGAACATAACGACGCTGTGAGTAATCGTATTCTGGTTCAGATAGTGTATAGGAGGGTTGTCTTTCTGGTTCAGGAAAACGACGGTCCGGTTCCATGGCGTATTGTTCTTTTCTGTCCGGTGCTGGGAGCATCCATCTCTCCTTGTCGTTTGCTTTGAGAGCTGCTGGGTTCTTGCGGAAACCCATTGTGGTCTGGAAATAGATAGGATGATGAAAAATGTAGAAAAGTAATTGATGCAAACAGTCTCCAAAGTACTTATAAGCGTCAGGCAAGTTCCCAAATGTGTGATGAAGAAAGAAGTTCTATCGATGTACGAGACAGTAGAGGACATTATATAGGTGTCTTGAGAAGGCTTCACAATTAGCCTCTTCGCTAATATCGCGAAACCCTGAATAGCAACCATAGCAATTTCCGTAACCAGATAGTTGAAGGCCAGGATAAAACCAAAAATAATCACCCTTGCTGGGATCATTTGTATAGCCATTGTTTCGGTTATGCATGGTCAAAGACAACCAAGTTTAATAGCGGCACATCGACTGGGCTAGATGGGGTTTTCTATAACTGTACGGCGCTCACGGCGTTTCAGTAAATGGACGATATTCAGATGTGTCTAATAAAGCTCCATCGACTGGACAACATGCATTCTTTCTATAAATACTCAGCGCTTATAGTGCTTTAATAACCAAATAATACTCAAATAAGTCCAATGAGACAAGATTGACTGGATGAGATGCCTCTTTTCTGTAAACGCTCAGCGCTTATAGTGTTTCAATGATTAGATCATATTCACATAAGTCTAATCAGGCATGATTTACTGGACGAGAAGCTTTCTTTCACGCCCGGCGCTTGTGGTGTTTCAAGAAGAAGTAATTGGAATTGAGAGCCTGAGGTGTTGTCTATTTATAGCGCCGGAGCCTGGAGGGGCATCCCCCGAAGGTAAACCGAGTCAGAACATTTAACGACCTCCCCTTCTCCTTTCATCAGTTTAGAGAGCGCATACTATCTTTTAAGGACAGCTGGACTTGCATATTCTTCTTTGGCAACCACCAGGAGGTTCTCGTTGTCTTGATAATATTATACAAAGCCCGTGCTTCGAGAAATGCTCATTCCAACACAGGCCAAACCGACTCTCGAGGGCATCCCCACGGAGCTGCTTATTCTCATTTTATTCCAAATACCCGATCGGGCCTCTCTTAAGTCGATTGTTCTTTCATCACCAATATGCCATCAAGCATATATTGCGGTGCGACAGGAAGTACTCTGCTGTGTTTTGAAAACACAATACGGAGGCAACGGAGCACTTCTTGACCTCTCCGAGACAATTACCGCTGTGCGGTCCGAAGGTCTCTTATTTGACAGCCATAAAGAAGAGGCCATCGCCTTATTAGATACCTGGCGTCGCAAAGATGAGATCAATGAGCTTCCTCACAATACGACGCTATCACCTCGGATAGACGAGCCTTGTAGTCTAGACGAAACTATCAAACTCTTTCGTTTATATGAAGAGTTATATTTTTTTCTAGAAGACTACGCGACCAATGCACGCGAACCAATGTGGATGCAACCTGGCCGATGGCACGATGAGATACTGCCTATTGAGTTGTCTTGTACTGAAAAACGGCGCTTCTTGAGAGCATTATGTCGACTACAAACCCTTGCTAATATCTTTGGGCTGCCTGAATCCGATATTACTTTCTCGAATAAAGACAACGTCTGGTATGCCTCACATAAAACTAACAAATGGCATACCTTGGACGACATTTATGATGTCACGCCTTATCGTTTGTTCTATGGGACAATGCCTCCCTGGGAATATGAAGAAATGGGATGTGTATATTCATATCTTAAAACAAAATACGAGCCTATCTGCAAGCAAATTTCTGACGACTTACGCAAACTTGTGAGCAATACCGGGTCCTTTCTTTTCGAGGATATTATGCCAGAGGATCAACGTCCGCCTCTCGGCTGCTCTATGGAGACCGTCAATTCCCTCCATCAAATTGAGGATGACTTCGACGAATTGGCTGCAATTGGACCGAGTTTTCTCTATCGAGTCCTACACGCGGAGCGTGTTCCCCAGCGCAATATGATCATGGCCAATGTACAATTCGGGAATTACAATACTTTTATTGGGGATTATCTAAATACTTCTTGGGATGATAGGTTTCCATTCATTTATCCTGCAGATCAGCATGAGGCTCCAGGTTTTGAAAATCTCTGGTCCAAGTTGCCACCTATCGAACAACCTAATCTTGGTTGGAAAAGGGCATGGCTGTTGCCACACACAGCGGAGCAAGGCCTTGAGGACACTCTTTTCTTTGACGGAGAACAGGATATAGACTGGGAATGGGGATACGCTATATGGGACGCCGAACGGCTAGAAGAATGGAATGCGCCTTTGGATCAACTTGAACATACGTGATCCTTGACTTCTTCCTACTTCTCGATATTACTCTTCCACCTCACTAGCATGAGTTTATGCCCTTTTGATCCTATTTAGATACCACACTGCATTGTTATCTTTATTAGCATGTTAAACTTCAAGTCTCATATAATATCGTCCGTATAGAAATATAGCACTTTGGGCCTCTTAATGTTGACGCCTATACTTCTTATTGCGTAGAAAGATACCAGAGAATAACAACACAAGCAACGTAAATAATATTTCACTAATGTATACGCGGGTTTCTATAACAATTTTGAGTTTGATTCCTTGCCCTTCTTTCTTTTTTAGAATTTCACTTATATCTGGCCTGAATGCTTGCTCGCATGTTTGGTTACACCTTGACGCGGCACTGCCTTTTCGGGTAACCACGCTTGCTAAATCCATTGGTTGGTGATAGCAGCGCCGCCAAACAACTTGCATTAGCCATCTACCTACGCCAATTATCTTTTCAGCTTACGCGCGAATCTGCCTTGCATAGGTTCTGCCCCTGCAAACATGAAACCACCGCTCATCAGTGCGAGCCTCGCACGATTTATTTATATGTCTCGGGACCACCTCGGCGGTTATGCGACAATCGAGAACCCCAGGCTGGATATACATCGCAGGTGTATACTTTTTGAATTTATTGATAACAACAAAATATTTTGATATACGCCATGCCTAAATTTTTGAAAATATTCAAAAAGAAATCCAAGGCCTCAAAGTCGGAGCCTTCTGAGAAGAATGTCGAGCCGACCAAACCAACCACATCTCCTTCTCCCTCTCCCTCAGTTATAGACCCGGAACAGACAGTTGATATCGTCGGGAGATCCACAAATGCTGCATTTCAAGAAGCATGGAGGCAACATTGGAAGGATCTCAGCAAGGACGAACAGGTTGCTTGGAGTCGCCAAGGCCCCCGGTCTGCTTTACAGATGGAAAAGACCGTGGAGGAAATGGATCAAATGCACCGGGAACGGTCTGTCGCCAGGAAAATTGCAGACAGGGCACTTGTCTTTTTACGAGCTGTTGAATCACTGATGGCTGGTGCTACAATTGCCGCCCAAGCCTATCCAGAAGTCGGCTCTATAATCCTTGGGGTGATTCGAATTGTGATCAATGTATGTAGCTACTTTTCTTTTCTTTTCTAAAAATAAGGAGCTTAAAGCTAATCGAAGAAAAAGGCAGCAGTCAACTACTTTGAATATTATGAGAAATTGACGGAAATGATGGAGTATCTCTCAAATTTCCTCAATACATTGGATATTTTTGATGGGGTCAAAACAAATGAACCACGACTACACAAGGTTAGACACCAATTCAGATGTACTTGGATGAGGATGCTAACACGGTTAGACCCTAGTTTCAATCTACACGAATATACTTTCTTTCTGCAGATATGCGCGTCGAGCTTACCTTAACCAGGGGAGCGATACAAGTGTCAATGCCCTTGCTGTTTTTGCAAGAGTCCAATGGGTCCCGTTTGAAGAGCAATTTCACCAGATCAAGTTGAATTTACAAAACCAAACTGGAAACCTGAACATGGTTACTGGTGCAATAACTATGAAGTCAACTTTGGCGCTCGAAGAGAATATGATAAAGAAGAATTCAATAGACGCTAGTATGTCTTGCCCTTGTCTTCATCAATCAAGTTGCTTACAGACACTGGGCAGAGAACGACAGGCGGGATTTCCTTAATTGGATATCTGAAGCCGATCCTAGTGACATGCATGCGATGATAAGTAATAAGCGATATAAAGACACCGGGTCATGGCTGCTTGCAAAAACAACTTTCAAGAATTGGATTGAGAAAAAGGACGAGCACATCCTATGGTTAAACGGCCCTGGTTTGTTCCCTCTCTGCTTACAGTGCCTCATTTCTTGGCTAATCATACTCTTCAAGCTGGGACTGGAAAAAGTATACTTGCGTAAGTCTTAACAAGTCATTTACGGTTCACAAGCGAGATGCTGATAGCAGCAGCTCGGTGGCCATTAACCATCTCAGTGAATGCAAGTCCACAAACGAAACGGTTATATATTCCTACTTCAAGGGAGAGGATGAAAAGATACAGCATACTCCGGCACAATTGATGTCTAGTCTTGTGAAACAGCTATGTCGAAACATACAAAATCTCCCGGATCCAGTAATAAAGTTTCACCACGATTTCAGGATGAACGCACGACGGCCTTCGTTTTATGATCTCGAGAATTTATTTTTGCATTGCTCAAAGCCTTTTGAGCGCGTCTTTGTCGTTCTTGATGGCTTAGATGAGTGCGAGGAGAAACATCGAAAACAGATTATGAAATTTGTGTGCGAAGTCGGTGTCCAGAGCGGAAACGTGAAGACTTTCGTTTCGAGTCGGAAAGAACTTGATATATCACGCACATTTGGTCGTCATAAGACATCAGATATTAGCTCCAAGGACTCTCTAGCCCAAAAGGATATCGAAGAATTCATTAAACACCAGGTGTCTGTTGAGCTTAGTTATATTGAGCAAGAGGTCCAGGAGGAGGTCATAAAGACACTGACTGAGAAATCCAATGGAATGTATGCTTCGGTATTTGACTTTTTGGAAAGCTCATGGCTAACATTTCTAAGGTATTTGTGGGTTGATCTCCAAATCAATGACCTAACGCGTGTCCCGGATTCCGATATTAGGGAGCAATTGAAGATGCTACCAGCTGAATTAGAAGGTACATACTTATCAATCTTTTACAAAATGAAAAGCTTGCCTAAGACATCCAAGTCTCTAATACAAACGTGTTTCCTTTGGGCACTTTACTCTGAGAAAGTCATGGAATCAGAGGAATTTCTCTATGCAGTATCTTTGAAGCACAAGATGGCTCCGGAACAAGAAAAGCCCTACGATCTTAAGACCATTCGAGAAATGACATTCGGTCTTATCACGATTGACGATTTTTGGTTTTCGGATGTTAGACCTGTTCACTTTTCGCTGCAAGAGTTTTATAAGCGCCCTAGTCAAAAACACCCACCTGATTTGCAAGAGGTGCTCCCAGATAGCGACACAGCTAATGCCAAGATGGCTATAATGTGCCTTCAACATCTCATGGTTGACGCAGTGCCTGATTTCCTGTCAAACTGCATGGATTACTGCTCTTGGAACTTCGATATCCACATTCAAAACCTCGCCGCGATACCGGAGGAGGTGTGGAATATGCTTGACTACATATTTATAAAAAATCCACGAAGCATGAGGAAGATTCTGGCCAGAAGATACCCTTCGGAGTTCAATAATTATCCTGATTGGAAATGTATAGGGAACCCCCGCATTGTCGATCCTTTTATGTTTATGCGATTCACCAAACTTCATCAAATACCAGCTATCTGGTCTCGCTACAAGGGGACAGATGAAACACCGAGAGACTATCCAAAAGACTGTATCTATTTAGCTGCTATCAATGGCTGTGATGAAATTCTTCAAAACATCATCTCTCAAGGAGTCAACGTCAATAAAGCGACGCGTGATAGAATGACAGCCCTGCATTACGCTCTTGATGGAATTAGCCACAGTGTCTCCTGTGTAGAGATCCTCCTCAATGCTGGCGCAGATTGGAATTTCAATGGCAAGGCCTCACTAAAGATTTACCAGCCCTCCCCATTCTTTGGTGAATACGCCACGCCATTGAACGCTGCGATTTCGTCTGAAAAATATTCAGCCGTTCGGCTCATTGTTAAGAATGAATCATTCAATTTTGCAACTTACATGAAGACCATACCTCCGGAGTGTGCGGGGTACATTAAACATTTGGTTTTGCAAGGGGCGGACATCAGCCAACGAGATGAGTATGGTGACACTGCGCTTCAAATAGCGAGGGAAGACGGACGAGAAGATTGTGTCAAGGTTTTGGAGGAGTTGGGTGCAGTGGAATGAATATCCCCCTCAACAATCTGGGTACGGCGTGATCATGTCATCAACATGCAATTCTTGCGAGGGCTACCATTTTAGCCCCAAACAAGGCCACTTGTACGGCAAAAGAATGGATGAGCGCAATGATTCAAAGAAGAAATTGGAATAGAACGGGTTTCAAGTGAAGTGTCTGGTTTCAGGCTTATCATTAGTACCTGGTTATCTGGACGTGAAGAAATTTGGCTAAGATTTACCATAGCAAAGTAAGCAAGATTTGCATACTTTAAAAAGAATTATGATGATTCTCTGGTATCCTCGATATAATACATAGCGGTAATATGTTATGCAATATTAAAGTATATAGCCAATAAAGTAGCAATTTTAGCCTTTAATACGGTAATGTTACGGTAACACAGTGTACATTATTTGGTCAACCGCCGCTTCCATTTTCTGCTCTGACAAACACTCCTTCGAAGCTACTCCCTGGAAGCATGCATCCTCTAGCGAAGAAAAGAAAGCTGTCGAGGGACGAGGATGACAATGAAAGCAATTCCTCCAAAATAAACAGAACCTCTCTTGCATCCTTAAGCAGGTCTGTCACTCCGCCGTTGACTTCCCGCGCCAGACAGGTTTGTCCTGCTGCTCCTGAACAACAAAAAACGAGGAACAACCAACACCACAAAATCAATGATGGCGTTCATGCTGAACTCAATGAGAAAAAATCTCATATCATACGATCACCTGTACAGCTAACACATATCCGAGACCTTCCCTCAGAAAATAACGTTGACACGGTCCAATTACGCGACATACTGGGCGATCCCATGATTCGGGAATGCTGGCAGTTCAATTATTGTTTTGATGTTGACTTCGTCATGAGCCAATTTGATGAAGATGTGAGGGATATTGTACAGGTGAAAATAGTACACGGATCATGGAAACAGGACTCTGCAAATCGGATACGAATAGATGTGCGACCAACGAACTATCTGCATCTGCAATTATGGCTTTGATGTCTAACAGTTTCTAGGAAGCTTGTGCTCGCTATACAAACGTTGAACCTATTATTGCGTACATGCCAGAGCCGTTTGGGACTCATCATTCGAAGATGATGATACTTCTTCGCCATGACGACCTTGCTCAGTATGAAAGCGAACCTGTACTTGTCCTTCAGCTTCTCTCCTAACTTTGAACCAGGGTTATAATCCATACTGCTAACATGCTTGCTGGTGACTGGGCAAACATGTCTCAAGCTGTTTGGCGGTCGCCGCTTCTCCCATTGACTTCGACAAATCACGATCTTGCCACAGAAGGCGCAGCGGTTTTCGGGACTGGAGCCAGGTTCAAACGAGATTTGTTAGCATATATCGAATTCTACGGTAAGAAAAAAACGGGAAGTCTGGTAGATAAACTACGGAAGTATGACTTCAAAGCAGTTCACGCTGCCTTGATAGCCAGCGTGCCCTCAAGAGAGAAAGTCAGTCGCACGGACTCATCCAAATCAACTCTATGGGGCTGGCCTGCTTTGAAAGACGCACTTCGACAAATTCCACTACGAAATGCTGCTCATGAAGGATTTCCTCATATTGTAATACAGGTATTCTAGCATACAACCCCAAATGACATCCTGAATGCTAATTTGTTTAGGTATCATCAATTGCTTCTCTAGGCCAGACGGACAAATGGCTCAAGGATATCTTTTTTGACAGCCTTTGCCAATCATCTTGCTTTTCAAGCACAGTAAAGGTGAAGGGGCCAAAATACTCCATCGTATTTCCCACGCCCGACGAGATCCGAAGATCCCTGAATGGCTACGGATCGGGAGGTTCCATTCACATGAAGCTACAAAGTGCTACACAACAAAAACAACTTCGATATATGCGACCTTATTTATGCCATTGGGCCGGGGATAAAGAAATACCTACTACGACAATGGAGACTTGTCCAGATTCTACCAATATTGACGAGCGCACCATCTCACCAAAGAAAGAGGCAGGCCGCCGCCGTGCCGCACCACATATCAAGACTTATATACGATTTTCTGACAATACTAAAATGAATTCTATTGACTGGGCCATGATAACATCTGCCAATTTATCCACACAAGCTTGGGGTGCTGGACCCAACTCGTTCGGTGAAGTTCGAATATGCAGTTGGGAGATAGGAGTGCTCGTGTGGCCGGACTTGATAGCAAACTCTCCACGCCACACTGAACAGGTACAGATGGTACCATGTTTCAAGAAGGATCTACCGGATTTCATACAGAGTGGGGATCTTGATCCTATCGTGGGCTTCCGGATGCCGTACGATTTACCTCTTACCCAATACGATGCGCATGATATTCCATGGAGTGCAACAATGAGACATCCAGAACTGGACTGGATTGGTCAAAACTGGCAGCCATAATCTCGCCGTGTTCTTTGATTGGTAATATCAAGTCGCCTTTATGAGCGTTTGCACTGAATTGGACTATGTATGAAGTTCGCAAAGCTAGGAACAAAGAGTCATTTCAACATTCTATGATTACCCGAATCAATCTTCTTGACCCTCTACCTTCTAGGCAGGAACCTTGGAAGCGTCGAAGCCATATTTCACCTTCAGCTGTTCGATGAATTCGATGTATTGCTTTTGCGCTTCCTCGACGGAGAGATCCTTGACCTCTTCCCAACCAAGATATTTCTGAAGAGGCTAGAAGAGAGGAAGAATTAAAAAAGTAGACAAAATCAGTAATCAACGTATGGCATATAAGGAAGAAAAGGAGGAAAGCTTTTCTAACCTTGTTCATGCTGTCTGGAACACCAACACCCATTATCTTTTGAGGTCCAGGCCTCGACGGGTTTGAGGTTGCGAAATCCGCCCCATTTCCCTGCTTGAAAAGGCCATAGATCTGTAATCGATTTATAATGAGAGTTAGAGACATTCTCAACGCTTTTATTCTTTGATTTGTTCCGCACGCACATGGCGAAGTTCTTTGCCGTCGGGGCTCTGTTTGAAGCCTGCGCTCTCACTAGCTGCCCTTTTAAAATCTTCTTCCAGTGACATTTTTGACGGTATTTGATATTATTCTTGATGGTAGATGTATGTGTATAGAGCGTATAGGCAACTTCAATTGATATGGTTCGTTCCGACGAGAGAGTAACGAGGAACCTATTATACCATTTTCGTTAGCCGGTGTTTTCAGATCATACAATAAAAAGCTGGAATGATAATCGGGATGAAGACAAGCTGATTTCGTCTGATGTTTATCTGCCTTGTTCATCCCATCTATCCCGGCAATCAACCCCTCATCCCCTCATCTTCTCATCTCCTCAACCCTAACAGAACCAAGCAGGGAAAACAGAAAAAGGCAAGCATGCCAACTCACCTTTAATATAAAAGATTTATAATCCGACAAGAAGATTTCGAGATAGTATGTCAACACTAAGAAGAGGGGAAGAAAAGTATTTATACACGGCGCGGGGAGGAGGGGTTTTCTCGTTCCCCGGTCCCCGTACGAAAAACGACGTGATAATTGTATACCAATACAGGACTAAACCTAGTTTCTACTAGTCCCGGATTATACTGCATTAATATAGGCTTTAATGACGGTACAATGGGTATTGTCGTTACCTAGCTAGGCTAGCTAAGGCAGACGAGGTGGGAACCGGCGTTGCTGGTTCGGCCAATCATGTTGGCCGCATTTGGCTGTGCTGCTTGTTCCCAACTGTTGGGATGGCGTCTATAACTACGTATCTATACCGGTCACATGCAAATGTCATGCCATGGCTCGTGATCAGATCATGTTTGCTCATTTCTACCGAATCAACTATCGACTCCCAAAATCGCTATGTACAGTATCATGTATGAGAGGGGAAATCAGTTCCAACGCCATTGTGCATGCTTTTCCGAAGACAGGAAGGAAAATAATAAAATGAACAGTATAGACAACAAGAAAAGGAACAGCATCATCATCAATATCAATAATCAACAGCCCAGCCATTCTTGGTCAGGAATTCCTCGCATGCCGCTTTGAGTGCATAGTTCGGACGCAAATCTTTGACGGTCATGGGCGCGCGAGTAACTGGGTCAACATGGGACTGCTGAAGGTATTTTGTGATGCCGATGCGGTCGTAGCTCTGGCCTGAGACGGTCATGACGGGGTCGTGCATGACCTCGAAGGTGATGTTGTCAATGAGATAGTCAGGAACAACCTGTGAAGCGATACAGTCAGCCATTTACTCAACTTTCTAGAGATGCGCATAGAGTGAGTTGGATAGGTACGCACCCGTTCCTCAATTTTACCCCCCGAAGCAATCTTAAACGCCTCGCGGACGTTTGTAATTTTCTTCTCGGCCTCCTCTCGCAGAGCCTTCTGGTCTTCGTTGAAGCCGATCTCTCCGATTTCACCATTGTCCAGCTGCGATTTCAACTCGTTCAATTCCCGCTCCAAATCGGCATCAATCAACTGCTCGACACTAGCCAATGTGCTGTTCATATCCCTAAGTCGCGATGTCTCCTTTGCGGCCCATATCTGCTGCTTTGATCGGAGGACGATCTTCGAGAGGTTCTCTGTCTGGGCGTTCATAGCGCTAAGACTTGACCGATAGGCATCAATAGCGACATCGTAGGCTTCCTGCGGACGCTGCAGTTCCAGTAGTGCCTGCGTCAGGTAAAAGGAGCTCTTTAGGCTGGCGGCAGCTTTGGGTCCTCCGTTCAGCTCGATTGCGATGCGAGAATCGTGTTCGGCGCCCGCCCATTTTTCCAAGCGGAGTCGCGTGACTGCGCGGTTTGTGAAGAAGCTCGGCTCTTTGGGGTTCATTTGGATACTATTATGTATCAATCTGTTAGTGGAATGTAAAGATGTGTCCCTATAGAAAGAAGCTACTCACGCTTGAGAGAACATCTCCTCCGCACCGGCATAGTCGGCATCCTTGAAGAGCGCGTTGCCCTTTTCTTTGAAACCGAACGACATGGCTGAGAGTAGTCCGTTCTGATCGTAAATTTTGTCACGGAGGTCCTGAAACTAAATTAGACGATGGAGATAGGTTGAATGGAATATCGAATTAAATATTGTCCTGGTCGGGAGCTTCGCGGACTGCGGGGAAGGTGCGCGATGCGATCAAATAACAGACGAGCAGTCGGACTTGCAATTAAATAATGAGTGTATCGTCACCATCCTCAGAGAAAAATTAAAAGGACTTGCTCAGCACAACATCATTAAAGAGGGCGCTGGCTTTGACGGTTTGAGGTTAAGATCCGTCCGTTTTTGTTTGTTTGTTGGTTGGGAGGAAAAAAGCAGTTGACTTGATCGAAAGACGTAGACCCCCGCGGAACATTTCGAGCCATCCGAAACGTCTGTCTGACTAATGAGCTGGCAGGCAGCATCTGTTGTTTTTGGCCCAAGTTTTTCGCTCGCTTTGGCTGAAAGATGGGGTTATATCGATATGCTCAATATTTATTTAATGCTCAAGTGATTGTCTGTGCTGTGACAGTGCAGCTTTTTAGCCCAGTCTGCGAAGCTGGAGTATGAAGATCCGGCCAATCAGAATCAACGAACGGCTATAGTTTTCGCGCGACAGCTTTCACATTCACAATCATGAAACAGCTTACTATGAACCAAACATGTGATGAATTTGATAGATGGCTAGCTCTATATCTAGCTTGTAGTAGTCTGCCTCTTGGACATTGTGAAGACTGCAAATTGTAGAGCGAAACCACATACTAATCTCTTATTGCGACGAGGAATGCAAAACACTGGAAACTTTCTGAATTCAAAGTCTATATTTAAAAACAAGAAAACTCATATAAACAAAGGAAATGTTTTTAAAAACCAGTTTATACGTGGCACATCACATAGAAACTCAATGCGACAAAAATTGTGCCAACAGGAAAAGCCCAGCAATTCTCCTACATAATGTATATCGCATATATATATCACGTCATAAAAGGTATCATTTCAAATTCCCATCTCGAATCAAGAAAGGGTCGAGGCTTGTCGTGCGAAGGGTGGAGGTGTTGTTGAGTGGCAAATCGAGATTCGATAGGTCAAACCCCTTTGTTCCAACTACCAACAGGCCGCCGACAGAGTCCAATATTTTTTGCAGAGGGTATTTTTGCGTTGTGTATGTCCAAGAGAAAGAAGAAAATATAGGCAATGTCGGAAAAAAAGAAGAGAGAAAAAAGAACAGCTTAAGCAGCGTTGAGCTTCTTCTCGTAGTCGGAGATGGCCTGGACCTTGGAGGCAGAGGCACTCGTGGGGTCGAAGCGGTAGGTGAGCCAGTCGAGAGCGAGCTTCTTGGCCAACTCAATGCCAATGACACGCTGGCCGAAGCAGAGCACCTGGGCGTCGTTGCTGAGGATGGAGCGCTCGACGGAGAAAGGGTCGTGGGCAGTCACGGCTCGAATGCCGGGCACCTTGTTCGCGGCGATGGCAACGCCGAGTCCAGTGCCGCACACCAACAGACCACGGTCAGCCTTGCCCTCTGCAATCAACTTGGCTGCCTCGACGGCTGGGTGAGGGTACGCGGTCTTGTCGCTGGTTGAGCCGACACCGACATCAATCACAGACTCGACAAGGGGGCTCTTCTCGAGGAGCGATTTGAGCGTGGCCCGGTAGTCGTATCCGGCGTCATCGCCGCCAACGACAATGCGGAGAGGCTTGAGATCGGAACCCATGATTGTAATGTTAGATGGTTGGAATTAAGAGGACAAGAAGTATAGATATTAACAAGCACTTGTACAGTCTGGTATACGCAGAAAATATGAAGAGCAGGAAGCAAGAAACAAAGCGGGCTTCTAGATCCTTTTATATAGACGGTCTGTACGCAGACTGCATCCCTCGCCCTGAGTTTCCCCGTGCCCCTCCTCCCTCCAGCGCGTCCTTTTTGTGGAAATGCCCCTCCTCCAGCTCCAGTCTTTTTCGTGTTCCCCCATGTGCTTTTGAAATCATTTTTCTCCACAGCCCTGTTTCATTGCGGAGAACGAAACCAGAAACACGACGTTGCTCCATGCCTGGCGACACACCACACATGCACAGAGAGATCCACCTATTCCATGTCTATGTGGTATTATGCATCTGATGGTTGAATTATTTGTATCTGTATCCCAAAGGTTTGCAATATGACTCGAGCGGTGCAGAGGGCGCCGAGTTTGGCGTCTCCCCTGGCGTCATAAGGCATTGTTAGTTGGCATGGGTTGGCTCCACAAAGAGGTCTTTGAGGCAGATATTATTGGATAGTTTACTTGTTATTTGAGATGTGGCACTGGCAGCTTCTTTATTACACTCTTAGTATGCCAACTATTACCAAGGAAATCGTGGTTTCCATGTTCCTCAGCCACATCTGACCTCCCGGACCAACTCCGTGGCATGTGATGCTGGACATATCAAAAGACCTATATAACAGAAACCTGCTGTACTAGAAGCACACAGCTCAAATCTACTTATTCACTGCCTAGGGACCTGCTCATAATGTAAAAATTTTATTGCTTTGACAGTTGAACCGGGATGTATGAGCATGCAAGGTGACGTTATTGCGGGATTTCCTAAAGTGGACCTTCCGGACGGTGCGACAGCACACAAATCAGAGCAGAGCGCCAACTTGACCCGTCACATGAGAAATTGCGGTTGAGCGAGGGCCAGCCAATGACAAGAAAGCCGTGAGATAATAATAATCTGGCTGGGCCTAGAGGTGATGAAACCTCAACACCTAACCAGGCAGGCCGGCCAGGTACCTGGCAACCTTGTTGTATACTGCTCGGCCGTCTCGGCGTGTCTCCGGGTGGCTGCCCGGGCTAGTCTGTTCCGGGCTTGACCAGGCCGCTCCGACGCCGACTCAGGGCGTTTATGCCGTATAGCAGTACTACTAATTAATCGCCCGAATGCTCGTAGAATAACGATATACAGCTCGAACGAAGACGCAACCCCATTATATTGTGCAGGTGTCAGAAAAAATTTCCTCCCCATAATAAACCCACTCACGATTCAAAGGCGAAAACGGTGGGAAAAAGCGGGTTCCTCTCCAGAATCCATGCGTACGGACTCCGGAGTAACCCCGCCATTTAGTGGGCGCATTGCCGTGTGTCTGATACTTCACCTCGGGTTCTCAAAATTCTTCTTGCGAGAAATAATAGCAGTATAATAACGTCTTTTACACATGAACATAACAATCCTCGTTTATTTTCTAACCGATTGATCATCCCTTTACATTCCCCTGTCACTTTGTTTTTCCTTGTTTACGTGCTTACGGTGACATCATTGTGGAATTGCGAAGGCCGGCCGAACTGAGAGCATATCCATCCACCCGTACTTTTCCGACTGTTTATACCAGATTCGATTCGTCGCAGAGTCTCGGTGAGATTTGATCAATTGGTTCCTCTTGTGTGATTGGAAGATATCACTTTTGTACCAATCAAAGGAAAAAAAGAGCATCGGAAGAAGCCGAAAAAATGGCGACTACAGTTTCGTACCCGGTTCTGCCGCAGAAGCTCTTGATTATATCATTGAAGATGTACTTTACGCCTTCGCGGACACTGCAGTATCTCCGTGATTTGCTCGATCCCAAGAATGAGATTGTCCTGGCCAAGAACCGCTCGAAACTGCTCCTGGCGCTGATCCCGGATTTCCTGACTATTTACCCTTCTGCCGAAATCATTCGCGAGTGGGAGTCCAAGTTACCGAAAGATCTCGCTAAGGAAGGGGAATTGCCACCTCCGTTTCTGCTGGGTGGTCAGGATTCCTTTTGGGAGGATCTAGGCGCGTATACCGGTGAAGTATCGCCGTTGGCTTTGCGGGAAATTGGCGCTTCGATTGTTGAGCTGGGCCATGCTGAACGACGTGACCTCTTTGGAGAGACGGATGCAATCACCGCAAAAAAGGCTGCGGCGGCCTCTAAGCAAGGACTGATTCCGCTTGTGTGTATTGGCGAGTTGAGCGCTCCAGGCCAGGTTGCGTCTGAAGCCGTGGGATTGGCGGTTAGTGAATGTGAGGTTCAGATCAAGGCCGTCTTGAATGCTCTCCCGGCCCATGCTCCCGTGATTTTCGCCTATGAGCCCGTCTGGGCAATTGGAAAGCCACAGCCTGCTGGTGTTGACCATGTTTCGGCTGTTGTAGATGGCATTCGTGCCGTGATTGGAAACCGGGAAGGTGATGTCAGAGTGCTATATGGTGGCAGTGCCGGACCTGGTCTTTGGAGCCAGGGTGGTTTGGGCAAGGCTGTCGACGGCATGTTCTTGGGTCGCTTTGCCCACCAAGTCGAGGGTGTTAGAAAAGTTGTCAGAGAAGTCGAGGAGACTCTCTCCTAGCAAGGCAACTCACCCTGGTGACAGCCCGAAAAAAAAAGATAAATGCATAGGAGAAAGGTGACACGATGACTGACGAAAAACATATAATATCTAATAATGATATAATACACACAAAAATGCTTAAATTACATCCAAATTCATGAATCTCACGGTTATATATTCCTCTCCTGTCGAAGCTCGTTCTTCACTCGCGTGACAGTGCCTGTTCCGCCATACGTGATAGCTGTGTACATCATAGCAACAGACGCACCGGCATCAAGAACAGCTTGCGCCTGTTTTCCATTGGTGATGCCACCAGATGCAAAGATCGTTTTGGGTGACTCCGCACTGTCCAGCTTCTGCTTATAACGAGACACTAGTTCCACAGTTCGCTCAAAGAGCTGTGGACCGGAGTAGCCTCCAGTTTCGGTCAACGTTTGCTCTTCTTTTGCTGGCAGCACATATCCTTTGGGAAGTGGGCTAGGTCGTCTATTTGTTGTATTACCGACAATGACTCCATCTACTCCAGACTCTCGAACAGCATGGCAGATACCGTTAACTTGTTCTTCGGAGTCTTCGTCGGGGCTCACTTTAACCATGACAAACGGCTTCGTATTGCGGTCAATTCGCTTGGCAGCATCGACGACGCCTTTGAGGATTTCCGTCAATGGGCCTGCTGCTTGAAGACCACGCAAGCCAGGTGTGTTGGGACTGGACACATTCACCACCATGATGTCTGCGTACGGGGCGAGCCGGTCGACACAATACACATAATCTCTAGTGACTGCGGCAATGTCCGTTTCAGGTGTAAGTTTGTTTTTGGCGACCTGGACTGCAAGCAACTTGCCCTCAGTCAAACTTCCTGGCGGCACTCCAGCTTCGCCATTTAGCACACGCTCTTCCGCGGCATCGTTATAACCGAAACCGTTGGCGTATGCAAAGGCACGAACACGTTCTTGCAAGACCTCAGCCATGTGATCGGCGCCCTTTGAATTGAGACCGTAGCGATTGATCATTGCTGACTGTGAGACTACCCTGAAGACTCGAGGTTTAGGGTTTCCTTCCTGAGGTAATGGGGTCGTGCCTCCGACTTCTACAACGGCGGAACCCAGAGCAAAGAGCGGGTCAGGGATATCTGCATGCTTGTCCAAACCGCCTGAGATCCCAATGGGGTTGGATAGGGTATAACCGAAGACCTATTTGTTGGATATCATGTCAGATACAACGTGTAAGGTTAATATTGAGAAAAACGCTTGTCTTACCTGTGTTGCTAGTTTCCCATCTTGGTCTGGAGAGCTGCGCTCTCGTGGATTCAAGCCATATTTATAGAGTTCCTTGAGCGCACTAACACCAATATGATGCGCATCCTCTGCGTCCGGATATATCCAACGTATAAGCGGGACAGCAATGTATCTGTGAGCGCTGGCTCGAGTATCCGTGAAATAAAGGTATCCACTAAAGAGCACTAAAGCCAAAGAACTGCGGAAGATATATTTCCTAACGGGTCCCTTCTTCTTCTTTGTCGTTTTAACAGTTGGTTCTTCTGCGGCCGTCGACGCGAATCTTCTGCCGAGGCATGGTGCGGCCCGATAAGTTTGTTGTTGTAGACGAGCCGTTCGTGTCGAGGGTGCAATGCCCTTCAATTGCTGTAGCCGAGGGCTAAAAGTAAATCTTGCAGCCATTTCTGCGCTTGAGCCTCTTGGCTTCGTTGTTGTTGAGCCTTGTTATATCTACACGCGAATAAATTTGTTAGCCCTTCACAACTTGTTGTTGAAATACCTGCGAGGTGCTTACCCGCTATTTTTTGACTGTCAATTGAAATGAACAAACTCAATTCTTAAAACCCGCGATCTTCCATAGAGCCAATTGGCTTCAGGGTGTGCGTCAATCAGAATTTCTGGAGTTCTTCATGCTCGAGTTTAGGCTAGGAATGCGCCTACGTAAATGTGGAATACGACAGGGCGGTGAGAATTCTGCCACAGATGCTTTCGTTATATGCTGTGACCAATCAGATCCACGCATTCTAATTCTATGTAAAGGAGGCAGCTGTGGCCATTTGTATTGCCAATAAGTAAGAATATCCAGTTGATATATAAGTGTATATATCTAACTTGTGTTGATAAATATACTCGGTAGGAGTTTTGCGTAGTATTCACAGCCTCATTGCGTGCATACCCAGGTATTGTACACCAAGCCTCTATGAAAACAATGAGCAAGATGAAATTTAAGTAGGGTTATACTATCAAGCTGGCGTATAGAAAGGAAAGAAAAATTCCTTACTACATAGGTACAGCTTTTAGTCCTAGATACGCTCTCGAGATAGGGTAATGAGCAATTTCCAAGGTCAATACGAACATAATCCCGACATACCCGGGGAATCGGTCTAGTACTTGACAGCTTAGAAAACCCGGTGCCTGAAAATATGGACAGATATCAGCTGAACTCGATAAGGTTTGCGAGTCTTAGGTTTACGCAGGTCAGATGAGACTCCGACTGCCTGATAGGGTGCACTGCATACATATGAAAGTCAGATTTCAATAGACTGTTGAAAATTAAAGCATGCATTCCTCTTATTAGTTGAGTATGATGTTTAATAGGCTGCTACAAACATTAGCGAGCTAGATGGTTCAAAGGGCGGCCGTTTTGTTGGATTTGAGATCGACAGCTGATTGTCCGATATCTTTGAAGGGTTAGAGTACACCATCTCGATTTAGACAGGTGAATGGTCTTCTTCGTCTCTGTTAGCTGTATCTTGCGAAACTGTGACACTTTTTTGGTGGAAATGATCTTAAAGAGCTAGTCGGAGCATCTCTGATTGATGTAGCCCTAATCCTTCTTCATAGCGGAGCATATCTCGGTGTGCTTCACAAAGAAGTCATCTGGCCTTTCGTTGTGACAGGAAGCCAAGACCTCATTCAAATCCTGTTTTAAGGTGCTAGGATCCTCGTAGAACACAAAGATAAAGGTCGGGTTACCCACCCCAGACTAAAACAGGCTCATATTTCGGAGCTTTGAAAGAGTGGCAACCTTCTTCAAGGACCTATCTGGTCACTATCGAGGAAGATGTGCAGAACTTGCCACGCTATGTAATCATTCAGCCAGCCATCCATTGAACAACAAAATAGAATCATAATTGGTAGAGACAAAGATGGGTAGTAACACAAACTGGTAGTCCTTTTGGATAATACTCTCCGTATTCATCCATCTCATGCGTATCTCATCTGGACAGATCTCTTATTTCAAGTCATTAGATTCTGTTTGATTGAAATGACATACATGAACACAGATGAGAGACAAGATCTCGCTTGCAAGAAGATTTTGACCGCATGCATACATACATAGGATTGCATTTTCATGGCTCCGTGCTTTCTTCCACATGGACTTATTGTAATCCCTGAAGCCGGGACCATCTGTACTACCGTCTGTGATCCCCGTGGCCATCCCCGTGGCCTTGACATAGCCTTTAGTATCGAGGAACAACCACTACCTACTCCGTAGAAGAACTAGTTATAAGCAGAGAACCTTGGAAGAAAGAGTGAGCTAATGTAGTCCTGTAGATATTGAGGCAGGTAGAAGCGGCCACGGTGTACAAAGATCGGCTATTTATTATTTATAAGAATCGCTTCTTCTTCACCTACAGAGAACTCTGATTGCTGGGAATATCATTCACTGATTTTGACCTTCTATTAACCTTTTTAGGAAAGTACACCATTTGCAAATGGCTACGTATCGTATCGTACACAGTATGTCAAATATAATGTCAAACGCTTCAAAAGAGCCTGGATCAAACGCCTCCTTTTTGCCCATATCCCAATAAGAATTAATTATATGGTTACAGGCAACAATGGGATTGGATAGGAAAGGTAGAGCAGGGGGGAGAGATCTGCCCAATATGTTCCGGTCACATTCATGATTTCATTTAGGACCGGGTTTTACCCCAATCCTATTACCTATTGTGGAAGGCGTACTGTTGTCGAACAACATAAAGAACGGAAAGTATCACACAAGACGTGGCCTCGATCAAGCACATGCTTTATCTAATACCAGAATAGGAAGTGATTCATGGACATGTTTCTTTTAAGCATATTGTTCTTGTTTTGTCATCTTTTTCGCTCATATCATTCGTTGCTTGATTATTTACCAGCATAGTTTAAAATGTTGTCGACCTAAAATCAAAAAGAGAACAAACATAGATCATCATGACGTTTTGGACACCGGTATGCAATCAACATTAGTAGGTTATGATACTTGAAAACCGCTTTTGTCAGTATAATTGAAGTATTACACGAACTCGGATTCACTTTAATCAAGTTCCTGTCTAAAAAGAATTCTCCGAGACAACCTTGAACGTCACTATTCTAGATAAGTGAAAGTACAAGTTCACACACACATAAAAGCCAGGGCAGTGTGCAGACTCTGCAGAGTACCCATGTTTGACTAGCGTGGGCGCAGCTGTCAAACAAAACAGATGCAGATGGTTGAAGTTCCTAGGATCTCGGAAAAGAATTTGAAATTCTGTCCAGGTGCATCACTAGGGCTGGATTTATGTATGCAGTATGCATCCGTGCAGGGTATATTCGACCTACCTAAATATACCCCTGTCGAACTATCCTATTACGTTCTGCTTCATGCTTGGAACATCATTTTCCCCCAATAAAACGAGAATAATAAATGAATAAAAGGGGAGCAACTTGACATGTCTTTTCAACTTGCGTAAGTGCATATAGTCATTAGACCAAATTCTGCTGCCTTGCAAGACGAATCCTGCTCCAACTTTTTGCGTCAAAAGTCCACACCGTATATCTGGTGACAGCAGCGTTCATGCTTACTTCGCTTCAAAAGCGAACATGTCAAGGGTGTCATGAAGGTATACGCATTCTTATGTCTTGTCTGTCTTCGATGGACCCATGTCAGATCGTGAATCGGGCCGGTTAACTAGGTTATCTAAGACGAGGTCCGGGCAGTGACAGATGACTAGCACGTACCAAGGGTCCAAGGCCCGTAATTATTAAGCTATTTTCATCGTCCGTCTTTTACTACCGTATTGTTTTTTCTCGCTGTTACTACGGAATGCGGTGAAGCTAACTTTATTCTAAAAACACGATGATAGTCGATCAAAAAGGAAAGGAGGGAAAAAAAGAGGCGCTATAAGTGCAACAGTCATCTAACTTAATTTAGACAAATGCACGTACGTACGTCTATAGCAGACAGACTAATCGACCCATTTAGAGGGCAAAACAAAGACAACGCCACCCGTCAAAAGGAGAATGTATTTGTTTTCCCGTGGATGCCTGAAAATCCTGGTTTCCAAATTTCGTGTTTTTAAACAATTCCCGAGATAAAAAAGATAGTCCTAGTGTCAAAATCGTGGAAGGCAATGAATGGTGTTGTTCTAATTTCTCATCTCCGGTCATGCGTTGGCCTATCATCACTCATAGTCGAGTGAAGGACACATTCGTCCATTGATCAAGGCGGATCCAAGGAATAACTTCGTCTTCTTTGGCTCCAGTGAGGGAGATATGTCAGATCGGAGCTGAATACTTGCTACAATCCGAAACATAATCCACTTCTTTACAAAAGAAAATTAGGTTGGTCGATTGGACCAAAAATAACCTTAACACGCATACCTTGTGCTAATCTTACTTCGATCTTGATTCCGAAGATCTGGGTAGCACGGCATCTGAATCTGAAGATTTAGTGAATCTCCAAGGTTTCATTCATTGAATTAATCCGAACATGTGTAATATCTAAAACATGAGAAACGGACTAGTAAGGTGCTAGACACAAACTCAGATACGAATTTTCACCGACCTTTGCACACAAGACATTAAACCTAGACTAGCAGTTTTTTTCAAGACTCTTCGTTTGGCATGTGATTTTAGAGCTACGTTTAAGCCACTAAGCATGGTTTTATATACAATCTAACGGTCATTCTTAGATACCCGGAATAAGCCTTTAAGCTTTCAAAGATCTCGTACGGAGTTCTCCGTATTCAGTTTTTTTTCTTTTCTCTTCCCAAGATTTATCACTAACATGCATAATTCATGAAGTACGTAAATATCAGATGCTTATATAAAGTAGTTTATTGGATGATAAAATAACCCTTATATCGTCAGATTCATTTAGGGCTAGACCAGGGACCGTGACCCGACTAACTTCCCAATTGGGCCATATCCAATCGGAGGCTCAGGCATCGCAAAAAAGAAGATGCGTTGCATTTCATTAGATCTCGTACTGGTCCCAGACAATGCAAACCTGGCAGTAGGTAGCAGGGATTTTTTTTTTAGAATGATCGTTGTTTATTCTTCCCTCTCTTCGAGCTAAAAAAAAGGAGAGAGAGAAAGCAGAGAAAAAGCATGGCTTGTTTTTTTTTTTTTTCGTATAGTTCTGCATCTGCATGATATTTTCTTTTTCACATACTACGTACGGTGCGTGCTAGTTAATGTGGCAGGGAAGACACGTCCCAAATTTTTGGGTTCGTCCCGCCCGCCAGCACGGACTCGCCGACCCTCATCGGGTGAATTTCGGTAATATTTTTCTTCTGCCTGCCATTCGTCAAATGTGCTGCATCGAGATGACGTCTTGTCAGTGCGGAAGAACAGAAGAAACAAAACAAAAGAAAAGAAGACTACTATTAGCCACTAAGTAAGCTAGCCGGCGTTGTGGCGGGTGACTAGATCCAGATTGTGTCCACTCTGCCGGTGCTTTTGTGCTCGAGCCTCCTCGCGTTCCCTGCAACTCCCAATGGCGCTTCCAGCCATTTCTGCACGCTCTTGAAAGCAGTTTCACATACTGATATCCGTCGTACTATTCGCATCTTGCGTATTTACCAGCTCCGCCACTCGTATATCGCCCACGATCAAACTTGGACCGCTGATTGGCCCAAACGGCGCTCCACATCCCGCAGATCCGCCTCCCGCTCCCGCTAGCGCGCGGCTTTCCCGAGATTCGTCACGCTTAGTTCGACCGTCCCTTCACGATCCAACTTTGTTTTTTCTTCTCTTTTTTTTTTTCAATTAAGCATTGCCTCTCCGTATCAACTCCGGAGGGCTACCATTGTGTCTTTCCAAAAGTAAATACAAGGTTTCCACCCAAAAGTTGCTATCCGATCTACCTATCGCATCTCCAGATCTTATTTCACCACCCCCCCATCCCCCCACTATGTAGTATGTACTAACACCCTCATCAGCCACATTGTTTTACCCGCTTGTTAGCTCGTTGACCGTCTTTCTGTGCAAAATACGGGGTCCTCTGTATGGGGCGCTCCTATCAAAAGTCCCACTGATAACTTTTCCTTGGTGGACACGCAGGTTCGATCGTACAATCACACGGCAAAGAACGTGGCTTGTCTGGGTGGCATTGCCAGCAGGTGACACAACTATCTTTTTTTGACCAAGCGTCCGCCAATAATGATCGTTCTCTCTTGAGTTTTGTCATCGGCCCACAAGGAATGAAATGACAGGCACCTGGGGCTGGTCCCATCCGCAGCTAGCTGCAGTCTGCAGACCAGTCGCTCAGGGAGACTGGGGGTCCTCTTAAATACCCGAAGCTTATTTGACAGTTTCGACACCGCTGCTTTGTCGTTGGTGCCAATGAAATTCTGAGCTTTGCATTTGTCACGAGCAATATAGAACGCGTTAATATTATAGGGTCTATTGAGGTTCGCACGCCAAGAGCATCTTCATGACCTGGTCCCACCGGTTCCCTTGTTTGAATTTGCCAGCTTTATTGCAGCATGGACTCGGAAGGTAGAGGGGTTCTCATGTGAATGTTGTTAAGCACACATCTTGCAGAGATCAGTATTCAAATATACATATGACAAGAGACTTTTTTTTTTTTCTCGCAAACAGTGTAGCCTCGGGCCTGCCTGGTTTTCTCTCGCCTCGATCGTTTTTGAGGCGGTAACTATTGCCGATCTTTGTAAATAGACTCGTTGCAGTCTTGCAGATCCGTACTGATCAAGCCATGCAACGAGGATTGTCGCACATGACACTGGACGCTGAGCTAACGCGGGTGCCGACAGGTAACCATCTACTTGGGCTGGTCAATGCGCACTCAGTTGACGAGTCAACAAAGAGAATAGAAGCAAAGCGGGTCAAGGAGAAATAGAAGCAACAGGAGCACAGTCCATGAATGCTTGATAGAATAACACCATGACACAGATGCTCCATGTGCAGTAGCAAGCTTGCATTGCAGCATGGATTCACAGTGGCTGGCGTATAGCTAGCTGCTGCCGGCCTGTCCGCTGTCATTTGCCTCCATCCCAGAGACTTCTCTCACACTGGCTACTGACTGGCTTGATCAAATCGGAAACATCCGATTGGGCTTAGAGTGGTGGCCTTACCCGGGAATCGGTAGAAACGCAGTGTCATTTTGAGCAAGTGAGTGATTAGGAAAGTGCCAATGTCGCCCAAGACATGTTGCATAAGCGTGCCACCAAAAAGCGGATACCCTTGCAGTATTGAGATTTCAAAGCTAGGACTTCTCCTGCGTCCCAAGTGCGATTGAGATTAATAGTTTCTCCATGTAACAGGGCTGTGGAAGGCCAAGCCTGAAGACTAATGGCGAGTCAAACGATCCCCTGTCAGAGTGCTAATGAGGACTTCTTCAGTGAGATCCAGTAGAAGCTGTCATTGGCGAGGAGTTTCAGCTAAGATAGACAAGCCCACCCCATCTAGATCGGACGGAGATCATGGGAACTCAATATTGGGACGTATTTGACAGATTTGGAGCACTAGTCAGAAGTTAGAGCGCGGGAACGTCACAAACTGTGTGTGTGTCTATCGTCGATCTAGTTGCGCTCACGTAACGCCACCCCCAGGGAAATTTTCTATTTCCCCTCCTGAAGAGGCACCAGTCATTCGTTCAATGATCTTATATGAGATCCAGGCAACCCCTCGTTTATTTAAATACCTAGGTCATTCTGCCACAGCAGTAGAGCCACTCACCGGGAAAAAGAGAGCAAGTGCGCCACAGAAAAGGAACAGACCACATTCATTTATCTCTCTCACCTGGGCACGAGTATCTCATCACGCACACCTCACCACGTTCAGTCCTTTTGCCCCTATTCTTTCTCTACAAACCGCACCAACCAGAAGACAACTAAATGACCATGATGGCCCCAAGTCACATCGCCTCTTTGGAAGGACGTCCTCATCATCATATTCATCATCCCGAAGTGATTCAACAGCCACGACGATTTGCTTGCGATCGCTGCCGGATGCAGAAGCTGCGATGCGAGAGGGACATCTGGAGACCGTCTCTTATGCCATGCAAGCGTTGCCGCAAAGCACGAATGAATTGCACGATCAGTTCCATGGATCGCCCTGTCAGTAAGAAGAAGTCGAAGGACAGGGCTCTTACTATCACGAGATCCCCGAAAACAGCCACAGGAAAGCGCCAGCTCCAGGGGGCAAACGGGAAGTCGCCAGGTCTCGATGTATCCGAACAGTCGCCCGTCGACACACCTGCCGGCTTCTACCCCGAAGCAATAACCGAAGGATTCAATGTGATAGGTGTCTCCAAGTTCGTCCCAGACATGATGCAACCAGATGAATGTTATCCGGTCAACGGTTCGTTTGAAGAGTATTCAGCACCGATATTCTCGGGACTGATAACACCTCCGTCAATGGAGAGTGAGCGCGAGCACCAGATATCACTAGAAACGTCGTCTTTCATGGTCCCCCAGCACAACAATTGGACACCCGTTAGTGATTCCCGGGGATCAGAAAGCTTTGAATGTGATGACCGTAAGCTTGTACTCTTTGTGTCAATTTACTCGGAGGTGTTGAGCAAAAGCTAAAATGTTATAATCCACTGCAGCATTCCCTTGCCTCGATGACAAAGAACAATGGTGGGACCAAGAAAACCTGCGAAGGCTGCTGGATATCAACATTCATCTATTGAACTGCCAGGGTCTAGTTACCCAAGAGCTTGCCATGCTAGGAAACATGGACGCGAATGTTGCTTTGAATAACCTCGAGTCTGCATCACAAAATGTGTTGCGCTATTCACAACAGTTTCTCGACGTGGTGAAAGTGTTTGTTCATGGTGATTTCGCACCAGTGGCAACCACACCAATCCCCGGGTCGATGGCAGCCAGTGTATTCATTCCTCCGTTACCAACCCCAAGTCAGTCCCGACGCCCTTCACACGCCCAACAAACAACAGTCCCGAAAGTTGAGCCAGGGTTGGTACAAGGATGCGATACTTCCATCCCCCCTCAGATTAGCCCCGTTGCTACCCATGTCTCGGCCTCCTTCTCCCAGTCATCCTGGCATGGAAACCAGTTCGAAGACGTCCAGGTATCTTTGATATTGGCCACTATCAACTGCTATACCTGTTTGGCTGGGAGTTACCACATCATATTCTCGTACCTCCTGCATGAGCTGATGGCCATCACGACTCCGGAACAACATCCTCAATCGTCGCCGACTTTCACAGGCTTTGCGGCCGCATTTGCTGCCACCTCTCAAGTTCCACAACCTGATCGAGACTCGCAGCTTCGAATGATTTTTCATAATTGCATAGGTATGCTGGCGCAGCTCGAGATGAGCCTGGGTCTGCCGGAGCAGCATTGTGTTGCTTCATGGGCGCTGCTATTTTCGTCGGCTGGACATCGTCGAGATGGGATTCTATCTGGCTCTGTTGCTGCAGTTCTTCTTGACACTCTCGTTGGTCAGAGATTCGGGCTGTGCGTGAACGGTTTGGCAACAGGCAAGAACTCAATGAAGGATATCATTTCGGCGATTAACCAGACATTCGAACCTGTTCAACCAGTCAGCCATGTCACGGTCACTACGATATAATCGTAACAAAAAAGCAAACCACGTACCAGTCAATCATTTTCGACTTTCTTTCTCTCTTTCTTTTCTTCGGAATGTACCGTCATTTGCTGTCATAGAGATGGATGTTTGCCATCTTTGTTTTTATTCATTTGTCTTCTTGTACTTTTCATAATATTTTCGGGCAACATCCAAAAACAAAGAAAAAGACCGCTATATAACTTGAAGCACAGGACTGTGCAGGGAACTGGCATTCGGGAAAAGGCGATGGAATGGGAATGGGAAGACAAAACCTTGGAAGGAATTGGGTGTGGGTATAGGAGTCCACTGGGATCGGAATGGTAATGAATATGAACAGGGCACGTACGCATGTATATGGATATGTTATGGTTATTGGGGTTGGATATGGTATTTGGCATGCATGCAGGCAGAGGCGTTTGATACGCATCACTTTTTCTTTTCTCCTTCTCACATTTTGAATTCTTCGAGCATGTTCTCGATTATTTTTCGAAGCTTCTGTGGATCAGATCAACAAAAAAAAGGGATGAGGCAAGATGTTTTAAATGCTTATTTTTGTTGGGCTTTTTTATGTACCATTATTGTTGAGCAAAACATGTACTTACCTAGCTACATTTATATACAAAACAATATCTAGAATAACAATGAACAGGTAATAATAATAAACTTTGAAGTGAATGCCCCTGTATCGGTAAAATAGATACAATCATTTCTATCACCAATTGTCAGTGTATACACCTCTACAACTAAGACAAATACAGGTGCAGACATCCTAGTACGTCCAATATGAGTAGTAATAGATCAATCAGTATTCAGTACGGAGTACAGAGCAGTGATGGATAACTAAGTTTTCAAACATTGCCTCGACCCTCGCTTCAAGGTATTTCTCAAATCACCTATGCTATGTATTACAACATACAATAGGTCACTATGCGGTACCTGTCTCATAAAACTGAGTCGCGTCAGTCAATAAACTGTGCAAATCCGCCGATTACCAAGGCATTGCATTTTAGAGTAAAAGTTTATCACGTACATCGTTTCTTTTCAGCAAGGGGGTTCAGAATAATAGGTTCCGGACGTTTTGGAAGGTTTGATTACCTCAACTACATATATGACAAGGATTTTCTTTGTTTGAGGCTAGGATTAAGAGCACGAGGGCATTTGATACATTACCAAGGTAGGTAGTAGGCAACAAAACCGGGCAATGGACAACATAAGGAGAATGTATGCGATGCCTGTAAGTACTTACGTAGCTAGTCGTTATGCTTTCTGTTTCAACGCATGACTTCTTTCAACGGAGAAGTCACATGTGTATAGAAAAACCTACAGTCCCCGGCAAATGTCAACATTCGACCGAGTCCATAGAATCCCAGAGAAGACGACGTGGGAATAAGCTAAGAACCGAAAGGGAATTTCTTTGCCACATTCCTCATTTTTGGAAAAAATAGAATCAGATGATCCCCCCACGTAACTATACAACTATATGATGGTGTACATCAATAGCCAAAGTCTAAGCACATCGAACTTGGACCACGAAACGAGTATGGCGCCAATGCAGACGTGTATACCGGGCCGAGTGACTAGTATTTGACATCGATGACATAACATGCTTCAATGGTTTCAAGGGACGCATGCATGCATATGACAGGCCTATCATATCGGTATAACTATTTCGAGTTCAGCTGTCTAGACACGCCATTGGCTGGTCAGATGTGACGAGTCCTATATATTTCCAAATAGTAACGGACTCTCTGGAAATAGCTTCTACACATCATAACGCAAATCAATACTTTCCATTTTCTTTTTGCTGAACACCAAGGAGTATTGGCTTACAAGCAGATCCTTGGAACCGATCGCTATGTCAATATGGATGTTTCGAGAGAAAGATAGTTGATTCTCGGGATTCCATTCTTCGTCCGAATCGAAGTCCCACTTGTATGTGTCACATTGCCACACTGGGGGCGCTTGACTACATGCATATGCATGCTGCAGCTATGTACATACCAGTTAAAGGGATGCGATGTGATGTGAAATCAAGAACTTTGTATGCCGAACTTTGCGGCCTGAGGCTTTCAAGACATCGCCGCTTTGATGCACATCACCAAGTTGCCAACTTGTTAAACGCACCGACGATTGATTCCTATCCTAATCGATGATGAAGCAGTAAGGTCTAATAGAATTACACGAATGCATTGAATGGGGTGGCTTTGGAATAAATTGATCGTTACTCATACGTTTTCGAAATGACAACGGAAAAAGATTAACCAGTTCACCACTAAAAAGAGTCCGCTTGATGGGGCTTTCTTATAATGGTCTGTATGCTTTCTGGGCGGCTTCCATTGCCTAAAATTTTCCAGGAAAATCTGCATTTCTTGTGTGTACTTCGTTCTGAACCCTCGCCCCATCCTTGTCGACTCACGCCGAAGCTCCTCGACGGATTGTGTTGCAAAGAGCACAATGTTCTGATAGCTTGCGAAATGATTACTAGAGGTCAGAAAACCTTCTTTTCCGCGCACAGGATTTGCTCTCGCATAGTTTTGACTTTCCCCGCAACCCTGATTGCCGATTGTTTCTAGTTTCCTGGACTTTAATTTCGTCGGTTGTCTTCTCGAAGCGTCCTCTTTGCTTCCAGTATCGAGAAGATAAACTTCGCGTCTTTTGAGCGAAGTATCCCATCTGTGACCGTTTTCATCTTCGCCGCTGTGAAATGGGGTTTGAACTGGTTCCTGTTCGCTGTCTACTCTATCTTCCCATTTGGAAGAAGATCCGATATGTTCTGAAGTAGAAGATTAAGTCGTGCCAATGAAGGTCGGCAGCAGTAAGAGTTAAGAGTACCAAGTCAATAAGCTCTAAAGAGTATGAATTGGTGTTCATTAACCTCGGATCCAGAGTCCAGCTCCTATGCTGGGACACTGTTGATGGTTTTGTATTTAAGCCTTGCGCTGGCAAAAAGGCTGTGCCAGTCCTCTGGATCGAAGGGGACGTGAAAGTCTGGCACCTTGAGGTTTGCTTTGGGGATATTTTCGATCTTGTCGACCTTTTCTGTCTGGCGGCAAGAGAGAGGATCGGCTCACTCGGTGTAGAAGTCGCCATGACCCCGGTTGCAGGGTTCACCCAACCCACCATTCTCATGTGTAGATGAACTGCAGATTGAGATAGTGGCAAGGTATTTGGATTTGCTAGATATATGTCTAGTCCTAGACGAACGGACAAAAGTGCAAAGACAGGCCCTTGATCAGTCGATTGATATCCTTGATTGGAATTTCCGCCGAGGATTTTCGGATTTTCGAAGGATAGGACTTTACTGACTGGACGCACTGTTTTAAAAGACTAATTAGTGCAAATACCTCTCGGTCAAGGCATTATAAACTTACTTCGTGCACGTAACGCAGTGTATAGGTTCTCCAAGACCTCGTATATCTCTTGGTCGTCCTTAGCTTCATTGATGTCATTGACGACATGCATGCAGCCCTCGGGCGGCAGATGATCAAGAAAGGCAGTCAACGAGTTCTGCGGTGTTGTCTTTGCCTTTCTCCCCAGGGCGTACTGTTATATTCCTGTCCGTGCCCTTTCTGAGTCACGGTCCTGCTGGTTTTCCGAACGATCTGTTCCTGAGAATCAGAAACGGGCAGTTGCTCTGGGAGTCATATGATGAAGTCTTGCTTCTCACTTGATCCTTGCGAGAATCTGCGTGCTATATTTATATTAGCTATCATTACTAAGTCTAGGGATCTGGTGAGAAATTTATACTTACCTGCATATTTCCATACGGTCAATAATCCTTCTCCGCGAAGTGCGTGGTGGTTAGCACAAAAAGGCAATGATTCCTGCTGAACGACCAAAAAACGCCTCCTTGATGGTGCGTTCTGGTAATGCGCTGCATATTGGTATCTTCCGAATAATATTCCGTTGTCACCTGCATACTAGAGAAACAGATCGAGATCTGCTTCGTCTTCTTCGTGTATGAGGAAACAAAGCATGAGGAGGGTGACAAAGGACGCACTCTGTGCCGCCTTGGAAGGTCCTGCTTACATCCTGAGCTAATCCTTTTCCAACTCCGACATTGAAGCTACCAGATCTGGCACCGCCTGGAGCGTAAGGCATGTCTTCTCGTGTGGCTGCGCGTAGAAGTGTGGGATAGTCCCTGGGTGGAGAGGAGGCAACAACGCCCGGGGCGTAATAGAGCTGGCAGGACCGTTGCCCTATCCGGAAGTTGCCCAGTCTGGCACGTCGGTACCGTGTAGGACGCCTGGCAACCTCCTACATCGGAGCCCATAGTCGATAAAGAAATGAAGCGCGTGAGTGACGAAATGCTGACTGAGAGATGGAGCCTATTGGGGGATGAGCTGTAGATTGAGCTTTCACTGACTGACTACCCTCATGACTCCAGATGGTTGCTCGAAGGTAGATATTTGTGAAATAAAAACCAGACCACTGATAGAGGATCTCAAAAAGTCATGAGGAGAAAGGAGAACGAAGGCATTCAGGCGGCATGGAAAGTTATCTGGGTAAGGTCTGTAGGAACCTCCATGATATTGAGAACTAGGCCAGTGAAGGCCTGCCTGTCCGTCTAAGTACATGTCAGTGGGACATTTACCTGCTATTTATCTTGCAAATGCTTCTTCCGGCACTTTCTCTAGCATTCCATGCCTCTCCAAGCCGTTTGTCAACATGCGGCCGTTTGCATGAAGCAGATTCTTTGTAGCGGGAAGCTCCAGGACCACCAGATCTCCAACAAGATCTGATATTGTTTATGCATGAAGTGCATGCATTTCAGAAGCTGCCAGCTTAAAGAAATGAAGTGGCTATTGCATCAAATACATTAGATAAAATTCACACAAAGCTTCGTTCCTGGGTTAAGAACACTTACTTAATTATACGTAACCTACGAGGTAGTTAAACCACCTGAATCGAAGAGACATTGACAAATTCGATTCCTATTCCAATCAAATATAATGAAGGGTATTACATGAACCTCAACAACTTGAAGAAAAAAGAAAAACGTATTTGTCTAATCCTAAACATTTGAAAAACACAACACACAGCAAAAGCGCAGAACATAAATCAGATTACCGCCCATGAATTTTCTCTTTTCCTCGCTCTTCGATTTCCTCGTCTCGTTGGAAAAGGAAAAATGAAAGAGGAAGAAGGCCAGTCAAACTAGAACAATAGCAAAGAAAAAAAGACGAGGAAAAGGACTTTACATACGTACATACATACATAACCGGCAACCTGTAACCGACCGAGTGTAGGCGGCCAGTCTGTCTGTCACCGATAGCGAGTGACAGTGGTTGTCGATTGATCGAGGAAAAGGTATGGTAGGTAGTAAGATGGCCGTACACAAGAGAGAAAAAAAACAATCGAACAAACTAATGCAGAATCGAAGATAAAAAAGAAGTCTTCGACGAGACGGATTATCGGAGTCACTCAGACAATAACAAAAATGAACGACCAGGAAAAAAAAAAAAAAACATCTTCCACCCACCCACCAATTCTATAATTTCGAATAAACCATTTTTTGTGTAGAGATTTTTCCCCTTTCCTTTTTTCACCGGATTGGAGATGGAGAGATAAAAAAAGACAACCCCATTAAAAAGAAAACGAGAGATGAAAGGAAAACGCATAATCAAACTGAAGAACAAACAAACACGCCCCATGTCTATTGATGATTTTGACGCCGGTTGAACCAACCCACCATCTCAAATGTACCATTCATGACGGAATGACGATGAAATTGAATGTAAAGAAAGGGAACCTTGTTGCGTTGCTGTTTACCGTGGCCGGCCGTATCGTATTTAATTTGAAGGTGTCGACAGTGAGAGGAAGGCGAAACGTGATGGTGACTTTCGTGCTCGAATCGGACGGACTTCGCGTACTGTGTATCCGAGAAATCCAAAGAAACCAAGAAGATGCGCACATCTCAACTCAATAGTTCTTCATCCTTCTAACGTATAAATAAAAAAATGAAACACCTCATAGCTCGTCTACACCTAACGAACGAACCTATTGTCTAGCGGGTTGAACGGAGCCTATATTCCAGTAGAAAGTCAATTTTAGGTAAAGAAAGAAAAAACATGTAAAAACTTCTCAAGTAGCAATAGCCTCTTGTGGATTGGTCTTTTCATTGTACGAGACTCCGCTGGGATTGCGCATACCGTCACCGCTCAAGCTTGTGGAAGCCAAGTAAAGGCCGTTCAATCCGCCATCATGGGGTCCGCCGGTCGTGGTCGGGTAGTATTTACGGTCCGCATCAACCTGTGTGTGGATAGGCTCGTGGCTGGGAGCCATCGACTGTGGGAAAACCGGGTTCATGTAGCCTTCTGGAGCACCAGGTTGGAACATGGTCGCCCAGTCGAGTTCTTGGTTGGGAGGCTGCTGTCCGGGCATAAGAGGACGCTTCGGATCGTGAATCATAGGAGGTTTAGCCTGTTCAAATGAATGACGGTCAATATTATTCAGATGGCCACCATGAGCTTCAGAACCAGAGTGGACAAGGTACGGGCTCTGCTTGTGAGCAGCCATCCAGGACGCTCTCTGATCTGCCGGAGCAGGACTGAACGCGTCGCCCATGGGAGCATTGTTCAGCCCGTGGACAGAGGACATCGAATATCCCAGAGGCTGCTGCTCCGTGAGGCCAGGGCGACCAGCCGGAGCCAGTCCGTGGCCATTCACGGGCGCTTCGCCATAAGTCGTACCCGCAATACCATTGGAAGGCGGGATGGAGTTACTGACTTCTTCCTGAAGGGGCTTTGCGGCATTGGCCGCTGCTTGGGACCGTTTCAAGTGCGCCTGAGGATGCGAGAGATGGCTCGCTCCTGTGGGGTTACCGCGGCGCAGGGAACACTTTTGGAAGTGTCGCTTCAAGATATCACTTCGAGAGAACGTGTCTTTGCAGAGCACACACATGTAAGGACGATCACCGGTGTCTATAACGCGTTAGTCATGAACAAAAACAAGTTTTAAACGTGTATCATGGGTCAAAACTTACGTCTCAAAAGGTGGCGCTTGAGATGCTTCGCGTGCAGATATGTCTTGGTACAGTGAGGGCAAGGGAACTTGCCATCGGCATCCTTGGCCGGAATTGTTGTGCTCTTCGCGCCTCCATTCACACCATTGGTGACTGCTGCGCGGCCTGGGACACTAGGGAGAATGCCTCGTCGACCCTGCGATCCCACCACTTGAGTGCGCGGGGGTTCCTTGCCAGGCATCGGAGCTAAGCCATTGGCAGCGGCCATTCCATCAGCGCTCGCCCAAATCGGACCTTTCCCTTCAGGATGACTGAAGGCACCAGAAGGCATTGTCGCATAGTCGGGACGTCGGTCGCGTGGCGGGGCAGGCGCGATGGGCTGCGGATAAGTCTGGGGCGCGGTGGTGGGGGGCAACAAGGTCTGAGGGGATTGGTAACCTTGCGGCGGCTGGCCTGGCTGACCAGGATGAGTAAGGAACGAGGTAGGAGGCAGACTGTTCACGGGAGTGTGAGGTCCAATGGGTGCGGCCGTCGCGTACACATCGTGGGCTGAAGTAGCCGGGTAACGCGACATGTCAGGGCGATATGGCTGACCCATGTATGGTGCCGGAGACTGGCTGTGATGAGGCTGCAGCGGTGGTAACGTATGGGGTTGAGACACCGGGTACTGGGTCTGCATGGGGTATTGCGGCATTGGCATGCTCGACAATGGAGCCGAGCCCTGGGGCAACGACGTCGAGGGAGGACGCGACGGGTGCTGCGAACGAGGATCCATGGCGACGGAGTTGGAGTTGGAGATGGAGATTGGAGAAAGTAAGAGGGGGAAAACGCGACCGCGAATTTCTTTCTTTTCTTTTTTTCTTCCTTCTGTTTGGTCTGTTTTCTCTTCCTTCACAATGCCTCAATGCTTATCCAAACAGGCGTTGTATTTTGCACAATGCCTTTTTTTTTTCTTTCTCGATAATTTTTTTTCTTTCCCGCAGCCTTTCTCGAAGCAAGACGCGTCAGTTGACAAAGTTGTGGACTGCAAAGCGAGCGACACAATGGGGGGGAGAACTCACCAGGAACACGAATTGAATAAAGATCGATCAAAGAACAAAAAAAATAAAAAATAGCAAGATCGACTCCACCGAGTTTGTAGGTAGAGTTAGTTGGTGGGAGGAGTAAGAGGAGGAGGTGGTGGGAGAGGGTAGAGTGGAGGAGCAAGAGGGTGGAAAGGGTAGCAAGGAACAAGCAGGAAAAATTGCTTGTCCGGGTAAGAGTGAGCGAGGGAAAGAGCAGAGGTCCCCACGGAAAGTGCGTGGGAGTGGGAACTTCTCTTTATCCGCGACCGGACAACGGCTCCACCAGCGCTGGCAGTGGGTCTTCTTGCTGGCCGCTGGCGATTTTCGCGTCAAGCCACGCGCGAAACGGACCAGGGTGCTTCTCTTTTTGAGATGCTGGGTAGAGATCGCTCTGCCGTGAACTAGACGCTCTGTCGTGATGATTGATCTCTGGACGTGGGCGTGGACTGCAAGAGGAATGGCGATGAAAGAAGGGGGATAGGAGAGAGTGAGAAGGTTTACGGGAGACAGCGAAGAAGAAAAGTAAACGGCTAGTCGTGGATTAAGTAAGCAGCAGGCCCTCGAGTGGCGGAGAAGACACGGATATATTCCGTAAGTATGTACGGAGCATGTAAGTGGTGAAGGAGGAAGGAGAAGAGAAGGTGAGAGAAGATAGAGAGAGAGATAGAGAGGGAAGGGGAACAGACCGAGATTTGGATTTGGAATTTCTTAGTCTTACTCTTTGGTCTTAATGTTAGTTAGTGTTCACTGGTCGATCGCAAAGCCCAAACTTTTTTTCCTTTCCTATTTTTTTTTCGGGAGGCGAAAAAGGGTTAACAGGGAAGAGGAATCACCCTATGACTGGTACCAACCCAACGACGTCTATGGCTGTGCACGTAGAACATAAAAAATACGTACGTACAATTGATTTGATTCGGTTGGGAACGGCGCATTCGGCAACGCAGCAATGCCGGGACAAGAGCCGAATTGGACGCTGACTTCCGCAGGCGTCCTTTTTTTCTCTGGTCCATACACCGTCTCTTGAGTCACGATATCATCGGTTGCTTTTAGTTTTTTTTACATGCTTGCTTGTTAATTGCAATTGTAATTGTTATCGTCACAAACAATCTGTCCATGGCTGCGAAAGTGATACATGGTGCATAGAGTTGTTGCGGCTTGCTCGCACAAGCAATTCCGACGATCAGCCGAGACGCAGGAATGATACGTCGCAATAAGCAATGCTGCCCGCCCATTCGCTGCTTAGCTAAGAGTGGCGCGATGTGGATGCCGCTGATTGGCCCAGCCTGCAAAAAAAGGGGGCAACCTTGGGAGCCGGGGCGTGTGCATAGCCGGGAAAGTGCGTGCAACTCTTTTTCACCTGAGTATTGTCTGTCTTGGGAATCTTTCGTACGCCTTACGCCCTTGAAGAGATTAAATATTTATCCTTTATCATCATATGCTTTATCAATTATTAAGGATTGCTTACTTGCGCGGTCCTTAATATCATGGTTAGTTGCAATACGTACTTGTTAATTATGGTGTTGCTATTTAATCTTACATACTTCACGATCCAGGCCAGCACTGCCATTTTCGTCCTGAAGTGCATTAGCCTGGGTTAGAGTCACCGGCTGATCGCTTTGTTTGTGTTTCTATCCGTCAAGCAATACGGAGTGTACGGAGTAAGCCTGGTCTTGGATTCACGAGTATGTATGTATGTACAATTGTACATCGAAGTGTAGTTGAAGATGGATCTTTCTGCACAAAGTGGGACGGGTCCAGGAACCCGGTCGGTCGGCTTTGCCATATCCACTTTGTCTTGCTATATGGACTCTGGCGAATTTAAGCATACTTTTGGTGTCGCTGGTTAGTAGCACTGACTTGCCTGAGGCTACCGACTTGCTGCAGATGGCCCACATGGCCGTTTATCTCTGATCAGGCATTCACGATTTAATACCGCCATTTATAAAAATCAATATAAAAAAATTAAATATGACACCATGGCATCATAATCATGTGATGTTTAACCATACACGCAAAATAGAAAACTCGAAAATAAGAACAGAGGCTAGGCATGCGCTACCAAGGCTAGGCATGTTATTGTTATACGCTTATACCGCCTCACTTGGCCAGCTGGTTTGCCGTTTACCGCCTGGTAAGTTTATACTGGTTATAGAAATAACAAAAATACCACGTAGGATGGGCAGATTCGCTGGATTTCGGTGGATGTAGCAGTCAGGTATTCGTGCGTGCGGTTGTGCGGCCTGAATACGTTGTTGGTACTTTAACTACTTTGTGTGTGTGTTGGCGGAATGTTCCGAGCTGTGTAATTGACCTTCCTGTTTGGACTAGACAGCACTCTCCGGAGTCCGTATGTACTCCGTGAATACACTGCGTAGAGTTAGGACAGTGTGTATAATTAATAATTCTGTAAAGTCACGATGTATTTTTCATTGGAAAACAAGCACAAAAATAAGACGAAAGGATCGGATCGGGTAGACGGAGCATGCGTCATGTGATTGCGCCATTTATTTCCGGGTCCAGGTAGCCACGCACTCTGTTTCTGGACACGGAATGCACACGGCAAGGATGTATGTATGCGATATGATATGATATGTGCTGCACATACTCGAATGGAGTAATGTACTGTAGTTGGATCTACGTACTCCTTTGTACTCCATAGCCATCGTTCATTGTTCACCCGAATCTTGATCATACAGTAGCAGGATCATAGATAGACCCATCGCTCCCGCAATGGAGAACACCAGAGCTTCCTGAAGGCTTCTCCCGCTTCCATTGTGGACCTTCCGCATATCCACATACAAGTTTATATTCTATATGAGCTTGACGGTTCGCCGTTCAACACATGAGTACAAAGTGACACGCTGATACAGAGTACAACAATAATAGAGACTTTTAGCAAACGGCCCCCATGGCAAGGTTCTAGGAAGGCCTTCCGAGTGTAGTTTGGCGGCCATGAACTAGTAAATCTGGTAGAAAATAATTGAGCTAAGCCTAATATAGAAGTACCCACACCTTATAAATATGCCTCATTATCATCAACACTAAAAAACATCAATATTAAAATACATCAATTAGGTGCTTTTATATAAAGCTTTCTATACATTAATATATAGCCCCCGCGGTTTAATGGTCAGGGTATCGCTATCTCTATTAATATATAGATGATGACGTATCAAGCTTAACTAATTTCTAAGATGAAATAAAAGAACAACGATCTAATATATATTAATATAAATAAGGGCTTATTTTTTTATATTTAGGAATTCTACAGGGCCTTATTTTTAGCTGTATATATATTAAAACATAAAAAAATTAGCTTTAGTAAAAGGGGGACCTGAACCAGCATTCTATAATAATTAAAATTGATTGATAAGGTCTAGTTGATAAGATATTATTAAATATAAATAACAAGGAGAATGTTTTATTCTTAGCTCTAATCTTTCGCACATAATAATAATATTAATACCTTACTATTGCTTCAATTCTATTTTAAATTAAAGTGGATAAAAAGGACTATATTCCTTAGAAAAAACAATATTTATTATTCTATTTTAATATTAATTTACTTAATAATATATATATTAAAAACTATTTTTGGTAAAATCTTATTACTATATTATTATAGGTAAAAATTAACTATCTAAATAGCTTTAAATATGCTAAATTTAATATATTAATATATCTTTTTAATATAGAGCAAGTTAAATATAGAAATTATATATAATTAATACTAGAATAGATATTTACTGTTTTACTTACAAGATTATTCTATTCTTAAAAGCTTTATAATTTAGAGCTATTTTTTAAATATTCCAGTAATTAGATCTTAATTATTTTTAATAATATACTTATATACTTATATAGCTATTATAAGATATATCTTGAATAGCATTTATAATTAATATTTAAATATTATAAAAACTATTATTTATAGATAGCAGAAGTAATAGATACAATACCTAGTATATAGGGCTTTATAGATAGCATTTTTCATTCTTTTTATTAGCTTTTAGAGAATTAGTAATTCTTTTACTCAGGCTATAAGAAGCTTTATAAAATAAAATTTTAAAGAGTAATTACTCCAGATAAATTATTATTATTATTATTTAATCTATTTAAAGATAAGATTAATGATGCTAATATTTTTACAATTACAAGAATAGGAGAAAGATTATTAGCTTTTAATCTAAATCTAAAAATAAAGCTCTTTTTACTAGATGATATTACTTATAATAGCTTTTCTAAAATAATTACTCTATAGAAAATAATATTACCACTATCTTTAGTAGAAAATACCTTCAATAAATAGATCTCTAATAATTATATATCAATAAAGCAATTCTTTAGATTTATATAGTAATATTAGCACTCTAATATATATAATTTAGAATTTAAGCCTCTCTTGTAACGGCACGCTCCATGGCCGGGTTTACGGCAGCCTCAGGCAGAAGTCACGTGCACGGGTCATGGGGTAAGGCAATGTTGACGGGAAGCCCTAGATATTAAGAGTAAATAGGATTCATTATTATCTGTTTAATTAGGTACTACAGGGGGGCATATAAAATATTAATAATATATAAAAAGTTTTATCTTTTTTTTTTTTCTCTCTTATGCTATTTATTCTTTATTATTTAATATTTAAATAGGAATTAATTCTATTTAATTTAGCTGCTATAATATAATAAATAGCATCATCATTTCTACTTATTTTCTTTATATATTAATATAGCTAGCTGTTATGTAGTGAAAAGCTTTAATTAAATAAAAATTTTTTTTTATACTATTTTTATTAAAATCTATTCTCTTTTTATATTTATAACTTACTATTTTAATATCTATATAATTAATGCGTTAAGTAAGGATTTAAATTAATAAAAAACCTTTCTTATTCCTACTTCTTAGGACTATCTTTGGAAAGTAGATAAGATAGTTAATAATATTATAAAAAAGTTTAAAGCAAATAAGAAATCTACTAAGACTAATAAAAAGAATACTAAAAGTATCTAGATTAATAAGAAGAAAATTTTTATTAATAATAATAATTTAGAAGAGCAAGCCTATTATCTTATTATTAATATTTATAATTTCCTAAAGAAATTAATAACTCATAAATAGAGCCCTAAGAAAGCTACTAAGAAGATAGAACTAATCTATTAGAGGTTTATAAGGAAGTTTAATAAGAATCTTAAGAAGCTCTTCTTCTAGCTAGTTAGATGTTTATAGACTATTTAGGCTGTAGTCAATGAGTATATTAACTAGACTAAGGAGTGTTAACTTGAGTTTAAGTAATAGATATATAATCTCTAAAAGTAGATTAATATTAAGAATAAGATAATCTAGGATCTAGTTAATAAGTATAATAAATTCTAGAATATACTTATTTATATAATAGTAAATTAATAAAATTAGAATTTAGGATTAGATTTTTTCTCTAAAAAGTAGTATTCTACTAAACTACTTAATAGATTTTCTTTAATTAATAAAAAAGATTCTAAATATAAATCCTAGAAAATTAATATTACTAGTAAATTAAAGGCTAATATTAATTACTATAAATTATCTAAGGTATATATAGCCTATATTAATAAAATAATATAAGATAAAATTAATAATTATCTTCTTATATATATATATAAGAATTTAGTTAATCTTTACTAAGATTTAGATAATATAATTGTATATTTTAATACTATTTATTTTAATATAAATTTAGAAATAAATATTAAAGCTAATTTTAAGGATCTTATCTAAGACATAATATAATTCTAAATTTTTCTAATAAAATTCTAGCTATTAGCTTAGGATTCTAATCTTAATATTAAAAAGTATAAAAAAGAGCTATATAATAAGCTTAATAATAATATTAAGTATATAATGCTCTATAAGATTAATAATAAGGCACTAATTTATACTATTTTTATTACTAAGTGTACTACTAAAGTAAATTATTTAAAGTAAATTGTGTGTGAGAAATATATTTAGAATTAATATTATAAAAAAAATTAAGAAAAATATAATAGATATAAAAAAAATAATAATAAGAGTAGTAGTACTCTTAAAGATTAAAATATTAAGAAGGATTATCCTAAGTTTAATTAGATATTATATAATAAAAATAAATACTTTTATTATAAGTAATCTAGGTATCTAAGTTATAACTATCTACTTATTTTTAAGGCTAAGATAGATTTTAAGGCTCTTAAAAAAAAGAATAATCTAATAAAAAAGATAAAAGAGTTAGTCTAAGAGAAGTTTTTAATTTAGATAGATATAAAATTAATTAAGAACTATTAGATTTATTATAATTATTAAGAAATAGAAGAAATAGTTTTATTATATTTATTTAATTAAAAAAAAATCAACTCTTAATATATATTAGATTATTAGCTGACTTAAAAGCAGACACTTTTATTTTTATAGATATAAAACTTGCTATATTACTAATAGAATATTTTAATATTAAATTAAAAAGGCTGCTGGTAGTATATAAGATAGTAGAATATAATAGTTAGAATAAAGAGTTAATTATTTATACTATTATCTTAATATTTATTATTAATAGTAGATAATAATTAGATATCTCTTTCCTAATCATTAATTTAGACTAATATAATATTATCCTAGGATAGATATAGTATACTAGATATAAAGTGTGTCGGAAACTTCGGTCTATCACCATCAGAGTATAGCTAGGATGCTCTTAACAAACAAAGTTAAAAGGCTTCTGATATATAAAAGGCTTCTAAAAGCTAAGACTTATTCAAAAAAGTAAAACTAAATCCTAATTAATAAAAGATTATATACTCAAGATTTATAGTTAATTTAAAATAATAAACTAAAACTAAATATATAATAAATAAATATCCTTATATATTTAATCCTCAACAAAGAAATTATAAAGTTTCTTTATTAAATTAATATAAAGAATATAAAAATTCTTTAATTTCTCTATTCTAACATAACACTCTCTAATAATAACTATATTATCTTTAATTACTTACTAAACAATCACTATTATAGCCCTATTTTAACTCTACTTTTAATACTAATTATATATATAGAATATATCTAAATATTTAATTTCCTTTACACTAATCATAGAATAATTAAATAAATAGCACTAGCTACTTTATTTATTAACTATAATATTCTAATTCTTCTAATAATCCTCTTTTCTAAAGGCTAGCATTCCAACAGCTCAATAAATAGCATAGAGTCCCTATATTATAGGTGAATTATTTCTTTATTCAAAAATATTTAATATTATAGTACTAAACTAACTATATCTTTATACAAAAACATCAACAAAAACAATCTTCGCAAACATATCAAACAGTCCAATGTTATTCTCATAATTCCTTATCTTTATTGTTTCTAGTAAGATAAGAAGTACATTAAATTAGAAATCTTAAAGCATTATAACAAGTATATTTATAATAGTTAGTATAAGTATATTAAGATAGCTTCATCTAATCTTATATAAAAGAAGTTAATTTTAGTATAAAAAAATTAGATAAAGATAAGAAGATAGTTCTTATAAAGTTTTTTTATTTATAGAAGTAGTAGAGGCTTCTTTAAAAATATATTAGTGAGTTTATCCAAATAGATATAAAAAATATTAAGAAATTAGAGAGATTAAAAAAAAAAAGAGAAAAAATAAAAGATAATAAAAAAAGTAAAATATATAAAATAAAAGAAAATAAGAAAAATATTAAAAGAATAATAATAATTAATTACTATTATACTTAATAATCTTATAGTTAATAATCTAAATAAAATCAACTTTTCTTTATTCTTGCTTCCTAGCTAGTTATTATTTAATACTCTTAAATCTTATCCTAGCAGTTCAAATTTCTAACTAGTTCCTATAAATTATTTTTAGATCTATATCCTTCCCATCTTATAAGATAGTAGGATTCTTTATATTCTAATTTTTAGTCTAGTATCCTTTTAATTTTATATTCCATATTATTTACTTTATTATTAATATTTTCTAGATTTTTAATTAGTTTAAGTAATGAGATATAAAATATTAAATATATCTATATTCTAGTAGATAATTAAAATTAATAATTATCATTTTTAAGTATTTTTACAATTTTAAATAGTCTATATTTAACAGTATTAAATTTATTACTTAATTATTTACTTTTAATATTAAATTTTTTAGATCCTAATATTTATTATAAGAGGTAAATTCTTTCTCTCTTTTTAAGAATAAATATATTCTTATACTTTCTATTATAATATCCTTTTATTCTCTTTTCTATCTAGGTAATATTCTTAGCAATTATACTATATATTTATTATATATACAGTGCTTATAGAATTACTTTATTAGATCTTTTTTTAGTAAATAATATAGTTTATATTATTCTTAGATATTTTTCTAGATTTATAAAATATAATACTTCTCCTATAAAAGCATTCTTTATATTATTAAGTATAAACTATATTAATAATAATATCTCTATCTAATTATCTTAATTCCAATCTAGATAATATTATAAATATTATTTAATTATTTATATTATTCTTTTAGTTTATTTATTAGTTTGTTAGTAATTTAATATAAATAATTAATAATCAATTCCATATACTTTTGTAATTATTTTCTAAAATTTTAATATAAAAAGCTTATCTCTATTAGAAATAATTTCCTTTAGTAATTTAATCCATATAAATACTTATTATAATATAAGTATTATATATTATTATACTATAAGATTCTTTAGCACTAGTTTAATAATAATATATTTTATAAGTTAATTAATATTTACTATAATATTAATATACTTGATTCCTATAATTAGATCTTTCAATTCTAGTAATCTTTATATAAAATTAACTATCATACTTTCCTATACAAGATTTAATATCTTAGGTATTTACATTTTTCTATATAATTAGTAATTAATTAGTTTATTCTAATTATAGCTATTACATTAGTTAATATATATTATAACCTTTTATCTTATTTATAGGAAGTAATATTATTATTATATTTTCTTAATAGTTTATTTAATTCCCTAATATCCTTGGTACAGGAGGTTATAATATTCTTATATAATTTTATTAACTATAGTTATAGATATAAGTATAGAGCTATTCTATATTATAAATCTTTAATCTTATATAACTTTACTGCTCTATACTATAGTTATAATTATTTTATCTTTTATTATTATAGTTTATAGTTATTAATAGAATTCTAGTTTTTTAATAGTAATTATTATTACTAGTATTGTATTAGAATTATATTATAATCCATCTTTATATTCTATTAATAGATTTATCTTTAGTTATTTAATTTTAATAACATAATTTAGTTATTAGCTTAATATATTAGCTATAACATTTTCTTTTCTTTTGATGTATTTAATTCAGAAATTAAACTTAGCTAGCTTTTTAACCTATCTAATTTATTATCTAATTAACTCCTTGGTTATTATAAAATACTTAAGATTAAGATAATTATTTTATACTATAATCTTATATTTTACTTCTTCAAAATAATATCATTATTCATTAAATACAACTACTATTACTAATAATTCTTAATTGTGCATATCGTAATTTCATTCTGTGTTAGTAAATTACCTTAAATAGAAAGCAATTAGTATAAACTTTCTATCTTTTTATTACTTAAATATAATTCCTAATCTATTTCCTAATATATCTAGTATAATAACTATTAATAATTCATAGTTAAATAGAATAAATATTAATAATTCTTTTACTAATTTCTTAATAGCTTTAAAAGTTTTTACTTATTAATCATCCCATAGAAACTCTATTTCTTTTTATAATAATTCTATTATTAGTCAAGCTATTTTCAAATAATTTATAAAATAGTATCAAATATAACTATTAACTCCTAAAAATCCTTATATATTCTTAATATTATTTAGTATTAGCTAATTAAGGATTATATTTATTTTTTTTAATTATATCTTTAATCCTTCTAGCATATAGATTATATTTAGATAATTAATTATAATTATATTAAACTTATACTTCTTTATTTTAAAAATTAGTTCTACTTTTATAAAGATTTCTATTACTTATTTTATATACCTATTATATTCTTTAAAATTCTTTAAGAATATAATAATATTATTAAAGTAAATAGTAATAAAAATATTTAAGTACTTCTATAAAATATAAATTATAAACTAAATAAATTATATAGATAAGTTCTTAAGTCTTATTAGTATAACTAGCTATTTAAATAATTCTTTATTTATTAGAAATATAATTTTCTAGATATCTCCTTTAAATATTCTTAAGTTATAATAACCTTATTAAATATTAAAAATAGTTATAATTTTTACTCTCTATAAAAAATCTCTTTTTTACTCTTAATAAAATACCTTATTTGCATCCTTAATCATTTTATTATTAAGAAGTTAGTAGTTAATAACTATTCTCTTTATCTTGTCTTTCTTATTAATATATATATCTCTAGCTAAAGCTTCTTTATGGCCTAGATATATATATACTGTTTTATTAAATTCATTCATAAACTTGTCTTAGATTTATAGCTTAATAAATAATTATTATTATTATTTAACTAATAATAGTTTAAATCTAGGCTTTAAGTTAATCTATATTTTAAATTCTTCTAAGTATTATAGTAGTTAGTATTTTTTTTTTACAAATAGCTTAATATATTAGTAGTATTTTTTTAATAGTTTTATTAGAACTTTTTTAAATTTAGCTTTATATTTTTCTTTTAATTTTCTTTATATTTTATTAAATTCCTTAGTAGTCTATTTTATAAATTTATTAATTTTTTCTTTATATAATTCTATTAGTTATTTCTATAAATTTATTTTTTATTCTTAGAAATTCTTCCTTAATTTATGCAACTAATTCTATCACTTAACATTTTCTTATCTTATTTTATAGCTAGTAACTTACTTTATCTTTAATAATTCTAATTTATCTAAATTAGCTTACTCTAATCTTAACTTTTCTATTAGAAGATTATTCCCTAATTCTTCCTATAAAGTAACAATCTAATTTAGTTAATATTTCTCTAGCTTTATATATAGGATAGTATTATTAATTAATATAGTTCCTATCATCTAATTAATTATAGGATTCTGTTCTTATAGCTACTTTATTCTAAATATAGTATCAAACATATTAATAGATATAATATCAAAGGTTAAAGTTATAATATATAGTCCTAACTTTAGTAGTACTAAATCAGTTTATAATTATTATCCCTAAACAATAGGTTTTTTAATTACTCTAATAATTATCATATCTTTTTCTATTTCATATTAAGATAGTTACAACTCTATAACTATTTATTAGCTAATATAATTATCTATTACTCCTAAGTCTAATAATACTCTAATTCTCTTTTCTTAGATTTCTATAATAATAATAATTATCTCATATTTCTAGTTAATCATTATCATAATCAATTGCGACTGGTATTATTATATATATCACCTCATTAACTCAAAGTATCTTTTAATCATACTTTCATCTAATTCATCATGATACTAGTAATTTTCTATTTTGCATACCCATAATAGTAGTATTAAATATTTAAAATATCTACTTTCTTCATACACACATCCATACTCTTAATTTCCTATAAAGCATTCATATCTAAGTTCTTATACCTTTCTTAATATCTTTAAATACCATTAATTAATTTTCTTGCTTAGTAAATATATATTACATCTATCATCATAACAAGTAATCCAGTGTACTTTTTAATACAAACATTCTCCAAGATTCAGATAATTAACACAGATATAATTACTAATATATCCTAACTAGCCATTACATAGTCAGTGTCCTTTAAACATTAAGATTCATTCATAAATTTTAGCAAAATATCTATTGATATTATTATACTATAAACATTTATAGTGTGTCCAAATATTATAATATTTATATATTACTATATAATTTTTCTATATATTATATATCTCTTCCCAGTAGATTGCCCTTACTAGTATATAATCATATAAATTATTACTTAATCTCTTTTTCTTTACCTCTTTTAGATCTTCTAATTATAAGGGGTATTATTCCCTCTTAATATTTTAATATTGTTTAATTTTAAATACTTATCTAATATTTTCTTTAATCTATTCTTCTTTTTCTTTACTAATAGATTCTCCTAGCTCTATTTCATCTAGTATTCTCTTGACTTTAGCATAAGGATCTAGCAGGATTTCTATTAATTCTTAATTCAGATCCTCACAACTTATTACTATTTTATTATCATCCTAGAACACTAATTGAGTATAAAACAACTTAATTATTAAGAAATTTTTATAACTAGTCTCACTACTACTATCTTCTAAGTCTTCGGGTATGTCTCTAGATAAAGATTTATATTTATTATCACACAATCTATTTCTTAGAGACTTGTGATCGTCACCACACAGTAATGCTAGTATATTATTATATACATTCTATATATCTTTATTTACTACTTTAATACTCACCATATCAATCATTTTTCTAGTTCTTATATTTCTTACTACTCACTATAGACTAAATCATTTATTAATTTATTCTTAAATCTATTTTGCTTTATATTCTTCTAAGAGTTTATCCTCAATATTTATTTTATTAATACTACTTTTATCCAGGATTATTATCTGGATAGCTATTACTATAAATTATCATTAGTTAATTATTCTATTAGCTTTCTTCTTCTTATTATATTTATTAATAAAATATCCTAATTTTCCATAGTTAAAATAAGCTTTCTTTTTAATTAATCTTTCTTTTTCTTCTTTTATAAAAGTAATATTTATTTATATAATAATATCACCATCTTAATCTCTCATTCATCTCTAAGAGGTATTACTTCTATTTAGATTATTTCTTATTCTTTATCCTCCTTATTCCATCTATCAAATATAGATAGTTAAATTAATTTAAAAAGCCACTTTTATTATTACTTAAAGCATTCCTAATCATAGAATTATTATAGAGATACAGTCCTTTATATTGTCTTTTAAGTTATCATAAAACTAATCTCATAATCCTTAATCATTCTATCTTAAGTTGCTAGATACCTACAAGAATCTAGAAATATAATCACCAACAGATCCAAATTGTCGTACACCTCAGATTCAATTAATTGCGCTTAATTCCTCATTAACAGTGCCCCAGAGTTAATTCAGTCTAGCTTCAAAATAAATATAGCTAGAGAATATTATAATCATCTTAGGATCTTATTACTCATTATTGCTATTATATTAATCAATAATATATAATATAAACCAGCTCATAGCTTCTCCATTAAGGAAACTTAATACCACTAAAACCCTATCTAATTCATATATAATTTATTCATTATTGTGTAAGAAGTAAAGTCAGATTTAAGTAAGAAAGATCTTTAAAGTTTTATAATCTCCTTTAAATAAAGTCATATTTCTAATCTTAATCTTTTATAGTACTATAATAGATTAATTTATAGCATCTACTTTAAGTTCTTTAACTTATTATCTTAGAGCAGTCTAATTTTCATCAATCTTCTTACTTCCTATCTAAGTAGATGAAGTCTAAATTTAAATATTTAATAGTACTAGTATAGTATTATTCTAAGAAGTTCAAGGAGTTACTATCTTAATAAAACTTCTCTTTTATAATAAAAATTTTAAATTATTAAAAACTTTAGTCTATTATTATTAGAATATAGCTAGGATACTCTTAATAAATAAAATTAAAAAATTTTTAATATATAAAAAGCTTCTAAAAGCTAAGACTCATTTAAAAAGGTAAAATTAAATCCTAATTAATAAAAGATTATATACTTAAGATTTATAGTTAATTTAAGACAGTAAATTAAAACTAAATATATAATAAATAAACATCCTTATATATCTAATCCTCAATAAAGAAGTTATAAAGTTTCTTTATTAAGTTAATATAAAGAATATAAAAATCCTCTAATTTCTTTATTCTAATATAGCACTTTTTAATAATAGCTATATTATTCCTAATTGCTCACTAAGCAGTCACTACTATAGCCCTACTTTGACTTTACTTTTAATGCCAATCATATACATAAAATATACCTAAGTACTTGATTTCCTTTACACCAATCATAGGATAATTAGGTAAGTAGCGCCAGCTACTTTATCTATTGGCTGTGACGTTCTGATTCTTCTGACAAAGTGCTACTTAATTATATAAACTAATAGATTATTTAGCCTAATAAGTAAAGCCTAGAAAATAAATTGATTATTAAATATAGTATATTAGTACTTAAAAGAATATTAAAGTATTCTACTGTTAATCTTTAATATTAAAAGGATATAGATTGAAGGGACTATCTCCTAAAAAGAGAAGATTATAGAAGGGCTACTAGGAAAATATTTATTAAAGTAGAATCCTTCTTTAAATAGCTATATAAGAAAATAGTATCTAGAAGTAAGAAACTCTTGAAAGAGTATTCTATAGTTATAGAAAGAAATAATACTAATATATAAGAATATTATAATAATACTAAAAATAAGCTACTAGTTATCCTTAATAATATCACTAATTAACTAGAATTTGTTGAGAGGGAAGTAATAAAAAAGTAAAATCTAGTATAATAATTAATAATAATTCTTACTTAATCCTGGAGCTTTATCTAGATTATAAGAAATAGAAGGGATATTTAAAAGAAAATCACTTAGTCTAAGGATTTAAATATAATAGAATGCTAGCTTAAGAATGCTTTTATTAATTTTAGTAAGAATTAATTAGATAATAAATAAGAACTATATAAAACTTAAAAGAAGATGGCTAAGAAATAGAGTTAATAAGATATAAAGAAGCTTATAAAAGAATTTTATTAATATTATTAATAATCTCTATAAGTCTTTCTAATTAGTATTAATATTATTAGTGCAGCTAGCTTTAAAAGACTACTATAAAGTAAAAGAGATAAAACCTTTATAATTAGTCTTAATAATATTGAGAAAGTTTTAGAGTATAAATAGAAGCTAGATAACCATTAGAAGTTAAATTTAAAAAAGATTAAAGCTAAGCTACTAAAAAAATTTTATAATTTAATAGATATTTTTCTTAAATCTAAGTTAGATAAATTACCTCTTTATTATTCTTATAATTATAAGATTAAATTACTTCAAAAGAGGGACCTAAGATATTTATTATTCTACTATATAATTATAAATTAATTTAAAGCAATATAAAAGTATATTCTTAATAACTTAGTAAAGAGATTTATTATTTTAAGTAATATGCTTTTTATCTTACTAATTCTTATAGCTACTAAGAAGAATAGAAATTAGAAATTCTATATTAATTTCTAAAAACTAAATATTCTAAGTAAAAAGAATCAATATCTATTATTTCTTATTAATAAGATTTTTAAAAAAATTAATAAAATAAAGATCTTTATTAAACTTGATATATAGTAAAGCTTTTATTAAATTTATATATATCTAGAGTTAGAGGATCTAATAATATTTTAGTATTAATATAAGATATTTAAATATAAGATAATACTCTTTAGGTTAATTAATAGGCTAGCCACTTTCTAAAGACTTATTAATAATATTTTAATATTATTCCTAGATAAATTTATTATTATTTTTATAGATAATTTATTTATTTACAGCTTAGATCTACTAGAGTATAAAGATTATATAAGATAAGTATTTAAATATTTATGTAAGTATAACCTTTAAGTCTTAATTAAGAAGTATAAGTTTAAAATGATAAAAGTTAAGTATTTAGACTTTATTATCTTATTAAATAGGATCAAGATAGACCCTAAGAAGATAAAAATTATTATTAGATAAGAAATGCTAATAATTATTAAGAGTATATAATTATTCTTAAAATTTTATAATTTTTATTATTATTTTATAAAAGCATATAACTGAATAGCAAAGGTACTTTTTTAATTATTATGAGCTAATATTCTCTTTAGATAGGATTATAGCTATTAAGAGATTTTTAATAAGTTAAAGCAGAGTCTTATTTAAATACTAGTATTATATTATTATTAATCTTATTTACTAATATACATTAAGACTAATATTTTAGATAATATTATTACTAGAATCTTCTTCTAGTAATAAGAGAAGGATAAGTTATAATATCTAGTAGTCTTCTTTTTTAAGATTATAGTACTAGCTGAGTATAACTATAATATTTATAATAAGGAAATGCTGGCTATAATTTATATTATAGAGAAATAGTGACCTAAACTAATCAGGCTGAATTAAGAAGATTATTTTAAGATTTTATCTAACTATTAAGCTTTAGAGTATTTTATAATAAAGAAGTAATTTAATACTAGATAAGTTTATTAATATGAATTATTAATAGATTATTATTTTATTTTAAAATACTAATCTGGTAAGTAAAATATACTAGCTAACATTTTAACCTAAAAAGAGAGTGGCATAGTTAAAAATTTTAATTATAAGGATTAGATTATGCTCTTTATTAAGATATTAAATCCTAAGATTATAGAGGAGATGACTTTAATTATTATTAGTATAATAAATAAAGAGTTAGATGTGGTCTTTTATATTATAAAGGTAAACTTAGAATAATTAGATATTAAATCTCTAAGAGAATAAGCGCGGAGTAGAGAGAATAATTAGAAGTTTAATAAAGGATATCTCTTCTTTAAAGACTGTTTCTATATTTTAGAGGAAACTAATTTATAAGCAAGACTTTTGGATAAGATTCACTAATAAGCTTTAACTACTTATCCTAGCTGGATAAAGACAAAGTAATTAGTTAAAGAGTATTACTACTAGGAAATATGATTTATAGATGTGGAGTGCTATATTAATTACTATATAGTATAAGCATAAAATACCAACTGGCCAGAGAAAAGCACCAACTGGCTAACGCACCAACTGGCCGAGGTTTATCCGATGATTATCCGGATTTTACCCGGAGTTAAGCCGCAAAAAAGCTGAAATTTAGTAAATATAATAAAAATTACATAATAATAAGCCAAAATTTAACTAAAATATGGAACTATAACATCATAAAATAGCAAAAATGGCAAAATTTGCGAAAATTTACGTAAAAAAACCGATAAAGAACTGAACTAGAATCTAATAGAGCCTAATAAAAGTCTATAAATAAGGTCATGATCCCCTTATAATAGAGATTTATATAGATAAGCAATCAGACTTTGATCAACCTACTTTCTTACTTTACTCTCCTTCTTTATACCTTTTCTTCTCTGATTATTATAACCTGCTTACAGGTTATAAGTCTAGAATTTCTTATTCTTTATTAAGAACTTCTATCTTCTTTCTTTCTATATACTTTATATACATTTTCTAAATTCTTCTATTACTCTTTTTAAAAAATATCTTCTACCAGCAAAATTCAAATTGATCTATTGATTGGATTAGAAAACTATATTGATTAAGTACTCAGAATAAAGGTACTTTTAATAAAAGATAACCTTATTAAGCTAATTAATAAGGAAAAGTTTATAATTAATACTAAAAACCTTAAAGTATTTGCAAATATTCATTTACTCTATGCAAAAGGACCTTTACTTTATATTAAAAATTACAAAACAGCTTACAAAGCATGACAGACCCTTAAAGAATTATATAATCTTAAAGAATTTATTATAGAGTTTTTAACTCTAAAAGAATTTTTTGATTACAAATTAGAAAATTTTCAAACTATAAAAGAATATTTATATTAAATAAAAATATTATTAGATGATTTATCATCTAGAAATATTAGTGTTAACAATCAGATTAAAATTGTATAGGTTTTATTCTATTTAAGTAAAGAATATAAATATTTTATATAAAATATTATTTAAGCCTTTAGAAAAGATTTTAATACTTATAATTTTAATTCCTTATATATAAATCTTATTAATGAAGCCAAAGGAAAAACTATAGATGAAATATATTCTGTTAAAATTAAGAGCAAAAATCATTACAAAAAACAAGTGGGATTATTCATTATAAAACTCCATTTTATACAAAAGAACCAAATGGATTAATAGAAAGAATAAACCTTACTTTACTAAATAAAGTAAGAAGCTTTTTATTTAAATCTAAAAATAATAAAAATCTATGGGGAGAGGCTTTATTAACAGCTACTTATACATATAATAGAACACCTCATAAAGCTTTAAATTATAAAACTCCATATGAAATATATTATAAGAAAACTTTAAATATTAAAGATTATAATTATATTAAAACCTAGGGTTCTATTGTTTATTATCATACTAATAAAGAATTAAAGAAATTAGATCCTAGAAAAAGAAAAGCTATATTAGTTAGATTTAGTGATTATAATCATTACAAGATCTATAATATTAAAAATAAAAAGACTCTATGGTCTAAATATGTTAAAATAATAGAAGGAAAATTTCTATATAATTATATCAATAATAAAAATATTATTCTTAATAAAATTAATAATAAAAGAAATAATAATGATATTATAATTAATAATAAAAGAAATAATAATGATATTATAATTAATAATAAAAGAAATAATAATGATATTATAATTAATAATAATAATAAAAGAATTAAGACTAACATTAACCTTAATAAAGAAGAAAATACTATTAATAAAAAGAATTTAAATAACAAAATAGCCTAAATTCCAAAAAATAATTTTGAAATAAGGGTTCTAAAATTTAAAGATACTATAAATAAAATATATGACATTAATAAAATAAATAAAGAATTTATTTATAATATTAAAAATACTACTATAAATATTTATATAAAAACTATTTAATATAATAAATATATTAAACAAATTTTAAATATAAATAGTATAAAAGAATCTAATAATTTTAAATAAGTAATGATATTAGATAAAAAAGATGAATAATATAAAGCCTGTTTAGAAGAAAATAAAGAATTATTATTATAAAATACTTTTGAAATAATAGATATTCTAAATAATATTATTCCTATAAAAGGGAGGTAGGTTTTTAAAAGAAAAGATATTAATTTTAATATCTATAATAAAAATTATATTACTAATAAAAATAAAACTATAAGATATAAAGCCAGATAGGTTATATAGGGTTTTTACTAAAAATTAGGTATTAATTATTTAGAAATCTTTTTTACTACTATAAGAACAGAAACTTGGCATTTATTACTAATAATAGCTGTTAACTTAGATTGGTTTATAAAATAATATGATATTAAAAATGCTTTTATTTATATAGATATAGATACAACAATATATACTATTTTACTAGAAGGATTATATAATAATCCTAAATATAAAAATAAATGTTGTTTATTAAAAAAGGTATTATATAGTCTTAAATAAGTACTAAGACTCTAGAACATGTTTTTTAGAAATATAATAAAAGAATATAGCTTTACTATTTTACTTTATAATAAAGGAATATATATAAATAGAGAAATAAGTGCTATTTTAATAGTTTATATTGATAATATAATATTTATATATAAAGACTTATCTTATATTAAAAAAATAACAAAAGAACTTAATAAATATATAAAAATCTAGGATATGGGTGATATATCTATTTTTCTTGATAATAATATAAATATTAATTATGATAAAAAATCTATAACTATTAATTAAAAAGATTATATATTAAAATTACTAAATAAATTTGATATATTTAATAGATTTAAACCCAAAAAGACATTTGGTTAACTAGGAATAAAATTGCATAAAAATAATGGAAAAGTAGATAATAAAATAATTATATTATATTAATTAGAAATTGGATCCCTAATATATCTAGCTTTAAAAACAAGACTTGATATTATATTTAATATAAATCTAGGAGCTAGATTTATAAGTAATCTAAATTATGAACATATAAATATAGTAAATTATATATAGTAATATTTATTATATACTATAAATACTAGAATAATATATAATTGTTTTGGAAATAATTTATATCTAAAAAGATATTATGATAGTGACTGGGCAGAAAATATAAATAATAGAAAATCAACAACTGGCTATATATTTAGTTTATTTAGTGACTTAGCTATTAATAATCTAATAAGCTGGAACTCCTAGTTACAAAAATCTGTGATTTTAAGTATATGTGAAGTAGAATATATGGTATTAAAAGAAGCCTGTAAAGAAGCAATATATTTATCTAATATTTTTAATTATATAAATATAAATTTAAAACTAGGTTACACTCTTAATATTCTAAAAATATTAGTTGATAGTGACTTTATAATAAAATTAGAAGAAAATCTTAAATTTTATAAAAAATCAAAGCATATAGATATTTTATATCATTTTATAAGAGAATGTGTCTAAGGAAATAAGATAAATATTATTTATACACCAATAAAACAATAATTAGCTGATTTATTAATAAAAATGTTGAATATAACTACATTTGAAAGATTAAAAGATCTTGGGAATATTAAATCTATTAATAATATAATATAATATAATATAAGCTTAATCTCTATATATTAAAAATATATAAAGATTAAGGGGGGATATAAGCATAAAATACTAACTGGCCAGAGAAAAGTACCAACTGGTTAATATACTAACTGGCCGAGGTTTATCTAATAATTATCTAGATTTTACCCGGAGTTAAGCTGTAAAAAAGCTGAAATTTAGCAAATATAATAAAAATTACATAATAATAAGCCGAAATTTAACTAAAATATGGAATTATAACATTATAAAGTAGCAAAAATGGTAAAATTTGTAAAAATTTATGTAAAAAAACCGATAAAGAACTAAACTAGAATCTAATAGAGTCTAATAAAAGTCTATAAATAAGGCCGTGATCCCTCTGCAATAGAGATTTATATGGATAAGCAATCAGACTTTGATCAACCTACTTTCTTACTTTACTCTCCTTCTTCATACCTTTTCTTCTCTGATTATTATAACCTGCTTACATATAGTCTATAAGAGAAATGCTATAAAAAGAGATTTACTACTTGATTTATTAAAATCTTTATTGATTCTGGAAAGATTATAGTAGTATATTTTAATAGATTTTATATCTTTCTTAAAGAATAAATATAGATTTGATATAGTCTTTATAGTTATAAATAAGCTAAATAAGAGAGTAGTCTCTATTCTCTATTAGAAGATAATTATAGTAAAGAACATAATATACTTTTATATTTGTTATATCTACCCATAGACAGGCTTACTTAACTTAATAGTATTAAATTATAAGGGCTAGTTCATCTTAGAGTTTTAGGATAAAGTTTGTTAGATCTTAAGAGTAAAGATTAAGCTATTAACTAGCTTTAATCTTTAGATAAATAATTAAATAGAAATCCTCAATAAATATATTATAGAGCGGCTACAGCTCTTTATTAATTATTTTTAGGATAACTAGTCTGAGTAGCTACTAATTATAAATTTTATTTATATTATTTTATATTATAAGTCTATCAGGATGTTTTTATTTATGATTAAAAAGGGATATTAACTATAAATATTATTTAATTAAAGTAAACTGAAAGAGTCATAGGAACTAATACTTAATTATAAATAAGCTTAGACCTGGGTAAAATGCTTATAAGAGATATAGCAGTTTATATAAGAAGAAATAGAAGTAGCTTAAGAGAAATAGAAAAAGAATACTAATTAATAATACTATAAAAAAAATTTTAGTGTTAGAAATAAAGTTTTTATTTCTATAAAGAATTAGAAGATAAGACATCTTAATTATAAGCTTACTAAGCAATAGACAAGATTTTATTCTATTAAGAAAAAAAAAAGAAATTCCTAGAGAATTACTCTATTAGAAGGAGTTAATATACACCTAATTTTCTATTTGAATAAGCTATACCAAATAAGGAAACTAGAGCTATTACTAGGATAAATTATTAATAAATAGAGACTAATTAAGATCAATAAAGAGCAGAAGTATAAAGTAAAAAAAATATTAGATTTAAGAAAATATTATAGGAAGTTATAATATAAAGTAAAATAGCTTATTTATAAAAATAATAATCCTACTTAATACCTAATCTCAAATTTTAAAAACACGCTGGATTGCTTACTTAATTTCTATATATTATACTTAGAAAAGCTAGGTCTACTAAAATAGCTATTAGCTTAGGCTATAATAAAACTATATAATAAGAAAGTAAAGGATTATCTAAATAACAAATTCTTAAAATAAAGCTATTTAGAACTACTACGCTTAAGGGCAAGCGCCTAGAGAAGGGGGGAATAATATAATAATACACTCTATAGCTAGGTTTATAGCAGCCTTAGGCAGAAGTCACATGCATGGGTTATAAGATAGGGCAATGTTGACGGGAAGCCCTAGATATTGAGAGTGAATGGGATTTACTGTTACCTATCTAATTAGGCACCGTGGGGGGGCATATAAAATATTAATAGTGCGCAAGAAGCCTTATCTTCTTCCTTTTTCTCTTTTATACTGTTTATTCTTTGTTATTTAGTACTTGAATAGGAATCAATTCCATTCAATTTGGCCGCCGTAACATCTCTGGGTATAGATTAGAGTATAGTATATTATTACTATTTTTTTATCTAATGCCTTAATGTGCTTCCATAGGAATAAGATAAATAAAAGATATAAGATTATATTTATATTAATAGAGATATATCTAGAGCTTAATAAAGAATAATTTCTATATAGAATACTATATTAAAGTTTCTATTCTATTAGTAATTTTATTTATTTAAGACTTTATATCTAATATCTTGGTCTCTAATCATTTAACTTAATCTTTTATATTAAAATCTAACTCAGAGGCTGTGCCTTTTAATTAATATTTAATAAACTTTTTAAGAATTAAATATATTTCCTTTATATTCTTCCTTTATAATAAGACAATCTCTAATAACGAGTTTAGTATTATTTGCCTTTATAAAAATATTTTTAAATAAGTAAAAATAGGTGTTTTTTTTTTCTCTAGGCTCTTTAATTCAGTATTAATATTTAAACTTAGAGTTAGATTTAATATAATTTAAATAATACTTCCAAATATACTATAAGTAATAATTGCTCTTAATATATTTACATAATTATTTACTTTCTTATTTTATAATTCTAATCTTCTCTCTTTAGCAAGATTGTCAAAGAACTATATCTATTAATTAATAATCTTATAAAAAGAAGATTTATTCTTACCAGCGTCACTAGTAATATATTTTTTTAGATAAGCCTTTCTTTTAGTGATATACCGCTTTACTTATGCTTGATAAGATTTATATATATATAGGTAGTAAATCTATTGCTTTAGATGAATGGCGACTTGCTTCTAGAAAGTAGTAAAACTATTTTCTCTATATTTCTTTTTAAGATTCAAATAGATATTAAAAAGATTAAGTATTTAGACATCTAATAGTATCTTTTCTAGTTTTTTTCTATGTCTAAAACTATTAAAAATTTAACTCTTAAAGTCTATATTATCTTCATCAATTGAATAAGCATACAGTAAAGGCATATAAAGTCATTAAAAGCATAATAAAGAGTTAGGGCTAAGTATTATTAATATTAAACTTTCTAATATAATTAATCCTTGAATTACCACCACTTCTAGGTTCTAATTAACTTCGCTGAAGGAATCTATAGTAAGAAAATAGTGAAACAGAATTTATATAGTAAATTATATAATATAATTGTGATTTAGATTAATATATTATATTTTATTAAGCGTGCATTATCTACATAAAAAATATTAAGATTTTCTGCTAAGACAGTAAAAAAATCTTTCCTAGTTTCTACCCCAGGAAAGCACCTTTCCTAGAATAAAAACTAAAAAAGATTTTTTTACTGCCTTTTAAATATAGAAGTTATTTTAGGCAGTGAGGATCTATAATTTTGTGAACTAAAACATGCCGCCAAACTACACTTGGAAGGCCTTCCTAGAACCTTGCTGTGGGGGCCATTTGCTAAAAGTCTCTAATATGACCTATAGCCAGATCCATGTTCGCATACGTAGTCGTGCATACAGCGGAATGGAAACGGAGACGCCTGCAGCTCCCTCTCTCGGCCTAGCGCCGCGCTGTGCCTCGGCTTCCGTATCCGCAGAAGTTGAACTGTTCAGTTTCCCACTGGAAAGAGACTAAGCTCCGCTGGGATTTTTATGTGCTAATAATGCTATCGACTGCTGGCAGTGTTAGATAATTAATCAATAATTCAATATTTTTAAGTGCCAGATAGCAGGTGATTGAATTGCTCGTTACGAGGTGTATATCCGGACAGTCGGCCGAGCCTTGAAATTTCGGCAATTTTACCCTCCGAACCGAATAATGCGTATTCGTATTACCGTACTGAAAGCGCCGGGAAACCTGCCTCTTCTTTTTCTCTCTCTTGTTGTCTGTTCTCTTTCTCTTACTCATGTGTTCATTATTATCGATTATTATAATATTACCCGGCTAATATCGTTTCTTTCGCCACCTTTGGCAAACTTATTGAACTTGACTAGGACAAAACCTTGGGACTTTGACTTCTGGAATGATCTGGACCATGGTATCGGGACCGTTTTTCGCCACTTGCTTTTTCTTGAATGTGTGAGCTGAACCATGGTTAAAGTCTTGTCCATGGTTTCAACTAACGCTGCGCCGTTGCGATTAGTTGCGATTAGTATGGGCGCACTAAATGCACGAGATTTAGCTGCCGTGCGACATACGTAATCTCTTTTTCTACGAACAAAACGACTCGTTAGAGGTTGGCTGCCTGCGATAGGCAAGGATCAAGGCGACTTCCGCTTTCGGCCGCGGGTTTCTGGCTGGCTCGCTCATATGACATGTACAGTAAAGTAGTAAAACTTGTTGGGGAAGAGACGTTGCATCGAGGGAATCCTGGCAGGCCGAAAGAATACCTGAATGGGAATCTCTTATGCGCTCGACCCGACGTCATGCCATTCATAATCATGATTATGCACTGCATTGCAATACAAGACTACGCTGTGATTACTGATCAGTCGGTGTGCATAACCAAGTACGTAGAATTGCCGTAGATGTACTTGCGATAATGTAAAGTCAAGTACTTGTACAGAGTCTACAGACAGGTACAGAGTCAAATCTAGGGCTGAAATAAACTACATATCCACATACCGAGTGGATATACGCTGGAGCCTGTCTATGCCAGATGGAGTCCACTACATACATAGTCATGCTACATATGGAGTTGACTACGGCAGTCACATACCCATTGACCCCCTACTAAATAACTGGGGCTGCTGGGGTCGTCACGACGGGGGGCCTGAAACTGGAGGGCCGGACGGCGGGCGTCCACCTGAAGCTTGGAGGTAGCCACTCGAAAAGATGGGGACCTGACATGGTTATTTTAGAGCACATAGTCACACTCCGTAGTACTAAAATGGGGCATTAATTGTTGGAATAAGAGGGGGTGTTCTTTATGACAGGCATTATATTTGACAGCTGGTGGATAATGATGATATAGATGTTCCCACTTGGTCTCCAGTTCCACGTGCTATGCCGAAGCCCTAGAACGTCTATAACTACATTGATTAACTACGAAGGTAGGTTTGAATAGACAATCGTTCACTTATATAACTAGTATATGAAAACTACTGGAATCATTTATTCGCTATATACATTCAGTCATAAGCCAGAGCAGCAGCCCAACATAGTTGATATGAGGCCAGCTGCCTACTCAGTTCCAATCTTCATATTGACAAGGAACATAGCAGGATTATATCAATTCTTACTATCCCGATCATCCAAACCTGTCCTCGTTTCGACATGCTCAGTTGAAAGAGCATGCGTTCCAACAAAATACGACGCCACAATACTCAGACCTGCGACTCCCGCATACAAGATCCAGGCATTTCTCAAACTCCATGCATATGACGCCTGCACTAATTCTCGCCGTGCAACATTCTGAATCGACCGTAGCTGGTCCACCGTTACCTGCGCATTTTCCCCGTTAAAGGTCTCGACAAGGTCATGAGGCAGTCCCGCGCTGACGAGGGCTGATTGCTTGATGTTCATGGAGCTTTGGAATACGACTCCCCCAAGCACAATGGACACTGCCTGGCTTAGTCCGCGCATGAACGTGAGTGTCGACGTGGCTGTGGCAGTTTCCTGTTGCGATACATTCGCCTGAATGGCGATTAGAGGTGGCTGGACGAGGAGTCCTGATCCCAGTGCGCCGATGACTTGGTAAATCATTATTTTGGCAAGGCCAGTCGACGACGTGAGGTTGATTAGCAAGCCGAAGCCAAGTGTCATGCAAATCGCTCCAACCCAGAGCAGTGCGTTGTAGCGACCTGTGCGGTGGATTATCAGACCGCTGGCGATGCCGCCTATGCCTTCTAGAAAGACGAATGGAAGGCCCAACAGGCCTGATTGTAGAGGCTGCGCTAGTTTTGCTGATTGAAAGTAGAGAGGGAGATAATACTCCGGTCCCATCATTGCCTATAGCCAACATCGGTCAGAAAAAGCAGACATATCAACAGCAACAACCAACTCACGAATGCATGTAGCGCCCCAACCGCGATAGTCGCAGCATTAGAACGACTTTTGAACACATCAACCGGCATAACCGGGAACTTGGCGAACTTGGCTTCAACAAGGTAAAAGACCAAGGAGAATGCAAGACCGACAATGATCAGAACGAGGACTTTGGGTGACTTCCATTCAAGATACTCGCCGCCAATGTTGAGGCCGAGAAGAGTCATCAGAGTGACCGCCAGCAGCGCCATGCTGCCCAGCCAATCGACAGCTTTTAGGCCGCGCCAGATTGGGGTTTTGGGATTGTGGACGTCCATGAATAAGCACACGACGAGGAAGGTGACTGCCGCAATGGGGATGTTTGTGTACCTACCAAGTTGTCAGTTGTAAACAACGCAGTAGAAAAGAAAAGGGAATCTACCAAATCCACCTCCACCCAGCATACTCAGCAAAAACCCCTCCTATAATAGGCCCTACAGCCCCCGAAACAGCCCATATAACATCACAAATCCCCAAATAGAGCGTCCGCCGCCTCATATCAAACATATCGCTAATCACAATATTCACCAACAACATAATCGCACCCGCAGCGGCGCCTTGCAACGCGCGACCAGCAATGAGCATGCCCATACTAGTCGAAAATCCGCATATAAAAGAACTAACCATGAAAAGCGCCACGGCTACTAGAAACACCACTTTCCGGCCCCAAATGTCGGAGAAATTGGTCCAGACGGGGCCTGAGGCGGTATCCGCGAGAACATAGGCCGCACCGATCCAGGTGTAGCCGGACGTTGAATTGAAGTGGTTTGCGATTGTGGGCAGGGCTGTGGTGACGATGGTGGTGTTGACGGCGGAGATGAAGAGGGCTGCGTAGAGGACTGAGACGAGAGTGAAGATGCGCAGACGGCTTCTGGGACGGGGCTGGAGTGGCCCTTCCTCTATGGTGAGTGTCTCGGGCATGATGAATTTACGTCCAGCAGTGTTGGATTGCTATTTGATATCTTGAGGTGTGACAATTAATTTGATATGTTGTGCGGGTTTATACACCTTTTTTTGACAGCCTCTGAGAAATGCCGCGAGGCCCATCCACAGACCGCAACAGATGGTAATTATGGGCTGCGATAATTACCCAAGGATGTTTTGAGATGATATGAATCTTGTGTGATGATCTGTCGGGTTACATCTATGTAGATAGATGGTGGGTTTACAAGGCAACAAGGCTATCCGGAATCCGAGGCCCCCCTCCCGAATGTCGTGCTTTCCGCCCTGTGGAGCAACCAATATATATTATCTTGATTCATAGTCACCAGCTTGGGTTTTATCTACGTAGTTCCAACTAATATTTCGTGACTAGGTACTGTGGTGGTGTTTTTTGATACTTCTTCATTCGTAACCGACTAACTGACTAACCAAGCAAGTACGTAAGTAAGTAGTTAACTAGTCGAGTACAAAGCAACTCTTATGTATGTATCCGTGTTGTTTGTATGTATGCATGTCTGCGTCACGAAAGACTGAACTTTTTATTTATCTATCATAAGATAGACAGAGAGAGAGGACGAAGGAGTAATGATGTTTTTTGTCGTTGTTGTTTGGATTCATGTCATGTCTTGCGGTGATAGTTGATAGGATGTGATGGATGGTTGTGTTGAGGGGTTCGTGATAAAGTTTCTTCTAGATCGTTTGTTTGTATGCAATGTCATGCGGGTTGGTTCATTGATTGGTTCATTGGTTCGTTGGTTGATAGTTGATGGTCGTGATATTCGTAATGTAGATTCCTTCCTTATCTTCTTGGAAAGAGACTGGCTGGTGTATGATCACAAACTCAGTTGATCAACACTACCCACCCGTCCACTGGCCCCCAGTCGTCCTCCGGCTTTTGTCACCATACCCAGTCGATAAAACCGCTCTTCGCCGGTCGCCGTTCGTCCACCGATATACCATTTCTCGGGCCCTAGCGCATCCCGGAATCCGCCTGATCCACTCGAACTGTCGCTGCCGCGGCGTTGGCGGTAGTGGTCGTTGCTGTATGTAATTGGGATCGGGCCTGAGGGTGAGGATGGGGACGGGGATGAAGAAGAAGCGGTTTCTGTCGTGCTGTGTGGTGCTCGACTGTGTGATTGAGGGCGTGTAGACGCTGGGTGGTGGTGTCGTGTGTGATGGGAGGAGCGATGGTGATGGTGGTGTTGATGGCTCTGTTGCGATGCAGTATTATTTGTCGACGAAGACGCAGATGTGCCTGGAGATGTGGATAATGGCATCGAAGAAGACGGCGTCGATGGCGTCGAAGGTGTGGATGCCGAGGATGATGCGTTCGTTGCTTTGGTGGCTATCGCTCGCGCGCCGTTGGTTATCTGCGACGAGGACTGCGAGCCGCCCGCTGACGAGGCCTTGAAGGCTGATTGTGCACGGAATGCGGCGAGGAAGTTCGCCAGAAATGGTCGGTTTGTTGACATTGTGGTGGATGTCGGGCCTATGACGGTGGTTGTGGTCGTGATGTCACTCACGCACTCGCTCCGTGGAGTGGCTCTTCGGGCCTGATGGCAGGTTGGGAGAAAGATGGTACCGCCTAGGATTGTGACCGTGGTGAATCTTGATTGCTACCGAATACGACGGTCGAGGTTGAAATGAGTGGTGTGTAGTGAAGTGAGGTGGTGTCTGTCTATGGCAAGAAAGAGAACCGGGATCCCGGACTCTCCCGCTGGAGTCGCACTGTGGGGGTCGCTGGCTAATCGTTAATAGCCTGAGGCTGACTGGGCGCCTGCGATCTCATCGGCCCGCTTACTCGGATCTTACATATGACGTCGACTATTAATGCTATATACCGTCCAATCTGGAGGACAGCCAGTTGAGTAGTGACTGCAACAGTGGCAGCAGTTAAATTAATAAATACCAAAATGCCACCCAGAAGAAGAGGGCAGCAAATCGGGGCGAACCGGTTTGCTTACTACAGTGCTTACTACTTAGTAGGCCTGCTTAGCCAATCAACTAGCCGTTCGCGCCAATCACATGCCCGCACTTTCCAGGCTGACATCCTTCCGTCCATCCTTCAACAACTACCAGGCTGCCTGCCTTTTGAAGGCCCAGAACCTGGTTTCGCCGTGGATGCTTCCAGGGTGCTCTTCAACTGGGATATATCCTTGCACATGCCTGACGCTCGTTGGTGGAGAGCTTTTGCAGACAGCACCGTCGCCTTGGTGCTCCGTAAGCGTGTATCTTCTTCTTTTTCGGCTGCATCATTGGAACCCGGGTCTATAATCTCGATAAGATGCTCCAGTCGGTTTGCGAGATGATTCTTAAGCTCCTGGAGAATGATTATCTCCACAGGTACAACCGTAGATGACAGCGACGGTTCATACGGACCCATTTTGAAATGGGCACAGTGTGCTTGAACACGCCCATCCGGGCCTGGAGCGTATCTGTCCGAGGCATGGACTGCCATGGCATGCGCCAGCATCGAGTGCCACAAATCTATTAGTCGGTTATGGCATGAAAATAGGAGGTATAATAGAGGATGATCAACCGAATCCATCGGCTTGCCGCTCAGGTTAAGAATGTCGCGGCTCGTTTTCTGCCGCTGCTCCGTCTGCTCAATCAACGGTATGTATATATCGGCAAGTTTGTTGGTAATGGCGAATGTCTTGCCCACGCCAAAGTCTTGTTCATCATCGACGACAGCGCCATTGCCCAGGTTGAAAGTAGAGGGCTTAGTCTGTTCAGCGTGTACGTGAAAAGAAGGCAGTCCGCGTGCTAAATTCTCCAATGCGACCAATATGTTGGTTAGCTGCAGAAAAGTGTCTGGTGACTGCAGCGTGTCCGGCATAGGAAAGCCAAGGTAGTCCGGAGACGGCTGTGGTCTCCGTGTTGGCTCATGTTGCAGTATTCGAACGAAGCCGTCGCCCTGGTTAGACGTATTTACACTACCATTACTTGAATCTGTATGGTTCTGACTCGGAGAATTCGTAGTGTTGCTGGTATCAATATCCACTGGAGGCTGGAGTCGTGGAATAGGTTCGAAACCATCGTGTAAAAACCCATTTTCATTAACTGTCCAATCCATAACCATAGTATTGAAGATATCATCTAGAGAAACAATCAGCTTTTGCCCCATTAGACCGTATTTGAGATGCTAAGGAGCAAATACCAGGTGCTTCAAAAGTAGGCAATGCAATTCCACCGTCAGGGCTTTCGTTGAACCCGTCCACAGGAGTAGTTCCACTGATATAGGGAGGCACCTGTTTCGCCCGTATCTGGCCTCGCATGGAGGGGCTGTATGAACAGGTGGCTCCTGCCTTCACACATCTGGCACAAGGATCACCGCCATTTAGCGAGGATCTGGGGCATTTCAACTTGAAAGAATGGCAACGATCGCATGCTAAGCGGCGCCGCACCGGTTGCTTCTGGGTTGACATGTTTGGATTATCAGACTGCGGTCTGCCTCAGAAAACACTATGTAATCGGCATGTCTGGCCATATATAGCTGCTTGCCATATAGCCAAAGCAGGTAATAAAAATTTCGGGAATATTCATGTAACTGTTCATATGCGAAAAGAAAATTGAGGCTACGAATATGTGGTGATCGTCAGCTTGTTGGTCACGTGATGAAAAGAAGAGGTCTATACCGTAATAGGAATGGCCGTCCGCGAACCCGCGATGATGTTCCGGTTTTCGTTCGACGGCACTTCAAGACTTCTGCATCGCTTCTTCGATCAGCTAATTGTCCTCAATTGCCGTTTCAAAAGCGCCAAAATGGTACGTCTTTCCCCAATGAATTTCGGACACTTGCAACAAACGGACTGTCATGGGCACCTCGACACAATGGAGGAAGTGTGGCTACTCGGTTGATGTCAGCATATGCGAAACTCGCCGAGGCATTGACAACGCCGTACTATCTATGCAACTGTGGACGGATTGTGAGGTTTACAATCGGGTTGACATTTAGCTAACTTGTTCTTGCGATACAGCCTGTCTACAACACCCCCGCCACGCAAAACCTGCTCAAGCGGGCTTCCTATAGCCCTCCGTACCGATCTCCTTACGGACCTCAGTGAGTACACCAGCCGACCAAGCATTGCCATGCCGTATGATCCATTCGCTTCATATATGTTATCAATTTGTCGACTATAAGGGGAAAACAAGCTGAATTGGTTGTTTGAGGCGTGGTTTCATCGGCGTGGCAAGCTTCCATAGACGAGGTAGAGAGACTGACGTGACATCACTTACCAGGTACACCGTTGCTACTCACTGGCATGGATTTACTCTTCCTAAGGTGACCAAGTTGTAAGTATTCTCAACGCCTTCACTTGGCCGATATCATCATGGAATGGTCTATTTTATCGCCGCTTATTTACTGCCTAATTCGTCCGGCGCTAATCAATACTTTGTCATTTTATAGCGGTACCATTGCCGCTGGCTTTGGTGTCTCCGCCGGTCTTTTCGCTGCTTTCTTCTTCGGTGAAGTTCCTCGTGTCCGAAAAGATATTTGGCAGCGATTCCCTTTGTTGGACACCTACTACGACCGCACCATTCCTGCTGAGGACAACGTGAGTTTTCTTCTTTTATTTCAATTGTTAATTTCCTTTCAGCTACTAATACAGAGACAGCCGTTCTAAATTGCTCCCTTCTCGATATGGGTTCCGCCGAATGGATCTCAATGGTGGAGATGAAGTTGGAGAGCAGACTGGGACAAGACAACTGCTAGCTCTGCTTCTGTAGAATACAACAAATACAAAACGAACTTGATAGCATATAGACATCGAATGCACGCCCTATTTCCTTTGTGTGTATCTACTTGTCCGGTGTCCGTCAACTGTAGTGTGTATGTATATCTGCCCGGAATCTGCACATATGAGATCAGATAGGTATAACGCAAAACGCAAGTAAGCCACCAGGTACCTATAAGAGTTAACTGCATCTGGGCAATGATCTGACCATTTCTTCGCGCCTTTCCCACGGGGGAAACTGCAGCCGTGGGCATCCTTCGCTCTTGCAGTGGCGCTTATCACGGCCTGATAACAACTCCGCCTCTGATTTACCCTGGAATCTAGCGTCCTTTTTTATCTGTGGAGATGTGATCAATGATCAAAGATCATCTGTTTCTCCCTAAATAACGATTCTTGGTGTCGCAAGAGTGTCGTTTCAACTGCCATTGCGAGTTAATCAGACAATCAGACAGGGAGCCTAGTGTCTCGGCCTTGCGTTTTAGTTCACGGTTCATGAGTCCATGCACCCTCCCTTATCTCTCGTGGCTGTCGCTTGGGGTTGCTGTCGCGTAGACATCCCCATCAGATACTAGCGCTCCAGGATGGCAGCTATGACATATTTTATATAGAGAGAGATTGTGATATAATGCGCCGTCCCCTCTATGTCGAGCGCGACACTGGTGCAGAACGAGGCCAGCGCACGTTGTACAACAGATCAGCATTGCCATATTCTCCGAAGTTCTGCGCCTGGAGATACATACGTATACACATAATTCATCGAAATGGCCAGTCTCGACAAACCCAAGCCAGACGCAAACGTATATAGAGATGTCGACCATGCACCCGTCACCTCGGTCCTTCCCGACGGCGATGTTCCCATCACCGATCATGCCCTCACCTCCGACGACGCGGTGCTCGTGGCCCTAGGCTACAAGCAAGAATTCAAACGCGAGTTTTCGTTATGGACGACTTTCTGTGTTAGTTTCGCTGTCTTGGGACTTTTGCCGTCTTTCGCGAGTACTATGTACTATGGGATGGGCTATGCCGGTACAGGTGGTATGGTATGGGGCTGGTTGATTGCTATGGTCTTTATACAATGCGTTGCAATGGCTATGGCGGAGCTATGTTCTGCTATGCCGACAAGGTAGGTCGTATCCATTCATCTAGCTGTGGCCCATCAACAACAGCCAACTAACTCATCGTTCTTCTCGCAGTGGCGGTCTTTACTATGCAGCCGCTGTACTCGCGCCTCCTGGGTACGGCCCCTTTGCCGCCTGGATCACTGGCTGGTCGAACTGGATCGGACAAGTGACAGGTGCACCTTCGGTAGACTACGCATTGGCCGCAATGATGCTCGCTGCCGGCAGTATCTACAACCCCGACTACGTCCCGACGAACTGGCAAGTGTATCTGCTCACCGTGCTCATCATCATCATCCACACTGCGATTAGTAGCATGCCTACTAAATGGATCGCAACGTTCAACTCTTGGGGTTCAACTTTCAATATTATTGCGCTGATCGTCACTATCATCACTATTCCGGCTGCTACCAATGGCAAGCCCAAATTCATTTCTGCGAGCGAAGTTTGGGGAACAATATTGAACGGCACCGACTACCCAGACGGCGTTGCGATACTCATGTCCTTTGTGGGTGTGATCTGGACCATGTCAGGCTACGACTCGCCCTTTCACTTATCTGAGGAGTGCTCCAATGCCAATATCGCATCTCCGCGGGCAATCGTGCTGACATCTGCAGTTGGAGGTCTTTTCGGCTGGTTCTTACAGCTGGTTGTATCCTACACTGTCACCGATATCGACGCCGTGATGGACTCTGATCTTGGTCAGCCTTGGGCATCATACTTGCTCCAGGTGCTGCCACAAAAGACAGCAATGGCTCTTCTCGCCTTGACCATTGTCTGCGGCTTTTCCATGGGACAGGGCTGCATGGTTGCTGCGTCGCGAGTCACATACGCCTACGCGCGCGATGACTGCTTCCCGCTGTCGGGGATTTGGAAACAGGTCAACCCGCACACGCAAACGCCCGTCAACGCCGTCATTCTCAACGGCGTCCTTGGCGTCTTGATGTGTCTGCTCGTCCTGGCCGGCAGCACCGCCGTCGGCGCACTATTTAGCATTGGTGCAATCGCGCAATTCATCGCCTTTGCCATCCCCATTGCCATTCGCGTGTTCATTGTGGGCAACCGTTTCCGTCCGGGACCGTGGAATCTAGGCCGGTTTAGCAAACCGATTGGTGCGACGGGCGCAATGTTTGTTTTGGTTATGCTTCCGATCCTGTGTTTGCCGAGCGTGACGGGCAGCGATTTGACGGCCGATTTGATGAATTGGACCTGTCTGGTTTACGGAGCGCCGATGCTGGCGGCGACGATCTGGTGGTTTGTTGATGCGAGAAAGTGGTTCAAGGGACCCAAGGTCAATGTTGAGCATTCTTTGTATCATTTGGAAGCTGAGGAGGTGGAGCAGACAGAGGCTGCTGGTGGTGACAATAAAGTTGATGTGCCTGAGGTGGTTGCTGAAGACAAGCAGCCTGCTGAGCTGGCGGATAGTCAGGCGTACTAGTGTGGATTTGATGTAGCATATTTATTTTATTTCTTTCTTGATATTCAGAATGATGCGCCAATGGCGGCCCTCCCGATAAGGCAGAGATAGGGCTTGATAAGGCAGCCTCAGGCACTAAAATAATTAATTTCAGGGTCCATCCAGCGTGGGTCCTTCTCCGCATCAACCAGCATACCCAATAGGGCAATGCGCCCCTGCCCTGCGCCCCTCCTTGGAAAACAAGCAAACGAGCTTCCTGTGTCACCCACACCCACACCAGACCACCTGCCGGGCCATGCTATGCCTTGTTTGTCCTTTTAGGCAGGACCACACTGGGCTAGCTACCTAAGCTAGTCAACTTCCAGTCGCTGCCATCATCTGGGCTCCTTCATCTTTTCCTCTCTCTCTCTCTCTCTCTTCTTTTACTTTTGATATTAAGTCTTGAATTGGTAGACTGGCCATCACTTATGTCTTCTTCTTTGCCGCCTCTTGTAGGCTCTTATCACAAGACTAGAGAGAAAGAGTATGTATAGCTTGGAGCTGTTTTTTTGCTTCCCCACGCTCAGTTTATCCTCAATCTACCCTTTCATGCTGTGTATTTTTACCATTCATGTTTGATGTGACAATGATTGTCAAGACCTTCCTAGTAACAATTGGTCAAGCTTCTATGTTATTTTGCTGTTCTCGTGCTCCGTTTCACAAGGCTGACTTTTGTGTGTGCACAGAGTGGACTCGGTTAGTGGCCGTGACAATGCTCTCTCTATGCAGTACTTTGAAAGTCTTCAAGCTATCAATATACATAGAGAGAAGGAGGCATTAGCTAGACAATTACAGGAGCAACGCTTACAGGAGCAGAACAGTACTGTCACTGTCGACAAGGGGCATTATGAGAGCTTGGTGAGTTCTTTTCCCCCACTACCAGATAAGAAACATCTACTGATTTTCTGATGGCGTCAAAAGCTTCGAATTTCCCAGCAATTCGGTATGTGACATTTTCTAGACAGACAAGTTGCAGCCGCACTGACATCATGGAGAAAACCTCAAGCGGTCTCTTCTAGGAGGAGGCGTAAGCCGTGAAAATTTCGACGTAAGATTAGCCCTTTTTGTTATTTATTAGAGAAAGAAATAACTAATCTCGAAAAGGTTCTCACCAATGATGGATCACCCTCACCTGCAGAAATTCCACCTACTCGCGAGAACTTCTACCTCCCAAAATTCCTAGGTCCTCGCAGCCCCGTCTCCACATTCAGAGAAGGTGCTCGTCGTGCTAGTGCTACTTCGCCTCCCGAAGAAAGCGTCGAGGAGGACGATTCTAACAGGAACCCGGCCTACTTCGACAATCAGCAGCGCACCGTTGACATCCGAAATTTGCCTGAGCGGACTACTCATCAGGATCTGACAGATGCAATTCGCGGAGGCGCTCTGGTTGAGATTTATCTGAGGTACACCGACAACTCTGCACGCGTGGCGTTTGCTGACGTTGCAGCTGCACGTGAGTTTCTGGATCGTGCGAAGCGTCAGGGGTTTCGGATTGGGAATAAACGAGTGAGGAGTCTTCCCCTTCTCTTTTAGGTGTATCGTATCAGCACTAAAAATGAACAGGTTGACGTCTCCTGGAGCGACCGCCAATTTTTTCTCCGCCCCTACATCAAACAGAATCTTGCCCACGGCGCATCACGCAACCTGGCTATCCACAACATCAACCCTAACATCACAGCTGCACTCATCCGTGAGAACCTCGAGCACATCCACAATCTCGTCGTAATCGATATCAAATGCGACTACCAGGAGGGCACCGCTTACATTAGTACCAATTCAGTGCACAATGCCATGTTTGCTCGTTCCTGCATGAAGTCGCGCGTGACTTACCGGGGTATGAAAATCGAGTTTGCAGCAGATGAGTGTGCGCGTCCATATGAGCCGGAGGAGTACCAGCCGCAACAATATCAACCGCAACATTATCAGCAACAAGCCCAGGCTCCTCAGAGGGGGGTGAGAGTTAAATACGAACATCGCCACCCTCATGTGCAGCAGCAGCAACAACGACCGCAGGGAGTTTCGCTGGCTGGGCATTCTCTTCTATCAAACCGCTTTGATCTGCTGAGCGTTGACTCTGAATCGCCTGAAGAAGACGAAGAAGACTCCGATCTCGAAAATTCTGGGTCTGATACGGAGACAGATGCATGATATTACATACATCTCCACCAGGACGGATCGAGGTTACCCCAAATCCCAGGCAATATTACATACGGCGAGGCGAGGCTTTTGAAGGAATTCGGTATGATAGAGGAAGGACCCGGATAGCATTTCTTATTTTGGCGATGTGTAAGAGTTACGATTATTCCCTTTTCGTTTCCCAATTATGCGATTTCATGGTTCATGGCGAGCAAGCATCTTTTTTTTCTCTCTTTCTACTTACTATGTTGTACATGAGTAGCTCTGTTTGCCCTTCTTCAATCATGGAATTAGGTAGTGATTATTTAGGCTAGACTCAGCATAAATTTCCTAAGATATCTATTTCATCCTTTTCGCGTACCTATCCATGTATACAGTGGCGTTTCATATGTGTTAACACCCCTGCAGAAGGCCTAAATACAAACATTCAGAAGAATGACCAGAATAATTTGAAGCACTCCTGAAATTCATATCATGATATTATAATACTTTTATGAGAAGGGTTCTAGATGTTTATAATAATTGTTGATAAATATGAAATGATGTAGGGGAGGGTGAAACCCTACTGTATCCATATGTAAGAGAGCTATTTATTGATTGCTTGCAACTAGATTGACGCCAATAACTACTAACTACCAACTAACCATTCATAAAATACATATCCTATCTTCAAATAGAAAAAAAAAAAACAACAACAAAAAAACAATTAATACGTCCACATACTCTTATAAGCCAACAACCTGCTTCCCAACCGATCATATTCCAGCTGCCCAATCCAACTATCATTCGTCGAACTCAACTTGCCAAACACACTCGCGCCCTTCCACACGACGACCTGCGCATCCAGTTCACGCGGCGGAGTCCCAATCATAATCTCCTTTGCGAACGCGGGCCGCAACACATGCAGTCTTTCTTCGAGGTATGCGTGGAACCCCTGGACTTGGCTGCCGCCGCCGAGAACCATGATTCCGCCGAGGAAGTCGCGCATTTTCTTGTCGTCGGAGCGTGCGGCATGTGCGATCGAGGTTAGGATTGCTTGGTCGAGAGGGAAGATGGGTAGGATGTCATCCCGTTCTTCGATGGTGGGGATGCGTCGGGGTGGAGGGGGTGGTTGTTGTAGAGGTTGGGATGCTTGTTGGCTGCCACCAGCACCACTGACTCCTGCTCCTCCGGCTGCTGTTGCTGCAGCAGTGGATTTGTCGCCGGGAACAGGTGTGCTGCCGTTTTGTTGCTGCGATGGCGTGTTGATTGTGGTTTCCGGAGCCGGGGAGCCAGCTACGGATGATCGGGGTGTATTTTCTAGATCTTGCACGCGCCCGAGAGCATTGAGATGAGATCGACTTGGCGTCGCTTGCACGTCAGTGGCAGTAGTGCCGTTTGTTTGGGATGGTTTCTCGTCTTCGGCTGCCAGCTCTGACTCAGGGAGAGCTGGTGCAATAGCCGTCAGGATCTCGGATTGTGCTGCAGACGTGGGATCATTTTGCTGGCCATCGTATATATCAACCGACCGAGAGAGGAGTGTTCGGCGTCCCTGGAGCTTGTCTCCATCATCGCTGCCAAAAATAGCCGGTTGGAAATAGCCCATGGGCGCGAGATGGACTTCATCATAAGCCTTGAACAGGTACTTGCGCGTATCCTGGCCAGACACACGAAGATGGAAATCGAATACTTGCACCGACACCTCGCCTTCGTTCATCGTGCAGATGGTCTTTTTCAATTCCTCGGCAAGGAGGAAATCATATCTGCGCCTCAGATCGATATCGGCATAGGGGAAGTGGTCGTAGAGCATCATCTTGATAAACGTCTCGGTAATGTCGAAGCCGCCGTATTTCAGATTGATGCGCGAGTTTTCGATGCACATGCCTTCCTCAACGCAGCAGATGGAAGTCTTTTGCGCTCCGATATCAACTATGCAAGCTGATGTGAAGCCAGCGCCAAATGTGGCGGCCAGACTTTCCTGGATAAAGCAGACGCGCGCAAAGGCAAACTCCTTCATCAACATCTCCAGCACACTAGTGATGTATGTCCTTTCGTAGAGATCGGGGATGACAAAAACGCATGAATACTGCGGCCAGTCCTTCTTACTAGTGAGTCCCAATTGCTTCTTTATGGCGTCTTCCAAGATCAGTGATATGTCCAGAAACAAAAGCCGTGTACTTTCGTAATCCTTTTCGTTGCACCATCCATGTTGAATCGGCCAGGACAGCTTGTAGCGCGGCTTGGAGTCGTCTGGTATCCGGAGCGCCTCCTGTCCAGTTATGTACTCTGGAGGCGGGTGGGAAATTTCAGTCCATTCGACCCGTGAGGGGTCGTTATGCTCGGGGATATGTTCTGGCACGGTTCGGCGATTATAATTGATGACCATTTCCTTGGAATTCGGCAGCATTCTTCGCTTGTTTTGCCTCATACGCGATTTGAGTTCGGTGCACATCGTAGTAAACTGCGATGCGAACTGTTCAAGCATGACTTAGTATCAGATGTCTGTGTTTGAATATCAAAGACTACACACCTCGGGCCCAAATTGCTTTTCGGGTTGCACCTCCTCCCCATCGTCATTCAATTTAATTCTCTTTGGTTTCGGCTCAACGCTCTCTTCAGACTCATTCTTGGTCGACTTCCGGGCTATGACCATTGGCACTGTCTTGGGGAGCGCATCGCTAGCAAGGCCAATGCGCATGTTCTGGCTCCCCACGTGAAGGACGATGACTTTCGAGCCTGCTGTTTCTGTCGGAGCCTCCTCGGCATCTTCCATGATCGTATCGCCGTCCACTTCTGCATCGCCCTGTTCTTGTTTCCCTAAAGCGAGCGCGCGGTCCCGGTCTTTGGCGGTCTTTGTCATGCGATTCCGTGCTTCTTCGTTTTGCAGCCGGAATGCAAGTAGCTGGTCGTCTCGCTTGAGGTAGTCACTAAACAATTTACGAGACCGTGTAAGCCAATATCCACATGACCACAAAAATGGGATAGATTTAGAACATACGTGTAGTAATTCTTCTGGTTGATTGAAGCTACCTGAGGCCAGCTGGACAGCTCCATGTTGTTGTCGGTCCGCTCCAGGCCTGCAAACAAGTACATTAGATTTCGCCTGACACTCAGCAAGTCTGGTTAAATTACGTACCTTCATCTCGAAGAGCCTTTTCTGATTTTTTGCCAACCATGTTGTCTGTCGATTATGAGTCCTCTTTCAACCTCCGCAAAGCACAGGCGCAAGGGTGGTGTCGTAGTCTATCCGTCCACGATTCCAGCCGATCGCATTCCTAATGGACGGCTTCTACCCAATTTGACAGATAGAAGTCGTTCCAAGCCAAATATGATAGTAGACAAGCGATCAGTTGTGCAAGGTATCTCGTATGACTGTATGAGGCTTCTGGCGAGGTTGTTCTTTCTATCAACGAGCTTTGACCAAGCGGAATTCTCCACGCGGCTGGCTCAGGCGATCCAATCCCGAGCCTCCCCTTCAATGCGGTCACGACTTTTATTTTAAATCAACCAGCACAGCAACTTCACACCGAACCAACGTACCCTCAGTCGCAAGTTCTATACCCCAAACACACGCGATTCTCCTTCTACAGCAAATACCACGACCGATTCACTCGTCGACAGGCAGCGATCGGAATCAACAAAGCGGAACAAGCCAACACCCGCGGATCTGACCTCAGACGAACAACTATCGCCATCCACCGGACTGATTATTCATACAGCTACGTGTTCGCGATAACGTCCCACATCTCGACACTCGCGATCGGAATATAATATAATAAAATTAAAATAAGGGAACGAAAATCATGGGTGGCTCATTTTCTCGGCTGTTTTCCCTGCTCTGGGCGAAAAAGGAGATTCGAATTTTGATTTTAGGTCTTGTATGATTATCCCGTTGTCCACGTCAGGGAAGCGTGTTGCTGATAAAAGGGACAAAAAGGATAATGCGGGCAAGACGACGCTTTTGTATAGATTAAAGGTGAGAATGTTGTTCTTAGGCATATTCTAAGGGACTGCTGTACTAATGACGTTCTTCAGATCGGCGAGGTTGTAACGACGATCCCGACAATCGGCTTCAACGTTGAGTCTGTGACTTACAAGAATCTAAACCTGAACGTCTGGGTACGTGCGGCGGGCTTATATATATATATACGGTGTATGCGCGTGGAAACTAACAACCCGTCTACAGGATCTGGGAGGTCAAACGTCTATCCGTCCATACTGGAGATGCTACTACGCCAACACAGCAGCCGTCGTTTTCGTGATAGATTCGACGGATATCGAGCGATTAGGGATTGCAGCTGACGAACTGGCCGCCATGTTGAACGAAGACGAACTCCGAGACGCAGCCCTTTTGGTATTTGCCAACAAGCAAGATCAGCCTGGCGCGAAGGGAGCAGGCGAGATCTCCGAAGCGTTGAAACTCGGCGAACTGCGTGATCGAAACTGGAGCATTGTTGCGTGCTCTGCTATCGATGGCAAGGGTATTAACGAAGGCATGGATTGGCTAGTGGTACGTTTGACTCTTCTGTTTCGAAGCGTTCATTCAGCATTGATGTCGACATACTAATTCTTGAGCAGCAAACAATCCAGTCGGAGAATGCGTGAACAAAGGCGTAACGTGGCATACATCTTCATGACTCTGTAACAGCATCAATTCCCTCTGGCGTCTTCTTCTTGTATCGTCTCTGCGTGTTTGCGTGTTTGATCTAGAATTGCTTTAGTATCAATGGCCGATGCCGGCGGACAGTTTTATTTATAATACCTCCTTTAATAACGACAGTATATATCAATTTGTTTGGGTGCTGGACGAGAGACACTGGTAGCGGTGGAGAGGGATTCCCAAGGAGTAGGCGCGATTTGTAGAAAGTGGACACTGACAGGCGATGGCATGTGACTGTGGATATGATTTGACGACTATCGACTGCTAGTTATGAATCCAAAACAGTCGTCCAGCGCTTCTTTGTGCTTTTTGCTGCCAGAAAGCAAACTGTTGGGAAGTTAGCGCCAAGAATCACATGCAAATGACAGAAAGACTCCATAATGGCACGCTTAGCGGCGTATTAAACAAACGTTAATGTGGCCGCTGTGTTGGTAGGATAAATTGTCTGTTACCAGTGGGTCAATTCAATCAATTCAATCAATCCAAAGGATCGAGAGAGGAGAGAGAAGGAAGGGCGAGAAGGGAGATGTTCAGAGAGTATTGAAGGCGTCTAATGCTGTGATCAGCGGGAGCGTCGTGGTGGCAGGGCAGGCGCTGATTGGCCGCTGCCGCAGAAGTATAATGCGCAACCTGAGGCAGAACCAGAGGACTGAGGATTCAGGCAGCACATGGCGGCGACGCGGCTTCTGACTTGATGAGGATTTGTTGGGCGTCTCAAATACAGCCATAACAACGGCTAATATCTATCGCGTGCCTGCCTCCAGGGCCACTGCGCGCACGAGAGGGGCATCCATGTCTATCATCGATGCGGACTGAGCAATTGGCCGGTGTGATTGGCAGACGTGTCAAAGACGGAGGAGAGGATGTTCAGAATGGGCCATTGCGGTGGGGGGTATCTCCATGAGAGAGCCCTCTGATGTATAATTTATTAATGGGCAGGCAGACGGAACTGCCGTCCTCCTGTCCTTCTTTCTTCTCGTTCTGTATTTATCTTTCTCTCTGTCTTCGCTGCTTCCGCTCAATCGACCGCAGCAGCTCCTTCCTCCAGTGCGTCCGCTCTGTTCTGTCTGTTCCGCTTCAACACCTGCCTGCCCACGATGAGTGTCGCGCAGACACTCCCCTCGCCCTTCAACAGCCTGCATGGCTTGAGCACCCCTCACATAATGGTTGGCGCTGCCCTTGTCCTCGTCCTCGGCCTCGTTGCTTCTGTCGTGGTTCTCTCGCTGCAAAAAAGCAAGCTGGACTGGAACAAGGGCCTTTTGTCTTATATCCAATTCGCCTACTCCTGCTTCATCAAACCCCACGAGCATGCCCGCGAGGGCGAAGCCGGCCAGCAGTATGCGTTGGAGAGCTTCTATCGCACTCAGGTATAGTAAACCACTGCCTCTTCATCGGAAATTGCTTGTTGCTGACAAAGCTCTAGGCCAGCGTGTACGACGCCACTCGTAAGAAACTCCTTCGCGGTCGTGAGGATATGCTGGCATTGTTGGCCGCGCAATTGAAGTACCGGGAATCGCAACACGAACTCTCCAAGCCAGTGTGGGTTGATGTAAGTAAAGTCATGCTATAATCTTCCGACTATGGCTGACTGGGTATCAAATAGATTGGTGGTGGCACTGGGTATGTTTTGCGAACGACTCAGTTGTAACATGTGGAAACTTACTGTAGCAGCTACAATATCGAAGCCATGAACGCCTTCCTTCCTGTGGACAAATTCTTCTCCCACGTATATCTGGTTGACCTCTCCCCGTCCCTAATCGAAGTCGCTCGCAAGAGGTTCGAGCGTCTAGGCTGGAAGAATGTGTCTGTCATTTGTCGCGACGCTCGGGAATTCCGTCTCCCAGGTGCAAACGGTGCTAGCAACGGTGGTGCCGATATCGTGACCATGAGCTACAGTCTGTCGATGATTCCGGGTGGGTTATGCTTGTATATGGACTATACTGTAAGGCATGCTGGCTAACGGGGCAAATAGACTACTACAGCGTCGTCGACTCGTTGAACAACCTCCTCAAGAGCGATGGTCTTCTCGGGGTAGTCGACTTTTATGGTAGGTCAACATGAATATTTCTTTCAGTTGTATAAGCGCTGACCAGTTAGTCCAAAATATTGTCGACGTCTCTTGCCGCAACTACACCGGTGGTGTGTTCAACAGACATGTTAACTGGCTTGGTCGCGCGTTTTGGCGTGCGTGGTTTGACTTTGACCGTGTCAATCTGGACGCTGCTCGCAGAGACTACTTGGAGTACAAGTTCGGCACAATCATTTCGTCCAGCGAACGCAACTACCTTCTCGGCGGAATCCCTTATTATATCTTCCTGGGTTGCCAAAAGGACTTTACCACTGGAAAGTCCAGCATTGAAATGCTCAACGCGACTTGGACCGAATCTCCATATTTGTCCCCAACCAAGCACCGACAAGCCATGAATGATGCTGTTGAAAAGGCAACCCCAGAGATCAAGTCCAAGGCGTACGAGTCAGCCGTAGTCAACCTCAGCTCCAACCTTCCCTTGCCAGCTGCTTTCTACCAGAACCATCACTACCGTATCTACTATAACGACCAACTCCCAAAGCACACTCAATTCAAGGACGAATACATCTACGCTTTCAACTGGGAAGATCCCCGCGTTGACCATCGACTATTGAACATCAACAGTGAAGATGTGATCTTGACCATCACAAGTGCCGGCGACAACATCCTGGATTACCTGCAAAACAGCCCCAAGCGCATTCATGCGGTGGATATGAACCCTAACCAGAACCACTTGCTTGAGCTTAAAGTGGCCGCTTTCTCGGCTCTAGGCTATAAGGACGTCTGGAAGATCTTTGGAGATGGCAAGCATGCTGAGTTCCGCGAATTGCTCATTAACAAATTGAGCCCGCATCTGTCGAGCCAAGCGTTCCAGTATTGGCTCGAGCAAACAGACGTCTTCACTTCGGCGTCCAACAAGGGTCTCTACGAGACGGGTGGATCTCGTGTGGCTCTTAAATTGGTCCGATACCTGTTCACAGCTTTCGGTTTACGAAACGTCAACAACAGACTGTGTGAGGCTCAAACTTTGAATGAACAGCGCGAGATCTGGCCCTCTATTCGCAGAGTCCTGATTAGCAAGATTTTGAACTGGGCTATTGTCAAGACCGAGTGGTTTGCTTGGAAGGCAGCTGGTGTTCCACCACCCCAGCGCAACATGATCATTGACGACTACTTGAAGCGCAAGGGTCTTAGTGGTGGCATCAAGAAGAACGCGGACGTCAGCGGCCGTGCAATTTGGGAGTTTGTCGTGGATACATTTGACCCAGTTGCCAAGGATACGTTGATCAGCAACGACAACTACTTTTACTACCTTTGTCTCCAGGGCAAATTTTCTCGAAAGTGAGTTCTAATCGATGAAGTGGATTTTCATTGATTAGTGGAGTCCCTGCTAACCATGATACAGGTGCCATCCTACATACTTGACCCCTAAAGCACATGACAAGCTCTCTACGCCTGGTGCCTTTGACGGTCTCCGCATTCACACTGACGGTCTTAATGAAGTCATTGCACGCATCACACCGCGTACACTGACCATTGCAGTGGTAAGTTTGTTTTCTACGTTCAGTTTTGATCCGCCGATTAACAGAACTAGGTAATGGATTCCATGGACTGGTTCAACCCCGAGGAAGATGCCGCCGCTCAGCAAGCACAAGCATTGAACCGCGCCCTGAAGATCGGAGGTCGTGTATTGTTACGTTCTGCTAGCATTGATCCATGGTACATTAAGGATTTCGAAGCCAACGGTTTCAGCCCAAGACGGGTTGGTGCGCGGTTCCCAGGAAGCTGCATTGACCGGTAAGGACCTCAAGAAAGAAATACTGGATAAACTCAAACATATACTGACCAATTTGTTAGTGTGAACATGTACGCATCTGCATGGGTTATTACAAAGACCACCGAAATCGACGATGATAGCAAGACTCGCCCAAAGACAGGGCGAACAAACAGCATTGAAGTGGAAGCTCTCACTATTTAAAATTCTGTTGGTGTTAGACATACATATACTATATGTATGTATGTATATAGGTAGTTGGTGTTTGGCGATGGCAATTCTTTTGTCTTGTTTTGTGCAGTTTACGAGCGGCGTATTAAAAATGATACCTAGTTAATGATTATTTTTATAGATGTCAATTAAGTCAGTCCATATATATATATACATAAATATTTATGAATATCGACTTGTGTAATGAGTACCTAGGTAGGGCCTTCAGGCTGTAATGGACCAGTGATGATGAATTTTATTATTTGAAAACGCAGCTTGCCCTAGGCATTCTCCGAATCGAAAACTCCTCCTGCATAAGTACAGAACTCGTATCCAGTAACTCAAGACGCTTCGCTAATAGTACGTAAGTTCTACACCACCGAACGGAACAGTATAGCACGTGGAACTCGAATCTTTTCCAGCAGGAAAGTCGGCACGTGTCCCTCCGCAGGTGGACTCCGACCAGGTCGTAGCATGTCCAGCTTCTCCAGAACCAATAACGCTGGAGTCATAGACGATATTGCCAATTGATTGTCCAGCAATGGCATAACAATGCCAGTCGGCGCCGCCATAGATAAGTTCGACGACGTCCGCATCGCCGGTGCAATCTGTCGTTTTGTAAAGGTTGGCTGTGACGGCCACGCTGGCGCTGGCGGTCATGCACAGCTGAGCGAGGGTGACTCCGAAGACTGTGATGAGATGCATCGTTTCGTTCGGAAAGTGAATTGTTAAAAGAGGGATATATGTATGTTGCAATTGGATTGATTGGGCTGGATTTCTTGGAGGAATCGTCTGTTTAGGATGTAGTTGAGGGTGGGAAGGCCCTTTATATACATTATGCGGACATGGGTTTCCCCCATATATTCCGCATATATTCCGCATCTTAGCATAGATTATGTGGAGTAGCAAGACACAACATCTTGTGTTGGTGAGATGCGTAGTGTGTTTGGTTAATCCATGGGGCTGTTGGTAGAAGACGTTGATCCCAATCTTCAACCAGGATGTCGGAAACACGAAGATCTGCAGTTGGTCACCAACAAGACAACCATGTTGGCACCTGAATTTCGAGCCAGTGTGTTACCTAAAATACCTTTAAACAAAGAGCTACGTAGTCCATAGTTGATTTCAATGTTAGTTGTTGCTGTGCATGAGTTGATGTTCTCGCTATCATTACTTTGTTTGTATGCCATGACATCACCTACAAGGCTGTTGCCTCTTGCTAGCCCTACTCTGTACTCGTATTATCCTCGTAAAACCTCCTCTTAATGATGAATTGAATCTGCCACATATAGAATGCAGGATGTTCAGCTGAAAATATTAATGATGTCATTCTTGGCCATGTGGTTTCCCCGTAGAAGTTAGGGCTTCGAGATCACATGGATTACTAGATTTGGCCCCCCAGAGAGAAATATGCCCAATGCAATTGCAGAATAACGTCAAAGATCCTTTATCGCCCACAATGCTAAGCTTTTATCGCCATATGTCTCCCCCAAAAGCGACTCCGTGCAATGTTCATTAATCACCTTCAGCGGAGGAGGAAAACTGAACGGTGGGCGCTCCAGGTTGACCGTCCGCCACGCGTCAAGAATAAAGTTATCGTTATTTGTGACATGTTCCGGAAACGTGGTGGTAAGTAGATAGGTGGTTCCGCTGCGTTTGATGTTCTCGATAGCCTTGAGCACCTCTGCCAGGGGTATATGGACGAAGCAGTCGCGGATGAAGATTAGATCGGCCTTGGGCAGGTCGCTTGTGACTAGATTGAGAACTCTGAATTCAATTATATTCGAGGAGGAGGAAGAACCGAAGGCATTCTGATTCGATACAATCATTTCTTTGACAATGTCGCCCCCGATGTAATGAGTAATAGAATCTCTAGGCTCGGCAATGACATGCTGCATCCAGTTGAAATCGCCGCAGGGGGCGTCGAGGAGAGTCTTGATGCCCAATTCTGTAAACAGTACTGGTAGTTCTGATCGAATATAGGCTGTCTGTGACATGGTCGAGCCAGGGCCAGACCGAGACTCTTTCGAGCCCCAGGAGTTTCCCTGGTATATCTTGGTGAAATCGAGGCCCGCTGCAGCCCCTGGCATTTTTGCGGGGTTTGGGGTTTCTGCCATTGTTTTTGTCTCTGTCTTGTTGCTGTCGGATTCCTGGCAAAACATGAGTGAATCTATGCAACAACTTATATACAGTTCTATGAGTGAGATAAAAGAACCGTTACGTGGCCAGCTTACAAACAAAATGCAGGGATATATTCTCCCGGTACTACCTTTTCTGCAGCCTTCTACTAATTTGCAGCTGCCCCTCAGTAAGTACCAGGTACTAATAAGCATACACCTGCCCACATGAAATGAAAATGCGTTATTTTCGCCGTCAAAGATTGATGGTATAATCCTCGTCTTCTGTGTCAAATCATCTTTTGCAAAACGGTGCTGCCAAGTGCAAGGTTTCTTTTTTTGGAATGGTGTATGTCTCACCAGCTGGTGGGCTTATAGCCTTGTACGGGCTTACAGAACTAGGGTCAGGATCCAACAACTCTCCGCGGATTCCGGATGGTGTTTGGCAGATCCTAAAACTTTTAGAGCCTCATTAGATGTGCTGCTAGTAGTAATTAACATTGGTTATGCCTGTTGCTTGGTATTTTATCCGTTAAATTTGGAATTTCTAGCCCGATCCTGATAGATTTGTTATCAAGGTGTATATATAAAGTGCATATAATTCGGACAATCTATCCGGTTTTATAATTTTTATAATTTCTGTTTATTCTTGTATAATAGTAGAATACACTATGATACGAGATGATATCATTAAGTCAGGTACGTATCCTTCTTATCCTGGCATAGCTTACTCCACATTCGAGATGTTGCGTCACCCCTCCTCATGTTTATCAACAGTCAACATCTTCAACATCTTCCAAGTCTCTGACGGATTCTTCGGTTTGCCAAATACAGCCTGTTTTCGTATTAATTTACTGCTCTATTTACCTCGACTCATTGAGCTTGAACGCTTGGAAAAGTACCGACCTCAAGCACGATGCGTTTCGGTTGATATCTTCTCGCGTAATTCGGCAGGATTGCAACGACCATCCAAGTCCCCCATTCATACTACTGATTCTCAGCTCTGGCTACGTATAATTCAATTATTTATATTTCGGACAATGGATGTAACATTTATATCTATCCATGGTGAGTCCCGGTATAGATCTGCTGACAGAAGAACATGTATGTGCTGGAAATGCTTTTACTCAACACAACCTCTTTGACAGATATGAGCCGGAATGCTCGGATTCTATATGCATCCGACTCGATTGAATATATTTTAGGCTATTTGCCTGATGAAGTGATAAACAAGCCATGTTGGGACTATTTCCATCCGGAAGAAATGCCCTTTGCGCAATCCGTACATGGCCGAGGCGTACAGCTCGATAAGGCTGCGGTTTTGCGGTACTGCAGAGTGAAGCACAAACTCGGCTTTTGGGTTTGCTGCGAATGCGTATTTTCGGTGGTATATAATGTGCTGGTGGCGTGTACGAGCGTATACCACCAGGGTGCCTCTAGTCAGAGTAAGTCATGTTACTCTCTATCTACGAATCTATCTTTTACTTATTCTATGGCTAGAACGAGCTGTCGACGCCCCCGTTATCCGTCGAATGTTCACATCTTCTCCACGAGATCCACGATATCACATGCTCTCCTATCTTTCCAATAAATTTACCCAGCTTCCTACAGCCTCTATTCACGAACCGAGGGCAGCTTTGTTTTTGAACCGGTTTTCTCGGACATTGACCATCATGTATGCGACGGACGGAGTCACGGAGATTCTGGGACTCGCACCGCAGCAGCTGGTGTCTAAGAGTTTCTACTTTTGCATCCAGGAAAGAAGCTTGCATGACGCTGTTCGTTGTCTGGAAAGCGCCAAGGCCAATAATTCTATAGCGTATCTCCGATTCTGGTATCGGAATCCATTGGAGGAGGATGCTCCTAACGCCACCGAACCCGGGGCAAATCAAATCCATTCTGGATTTGGATCGGGGGTGTCGTCGCAGTTACACGGTGCCGCTGGTAGTACTGCTGCCTCCCAGGATGCTCAACAACAGCCAGGCTTTGTCCCCGTTGAAATTGAAGCAGTGGTCTCATGCACATCAGACGGACTAGTTGTGGTTCTGCGCCGCGCTCGTCCCTCGATACCACAGCAGAAAGCGTTGACACCGTCCAATGGCCTCTTCGCATCACCTTGGGCAACGCAGCCGATACTTCCAGAGTATCATACTCCCCTGCAAATACCGATTCCGACACAAGCAGTCTGGAACCAACAAGGGTACCCGACATATAACTTTCCTCCGAATTCATATCCTGGCCATAGCTATGGCCACGGACCAACCACAATGACTCCGGCTGCTGCTGCTCAGCCCCTTCATCTTTCCCCTATCCAGGGAACTAGTGGATCACACCCACAAGAATTATTCGGCACCATTCGGGACGTGGCTGTCTTTGCATGGGGGATTATAGGCATTAATGGATCACTCGAGCAACACAAGCGAGGGCAGCCGAGTGGGGATGCTCTTCCGCCTGATGGAATACTTCTCTGGGATCCGAAGCAGAAGAAGCAGAAAGAGTCCGCAGCGGAAGATCAAAGTAAAGACAAGAATATCAAGCTTGAAGAAGAATTGAACGAGGTAGTGTAGGGAGAGTGTAGTTGTGGGTGAATAGTAGGGTATTTCTATTCCTTCTGTCTATCTCTATCTATTTGAGCTGTTTATGTAAGTTAGATGATCAAGTCAGAAAATCAGCAGTTAGCCCTAATCAAACAATGTTATGCCAGGTCTACCGTATAATAAAATTTGGTAATCACCAATAACAGCCTTCCTTGAATAAATCGAAGTAAGGTAATTATTCATTTGCTTTTTATGTGTTAAGGTACTTCAATCCGAAGTAGCCCGTGTTCGTTTTGCCTCACACTGCAATGGCAGCCCGCGAAGGACTGTTTGTAGATTAGGCTCCTGGGCCACATATGTATTTAGTCTGTATGGGTTTGTAGCGGCGAGGAAAAGAACGCTGCTCTAACCGCACTTGAAACACTAAGACAATCAATCCCTTCAAAAGCATTGGATCTGATATCAGTTTACCAGTATTGCACAGTATTCCATCTAATTTCATCCAAGGAAGAAACCTGCCTCCATCTATCGTGAGCCACATCAGTATATCGGTCTGCTCTGCGTAGTCTGCTCCGAGCCTTTGACGGTCAATTAGTTGAAGCACAGAATGCAACCAGGGAGACAGCTGCGGGAGTACCCGGCGCTAGGGCCAATTCCAATTATCCTATTGGCGTATAAAAGATGCACTAAGCCTAAGCAGTACTCGTCTACTAGATCTTTTTCTCACCCCCTGCAGTTTCTATTTAAAAAACAACAAGGGTGCTTTGCTTTTCATAAGAAAAAAAAGATGCATCTAGTTTAATACAAGAACGCTCAAAGATCGGGTCAGAAGAGACAAAGAGAAGAAAAAGGGATTATATCTGAATTCCGTCGAGGACGGTGCACGGTCGTCCGATCCCAGCGACCCCTTGGTTCTACGAAGGCTAATACGTAGATACTCGGAGAAAAGGCCGGGACATCATTACGGCGATGGAAGTTGGAGATGACGAAGGCGGGAGGCGGAACGTCTCCCTCCGCCAGCGACATCCGACCTCGGCGGGGCGGTCCAATCAAACAGCGTGTATTTATATAAACTCTGGCGGTAACTAGCTAGCTGTGTATTACTAAACCGACGTGTTCTCGACCCCGTCTCCAAGTCTGTGCTTGCTCATCCATTCAGCAGCAATACCTTTAATGTAGAGCCCAGACAAAAACTCTTAGTCGGCCTGTTTTTGGTTGGGTTAGCTAGTTGCTGGACTGACGTCGGAACTTGCCATCGGCCTTTGCCGAAGGTCGGGAATCCACTACAATAGGAAGTCGACAGCGATGGGGACAATCCTGGTCCAGCCAATCGGCACCAAGCTATTTGACCATGCCCTTGCAGCGGGTCGGGGCAATTACAGGCCTGTTACGCTTACATACCGGTCGTCGGCAGGTGTGAGGGGAAAATTGGAGAACGGAGCTCTCCGTGCGTAATTTTACGCGTAAGAGTTAATACACCGCAAAAACCTGCCAGAACGGGCCCGATTTTGTCTTGTTGATAAAGGCTGTTGTTCTTCCCCACAGTGGCTGCTTCGTTTATGAGAAGGCAGCAGCGTCCCTTTTCAAATCTTCGATTTGAAAGACTTCACTGTAGATCACGCATTGAGCAAGATCTAAATCACACACCACCACAATGACGAAAGACAACAAGCCTGGTAGGTTTGCTTCCACCTGCCTAATCATTGATTTGTGTACTGACTGTATCAACAGGTCAAGGGACCTACCGCTACAATGAAACCCCGACCTACACTACTTCCAATGGCTGCCCGGTCCGTATACAAAGTAACCCAGCATATTGCTCTCTTACTGACTGAAACAGGTCTTTGACCCCGAATCATCCCAGCGTGTCGGCAAGAATGGGCCCCTCCTGTTGCAGGATTTCCACCTAATCGACCAGCTTGCCCACTTTGACAGAGAGCGTATACCCGAGCGAGTCGTTCATGCAAAGGGAGCCGGTGCTTATGGTGAATTCGAGGTCACCGATGACATTAGCGATATCGTATGGCCCCTAGACAAGAGAGAAAAAGAAAGACAGAGAGAACTAATATTGTATAGACTATAGTCGACATGCTCAAGGGCGTGGGCAAGAAGACAAAGCTGGTAACTCGTTTTTCCACCGTGGGAGGAGAAAAAGGATCCCCCGACAGCGCCCGTGACCCGCGTGGATTCTCAATCAAGTTCTACACCGAGGAGGGAAACCTGGATTGGGTATTCAACAACACCCCCGTCTTCTTCCTCCGCGACCCATCCAAATTCCCCATCTTCATCCACACCCAGAAGCGAAACCCGCAGACGAATCTGAAAGACGCCACCGCGTTCTGGGACTATCTGTCCACTCACCAAGAAGCCTCACACCAGGTGATGCACCTGTTTAGCGACCGCGGCACCCCATACTCCTACCGCCACATGAACGGTTACTCGGGACACACTTTCAAATGGATTAAGCCCGACGGCACATTCAACTACGTCCAGCTCCACCTCAAGACGGACCAGGGCAACAAGACCTTGACCGCCGAAGAAGCCGCTGCACTTGACAGCTCTAACCCAGACTGGCATACCCAAGACCTCTTCGAGGCCATCCAGCGCGGCGAGTATCCCTCATGGACTTGCTATGTTCAAGTCTTGAGTCCGGAGCAGGCCGAGAAATTCCGATGGAACGTCTTTGACTTGACCAAGGTCTGGCCACAGAGCGAGGTGCCTCTACGCCGCTTTGGCAAATTCACCCTGAACAAGAACCCAGAAAACTACTTTGCCGAAATCGAGCAGGCTGCCTTTGCGCCATCACACTTGGTGCCTGGTGTCGAGCCATCGGCGGACCCAGTGCTTCAGGCTCGTCTATTCTCGTACCCAGACACCCACCGACACCGTCTGGGTGTCAACTACCAACAAATCCCCGTCAATTGCCCAATGCACGCCTTCAACCCGTACCAGCGTGACGGCGCCATGGCTGTAAACGGCAACTACGGCGCCAACCCCAACTACCCATCTACTTTCCGCAAGCTGAACTTCCAGCCTGTCAAGGCTAGTCAGGAGCACGAGAAATGGGTGGGCGCGGTGACCTCTGAGCAGATCCCCGTTACGAGCGAGGACTATGTGCAGGCAGGCTGGTTGTGGCAGGTCCTTGGACGCACGCCGGGCCAGCAGGAGAACTTGGTGAAGAATGTTTCGGGTCATTTGTGCAATGCGCATGAACGGGTGCGCAAGCAGACGTACACAATGTTTAAGCGCATTAACCCTGACCTTGGGGCGAGGATTGAAAAGGCTACTGAGGCGAATGCGAAGGAGCAGGCGCGTTTGTAGACTGTCTATACTTGTCTTATCTGTAAATCTGCATATAGGTGTATTAAATATCATTGAATTATAAAGACATGTTAAGCAAGAACGTTATGTAAAGACGAATACCCTAATCGTACAGACCCAAACACAGTACCTTCAATTCAGGTATATTGTTTACAATCCCAACGGATTCTGCGCATTCTGCTCCTTGCCACCATACTGTTGCCCAGCATTACTTCCACCACTTCCACTAGCAGAGCTGATTCCATCGCCAACCGTCTTCCCAGTACCCGATGCAGAATTCCCAAGACCCTGCGTTGCGCCCGACACGGTTTGTCCGAGGCCAGAGGTTGTGTCGCCCACGGTCTTGCCGAGGTTGCCTACCAGGCCGCCCGCAGTGGAGGTGAGGCCGGTGACGGTTTGGCCCAGGGTGTCGCCCAGGCCGCCGACAAGGTTGTTGTCTAGAATAGCCAGTGTGTTAGTTGTGTTTTGGGCGAAATATAATGGGAGGAAGGGAGAAGTACTCTTGTCTTGGTTGTCAGACATGTTGTTTGATTGATAGATTGTTTCTTGGTTTTTATTTTGGATGGCAAGTGATAAAAAATATTTAGATATAATTAACAGAATGAAAAAAAAGAAACAAATATCCTTTTCTTAAATAATCATCACCCCCCTGGTCAAGTCCACGTCTGATATCATACCCGACTCAAAAAACAATGATATCATAGGCATAAACCTGGCTGTTATTGATATTGCGGAGCAACAACGCCACACCGTTGAGATTGCTTACCCACTCACAACTGACAGCACGATCGATCGACATGCTAAACTACGTAGTGGGCATGACGGAGAATTTATTTGTCCAGTCATGTCGCATGTGGTATGCGATGCCGTTGGGGATCTAGAGGCTTGGGATATGTCATATTGTGGCACGGACGCTAATTAATTAGTGAGTATGCATCATGCGTAGATTCTAGTCTCTATCACAGAAATTAAGACATGTGCTTGGCATTTCTACCTCATTACAAAGATGTAATCTGTACAAACTAGAAATAATACCTTGACAAAGGAACATCGAGTCAGATTCTCAACTAGCTGCTGCTAACTCATATTAGGCAATATTTCAACCTCGGGATTCACTTCTTGCAGTCTCACACAAGAGGAAAACTACTTCAACTGGCGGCCAGTGTCACTGTAGATAGTCGCACCGGTAATGTTGGAATCCTTCATCAAATAGATATAAGCCTCCGCAACATCCTCCGGTTCGCCCACCTTGTTCAGCAGCGTCACCTTCTTCAGCATCTCCTTGAAGCCAGCCTGCACCTTCGGGTCTGGCCCGGCAAGAGCCCTGAGCAGCTCGGTATCAGTGGTACCGGGAGACACGGTATTGACACGGATGGGCGCCAGGTCGACGGCGAGACCACGCGCAATACCCTCCGTCGCGGAACCCACGCCAGTCAGAATGGCGCGGCCGGGGGTCGGCTTAGCAGCCGTCGAGGCACCCGTGAAGGTGATGCTAGAGCGGGGGCCGGGGTTGAGGTATGACGGCGCGAGCTTGCCCAGGACGATGGGGGCATCGAAGCGGAGGATGGTGGTGTCCGGCTTGGTCTCGGAGACAGTGTAGTCGGCCACGGGGGGAAGCTTGGGGATGTTGGCGGCGGTGTAGGTGATGTGGTCGAGCTTGGTGGTGTTGCCGTTGGTTGCGAATTCCAGGAGCGTCTTGAGGCTGGCCTCGAGTGAGTCGGCTTTGGCGAGGTCGACCAGGTGTCCGTTGATCTTGCTTGCGGCTTCGGGGTACGAAGTCTTGAGTCTGTCGAGGGCATTTGCGAGCTTGTAAGGCGTCGAACTGGAGACGGTCACAAAGGCGCCGCCCTCGATGGCTGCTTCGGCGGTTGCGAAGCCAATGCCTGATGTGCCTCCGATGAGGAGGACGCGGGCGTCTTGAAGCTTGTTGAACTTGAAAGGCATTATGAGATCTGAGATATGAGTATTGATTTTTGGTGTTAGACTTGGAACTGATTGACTGATTGACTGATTTGATTGAAACCATCCAAATATCAGGCGATTGAGCACTCCTTTAAATATTCGAATGATTCTCATAGATGGACATGATGTGACGCAATCGGAGTTTGAAACTTATCTCCGTACTACATCCCTGCCTTTTACAGCGTCTATGATACGGTACATCATGCAATCAAAGAAGCTTTCTTTGTTTTCAGCTCTGAGCTTGGTGCATAGCGCGCGGGGGGGCCACGAAGCTGACGAGGGGTCTAGTTAGTTGCAGCATGCAAAGCTTACCAAGCTAGCTTATCAACCCTCCCACACGCAGAACACGCAGATCCAGTGGGGGATGGAATTTGAGTCTTTTTCTGTTGTCGGCCTTAAGATCTACGAGGGTCAGCGTTAAATCCGGGGACAATGATGCTCAGATTCGAGAAAGGCAGATCGCCGCGCGCGGGTGGATCCCACTTATGCTTTGTGTAAAAGCTTAGCCCCGCCGTATCCCGCGCGGCCCCACTGATGATGTGCGCCCGCGCGGTAATGCGGGAGATATTATCATTCATTCATAGATCACTACATGGAAGAGGAGGCTGTCAAAAATGGCCCTTTGCATGAACTTCGTATGGCGGAATGTTGGCATGTATGGTATATTATAGAAAGCAATCATAATTGATCTACTCGTGTGACCATTCAGCCTTCTTCTTCTCCGCAAATGCAGTCATTCCTATGCATCCTGTTAGCGACGTCCTCTTCGATGGAAGGGTTGATGAAAATACCAATCTTCTGATCCTGACTGCCAAACAGGCCATGGAACAGTCGTCGCTCATACTCCACGCCTTCTCTGAGCGACAGCTCTTGACTCTTGTTAACAACCTCCTTGGCCGCAACAACAGCGACATGGCTGTAGCCAGCAATTGTTTCCGCCGTCTTCAGCGCCTCTGCTAAGAGCTCGTCCTTGCCTCCCTCGACGACACGAGCAGCAACACCCCATTCGCCAGCTTCCTTGCCGCTGAAGTTCTTACCCGTAAGGATGAGTTCCATCGCTCTGCTCTTTCCAATAGCCCTGGTTAAGCGCTGAGAACCACCGGCACCGGGAATCACTCCGAGTTTGATTTCGGGTTGTCCGAATGTTGCATTGGCTGTACAGTAGATAATATCACACATCAAGGCGAGCTCGCATCCGCCGCCGAGTGCGTGGCCTGACACGGCTGCGATGACGGGCTTGCGAATTGTGTTGGCGAGGTGGGACCACGGCGCGATGAAGTTGTTGGAGTATGCGGCGGAGAACGTGAGGGGTGCCATTTCTTTGATATCGGCGCCAGCTAAACATGCGTTTTCCGTGGTTAGAAGTTAAGTTCGGAGGAGTCCTGCAAGGGTGAGGGACTGAGTAATCAACTAACCAGCAAATGCTTTCTCGCTGCCAGTAATGATAATGGCCCCTATATGTTTGTCTTTGTCATATGTGCTCAAGGCATCATTCAATTCCTCGAAGAGGGGGCTGGATAGAGCGTTGAGGGCTTTCGGTCGGTTGAGTGTGACTGGACTCTGTTAGCTTGATATCATAAAAGTGAAATGTAATTTCGTAATAAGGCAGAAAGAAGGCAAACTCACTCAACCCAACGCCTGGTTTAGGAGTCTCTGTGAGGATAAACTCGTACGACGCTGGGGAAGTGGACGAGAAGCTGGCCCGAGCCATGTATGATGTCAATGCCCTGTTTGTCCTAGATACAGCGAGTCGCGAGGTGCGTGTGAAGAGCATGTTTGTAAGTATGTAGCGACAATCCAAGTAAATCGATTGATGATGTTTGAGATGTTCATCAACAAGAAAAGACAACAACGACAACGAAGAGTGATGGATGATGGGCCATGGCAATCACAACAAACAGCCGAGAAACCGAGGATAACCGCAACCAGCAAGCCATACTGTTTGCATAATTTGCATCGATCAGCCTCAGCCACACACGTGCTTGCTGTGGCTGTGGCTGAGGCGCTAGCTGCATGCATCCGCTGTGCTTGGCTGTGCCCGCCAGCGGCCCAAGGCCCAAGCTGACTCAGGAGGACACTTTTCTTCAACGGGCGAGCGAATAAATAATACGAATCACGCCAACAACAATCCCAATCACCCTGGTAATATTGCCCTTTGCAGTCGCCAATACGACTTACTGACGGACGACACTTTTGTTCCAAGCTCAGATCTCCTCTCCTCTCCCTAGCTCGAGCTGGTCGCAGTGAGCGTTCCATCGCCTCGCCGAACTTTCCTCCTCCTTTATCGACGTCGTCGTTGTCGCCAATCACAATGGATGCCCCCGAGCCGGAGCAGACTCCTTTCAATGCCGTCCAGGCGCAGACCTCTAGGATTGCCAGGGTACGTCTTTGTTTGATGCGTCGAGGATCGTCTTTGAGAATTTCCTTTATCAAGTGAACGCAAGACAGCATCATCGCAATGCGCGACGTTGGCTGACATCTTTCTAGCAATATCAAGCATACCTTGATCAATTGACGCCTTTTACTGCATACCGATGGATTGGAACTGTGGTTTTGCTGCTCTTTTTCTTCTTGCGAATTGTCATCGCGCAAGGCTGGTATATTGGTTAGTCTGCCCCGCCGCGAGACTCGTCATACTACAAAAGGAAAAAGAAAGAAAGAAGAAAATTGACGTTGTGATTACAGTGGCATACACCCTCGGCATCTATCTCTTAAATCTGTTCCTGGCCTTCCTGTCGCCCAAATTCGACCCCTCCCTCACCCAAGACGAAGGGCTTGAAGATGGCGAGGCTGGATCAAGCTTGCCCATTAAGCAGGACGACGAATTCCGTCCCTTTATCCGCCGTCTGCCCGAATTCAAATTCTGGCACTCCGCTACTCGCGCTATCGCGATTTCGTTTGTGTGCTCGTGGTTCAAGGTGTTTGACATCCCAGTCTTCTGGCCTGTGTTGGTCATGTACTGGTTGATCCTGTTTTTCCTGACCAGTGAGGCCCCTTTCTTCTCCATTTTCTCTATTCGTATTTTTTGCTAACTATTGGTCTCATAGTGCGCCGACAAATCCAACACATGATCAAATACCGCTACATCCCCTTCAATATCGGCAAGACCCGATACGGCCGCGATTAAGTCGAGCCGAGTCGAGCCGAGAAGGAAAAAGAAATCATCTAATCGCGACGATTAAACAGTTGCAATGAAACGAGGTAGAAGATGATGAACGAAATACCATCCCATCCCATCGATCCATGTGGATATTAAAATCTCGTGGATCTGGATATGACACGGCAGAATTAAATATTATTTCTGAGAGAAAGAAGATGAAGAAGGACATGATGTCACAATCATATTTACTATTCTCATTACCAGTACTGTTATTATTACTATTATTTTTGTTACTATTACTACTTTTAGTATTATTATATTATTATTCTCTACATGTGTCTGATCTTAAACAAAACATATAGATTATTAGGACACTGGCTGAAAACCATTATATACGAGACCCGCGGATTGCATAGAAGATGACCCTAATACACTCAGCACAAAATCATGCCCAACGCTTCAAATTCGGATCCAGAGACACCAGCTCCGCCAGGACATCCGTCCAAAGCCTGTTCACAAAATCCTTGCCCGCCGCTTCGTTGAGGAATGGGGATCCACTTCACAAGTCAGTCAGTCCACTTCTTCATGCCATCCCTCCTGACCACAAGGGCTAGACTTACCCAGCAATCTCATTGTTCACCAAAAGCTTCCCATGGGACTCCCTTCCCACAACAGCCGTAGCATACACCATCATCCTCGCGGCAACCTCAGCAGACCTCGCCCTCAACGCTTTTATCCCATACACAGGAATTCGAATCCACAGGGGTGCATTCTTATCAAACGCCGTAGCAACCATCCCGGGACAAAAGTTGTTCACAATAACCTCCTCGCTATCGACCAAGGTGGCCAAACGACGCACAAACGCGTTAACGAGCAGCTTGCTATCTGCGTATCGCGTCATGATGCTGTAATAAGCTTTGTTATCGAAGTGGGATAGCACGTTTTCTGCGGGTTGCAGAGGTCGTTTACTGGCCACTAGACTGGTAAACTTTTGCCCATCGGAGCCCGTGAATATCATGCGAGATGGGTCTCCGGTTTTGCGGTGGGCGTGTGTTGCTTGGAGAAGGGGGAGTAGTTCGAGCATGATGAGGAAATGGGAATAGCAGTTTACTATGAATCACCAAGTTAGTATATAATAGTCTTGCGGCAGGTATAGGATAGTAACCTTGCATAACCCTCTCATGCCCACTCTTACTACTCTGATACTCCATTAAAGAAACGCCTCCATTGCACACCAGAATATCCAAGTACGGAACTTCATTCTTAACTCGATCACAAAATCTCAGGGCAGACTGGTAATCGTCAAGATCCAGATCAAACACGTCAATGACTGCTGACGATGTCTTAGTGCTGGCTTGGCCGCGAAGCTTGGCAACAGCAGCTTCGCCCTTGGATTTATCGCGAGCCGTGATAATAACTCGAGACGCCTTGAGGGTGAGGAATTGCCGAGCTGCTTCGAATCCAATGCCGGTATTCCCGCCGGTGATGAGCACCGTTTTACCCTCGACGGTTGTGCCGGGGGGAGTTGGAGGGACGGGGCGTTGGAAGAATGGCATGTTAGATATATCCAGTAGATATATAGCTAATTTCTCAAGGGATATATTAATGATAGATCCCTAGGTCGGTATAAACTTGGGGAGAAGAGAATGTTGAGACGAATCTAGGTTCCCCTGGCTGGTTGGTTGCCCATTTTATATGCCAGCCTCGTCTTGATTTCTCAGCGGATGAAAGGCTCCGAATCTGTTTGATCCATCGATCCATCCATCACTATCAAGCTTTGCGACAGATATGGACTTCTTTGCTGTATTTCCCTTTCCGGCAAAAACCACTGTCGTCCGAATCGGGCTAGGATAGGGCTACTCCAGTCTTGCAGCCACTCACAGCGTCCGCCAAGCCAAAATCGACAGGGGTCGCCGACGCTAAAAGAGCACTAAAAGAGCAGGGGTCGCCGACAGCCAACTTAGTAATCTTTCCTTCCTTCCTTCTTGAATTTTATTTTTGACTGACTTCTTCGATATTCTCTGATACCAACGCACGAATGCTTGAATTTGGTCCGGGCCCACAAGATAATGCACGCGCTAAGCACGTCGGTCTGCGCGTCTTGTAGAAGTCGGAAGCAGAAGTGTGACCGGTTATTGCCACAGTGCTCTCGGTGTGAGCGGTATGTTACCCACCCTAAGCTCTGGAGTTAGCACCATATATTGGGTGCTGACAGGGCAGATTTTATAGTACGTATGTTAATATGGCCTAGACTGTTGTTCAAATGCCACTACCCAGGCATCTCCACTGTAGCAGCCACATCGATCATACCGCCTTCTCCTTCATCATCTTCAGGAAGAAGTCAAGATTACAACCACAATGAACAGGAAGACTTAATCAATGAATTGACGCATTTCCAGAGTTATGGCCAGGGCCACGGCCCGCCCAGCTCCTGTCTCGCGCGATTATGCGCGATTATGAACAAATACAAACAGCAGTTCGACGACATGCTGGACATCTTCCTTGGCTCGTGCCAGGGATGGATACGCATCGTACATGCAGGTGACTTTCGGAGTCATCGAGTGAGATTTAGCGAAATTTCTGACAGAGGGCTTGTGGCCTTGATTCTTGCTATGTGCACTATAACGCGGCCATTGAAAAGAGAGAAGAAACCTGATCATCATCAGGTTGAATATAATTATGAACTGGATCCGCTTCGAGATTTGATGTATGCCATTGCCAAACAAGTCTTTTTCTTCGGAGACATGGGGTCGTTTCGTACTACTCCTGCATCAATAGCAGCCAAGCCAACACTCGCCCTAATTCAAGCCGGTCTCCTCATTTCCGTTTATGAATATGGGCAGGGCTTACTGGATTCTTCTTACATAACTATCTCTACCTGTTCTAGCATGGCGCTGCTGAGTGGGCTGTGGGATGGGCAGCATCTACCGCCGCTGCTAGTCCCCGGGACCGCGACATCACAGGATGAGGGGATTCAGACGTGGTGGGGGATAGTGATTCATGAGCGGTGAGCCGTTCCATACCTACTATACAGAAACTATAAGGTATATATACCTAACATATAAACAGAATGATAAGCGCCAAAACAGGCATCCCCATCCGCCCTTTGACAAGTATCAACACCAAAGAAGAACTGCCACTCAACAATGCACATCTCGAAGCCGAGATCCATGTCATGATGCCAAATATCCTGCAAGATAGGCATTACGCGTCCTATTACCTACAGACCAGAGCTGCAATCTGGCTCGATCTTGTGTTGGAGATGGTTCACAGTAACCCTAACGTGAAAAGCACACGTTTAAGTTTCCAAGAACTTGATGCAGGTCTTCTCCGCTTTTTGGGCTTTTTGGTCCAGCTTGGAATGGGGACTTGTTGCGAGGCCATTGCTGTTACGTTGAAGTGCGTATACCCCTATGCCTATACATATCCCGTATATATACGTACATACAGCTGACGCTACGAAACAGTTCATTTTTCCACCTCCACAAATGGCGTCTCTCAGACTCTCCACAATTTACAACAACCGACAAAGCAGACTCCTCGCGCGCAATCCAGACAATCTTCAAAGTCCTTGCCGATATATCCACCGACCACATCCCGGGCGTTATCCACCGGGATGAAGATCATCGCCATCACGACAACAACAATACAACAACCCCCGACAAGAAGAAAGAAAACATGTTCATCGAGCTTTTCCCGTATGCTGTACATATGATATATCTGATCTTTCTGGAGATGCAGAACTACAGTCATCGAGTAGAGCAGCAGCAAGAAGCTTTTGCAGTTGAGATGAGAGTTATGAAGCAGATCTTATGGAAGCAAACGGAGAGGTGGAGGATAGCGTGTATGTTGAACTCTGCCATCATTCGTTTGTTGCAAGTAATTAATAACTGACTTATATCTTGCAGGTGATTATATCGCTATCCTCGACGGGGTGAAGTCATGACCTGGCCAGCGACCTCAGCCATCCTGTTGAATGTGACAGATAGATACATATTCAGATATATTAAATCGACTACACCATAACCCTCGGAATAAGGAAGAATTTGATAATCCTTTGAAAACAGTGACATGTGAAAATCCCGATATTTCCGACATGTTGAATGTTAGACAGGTTACATAGCCATATCAAGCACCAGTACCCTCCCGAGACCACTTTGAAGTGTCAGGCTAGACTTTTAGGATGTCTTTCCCATCTCTTCCCATCATCCACTCCTCCCAGGACTTGGTCTTCACCGGAGTCTTCAAATCGCCCGGCTCAATCACGTTGATCGACCCCGTGTAGCCATACTCTTCAAGTGCTGGCACTGCCTCCAGTAGTTCCATCGGGATCTGGAGTTTTTCGTGCATGAACTGGATGGTCACAGTCACAAAATCCGTTTCTTGGCCACTCGCCCTCGACCAGATGTCACATATCTGCCCGTAAGTCAAGTAGCTATCGGCATCATACGCCAAAAGCTTGACACCCGGCGCCTCGTCTTCAACCAACGCCCGCACAAACAGTCCCGTTGACTCCTTGACGTCGATAATTGGCATTCTGGTAGTGTTGGAAAATGATCGGAAGTACCTATATTTCCCGTCCAATGGGTCCAGTATGGGTGAAAGCAATGCATTCGTGTTGTACGCGCCAAGGTATATGAAGGATGTCTTCTTGGCCAAGTCCGGAAGATCATTCTCAATATAATCGACAATGGCGCCTTTGGAATCAGCATGATTCGAATGATATTTTCCACCGCTGATCTTTGTCACTGCTGGGAGCGCGGAATAGACAAGGCGTTCCAAGGTTGGGATTTTGGCTGCTGTTTCAGCGGCGTTTTTGCCATGGCGAATCTCCGTTTGGTAGGCCACTTCGCTGGGATTAGGCTTTTCTCCTTCTTCGTCTTCTGATGAAGATGCTAGGCCTTTTACGAGGGGCATGTAGGTGGTCCAGAAATCGGTGTTCAGGAAGATAGCATGCGCATTCTCAAATGCTTTGGATAGAGATTTAGGGTCCCCAAGGTCCGCCTGCACAACCTCGGCGCCGCGCGCTGCTAAGGCTTGGGCAGCTGGAGATGAAAGATTACGAGTCGTAACGCGTACCTTCCAATGGGGAAGGTTGAGGAAGGTGTGTGCTACTGAACCTCCTTGGTTCCCTGTAGCACCGACAACGACGATTGTTTTCTTGGTTGAGGCAGCCATGGTTTACGGGTTTCTACTCAGATAGTAGATCATGATAATAGAAGCAAAGGGGAACTGGAGGGAAACTGATGATATCTGATACCCTCGAAGTGAATACATATTGCAAACTACCTTGGAAGAACGACATTTTTAATGGCTTTTATAAGTCCCTGTTCCTAACTAGACTGGGGCTTATGTGGACAGAATTGGATTATCTGGCTTACAATTTCTCCCTATTTTTTTTTTCTCCCTTTGAAATCGCGATGCCGACGAGGTCTCCCAAGCAGTCAAGAGAAAAGGTAGAAGACAATGAACGACGAACAACCAGGGTGTAACACTGTAAGCCACACCATATGCACTGTAAGCCAGGTAGATACGCGCACTATAACGATTTACTAGTTAGCAGTTAATATAGCGTGGAGAAATTAGTCCGGGTCTTCCGGAGATACTGCACCAGCAGAAGCCCTAACCCCGAACCCATGCCCTCACTACAGTCTACCTACGCATCTAGGTACATCCTCGCCCATAGATTTCTCTGCTGCTACTACCTACATGGTATAGAAATCCAACAATGACTAAAACCGCAGGCACTGCAAAGGTACGCAAGCGTGTCCTCAAGCAGGCCCGCCGCGAGCAAAACCGTCTAAACCAAAGAGCCTATCGTAAGTGCGAGTAAATAGTAATTTATTACCGAGCCCCTTCCTCCATTTGCTAATTAACCTGGAGACTAGGCCAAAGACAGAGGACAGCACAGAGTCTCCATGGCTTACAAAGTCCGTCAGCCCAGGGTTCGGAGCCGCCGTCGAACCATACTGATATGCCGTTGCCACTACCTGACCTGAGTAGCACTTCGCAACTTGAAAATGCTAATATTGATAACCTGCTATCCTCTTGGCCTTCTGTCAACCATTCTTCTTTTGACAGTCTCCCTTTTGGGCTAGAGGATGAAGTCTTCTCTCCTCCACAGGACATGTCTCCTTCCATACCGGTCACGTTGTCATCAGCATCAAATCATCTCGCGACGGAATCTTCCCCAAACAATAGAAACGTCAATCACACGAGCGTGCGGGATGATATAACAGCCGTTGAAGGCTTTGATCTCGACAGAGTCATAGCCGCAGGAATCGAAACGCTGCTTTACGAGTCTACCTTTCAGGGACTATCATCGTCTCCATCTCCACCCCAACTTCCTGACCCATGGACACAATGCATCCACTTCTCACGAACCCACATACTCCTAGCATGCATCCACAACGCCCAATGCATGGGTTTCGACGTGCATGAAACCATGATGCCCAAAACACTTTTCTCCTCGCCTTTCTACCGGCCCATAACACCCACCGACGACCCAAAGAAGCTTCTTGCAACAGTCACACCCCCTTCGACCCCGGCACACTTGAAGCCTACTCTGCCACAATTGCTGTATCCACACCCGGCATTCATGGACCTCATCCCAATCCCCACGTTCCGGGCTCGTGCCATCACTTTATTGGCGACACAGCCTCATGTCATTGATATGCACGAGCTGAAGAGAGATGTGGCCATCGAGAATGGGATCTCATATTGGAGCAATAGTTCTAGTAGATCTGCGGCGACGGCTGCTCGATCAACTGCACAGGGCCAGCCGTGGGATATCCGCAGTTGGGAGGTAGCACCTTGGTTCTTGCGCAAGTGGCGCATGCTGTTTGGGGGCGGCGAGGAAGGGGAAATGTGGAAGCAGAGTTTGTGGTGGCAGAGGGCTAGAGGGGAGGAAGTTAGTTATATCGAAGAATGAATGTATGGTCGCAATATTTATTCATTTCTAAGTTGTAAGATGCTGTGGTATCTATGCTCCGAAGCACAATTTATATTCAAATCAAACAGATGTTCTTGAAACATTGTTTCGCCAATGACCAGTCATGGCCCCAATGCTCGGAAGCATGAACTGGGAAAGAAGAAGAAAGACCAACTCCCTCCTGAGCTTCGTAAATGTGTATTTCACAATTCTTACAAGCTCCGCTTAGTCATGTGGAAGGAAATGCAAAGGGCAAAAAGAGTAATAAGAGAAGCCAGACGCCAAAACTCGGGACAAATCATGTAAAAACTCCAAACGATAATCCAATTATCGTAGTTATATGACGGGAGCAGCAGTAATCGCATGCCCAACCGAAGTAGCAGAACTATCCTTGAACAGCTGCGAATCGGCTGTTGAGGTTGGACTCTGGACACTGGTTGGATCACGGCAGCCAAACCAACCAGGATCACGACAAGTTGATGTAGAAGTTGATGTAGAGGTAGCTGTGGTAGATGTCGGTGAAGGAAAAATGCTAGTGGCAGGAGGTGTGCTTGTAGGGTCTTTGCAGCCAAACCAGCCTGGAGTCTTGCACGTAGTAGTTGTTGTTGACGAGCTGGTGGTAGTAGTAGAAGTTGTCGTCGTCGTTGTCGTCTTATCCAAGCAACCCCACCATCCTGGCGTCTGACAGGTTGATGTCCTGGTCAATGATGTTGACGTAGAAGTAGTCGTGGTTGTCGTTGTAGTAATTTCAGAGCCATTGCTCTTGTAAAATTTCCACAGCTGGCAGTCGTAACATTCTTCTTCCGCAACACAAGGAGGGACAGCATCGTATTTCTGCAAAACATCGGATATCACACTTTTAATTCGATGTGTGCCTATCCCCACTCTCCAGCCCTTGTCCTCGACTGTATCGTACACGCACATCTTTCCAGTGTGACACGCAGATTCCAAAGAGTATCCCCACCAGGTACAGGTAGCACCTGCACCGTTGCAAGACCCCATGTATATAGGATCGGCAGTATGGCCAATATGGTATATACCAGTATTCGTCCGCTTCTGAGGTAGCAGGGGATCATACCCGGGTGGCGTGGGCAATCCGAGTCTTGCAGCAGGTAACGCATCCGGTATTGCTTCGAATGCGACGGTTGGCAGACCAAATGTGAGACCGAGGAGAGCACCCATGGCTCCTCCCAAGGAATGGCCGGCCATCCACACGTTTGCATTTGGATATAACGTCGTGGCATTCGTATACAAGTCAATCGCAGCACGGTAATAGCGATTTTCATCATGCATAGCCTCGACTATGCAGGTCAAATTTGCAGTGAATACATCTGTCGCACAATCACATACTTGGCGTGCAAGATAAGAGCCGCCTTGACCACAGCAACAACCGAAAAATAGATTGTCGTTCTCCTTGTCGTTAGTCGTCGTCTCAGCTCCGTCAAATAATGCAGGGGAGGTTCCTTTTAAAGATATAATGACGGTGCTGTTGGTCTCATCGGCGTATACATGGCCTCTAAGCCCGTCACGCTGCCACCCGAAACTCGCAGACCAATTGAATCGACCACTAATCTCATTCCAATCCCCGGTGCCCGGTTCTTCGATGTAATCATTTGCTGTGATCTTTGCAAAGGTCAAAACAGTCTCCTTATCAGTAACATCAGGACCTTCGATGTCCTCCATCACCCAAGCATCCTCGTATAAAACCACGGCAGCGCGGGTTGACCTTGCCTGAGCCAGGTAGCCCTCGATAACCGACGGTCGGCGGTCTGCCAACCGATGAATAGTCAAGGCATCCGACAAGGCAGCGAAGGAAATATGCGGTTCATCAACAGGTTGAGGTAAGTATTCATCCTCCGATAGTATCGAGAGCTTTGTTTCCGGCGTCACATCTAGTCTCAAATGGAGGTCCGGTTGCTCGTACGTGCCGCGGTGAAAGATATGACGTAGTGACTAGAAATCTGTCAGATCAAAGACTTTTCAGGGAAAATTGCAAAGCTCACAAACTCATGTTTCCTAGCTATAGATGCAGATCCATCTCCTAGAGGTATCTGGGGCGGAAGGATGGGGATTTCGTTGTGGTAGGCTGGCGGTCCAGGTACGGTGGCAATGGCGAGTCCCGCATGGAGACAGAGAAGCAGGCTGTCTATTCTCATGAGGCTTGAGTTGCGGCAGCAAAGGCCGCTAGATCTAGTAGATATTTCGAGCACTGGAGCTGCAGTATAAATATGACGACTCGAAAGGAGCCGGGTCAGTTCGTAGAAGCCATTCGGTTGGGGGTGAGATGAATGTATGGGGAGTGAGGCGGCAACCGCTGCCTGCGCCGGGGCCTGAAGCCTTATCATATCAACACAAGGCACGCCAAGCACGCACGGGCCATGGTGCAATCAGCACGTGATCCCCGCCGTCATCTGACCGCCTAGCGTGACTACCGTTGTTGGCCTTAGCGTTGAGGCATCAACGGTAACCCAAGTGACCCACCAAAATTATTTATTTTCTCTTGATGAATACATATCAGCTCAACTTGTCGCCAGAAACTGCACCTACCGTATCTGCAGCCCTGCCCATCTTCATGGAGATGATCAATCATACATACGAAAGCTGTGCATCGGTATTCTGGAATTCATGATCCAGCCGAAAGTCTCCGTGTTTTCTTTACCACTTGTAGCGTGGCAGCAACATGCTAGTCTTCGCACAAAGAAATACGATGATAGACGTGGGCGTAAGAAAAGGAGGTCGGGCTATGAGTCGAGGGACGAAGATAGTGGCCTAGACTACAGCGGCCTTGAAACCACAGACATCGACTCAGACGCAGAGTCAATTCGCAGTCGGGCTCAGTCTGTTGTCCTCACTCCGGAAGAAGCTCACCGATATCAGGTTGCTGGCCTGTCACTAGATGAAGAGTTCCTGGAAGAAAATTACCCCCATGCAGGACTCAAAGCTAAGGAGTTAGAGAGAAAACGAACAAAGGGCTATGCCAAGGAACTACAAAAACAGTGGCCTCCCATATTCATCCCTGGGTCTGGAACAACAGAGAGCACTCTTCATAAACGCCATTTAGGTGTCCTCACCACTATCTTACACAGGTCCCTTCTTGAAGGAGATTTTGTGCGTGCCGGCCGCGCCTGGGGAATGCTGCTTCACGAAAGGTTCGGTCGTCAACCGGTCGACATACGAAATGGAGGTAGATGGGGTATTGGGGCGGAGATTCTGTTTCACCAAAATTCTACCTCGAACAGCACCGGTCCTGTCTTTACTCGTCCAGGATTCGAAGCAGCAAAAGCTTACTATGAGAGACTGATCATACAATTCCCTTCTCGGGGTGCTCGTACAGAGGCTAGCACCTCTCTGCAGTTCTATCCAGCTATGTTCAGTCTTTGGATCTATATGGTCAACCAAGAGAGCACCGAAGCAAGAGAAGCTCTCGAGTATGAAGAGAACTATATTGTCTCAGAGAACACATCAGAATCTGGGGACGTCGCCATGTCAGATTCAGAAAACGTTACAGATCGGAGCCGAGGCATGCCGAGTCGTAGAGCCAATATCAGACAGAAGGAACTAGCCGGCGCTGAAGAGATCGCTGCTCGCATGGATGAAGTTATGATTGGTCCGCCGTACTCCGACAGTCCGGCGCTTTTACAGCTTCGAGGAATGATATCCCTATGGCTCGGCGATCTTTACGTTTCATCCTTGGCTCGATCGGACGAGGATATCGAAATGTTGGATGATCAGGACTATATGACTGAAGTCATATCGCCTGATCAGTTAATTGCAAACAGGGAATTGAAAATTGCCTTGGAAAAGCGAAATGTAGAACAGGCCAAAGCGAATGATATTTTTGAGAAAGCCAAGTCAAGGCGAGAAGCCGCAGATCAACCCGACGAAGAAGATATTTCTTCAACTACGGGCCTGCCGCAGTATTAGCATACCCTGTTACCTTGATATTGGTCGAAAGAGCAGCAAGAATATTTTGGTGTTTGTACGATAGACATAGAATTATGTAGATGGTAGATCACGTGCCAAATTTTGACAGCGGCAGCCGGCTCGGCGGCTCCGCGCCTAAATTGATAGCTTGACTGGAGCTCTCTGAGCTTATCCTATCGCAAACAAACAAACAAATAAATAATCAACAGACAACGCCAAACAATTATTCAGCCAGGGAAAACAAAAATCAGAGACGTGTGCACTGCAAAATGCTAATTTCCAACCGAGTTTCCATTGCATCTTACGTCCGCGCTTCCTTTTGGCTGCATTAAATTATCCGGCTGCAAACAGGAACATGGGTGTTGAAGATTACATCCGTGCGAGAAGCGACCATTTTTATCCCACAAACACAAGAGAAAACAGCCCTCAACCGCAAAAGGCGCAGATAAATGACAAATTTATAGTGGGGAATGGCTTTCCACCCTCAAGGTTCATGAGGCCCTTGCCTTTTCAATTCCAGGAAGCACAAATAAGCTACGAGCCACAGAATGATCTGCAATTGGCACAGCCACCGGAGAAAAGCGTTTTTGACACAGATGTCGAAAATGTGGATGATTCAACAATTACAGTGACCAGTATTGGAGATATTGAAGCTCGAGATCATACTCGAGGACTGTTTGACCGCGATGTCGTCTCACAGGGCTGGGATGAAAGTGTGCTTTCGGAGTCTGATCATAGCCATCAGCTCGAAGACCAAATCGAGGTTGCTGCTACCACAAAACACCGCAGGAAATCTATGCTTCCCTTGGCATTGGATAACAATGTCTATGATGATGATTATGATGCCCAGCCATATGACTGGATTCAACCCGAAGCACATCGATCCACTGCGGTAGCCAAAAGTAAAAGGAACTCTGTGGACAAGCCAAATGTATCACGAATACCCAAGGCCACATCCCGCATGTCACTACAGCGCAGTGACAGTGACCCAGGTGCCCGCTCTCGATTGGCATCTGAAAGAGAAGCAGCAGCAACTAGGAAAGTCCAAGTACCGTATCGTTCGGGATACAGTCGGGCGAGCAACTTCCCTCAAAGTCTGGCAACTACACCAAACAATCGATTCAACTTCAAAAGCGAACGGCCTTACGAGCGGCTTATTCAACAGCAATCTCCTACGCGTCGGGTCAGTGGTCCACGGCCGCAGCCTGGACGACGTGATTCGACTAGCCCTCGAAAAGGAGGCCAGACAAGACAAAAGCATGAGCTATCTTCTACTCCTCGCAAAGCCATGATCACCTTAGATACATCTGATGAGGAAGATGTTGACGATGAAGAAATAGAAGAAAACGAGGACGAGGACGAGGATGAGGACATCCAAGAAAGCATCAACCCCCGATCCCTGACAGACGACGACACACAAAGGAAGATATCAATATCGACCATGTCAGATAAAACAGACCCGAAGCTCACATCAGACTATCCAGACGAAATCCTCCAACAAATGGACTTCTCAGAACTTGAAAAGGAACCTTTCGATCATATCCCCAGTTCATTGACAAACCAGGCTAGTGGTACCAGTGCACATAAAAAGATAAAACCACCTCCTCCCCCATCGCCACCACTACCTGCAGCCCCCCTCCCTCCTCCAGATAGCAGCGCTGCCACATCTGAGAAACTAGACTACGCTCTAAACGCCCTCTCAACACCATCCGAACGACAGCAATACATGTCTTCAATGAACATAGCCGAATGGGAAGAATTCGGCGACGAACTCATCGGCCACGTGGGTGAAATGCTCAAACTGATCAAGGAGTCACGACAGGCGCGTCGCAGAACCACGGCTCTATTCGAGGCCGAGATTAGAAGGAGACATGATAATACGCAGAACCAGTCTGCGGATTTGGATAAGAAACTGGCGGAGGTGAAGCAGGGCGGGTTAGGGGTTTTGAGGTCGTTGAATCCAACGTCATGAGAAGGTCTATATTTCTTCTTTTTCCTTTCATTTTTTTCCCTCTCTAAAATTTCCTCATCTTTATCAACGATTTCGAGCATTAGCTAGCTTAGTCCAACATTAGCCAACGCATTTTAGGCGCGTGTCTTGTCCCCTTCTACACCATCATCAATGTACTCTAGTTAAATAGCTCGAATCCATTTTGCGGACTGTTTTTCAATTTTTGAGACTAGATTATTTAACTGCAAGTCTTGATGTTTAACTCGATCCAATATTTGCCTTGACACACAAGTGGGTGTGAAAGGAAGTTTTCCCTATCAATGCCATCTTGAAACTGACTCATACTCGTTCTTATTCTGTGAAGTGTGACCACGGTTTCGGCTCTTCTGACGGCGCGTCCGAAGTCTTATGGAGAGAGAGCTCCACGGGACAGTCGCGACCAAAAAAATTCGGATAATGAAGCAGGCACTTGACAGTGCATCCCGAAAAATCGAAGTCCATGAACCCTGTACTATCGTCCGCCCAAGGCTCAAGTTCGTCTGAACCAGGATCCCTGCCAGCCCACTTGAGATAGACTCTTCCAGGGCGCGGAACCTCACCCAGTCTTTGTCGAATGGGTGCCTGCTGCATGCCCTGCCTTTTCGCCTCTCGTTTTCATGTGCTATTACCAGAGTCACTGTAATCATCGCTCAGGTCCTCGTCTTCATCTTCTTCGGAACTTTTTTCTTCTTTGATAATCTCCTGCTCGAAAACGTGAAGGTCATCTTCAGACAAGGCCAACAACATCGTCCCTTCTAGTAGACTAAATTCGAATGCCGCAAGGCAACCACGGGTTGACTGAGGAGGACTGATGCTGATGCTGTAAGTACCACCATCACTTCTGTCATACTCTTTCGCTTTTTCTGATGTCACTTGGAGGAGGTAGGTCCCAGTCAAATCCGTAAGCTTCAGAGCACCCCGAGGAGATGTATGATTATGCATGTAGCGTCGATGTGGTTCCAGTCTCTCCTCCTCTCTTTCGCGCTCCCGCTTAATTGTCTTCTCTTTCTCGAGACGTTCTTCCTCTGCACGAACCTTCCGCTCATTATTGATGATCTTCATAGCTATATCCATACTACTGTCCCAGCCGACAATGGTAAAATGGTCTTCTTTAGCAAATTGAAGACATGATACCTTTTCTGTAGCCGCCTGAAGCTCGGCTTTCTTAGTCAAAAATCCCAGAATGAGCGGTTCTGCTTGCTTATTCGGAGATGGAACGCCCTTGTCATCAAGAAAATACTTCAACAAAAAGCGGCCAACGTCAAATTCAGCTTCATGGGTGGCCGTGTCGTTTGCGATTCAACCTTTCGGGATGTATGTAGAATCAGATGTAGTGCTCAGACTCTGGAAGGCTTTGTCCATGGCCATCTTACGGTTCTGTTCCCAGAAGACAACGGTCAAAATACGTGAAGTGTAACACGCCAGGCCTGGGATATTTTGAACACTTTGGATTAAGGGTTCGTCTTTATCCCTATCCAAAATGACACCATCGACGGTCTTGTTTGGCGCTGGCTTTCCATTATCATCCAGAAAGTGCTTGGCGAAAAATCTATTCCGGTCAAAGTGAGCTTGGATGTTTGGGTCAGAGAGTTGGGCAAATTTGCGATCTGCCCATGCTTCCACCTCGTCGGCATGCAATTTTTGAGCGCGCTTGAAAGCAGCTGCTAATCGCTGCTCAATTTGATTAATCTCATTGGTAGCTTCTTTGGTCTGCAAGAGACAGTTAGCAGTTGTGGATAGATAAAATGGGACAGTAAGTTAGTTGCTGCTCACCTTGCCCTTCTTACGAGCTAGTTCCAGTATTCCAGGAGCTCCTTTGCCTTGGCGTTCTTGCTGAAAGGGATACCGTAAAGCTTCAACTGAGCTGTGTACCAAGGCTTTGTGAATTTTGACAGCTTGATCCTCGCGATTGACTCGCGGCTGATGCCACCAAACTAGAAGCCATCTTTCCCAAAGCTGTACCCCTCGGAACGAACGGGCTTGGGAGATGGTGGCAATGGATCGTCATCATCATCATTGTACTGCCATTAGGTGTCCATCTTTGGAGACATTGGCAAAGCAAACTACAGGGGGAGTGATCAAGCAGTGCATGAGATGAAGAGAACAGAATGTGTTGTGTGTTCACTGTAGAGTGATGCCCTGGCGGTGCCAAAAGGGGCAGGCGCCTCCAAATCAAGCTAGACGGAGACCCCGTGAAAGTTCAGGGTCGACGCAGAGTCTCAGAGAGTTTCGAGATCCTTTTCGATCCTTATTTTCCGATATTAACTGCATCAAAAAAATAACATAAAATAAAATAAAGATTGGGGCAAAGCAATCGTAAAACATACAAACGCCCGGGGCGCAAAGCGTCATCGACGCGGATCAGCTTCACGGCAATTTCCATCCAAATAATTAATCACGCTACGTTACCTGTTAAATCTGATATCATGGCTTCCATGGTATGATTCAAACTAGCACTCTGTTCGTTGATTTAAGAAAAAGAATAAATAAAAGAAGAAACACCACAAAAATGCATTTGATTTGCAAGGGAAAGGATAATTCATATCACGCAAAACATCAATGTTATCATATCATTACTCCTTTGTCTGAAGACTAATAAGCGCCGCGGCAAGTCTCTTGTAATCGTGAAGAAGTTCGGCAACATCGCCAATACGAAGGTCTTGGGGGTCATCAATTTCGAGAAAACGGGTAATAGGGGGATCTAATTGAGATGGCTCCACCGCCGGAAATGGCACAACTGACGGTGATGGTGATAGCCTTGCATCTATCCTTGACGAAGGAAGTCTAGGTCGCTCCGGTAGTGTGGTACTGCTCCTGCTAGAAGTTGTGGTGGCGGTGGGAGTCTCTGGCACATTGCGTCCAAATCCCCTGATCATCCCTGGGATATGGTTAAGAGGGTTAAAGGTATTTCCGAAGTTTTTCATGGATTCTAATGGTGTTGTACCGGGACTGGGGTTGAATATGGAGGAGCTGCCCGGGCTAGGAGTAGAGCTGTTGTTGTTAATAAGTCCGGATGGAAGTGCAGGTGTCTTCTTGATGCTGCCCTCGGTGCTTCGAGCACTGTCGGCACTTCTATCTCTTGGGGGGTTTCGGTCTTCTCTTCCAGTATATCGTCTATCTTCAGGCCTCAGCCTATCCGGTTGCGTCGGTCCTTCTTTTGCCTCAATAGTTGAAGGAATGTCTTCGCCAGCCATTTCGCTTTCGTTCAACCCGGGAGGGCTAGTCACAAGACGTCGGGCTTCGTCTAGAGTTTTAGGAACTAATGGCTGTTCATGTACCCCGCGGTTATTTTGCATCTCTTTCAGTCGCCCAAACAAGAAATTGAAGCTGTTGTCTAGTGTATTGCTGATGTTCTTTAAACCCAGGTCAGCAGTGCTGCGCACGGCGTCGTTGGCGGCGCCTAACACTTTTGCGGGTGGTTGAAAGAGATTGCTTAGACGTCGTTGTTGAGCTGTAGGCGTGGAAAGCTGAGACCGTGGAAGAGTAGCTGATCTAGCCTGCTTACCAGGTGGCCCAGAGTCCTTTGTAGAACGTACAGAACTGGAAATTTCCGTGTTCGGAGGTGTTGTTGCTGCACTTAAAAGCCGTGGCTGTCCATCACCAGGGCCATCCGTGTTGAGGCTGCTAAGGTCCACAGACTCTAGAAAACTGATGGCGGCTTCCAAGTTTGTCAAACAATAGGCGGACTCACCATTCATCTTGCTTGTAGCCCGGAAACGTTGAATGAATAATAGATTGCTAATCACGTTGATTCCCTCCGGAGGGGACGTGATTAAAGTATATATCAGGGCAGGTAATATCTCGTCTGCAGAGGAAGATGACCCGAGAAGAGCTGTCAAGGCATCCACAATTGCTTTGTGCGCGGAAATTAAACATTGAAGTTTGCCCAAGGGATACCGTGCGTCGTTCATCTTCCTCAAGTCCTCGCTGGCTGATGAAAGTCGTTGTTTGGCTTCTTTTTCTTTTTCTTCATTTGCTTCGGGTACCTCAACCCCCAAATCCCTCAGACCCATGCCCAGAAGTGCTAATGCAGCTGTCTTAGACCGCATTTTTTCGTCTCGCACTTCATCGAGAGTAGTTTTATGGCGCCATATCTTATCATAGACCTTTTCACAGACCCGCCTCTCGACAGTTTCCTCCAAAGCCAGTTGCTTCAATGGCAATTGTTTTCGAGCTTTCCGTCTTTCTTCTATCTCGGAAACGGTGAGCATTTGTTGTGTCGTGGAATCCTTCTCGAAGCTCTTTTGAGCAGCGGTTTTGGACGGTGAGGCATCTCGATTAATGCGGGACGCGAGAGTCGAAATATGAGTGGCAATACGAGAGTCTGCTCGGGTATAAAATTCATGGAACAAAGACGAAATTCGTTCGATGGAAGGAGGTAAAGAATGAACTCTGGCATTCAACGACTCCACAAATCTAATGTTATCCGATTAGCTTGCGCAACCGATAATGAAAGCACTTTTTCTCATCAATTACCTATCAGCCAAGCTGGCCAGTTCAACTGGAAGTTCATGTTGAACATCATCGGCTGGCGATGCTCCAGGAGTTGTGGATTCGCCATTTGCTGCACGCTCGCTTTCGGAGTCTATCGAATCGCGCCTTTCGAATATATCCGGACCGCCATCGTCGCTTGGGGCTGGCCCGAAGGTTTGTTCGTCATTCTGGGGTCTTTCAGTTTCAGAGTCTATCATACCGGAAATTGGGCTCTGCTGGATGGTTAGTTCATCGATAGACGTCCAGATGGCAAGTCGTCGCAAGATGGCTCTCGAAGCTACTAGCTAGCTGCTAGCTAGCTGTGCAAACAGAGCAAACTAGTGATAAGGCCGCCAAGACAAACAGCGAACGGGGCAAACTGTCCGTGGCTGCTGACAGAACTGGGAGGAACCATCCAATCCATCCCATTTGCCATTAATAATACAGCACGACTTTCTCTCCTCTGCAAGCGACTGCTGCCCTCTGTATCGAAAGCCAGGTCCAGCAAAATCATTATGCATGGTTTGAAATTGTGCTAGAAGTACGACTGGCCCTTACAGCTGAGACCAGCGTCCCACGAGTCACGCCTGCTTGGCTTGCACTGTTGGATCTTACCGCCTTCCATGGAGGAGCATTAGGATCATCGTTCCCTCAGTTCACATCAACCGCCGCCACATCTCTGCGGTCCTTCTCTCATACGTCTATCATACCTTGTTACTATGGGACAGGCATCGTCCACCCAACGAGATCAACGGCAAGGAAACGCCTCGCGAGTCCCTATTCCCTCCTCTCTTCATAGCGATGGCCACCGTGGTGCTCTGAATGCCCAAGACATGTCGGAACAATCGGTGGGCGGCCACGCCCTTCAAGAGGAGGGGTTCGACACGAACAGAAACAATATATTCAATCTAATAGCAGATTCTTCTAATCCGGCTTCATCCAACGCAGCGTTCAGTGATACCACGATGTCGACCGACACCACCGACTACACACATGATCTCCGACCAATGCAACAACAACAACAAGACCCGCGGAGTGCTTCAGCCTCACGTCTCATATCTAGGAGGCAATCGACCATGTCTCGACTAGGCACCCGCATCCTACCTAATTCTGTCATACGAGGTCTACTTAGCAGCGAAGAAGAGACACCAGCAGAAGGACATGCACATCGAAATGGACGCATCTTACGGCCTATTCCTAGAACCGAAGTTCTTCATAGTTCTAGTCGTTTTTCTCCCTTCAACTCCCTAGGATCTCGAGGCATCAACCGACGCCGTTCGATACGCGGTCCCTATCCTCTTCCACGTGGCGATGCAGCACTGATTCCAGATTCGCCGCCCAACCCAACCTATGTCAACCAGGCCATCGATACTGTTGCGTCTTCGGATAGAGGGTGGCGCCGCAGCCCCCGCCTAAATCGAGTTCGAAATTCTTTGACTACTCCGATTTCCCATATTTTTGGTGCAGCCCCGACTATGCCAGACTCTGAAGAGATGAGAATCCCACCGCAACGACCGCTACGTTCAAACGTCGCCGATGGCGTAGACCAGTTGCTGCCGCCTCTTGACCCGATGGATATACAAATGGATTTGGATGACCATATTGATCCTGATTTGGCCCAACAGACTATGAATGACTCACAACCTCTTCCCCCTCTATCTCATGCAAGGACTCCACAAGGCTTAGGGCCAGGTCCTATCAGACGCCTTCCTGGTATTTTACGAACTCGGTCCTCGCGGCTTCCACGACGAGAAGAGCCAACTCCACTATCCCGTGTACTCCAAGTTGCCGCAGCGGCAATAGCGGCGCAGATTTCTGGGGGCTCTGTTCCTACGCTCCCAAATATTCAGTCACTTGGTAATGATGGACTTGACGCATCGCTAGAAAGCCTTTTTCAGAGTCTACAACAGGCCACGTCCGCGCAAGACAACCAAACGGGATCTTCAGGCAGTCCGACCACCAGCACCTCTCCAACAGGCAATACACCTCTGAATTTCCTTCGAGTTTTCCGCTTTGCCAATGCCGACGGCCCAGGAGGTCGACCTAGAACTGGCAATCATGGGCGTCCTATGTCACAAACAGCTGAGCAGATGGATGTTGAAGATGGTGGCGATGAGGGTGCAGAAGGCCGAACTGTCACCTTGGTCGTTGTGGGAGTGCGATCAGTCCCATCCAATGGATCACTTGGCAATCCGCAAAATGGCGGTGGTATCGGTCTGGATGCTCTTCTCGGTCTGCCGAATATCCCCTCGATGAACGGCAACGCTTCCCAAGAGAGAGGCAACACTGGAGATTCCATTCGGAACGCGGATGGTTCATTCAGGGTACCAACATCACGGTTTATGAACGGAGGTGCGAATCCTACCCCTGAAAGCTTGAACAGCAATCCTCCTCGTAGCATGTCGAGTGTATACCGCAATCCGTTAGAGCCCACTTCTCCAGCTCTTCCAGCTGTTCTCTCGGACAGCCCTCCTGGACCATACCCTCCACCATCTACACCAGCTGAGGTTCCATTGTCCGCTCTGTCGTCAGGAAATTCTACTCCCAGCCGAAGGCCCTCTTCAGCATCAGCCATGTCTCCGAACATCCTACCTCAAGTCCATGAAGAGCCCGTTTTAGAGTCCACACTTCAGTCAGAAATCCATCCTCCAACTACTGATAGTGGCGCACGACAACGACGCCGAAGCGATTCAGAGTATGCTCGTCATCGTCATCTCGGCTCAGGGGCAGCTAGACGGCATGGAGTAGTGGAACCAGATCAGCCAACGCCGTCTGCAGGTCGCACTTGGGTCATTTACGTCGTTGGCACCAATCTCTCGGAGAACCACCCCGCTTTTGCAACTCCGAGCTTGTTCACTGATGTATGTTGTGTCCCCAGTCTATTATGTCCTGAAATGTTTGCTAACACGCTTGCAGAACCCTACGTATGAAGACATGATTCTTTTATCTTCGCTTTTAGGTCCAGCGAAACCTCCCGTGGCCACACAGGCGGATGTCACTTCAGCAGGCGGACTGTTCCGGCTTGTCGAATACGCGGGATCCCTGGTTGCCGAAGCGTTGGAAGGCGATAATACAATCAGCATTGGGGAAACTGAGAGATGTTTGATTTGCCTGAGCGACTATGAGGCTGCAGAAGAAGTCCGGCAGCTTTCCAACTGCAAGCACGTTTATCATAAAGATTGCATTGACCAGGTATGGAAATTGTCCTTGATCTGAACTAGCTTGTCGTCTTCATTTTACTAACATCGCTATTAGTGGCTGACTACCGGACGGAATTCCTGCCCTCTATGCCGAGGCCAAGGGGTTGCTGAGTCTTCACCTAGCTCAAATCCTATACCCGCTCAGGATGCGTCCACCTAGACTTCAATCATTGTTTCTATGGTTCGTTTTATTTCTTAAACTTCGGGTTTGCGGAGGAAATGGCAAAGCCTACCTCTAGATTCTTGCATGTTGTACGATTTTATTGATTTCGTCATCCGGTGGCGTTTCGTTTGTGGGAGCGTTCTTCTTCTTTGCTATTATTTGGGATTCCGTATATTTTCGCAAGAGATGGGTGGGTTCATATGCATATGAGCAGGGCCTGAAATTCTTTTGACGACAGACATGTTTGGTCAACTTTGTAGTCATAGTCATTACTTTATTCCCCATTATCTCTTCTTCTTTTTCCTGTCTTTAGGGTTTGTCTCTCCTGCTTATTTCGCGTTTCCTTATGATACCACTGACCCTGCTGGCATACACTGCATGTGACGCATCAGTGATCGGTGTTTGTGAGCTCAGTATTTACATATTTTTCTAGCAGCATTGTTCGAGTCATGATAATGGACCATAGCATACATAGTTCTTAGACTTTATAGGTAGAAAATGCGAGTTTGGTTGCGCAGCCAAATAATTTACCTAGAGTCGTGGGAGGGCAATCGATGGTGTTAGTATGAGCGGAATCGGCCAAGTGGGAACCCCGCAACTACTTTTTTTTATCCTCCAGAAAATCCAAAGTCCCCTCACTACGACAATCCTCGAACAATAAACGACCAATTCGATCAGTTGCTCTTGCTACGCAATTGGTGCAAGTTTTTATATTTTTGTAATTGCTTCCATTCCATCAAAGCAGGACACAGGCCCGTCTGCCCCATCTACGATACAACCGGACCTTGAACGTCGTCCCGCAGGAGAGCAGGAAACGATATAAGAAAGCCAGAAAAAATGGACAGCCCAATCCGCCTCACAGTCCTCATATCAGGCAACGGCAGCAACCTCCAAGCTGTCATCGACGCCATCAACAACAACCAGCTCCCCAACACTCAAATAGTGCGAGTCCTCTCCAACCGCAAAACCGCCTATGGCCTCGAACGCGCAACAAAAGCCGGAATCCCAACAACATACCACAATTTAGTCAAATACAAAAAGGCGCATCCAGAAACTCCCGAGGGGGTACAGCTGGCTAGGGAGGAATATGACGGGGAATTGGCGCGGTTGGTGATTGCGGATAAACCGGATTTGATTGCGTGTTTGGGGTTTATGCATGTTTTGTCGACGAGGTTTTTGAGGCCGTTGGAGCTTGAAGGGGATGGGGGTATTAAGATTGTGAATTTGCATCCTGCGTTGCCGGGGGCGTTTAATGGAGTTGTAAGTGTCTCTCCCCTCGTCTCTTTTGTGGACTACAAAACTAAGTGTCGTCTTTACTCTCATAGGACGCAATCGAGCGCGCTCACGCAGCCTGGCAAGAAGGGAAGATTACCAAAACCGGTGTGATGATACATGATGTGATTTCGGAGGTTGATATGGGACAGCCAATTCTCGTCAAAGAGATTCCATTTGTGGCAGGCGTTGATGAGGACCTGGGGGCGTTTAAGCAGAAGGTGCACGAAGTCGAATGGAATGCGGTTCTTGAAGGGTTACGGATTGCGATTGGTCAGGTTAAGGAGAAACGATCCTCCTCTTGAATCTCTTCTCAGTCTGCTGTTTGAAGGGATTGGAAGTGCAAAAAAGTTGCAAATATTATAATCATCACCGTTTGGCCCTCGAAGAGACACGGCAGGGTCTTTGGTCAGGTCATTTCAACGTTGATCCAACTATTAAAGACGTTTTCGGACTACATTAGTCCAATGATTGAACAAGGAGTCGTTCCACCAGAAAAGGCATCATTTATATCCGCCATCTCATGCAACGCCAGTCCAGATAGACTCCGTGAGGGAAAGATGCAGACACGCAAATATGCGGACAGGTACAAAGAACAGGTAATTGGTCGATATATGTATGTATCATAGATGTCCGTCCAAGTCCGATTGAGATCTGGCTAGCAAAAACAAAAAAAGAGTCGTGAGTGATCACGAATCTAGACCTTGCAATGACCATAACCTTAAAGAGACGATACTGCACTTATAATTCGTATTCTAGGGCTGAATGACTTGCCTAGGTAGGTAACAATCAAGATTCAATATCAAGATGCATATGTAACATACTCCGTTTACATACGTAACACAAGAGTAGACATCTAATTCCTAGGGTCAAAGCTCCCAAAGTGGAAAAGGATCACGGACTTGAAGGAGATGGGCTTATTCCCGTGGTCTGTTTGGATCAGTTGATAATGTTTCAAGTGATTTGATATCGGTCCAGCTCAGCCTCGTTCGACGTCCAGTACCTAGGTATGCTACGGTTAATTTTACACTGTTTGTCTACCTCGGTATACTTCTTCCGTATCTATGCATCGAATGATCCAACAAGATATGTTCCGAGACCTGGACCGGTACCAACGGTCAACATTATTATTAAGGCAAGCAAACAAAGAAAAATAAAGATTGGTCATTATTAATCAATCAGGTTGCACAAAGAGTTTTTCCAAATCTTTTTCCGGCTTTGTATACGAAGTGTCGGTATTTCCAATTAGCATTGACCGCGGGTATTATCCTGTGAATGTGAAAGAAACGTGAAAGAAAGAGAACCTAGGCATTTAAAAGGAAAAAAGAAAAGAAAGAGGAAAAAGAAATGAGATGATCGACGATTAAGTAAGAAGATCAACATATTCTAACTTATGGGGTAGAAGGGGCGTACGTACGCCTGCATGCACCTGCTGAAGATCGCTATTTCTACCAACTACCTAGGCACTTCCTCCGCGTCTAGAATGCCGTCAATCTGTGACTGCGGAGATCTTCTGAGATGGAGAGGAATATCATGCCTAGTTTAGTCATATCTCCACGGAAGCATCAAGTCCGAGAGAAGTAGTCGATACGAGATTCGACGTAACACAGCGTCAGTCCTGCAATATGACATGGCAGCCTTGGAAGGATGGGAAACAACTTGACATTTATGGAGCCCGGTGATACAGCAGATGTATGTATGTATGTATGCATGACTATGCAGGCTTTCGCATCGCATGCAGTCACATGCTCGATTGATTTTGACGGGCGTCCATGAGGTGATCCCTTGGCCAATTTGCATGTCATATAATTAAGTAGATAACTAAATCCTTGGGTGGTAATGGTAATGATAGTATACTATTATTAGCTGTTCTATATTTTTGGACTGGAATTTGTAGTCAGTTATCTATCAACGCTGACTAGCACCTACATTAGCAGCTTTCCAGCCTTCCAGTCAAATCAATGTATGCGGCGTCTGGCACTATCTCGCTGCATCCCTCTAAGAAAAATAGAAACGCGCGCAGAATCCGATTGGATGCCGGATTTGTTTCTAAAAGAGGGTCATACAGAGGCTACTAGCCTGCTGCTAAATAAATAAGGGATGGGTTATGAGAGAGTTATTATGGGCTAGCTATACTGGACTTGTCGATCGATCATCGGATCTTCGGATGGGGTGGTCCCCTACATAGGCAAGTGTTAATAAAGAAGATACATACGCACGACGAGCTGCTTGCCTGATATGAACATTTACAAAATTCTGGATATGCTCCAGACAGTCAGTTATTGGAATCTCAGCTGCATATCGTCTGTGGTACGTACATGGTCATGGAGTATCTAATTCCATACGGAAGTACCTCAACCCTAGCATAACCCTAAGCCCAACAATACAACCGTGCTGCTTTGTTTTTATGGGGTCAATTATAGCCTCAGTACTCCGTGCTATGGCCTAGCCCTGCAGGTAACGAATCCTGCTTCCAGTTGCATGGAAAATGAAATAGCGGTGATGCTCTCAATTAGAACGTGGTCTGATTCCTCTTGCCACTACTACCACTACGCCGCAAAAACCAATCTAATCCAATGCAACTTTTCACTGCAAGTGTCCGGAAAGATGTTCTGCCGAGTGGATAAAATCATAACTATTGCATATTAAAATGATTAAATCACGCCCAATGTAGATGCTACCAGAGCATCCCTGCTACGCCACCCCAGCGCGAACCACAGAACTGGTTCAGAACTAAACAAAAGCAAACAAAGTGTCAGGAAGACACACGTACGCTGCAATATTTCTAATTTATTATTTATTAAATAATTTAAATGCCCATAGGCTGCTTTATTAATGCTCAATACGGGAGCCTGGAGGAATCGCGCAATAATGCATTGCTGTCCGTTTGTTGAGGAGCAAAAAAAAAAAAATAATAACAATAATAATAATAATAGCAGCGATATTAACTAGTCAAGTCGCAGCGTTGGATTCGCATTTTAAGGGCCAGGCCAGGCTTTTCCCTGTTGCATTCTAGCTCCTCGAGGCTCTGTGGGCGAACCCATAAGTTAGACTTAACTAAGTTGTGGCGGACATTGGGTCTATCTCCGCCCACTTTGTTACTACCACTACATACAACTTATCAGTCGGCCACATATCCAGTCTGTCAATCAATCAAACAATCAACCGACCCATGCATCCCCTGGACACGCTTCGAATTGATTCATCCCGCGGGTGACTTCTACCGTGTGAGGAACATCGTATGTCCTGCCGCTCCGACTGCCTCAGGGTCCTTCCTCGCCGGAGACATCGCCCCCGTTAACGTCAAAGCTGTCGAGCTAGATGAGAGAGATAGAGAGAGACAAAGAAAACCCATCCCCAATTTCCTAAACAGAAATCCTCACCGACGTCTTCTGAAACACCAGCTGAAATACCGGCCGCCTCTGCCCTCCATTGATTTATCCTATCTACATCGCGTCGCGCATCCGAGTCATCCAACTGCTAATACCACCCAGCCGGATATGAACCGAGAAAACCACAATAAATAGGCTCGAATTTCCGCGGCAGACGATTCTGCACTCCAGCTTCCACATGGCTCAACCATACTTCTCGTCTCGTGGCCCGCCTGCCCCCGGGTTTCCGGGCCCTCAAATGACTCAATACACCCAGCCCAACTCATATCCTGCATTCCCATTGCTGCTGGGCTCAGGCCATGTGCCCGACAACCTCCTTTACTGGAACAATAACAACAACCAGATTTCACAGCCGGAAATATCTCCTCCCCTCGCTCGTCCGTCATTTACCTTGCCACAGGAACACAAACCTCCGAAATCCCAACAGCAACAGTCCTCAACGGAACAACGGAAACATAAACGAACGCGGAGTGGATGTCTTACTTGTCGCTCGCGGCGAATCAAGGTGAATATTGAATACTTGTGTGTTGGGATATAAGCTAACCACGTCGATTGTCTAGTGCGATGAGGCTCGACCGACATGTGAGCGTGAGTTAATTTGAAAATATTGTCGAAATATACATATGGCTGATGCGGTGTTTCTGTAGGATGTCGCAAGGGCAGCCGGTCCTGCGAATACCCTCCGGCCAACGCCAAATCAACTGCTCGCACCAAGTTCCGGAGACAGTCGTCACAAGACAGCATATCATCGGACGAAGACAATGCCGAACCCAACGGTGGCTTGGATGTTATCCTAGATGAAGACGAGACTGCAGAGTTTCCCAGTAGCGCGCCATCAACCGCTTCATTGCTATCAAAAAAGGCCAGTTCACGGTCCTTGGGTAAGCATCGTCCGAGAAAAACATCCGAAGCATCTTCTATGAACAAATCAAAATCTCTATCGCCAAGCTCAGATTGGATGTCTTCAACGCTATCGAGTTCTTCGGCGAACTCTTATAGGAGCCACCTAACGCAAAGACCAGCACGGGACCTGCCGGAAATCTTCAAGCACAAACGCCTGAAGGATGATGTTCGGTATTTTCTAAAGTATCACCAGGAAAAGCTGAAGCACCATCACTATCTATTGAATTATGAAACAGACATGTTCTTCCGAGGCACGCTGGTGGATTTGGCACTGGAATATGAGCCGCTCCTGTATGCACTGGTGGGCTTTGCTGCGTATCATCATACCTTGGAAAACCCGCAAGGGAAACTGTACGACTTTCTCAAGTATTACGATCGATCACTTCAGTTACTCCGAAAGAGTCTTGCGTCGGGGGCAAAACACAATGAGGCAATGCTGGCTACGATTCTTCAGCTGTCAACATTCGAGGTTGGTATAGCATTTCTCCTTTGTTAAAAACAAATTTAACAGGCTAATAGGAGAGCATTGGCGATTTCATGAATCTCGTGGATCACCATCAAGCCGCCGACGAGTTGATGCACGAGCTGCTTACACCACAGAGCATCACAGAAAAGGAAGTCCATCGGTATCTCTTCGTTTGGCATTCTCGATTCGATCTCGTGGCTTGCCTTATCGCGAGTAATGAGGCTATCCTAGGCCGAGAATGGTACGCTTCCCTCGCGCAGCATGATACCGCACAGTTAGCCCAGAGCCCGGATGATCCTATGATGCAACTCAAGGCAGTGGTATCACGTACGCGACTTTTCGCCATGGAATATGCTTCGCTATTTGCGGGATTCTCGCGCGGGCTGGTTAGCCAGGAGGAATTCGCAGCACAGTTCAATTACTTGAACAATGTCATCGACGATGTCCACCGCACCCTTGAACAGTACGATGACTGTGACGAGATCACAATGCCTAGACCCGCCGTACCTCTACAAGGGCCCGAAGACGTGCTGGACACGGACATGACATGTCGGTTTTATAGAGACTCGAAATGGTGGATGAACTATCTCTGGCCTGACGTGCTGAGCACAGAGCTCATGTTCAAGTACCAGTCGCACATTCTAACGGGACGACCTGATGGCGCGGAATTGCAAAGGATTGCGCTACAAATCTGTCACCATGCCGAAAGTATTGCGAGATGGCCCGAGGTCGAGGTTGGGTCGATTGTTGGATTTCACAACTGGCTTATTTTGACGACACTGTTTTTGCCGAAGGATTCTAAGCATATGATGTGGACTCGACGAATGTTTGCGCGGGTTGAAGTGAATGGGTAACGTCTACTCCCCCCTGTCAATCTTGAAATAAGAGAATACTATATTCTAACTACAAAAATAGATACATCTACGCCCCGCGCGTTCGCAGAGCTCTTTCCGAACTATGGAACGACCCCAGCGTCGAAGAATGGTGGGACCCCAACGACGACGAAGGCTGTCGAAGTCTGATCAAAGAGATCCGAGCATTAACAGAAGAACGAACGACGAGTCCGCGCGACCAAATCCGCGAAGATTTGCGAGACTTGAAATCGTTGTTTTCGAATATGCGTCTTGACGATTATAACACCAGTAATAATACGTCGCCTGAGTCGGGTCAGTTTTGAAGTTGGGTTGGTTTGTCTATAAAGTAACAGCACATAGGTAGGTATAAACTACGGTGGACAAGATGTTTTAAAAAAGTTATATGAGGTAATTGTAATAATAATGGGAAAAAAAGGTCTGGCAGGAGCAGGGACACTCGTTGGTATAATTTCATGTTTCTTTGCTGTCTCTTTACGGTGTTGATTAAAGCGATTACTGGGTTGCTAGGTATTATATGGGTGGATTACTTTGTTATAGGAGGTGTCTTTGTTGTTTTACTTTCGGGATTGCATGGGTTAGATATCTCAACCATCTGCTCTCATAAATGAATATACAAGCATATGTACATGATTGATTTATCGATTGCCTACCGAGAAAGATGAGACAAAGGTCATGGATACACCTTCACCTCACAGCCCTTCCTAGCCCTTACCTCCCTCGCCAAAACAACCGTCTCATACCCACCCACTATCTCCCTATCAACAACGCTCCTGCCACCAATACCAGCAGTAGCAAGATAATTACTAGTAACAGCAGTCGTATATTCTTCCTCTTCTGCCTCCCCCCACGGCAAGGCATCAATATCAATCTCCTTCTCCAACCCCAACAGGCATTTCAACACCACCCCAGCCCCGGCTTTGCTCATGACCACATTCCGTTCTTTACAGCGCTCGTCGCACACGCATTCGACGCAGCCTTGTGGTGTGATGCAGGTACATGCTTCGATGCGTTTTACCGCGCGGTGCAGGAGGGTGTCGATGAATTCAAAAGCTTTGAGCGCAATGCCAGATCCTGATGAGCCGCCTTTAGCGTCGTAGAATGTCAGGCGTGCTGGGCGTTGGCGGTAGGGCGGTTCTAGGTCTGGGTTGTTATTGTTCTTGCTATTATTGCTAAACGAGTTCTTTGGCGCAGTCGCTGACCGCGTGGATGAGGTCTGGATTCTGATTGTTCGTCTTGTCGGCTCATTGCCGTCATTGTTGTTGAGAGCATCGTTTGCCCGTTTCAGATTCTTGCCTAGTTCTTTCTTGGCCACTTTGCATTCGGTGCGGACGTCGCCTGGGAGGGAGATGACGAAGGTCGGGAAGAGTGATAGGACAGCATGCTCCGCGGCATGGATCGCAGCTGCGATGTTGAGGCGTCTTGACTCCAAGATTTCAAACGCACGCTTCGGCACGTCAAGCCACATTCCCTTGGTAAAAGTGTCAATAGGGGGGTTGTCTACTTGCACTGCATCAAGTACTCGACCGCGCTTGTCAATTTTGAAAAATCCGTATACGACAGAGTGTATTTGAATCACCCCGTAGAATGCCCGTGTCCCTGGAGATGAAGAAGACGACGAAGTGGCAATATGCCGGATAGCTTCTGTCTCAATAGGGTCAATGTCTGTATAATCGCGTTGTTGTGTATTCCAGTCAACCTGAACTTTCACAACTCTTGCAAGGCGTTTTTCTGTGTTGAGCTCGCGCACTACATACGTCTGGCCTTGGTGCATGAAGATCCCGCCTTCATAGATTGTAAAGAAGGCTCGCGAGACCTCCACTTCCTCAAGCACAATGTTCCTATTGTGCGTGGTATCAATGACCGCAAAGGAGCTATCTTCCATGTCTCGTAGCGACACATACTCAGATGGTTTGGGTCGGAACCGTTCATTGCAGTGATAGTATCCAAGAGCATCCTTCACAAGTCGGGTAGAGGCAAATTCTTCAAGCTGTTCGCCAAAATAAATCTTGTCTTCCTCTGGTTTGAGTGGCATCTCGAATGCTGCACATTGGACATGTCCTTCTAATACAAGTTCATTCGTCAAATCCACCTGCAATTCACAATTCGGCTTGGTAAATATTTCATCCGGGTTGCTCATATAGTGCTGATCCGTCGGAAAACCATCTCCTATCAGCACAGACAAGGAGTCCTTGTTTCGCCGACCAGCTCTCCCACTCTGCTGCCGAAGATTCGATATTGAAAATGGAAAGCCATGAGTTATGACGGCGTCTAGCGAGCCAATATCAACACCAAGCTCGAGTGCGTTGGTTGCAACAATCCCCATTAATTTTCCCTCGAACATCTCCCTTTCGATTTGCCGTCTGTCCTGCGGGCTGTAACCACCGCGGTAGCCCATAACCAAGTTTGCCACTTCCGGTCTTTCCAGAGCTTGGAATTCATTCTTTACTGCTGCCAACACAATTTCGCATTGCTTCCTTATCCTGCAGAACATGATAACCCTGACTCCGCGTAAAACCAGTTGGCAAAAGAGTCGTGCCGCCTCTGAAATACTATCCCCCCTACCAGACGTAGAGTCGTGTGGGTCTTTAAACGGCGTGTTCCAACAGATAAACTCCTTTCGGCCTGAAGGCGAACCGTCAATATCGGTCAATCGAATGTCGTCGACTCCAAAAATAGTTTTCATGTGTGCCTCCGGGTTGGCAACAGTTGCTGAACATGATATAAACTTCACGTGGCGGTTCCCCACTGCTGCACAGATTCTTCGCAGTCGTCGCATAACGAAGGCAACGTGAGATCCAAAGAGACCGTTGTACGCATGGAGTTCATCAACGACAACGAATTTAAGATTCTGGAGAAACGTTCGCCATGAACTTTCCTGTGGAAGGATAGTAACATGCAACATATCAGGATTCGTAAAGATGATCCGTCCCTCGTCACGAATGGCATTGCGCTCATTCATTGGTGTATCTCCATCAAATGTTTCTACCATAACCTCTTCCAGGCCTTCCATGTAAGTGAGAAGTTCTTTCATGCTACGTCGTTGATCTTGTGCAAGAGCCTTGGTTGGGAAGATGTATATCCCTCTGCTGTTTGGGTCTTTCTCGAGTTCATGAAGCATCGGAATTTGGTAGATTAGTGACTTTCCAGAGCTCGTCGATGTCGATACAATCACGTGGTGGCCTTCATATAGATTGTTAATTGCTTCTGCTTGATGTGAATATAGCTGGTTGATCCCCTTAGTGTTATAAAGAGCGTTGACGAGGTTCTGTGATAGTGGGAAATTAAGATCCCCGTACTCCGCAGGCTGCGGATCGAATACTCTATGACCGTCTGGGACTATTTGAGCTGTATACCATTCCATCTCCTTGATTTCACCAACAATCTCGGTAATTGATTTGCGTTCCTTCGGTATTTCACGCGGCACGCTCGTAATCGCGAAACCAACTGTCTCTTTCTTGACGGGTGGTGTTGGTATCATTTTCTCGGTCTCTAATCGTTCCACTGGATCTGCACCGTCATCCTCACATTTTACCAGAAAGGCATCGATGGCATCCGAGAACTTTTTGTTCCTTTTCTCAATCAAATTTAGCATCTGCTTTTGGCTGTAAACTGGCATTTTCAGCTCATCGTTTCTCAGCCTCTTCGTGGGTCGGGTTGGTTCGCCTGTCTTGCTATGTTGAACCTGTCGTCTCAGATCTTCGTCAACAAATTCGAAAAGGAGAACATCTCGCGTTTCTTGTAGTTCATCTCTGTCAGGGGTACTCGTGATATTGAGGCCGCGTGCATCGTCGCTGGGAATGAAGCCACCGCCCAGGTTAGCACTCTTGGTGTTCATCCATTTATAATCGTCTCGTCCACCTTCTCCAGCCCCCATAACCTCCAAGGCTCCTTCATCCACATATTCAAACCTGACCGCGCGCGGAATAAGAACCTTGATTTTTGAAACATCTTCGATTGTCAATTCACGACCTCCCATTTGACCCTGCACGGCCGCTCTGATTGTCTCGAAAGTGGTGGCAAGGTGTTTCCTCGTGCAACAAAACGTATACACCAAATTCAGAGCTCTGTGCGTTTGTGACAAAAGCTTCAGCGAATCAGGCCAGGGTCCAGAAGGTTTCCGCGCGGGCTTTGATTGAACGCCAGCACGTTTGCTTCGCCCTTTTGTCTTTTTGCCCTTTTGTGCTTCACCAGTCGATTGATCGGAGACATCTTTTGCAACAGTCGAGGGGTCTGCTGTGTTCGTCGGCGTGGGCAAAGCCCTCAGCGTGGGATCTATCAAGTCATCGGAGCAAGAAACAGCCTGATCTCTCTTCATGACTGCAAGAGGATCATGCCCGGCGCCATTCTCCGAAAGCAATGCAATCGCATCGTTCATCGTTCATGGTGGCAGAACAAGGCCACGGCTATCACTGAAGATAAACAGAATGTTCTTCCTTGTTTAATCGCGATGAAGGGCGCGTGGTCACGTGAACGAGATTGGTCGGTTCAGCCAATCAGCATTCGCGGACTTTTTGCCGCCGACCAGAGAACCAATCAGGCGTCGGGGGCATTCATATTATTTTATGCGAGAACTCAACCTCATATTACGCTCACTCTCTAAACAACTTCCATGAAATCCAGAACAGAACGTACCAACCCTCTACCTCAAGAAAAGCTCACTACAGTCAGTCACAGCGCAGAAGTGCCCGTTGCAGCGATCACAAGGATCTGGTGCCTGTGCCTGATTGGCCCGGATTCTGGGGTACGCTAGCCCGCGTCTGGCTTGGCGTACCAGCGCTACTACTAATTTTTTTTGCCGCCCCGTCCCTTCCTTCTTTCTGTTTGGGACTTTTCTTTTGGTACTGAAATTTTTCTTGCCTCTCGACACTATTTGTTCTCCTTCCCTTCCTCCTCTCTCAGAAACCTCTTTTTTTTCTTCCTCCCATATACTCTTCTCTTTTCGCACCCGCCTGCGATACTGAGACTCACTTAGTCTCGACTTGTTTGTCCTTGCAGTCTCTACCTTGCGATTGCTTTCTCTCCTTTTGTTTCACAAGGCTCCTCAACCCACAACTTTTGAAAATGTCTTATCGCGGCGGCGGCAGCGGTGGTGGCTACGGCTCCCGTGATGGTTATGCAGGAGGTGGTGGTGGTTACCGGTACGTTACTTTATTTTATGATGCAGATTTGCTCCGTTTGAATAATATCATCGATGAATACTAACAGTCATCCAGAGGACGCGGTGGCGGTCAGTCAAGCGGCCATGGCGGCTCAAACGGTTACAGCAACGGCGGCGGCTACGGCGGCGGCGGCGGTGGTGGTTATGGTGGTGGCAGCTATGGTGGCGGCGGTGGTGATCGCATGTCCGCACTGGGTGCCAACCTCAAAACTCAAGACTGGGGTGAGTTTGAATCTCTTAACAAAAAAAAAATCGTAAGGCTTTTTACTAACCATCACATGATTTGCAGACCTCTCCACTCTCCCAAAATTCGAAAAGTCTTTCTACAAAGAGCATGAGGACGTAACGAATCGTTCGTCAAAGGATGTCGAGGCCTTCCGCAAGGAACTTCAGATGGCCGTCAGTGGCCGAAATGTTCCTCGTCCAGTTCAAACTTTCGACGAGGCTGGTTTCCCCAACTACGTTTTGTCCGAAGTCAAGGCTCAAGGCTTCGATAAACCTACCGCCATCCAGTCTCAAGGTTGGCCTATGGCTCTCTCCGGTCGCGACGTCGTCGGTATTGCCGAAACTGGTTCTGGAAAGACCCTTACATATTGTCTTCCTGCCATTGTTCACATCAACGCACAGCCTCTTCTCTCACCTGGCGATGGACCTATCGTTCTCATCTTGGCTCCTACCCGTGAGCTGGCTGTTCAGATTCAAGCCGAAATCAGCAAGTTTGGTCGCTCATCTCGCATTCGAAACACCTGTGTCTATGGTGGTGTCCCCAAGGGTCCACAAATCCGTGATCTGAGCCGTGGAGTCGAAGTTTGCATTGCTACTCCTGGTCGTCTGATTGACATGCTTGAAGCTGGCAAGACCAACCTTCGTCGTGTCACTTACCTTGTTTTGGACGAGGCGGACCGCATGCTTGACATGGGTTTCGAGCCTCAGATCCGCAAAATTATCGGCCAGATTCGCCCTGACCGACAAACTTGCATGTGGTCCGCCACTTGGCCCAAGGAGGTTCGTCAGCTCGCAAGCGATTTCTTGAACGATTTCATCCAAGTCAATATCGGATCTATGGATCTTTCCGCCAATCACCGAATCACTCAAATCGTCGAGGTCTGCTCGGACTTCGAAAAACGCGACAAGATGATTAAGCACCTCGAAAAAATCATGGATGACCGCGCGAACAAGTGTCTCATCTTCACCGGCACAAAGCGTGTTGCGGACGAAATCACTCGTTTCTTGCGCCAGGACGGATGGCCAGCATTGTGTACGTTGCTCTTTCGCTTTCATAACTACAATTGACTAAATACTAACATTGCTTCCAGCTATTCACGGTGACAAACAGCAAAACGAACGTGACTGGGTTCTGAATGAATTCAAAAATGGAAAGAGCCCGATTATGGTTGCTACCGATGTGGCTTCCCGTGGTATTGGTATGATTACAATTAAAACCCCCCTCCATTCCCTTCCCTGCTGAGTTCTATCTTTGCAACTCCCATTTCCTCGACGGTCGTCGAGGCCTAACCCATAGTGACGTCGTGACATATGGCACGGTGCCCTACCTCTCTTCAGACATGTTGGTATACATGACTAGTCCAGGCTTTCTCGAGTCTTTCGTACTGGCTTCCTCGCTAAGAGGACCTTGGACTTACAGTGCAGTTTAGCAGATTTACTTATTTGCCTCTCAAGCTCTTAAACCATTCTCGGTTATTTTAGAGCTGCGGGAAGTCTCATTCGAACTTCGGTTCAAACTGCATAGCATCCAAGGTTCCTCTAGGACCGTGAACATTGCCAGCCTATGGGCTTACTGAAATATCTTGGTTCCGATCCAAGAGAGGAGTGCATCAAGTCTCGCGCGGCTGACCAGGGTCCAAAGGGTCATGCAGCTTGAAGTAATTGCTTTTGTTTGCTAACCTGTGTAATTTTTAAGACGTCCGTGACATCACCCATGTGTTGAACTATGACTACCCAAACAACTCGGAAGACTATGTTCACCGTATCGGTCGTACTGGCCGTGCCGGTGCCAAAGGAACGGCCATTACGTTCTTTACCACTGACAGTGAGTTATAACCAGCCCTCCTATGTATTGACTGCCAGGCTAACCTTTTTCTTCTTTTCAGATGCTAAGCAGGCTCGTGATCTCGTCACCATTCTTAGCGAGGCCAAGCAGCAAATTGACCCCCGTTTGTCCGAGATGGTGCGCTACAGCGGTGGCGGTGGTGGTCGAGGATGGGGAGGTGGTCGCGGCCGTGGCCACGGTGGCTATCACCGTGGTGGCGGCGGTGGTTACACTGCTTCCAATGCGGCTCCTCTCGGCGGCAACCGACGCTGGTAGACGATCGATGCCTCTTTTTTCCATGCGTATTTGTCCTACGGCCTGGCCGACGTAAAAACATCTTCTACGACGACCTCTCGATTGCGGCCTTTTTAACGTTTTTTTATCTTTAGGAAAAGCGGCGTTTGGCAGGGTTTTCTGTGTCCTTATAGACTGACTGCAACATTTTTTCTTTTCTGTTCACAGTACATTACGGGATTGGTTCAACCGATCAGATTTCTCAAGTACTTTTTTCATGTGTTTAATTTTCGTTTAGAGATTTTCCTTTTCTTATGGCTTGGTTGCCTCTGCCGGGTTTGCGTGTGCGTGTGTGCAACGCTCGACCATTTGGCATCGATTCAGTACTGATATTTGAATTTAGGTGACGGCAGAGTTAATAAAATGTTTCATTATGTTTATTTCATCCACTACGTAGTTGTATATCATGTCGACAGATGACATTTTCAAAGAGGATTTTTCTTAAAAAGGCTCGAAGACAGAGACGGCTCGTCCAATTACATCCAAAGGCTTGGTGAGCTCATAAAAGGCATGTTTGGTGAACCGTTTGAAGAACGTTTCATGGGCAGATTCATAGAATAGCAAGGAGCTATTGCAGCACATAAATACGGGGGAGTTTCCCAGCAGGAGATTTAGATAATCAGTCTGTCTGGTAACGAATACTATCTGCCTTCCTTGCATACTCTTCATACTCTTCCAAATACCCTGAAGTACTCAATACTATGGGAATCCCGCCCAGCCAGGCCCCGCGCCTCAACGCGTATAAGCCTCCCAATCGAGCACCGCACGCATGAGGCCGTTTGAACAGAGCGCAGCTCAACATCCCACCCTGCACAATTTTTTTTCGTCCCTTTCGCACACTTGTGAGAGATCCATACGGTCCATCTTGTGTCATCATGCCATCATCTTCCCTAACCTTACTCGAGTGATTCAATAGCTATTGGATTTCTTGAACCAAGAGAAAGACCGAAGCCTACTTGCTTTTGCTCCCATTCATTCGCAAATTTTGGAACAGACCTTTTATCAAGTCTGATTCTCCTGAAGTAAAAGGGCTTCGGATTGATAACATCACAGCTGATCGGTAAGTTTTCTGGTTGATCCTTACCAATAATGATGTGTGGCTAAGATATCGTTTAGGCTTCAGTAACTGAAAGTTATCCATCCAGTCTTCGAAACCAATCCGTTCAACGGCGGTTATCTGATCTACATTACAGATGACCGAGATCCTTTCTCTTGACATGCTTATGTTGGACAATCATAAAGCCCAAACCCTTCGAATGGAACAGCGATGCTTGCAAATATGGATGACATTTTACACATACCACGTTCTTCTGAATGGAGATGGACATGGCTCACCTCAGTCTATCAATCTTTGGACTTTGGATGTTTCCCGGCTTGACCCCAGTCTTGATACAGCATAATTCAAAATATCCTGGAAATCAATTCTCAGCAAGAGCGCTTCAGTCTTTACCGCCAACTACTGCTGGCAGCGGAGTATGTACGGAAAACATCAAGCATACAGCCCATTATCAGGGCCCTTTGATGGTGAGATAGTTAATTTTCCTTGGCCAACAACAGCACATCCCAGATGTTACAACCTCGATTAACCGCATTGCGAAGCTCGCTTACTACTGGCTGGTCGGAGAAGGGTCGCGAGCCTTGTTTGTACAAACAGCCGGTCAGGGCAGCACGGGAGCTACTTATATGAAAATCCGGAAGCCCCCTCAAGGCAAGATGGCCGAGCGGTCCAAGGCGCTAGAGTACGTTGACCCACAAAAAATAAAATTCTCATCATTTACTAACCTCAAAAATAGCTCAAGATTCATCTTCATGACAGTCCACTGTCCAGTATTCTAGTCTCGAAAGAGGCGTGGGTTCGAATCCCACTCTTGTCATTTTTTTGGCACAGTTATCACAGCCCACACAGTACTTATATCAAAATTCAGAGAATCGTCCAAGGCAAGATGGCCGAGCGGTCCAAGGCGCTAGAGTTCGTTGACCCACAAAAAATAAAATTCTCATCATTTACTAACTCCAAAATAGCTCAAGATTCATCTTCATGACAGTCCACTGTCCAGTATTCTAGTCTCGAAAGAGGCGTGGGTTCGAATCCCACTCTTGTCATTTTTTTTGGGCACAGTTATCAGGAAGTTATTATTATTGTGATTATTACAGGAAGACAAACTGCCTTTTTTCTCTTCCTTTACACGTGCAGAGATTGCCTCGCTCGATTAGGAAAAAGCGGGGTGACAAATGTGCCCGAAGCCCTGATAGCATGTTACATGCCGTCAATGAATATAGTTTTAGCATGATCATCCTGTATAACTGATTTTTTGTAACACGCGGAAAAATCTACACCCGTCCATGAGATTGGGCTGTCTTTTTATCTATATTACTGGCCGGATGACTTGCGTAAAGAATGGCTTGTGCCGAATTAGCAAAGCAATCGGATCGAGTCCGATTGACTGACAACCGTCACGGTTATGGCTAGACACTTCTTTCGCGCAGATATAAGTAAGATCCATGTAATTGTACGTAACTATTACTATGTAGATAGGGACGACGCTTTATCGAAGAGCGAGGAGACAATTAAGCCAACGTTAAACGCGGAAAATCCAGAGTAAAAAAAGGCAAAGCAAGAAAACTTGAAATGCTGTCTGTAGAATGGATTCAAATATCCTGACCCATACACGCATGACACTTGAAAACTTAACACAGAGAACCGACAAAAGCATGACAATAATCAAGGACAAGAACAAAAACAAGTAACGCCAATTATTCACAAGCAAGTAAACAACAAACTCAAGGGGGAGGGAAATCATTTGCATTCCTTTCTCGTTCGTCTTTTTCCCCCTTTCCCTCTTTCTCACTTCTTTCCATTTTTGATTCATTCCTTGACGTATTGCATTATACCCGTGCACTGCACTTCCACCATCCACACATCCAAGTAGTCGAGAAAGAATAGAAAGATAGGAGGACTAAGGGCTGGCCATATCACATCTTCCCTTCGAAATAAAACAGAGGGAGAAAAGCCAGCGGGCGTGGGTGGTATCATAAGGTTTTTTAAACATCTTTCAAAAGAGAAAAAAGAGAGGGTCGGACAGATCGAGAGGGAAGGCGGAAAGAAGTAACAAGGAGAAAAGAAAAGAGAGATGGAGAGGTTGGTAGAAACATATGGACCGAGGGGAGGAAGAGGTGATGGGAGATTGTGTCATCATACAATAGCGAGGCCGATTCTTTTCCGTCTTACTGGTAGTTTCCAGATTGGTTGTCTGGGGCTAGAGAATCAGCCGTCAGCACCACAATGCGAGACGATATTGCAATATATCCGTGTCCATGCGATGCTCTTGTATGGATCCAAGGCGAAGTAAGGCAGGCAGGCAAGAGAAAAACGATAGTGGCGACAGCTACTTACGTTGCTGGTACACCTGGTTGTTTTGTCCGTAAGGTGAGTGCGGGTAGTTGCCGTACATCTGGCCGTTGCCCTGAGGATAGACCACGGCACCACCAGGGGCGTACTGTCCAGGGACTTGGTTCTCGGCGGCCTGGTAGCCGATGGGAGGCAGCTGAGGTCGGACACCGCCGGCGTAGCTAGGCGGTTGGCCGGCTTGGGAAGGGTCAGCAGGAGGACCGCCCTCGACCTGACCGGCCTGAGCCTGAGCCTGGACAGCGGCCTGACGTTCACGCTCTTCAACAGCCTTGCGCTGGTTCTCTTCCTCCTTCTTGCGGGCCTTCCATTCCTTGCGGATTTCCTTGAACTCTGCGGGCGGTCAGCTAAGTAATAACCCTAAGAAGGAAACATGGTTGGTTGGTTGAGGAGAGGGACAGGGGACAGGGGACAGGTTACGGCAGTAGAGACAGCAACACTAGCGCACGTCAAGCATAAGATTTGATGTTGTGCAAGACTAGAATTAACGTTGCCGCCGGTGCTGCCGCTACTGTGATAGCCGCGTGCCCTAGCATGGAGTGTTGTGTAACGCGACTAGAGGATGCGGGCGTCGCGCTAGCCTCCGTTCTAAGGCAGCCAACGATCACGCATTATACAATGCACACATATCCATGCAGATTATGGAACTACGGGCAGAAATGATAGGAAAGAAAAGGCATACCTTCGGGCGTCCGCTTAGAGCCGTGCGATTGCATGGTCACATGCGCGTTGAGATGGTTCAATGTGCCGTATGCCTTCTCACAACCGTTCCAGCCACACTTGTACATACGCTCGATCTCCTCGTAACGGCGACGCGGGCGTTTGTGCTGTTGAGCACCGGGAATAGGAACGAACGAGTAGACCTAAAATTAAAAATGCCATACCCCCTCGGAACAAGGAGGTAAAGGACAAATAGATCAGCTTCTGTAAATTGACGCGACAAATGAGATTATTCCCGCAAGGGCCGCCCCCGGAAATGACATGCACGATCCGTTTTATTTTGATTCATAAAATTTTCTTGTTTCGTTCCGTTTTTTTGACAATAAAAGAAAAGATCGTGCGCCAAAACCAAACGAACGTACCTGGCCAGGGCGCGGCCCTGCGGTTGTAGCAGGAGAGGCAGAACCAACCGTTGGAGGGGCAGGGGAGCTATAAGGACCCTGCATGGCATGCTGCTGGTGAGGATATCCATGCGCCCATTCTGGACGCGCATACATCTGAGGAGGGGGGTGTCCCTGGTACTGGGACATGTCGTGGCCCTGCGGATTATAGGGCGAGTAAGGTGGAGGGTAAGTTGGGCTTGAGGCCGCAATTGAGGGATCTATAGGCAGGTCCGCGTCAGACTTTAAGTTCGACTGATTGCGATGGTCATCATTCTTTCCATCGTTCAGGGTGGTAGACGAACTCGTTGCTTGAGCCATGGCTGCTGCGCTGGTTTGTGTATGATGACGAGCGAGAAAGTCGGGAGGAAAGTTCGCAGGACGTTCGTTCGAATCCGTAGATCTCACCCCGAGTTGCGGCGTACCAACCTCTGGTTGCGACGTGTAAGGCGCGTCTGCAGCGAGAGGTTCAGAATAATGCGACGACTAAAGAGTGCGTGATCAAGAGTGGCAAACCTGACTGCGCGTAATCAGATTCAGGCCTATCCATACAATGGTTGTTTCTTTTGGCAAAGAACACGAGCGCGCGCGTACCTGTTCAGAGTGGTATTGCTTGTTGTAGCTTCCCAGTTGCGCGCTCTAGTTGCACGTATCACAAGGTATCTCAATGTTTAAACACAAGACGCGAAAGTTACTAGAACAGACGCGGTGGCAAAAACAACGTTTAAAAACGTTTAAAGACCCAAGACGAACTGTCTGGTGAAATTTAGACAAGCTCTGGTGATTTGACGCGGTCGACGGTCTAAAAAGGCACGGACGACAAGCGATTTGTTATGATATGTGAGGGTTTCGGGTCCTCTGGGGGAGCAGCGAGGCTTAATCGACTTAGTCGCCTTTTTTAGGGTGGCCGACCAGAGATTCTGTGCAGTTGGGGTGTGGTTTGCACTCTTGTACTTGTACTAGTACGGCGTAGTCCGGTAGTAAAATAATACTACTACTTGCTGGTAGTGCTACTACCTGGTACCAAGCACGAGGGAAAGGTACCCAGCGGAAAAGAAAAATCGGGCTTGACCGAGTGGGATGACGCGCGCAGAGTTTCTGCGAACCAAACGATACCGGACCTTGTTAGGCAGGTGGTCTGCAGTAACTGGATTCGGGATTTTTCCAACTCCACGGCAGTAGCGTGTATGTATTTTATTTTTCGCCCTAATAGCAGAGGCTAAGGTAGCGACGGATTGCAAAAAAGGCGAGATGGCGTGGCCAAGTTGACGGATACACTTGAGGGAAAAGGGGAAAGCGAGGGAAGCGATGTGGGTTTTCCCTATAATTTGAGGGCAAGATGGAAAGCCAGGAAAGGAGAAAAATGCAACTTCAGTCCTCGTGGGATCCGTGGGTACAGTGGAGAAGCGCACGCGTGGAGCCCGTAATATTTGAGGATTGAGGATAATACGGGCGTATTGATTGGGCCCCGTAATGTTGCAGAAGGGGCTGCTTTCTTACTGGAAGGCGATCCGGGATATTATTTTTTTTTTTTTTGCGCTGATGTTGGAGCGGAGCAGTAATATCTCTTTGCGGCGTCAGGCGTAGCGGGTTGGACCAACAGGTGCGCAATGACCCACCGTGATGAAATGATATCTTTCAGTGTCTCTTTCTTTCTTTGATGCCAGCACACACAGCAGCCCTCTGGCTGTCAGGCTCAGAGACAATGCCTTTCTTCTTTCTGTACGTGATTGAGGGCGGCTTGGCAGACGTCCGTCTTGCGCTGTGCCGTTTTGTAACTCTTGTTAGAGAAGAGACCACGAAAGCCGCCTTGTTTTATCTCTAACAATCGAACGGCACTTTCCCCGATTACGCCAGAAGGATCGAGGGCGGCAGCCAGTCAGGTCGCAGAGCTCAAACCACAAGTGGCAATGCCGAACAATGAGGGGAGACGATACGTCAATGCGAAAGGGTGGGAAAAATAAAAAGTGGGTGCCTTCGCAGGCTGCACAGTGGACTGGGCGCCGATAACAAAGACTTAATTTTTTTTCCCTTGGGCTGTTGTTTGGCTTGGTGGCTCTGAGCGATAATAGCTCCCGAGGCTACCGTAGCAGGCTAGTCGAGGAGTCGTCCTAGAGGAAAGTTCAGGCTTGGATGACAGCGTCGTAGCGCACCGCTTAGCGAGGAACGCTTTGCTGAGAACGGTTAGACGTCGCCCTAGCAATGAACGGGCGTAGCGCAGGTCGGGGAAGCGGTGACGGCGCGACGCGCACTAGTGTTGTTGTTCAGAGCAGGAACTGGAAGAGACAGCGCGTTTTGATATCTCAACGAGACTGCGTGGATTATACCACAGGATGGCAAGTCGTTCAGGACAGGGCAGCAGGGCAGCAGGACAGAGACTGATCGCGGGAGAAAAAATGGGAAAGCTTAGGGGGAAGGAGCGAAGGCGGTTGGCGAGAGGGAAAGACCGAGAATTGCGCGGGCTGTGAGTGGCTGGAGGGCTGCTTAGTAAGAAACTTTAAAAGAACACGCGCCGATACAATACATAACATACGATACTATGACTATTTGATTTATTTGATTTATGCTCGGGAGTCGGTTGGATGAGCATTGAGCGAGACTGCGAGTACGTATTCATCTCCTGCCAGGTTTCTACTTCATTTCGGCGAAATTCTGAACTCTGAATTAACTCTCGTATACTTCGCGTCGACCGTGGAATCCCATATGGCATAATCATCTACTAGCACGCAGTCTAGCCCAATGCAGTGCTAGGTCCCAGATCCAACTAGCCTGGACAATCGAACTAATCTAGCGTCAAGATACGTTGGCTTGTCCCGTTATCAAAGAGGGCAAGTCAGGAACGCTTTTCATCTACGGAGTACAAGGATGGTCAAATTGTCAACAACAAATGAACCGATCATGATGACCACAGACGATTACTAGGCACCATTCCGTATTACTGGCAGTACTGCGTACGTACATTATTAAGCATTTTTCGAGGCATTCCTCCGTTACCTGGCGTATAAATTACTGGCATTGTTCGGTAAGGTAAACGAAAGCAGCCAAACCAATCAGCGGGCGCTCTCTGTGTATCCGGTGGGTCTGATTGCCTGACTCGTCGCGGTTCATTCATTCATCGTGATCTATATATATATCTTATTTCCGTACTGCTCAGGAGTCAATCAGTCTCCCAGCCGAGCAATTGCCGACAGTCTTTGCTTAATATTTAACCGGTACAGCATTAATATTAATATCACAATATTAATACGTATAAGGCTCTGCTGATATCAACATCATGCATAGAGTAGTATGTACTACATACCCGGAATATGTATCCTTGAACAAAGCCATGTACGTACTACACCACACCAGTGGGGAAGCCACAATCTGGCGTGGAGATCAGCGCCGGCGTAACTTTGGTCTTACAGGCTACAGGCCATGCTGCAGCAGTGCCATGCCATGCCATGCTACAGAAAGACAAGACCAGTTGACTAAAGATGTAGCTAGTGCTGCATCTACCTGACTCATTAGCAGCTAATCTGTTATGACGAAACTAGCCGAAGTTGTATCAAGCGTGCACCCAGCCAGCCTCCAGGCCTGCAACGTTTCGCATCCAGCTATTTGAATTGCATACGGAATACTGTATGGTAATTGGGTGGGGGCTGCGGCTCAAGGGAGGCTGTTGAGTGGCCGGTCACTGGTTTATTGATACATGGTGCGTATTGCTGTGTATGATTTCTCCATATGATCACGTATACTTATTATTCAATCATTACTCCGTATACTTATAACTCCAGAGAGCTCCTTACGTAGCTTGATGGAAGAAAAAGCTTCATAGAACAAACGGTACGCAACTACAATCCTAATCTTAAACATCCTGATCTAGATTGGACGCGCAGCACGCAGCAGGGAACAAACAGGTGATCATTTTGGCCCCATGTGCATTTGCATTGAGTAATATACGTACGAAATGACGGGACCAACTTTCACCGGATATATGAACAACTTTCATTTCAAATTTCCATCATGCTTCAGAAATCTGGCGCAGTTTCGTCCGGAGAACACTCAACGTACTCCGCAGTCCCTCCATAAGCAGAGGATGAACAAATAATTAGTTTCCAGTGGATCCACCCATCGAGTCATGTGCCCGTTTCTTGATATCGAATTCATGCCCGTACATTTGTCGCATCTGATTGGGGCGCTTGTGCGTTAATTCACGTTCAGCCTTCTTTTTTTGTCTTTGCTTTTTCTATGCAGACACGGATTGGCTACTCCGTATACTCTGAAGTACCTGCCTCGGTAATAAGTATACGCGGAGAAAAGCAGAGGGTAGTATTTGGCATTCATTCCGCTTTTCGGGGTCAAGTCCGGGTGTACCTCGCTGTCCTTTCCTGTTTGGGAGTAGCATATGCTATCTGCTATCTGCTATCTCCCCAGGGTCTGCGCATTTATTTTTATCCATTGTACGTCCTCGGTGAGTCGGTGCAATGTATTGACATTGGCATTGACATTGACCACGGATCAAGGGTTGAGATGGCAGTGGCAGTGGGTCGCGACACTGCTATTTGTGTTTATCTTCAGGGTACGAGGATGTACCATGGCATGAGGAACACAATGGAGTAAATGAAGATGCGTATTTACATGTACAGTATGCCCGATTTCGCTACCGGCGTTTACGAGGCTTCCCGGGAAAACTAGCCAATCACGCGGGGGCTAGCACGCACCATCTCCTGTTTGGGCGTCGTGCATGCCCAGTAATCTCCCCGACAGTCGCCGATCCGATAGGCCAGACTTAGTTCTCATACTGTACGGAGTACTCTGCCAGTGCCATCTTCAGTCTCTCCTATGTACGTGCATGTGTATGTATATGTGTGTATTCAGCTGAGTGTCAGCTTCTAATGTAACTACCCTGCAAGACTGAAGAGAAATTGCACGCAGACACGTTGAGAAGGAGAGCAAACTCTAACATATTACCCTGCAGACTCTCAGAGCATGGAGATAGCACGGCGTTAAGCGGCCGCCAGCACGCTAGCCTAGCAGCTCTTGCGGTAACCAGTACGGAGGGTCCGTTCCAAACTTTGCATTGAACTTTGCAGAGAGTCCAGAGATAACGGAGCCAAGGGTTCCGTTGCCGATGTACCGACAGGCCACCGACCCTCGCTAAAACCTACATCTGTATGCTACTCCTGAACGGGTTAGGAAAATGGATGCTTTCTCGAAGATGCAGTATGCACCGCGCCAATCCCAATTTGCGCACAGAGAGCGATGGCTCTTATCAATCAATCAAATCGCGGGAACAGACGGAGCAATCACCCAACTTGTGGCTAGCGCGAGGGGACTCGATGTGGGGACTCTGGGAAGCCGATCCTGACTAGGCCAGCGCAACGACGGCATGTTCCGCTTACTTGTAAGCGGTAAATTACCATACACTTGCAGACAGGGTGCGCATGTGCAAAAGAGGGGAACTGCTGTTAGTATTTCTCCGTGTTGGATTGGTTGGAAATCGCATCATCCGGGTGAGCGATGGAGCATGAGCATTCTGTTGAGCAGACTCTGCGATATGATTAATATGGATTATGTAGCAGTAAACAGAGTCGAATTGTTCGTGATAATGGTGATTATAATTGTATAACGGCAAGTGACTTGGAGTATCTCAGACCCTGGATTTAGAGGCGTGTATGGACTATGGAGCACGCCGGGTAGCCCGTCGCACAGCCGTCGGCGGGAAAGGCACGACGGTTCGTTTCTAAATTCTTGTTTGCACTTCACGAGAACTACGAGTCGATCAAGCTGATCTTATCATAATTATCATAATGGTTTATCGTTGTTAGTGCGTAGAATCGATTGTTTATCTCGATTGTTAATACTGTAGCACACTATGTGACTTGAGAGTCAACCGGTTACACTATGCCCTATTTCAGGAACGCACAGAGTCAGTCCTCAGGCACATACTTGCATACATACATAGTCCTGTCATACTTTGGAACCTGACTGTTCAACGTCGCACACGCCGTAAACGAGCCCATGCCATGCCATGCATGCCAACCCTTGGAAACTATCGGTGTACTACATGCCATGTCTAGTGCTTAACTTAAGTTGCAGCAAGTCTTTGTTTCGCACAGTCTTCCATGCATAGAACCTTCTTCGCGCGCTTCGATTCCTTTACCTGATGCGTCGTAGAAGGCCTGTCAGACTACTGTACAATAGCTGCGCAGCTAGCGAGCACTGCCTCCTGCTGGTTGCACAGCCTAGCTAGCTAGCCTTAGATCGATCGTTCTTAATATGTACTCCGTATTCTAGGTGTTTGTGACATAGTCTCCATAATTTATTCTCCGTGGTCAAAATAGAATTAACCTTAGTTTAGGGCTGTGTCTTAGCTCTTGTGTTCCGTACATGCTCCATAGCTTAGTTAGTTGATGGAGCGGCGAGCCTGAGGCAAACTAGTTTATACTATAATAACTGCGCAGTAACCACACACATGTCACACTTAGATTTAGGCCGTACTAGTCGGTATTTTCAGTGGTATACAGGTAACTATGGTTCAGGGCCCGACATGGCAGTATTCATGGCGACTAAATACATAGCACGCAGATCCAAGATCGGACCTGCGTACGAGCCTAGGCGCGAGTACTCCTTATTCAATACTGGCAGATTAAGTATTAATTAGTACATATCGCCTTTTATCTCATACTACTATGTATGTACAAATATGTTGGTAAAATGTGTAGGGCATTAATCGTTCCTGGTGATGTCATTCAACACCAAGGAAGCAAGGGCTTCCAGGACTAACCCTAACTAACCAAATCACGAGAACCAATATTATTTTCATCACACGTATGCATGTGTACATACATACTTTAATCAGAACTGGCAAACTTTTATTAGAAGTCTTGTATATCACTCATGGGAGTCCATATATACTTAATATGACCCCCGAGTATTCAGGTATACACTTCGAGCAAGAACGGATTCTTTCTTGCGGATCAATAATTTAGAAGTAAGTGGATCGAGTCTAGACTGCGCTGCATATCCAAATAGGGGCATGGCCCTGCTTATTCTCGTAAAATCAAGTGATGGTCTACGCCATGTTCGTAACCAAGGCTCCTGTGTCGCGAAAAGCGACTCTTCCCAGTCTCCCGACAGTGGGTAAGACGTTGTCGGGTTTAGTAATGCGCAATCGCTCATCTAGTTCTATCGCCCGCACTGGCGATTATTGCACACTATGCACTACACTGATGACGAGTGAGTATAGTAGCATTGTAGCTAACTGTCGATAGAATGATGTGACCGGTCAGGTCAGTAGTCGAATAATGCTTTGGGCTGAAACTTGAGAAATGCATTGCCTTGACTATATTCATGATCTAAAAGAGCTTCAAGTGAAGTCTCCAGGTTTCTCCCTTTGGGATTGTACTAATCGCCCATTGATGATCGAATCACATACCCCGAGCTGAATGATTGGAGCATGATACAAGAAGTTAGTCAATATCCTGTCAACAAAACTTGTATGATTATGAGCACTTCCAATTGAATCAATAAAAGAGAGTAGGGAAAGCAGGTACGATCTCTACTCGGCTTTTAAAAATTAACTTTTTTTAGTTACTAATTCAACTAAAGTACTTTCATCGATCGATCCCTGGTGAATAGGGGTGATGGTCAAGCATTTGTTCTCTGTGTATGCAGAGTTGCCTTCTTCAGATTTCCAAGGAGAAAGGGGATAGTTTTAATTATTGCCAGGATTTTAGTTTCAAGATTTAAATCCCTTTCTGCTGCTCTAAGTAGTGCACGTGGTACATTATAATCTTATTGCAGCACCTTGATTATCGTCGATTGATGTCATCGTGGGGTGAGAATAACTCTACCTACATATCAACACTGAACAACCCCGTTGTTCCTTTTCTTTCTTTCTTTCTTTTTCTTTCTCGGTTGAAATATACACTGATATCCAAGATTATCCAAGAATAACTCATAATGTGCGTTGAGATGACATTATAAATCATAGATCTTTTGTAGAATCGAACTATATATTTCTTCAAACCGCGGCCCGAATATACTTGCCCAGGCCAAAAAACATGGGGATGGACAGCGAACTCAAGGCGTAGCAGGTAGTGCAAATGGACTTGGTCATTGAAAAAATAATTATTAAAATTTAGACCAGCTCTTATTGTAACAGGTCGATTTACTCACGAAAGAGTCGATAACTTATGAAAAAGATGAGATTACATAAGCGATCGGAAGCTGGCCGGAGTTTCTTACTCTTTTAGAAATTTTCTATTCGTACCTGAGCTTAACCTTCTCTCTCTTTATTTTCTACAACCTCCATCATCACGATTTCTGCATCGCGGATTTTCTTGCGCTTGCATTTAATTTCAATTTCGTTTAATATTTGTTATTAATCCTTTTAATTTTTGCATTTCCTGAAGACGGCCGATTCTTTCCACTCCCTATTCCGTGCGTGCCTATTTGCGATCGTTTTCCTGCCGCTTACAACTTTCGACGATTTCGCCTGGACTGTGACAAAAAGAATACTAGTTTTGGGTTTATTCGGTTGCCACTATTCATCGAGCCATTTGCATTTCGTTACGCGGGTTCAGCTATCGTCACGCCTTCAGCGATTTGCGGATTTCTTTGCTGCGGTGATCTTCATACGGCTCGTCGGACTACATCGACCAAGCGCGCCGTTATTCGCAAGTGAGGGAGACAGAGGGAGAGAGATAATACCTTCGTTTGTGGTGCAATGCTCCGTCGTAGCAATGTGTGCCTCCGGTACCTGGGCGCTGGCACCCGCTTCGGGGGGCGACCTGCAAGTGACGGATTGTTAAAAGCCAGTGCTTTACGACACGCTGGATTGGGCTCATTCAGAAGAAATGCATATTCCGCCGCGAAAGCACACCTGTTCGACGCAGAAGACGAATTTTCCGAACCTGCGGACAGCCGACCTCGTTTCAAACGAGTTCAGTCGAACCGGGGGGGATCATACCGGGATGGACCACAACGAGATGGATCACAATGGGAATCATTCCGTCACGAACGACTATCGGAGACCATGAAGTTCACCCGCAATCAAAGGAAAAGGGAAAGGAGAGAAGTCCGAGGCGATAGTGAAGAGGTTGCGTTGCTTATGGAGCTTTCTAAAATTAGAGGGCTCCCTACTGGGATCAATTCGACGGTTGTCTCGAAAGAGGTCCAATGGTTGAACGATCCGAAACAGTTTGCAAATCGAATTGCAGCGCTTCTCGATTCGGGTAAAGTCTCATTGGCTGTTGCTATGATACGAAAAGCAGAAACCACGAGAATGGAGTGTTCGGCGGCATGGAACAGGCTGTTGAGTTATTGTTTCAAACAAGGTGCGCCTTTGGCGGCTTTCAAATTCTACAACGATGTAAGAATCAGGAATAATATGTAGTGCCGCTGTTCAAAGGGTCATTTTCTAACTCTCTCCAGATGAAAAAACGAGGCCGGAGCCCGACTGATCGGACATACACCATCATGCTGAGAGGGTTGTGCTTACGGTCCAGACAAACTGGGGTGAAGCCCGTCGAGCTTGCCTACAAAATCTACCAACAACTACTCGCTAAAAGTTCAGACACCGTTGCTTCTCTCTATCATCACCACGCAATGCTCGAAGTCTGCGGTACATATCACGACATGGACACTCTGTGGAATGTCATTGGAGACCTACCCGAGCACGGAGCCAACAAACCAAACGCACAAACATTTACAGTGATTCTCCTAGCGCTACGTAACTCTTTCGATAATGAAATCGAATCTCTCCCCGAGGATAAAATGGAGATGAGAAAGGAAAAACGGGAAAACCTCATTCTCGACGCAAAGCGGATATGGGCAGATATTATAAGCCAGTGGCGCAAAGGCCAGCTGGATATCGACAACCACCTTGTTAGTGCCATGGTCACTGTGCTTTCGGATCCCTTGGACGAGCTTAATACATATAATGTTCTCGCGTTGTTCAATCAAACAATGGGCATCCCTATTTTCATTGCAAAACCCAAAGATCTATCGATGGAAGGCTCCGCGCAGGGAAAATGGGAAGCAGCTGTACGAAGCAGCAAAGAACGACCTAATTATACCCCCTGGCAATCTTTAGATTCGGAGTCGGGTGCTCCATCTGTGAAAGAACTGACCCCGGAAGATGGCATCGAGCTATCCCTGGAAGAAGAACTACCTGTTGAAGAAGATAATATCGACGAAAAGAAGGAAGAGAATTGGGTAGATGATCTGGAAGGCGTCTTTGACCCAGTGAATGAAGTGAAAAAAGCCAACAGCGAAGAGGGACCACGTCTCCTGGCGCCGGACAATATGGTCCTCAACCATATTCTGACAGTATGTCGAATTGTGACAAGAGGGACGGCTGCAGGAAAACGCTACTGGAATCTCTTCACCTTGGACCAGGAGGGCTACAAAGTCCAACCGGATGAAGGAAACTTCCACGAGTATTTGCGACTTCTTCGAATCTCTCGATCCAGTCACACCGCAGGCGAAGTGATAGCCCAGCAAATGGTTCCTACGGGCTTGGTCGAAGGAAAGACATTCCACATCGCCATGAGTTCTTGTCTCCGAGATCGAATGAACCCCAACGTGCTTATCAACGCGCAAACCCTTTTGAAGCTTATGAAAGAAAATCTTCCCTTACCTGACCCGCGAGCACTGAAAAGCTTTATCGATCTCTCCGCCGCACTAACTGAAAACCCGCAATGGCTCCTTGGCCTAAGAGGATTGGAAGACATTGATTCAACGACAACAAACTTTACGATGATGGGCCGCAATCTGAGGTGGGGACTATCCAAGGCTGTGATTGAAAGTCTCGAGCCGCATATAAATCGACTCTACGAATCAATGGATAAACAAATAGACGAACCACTTTTGTACTCGAAACAACCGCCTGCAGACGTCGTGAACGGCTTTATTGCCCTCGAATTCATGGTCAAAGTCCGCGAGATGTTGGATAAATTGCTGGGCTCTGAATACAAGGATGTAATCACGAAATCTGACAGGGAATGGATTTCACCGTTGGCGGTCAAATTGAGAAAGTTTTCGAAACCAGAGGTCGCCAGCAAGCTTCAGAAAGCGCGTCTTCGTCCTTTGCCTCATCACTATAATGATCTTCTTAACCAAACTAAGAGCGACTGATCATGATGACGACGTTTTTTCTTCTCTTGAATATTTTGACTCTTGTATTATACGCATTTTTATATGTATTACTACATCATGCATGCATGACACGGCGTTCGGTTTGTAGTATATAGATCGGGGCATATTTTTGGAGGGTTTATCTTGTCATTAATAAAGACCAGCTTGTATCTATATATTCATGTATATGCAATCAAACATTCCATTCTACATGCTGACATCTATCTGTAGACTATTTAATGTCCCACCATGGCCTGGTGTGCCGGCCCATATCTATTTCCATGCGGCTTCGCAGCATTGATGATATCGCGCATCTCACGTTTTTCCTGCTCGGTCAGCTCGATATCTCGCGATGCCCAGTTCTCTTCCAAACGGGTTGCCTTGGTCGTTCCTGGAATAGCAATCATGCCCTGCGCAGCGACCCAGGCAAGCGCAATCTGAGATGTGGTGCAGCCTTTCCGGGTGGCTAGCTTTTTGATCTCTTCTACGATTGCGCGGTTCTTGTAGAAGTTTTCGCCTTGGAATTTTGGAGCTATAAAGAGTCAGCATATAGTCTCTAGAAAGAGGAGGACTTGGGAAGACCAACCTGACCGACGGAAATCAGTTGGCGCAAAGTCGTCTGGGGACTGATAATCGAAATTATCAACAAGCCATCCATGGCCCAGTGGGCTATAAGCTACATAGGACACGCCCAACTCCTTTGCAGTCTGGATTAGACCGTCTGTCTCATGCAGTGTCTCGAAAGCCGAATACTCAGCCTGGACGGCGTCAATATGCGCGACTATCACAACATACATGGTCAGGAAAGAGCTTTACAATAAATCCGAGGGAGAAACTTACTGGAGTTGGCTTTTCGTAGCGTTTCTGCAGAACATTCAGAGAGGCCAATGTACTTGGTCTTTCCTGCTTTTCGAATCTCATCGAGGGCTGTGATGGACTCTTCCAGAGGGGTATCTATAATTTGATATCCGGATCAGTACACAATCGAATAACTAGCATCGAAGAGAACAACGTACTGGGATCGATTCGATGGAGATAATAGAGATCAGGAGCAAAGCCAAGTCTCTCGATTGTGCCTTCGATGTACTCCTTGATGTGTGATGCAGAATTGGTTACTTTACCACTGCCGAAAGCATCAAGGCCGCATTTCGAAGCAACTGAAAAGAAAAATGAAGTTAATGAAAAGATAGTCATTATCTTTTTCCACCTCATCAGAAACATACCAAAAACCTTGTCGCGAACGTTATGCTTCTTGATAAAGTCTCCTAGAAGTTTTTCGTTTACACCAGCTGCATAGATAACCTTGTCAAGTCAATCAGTACATCGCGTACAGTTTATAAATGCATGCCGACGCTACTCACTGCAGTGTCCCAGAAAGTACAGCCTAGTTCAATTGCCTTGAGCAAGACAGGCGTGGCCTGCTCCAGTGTCAGATCGGTTCCCAATCCGTGACTGAGGCCCATTGCACCGAAGCCCGGTGATGGGACCTGAATGTCGCCAAAGGGAAGTGTTTTGACCATATTGCTAACGAAGAAGAAAAATTTTAACTCTTTGAGTGTATAAATTGGAATAGAAGACTGAATGCGTATGACTTTGACTATCCATCTATTTAAATATCTACTGCGTCACGCAGGGTTCTACAAGCCCTCTGGCCAACTGCCGTTTTCTCCTATCTCCGAATTCTTTATATTGATGCCACTCGAATATAGTGGGCATACCTACGTCGAGCCTTTAATCGAAGCATCCATGGATATGCCATAAAAGCACACTAATTGCTGACACCTACAGGAGACCCATATCTTTCTCCAGATCTTTCAGCCACCGAATCCATGCCATTGGCTGTAAAGATTAGCTTTTCTGCAAAAGTCAGCAATTAGTCGATCCGTGCCCTAACCGCCGGACATCTACTTAATTTGCATATAGAAACACTGGAAAGACGAATGATGTCAAAGTCTGGTTCTGATCTTGAGCCCGGATTTACTGGAGTTACGCACCGGAGTTACGCCACTTGCTGGGTCATCTGCGAGTGTCAGCTTTAAGCTCACTTTTGCCCACATACTTTTTTTGACTTTTTCATGCTCGACATTAAATAAAATTACAGATGGAGAGAAAACCCTTGCCAGCGATTGAAATCCGCCAGTTGGATGACTGGAAAGGCGTGGAAGATCCGAAAACGAGGCGGATCTTGCAGAATAGATTGAACCAGCGGGCTCACCGTCAGTGCAACTACATATCATGACTAGTACTTTGCTGACCAATAAACAGGAAGCCGGCGGCGAATGGTCTCAAAGGAGCAGAAGCAGGAGCAGCAACTGACATCGCCACCTTCTCTCGCTGTCGATCTTGCCAATTTACGTGGATTATGCATCCTAGGCCCCGGCGCGGAATCTTCCAAGGCCACCCTTGAGAGGATGGAAACTTTTATCCATATGAATTTCGCTACTGGGTCTCCTCGTAGTGATCTGCTCTTAATATTAACACAATTGAATATCATTCGGGCTTTGCATACCAATAGGGACGTTCTGGGCTATGTATCCCGGGATATGCACGATGACTCCCTGTCTGCATTTAGCATGACCGGCCCACGATGTCCTCAAATGAGAGAAGAAAATTTATTACCTCTGGCGCTGCAACCAACGGTGACTCAGCGTACGCTTGCCCATCACCCTTGGCTGGATTTAATCCCCATTCCAAAGATGCGAGACAACCTGATACAAGCGGGGGACTCCTTTGATGACCTGCAGCTTTGCCATGACATGTGTGGGCGCTGGACAAGAAGAAGAATAGGAGACAAAACAGGCATTATTGTCTGGAAGGATCCCTGGGATCCAACGGGCTGGGAGGTCACGGAGACCTTTTTGCAGCTCTGGGGCTGGACAGTTCAGGATTGCTGGGAGCTTTTCCATTCTACTAATATATGGCGCCAAAGGCGTGGAGAAAAGCCCCTGTTCTGTGTGAATTGATGAAACTATGAAATCATTATGGCGGCTCAATCTATTTTGCTAGCCCTAACCCTATCAGATAGATTCAAGAAAAAATCAATTCTATAGAGGAACCCATACTAAAATTTGGCTCATACAATTGGGGTTTGACCCATAAATCCGCAACTGTCAGCTTTTAGCACGGCCCACTTGATGATAATGTGAGGTCTTATCGCCGAAGAGAAGATCTTAGAATGGGTTGCTTGAATCCGATATCGAAGATACCGAATACTACAAAGTATCTTAAATACCCTGCTTCCTGCGTTTCACCTGAAGTTAGATTCAACATTCTGTCAAGCATCTAAAAATTGCTCAACGGTCAATAATAAAAGAAAATGGTCCAAGCAATTCAATTCCGTGGCACTCCCTCCGGAGAAATCATCCAGACAACAGCCACGCTTCCTGACATCAAAGACGACGAGGTTCTCGTCAAGGTCACCCACAGTGGTCTCTGTGGCAGCGATATACACCAGCTCAAAAAACCACTCGTACTCGGCCACGAAGGTATCGGCATCGTTGAGAAAGTTGGGTCAACTTGCACGCTCAATGTTGGAGAACGCGTGGGTTGGGGACCGGTGAACTCGACATGTGGACAGTGCAAAATGTGCCATACTGGCTATGACAATTACTGTCCTGAAGCGAGAACATACGGCTCAGTTGATTATGATACCCAGGGTTCTGTGTGTAGCTATGCGGTCCGCAAGGAACAGTGGTTGTTCAAGATTCCGGACAGTATTGCCTCTGAAGACGCCGCTCCCCTTATGTGTGAGTTATGATTCTTCCTTTCACGCCTGGCAAAGCAACTGATTTTTGGCTTTAGGTGGCGGTGGAACCGTCTGGATGCCTCTCATCGACTACTGCAAACCGTATGACCGCGTTGGCATCGTCTCCATCGGCGGACTTGGCCATCTCGCAATCCAGTTTGCAGCAAAGATGGGATGTGACGTGGTCGTCTTATCTTCTACTGAAGACAAGAGAGAAGAAAGCCTCAAACTTGGCGCACGCGAGTTTTATACTACCAAGGATCTCGTTAGCGTTACAAAGCCCATTGATAGACTGATCATCACTTCCTCGGCCAAATTCGATATCGGCCAGTTCTACCCGATCTTGAACAAATGTGCATCTGTCTTTCCTCTGTCGGTTGATGGCGGAGACCTCGTAGTGCCTTATATGCAGACACTTATATCCGGGCACAAAATCGTGGGCAGCTGTATTACCCCTATCTTGGCACAGTAAGTGACCTTCATTCAATCTCCGTGTTGTATTGTATTCTGGAAGCCATAGCTGACTGGCGCGTATTTTAGGAATCAAATGTTAGACTTTGCTGCACGCAACAATATCTATTGTATTGTTGAGAAGTATCCAATGACTCTGGAAGGCGTTACCACTGCCATGGAGAAACTCAAGGCTGGCAAGATGCGTTATCGCGGGGTCTTGGGCTGGGAATATTGATGGGACTGTCAATTGATTAATAAATATTTCGAACTCTCATGCTAGATTAGTAGTAGAATTGATTTATTGAATCTGGCTTCCAGACTTGACTGGCTTGGTAAAATCCTGGATAGCGGTGATAGTGGCTCATGTTTTGTCATACTTTTGGACGTTTATCTTGTCAGTCATAGAGCCTAGCCTGTAGCTAGATATAATACATCGATGTATTCCATTTATGTCGATGATTTGATGAAGATGGTGAATAATGTAGAGCACGCGGCTAAGATATCCAGGATACGACGTAAGCGCGCGGGTGGCAGCCGGGACGGCCCAGAGATGCCACTCTAGCTTCTCCTTGTCCTCCCCCGACTCGTTCAAACAGTACACGCGCTGCTTATAACCTGCCGAAAAGCTCCTTTTATTCTTCTATAAAATCCGAATCAGACAAAGAACTCGGATCTGATCCATTGGATTTATCGAATACGCCATCGAGAATTGAATTGAGAGCTCAATTGGGTTTAACTGGTTGCCTGGCCTTGCGGTGTCCAATCCGGCCCCGGAGAGTTTGGAAATATGGCTTCGCATCTTGATTACGACGATGATGAGGATCTCCTCGATAATGACCTTATTGATGCCGATGCCGATGATGGTTCGTTTCCCTTTTCTAATTTCTCAGAGTGGTGGTTGATTCGTCGTGCTAACTAACAACTTGCGCAAACAGCTGCTATCGAAGCCGACGACCCTTTGAACACATCCGACACAACGCCTCTACGAGGGAATATCCGATCTGACACAAATGCAGGCGCTTCATCTTCACGAGGTGGCGGCGGTGGAGGAGGAATGGGAGGCGGCTTTTCATCAAACTATTTAACATCCTCAATACCCGGTGAAGACCGTCGCGCGCCGCAAAACACCATCGACGAAACGGTATGGCAAACCCTGTCGCGCGATCTGCTGGCGGTATGGGAAAAGATGAGACAGGTTCTCTATCCCAAGTATTTGCTTGGCGGTATCTTGGGACATACTGGTGGTGGTATTGGCGCTGCGGAGCGTGGGGAGGCGTCTACTGGGTTTGGCCGTGGTGGGTTGCGCGGTATGGTGGGTAGATGGCCTGATGCCGATGTTGTGCTTCAGAGTGGTATGAGTGAAGGCTTGCGGGATTGGGATTTATGGTATACCTTCTTTCTTACCTTTTCGAGGAACAAAGACTAATTGATGGCTACTACAGGGGCCCTCTTATTTTCTGCTTGCTTCTTAGCATGTTTCTCTCAATGCGTGCTCATGACGAACAATCCTCTCTTGTCTTTTCCGGCGTCTTCACCCTTGTGTGGCTTGGTGAGGCCATTGTTACATTACAGATCAAACTTCTTGGAGGCAACATGTACGTTTTTCCCTTCTGGAATTCTAACAAAAGATAAAGCTAATTCAAGAACAGCTCATTCTTCCAGTCCGTATGCATCATCGGATACACCTTGTTCCCTCTCGTCATCGCCGCCCTTCTCAGTGCGCTGGGTCTACCTATGATTGTGCGAATCCCCGTCTATCTCGTTCTGATTGCCTGGTCCCTGGCAGCCGGCGTCAGTATTCTGGGAGGCTCAGGCGTCGTTCGCAACCGGGTTGGAATTGCCGTCTACCCATTGTTCGTCTTTTATATCTCGATTGGCTGTCTATGTTTTATCAGTTAAGCGGCCGTTAACATCTCTTCTTTCTCAATGTGTTGCTGTCACAATGTATTATGTTATGAGCAGACAGCAGCTCTGCATGAGATGGACTGTTGGAATTGTCATCTATGATACGTGATATTTGCTTGTATCTTAACCTCTCTGTACTATTTATTCATTGCAAGTAGTTTAAATGATTTCGAGGTGCCTCTTGAGTACTCAGTAAGAGTTGTTGTTGTTATGGCTGGCTGTTGCCGTGGGGCAGGCAGGAAGGCTTAGCGTCGTACATGTTTTGTAGAGCCGGAAGCAGCCTTAGGCCGACAATAGAATCACAATCACCACAACATAACATAACATAGCATTATTTACTTCCAAGCTTCATCCTCGTGACACCGTCCAACATATCACCTCTCTGCTGCCGACACTCGTTTCCCCCTAATTTGCAATCCTGCCTTGTGTCACCGCATCGCTTCTCAAAGCCAGCCTATCAGTGAGTGTCTCGTCAATTATTTGCAGAAAGCAACTTGGGTATCGATCACCAAAACATCGATTCGATACGGTCGGCTTTTGCGCCCAGCGAGGGGCATTTCACGCATACGGTATCGCTATTGATCCCGAATCCACAATACGCAACGATCCCACAAGTGACCCCGATTTTGTTCAAAGGAAAGAGAAATATTCGATTGTTGGTTTTATTATGCACATGGTATCCATCATCGGCCAGACACGCACCCCACGACAACTCAACTAGTCCAGCCTTGCTCGCCCTCGGTTTTTCCCGCACCACAACCCATAGCATTCGTCCTTTTGTCGTCGATTGTCGTCTTCTCAACCTTTTGGAAGTCTGATTTTGTCCTCTATTTTTACCTGTTATTGGTTACTCAATTTCACTTTAGACGGCGCTTTATCCGTTTCGTTGGGATACACTGGAGTTGCGAGGAACTCTGACTTCGAGCAGAGAGAGAACTGGTAGAGCAACCCCTCGCGTCATTACTTCTCTCGATTTTTCTAACACAAAGTCAAAATAGGTGCAGTTACGAATTATCGAAATCGCAGCTTCGTTACACCTCAAATCCTCTCGTGTTTCAGTACAGATTCAACTATTACCATGACCGCTGCTTCGGGAGAGGGGGAGATTCCTCGCACTGAAGCAGATCTCGTTAGGGAAGAAGACCACAAGACAGCTTCCGATAATGATTCAGCGGAACCTGAGCGGCCGGTACGAAGGAAGCTTCAAGAAACGCGAATCACCTCAGACGGAAACCCTTCCGTGCTAGACGGCCAAGATGGAAATGACGATAGGGGCCGTTTGAAGAAGAGGTCCCATGATGACCTGCAAACCGAGGAGAAAGTTACTGAGCAACAGTCTGAGAGTGGTCATCGCAGGAAGAGGTCGCGTGACGCCAAAGATGACGATGATGAGATTCGGCAGTCCACCCCAGAACCATCAACGAACGACGCATCATCGCACATACTCAGTCCAAAGAAGAAAAGAAGCCTGGATCAGTTGCAAGAACATGGCACAAATGCTCTTAGCGAAGCAAAGACAACTGCTGAGGAGAGTGAGAAGGAGCGTGAGACAAAAAGACATCGTGACGCTTCAAAGGAAAGACAGACCGCTGAGGGCACTGCAAAGGTAAATCAATGCCAATTGTGTTTGTTGTAATATTGCGACATTTGCTGATCATATTCGATTTTAGTCCTCTTTACCCAAGTCTTTCTTGAATACATCTGCCGTTTCCCCGTTTGCGTCTCTGGGTTCCAGCTCAACCGAAGGCGAGGAGTCCAAAGCAAAGACTACATCTTCTTCAGCATTCGCTGCATCGGGTTTGGCCTCGTTTGCAAGCCAGGAACAGTCACCTTTTGGAACATTGGGAAAGCCAACGAACACAGCGTCAGTTTTCAGCAAGCCAGGAACTGCGGCCACAACATCAGAAGCGAAACCTGCTGGTACTGGATTTGGCGGAACTCTCGGGGCTTCTCCGTTTGCAAATACAGGTGCTTCTGGATTCGCAAGTTTGGGATCTGGGTTTGGAAGCGGTTTTGGCGGCGGAGGTGGAGGGTTTGGTGGAAGCACAGGAAGCAAGTTGAGCAGCTTTGCATCTGCCACTGGCTCAGGGTTTGGCGGGTCGACGGCAAAACCGTTTGGCGCAGAGAAAGATGCGGATGAAGACGAGGAGGATGAAGAGGGTAATGTGGTGACGGCCGGTTTTGAGAAGGAGAAGGAAGATGAACGATTTTACGAGCAACAAAGTATGCACCCCTGCTTTTCTCTATTTATAACCCCGCTAATTCTCTATAGTTGAAACTGGCGAGGAGGAAGAACATACCTATTTCTCCTGCAAGGCCAAACTCTTTCAATTCACGAATAAAGAATGGAAAGAACGAGGCGTGGGCACGTTCAAGGTCAATGTCAAGGAACCACCGAGTGATGCCAATGATGAGGATGATAACGATAACAACAAGAAATCTGCACGCATGATAATGCGCGCCGATGGAGTGTTGCGCGTGATGCTCAATTCGCCTATTTTCAAGGGTATGCCAGTCGGAGATGTATCTGGAGAAGAGCCCAAGGGGAAACAAATAAATCTGGCCAGTGTGGAAGATGGCAAAACCATTCCATTGCTACTTAGGGTAAGCTCTTCCTTTTGTCTCCTTGCATTGTATTTACTAACTTTTTATAAATATAGGTCGGCAACGCAGATTCCGCAAAGGAACTATATCAAGTTATAACCGATTTGCAGAAGCAATTGTGAATGAAAAAAGACAATAAAGAAGAATAAAGCAAAGGAGAGGAAATTAACAGACGGATTTTGGATAGCTATTCTTCTGTTCAACTTTCTTCTAGAATCATTATCATCATCATTATTTATTATTTATCCCCTTCCATTCTTCCATTCTTTGATAAAAAATACACCCCTTTTCTTTTCTTGACACAGAAACCTTCACCCTTAGAATTCGGACTCATTGTCTTTTCTTCTTACTTGACTACCCAACTGCATGGCCAAATATACCTCCAGCAAGCTTTGTGTTTTTTCTGCGTTTTCTACTTTGCTGGGATGTTTATAAAAGGGTAGCTTTTCTCATGTTGATATCTTTCTCGACATAATCGTTTTCAGGTTGCACGTGTTATGAATTCGTAGCATCTCTAATGATATAACGAATATAAATACACTTTTTTCTCTCTCTCTTGTCATAAAATCTATAGGTAGGTACCATCTAAAAGCCCAATCCCATATCCCAAAAGCCAATCTCCAATTCCGTCGCTCTCTTGAAGACGGTCACCAACTCTTCCAATCTGCTAGGTGAAACCTTGGGCATATTTTCTTCGAGCAATGCTATTTCCCCAACCTTCAGTAAATAGAAAAAAAAAGGGGGGGAAAGAAGAGGGAGGCACTTACCAGACCCAGTCTTAACGGCCGTCGCATAGTCCTCCGCAACATAATTCTCAATCCACTTCCAGTACTTATTATTCTCTTCCCCTCGCACGCTGTTCTCCGTATCGTCGTACAGACGTCGCGCAATCGCGCCGTAGCCAATGAGGCACGGCGCAAGAGCCATTTGGAGTGCGAGCCAGTCGTCGGATTGTCCTACGTCGAGGATGTAGCGGCTATAGGCAACGCAGGCTGGTTGAATGTTAGTCGTATGTATAGAGATAGAGCGAGAAAGGGAGAGAAAGGGTAGCGGACCTTGTGTTTCGGGCGTTGCTTCCATTTCTGCCCGGGTTAGGCCAAAGCTGGCGCAGTAGTCGACGTGGAGAGACATTTCGGTTTTGATATGGAGGACTATTCTTGCAGACTGTGGCTGGGGTTAGTTTTGTATAGAAGAAATAGAAGAAGAAGGCTGCATACAGCGGCGATAGATTCCATCGAGCGAGCTTTGTAGGAAGCTAGGGCATTGCTTCTTGCGAAGTGAACCTGATATTGGTCGTTAGAACTGCGCAAGACTCCAAAAAATAGGATACCCACCAAGTAAAGATAGTCTTGCACGAGGTAGTCCTTGAACTTTTGCAAAGGGAGTGTTCCGTTTCCGAGCCCTGCTACAAATGGATGATGCGTGAACTTTTGCCATATGGGCTGCAGATCTGGTCTGTTGAGAATGTAGTCTACAAACTGGCCACTATATACCAAGTTGTCAGAAGAGAGAAGAGTAAAAAAAGGGTAAAGGTGTATACGTACGGCGCAAATGGTAGATTATATAGTGAGTGAAAGTGATTGATCGGTCCACTTCCTTGACCCATATCAACACTATACTTGATACCGGCCTCGACATATTTGATTGCAGAGCGAACAGACACTTTCAAATCGTTTCCTCGAGCTAGATTTGCCGCAATAGCTGACGCGAGGGAACACCCTGTGCCATGGGTGTTTTTTGACGTCAAGAATTCAGTCTCCGTTAGCATTACCTCGTCATCAGTCGTGTACAGAACATCAACCACAATCTTGGCATCGTCAGAAGATACAGCTCGTGTCCGGCCAGATGTGAATGGTAAATGGCCCCCTTTTAGAAGCACGGCCTTGGATCCCAGACTTTTCACTTGCTTGGCAAGGCTGACCATGTCGTCTACATTTTGCGGCTCGCTAACCGGAATACCGGCATTTTCGAGAAGGAGTATGGCTTCGGGGATGTTGGGTGTTAGGATAGTCGTGATAGGAAGCAGTTTTGTGCGTACATGCTCGATTGCATCCATGGGGAGAAGACGGGAGCCTGAGGTCGACACCATTACCTTTTGGATTTGATTAGAAAATATGATATATAGACTGTAGTTCGGGGAGGATGGAGAAATACAGGATCAAGAACAATGGTCTTGACGACATGTCTCGTCAATTCTTCTGCAATAGCATCCACCGTCTCTGCTGATGACAGCATTCCTAATATCCCAATCAGGCTTATGAATATAATGATTGATAGATTGATTGAAGATGATTAGTTACCAAGTTTAACAACATCTGCTCCAACATCTTCCAGGGCAGCATTTATTTGCTTCTTGACAAACCCCGCTGGGACAATATGGATGTCTTGCACACCAAGCGTATTCTGCGCCGTTAAGCCTGTGGTAGCTGTCAGAGAGTAGACGCCATGAGCTGTCAGAACTCTTTGATCTGCTTCGAGGCCACTATTTGTTGTCGTCTTAGTCCCTCTTGAATCTCATCATCGTTGATGAAAAATGAATGGATGAGAGGATATTTTCACGTACGCTCCACCGGAACTATCAGACCCCGCGATGACGAGCACCCTGGGAGGCATGGCTCAGTTTCTATTGTCGCTTGCACGTATGGCTGTAAGTATGCCTTGTAATTCTATCGTTTTGATGAGGTCGTGTTTACTCGAAAATTCATAGCGATGTTCAGGCCTCTTGTCGTGACGTATGATATGATTGGTCGTTGATTATGAACTCATAACCCCATCCATCCAGGGAAGATGGCCCCACTCTTGTCATCTAAACAGGTGAAGACGTACGAGCATTCAAAATGTCAGGTATATACAATAGCATTGATTCAAACTCTGCATTAACTATCATCTGGACAAGCAAAAACTGGGGGTCATTATAATCAACATTTTGCTAACGCCAATCAAACCGGAATGCGAAAGAAAACAAGCAACAAAAAACTCTCAAGCAACCATAAATTTGAACAAAGAATCCATTTCCACCCATTGTCGACCACATTTCTTCAGATACCCATCTACAACACCCTTGACAGTGCCAAATCTGGTCCTGTTGTACTCGGCCAAAGCATGGGTGTTGTCCTTGGAGTCACCAGCTTCCTTTGCGGCAACCGTCTTGGCCTTTTCGACGTCCCAAAGACCTGCAAAGTACAGTAGTTGATTGTACATTTGTTTCTCGCTGTACTCGTAGTTCATGCGGCCTAGACAGCCCTCTGCACGTCCCCGAGGTCCTAGACAGCGGTGGCCATACACGCTCATCTGCCTGGTGCGATTGCCACAGGAAGAGTCGTCGCAAACGAGCCAGCCTTCATAGTATTTTGCTGTCTGAGCGCGAATCTGACTCTCTACCTGCGCGACTATAGAGATTGTTGAGAAAGTGCTCGCGCAGGCTTCATTCGGACATACTATGCCGTGGGGTGTGCACATCTTGGGTGATGAATTCAAGCCCTCGAAGACCGAGGACTCACCGCAGTGTCGACAACGGAGACTCAGACGGGCAGCACTTTCAAACCGTACCGAGTCTGGTATTTGAGACTCCAAGGGATAGATCTCCGTGTCCTGCTGCGCGCTAGAACGAGAAGTATTGATCTGATATTTCCGGACGTCTAGCCCAAGGCACTCTGCAATGCGAACAGGATCTGTGCCTGGAATTGGTGCGCAAAGACGTTCGATGGGCGGGAAAATTTGCTTGAGCAGATAATGTTCAATATCAGGGTTGAGCTCAGAGCCCGGCTTCAAGACATCCTGGAGAGTGTAGGATCTCTTTGGCGCCGGCAGATTGGCTGTCTCAGAGTCGCCATTTGTCACAACGTACGCAATGACCTCGTTAGGTCGAATTGTTTTGCCCCGGGCAATCTCTCTCAGAGCGACTTGGACAGGAGGCATAGACTCCTTGTTCGGATATTCCTCAGGTCGTTTGGAAAGTTTCTATCATAGGCTGTTAGCAAAGCTGTTGCATGCATTGGAATTTACCAGACATACCGTGTAGATAACGTATTTCTGCACAGGGATTTTGTATTCCTTCATCTGAGCAGTGATATCTCGTAAGTAATCGTGAACTTTGTTGAGCACTACCTCAGAGTCTTCACCGGAAAGAATCTCGTCAAGAAGCCTCTTCGAAACTTCCTTTGACAAAGCACAGTATTCACGTCGCTTCATGTCGAGACCTTTGACTTCCAGCTTGTCGACGTATTTACCATCGACCTCGGTCATGTTGATTGCAGCATACTTCTTCTTTGCATGAAGCAGCAGACGACGGAAAACATTGTCAATGTCGATTTCAAGCAGCTTGTAACGCTCATTGACAGACATCTTGAATTCCTCTCCGACCTTCAAGGCATCACTGATGGTATCCATGTTCGTGTTGATCATGACGGAGTCGGTATCACCATAGATAACGCGAAGCTGCTTCGACTCTGCAAGGTCTTTGGTGCTGCGAAGAATTTCACGGCCCTTGAATGTTGTAAGCATGGCCAAGGGGCGCGCATAGAAGCGAGATTGCGTATAACCCAAACAACCGTACATAGAGTTAGCCGTTAGCTTCAAGGCCATTTGCTTGGTATCCCATAGTGCTAGTTGTTCTGGTGTCGCTCTCTTGTCTTTCATGAGTTTCTTGACTTCTCGTCGGCGGCCAACAAGCGTTGCGATGAGACGAGGCAGAATTCCTTGCTCCTGGTCAGATGACGGGACCTCAGGGACTTTTTCTTCGTTCTCGTTCTGAGCCTATATAAAAATCAGCAACAATCTTCATATAAAGTTTTTTTTCCCAATATGACATACAGTTGAACTCCGATCCACCGTTGTGAAACAAATGTTGAACTCCTGTATAATACTTGGATACAGACTGTTAAAGTCCATCACAAGGACAAATCGTTCATAAAGACCCTTCTCGGGCTCAAAGACGAGACCGCCCTTATACTTCTCTTTCTTCTTCTTATCAGTCGAATCATCATCGTCCTCCATTTTTGTTTCCATGGCCTTTTGTTGCTTCATTGAATACTTGTCTGGGCATATGTACTTGTTGCGGTGGAATTCATGAAGCAAGATGTACTCGTTACGCTCGGCACGAGTTCCGGTGAGAGTTCTTGCCCATGAGTTACCAGCTAGATTAGTGAGAACTTTCGTCAAAGAAAGCATCTGTAAGCGCAATACCAAGGCAGCAATGAAATAGGTATCAGCTTCGCAATGAGAGACATATTTCATTAGACCTTCTTTCGTCGTAGCCCAAGTCTTCAACGCCGCCTCATTGTCAAGGTCACTGCGAATATGGTCGTCACTCAAGTAGAGCTGGCACATCTCGGTCAAGGTCCACGCTTGACATTTAAGCATCAAAGACTAGATGGGTTTCATAACGTTAGTTCGTTCAAAAATATTGACGGGATATTATCATACCTTGCCCATGTCGTTGGCCAAATCACACATCATTCGACCAGCGATGAGATGTCTATCAGCGAAGAAACCACCTCCTCTGTTGAAATTCTTAGGCCACTCAGAACGCTTCAGCCTACCAACTCGAGACCAGCCTGGAGTTTTCTTCTCTTTCATTCGGTTTAGCAGAATTCCCAGATCAACCTCTTGAAGCTGATGGCCCATAATGATGTCTGGATCCATTCGTTCAAAGAGAGCCAGGAATTTGCTGAGAAGGAATTGTTCGTTCTTTTCCAATAGATAGACTCCGCGTTGCTTTTTGACCTCAGACTCGATACCAATAGGGTAAGATGATCCCGAAGGTCGCATCACTGTGAATGTCTTGCAAGGCATCTTCTCTGGAGGCGTGGTTTCAGGGAGGGAGACATTCTCATAAATACGAGCGCTAGCGACGAGGATCTCCTGTTTGTTCTCTTTGACGTTCATCTGAGTCCTGAAAGACAAACTCATTAGCGTCAAAGGGGGCGTCTCCAAGTCTGAGTCCGGCATTGTAGTGATTGCATTGGGCTTGGAAACTTGACATTCGAACTTGCACCAGGACGCATTGCTCGCAGCGTTGAAATCCGCTTCTCCAATGTTCAACCAGCAAGGGCCCATAATGCGCTTCCACAATACAAATTGTTCGAAGAGTGCTGTATTGGTACCGAAGACATGCGAAAATGTCTCGCCCGTGGTATCCATGGGCAAGACTGGTTTGTCGTATGGATAAAGAAGCTTCAGATAATCACCATCCTTTGGAACATTTGGCAATTCGAAGGCATATTTGCGGGTACATGGTTTGATCTTGTGCATGCCAACTTTCAGCTTTGACATCATTCCGTCCACTTCTTGATAGACGTCTTCCATGTCGACTTCCTCGTCGGTGGCATGGCCGTTTTTCGTGCGGTATTCACGGGGAAGGAAGTAAAGTTTGCGTAGAATGTTGTCGACCTTTATAAAGGCACTGACATATGAGCCAGTCTGCTTGTTCTTGACCTTTCCAAATAGACAGAGACTGCCATTAATCTCAGTATAATCAAGCCAGAAGAACTGGAATCCGCCATCATCTTCGATGACATCCTGTGCCCGCACTTTTCCGAATGACACTTTTTCCGTTGCCGGGCTGCTCAAAACGTTGAGCTTGCTTGTCACGTTATCCCATGTTGCCTCCACGTCTGCAGGGGCCCGTGGAGGAGATGAGCTAGTTGGCGTAGGATATGGCAGCTTCTTGATTTTCGGCGGCGGTTTACTGCCTGTCATATTGACGCTGGAAGATTTGCTATCAAGATTACCGGTGGCTTGGGCCACATCCATCATGTCTTCATCTTCATCCTCCTCTTCTTTGATAACTTCTTCCTCGGTTTTGCATGACTTCCTCTCAACGGCTTTTGTTATTGGCGATGAGGGTAGAGCGGCATCACTCATCGGAACGTTGTCATCGTCATCTCCGCCTAGCGGGAGAGTGCCATCATCGTCATCAAAGCCAAGGTCGATATCTTGCTTTGGCGGAATAGGTGTATCCTCGCCTTTGCCCCGCAAGCGCGGTTTGGAGGTTTGTGACTTTTCAGATAGCGGCGGTGACAGGATGCGCACCTTGCGGCGCGTGCCTGACTTGATGATGTTCTTGGACGGGACTCGGGAGGGGAGGATATTAGTGTCGACGTCTCCTAATAGATCTGCCATGAAAGCTTCATCTTCGGCACTTGCAACGGGCTGTGTTTTCAGAGGCAATTAGCACATGGCTTCCACTTAGAAAAGGAATAGAAATACAGTACCTTTGGCTTCGGAGCAGCCAAAGCAGTGCTACTGTTGAAGTATTTCGAGATACCGTTATTAATTTTCTCTTTCCTCTGCTTCTCCTCTTCACGCTTCCGTTTGGCTGCTTTGCCTCTTGCGGGGAGATTATCATCACCGTCACTGTCGCTGTATTCTACATGGTCTTCGTTCCAAACTTCACGGCCGTCGTCAGCGTATCCCTCGCCATTGTCGTCAACCACGAAGTCATCCTCATCGAGTCGTTTTCGAACCACTTTCTTGTATCCTTCTTCGTCGACTTCGTCGTATATAGAGCCCTCGTCCTCGACTTCGTAGGTGGACAGGCGTTTCTTGCCTGAGGCACGCAGGGCCCTTAACTCCGCAAGGTGTTTGCGAGCGGCGGCCATAATGAATTGGAAATGAACAAATACTATAGAAATCTCATATGCAAAAATACAAAAACAAACAAAGGCTTTTCGAAGGTCATCAGGTTGTGCAATGGCATGGAGCAAGAAAGACACATCTGTCAAGGGCGGAGATGAGTGTTTAGACACGCCGCGGAATGGACGACGCGCGGGACAACGCGACGTGATACGCGCTAAACCATAACCAGCTAGAAAGTAATTAATTATTGCGGCCTCAGGCATAAAGAAATCCCAAAAGTTTTAACACCCCTGCAGGAGTCTCCAGAACTAAATACAACATCTGGACTAGAATAAAAGGATAATTTGAAGAGCCCCTGAGATTTATATAAAGAAAATATGATACTGCCATGAAAAGGGCTCTCTAAACATTTATAATAATTGCTGATAGACAACATGATGTAGGGGAGGTAGTTAGGTATTAATCGAGGTTCATGCCATTTCATACTTTTTACTGTCATCAAGTTCCCGTATAACCGTTACTAATCTGACACAAAGCTCTCCTCAGAATCTGAATTGTCTTCCTCTTCTGTATATAATTAGCACTGCGCCAACGTTCTGGACAAGACAGATCAAGGAGGCAAGGAGGAGGAAGTCCATACCAATAACTGCGTATTCAAAAGTACCTCCTACATTCTGTTCGAGAACGTCGCTAATGATGTTTTGCTGCTCAATCGGGATATAGGCAGTAGTTATACCTGTTATAGTTAAATAAAAGCCCGTATTCGTCGGACTGAGCGTTGAGGCGAATTCAATGATTCCCTCTGTTGAGGCGTAACATTCACTACCCTGGAAGGAAAGGAAGCGAAGGAATTTCCAGGGTAGAAATGAGGGCCAGATGTAGTCATGCAAATCTGCCCCACTGAATATGAGTCGCTCTAATTTCGTCAAGTGCTGTGCAAGGGTCATAGTATTTTCGGGATCGAGAGGCCCACGACTGCTACCTGTAAGATGCAGGCTGCGAAGCTCACTCAATTTACAGATTGCTTGCACCAGATAGTCGTCAGCCCACGGACTCATACCACGTTCACCTTCGATAGATAGATTTCGCAAGCAAGATGCTTGAAAAGATAGCGCATGGTAAAAATCCCGACTATCTTCTGAAAGGTAAGAAAACGTTGTGAGTGCTTCAAGACGAATTCGTTCGTCTCCTAGAACTCGGGAGAGGAGGGCCCCGTCTTTCTTGGGTATGAACTTGCGAAGACGAAGATAGCGTAAGTTTTCACACTGACAGATCCATGGAGCAATGGCTGAAATTGGGTCGTGGTCGTCCGTGATTTCATTCAATTCAAAGGCAGAATCCGTGAGAACGAGTGTCCTCAAAGCTTTGGGGGCGCCAAGGGTCGAGAATTGAGCAATGGCTGCCTCAGACAGACCTGTCATTGTCAATTTTTGAAGTGAATTTATATGACAGCCCAAAGCAACAACAGTGCGTGGTCCTAAAAACGACGAACTGATTGTTTCAAATGTTTCTAAAGAATCGGGACGCAGATTATTTAAAACGCGTTCAGCTTCAACATCTGCGATGACATCTTGGTGGTCTCTCCTGTAAATACAGTAAATTTTATTGCTGTATAAAATGCTTCGACACCCTTCACATGGAGGACTTACCATCTAAAAAGCGAGAGAGTTTTAAAGCCTGGGCAATGCTCTCGAATACTTTCCTCGGCTCTCTCACTAAAAGAGGCTCCTGACAGGAGATCAAGCGTCTTTAGGTTTGGCATATGAGCAACCCATTCTTTAAGGGCTCTACCAGACACTGCCAGAAATTAGTACAAATATGTGGTTTGTGCTATTTGACTTTGTTAGCAGGTATGGATGTTCTCACTGTTGCCTTTTAGTTCTCTGATCATATGTGTATTTTCTATTATCACTGTTTCCAGTTGTTAGATGGTTGTTTTCGCCGGCTGACAATTCAAACATTCGAAGTTCAACTTACATGTACCGACCCTGTCAATGACCCAGGCTGTGTTACTCAAGTCTTTCGCGGACCGAAGTCTTTTGTGGCCCTTGATTTCATAATCCTGGTAGACGAGATCGCCAATTCCACTGGAATAGAAGTCACTGTGCATACGCAGTTAGAACCCAAGAATTCATACTTTTCCGGTAATCTACGTACTCTCGTACAGAGGTTTTAGTAAAACTTGGAGAAGTCAAAAGTTCCCTGAGATCATCCAGGTCTAAGTACCTGATATAATGACAGTAGGGAAGGAAAGTTTTGCTCTCAGATGTGGACAAGATAATAGATTTCCACATGAGGACCCATTTGAAAAAAGCCGTAGTGCTTTTCGAAGAGTCCACTAGCGATCTGGGTTTAATAGAACCATGTGTGAATCGTATATCTTCTGAGCCGCCTCCAAATACTGGGGAAGAATCGTAGGATCTGACCCTGTATGAGCCTTTTGTCTTTGACTGAGGTCTAGTTTACTTACTCATAGAGAATGGATAGCGCTGGCTCTGCAAACCATCTAGATGCCAATGCACATTGAAAGAGAGTGTTGTGGCTGGAAGCATCCTCTTTCAAGAAGTCCAATATCACGAGGAGCACGTCCCCGCTTAGGACCGCCATTGCGTAGAAATAGCTCGAAGGCCAGGAAGCCCGTCTATAAAAGTGTAAGTCGGAGGTATGTCAGAATCAGAAGGCGACGAAGCCCTTTTATTAAATTGTGAAGTTGGGGAGTTGTTGGAGTTAGCATGCGAGGGCAGCCTGCCATGACGTTTTGGGAAGGCAACCGTGATCGACGCGTCTATTGGTGGATGGCGGGATGTGGGGCCTACATACTGTATCTTTCCGTGTTGACAAAGACGGCGTGCCTGCCATCTTGAGAGCTTCATCAAGACAGCTTCAGTCAGCATGCCGACGCTGTCGTTCTCGCTGAAGCCATCTGCTTTATTGCACTTGCACGATGCGTTTGTTTGTCTCAGCAAATTCAGCGAGAACGTCTGCATCGAAGCAGAATACGACCTGGTAATGAATGCAATCAATTCTTGACATGACCCTAAAGCATTACTGACAGTTTCTCTTAAAGCTTCGTTTAAGCGCTTTGAATACTGCAAAAACGGCATATGCTTCATTTGCCTTGGACTCGAGCAAATTCTTCTCCAAGTATTCCTTCAGTCTACGCAGGGGGCAGCAAAATCCTGCACAGCTCGGAGATCGATTTGCTTGCCAGATATACCTGAAGGTGCCTTCTTCTCTGCTCCTATTTATGATTGAGTTGCTAATTAGATCTACAGGCATTGCTTTCAGTCTTCAAAGGACGAGCTGGAGAGTCGCGCGATAAGCAAGCTGCGGTCGAGCGCTGTGATGTGGAACTGCACGATTCGCCCGACCAGGCAGAATGCAGACTACTTATCCAGATGATATGTGGCCAAGGTATATTCCATTTGGAATGAAATAAAAAGTCATCATCGCATCTAATGAAATTCGACAGGAGTCGTGAAATCCTACAAGCTGACCTACGAGCCCGTCACCGTGCAGCACGCACTGTTTGACCAATCGCGAGTACGGAATCAATGGAAAATCGAAGCGAAGATTTTGCGAGAAATCATTGATCATTTCAGTCCCTCTTCAGAGCAACTAGATATATACCCCGACACAGGAAAGGCAATTTTTACTAGTTTTACTAATAAAATCAGTGATGGAAAGGGTATGTATTATTCTGTTTCTTTTTATATTTAGGTGAAATAGTTGACTCATGATCTGTTTAGAAATCCTGAAACAGCCAGTGCACACATCTGTGGCCATTGACAAAAAAGACTTTGACGAATTCATTGTGAGGGAGGGTCTGCATATTGCTATCAATGTTAAAGACTTCAAAGCCGCAGTGATTCATGCAGACAGCATGAAAGCGGCCATTACAGCACGCTATACTCGTGCTTGTCGACCTCTGCAACTGGCTTATACTTCAGATGGAATCGAGTCTGAATTCACGCTAATGACACGTGGGGAGGTTGACGAAAATGGTAATGATGACGACGGAGCGTCGAGAGCGGCCTCGCAGCTTTCTGCCAGGCCATCTGCTCGACGTGTAGCTGCGCCAGCTGCCAACGGATCCGCTGCTGCTTCGTCTGCTGCAGCTAGAACTTCTATGCCACCACCACCGAGCCGACCTTCGGTAACCCAGCCCACGTCATCCCGCCAACCGGAGTTAATGTCAAGCGCTGCATCTCGGGCCGCACTAGCAGATATCAAAGATAGCCTTTTTGTACCGGCAGATGATGATAAACAGTGGGACGAACAACTGTTTGATGAGGAGGACGACACGCAGGATATCCTTGGTTGGGACTCGAATATCGAGCCGGTTTGTCTCCCACTGTATCAGAATGGAGTTGGACTAGCTGACTGTTTTATAATAGGGAGCATACCATGAAGGTCGTCCCAGACCGCTGACGGATAACTATCCGTCTATTTCATCTGGTGCGTCTGCAGGGCGACAACAACAGCCACACAGCAACGACGAGACTGGCATCCCGCCGACGCAACCCATGTCACAGGTATGTCAAGAACCAAATATTCACATTCGAGATCTAATTATGGTACCAGATACGAAAACTGGGTCTTTTCGATTGATGGACCTATTAGATATGCGACAACATAAAAAGACTCACGATGAAGCCACGATCCAAGTAGTCGCACATCCCCCAGCTAGTCGAACCACCTTGGCCTTGTCATCATGCAAGATCTCATCAGGAAGCGCAATATGGCTGACTCTCCCTCCTTTCACATCTCCTTGCCCATCAGTGGAAGAGCCACAGTTGCCATGCTCTCCCCAACCACAAGCCAAAACAGTCTTGTTATCCAGTAAGAGAGCAACAGCGTGTTCGCTACCAGCCACAAACTGGGCGACACCCTCCGAACGTGTGGGCTGATCTGCCGTGAATGGTTGCTGGACCGTCGTGGATAAGGGGCCCAGCTGACCGCGATCATTGCGACCCCAGGCCAGACCTGAATTGTCAATGGAATCATATAGATAGACCCCATGCCAACTTGCAGACACGGTATACTGTCGTCGCGGCGAATCTTTCTTCAATTCCTGCAATGAAGGCGCGCCAGAAATGATATTCCATTTACCATTTGTGCCGAGAATCGTGTACCGATATTCCTCTTTCTTTGTAGAGTCTTCCAATGATTTAAGCCCACTAATAAACGTAAACTCCCGCCCACAAGCAACCTCTTCTGGAAGAAAGTCTTCTTGCAGCGCAATCCTCACAGGCTCCCAAGCCACTTTCCTCCCAATCAACGCCGAATTACCGCCCAACTGCCCTTTCCGTGCCGCTCCCCAACCGTATACGTCGCCATTCGACAATATAGCCACGGTATGATTCGTACCGCTGCTGATGGATTTGATAGCAGTGTTTGGCGGTGGGAAATTTGGTATAATGCAGGCGTCGACATCTACACTCTCCCTATCCTTTAATGTTGTTGTTTCTGTCCGCCCCAATCCAAGACCCAATTCACCTTTGTCGCCTGAGCCAAGGACAATCACGATTTGTTCTTCCTTCTCAGCACTGACGAAAACCGTCGCAGCCCAGGTTGCGCTCACATGGCTGAAGCGATCGATAAACGCAGCTTGGTCGTTAGACGGGTCTTTTCGGCGTAGGATAATACGTTTGAATCGATTATTATTATCAGGATTGTCTGGATCAGGTGTAGGAGTAACCCCGCAGCGCCCATCATCATTCAAACCAGCAGCATACGCGTGGCCGTTGTCGAAGAGGATAATAGTATGATTTCCGCCGCAGACGATGCGCTTTACTTTTCTCGTTTCTTCTGCGCTATTTTCATTATTGTTGTTGTTGTTGTTGTTGTTATCGGCAGTGGTGGTGTCGTCATCGAACAGACACTCAGTCGGCGTTTGGACATCCTCTGTATGGCCGATGCCCAGCTGGCCGGAGCCGTTTGAGCCGAGCGCGAAGACTTTTTGCATTTTCTTTGTGAATTGTCATGTGTGTAGATGAGGATGGTTGTTGTAAATAAAATCAAAATAAAGAATAAAGATAAAAATACAGATGGCGGGGAACAACTGCCTTATCGATAAGCTATCTTATCGGCACTCTCCATGCCCTACATAAATTGAAAACAGAGCCCTATATTTTTCTTGATCTATCTTCAGTCATATCAACTCGAGGATTGACCTGTTAAATTTCGATCATAGTGCGGCATCCGCCCACACTTCTGACATCTGACCTGCAACACACGCATAGCCTGAACCGGTCCACAGGTCTCGCAATCAACCAATATTGGGGCAGCGATAAACGAGTGCAGCAACTCTTTTGTAAACGCCGGAACTTCGACGGTGATTTTATCGTATATCTTTGCATATGAGCTATCGTGGAACTTGTCCTGAATCCTCTTGCGGGCAAAATGTATTGCGAATGTTCTCATGGTGCTTTCTGGAGGCGACAGTTGGTAGACGTCTGGGATGGAGTTTAGAAACTCGACAAAGTTGAAATCATTGTCAAGTCTGCGATAATATTTCTCTGCTGCTAGTTTACTCAAGTTTTTCACGTCATACTTGTCCGCCAGCGCAAAGATTCTTGCGTGAAGCTGCAGGGGTGAAATATTGCAATCTTTCTCAAACACAGATGTATAGTCACCGGCGTAGAGGTATTGCACAAATCTGTCGACAATAGTACTGGACTCATCTAGGATTTCGTAAATTCCCGATTTCGCTTCCTGTGCTATGTTAGCGATGTTCACTTTTCTTGAGAGCATTCCACTTGCCTGAAAGTCACCATTACAGGCAGCATGCAAAACTGGCGACTGTGAGCAGACTATTGCCTTGTGGACCTCATATTTGACCCCTTCACAGACGATTGTCAAGTCGGAGAACTCTTTGAGCTCTCGAATCCTAAATGGTGAGCACGTGTTAAGAAACATTGAACTCTGAAATGCGGAACTTACCTACTAAGAACATCCAAAGCCCATTGATCACTTTTCAAGGAGATCTTCTGTTCCGAAGCTTGCTGGGCCATGATCGGCACTTCTGGAGTTGACGCAAGGTTTTATATTTAATCCGCATTTATTTCTGGGGAAGATTCCTCCTCTTATCGATAAATACGGATGGGCCCCTTTACCCCGCGTTTGTCCCAATTATTGCCAGTATGAAAAGGGCTTCCCATTTTTTACATATTATATTTTATTCTCATCTTATGCTCTACATAAAGCATAGCTATCTTCCTGAAAATCTTGATTTTTTCGATATGGTCACTGATAATGCTATTTCAGTTCCACTCCAACAGAGCTTCCTCGATCCCAGCAATGCACTTTACCGCCTCTGGTTCCGTGGTATTGTCAAACAGATACTCCAGGGGATCCGGTGTGAGGGGCTAAAAGCGTCAATAAAATATCCGCAAAGAGAGGAAAGAGAGAGAAACTCACGTTCAAATACGAAATCTGCATGGTCTTGATATAGGCAGCCAGCCCATCTCGCCCACACAGCGCCTTGGTATCCGACCAGTTATACGTCGCATCACCAGCGTTGTTGCATGGCTCGCCGCCAAACGTGTTTTCGCCGGCAACACTGAGCGTGTAGTTAACCCAAAAGGCGCGGCTGGTGTAGTCGAAGGTGTCAAAGGTGCCGCCGTCATATCCGTCGGGGCCACCGTCGAAGATGCAGTCATCGTGGAGCGTGATTCGGCGGTCGTCCTTGAATAGGGAGCGGTGGTCGGCGGGATACCGCATTGCTACCTTGTGTCCGGAGCCCAGCAGGGTGGTGACGATCTCGGATTTAATGGCCTTGTCGGTGGCGCTGGCGTTGTTGCCGATTACCTCGCAGTATTGACCAGACTATCAACCATTAAGTAAGTAGAGGGCTATACAGAGTATGGAGAATGCTAGTCTTACATGCCACTCTCCCCATTGACCGAGAAATCCGGCCTGAATGACGGGGATCCTGATGGTATCTTTCACTTCCTTAAAGACGCCGGCCCACAGCTTCACATCTGGCAACAAGATGTCCGCATCAGGCTCGGTGCTGATAGATCCGTTGGAGAATCCATATCGCACGCGCGGAATAACGCCCACGCCATGCTCACCATAGTTGCGGCACAGCGTCTTGAAGTCATCAATAATGTCTGCGTGGTCCTCGCCCGCGGTGATCTGGATGTACAGGAAGAGGGTGTCGGATCGAGAAGGGGGATTGAACGCGATAATGTCGGAGTTATCCGTTCCTTCAGTAATGATTGTGTAGGTCGTGAAGCCAACAGTCGCAGAGACAGTGGGCAGCACAGCTAGGGCAGCGGCCCATGCTGTGAGAAGGAATTTCATCTTCCGGGTTATGGAGTGCTTGGAGAGTTAAGTGGTGGGTACGATTTACCCAAAGTATTTATACTAGTATACGTGCTATAAAGTTTTTCTACTGCTGCTAAGCAAAGATTGTAACGTAGGATCTCCAACAATTGATGATAGCACAGCCAATGGCCAGCGTTTATTTTGTACTTGAGATAGGGCTTGCAGCTTGGGCCAGGCGTATCTGTGGGGAAGCGGGGATACGGAGGGAGCCGGCTTGGCAGGTTCAATGCCGAACTATAGCACTAGTAGCTGGATGTTACGTAGCAAATTATTAGGGCAGGTAGTAGTATTGCATACATGGTTAGCCTGAAGAATATCTACAATGTTTTCCGATAGGCTTTGTACTAATTGATACGGTGACGTTACTGATTCAGGAAATTTCAAGCGGGAACCGTTGAAACGAGACTGACAAGTGTTGGACAAGCCTAAATGACGTGAGAGCAGCGAAACTGGCGGTGAACTCTCTTCAAATCAACTAGGTAGCTGACAGAATCTCCCTAAATACACTTCTGCTGTTACTTATCAAATCCCTTGGATCCCCCATCTCCACAACCCTCCCCCCATCCAAAACAAGCACAACATCCGACGACTCCGCAATCGAGCCAATCCGATGCGCAACAGTCAGAGTTGTACAGGCTGCCAACGCCAGAGTTTCGCGTAGGATACTTTGCATTTTCGCATCCGTTTCGTGGTCCACATTACTCGTCGGCTCGTCTAGTAAGAGAATCTTTTTTGCGCTAGAACTAGTAATCTTCAAAAGGGCGCGCGCAAGACCAAAGAGTTGCTGCTGTCCCTTGGACAGCGTCGTATCGCTCATTTCGGCATCTAGGCCACAACCACTACCAGACTCATGACCTCGATCTAGCACATCTTTCCAGAGACCGACGCGGTCAAGCGCAGAGATGATTTCTGTATCGGTGTGGATACCAGCTGGGTCGGCATTGAGTCTGATACTGCAGCTTTCGAGGATGAGTGTGTTTTGCGGGATTGTTATCAGTCGTTCGCGGAGTGTTTCGCGCGGGATTGTGGTGATGTCGATTCCGTCGATGGATAGTGATCCTTCGGTGATTTCTAGGATGCCGAGGAGTGTTGATAGGAGAGAGGATTTGCCGCTGGATGGTGTTAGGATCATTTATCAAATAAAGGCCAGCGGGTGCAGAGACTAACCTTCCAGTACGTCCGCAGATACCTATTTTCTGTCCAGGTTGAACCTTGAAAGAAATGTCATGTAGGACATTGTTACCTGGGCTTGAAAATTTTTCGTAGAATTAGCAACAGTCGCCAGATTCATGTCTCAGGTACGTACCTGTATTCCGAGGACATCCCTTTGAATTCGATTTCTCCTCGACCCGGCCAATCCGCGGGTGGTGTCTTGATCTTCTCACTAATTTCCTGCTCTGGCTTTATGTTGACCTCGAACTCGCGAACTCTCGAGATAGATCCAAGAGAGATCTCGAGCTGTGCCCAGCCTTGTGTCACGGCTGAGAGACTGCCGCTAAATGCTGGAACCGAATTGTGGTCAGTATATATACGTAGCAGCAAGGCGGCGAGCAAACTTACACAGAATACTATTCAGAGAAACGCCAATCAAACCCACACTAAGCTCACCCCCAAGCCTCACAGCCAAACCAACAAGCACAACTGCTTCCGCAGCAACAATCAAATCCAGCACCAATGTGAGCCATCTCTGAATACAATAGAGAAGATAATACGGTTTCTGGGAGGCATCCAGTAGCTCAAAGTGTCTATCTCGAAACTTTGATTGCCATTGAAACGCTTGAATAGTCGAAAGACCGCTTACGGTCTCCATGAAATGTGTATATAGGGGACTCTTGCTCTCGAGATCGAGGAGTCGGAGTTGACGAGAGGTGCGGAGGTAGAAGTGTTGTAGAAGGACTAGAGCGAGCAGGAGGAAAGGGATGGTGATGGTCATATAGCCCGATCCGCTGGCGACCAGGCCAGCTGTAGCGATGGACATGAATAAGTCTGATTATAAAAATATTAGTTCCGTACCAGTACAATTCCCTTTTTGGGTCAATCTTATCTTACTAGATACGAATATCAGCATGCCGATGGGCAATTGTCCTTCAATCATGGACATGTCCTGACTGAATCTATTGAGAATCACACCACTGTCAGTTGTAGACAGAAATAACGAAGAAGCCCTGAAATTTAAAATTATACAAGTCACTATGCGTACGTAGTATTAGATTGTAGAGCGGAAAGTAGACTAACCTCATCACAGATTTTAGTAATCTGGAATGGAGTTTTCGTGAAGTCGACGGGGAGATGAGCACAAGAATTGCCCTGGTAATGGTTAGATCAGATCATATATCAAAGACTTGTGGAGGGATACTACCAAACATATCCACCATTTCCAACCGAATTGAACAATGCCAATATAAAGTAAACAGAGACGTATAACCCTTTCTGTGCTCCATCACGGTTGGACCACCATTCCAGCCATATTTCTGCCGAAATAAACTATCAGCGTTGATGCATGGAAAAGAGGACAGAGGGGGGTATACGGCTAAAAGTGCTACAAAAAACATGAACAGTAGCAAAAAGCAGGAAGACAAGCATATTCACCCAACCAATAGATTGGAGGTAGTACTTGTAAACTGTAACATCGCCTGTGGCTCTGGTGAGGTCGCTTATTTGGTTTTCTTTTGATATCTGGGCCGATTTCTCTTTTGCGGATGACTTCTTCGCATCATTGATCTCGACTTCTGGGGGTGGACTATTGTTATGACCGTCAATGGCCGGTGGCTTTGTGGATGGGGTAACCATCCTCAGGTCTCCCTTGGAAAGGATGAGAATCTGATCAGCGTATGAAAGATGCTCCGCTATATTGAGTGATATTAGAAAAATTGGTCCAACAAAAAGGAGGTCAAAGGGATATTCTCACTTACTCTCATTTGTCACCAGCATAACAGTTGACTTCAACTTCCGCAAAAGACCACCCTTACCAAACAGACTAACCACAATCCACTTCTTAGTTGCATTATCAAGAGCGCTGAAACAATCATCAAGCAATAAAACTCTTCGCCGAGAATATATAGCCCGCGCTAAAGCAACACGCTGCATTTGCCCACCACTCAAAACTGCGCTGGAGCCGCTTCCGATTCGCGTTTTGTCACCGTCTTCCAAGACCTTCAAGTCTTGCTCAAGGGCGCAGGAGTGGAGAACAGTTTGGTACCAGTTTATGTCGATGTTGTTGTCATTGTTGTCATCGTCAGTGAGTAGTCCGCAGATAGCAGCTCGTATGCTGACATTGGGCAGCCACGGTACTTGCGCGCAATATGCAATATCGTGAAGTGGTGCTGTGATCGTTCCTGTTTTGCGGACTGCATGGCCCAGAATGGCACGGAGGAGAGTCGTTTTGCCAGACCCGACCTCGCCAATGACAAACACGAAAGAGCCACGGCAAATAGTGAAGTTGACATTTTGTAATATCACATTATCTCGGGATGGTGATGATGATGATGATGTAACAGGAAGAATTGACACATCCTTCACTGTGATAACAGCATCTTGTGAATATCGATTCTTGCATGCCAACACCCCCATCTCGACTGAATCATCCGAGTTTTCCTCCTCACCCACAGAGTCCTTATCATGATTTATATCGTCATGGCTACCCGGAACCAAGAGAAACTCCTGAATCCTATCAAAGCACCCCAACGACGCCGCAGTCGAAGGCACAGCACTAAGCAGCTTTGCAGCCGGATCCGTCAGAAGCGTAATAATCGACAAATTCGTAAACGCATCAGCCGCAGTTAGAGAGTCCCTCTTTCCTTGCAAGGCGGTATATACGGCGAATGTCAGCGCAGGGCCTAGTGCCCACGGCAAATTTTGGATGACATTCTGCCATACGATGCTCCATCGATAGCCAGCCATGCGCCGCGTCTCTTTGGTTTGTCGCTCCTGAATGATCTTGGCGAGAGTCTTGCTCCAGCCCATGCGCCGGATGGTCTGAATGTTGGTGAGCATTGAGGTTGTAATTGCGATGCGGTTCTGGACTGCGTCGACCCAGATCTTTTGCCGGTTGCCGATGCGTTTTGCTATCTGCATGCTTCCAATACCGCAGACTAGGACTGTAGCTACCGGCACAATGCATACCCAGCCCATACGCATACCAAGGAGTGATATACCGATCCCCAACTCAATCGAGCGAGCCCAGCATTCATTCAAGGTGACAATACAGGAACAGATCCGGTCAATATCCGTCGTCATCAGCGTGATAGCGGCTGACCGATCCTCAAGGCTGCCATCCGGGATATGGAGAGCATGGTCATAAATTAGTGTAGACACGGCGCCACGAAGCATGGTAATAAAGCGGTAGACGGCGTGATTGTAATGCAGATTTGAGATAGCCAGACCCAAGTAGATAAGCGCTGTGGCACCTAACAATCCATAACCTTTATTAATTAGTTGGTCATCATGCTGGCTTTTATATTTGTTAAACCAGTCAAGAACAGCTTCTATCAGAAAGGGTTGGGCGAAAGTGAATCCAATCAGACATAGACGCGGAATAACCGCTGTCACAAATGGTCGCCAGAGAGCCCTCAAAACCGCCAGGGGAGCCCCAAAACGACGTGCAAAACTCTTCTTCTTTCGTTGCTGTTGCCACAATACTCGTACCTTGCGACTGAGACTAGAAGAGTGCAAATCTTCATCCAATCCATTCAAATCGTTAAGCGTAAGCAAAGAGCGAAACCCGTCCACAAACAAGCGGTTGAGCCACCACATAAACGATCGATTGATAATCCCACTGGTGGACTCGGGTGGTAGATGGTTATACTTGGTTTGCAAATAGCCTCGCTTTTCCTGTATTTCGAGGAGAAGAAAGACAGCCTTGAGGCCTAGACTAACTGAAAATACACTGGTAATGGCGATGGAGCTGCTGCTGTCTTGCTGTTGAAGCCATAGTGTCCTTGCCTGTGAGGCATCAAAGACAAGGGTAAATAGCAGGTATATGTTGACTAAGGAAGATGGCCGGACGGAGCGCGAGTCCTCAATCCAGGATAATAGCACTAGGTGAACGCCAACGATGAAATTGAGCACTGCCGCTGGAATTGATGCCCGAGTGCGTAGCTGTTCTGTGTTGTATGTGTTTGTCGTTATCCAGAGAATAAGCAGCGCAAGCTGAGCAGCTGCAAAACCGGTTGCAATCACCTATAAGTCGTCAGCTTGGAAAATATTCCGCTGCATTCTTTTTGTTCTGCCGCAATTGTGGAGTGAAATGAATGATTTGAGTTTCCTGACCAGCTTTGCGATCCGGATTGAATTGCTTCGCGTCCGGATATCTTGATTTAAAAGGTATTTGATCCTCAACGGAGAAACGACCAGAAATGCTACTGCAGGCAGAATGCTGAGAATGGTCTGCTCAAATAGCAGCGTGAAGTCGAAGCCGTCGCGGCAGCTGCCGCTAACCGCAGGCCCGAAGACATTGTCCGAGCAGTTTGACGGCATTTGAATTTTTTAGAGCTTCCCTGTTGCTTCCATCTGTTGAGAAATCATCTTTTTGAATTTATCGGCTGGTGAAGGAGTTTTCCTCCGTGTTGAAAACACATGGGGAATAATGATTGTTAATGTAGTTGGGGTTGCGTGCTATCTAGGGGTAGGGGTGATAATCGTTATCGGCACAGTGGATATGGGGGTCGGAGCTGATAGCGCTAAGCCCTAACCAGTGCCCGCATACACGATGTCGGTGGAGCCAGGATTTTAAGGCATCACCAGATTACTACGGAGTACATTTACAAAATGGAAGAAAGACCAAGAGAGAAGTCGAATGATACTTCTAGATTTGTCAAATGCGAAGGGTATCAGAAATGTATCCATACAGTGAAAAAAAGGGAAAAGATGAGCAAGAAAGTTGAAAAAAAAAGACGTCGATCATCGCCACATGAAAAATTCTATCTTTCAAAATCAAATTGATCATACAAGCCATGGATTTCAGTTGAGCAACGAGGACGTGTTAACGAATGATAAGAAAAAAGCTATAAGGTTTTGATTGTTCTTCTTTTTTGAAATTAATTAAACCAGTAGTAAAAGAAAAAGGAAAAGGAAAAGCAAGGTATTAGAGTAGAGTCACAGTTGAGACATGTTTACTTTTCAGTAACAGTGTGGGTAACCTCAGTCGAGTCACTCTCAACAGAAGTGGCAGCAGGAGGCAAGCTGGCGAACTGCTGGACGCTCTTCTCAGTACCACGGAACATGGGGCTGGTGCGCTCAAAGTAGCTGTGAACGTGGCCCTCGAAAAGAGTCTCGTCAGAGTCGACCTCAATCTCACCCTCCTCGTTGGCGAGCTTGCTTTGAATGCCACTCTCCCACTCGGCGCGGTAGTCCTCGAGTTTTTGCTGGTAGTCGAGCTCGGCATTGTAGTTCTTGCCAACACCACGGAAGCGCTCCCACACGGACAAGTGCTGGGGGTGGATGGCAACACCGTGGTACTCGTTCTCACGTCCGTTACGGATGTACCACCAGCGGCGCTCCTGCTCCTTAAGGTCGAGACCAGTGGTGTCGGGAAGGAAGAAGAAGGTGGTAAGCATACCAACAAGACCGAACCAGGGCCAGATCTTGAAACGCAGCTCAACGGTGGTGTAAACGGAGACGATGGTGGCAATCAGAGCACCGAGCTTGCCGGTAGCAGCTGAGATACCGTGGGCAGTGGCACGGATGGGGGCAGGGAAAACTTCAGCGGCAACCAAGAAGGTGATACAGTTAGGACCGAATTGATTGAAGAAGGACGACAGGAAGTACATGGCCTGGAAGGATTTGATGTTGTCCTTCTGGGTGTAGTGGACGTAGTTGAAACCGGGAACAACGAAAAGGATGAAGCAACCCAAGAAGCCGACCTGCTGCATCCACTTGCGACCGTACAATTTGCTGTCAACGAGGAAAGAGGCAAGATAGTAACCGACAAGCTCGACACCGCAGTTGAGCAAGTTGTAGAGCCAAGAAGGCATGATTGACGTCTCACCCGGGAGAATGACGGAAATGAATTCAGACTGGAAGAGCTTGTTACCGTAGAAGAAGACGTCGTTGGCGAACCAACCGATGGCGGTGGCAAGGAGACGGGGACCGAAGTACTTCAAGGTGAGACGAAGGGACTCGACGTCGTAACCGGTAACGGAAGACTTCTTCTTGATAGCCTGGAGCTGCTTGGAGGCAGCCTTCATGTGGTAGGTACGGTAGTAGGTGAGCCAGAGAGTACCAACGGCGGGGATGGCAAAGGAGACACGGTAGGTCCACTGAGCAGCGAGCTTAGTGTACGGGGGGTCGCCGTTTCCGTGGAAGATCAACAACAACAGGATGAGGACAGCCTGGTTGAGGAACTGACCCCAACCCTGCATCAAGAAAGCACTGACGACCTTGCGGCCACGGTGCAGACGATCTTCACGGGAAGAGACGCGGCCAGATCCAACACCGTTTTCGATACTGATGGTGGCAGTCATGGGGTATTCACCACCAACACCGATACTGTAGAAGAAGAGCGACCAGGCGTAGCAAATGACCCAACCGTTTTCAGTGACACCGTAGGCAGCAGTAAGCATGCAAAGACCGAGAGTCATGATGGTGGCATCCTGAATAAGACCCCAGCGACGACCGACCCTACTCTAGTTAGAAGGGCTTCCAATGTATGCTGCTTTTCGGGGATGTGTCTTACCAGTCACCGATGAAACCAACGAGGACTTGACCGACCATAATACCAGCGATTTCCAAGTAAGTCAATGCATTGACCCAGTTCTCATTACATGTTTCGTACTTCTTCCAGCACGAGGGGAAAGCGTCGCCCAAGAGAGTTTGGACGCCACTGACGGAGAACAAGACGTAACTATAGAATGTTAGCTTGATGCTTTGTGTTTAAAGAGGGAAAAAAAAAGCACGAACCCTTCGAGAAGCAGACCAGCACCGGGAAGGACGAAGCTCGAGAAGTACATGCTGATGGGCTTGAGAGGGTCAGCCTTGAAGATTTGACCAAGCTCGCGCAATTCCTTTCCAGCCTCGGCATTTTCGCTCTGTCTGATGAAGCTAAAACGCTTGCCAAAGGGGAGATCGGCCCAGTAGACACCCTCGGGAGTGTAACAGTCGTCGGGGCGGAGGAGCTTGTCAAAGGCACCCTTCTCGTGCATGTTCATGTCCTCGTACTGGGGGTGGGTTCCGGTCATGTCGGGCCCGTGAGGGGCCATTGGTCCCAAGGTGGCCATTTTTCACTGTGTTGTGTTGTTGTTGCTGTAGTAGCTGGGATGTCTTTCCTGGTGGGCTGCGTCGAGATGTCAGATAAGATCGGAAGGGATGAAGCGATAAGATAGTAGCAGTAGCACTCACGACAAAACCGAGAAGCCAACGCAACAGAGCCTCAAGGCGAGAAAGACGTGCACAGTGAAGAACAGGAAGATCTTTCCTTCCACGAGGCGTGGAAGAAGGATATATATAGGCGTTGTCAATAACGAAAAAAAAAAAAAAAGAAAGAAAATGCACGAGTCGGTGGGCTCGCCCACTTTTTTGCTGGTGAGCGGCACGTTGCTGTATCCGGAGCGCTGATATGCCCAGCGGAAGCAGGGGACCCTCCGGCCCCACCGAGCGCGGCGATTGGCTGTGGACACTCTAGATTTTGTAAAATACGCTCGCCGAGTGTATGCCATTGTACGCCCGTATATGCCTCGTATGTTTGTCATTGTTAGGCGTTAGATCAGCCCATCAGAATTACGTCGTGTGCGACTCTGCATGCACTATGCAATACTATGCATGCACCAAAGAACGGCGGGTCGCCCTAGACGGGTAAATCTCTGCGATCTGAGCCTTTCGGGCTTGCTGATTGGCCCGCCGCCACTCTGGTGCCGAGATGCGCCCGGGGTAGCCAGCGGGCCAATCAAAAGCATCAAATCCCACACGTGTGCCCTCTTTCCGCTCTCATTGCACTTTCTGCTGTTGGCCGGGGTGGCGGGCACGTGCGGGCAGTTGGTACCAGCCGTGACAATACCGTAACGTGTGTACGCTGTCAGTCGCATGTCACTACGTACTTTGTCCTGCTTGTCAAGTGAGGGATGATATGCATTGCTACTTAATAATATTATCGCTCACTGCCACAACAGCGTCGATCCATGTTCCGAGTCTCAGCTGCTCCCAAGGCAGACAACAACCTTGCGTTGCGTGCGTTCTTTACGACCATGTACGACATTATACGATAAATTGTGATTCGCGGCCAGACCTCACTCGGAGGACTCGGTCTGCGGCATGTAAGGGTGTATACAAGCAGGGAGAGAGCTGTGAATACGAACAGATACGTAGTACGGGGTGTATAACAATTACTTCACGTACCGTACGGACTCCGAATGGAGTACATATGTCAGCCAGGGGCTGTAGTCACGCTCCATAATTTTATCTTTTTAATATTTCAGATGGATAGCTCTGCCAGCCACAGAACCGTTGCATGCTTCCATAGGACCCTGGATGGCCCGTCTTGGCCTATTGGGGGCGCGCGTCTTACCACGCTTTTCTCTCAAGGCACACTCCAAAATCCAGCCCGCCAAGTCCAACAAGCAACACCAAGCAAAACCAAGCAAATTCTCGAAAAATTAATCGAAGCAGAATCAATGGATTGCAGCGCATGGCTTGTGGATCGTTCGGAGGTAGCCGATTATGGCTTGAATGAGCTGGATGAACGGATAGCGCGGCAAAGCTTGACAATATTGGCAATTGAGCCTGAGCATGTGCCGTTGAACTGTGTACTTATTACTTAACAGAAAAGGTCATGGAACAACATGCAAACATGTCTGGGATATTTACCCGATGTGGTTGGATGCTGGTCATGTTTCTGATCCCCAAATTAACTCACCCTAGCTAGTCAAACACGAGGGCTGCCTGACAGTATCCATCCAATGGCTATGGCCATGTCTGACTGGCGCGTCCACGAACCAACCAAGGAGCTAGAGTGACATTCGTTTTATTCCTTGTCGCGAGGCTAGGCTCTGTCTCTCCCTGATGATCCCGAGATCAGAGTACGTGTTTTCGTCCCGAGCATATATCCCGTCGTCGCAGCAGGAGCGCACATACTACACTGTACTGTAGCAGTTCTCTCTCGGGACCCGCTTCTTGCTACCCAAGCGCCGGTCCTGTTTGTACCAGTTACGTAGGTAGTCTAGGCACCAAGACGGAGTACGCCGTGTGCTATTCTTGTTTTTTTCCCCTGCATGAAATCGCGTGAGGCTAGAGCACGTGCTGTTGGCGTGGAACTTCTTTTTTTCTTCTTCTGTATTTTCTAGAAGCATTGTAGAAGCCGGTCCACATTTCCGATCATTCGATCCGATCGTTCCATGCCATGCCATGCATGCATGCACGGGAATGTTTCTTTCTTTCCTTCTTTCGTTCTGTCGGATGTCGGCCTGTCCGTCGGAAATGAAACGTCTCAGACTTTTCTCTCATGCATACGTGTATATGCCGTATATTATAGGTATCATCCTCCTGCTACGTAAGTCTTGAGCATTGTCCTCGACGGAGGCAGTCCGACACCAGTCGCGGCAGTCGCGGTGCACGAACTTTGTGATGGAGAGTTATGGGGACCGATGGAAAGGCCGATATTAATTTTTGATGAGGTTTCCCGTGAGTTTTCCGTGCCATTCATCTGTATCCAGTGTCCAATATACTGGACGAATGCCGTGTGTACACACCATGGCAGGTGTTGATGTTGATTGTATGGAGGTTGGTTTAAAGTTGCCGGACCCACCCACGTGTCCCGTGCTGCCGCGCCTACTTGTCCGTTGCTCCATGCCGGATGCTGATTGGTCGTCTACTACTCTCATACAACAGAATATGTTCCTGGTCACTGATGTACACAAATATTATGCTATAGATATACAAAATACTCTGCCGTCCTTCCTACGAGCGACTCAAAGATCACCCCCAGGAATCGCATACGAATAATCGAACAAATCCTTCAAATCAATCCCCAGCAACTCCAGATCGCCCACCCGGTAGCTTGGATCGTCAATCAGAGGGATGAACAGCTGATCGCTGCCCTGCAGCAATGATGGCGGATTCCAGGTCGGCGACACAGAGTTACTATCTACTGCTGTCAACAGTTCTTGGGGCAACATAGGTAACGAAGCCTCATTCGAGGGATTTGGTATTGTTGTCGTTGCTGGTGTTGCTACTGGCGCAGAAATGCCTGCGGACAATTCTATGCCTGGAGATGACACTGCCATCCCAGGGCCTTCAGCTGCTTGTTCAGGGTCATTGTCAGGCTTGCCTTGATCTTTGCTTCCCCGCCTATTGTCAAAAACGTATTGCCGAGCGAGATGCGCAAACTGTCCGATCAGTGACCCCGGCAGCGTGCCCTTGCTCGCGAATTCCAACCGACTGAAATGTCCACTGGCAACGCAAGATTGTTGCTGGTTTCTGGGTGGTCTGGGTTGTGGACCACGATGTCAAAGAGGATCATGAGGCAGGACAGTGGGAGGATTCCTAAGATCCTAAAACCAGTCCGTTCAGCGCTTATGAGAAGGCAAAAAAAAAAAAAAAAGCAACGACTATGTGCCATTTGACAGCACTTACCAGATCGGCGTGGAAGGAGCGACTTCAATAAACTTAGTCAACTCTAGAACAGAGTGTGCAGTGCGCATCAGTTGCCGTTTCAACTCAAGTTGTTGCGTGGTTCCAAGCCTGGCGGCATTAGAATGCAAAAGTGTCCAGCAAAGAGTGAGTTGTGCGTTCAAGTAGAGATAATGTGTTATCAGTGCAATTGTCTGAGCAAATGATTCATGAAGCAAACGCGGCTTCAGCGACTCCCCAGCGCGGAAACGTTCGGGCGCTGAGAGACGCCATGCCTCTAGCTCCAGGCGAATATTCTGAATCTTGGCATTGTAGCTCTCATCCGACTGGTTCATTGAGCTTATAGTCAAAAGACTGTCATGAATTTTGGTCACCAGGCGTGCATATCGCAGGAAGCTGAAAAACCAATCATAGTCACGGAAAGTCGACTTTTTCACGTCTGGGATTGCACAACTGATATTGGAGTCTTGCAGGACCTGGAGGTGTCGTGTGAGCCCAACATGTATCAAAAAAATAGCAAATTAAACAGACATACCGAAACCCTGCCTGTGGTGAAACATGACACTTTCTCCATAAAGTATAGAACCCAGAAGGTACGCCGGTTTGAAGCTTCATGAAGACCGTTCGCACGATGATAGCCAAGACCTTGCGCCAGTATCGCTGCTTCGGAGAGCATGAGTGGCTCGAATTGAAACGCCGATATGGTTGAGGAGAAGATTGCCTTGTCAAATTAGCCTGCTGTCCCTTGTGCGAAAAACAAAGAAAGTATACTATACCATGGCCATGAGAGCCTGTTAGATCAATAACGTTAGCTTCCCGCAAATGAATCTTCAAAGGTGGCTGCATCGAGGGATAAATAAAGAAGGAATACCTGAACCGCAGCAAGCGACCCGCGAAAGAATAACAGGTCCTGGAAATAGGATATCGACCGTTCAAATTATGACCATGCTTCTCCAACGCCTGCTTCAAAACTTCCCCCGTCATTATGTTGGCATCCAATAGCCACGATTGCGTAATAAAGAGCAGCAAAAGCCTTATCCGTTGCTAGAAGGTGAACTAGATCTGATGCTTTTACCTGGCGTTGAAACGACTCTCGACAAAGGAATGGATATAAGGGGTGGACGACTTCAAAATACACTAGTTATGACACAGGGATATTAGAATCGTCATCAGTTGTGTAGGTGTTGATTCAACGACGCACTCGAAATATGTTGATTGAGACGCTCGCGATCCCCCGCATGGTTCGCATTCTCAAAGTTGCGTTCTTGAAATGGCTTTGACCGAGGAATTGAGCTGGTAGTCTTGAGCTTTGCAGCTACGATGTTCTGAATCTCCGCAAGTACTTGCTCGAGTCGATTATGACCGAGTCTCTCGTTAATTGACCGAACTCTTCTAGCCGGGAAAAAGGAAATGTTTGGATTGGGACCGAAAATGACCGTTATCTATAGTATAAGGCATTGGCAAATCTAAACAAGGGATGAGTTCAAAATTGTTCGAGTCCTAATACCTGGTCTGGATGTTGGCATTTCCTGAAATGCGGGAGGTCTGCCGGTCCCCCAGCAGCGAATCGATGTATAGTGTCGAGGAAGTGTCATGCTCCACTATGCTATTGCCTTCTGTCAGAGGTCTTGTGCGTGTTGACAGTTCATCTAGATATGCCTCATAAGCTTGGGTCATAGGGTCTTGTTTTGCAACCACTTACCTGAATGACTGTGCTTTCGTTTCCTAGGCTTTTTGATGTAGCTAAAGCAGCACCGGGTATGACGGACCTGTTGCATCATCATATGTTGTTAATTAATCTTGTTCCAAGCTCCGAAATCACATCCATCATACCAAACAGGATTCACATGCATCCGCGGTGGCCATTTCTGTGCATGATATCAGCGGAGCCGGGGATGAAGTCAACCCAGTAGGACGTACTGCACCGAGCCTTCCGGGTCCGACACGCGTCGCACGCCTTGTGAATGGGCTCCGACATGGCGACGCAGTGGGCAAAGATGCAAGACGAGGAGTGCCGTGAATGTCAGGGGAAAGAACACCTGCCCTCTTAAATCCAGTCTGCAGGTGGCTACGGCGCCGAAGCAGCCTGGAATTGTCCAATCAGCCAGCCCACTGTTGGTTAGCGCGGCCCCACTTCGGCTCCGAACGACATACCAGGAAGCCGCGACTCAGGACTGTTGACTCCTGACTGTGTTGATTTTGTGAAAATGGATGATGGAATGATAAGGCAAGGCAAGATGTGCACAATATATAGACCTCCGGCACTGTCGGAAACCATGGCGTTTCTTGTTTTGTTTTCTCAGGCAGATCCTTCCTTGTTTTTGACCATCGATGGCTTCTACTATCGGAGACATGTCGACTCAAGATGATGCAGTCTCGAGTATTGCTTCAACCAAGAAGGAAGGCTCAACAAAGACAGTCGACGACTCGAGTTTGGACGCGGAAAAGCAAGACGATGTTACCTCTGGTATCTCGGCGGAGAATAGGCAGCGAGTTGGCCAACTTGCCAGAACGTTGACCAACACCTCAAACAATGCCAACCCCCATGGAGCTGCTACCAATCCATTCAAAGGAACCAACGATCCCGAGCTTGACCCTAACTCATCCGAATTTGACCCAAAGAAATGGGCCAGGACAGTTATGCAACTGATGGCACAGGATCCGGAACGTTATTTTCCTCGACATGCGGGGGTGTCTTTCAGCAACCTCAGCGTCCACGGCTTTGGTAGTCCAATCGCTTACCAAACGGATTTCTTCAATGTACTGCTGAAAGTAACTGGTCACGTCACAAATTTGATCAATCGAAAGAATGATAAAGTTCAGATCTTGCATGACCACAATGGCCTGCTGCGAAATGGGGAAATGCTGTTGGTGTTGGGACGACCGGGAAGGTAAGAAGCTACAGTTTGGCTGCATAGGATACTGGCTAATTCCAACATATTTTTTTTACAGTGGAGTTTCCACCTTCCTGAAAACGATTGCAGGTCAAACAAAGGGACTCCATCTGGATCCCTCTACAGTGTTCAATTATCAAGGTGCGCACATCAGTATATTGAGCCGGAGTTGAATGTTGATTCAAGTTATTGTCTAGGAATTTCTCGCAAATCCATGTGTCAAGAGTTCCGTGGAGACGTGATATACCAAGCTGAAACAGATGTGCACTTTCCGCATCTCACCGTTGGCCAAACACTTCTGTATGCAGCTCTGGCAAAGACGCCTCGCAACCGACTGCCCGGGATCTCCCGCGAAGAGTATGCGACACATGTATGAGATGTCATTATGGCCGTGTTTGGTCTTTCTCATACACTCCACACCAAAGTGGGGAACGAATTCGTTCGTGGTGTTAGTGGTGGTGAACGCAAACGGGTCAGCATTGCAGAGGTTGCCCTTACGCAAAGCCCAGTGCAATGTTGGGACAACAGCACCCGAGGACTGGATAGTGCTACAGCGTTGTGATTTGTTCAGACATTGCGCCTGTCGGTAGATATCGCGAATACGGTAGCAATAGTGGCCCTGTATCAGGCTTCCCAACCGGCTTATGAGGTATGGCAAGCATACTATCTTGATCGCGACTTAACTAACCTCAACGGCCAGATTTTTGACAAGGTTGCTGTTCTATATGAAGGCCGACAAATTTACTTCGGACCTACACAGTTGGCCAAGAAATATTTCACTGATCTCGGCTATGAATGTCCTGATCGACAGACAACCGCAGATTTCCTCACATCTTTGACAAGTCCAGTCGAGAGAGTGGTACGGTCCGGATTTGAGACTCGTGTGCCCCAAACCCCCGATGAATTTGCGCGAGCATGGAAAGAGAGCACACTTAACAGCGAGCTAGTGCAGGAAATGGAAGACTTCGACAAGGAATACCCGGTGGGAGGACATGCTGTTGATCATTTCAAGACATCGCGAAATGCGGAGAAAAGTTCATGGATGTGAGCTGCTGCTAGCCTTAAGACTTATCAAGCCTTGAACTGACGAGGAACTATTCTAGGACTTCCAAGTCGCCATATACAATTTCTGTTCCACTACAAGTTTTGCTATGCATCCGCAGAGGGCTCCGGCGTATTCAAGGAGATATGACATTCTTCACCATCACGGTTGGTGGGAATTTCGTTATGTCTCTGATTCTTGGTAGTGTCTTCTACAACCTATCAGACACGAGTGCCAGTATGAATAACCGCTGCATCCTTTTGTTTTTCGCTCTACTGTTCACCGCCCTGAACAGTTCTCTTGAGGTATTAGATGCCCAAGATTACCCAGTTCTGCAGTTTAACTAACAGGAATAACAGATCCTATCTCTATATGCCCAAAGATCAATTGTGGAGAAGCATGCTACTTATCCCTTTTACCACCCGCTTTCTGAGGCTATAGCATCCATGATCTGCGACCTTCCCTCAAAGTGCCTCTCGACTATAGCTTTCAATATCCCGCTGTACTACATGGCTAATTTGCGAAAAGAGTCTGGGCATGTGGCTATCTATTTGTTATTTGCCTTGGCAACAACCCTAACCATGTCAATGATTTTCCGTACTATAGGCCAGCTTACTCGAACAATTGCAGAGGCATTGACACCAGCTGCTCTGTTCGTCATTGGCCTCGTGATATACACAGGCTTCATACTCCCAATCCGCAACATGCAGGACTGGCTGCGCTGGATCAATTATATCAATCCTCTCGCTTATTCATATGAGGCGTTGGTTGCTAACGAATTCCATCACCGCATGTTTGAATGTGCTAGCTTTGTCCCTGCTGGTCCAAGCTATGAAAACATCACTGATTCCGAGCGTACGTGTTCCGTGGCTGGGGCTACGTTTGGATCCTCTTTGGTCAGTGGAGATTTATATGTCGAGGAAAGCTACGAAAACTATTACTCTCATATCTGGAGGTTTGTCTCAGCGATTCTTTTCTAAATATCAAACCCTCGCTAATTAAGCATCTTAGGAACCTTGGAATTGTCATTGCAAACATTGTGTTTTTCATGGTGGTCTACCTATTGGCAGCAGAGTACATTACTGCTGATCGAGATAGAGGAGAGATCCTCCTCTTCCGGAGAAAGCACAAGGCTGTCTTCCAGAAAGAACTGCAGAGAAAAGACGAAGAATCTGCTTCAAAAGTAACTTCACCAGTTGTGATATCAGACGAAAAGTGCATCGATGAACATACCAATGATGAAAATGCATATGGCATTCAAAAACAGACAAGTATCTTCCATTGGCGAGACGTTTGTTATGATATCCCTGTCAAAGGCGGGATACGGAGACTAACCGATCATGTCGACGGTTGGGTCAAACCAGGAATGCTGACAGCTCTGATGGTAAGCTTTCCTTGTTGTTTCGCTCTCACTCTGATGTATTATGCTCACAAGTATAAACTCTGCAGGGCGCCTCTGGAGCAGGAAAAACAACCCTTTTAGACGTCCTAGCCAATCGGACGAACATCGGTGTCGTGAGTGGAGACATTTGTACAGATGGTCGTCAGCGAGATGCCTCCTTCCAACGCCGGATCGGCTACGTCCAGCAACAGGATCTTCATCTTGAAACCGCCACGATCAGAGAAGCACTGCAGTTCAGTGCTTTTCTCCGGCAGCCTGCAACCACAAGCAGGAATGAGAAGATCCAGAGTGTCGAAGAAATCATTGATCTCTTGGAAATGAGACCATATGCAGAGGCTGTCATCGGAGTTCCAGGAGAAGGCCTAAATGTCGAACAACGTAAACGACTTACGATCGGTGTGGAGCTGGCAGCTAAGCCAGATTTACTCTTCTTTCTAGATGAACCAACCTCAGGACTCGATAGTCAGACCGCATGGTCAATCTTGTTACTGCTGCGAAAGCTGACCAACCACGGACAAGCAATTCTCTGTACGATCCATCAGCCCTCGGCAATGCTCTTTCAACAATTTGATCGTCTGCTGTTGCTGGCCAGCGGTGGCCGTACAGTTTACTTTGGTGATATTGGCGACAATTCCAGAACGCTGATTAATTACTTCGAACGATATGGGGCCCAGGACTGTGCAAAAGATGAGAACCCAGCCGAATGGATGCTCAAGGTCATTGGGGCAGCCCCAGGCAGCACAGCGATCCGTGACTGGTCTACTACCTGGCGGGAAAGTCCAGAGTACTTGCATGTTCAAGAGGAGTTGGAAATTCTACACCACAACACTTCGACAGAAGACCCTGCTGCTAATGATTCACAGTTTCAACAATACGCAAGCCCGTTTTACATGCAGATGTGGTTTTGCACGAAGCGGGTTTTTGAGCAATATTGGAGGACCCCTTCGTACCTTTATTCTAAACTGGCCATGTGCTTTATTACCGTGAGTTTAAGGGAGAGCTCTACTGGACCCTTATTTCCAAGACTAATCGATTGGCAGGCTCTTTTCATCGGACTTTCCTTTCTACAAATAAAGATCACCGAGCTCGGACTGCAGCATCAGATGTTCGCAATTTTTATGCTACTCATTGTATTCCCATTCCTTGCCTACCAGACCATGCCAAACTATATTCTTCAGCGCGACCTGTACGAAGTTCGAGAGCGTCCATCAAAGACCTACTCCTGGGCAGCATTCATCTTGGCGCAGATCACAGTTGAACTACCCTGGAATTCTCTAGCTGCGTTAATTACTTTCGTCTCTTTCTACTATCTGATTGGCATGAATAAAAATGCTATCCCAACTAATGCAGTAACTGAGAGGGGTGGCTTGATGTTTTTGCTTATTTGGTCCTTTCTGATACACTGTGGCACGTTCACCACGATGGTCGTAGCCAGTGTTGCTACTGCCGAGATTGGCGCTATTCTAGCCTTGTTGCTGTTTTGCTTTTGCATCATCTTCTGCGGGTGAGTTTGCTACCTAGCCTATATATGCTCCACGATGCTTTTTTATGCTAATTACTTTTCTTACAGTGTGATGGCCTCCCCAGCAAGCCTCCCCGGATTTTGGATCTTTATGTACCGCGTCTCTCCCCTGACATATCTCATTGGTAGCATGCTGTCAACCGGACTGGCAAATATCGACGTCCACTGCTCCGACTTAGAAATCATCTCAGTCCAACCTCCCGCCAACGTGACATGTGGAGAATATCTCGCCGCGTACATGCAAACGGCTGGTGGTGCAGTATACAATTCAGATGCCACTGCTGACTGTGAATTTTGCTCCATCTCTACCTCGGACGTCTTTTTGGAATCGGTTTCATCGTATTATGATCAACGTTGGCGAAACTTTGGTCTCATGTGGACCTATACCGCTTTTAACATTGCTGCTACGCTCTTCCTTTACTGGTACGTGCGTGTCCGTGGCGGTTCAGGTCTGTCACGTTTGAAGCGCTGGGGCCTTGTGGCATGGAATGGAGTTTCCAGACGCGGCAGCCAGGAATGAAGATATAGAAAACAGACCGTCTAAGGCCGCCAATTTCTTTCTAACAAATCTCTCGAAGGGGACATCAAAGTTGCATTTCACATAGAATTTAAGTTACACATACAAGATAGATTTTCTTTCCTTAGGAGATGCACCAGCCACTACTGCTACTATGATAATAATTCTTTTGTGCCTACATTTTTACATACAAACAGACATGCCCGAAATGGTCTAGTTTCCTATATAATTACGCCCTGGCAAATAAACATGCAAGCCTGCAGGAACTTAATATGAGACAAGGTTAGGTTATATATTAGTGTATCCAACAGTCTATCATTTAATACTAGTAATCTTGCCTGCTTGCGTCATCCGCTGTGATTTCCAAGCGATTAGAAATATAAACCACCAATCTGTCATTTAATACTAGCAATCTCGTCCGCTTTCGTCCGCTGTAAATTCTAAGCGGTGAGAAGCATGTTTATCCAAGTAACCCTCGCTCTATATATTCCCAGTATATAAATGAATCTCGTATATACATCAATTGTCCAATAAATTCAAATTCTCAAATCATTACTTTCTACGTGGTGCTTACATAAACAAGCATGTCCGACGCAACCCAAAATGGATTCAACATCCAAGCCACCCTCTTCTTTGCCCCGGAAAGCATAGAAACGGTCTTCAAGGCACTAAAGCCAGTATACGAAAAGACAATAGCCGAGCCCGAATGTCTCTCTTTCCAAGTATACCAGCTACGTGACGAGCCTGGACAAATACTTTTGGTAGAAGACTGGTCCGTTGTCTCCAGTCCCTACTTTCGTCGCGCTTGGCTTGTATGTCGAAAACTGACATTGATTTGCGACTAGGGAAACTCCTTTGGATCGCTACATGACTGTATTTTAAGCCTCATCCCTTGCAGTAAACCTAGTGATAGATTCCTAGAACTAACGAGCTATGTATGCGAACAGGAGAGACTCAAAGTTGATTATATGCAGGAATCCTTTGCGATTATCGAGCCTTTGTTTGTAAAGACTCAGGAAGTCAAGGTGTTTAGCCGTCTTCCTCAGTTTAATAAGATCAAGCTGTGAGATTGTTCTTAGTTTACTGGCGGACGACGGACGTATCAGGTTGATGAGGTCTGACAGCTCCGGACCAATAAGCATTGTATATACATAAGAAACCGTATTATACTAGTTCGATATATCTTTATCTTAAGAGGAATCAAGGTTAAAACCCAAGAAAAGATAAAGTTCTGTTAGGGCTTGGAACACCAGCAGGTTAGGCGGCGGCGCTGCTCTCGCACATGCTGTATAAAAAGGCTTCAGGAATTAGAACGCCGACCTTAACCCAGATATACAAACATAATAGAGGATGTTTCATATCTACCGGGCAGCATTCGCTCCTAAAGTAGGAGGTGAATCCTCTTGTCAGGGCCTCAGGCGGAATAGCCCTAGCCCTAACCCTAGCGCGTTTAGGGTCTAAAAATAGAACAGGCAGTGTAATCTCCGTGCAGGAGCCACGTTAAGACTCAGCCATGGCCTGCTACCATGTGGGCTGTGGCGCGATTGACCTATCTTAAATCTTACAAGATATGTAGATAGAGTACTACACGTATATTCAATCTCAGGGACCAGGAACATCCATGTGGCATGCAGCGATGCAGGAGCTGTCGTATTTGTACTCGAGATTCGTACAATTTGCACCCCTTGCAAGAAAAATCAACTATAAATTCGCTGACCTATCATGGACAATGAAACCAGTAAACGAGCTCGTGTTTGCTTGGGCCGGCATCGTGTTCGGTATTAACCCCGGCCCATCATAATAAAATTGGTCACTTAGCGCCATGAGCTGAGAGTCTTAGGGCTCTTGGCTTCTCGTGAAAGCTCGCGCTCGGCCCTATCACAGCGCCCAAAAACCCAACAAACCATGCGGCTAAAAGAAAGTAGTCGAGCTAGATGTATATTCGGACTAGCACAACAGCCTTGCCGGCATAATTTACATGCGCAGTCCCCGTTGTTACGCTTGTTTTGCTCTGCGGCTCGCACAATTATGCCAAGTTTCAAGTTAACTTTCTTAGGTCTTACATTGACCTGCAAAGTGACGAGTCTCATAATTTAACATACGGAGCACGCTTCGTTTAGCATGCGCTGCTTGGCAGTGCTTGCGTGTTCATGTAAGAATTTCTCTAAAAATATCATCGCGTGATACCAGATTCGGGGTAGTTCAGGGAATCGAGCATCCAAGATTCCAAAGCCAGTCCGACTCAGCCTTGGCTACAAGCCGCATAATCTCAGGGAAGGATTTGTATTTGAAATTTTTAGCTCAAGGCCAAGCAAGCTACCAGACAGTAGGCTAGGAATTAGGTCTTATGTACTAGGCACTGGGCAGCTCTCTTTCCTTTTTCCCTTTTCTCCTATTCTACGATTTTCCCCACTTTTCCCTCTCATTCACTGCTCTGCCATTCTCCCCTGTTTTTCGTTGCAAAACTCTGAACTTGACATCTTCACACTGCACAGGCGTGTTCGCCGTACCGTCAACAGCACTGCAAGAGAAGAGCAGGGGGGTTAGGAGAGAGAGCGATAGAACAGAGGAAACATGTCCGACGTGAGTGCAACAGCGATGGCCGCTGCGGCCGTCAGCACCACTAGCACAGCTTCAACAACTACATACACAAGTACCACGACAAATTACAATCTCGGCGCCTTGACTACAACTTGGACACCACCCAGTGATTGCTTCCATCAATGGTTAGGCTGTTCTGGTTGCGGATACGCCGAGATACTCCAAACATGTTACGATGGAGGTAGCGAGTTGCAAAATAACCCTACTTGCTTCCCGTCGATAACGTTGACACCCTCAACCTCTTCCTCCGATTACTACATGGAATATTCAACGTATGGCTATTATTCGCCTGGAATTGCATGTCCCTCAGGTTTTACAGCTGCTTGTGCGATGCAAGGCGGAACCAACGGGGTGGCATCAGCAGTATCTGGTAGTCAACAGTATGACTTTAGCTTTACGCCGTCAGTTAGCGAGACCGCAGTGGGATGCTGCCCAACGTAAGTTTCTTCTTTCCTTTACGAGAAGCTTGGTACAAAGTTATTGATCTGGGTTCTTCAGAGGGTACGCATGCGCCGGTGGTAATTCATGTACACAGATATTCGCTGAAACGACATTGGAGTTGTTGCAATGCACAACTGGCGCTCAGGGACCGACAGTAACAACGACATTTTCTCTGCCTCAAACACCAGTTGAGACAGAGTATGAGACAGATATATGGTCAACAACGTCCACCGCAACTTCCACCTACTATTACACTGAAACCTTTACACAAATGACCATGTATGCACCTATCTACCAACTGATGTATCAAGCGACGGATCTGCCAAAATCCACTTCTACTTCGTCGTCAGCATCGTCTATCTCCGATTCTACTTCTATACCAGCCGCATCCACATCGGCGTCATCGTCACACAAATCCAACACAGGAACCATCGCAGCCGCAGTCACTGTCCCCGTTGTGGTAATTGCGCTCGCCGCTGCGGGATTCGGATGGTGGTGGTGGCGACGAAGGAGAGCCCGACAACAAGTCGCATATGAACCAGCACAGCCCAATTCACCAGGTCCAATCGGCCCAGTTGAAATGTCCGAGCAGACCATTCCTTGGGAGATGCCCGCCACAGACGCCCGGATTGAACTGCCTGGTGGTGCCGGTGCCACCAAACCCGAGGGCCCGCCGGAGGGGATAGTGCACGAGATGGATGCCGGTGGCCACAACTAGCATAATACCCATAATTTTACTAATATTATATCCTTCATACATTCATGTATACATTTATATGTGCATATACTTTCATACAGTCAATTTAACCTTGAATTGACCCACTACGGCTCGTCCCGCTGCGTCCCAGCATGGCGATGTGCTGCCTTGGAGGTTAGGCCTCAATACTTTAAATTGACATCTCACGTGTAAATAGTAAAGTTGTTTGATTTGATACTTTCGTGCTTTTCAAGTAGAAAATCGTGTTTCACGGCCAGTGTAATACAATAAGATATCAACAGCCAAAGAGCGCAATCAAGCAGCAAATCGTTTCCAAGATGAAAACTACATTTTTCCACAAACAGATAAAAAAGTATCACTAAGAGACTGATACCACAGAAGATCCTTGGCTACACTTCCGTCTTTTTGAAGATTTCAACCCTTCTTCCTCGCTCGGACTTTCATCTAGTTCTCTTTTCCCACCCTTTTCGTCATCTAGTCGAGAGTAGAGGTCATCTGGCAGCATTCTTCTTTTTCCATTGATCTCTTTCCAAACCACCAACTTGTCGATCTGATCATCATATATAACGGCAACATTCCCACCACTTTCCTTGGCCACATTGATGATTTGTTTGATCAGCGCAACTAGCCTTTTGAGATCGACCTGATGCGCGTCTTCCCAACGTTTGACGTCGAGTGTGACGTCTTCAACCTCTGGGCGTTGGAATAGACCCCAACTGTGGTATGCACGCACGAGATTGGGAGTTTGCGACGCCCACAGCTGTGGAAGAACCTCTTGAATGTCGTTAGGTTTACGAGCGACACGTGTTTTGATCTCAAGAGTAGATTCTAAGGGCACTACTTTGCCTTCCTCTCTGATCATCAACTTGGAGCCAGCGGAGGCAGGGTAATCAAGACGCTTAGGTGATGGCGACGATGACGACGAAAGAGGCAATGGTTCAGGAATTACAGGCGAATCATCGTCTTCTGGCTTTGAACTTTTCGAAGTAGTATCAACGTATCCGTGTGTTTCATGGCGTATTAGTATCGTCAAGTCACCGAACCGGTATGAGATAACCCTGTGATGTCCAGTGCTGTTGTCCACCTCGCTAGTAATATATGCCTTCTCAAATTCGTGACCGAAGCCTATGAACTCATCTGGCCCGACAAATTCAGTGGTCTTTGCATCTTCGCGACAAAACAAGGCGGTATTATTCTTCGTGACTTCGACTTTGATAGTAAAAGGTGTTAATGCCCCATTTTTGCCAGTCAGTTTCTGGTTGACGAAAGACAGAAGTTTTCGAATAACACTTCGCCCAGTCACGAGATCAATGGAAGACATGTCGAAAGATGGATTTGTAATGTACAAAGCGCGAAAGAGTGATTCGAGTGGACTTTCTGGGTGGTGAGCCGCATCTTGCGCAATATAACGCAGACCAGAATCCTTTCGAATCTTTTGTTGGGGGTCTTTTGGAGGAGCCCAAAGAGGGGGACAGCCTGGTATAGCGATCGTGGGTGTAGCAGATGGTGCTTCGATCCAGTTGTAAGAAGACAAATGCTTCACGTCAGTGATAGATGCTGCAGTGCCTCCCTCCACGTCCTCTAGGCTAGGACGTGCGAGTTCTTCTATTGTGATCCAGCCCATCTTGGATAGTTTCGACAGAGACAGACCATGCCTTGTATTGAGGAGAAATACCTACCTAGGCACATAAATGAAATGTGCGCTGTTAAGGTGTTGATCGCTCACTGAGCGCCCCGAGACGCCTGGTGATGTTGGGCGGGAATCTCCGGTCATGTTGATTCCACGCGTCAACGCGCCAGCGCCTATGGCGGTTCCCAATTGGGCAACGCCAATTATTTCCTCTTAAAAATCTGGCTGATACCAAGCTCCTTCCTCTCATCAAGGTGATGAGTGCTTGCTAGATCTCCTTTTTCTCAGTGCATGGTATGGAGCAAGCTTGATATTGTGGGGAAGCTACATGCTATCTAGCCCTAAAGACTAGCCCTAAGGCTATGCCATAAAGGGAAGTCAGGCAACTGCTGCAGCGTAGATACAAGATATCTCCCGAAAAACAATGCCGAAGCCCGTTCAGACTGCCAGCTGACCCCTAGCTACACAGGAACGAAATTGCCAACTTCAGAACCTGATCCGTCATCCCCAGCTTCTCCAATGGTTCACTGCGTTCGCCAGGGCAGATTTTACCATCTCGCATGGCCTTTCCTTGGGCAAAAATGTTGCAATGTGGCCAATGGGTGGTGCCTTCAAAACGCTTGAAAATATCCGCCTTCAAAGCGAGATCCTCGGGGAGTTGCTAAGCTTGCGGGGGTATAGGTAGCGTAAATAATAGTTCGAATAGTCTCACTCTTGGGTAATGAGGCATAGTGGACAGTACGAGAATCCCAGATGATGAGGTCACCAGGCTCCGCGTCTACCTTGATCAACTTGCAGCCATTACCCTCGAACCATTTAACATCCTCCAAGGTGAATCCGTACCAGTCAAACTGGCCGGGGGCATCCTTCGCCTTTGGCTTAGGTGGGTGCTCCTGGAAAAACTTCTCAAAGAGCTCCGAGCTTCCATGGAGCAGTTGGAGTCCTCCATCCATTGGACCTGCCTCCGAGAGATTAATTATTCCTTGTGCGCATGCTAGTCCTTTCCGTGTGGGAGATTGGTCGACATGAGGCCAGGGGGTCCAGTTCACATCCGTACGACCGGGGAGCGTAATATTCACAGCATCAAATGAGACAAGGAGCTCATCCGTGCCCCATAGCTTAGCAAATGGTTCAATCACTCCCGGCTCGCTTCATCCGATATTAGTACATAGTGATTCATACTTCAAACGAGGAAGGGAAAACTTACCAGCGGGCCTCCCACACCCACTTCTCATGGGTAGCACAGTATCCCATGATCATTCCGGCATTCATCATGATTGGCAGGTGTTCCTGTTTCCAGGTGCTCTTGTCATTGATATCAAAGCCAAATTCAAATTTGTCAAACCATTCCATCGCCCGCTCACGGTACTGAATGGCTTTCTCGCGGGGAATAGCTTGCTTGACAATAATGTATCCTTTGGAAAAGAAGTCGTCTCTCCAATCTCCGAATTTCTCCTTGCTGGCGGCCTGTTTTTCGAGAATGTCGTTGACACCGCCGACTTTGGTGTCACTGTAGTTGTGGAGTATACCATGGCTGGTCTTCAGATAGCCGCCATTGTAGGTTTGTGCCAGCTCACTGCTCTCACCGACAACAGGGGAAGTCTTTTCAGGTGCCATTTTAAGAGAATAATCAAAGTAATGTAATGTTCAAGGTGAGGGTTGCACGTTTATTGAAGATGTGTGCGTTGTTCAGTGGCTTACTGACAAGTACGATGGACGGAACTGTCCAAAACATCCAAGCGCCTTAAATACCACCTGGAATCGTCCATTGCATCTACCATAACGCCACTGGACGCGGGGAGGAATGCGAGTGCAAGCGAGGCAGAAGTTGGGGGGGATTCGTTTTCTCCACGGACGGATTTGAGCATCAGGACAATATTCCGTTATCCCGTTATCCCGAGAGGATCCCACGGACTTGGCTTTCTCTTCGGCGAGTTTGACTTGGATCCCCTCAATATGTATACCGTTTATATTAGTCACTGCGTGTCTGCAAGACATTGTGTTGCATTCAATGAGGAAAGCTCTTGATGGGAGCGTGGCCTGATAGGACAGACTTGGGGAATCCTATGCTCATGGCAATGAAACATGAGCAAGAGTGATCGACCATGTAGAATAGACCCCTTAATGTCCACGTCAGCGTATGCTTAATTGAAAACATTTGGTTCGGTAAAAAGTGCAAACTGGCTGTGCACGGATCGCGGGGTTTGCCTGGGGTCTCCGCACATGCGCCTTCCCCGTGGAGTTCATGCTGTTGCCCATCAACCCTTGCATTCTCCCCGGATTAAGTCAAGTCGTACATCGGAGTCTCATCTTGCATATCAGTCAAGATGGACAGTAGTGACAATGGCCGTGATACCCCCAGAGCTGCAGCACCCGGAACACAGGCAAGTGGCGGGCTAAAGAGGCGACGTCTTCGAGTAGTGAGTATAATATTCAACAACTCGGACAATGAGTTTGGTTCTGAATAGCTGTGAACTAGTGTGATTCCTGTCGACAGCGGAAGGTAGGCGTGGAGTCATATCAAAATAGAGAGAGAGAGAGAGAGAGAGAGAGAGAGAGAGAGAGAGAGAGAGAGACAAGCTCACGCTGGCTACCTGCCTAGATTCGTTGTGATAATCTGCCCGGTACCTGCCGCAACTGCCAGGCATATTCGACCCCGTGCCTTATAACTCGTGATGGACAGTCTGTCCCAAGGTCTGACAGGCCGCCATCACAACAAATATGTATCAACCGACCCAGTGCCCGCAAATCCTCGCCAACAAACGGCCAACAAGAGCGTCAAAATGGTCCGACGGAGAATAGGTCCCCTATCCTCTCACCAGTGTCACCAATCAGCAATACACAGGCTTTCAATGACCACATTAGTCCTGCCCAGTCCCATGTTGAGAATGAAGCGGTGCGCGAAGAGAATCCCATGCATGCAATCGGGACTTCGCCAGACCAGACATCAATTTTCACTCCCTTGGGATCTACCACGTCAAGAATAGCTGGGAGTTTGCAGGGAGTTGTTACCACAGAGGAGGGCCGGTTCCCTAAAAACAATAAATTTGCCGGCAAGACATCTCCTCAAGTGTTCGCAAAGTCAGCCGAGGAGCTTTTCAAGTATACCGCCCCTTATATCGATGTCATGAGATTCTTTTCTCCTACCATGACATTTTCCGAGCAGTTGCCGACGCAGTCTTTTGAACATTGTCCATTGGTGGATAAGAGTACAGCAGACCTGTGTCTTCATCGTAAGTGAGCTACCTACTGGGACTGCAGTTTGTATATCTTTGTGCTAAAGCAGCCAACCTTTTAGGTTTCTTCAGTATCTACCATCCGCTTTTCCCTATTCTCGATACAAAATCATTCCATGAGGACTACGAACTATTCTATCGCACCAAAAAGAGCACGGACGCAGCTGTCATTTCGTGCATTTTCCTCGCCATCGCACTTGGCAGTGAAAACCAGGAAATCTCGCATTTACATTTTCAGAAAGTGTGCAGCCTGTACGGAGAACTTCTAGCACATCCATATTTGCCATGTGTTCAGGCCTTGATCCTCAAGGTGAGTCTAGCTATTGCATTGAGATGTTTAACTACTCACCTGACTTGCAGGCTATCTATCTTATGAACACGGGCAGGGATAGTCAAGCTCTTCTGAGCATTGCCACTGCCGTCAATGTTGCTCAATCGATTGGTCTACACCGTAGTCTGTCAACACAAAATAACCCACACGAATTCCAATTTGTCCTGAAAGAGCATAGACTTTGCAGTTGCGTTTGGTGGGTTTGTTATTGTCTAGAAAAGTGTGTGATATGACCCCGTCAAGGAGTTGAGCTAACTGATATCAGAAAACTGTCTTTCGAGCTCGGCCGCCCATCAGCTATCAATGAAGAAGACTGCGATGCGGACCTGCCCGATACCTCTCAAGTATTTCATCTATCTACCGAGTCGTCAGTGGCGGTTGGGCTCCAAATTCCCAATTTCTTGTTATACTTCATTGATCTATGCCGGCGATTATCAAACATTTCATTTAATCTTTTCAGCATAAGAATGACACTCTCGGATGAAAAGCCCGTCATAGCCCTAATGGCAAACGCCGATACCCTTCTCGTCAATTGGCGAGCCTCTCTACCAGACGATCTCATCTCTACGAGTGATTCATCATTTGAGCCCAAAAGTGAATTACACGCAATCGCAGCAGGGTTGCTGAATTGCATATATTTGAATGCAATAGTGGCCGTTCATCGATTATCGTTGATCAGTCAAAGTCCCTCCCCTTCCATGGCAACGCATACCAATCGCCGTATTGCTGGATCAGAGAAGATTTGCGTTGATGCTGCTCACGCTCTTGCCCACGAGACGAATAATCTTATTGCTGGATCAGATGCGGTCCCAAGGTTAGTTAGTTTCTTTACTATGAAATCTTGAGCATGATCTCACATTCCTTCTTTCAGATGGGTCGGCCCTTACGCTATCAATGCAATCATAGCCATCTTTGTATCCCTTATGAAATCGCCTCGGAAATGGTCCCGGGATGTCGATCTCGCATTGCTTCGAAGTATGCACCACTGCTTTCGGAGCCGAGAGGACATGTTTCTTCTCGGCCGGTTTGAGATGTTGCTCAACACGTTAATCCGAGCAGTCGAGACGCAGACCGATGGTTATCAGCAGTCAACTCATCTGGACAGTCAGGAGAACTGGACTGAGACCTCGCCCCGGCAAGATGATGCAATACAGGCCGAAGACCAGCTAGCCCCCCATGATCAAGAGTTCCAGCTGGGCGATCTTTTGAGCAGCCAGTGGAATTTGTGGAATTTCCAGCTATGGCCTTTGGCGCCGTTGGACGAGAATGATGCGCTCCCTACCACTGCCAATGGGCAATTTAGACCTTGAGACGGGTCAATCAAGTCTTGTCTGATGAAGGGCTTATATGTATATAATATAACTATGATGGGACATGTGAAATATTTTATGTGTGTATATCAACTTGGAAATATCAACAGCAAAATCTTTATGGGTATATCTCTTTGCGGGAAATCATACCAAGGATATCCCTTCCATTGTTTATGTGTATGGGGAAGTACCTGTGTAAATCAAGGGAATTTAATACTGGATCGCCCAACAAATCGGCTAGAAACACAATACGTTATTTATTGAAATGGCTATGCTTATGTGTTGGTTGACAAATCAAGGTCCTGCCTGTCGCCATTCGGTTTGCAAAGAGAGACACAAAGAACACGCACAACTCGCAACACGCATACATACAAAAAGAGAGAGAAAACAGATTTGTCCGCTAGGCCACACATGAGGGAAAATCAAAAAAAGAAGAGAAAAAAAGATTCAAACATCTATACTCAGATAGCCAGGAAGCCTTGTTTCCAAGGATTTCATCTTCATTCATCATACTTGGTGTGAAATGGGGAGAAATTCTAGTTTGAATCAACGAGAGAAAAAAGGAAATTTTGTGCACACAACAACACACAGATTTCATGCAAAAAAAGTTCTTCACACGCAATCGACCTTCATCATTTGTTTGTGTTCGTGTTGAAAAACAAGTTGAAAATGTCGAGAGAGATAACGGCGTGTATTTATTCCGGAATACTAGCGAATGAAGGGTCTTTAACACTGCCTCCGGCATCACCAAGTCCTGCAACTGGTCGGTTATAAGACCATCCGTGAAATGCTTCTTGCTGCGTTGCAGAGAGGATCGGCCCCTCAACATACGAGTCTGTGGGAGCTTCGTTCGTGAATTCTACATCGAAATTGCCCGTGTCCCGAGCGTCAATCTGGTGGAATGTCATATTAGCCTAAATACTCATGACGACGCAAAGGGATTTACATACCACGTTTGGCTTGAATGTAGGCTCGTACTTCCTCTGCAATAGCTTGCGCCAGTCAATATTTGAGAAGAAATGGTGCGCCTTGATCTCTGCAGCTCCGTTTGCTCCTAGACGACGTTGAGGGTCTCGGTCTAATAGACGAGTCAAGAGATCGCGAGCTGCTGCGGGGACAATGTCGTGGCTTGGGAATGTCAATGGCTCTTGGACAATCTTCTTATACATCTCATTCGTGTTTTCGTCGTAGAAAGGCGGCAAACCAGTCAACCTGTAGTAACGATCAGTACTCGTTCACTCAAACCAGGGAAGTCTCCTGCAAGAGTATAAAAACATACATCTCGTAAAGTAGAACTCCCAAAGTCCAGAAATCCACGCTCTTTGTATATCCACTGCCTAGAAGCAGTTCTGGGGCGAGGTATTCGGGCGTGCCACAGAAGGCTAAACAAGTCAGTTACTGCCGGTTGTTTTGATGATGAAAATGCTTGATCCAAGATGCATAAATTCGCACTTACTATTCGTCCTATCTTCATCATTCATGTCAAGTTTACACAAGCCGAAATCACATAATGCGATATGACCTGTGTAATCCAGCAGAATGTTCTCCGGCTTCAAATCACGGTAGATGACCTTAAAGCCATGCAGACACTCGAGAGCACAAAGCAGTTCTGCAGTGTAGAAACGAGCGCGATTTATATCAAAACGTTGCTCCCTTTGAAGATGATGGAACAGTTCACCACCGTTGACAAATGCGAGAACGAGATAAAGTTTTTCGGGCGACTGGAACGAGAACTTCAAAGGCACAATAAACGGGTTGTTGATCTGGGCCAACACTGATCGCTCGGCTAGAGTATGTGTAACTTCCGATCTAGAGATGATGTGTGATTTGCGGATCGTCTTCAGCGCGTAGATACGCCCGGTATCTTTCTTCCTGTATACTGCGTTAATATATGACCAAGTATAGTATTTTACATCCAATAGACTCACAATACTTGCATGACTTTGCCAAATGATCCCTATGGTCAGTCAGTTAGATATGAATTTTATCAAATTCCTACTTCAGCCTCTTACCTTGCCAACGACTGTGCATGATATTGTCAGCATACTCATTTCACACGATATACTAGAGAAATGGGATGTTACTCACCTTTAAGAAGGTCAAAGTCTTCTATCTTCATGCTGCGAGCTCTGTTCTCAACAAAAGACACACCAATTTTAATCGAGCCGGTGCCGAACTGCAAATCCAGCCATTCATGACCTAGCTGGCCCACGGTCCTCTCCTGCTCAGCAGCCGCCGCCTTTTGATTATCCTTTTTGCTAAGTTTGGGGTCTTCCACATAAGGCTTATTTTCCTGAAGTCGCGGATGCATCTTCGTGGCTCCAAGGAATATATCTTCACTACGACCGGCCCCGGGGCGGGCTGCTGGATTACGGAGGTATATTTGCACACTCAACTCGGTCTGGCGAGAGACATCGAATTTGAAGGCGGTGTTATCACCGGCCCACAAGGGGTTTTCTGGGGTACCAGACACGGCATCGACGAAGACCTGATTCTTATCGAAGTCGAGAAGCGCATATGGAAGGTATTTAGTCAGGTAACGACCGTGGATTGTGGGTGCGGCATTGATGCCGCCACTGGTGGATTGCGGACGGGCAGGTGGTGTATAAGAGCTCGCGACCTGTGCGGAGTGTGAAGATGAGGAATTTGGGCGGACGGAGCCATTCGGGCCTTGAAAATGGGAATTGAATATTTGCTGATAATGAGGGGAAAGCGAGAATCCCTTTCCTTCATGGAGTGTCACAATCAGGATTCCGGGTTTCACTAGAGCGACCGGGGGTGAGACCAAAGCCTCGGAGTCGACTACATATCAAATATTAGCAGCTTAATCATTTCCTCCTCTCGCTCATTGTCGCTCCAAAGAATGAACCATACCAATTCCGTTGGAAACGGTGGAAACGGTAGAAACGTTAGAAGTCTGTGATAATAAGCTCGGACGCTGTGCAGGTGTCGGAGTCTCCACCGCCAGCTCGCCCTTGATGGTCGATGTCGACGATGAGCGACCACCACCCAGGTGCGTTTCCTTCAACCCTGCTTATTGTTAGCGGGTAGTTCTTTTGTGTTGGCCTTTCACCCCCGCAGCATCGAATGGTCTGTCACGAGATCGTTTCAGGGTGATTACATACTCTTTGCGAGATTCCACGACATGGCGCCAGCATCGATTTCGGTACAATTCTGGGCAACACAAAGGAGAGCCGCTCTAGAGCGAAAATGACGAATTCGAGGTCTTTAAAGCAGAGAAGGCTGTGGACGACCTCCTCAGTTGGCGATGGGTAAAACAGCGGTTGCCAATCAGCCAGCCACACCACAACAGCGATAAGCGATCAGAACAACCAGAGCTGGTCTTTCAAAAGAACTGCAGGATATAACGATGGGTATGATATGATGAGAAGGGTGCGAGGACGACGGAGGTTGATTTCAAATTGCTGGAGGTAGTGAGTGGATTCGGCAATAAACACAGGCCAGCTCTCGTTGGGGCTACAAAGGAGTCGGGGTGGTACGGAGAACTGTGTATTATTACGCTGCTCTACCTGACTCGAGTACGGAATACGTTGGCCTGACCGTATTAAGTCGGTTTTACGCAGCGGATGCCTGCAGATTCAGGCCGCGGCACAAGGCGGGGCGAGTCGGTGAGGATACGCCGAATGAGGGGTAGTTATTTTGCGCGCCACCGAGCATGTTTCACTGTGCTCCTGGACCATCTCAAAGGCATTGTTGCAGTTAGACATCAAATGGAGGCCCAGTATGGTAACTGAAATACTCGGAAATGAACAAGTACCAGGCGAAGCATAGAACCTGAAAGTAAACCTCAATCTTAACGGCATGCCACGCTGAGGCTGTGCTGCTCAGCCACGGTGAGGCGGTATGCCTCTCGACCAATCACAGGCCAATACAAGCGGCGGGCCTCCCCTGTGCCATCGACCAATAAGAAAGCCACTGTCACATGACTTATCTCCATGCACCGCGGCCAATGCGCTTGCCGAAGTCGCGCTTACCCTGTCGCATCTCCAACTACAGCCAACGTCGACCCCAGAATCAGCCATAAACAAAACGACAGTCACAGCATTCCGAAGCTAATCAAGCCAGCAACTCACTCCCTGAGAATTCCACCAGCGACCTTCACTTCCACCCTCACTTTGCCACCATCCACGGTCCATACAGTGTCCCTGTCTTATCGAAGCTCCACTTAACCGCGGAGATCATACCATCCAGCTCAATCATCATACCCTCAGGCACGCTTCAGTGGATTCTACCTATTCAAGATCGTCGTCCTCTCCATATTTTGGAGGGCATTCAGTACTTTTCAAAACGAGCTCGGACACAGCGGAGGATGCGACAAACGACCAATCCATGGGCGTAATCCGCAAGAAGACCGCCACGCGCGGCACGGACGGCGGTACCAAGTATCATTGCGATGTCTGCTCTGTAGACATCACATCGACTGTATGTCTTTCTGATTTCCTGTTTGTGTGATTGTTGATCCTGAAATCATGTACTGACCATCTGCCGACTAGGTTCGGGTATCATGCGCCCATCCTTCCTGTCCTGAGTACGACCTGTGCGTCCCTTGTTTTGCGGCTGGCGAATCATCTAAAACCCACGACCCCCGAACTCACCCTTTTCACGTAATCGAGCAAAATTCAGTGCCTATTTACACAGATGACTGGGGTGCTGATGAAGAGCTACTCCTGCTTGAGGGCATCGAAATTTATGGGTTAGGTTCATGGGCCGACATTGCAGATCATGTCGGAGGTTTCCGCACGAAAGAAGAAGTGCGGGATCATTATATCGATACATACGTTGACAGTCCCAATTTCCCACTGCCAGCTCGCGCTGATCCTGAAGACAAGACGTTACAAGAAGAGATCTCAAAAGAGGAGTTTCAGTCTCGGAAGAAGCGGCGCATCGAAGAGCGCAAAGAAGCGGCCAAGGCTGCACCACCTGCAACACCAAAACAAAAGCCTACCGCTAGTGTTCCGTCATGTCACGAGGTGCAGGGCTACATGCCTGGACGTCTTGAGTTTGAAACCGAATTCTGCAACGAGGCCGAGGAAGCCGTCCAGCACATGCAATTCGAACCTGGAAATGGCCTCAATGCTACTGGAGAAATGGAGCCTGAAATGGAACTCAAGATGACGGTGATGGAAATTTACAACTCGCGTTTGACTCAGCGGACGGAGCGGAAGAAGATCCTATTTGAGCACAACTTACTTGAATACCGAAAGAACATTGCGCAGGAAAAGAAGAGGACTAAAGAAGAAAAGGACTTGTTGAATAAAGCCAAACCTTTTGCTCGCATGTTGAATCATGATGACTTTGAAGAATTCTGCAAAGGTCTTGAGTACGAACACAACTTGCGACTGGCGATATCACAGCTACAAGAATGGCGCCAGTACAGAATCACCGACCTCAAGAGCGGAGAGAAGTATGAGCAAGAAAAGCAGACGCGAGCGCAGCGGGCCATTCCGCAAGGATCATTTGATCGCTTTGCTACATCATCCCGTCCGTCAAAGCAAGTCCAACAACCCGAGGGACCATCACAAGCGAGCCTTTTAACCACCCCTGAATTACCACTACGATTTCAAAAGACATCAACAAATACTACCGCTGCCGCTCCAGCTCCCGATCCCAATCTGCCACTCAACGACTTTGACCTCGCCTTTGCCGCCAATGGTGATGGGTTCGGCACTACGACTACCACCACAATAACAACGAAAACTCCTCCCCAACCAACGAAAACCAAGTACGTCGTTCAGCCACTGAATGGGGTTATTCCATGGAAATTAGAGAGCGACGGCGCACCAGACCTGCATCTCCTAACCAAGGAAGAAGTCGAATTATGCAATACGGTGCACGTGCAACCAAAACCGTATCTGGTCATCAAAGAAGCGCTCTTGAAAGAAGCCATGAAACAAAACGGCAGCCTCAAGAAGAAAGATGCTCGAACTATCTGCAAGGTTAGTACTCCCTGCACTTACTCTCTCGATGACCGATTGCTAACTCATCAAATAAATAGATCGATGTCGCAAAGGCAGGCCGAATCTTTGATTTCATGGTACACAGTGGATGGATTATCAAGGGTTGAAAGAGCGCCGTTTTATGGTTTTTCTTTTCTCTTTTTCTGTTCTTTAATTATTATCTATGCCTAGTTATCTATGCAGTGGAAAGAAGAAAGAAAGAAAGAACCCGCTATTATTTACTACGTACTTACGAATCCCAGCTTAACATATGATTATTATGATTATAAGGTTTTTTGCTACGTCTCGTGCATAGGTCAAAGTCAAAGCTTTGATATTTGTAATGGAAATAATATTATTAGTATTGATTTCAATGGCCTATCGCTAATAATTCTCGTGTACCAGTCTGCTTCGCATGGTTAATGTGGCATCTGTAGGACATAAAAAATGGCTCGGAACGTAGTAAAACATGATCTCATTAATAAACCGAGTCGCAAGTATCCCGTGGCGTGCCCTGTTCTGTCTGTCTTCCGATAATGAAAAAAGGAAAAAAGTATCGTGTATGTGTGCTTCTATTTTGAAGAGCTCACTCAAATTCGGGCCTGGCCCTGCGTTCTGTCCACCACATATCAGGAACGTGTTCGCTCATTGAAAAAGAAAAGAGAAATAATAGGCGTGCGAAGAATAATCGTCGCTAACCCCACAGGAATGGGCGTCCTACTTTGATTCTGCCTGAACATTCTCAACCAGCTTCAGAACAGGCTTGTAGAGAGGATGATCGGTTTCGAGTCCTGTGAGTTCCTGAGTAGCTTCGGCGGCGGATTTCTCTTTCAGGATCTTTGCAAGCTTCTCGCTCTCCTCGTCGCCCTCGACATTCTGGAAGCGTAGAGCCTTATCGATGGATCCCAACAGAGCCTCGTACTTCATGCCACGCTCAGCCAACTGGGCAGCTGGTCCGATGAATCGCTCCTTGCGAGAAAGCTTGCGTAGTGGGGCACGACCGACACGTTCGACGATGTCTTCGAGGTAGGGGTTGGAGATACGCTGAACAATAGTGTCGACATACTGCTTTTGCTCTTCCTCAGAGATGCCATGCTTCTTGACAATCAAGGCTGCAGTCTCCTCCAGTGCTGCGTGAACTGCCTTATGGATATCCTTATCCTCCAAAGCATCGTGGATCGTCTTTTTACCAGCATTGTGACCGTAGTAAGCAGCAGTTGCGTGACCGGTGTTTACAGTGAAGAGCTTGCGCTCAATGTAAGGTTCAAGATGGTCAACCCAGTGAATAGCAGGGATGTCTGGATGACCGTATTCACCAAAGGGAGTCTGTTCAACAACCCACTCGTAGAATTTCTCAATACGAACATCGAGTCCTGCGTTGGCAGGCTGGTTTGGGACAATGCGGTCGATAGCTGAGTTGGCGAATCGAGCACGTTTCGGGAGGGTGTCGAGACGAGACTTGTCGAGATGTCCGTCAATGAAACCTCGCAAAGTGTCGGTAGCGTTGATAGCGTTCTCACAGGCAATGACTGCAAGAGGGCGATCCGCTTCACGGGCGTCGATGCCTTTGGCAATGACTGGGGCAATGAACTTTAGGATGTTTGGTCCAACAGCGCAGGTAACGACGTCAGCAGTAGCAATCTCCTTGATGACCTCTGGTTCGTCAGTCTTGGAGCTAATGGCACGATAGTTGGTGATTGTCTTGGTCTTCTCTCCCTCATCGCTGATCTCAGTGACCTTGTACGACTTGTTGTTGGCTAGCGACTCAATAATCTGGGGAACAACATCGATGAAGACGACCTCGTAGCCAGACTGGTGCAAGAATTCTGCAACGAAGCCGCGGCCAATGTTGCCGCCGCCGAACTGGATTGCTTTTTTACCCATGTTGGATATGAAGCAAGCCAAGGAATGAGGGTTGGTGTGGAGGAAATCGAGAGATCACTTCTGTGGAGTCTGGGGAAACTGGGCAGCGAGAGCTATTCAGAGAAAAGAATGCAGCGAAGAGTGCTTGTGGTGAAGAAAAGAAGGGTGAAGAGAAAGGAAGAGAAGAGAAGGAGCGTGTTTTATTTCATGGAAGGAGGGAGGGGCACCCAAGTAACACACCGGAGGAAGGAGCTGCCTGGATGTTCAGGGCAGGGCAAGAGCTAGCCTCAGGCCCTGCCAAAAAAGATGTCATCGCGGGGCCTTCCGTCATCCACATCGACTACGCCTTCCATACGTACTACATACAGACAAAACCCACGCCCAATACCGTCGGTCAATTGCATTGTACCTACATTTATTTCACTAGTCTGTGCTCTAGTCGCCCTGCCACCTGTGTCAGTGCTACTGCTAATACTACTTTTGATTCTCGACGTGCATGTGTTGCGACATCTACGCCCTTGTCCTGGCCGTTTGCTCATGCCCGTGCCCCCGGTGAGTGTTTTGGCTGTATCACATGCGGAAAGGTTCACCGTGCTGCCCAAATACTGACAACTCCGACCCTGCGATACGACAGAAAACAGACAAAAAACATACATTGTTCGTTGCGCAGAAAAGGCCAGTCGGGAGAACGCGGGGGTGGGGTTACTCTTATCGATATCATTCCCTGTCAATGTCTGAGCCATTGGGCCGAGCATGCTGGGCTAATATATGCACGACATTTGTGTTGTCAATTTCGTTGACGGAGTGATGTCTTCCTAAATTGGCTCTCGGTCATTGATCAAGGGGCATCCCTGGTGGTTTCTTCCGAGTCCTGCCCGACACACTGACGTCTGGGTTACATAGATAGGAGCATGAAAGCGGAACTAATCCAGTCCACCGGCCAGAGAATCAACCAGAATCCCACCAATGCCTCCCATTGGCTGCGGCGAAGCTCCGACATTAGTCGACGCTCGATAGTCTCAGCCAAATAAATACCTCATTTCCTTGGACTATATAAGCTGTCTTGGCTTACAAACAAACATTGCTCTGCATAAGTCGGCGGGGTGGTATCCATCATCAGTTCGGCAGTCACCGAGGATCCGCGAGAATTTCCTTTCGCTTAGCCTCACGCTCCGAGTTCTTCTCATTTCTCTTCGTGCCAGAGTGAGAGGAAGAAAAGGGGCGTGATGGATTCATCACGGATTATATTACACATATAACAGTGGAAACAATGAAATATTATTTTCACAAACTTGATCTAATCTATTTACACTTCTTCCATGTCTTTCTCAGGAGTCGCAGAATTACTCCCGTTGTTGGTTGGTAATGTAATGACACTGATAACAACGGTGAGAAATGAGAATGCGACAGCGGACCATGTCATGCCGAGGAAGCTGCTACCACCTTTTGCAACTATCCCATAACTCTCACCGTGTCGGTTGATGAGGTGAACGAATTGTACTGCAATGACAGAAGCTACTGACGATGACACGCCCAGACAAACAAAACTAAGCTACACGCAGAGAAAGAAAGTCAGTTATATCATTCGTCGAATATTGCCAGTCGAACACGGACAGCACAAGGAACACGTACCACAGTGAAAAACAAATGCGCAAACATAGATGGCTTTCCTCCCGTCTGCGTGAGAAGAATCTCCATGAGGAACGCGATCCCAGTTGCCACCATTCCAATAATATACAGCACCGACATGGCTTTCGTAGTCATGGCCATGACCTCAAAATCGTCGGTGATGGTATCCGGCCAGTTGACATCGGATATATTGAATCCGGCATTGAACTCTGCCGAAAACACTTCTTCGGGATCAAAGGCAAACGGTGCCCGACGGTGCGAGCAGTTCGTTACTTCTTTGGGGCCGCTATGCTGGAAGTTGCCTTCGCAGTACGTCAGAACGTGTATGGCGTAGAAGTCTTTTAGACCGAGATCGGCTGCGGTTGTATTTTTGTTCGCTGATGATTGGAGTGCGGATATTGGCTGGGAGGCTGATGTATCAAGCTGTTGAATCGAACGTCAAAGAGTTAGTCGACTCTAATGCACAGTCAAAAAAGAAGACGCTGTCTAGTTGCACTAACCATCATAACGCTCGCGTTCTGCAGAACGGATTTTTGGGTACCAGCAAACAAACATAGTGTGCTGAGAATGAAAGATATCAAGGCGAAGACCTTGGACAGTGTGTTGAGGGTGAAGATCATCTTGCCTAGATCTCCCCAAGCAAATGGAGATCGAGTGAGTGATCAATCTAATTCAGAAACAATAATTATCCAGAAGGTGGATATTGATATATGAAGTTATAAGGTGAAGTCCTATACGTGGGTAGCGACTCGAGCTGCATAGACAGTGTGAGGTGCAGTCAAGGGACAGAGAACCATTTTATTCACAGCACCTTTCGCACATGATTTGTACGAAAACGGACACAGAAAGCCACATTTTCAGGGGCGAAAAGGGCGTGACATCTAATAAAGGCCTCAAGATTTTCTTCGAACTCTCCTGAAGAATTTCATGTCTCGAAGTCATTCCAGCCTGGGGAAAATATGCTGGATGATGCATATAGAAATGATAGGATAAGGATATGCAATCGCGGGTGGATTATTGGTCAATTCATACAGAGTGGGGCATACCTCAAGAAAGTATATGAGAGTCTGGCCAATGGGAATGCAATATTGTGGTGATGCCCCACCCACAGCGTTAGCCTTGTTCAGGAATGATGCCTGCCACCCTCAGGCACCTATATCGTTGTTAAGGCATGCATTTCAGGCACCAATTCATGACCAAAGTGTTACTCCTGTAAAAACGCATGCGAAAGAGGATATTGATAAAAAACTTGTATTCGACTGGGCCAAATCAGACATACATACATCCCATAAACCGTTTAAAAAAGAGTTGGAAAAAAAGTATAATTGAATAAAAAACAGAATAATTAATAAATTTTACGCCTCAGCTTCAACTTCCGCCGCTCCGTTAACCGCAGTTTCAGCTTCTTCTCCGTCCTCTCCACCAACATCAATCAAAGACTCGGAAGATGGCGGCTCTGGCGGGCCCTCCTTCTCAAGACGGAGGTATTCATCCCATTCGGGGAACAAATCGTCATCGACAGCGATACTCTCATCCTCAGCAGCAGCACCGGGAGGCACTCCGATGAGACGAGCAACCTTGGCCTTGCCAGATTTCTCTAGAGAGTCCTTCCATTGGATAACTAGTTTGGGGGCCTTGGAAGGCTTGTATGTTTGCGCAAAGAGGACTGCTTCGGCGAGACGGTTTGTTTGAACCAGAAGGTCAATGCATGCATCGATATCGCCGATGGTCCATAGGGCGGAGAAGGCCACGTTATGGAGTCCGGCAATGGAAGCCTGGTCGGCAAGCGAGCGAAGTCCCTCCGTGTTGCGGCTGGAGGTGTAAAGCAGCAATAGTGAACCAAGATCCTTTGCATGCGTGAAACATTCTTGGGCGAGGCTCAGGTCCCAAGCAGTTAGTGCTGCATCACCCACTGTCTTCCACTTGTGTTCGACATCGGCCTCTCGCGCGAGTTCAAGAGCAATGTCAAGACGGCTGAGGGAAAGTGCCAAGTCGAAGCGGTGTTCAGAATCTGGGGAGACTTCAAGAGCCAGTTCCTTGAATCCTTGGCCCTCGAGGAACCGAGCAATCTTGCTCAGTTGATCACGGGGAATATCAGGCAGCAGCTCTTCAGCTGAGTCCATATCACCTCTGAGAACCAATGTTTGATACTCAACGACTGACAAAGAAAGCGCGAAGGAGACAACTCCAACATCCTTATCGGCGAGGTAAATACGCCCGTCACGAGGCAGGTAGCCAAGAACGTACAGTGCCTGGTCAAAGTGAGAGATAGTGTATGTCTGGTCACCAACCAGATAATTCAAACGGTTCGTCGAGTTCGTGTAGATGAAACAATCGCCAACCCATTCACCAGTTCGAACAGTTTCGCTGATATCCGTAACGACTTCGAATGCGGATTCAACGCCATCTTCGTCGGCTTCTCCAGCATTCAAACCATTGACGTAGTTCTCCCTTGAAAAGCGGAGGATGTAGCAAGTGTCCTCGCAGGCGAGGGCCACGAGCTCGCCGGATTCAGACCAGTAAACCTGTTCCCATTAGACTTCCACCCTTCTGTAAATCCCCAGCAGGAAAACTTACCTCACGTGGCTCTACTTCGATACGGCGAACTAGGTTGCCAGTTTCCCAGTCGAACAAGCCAATGCCACCCTGCCCCTTGACACCTAGAAGCACGCCGCCAGAAAGGCCCTCGGCTTGGAAACCGACATCTAGCCCTTCTTTCTTCTCTTTAAAGTTTTTGAAAATCTTCACACTTGTGGCAGATTCTCGAATAGCATAATCATTGCTATTGTCCTTAGAACCCCACGCAAAGTCCAATGCTTGACCGAAAGCCTTGTTACGCCACGCGAGGGCCGTGTAGATAATGTATTCACCGTCACCGCACACAGAGACGAAACGACCGTTGGGCGAATGCTCAAGAGTTTGGGGATAAATTTCGCATGAGCCTAGCTCCTTGGTAGGCAAAGCAAGAGGCGCTCCATCTTTCAAATCATCGCCTCTGACAACAGTCGAAACCACTTCACTGTGTCGTGAATAGATGATTTTTCCGGAGGTGTCCATCGAGACAGCCGGCTCCTCTCTACCCATCTTAACCACAACAGCGCCATCATCGTAACCAACCGCAACACCCTGTCGACCTCTTTGATAGCTAACACACCAAGCCCGCTCAAGCCCATAGTTCAGCGATTGTTCCAGTCTATATGTGTTGGCGTGCCAAATCTTGATTGTCCCATCCTCTGATCCGGAAATGATAACGGGGAGCTCCGGGTGGTAGCAGGCAAATGAAACATTGCTGGTGTGTCCTTCCAATGTTGCGATCAGTGCCTTGGTCGTGTAGTCCCAAATTTTGACGGTTTTGTCGTCGGAGGTTGTCAAAATATACGGTTTATCGGCTTGTCCATAATAATCCACGCTATTCACACCTTTCGATTCTATAAAGTCGTCAGTACCTCTATCGTTTTAAACCATACGGGAGATAGGCGGTTTGTAGAGGTCACATACCATGAGCCTCGAGAGTGAAATTGGCATGACCTGAGCCGAGATTCCAGATCTTGACTGTGCGATCCAAACAGGCAGAGGCAAAGGTATTCGTGTCCTTAGGGTTAATGGAAAGACCCATCACATAGTGGCCGTGACCCTCGAAGACCTGCACACATTTCCATCCCTTCTCCCAATCCCATAACCTAATAGTCATATCATCTGAGGCCGTTAGGACGAAAGGCTGAGTAGGGTGGACGACAATTGCTCGAATGTAGTCAGGGTGAGCTTCGAATGATGTGATCTTTTCCGATGTGTTGTAGTTATAGACGCGCAATTGAAAATCATCGCTACCGCACACAATCCAGTTCTTTCGGGCGATGAAACGGCCAGCACGAACGGGGACATCGGTCAATTCGAACGTTTTGATGATAGACTATATAGTGTATTAGTGAATTTGCCCGTCAAAAGTAATCGAATACGATCAGAGTTCAAGATGGTGGGGAGAGCCGTACCTGAGTTTCATACGACCAGATGTAGACGTGTCCTAAATTGATCAGCACCAAAGCCTAACTCAGGCAGTTATATACCACTCGAAGCTTACCACTGTACAAAGTAGTCAAAATCTGCAGGCATGTTAGACAGAAATTAGTCGTAAGTGGTGTGCAAAACTTACCCATGGCTCTGTTGGGTGAAAGTCGATGCCTTTCACTCGCTCAGAGCGAGCAAAGAGTTGCCTCTGTGCGAGCGAGTTGTAATTAGTCAATGTGTTCCTCCCCCATTTAAATTATTCTCAAAGCTCGATCAAACAAAATTGAGACACTTATATCGTGTGCAATGGAAAGACGCACCTTGATATCGAGCCGCATGTTGCTTGTTTGTTGGTATGTTGAGGGGTGTTGTTCGGTGTGTGCCCGTGAGGACGGGCTCGGTCAAGGCGAAAAAAACAGCGCGATATATATTCAAGTCGTAAGAGCGTAATTTATTCAAAAGCGGTTTGAACACTGCATGCGAACAGCGGTGCGGAGCTCTTGTTTTATGCAATGCGCTGTTAATGTGATCGCGGAGATCTAATGTGTCCAGTTTGGAGTGGGCTGTCCAAAAGGGGATTAGCCTCGGCCACTGGGCCATTCAGGCTGATTCAGTCATATCACGACGGATTTGATAGGCAATCCTCATTGCAATGGACTTAGTCGAATCTATTTGTATTTTACATGTGTCTGCAATGCGAATGATGTAAAAAGCTAGTCAGTCGATGCATACTTGCTTCGAGTTTCAGTGCTCATTGCACGCAATTCTTGGATACACACACAGTGCATTACTTGTGCATAGCGTTTATCGTAGTCAAATGAATTTGATATCACTGTTAGAAATTCGAAGGCATTAAAGCCGAACAGAAACAGGAGCCGGAAAAGACATAAGAAATTGATCTTCTCTAGACATGTAACAAGCTTATAAATACATCTATCCTCACATTCCTAGCAATTAATTCTTTCGCTCGAAATATGTCCACTGCCCTGGCTTTGGTTTTTCAGCAAGCTCTTCCCACCTGTTAAGCAATTAGAAACTGACAATAATCAAGATGGGAACCAAGATTTTGCACTCACACTTTGGCCTCGGCCAGCTCACCTGCGAGTTTTAGCTCGCCTTCAGCCACTTGAATAACTTCCTCAATGAGACCAGCACCGATTTTGTTCTCAATATCCGCAATTCTAAAAAGCATGTATATTAGTCTCTCAATCTATTCAAATGAACCGAGCTTCGATTGAACTTTTGTGGTGACATACTGTGTCGCCTCCAAAGAAGGTTCGCTTTCCCAATTAATGTGCTCTCCTTGAAAGTCGGCTGTGTTCGCAGGCTTCGAAGCGTCTTCAATAATTGCTTCCCATTGCGCGACTTCCTCCGGAGTCCGGAGAGGTCCTTCGGTGACGGGTCCAACTTCTCCGTCCCATTCTTGTGCACGTGTGCCGCCGTAGATATCGTCCTGTTGAATGCCCGCGAATGTGCCGTCGGCAAGACGAGCTTTCTCGAAAAGCTCAGGGGTCTCAGCGATGACCTTTTTGACGCGCTCGAGCCATTGTTCATACCCGGGTGGTGTGGTGGACTCGATGATCTGGAGGCGGTGACGGGTGAGGGCTTCCACGGACTTGCGGTAAGCTGATGACTCCGGGAATTCCTTGAGCTTTTCAAGCGTCCTGCTGTAGAGGTAGATGAGTGTCGAGCGAGGGCTGGGATGTGTGACTAGCCCGGTCAAGCCGGTGGGAGCCAGAGGCTCCAAGTACCGGGCTTGCTTGACATTCGCTAGCAGTCTGAAGGCGGGCCGCATCTTGAGACAGCGCAATTGAGCGACAGGTATAAATTGGCCTCAATCCCACAAAAAAGAGTTCCAATTGTTTTAGGGAGCGTCGCTTATCGAGCAGCTTTTTGCTTGATGCGGTGCTTATGCTGTCGTCGGAAGTTGCTGTTGGTGGCTCGGAGCGGAGAAACCTGGCATTACTAGGCGCCACGCCAAAAGGAGACAAGGCGGTCTCACTTGCTGATCAACTCCAGGAGTGCCACATCTCGATGAGCATTGTAAATTCGTCCTGCATTTCCATCTTCCTGACTTTTTCTAGCCAAGGCTTCTAGCCTGCGGCACAAAATATTATAATTATACGATTCTTCATATCGTTTCCTCCTTCTTTTCTCTTCGAAACTATACCTGGTCCTTATCGATGTGCCAATCTTGACAGCAGAGCTGAAACATAAATGTGCTGAGTAGCTCGACGATCGTTTGTTACACCACTCGCTATTCCTGCCTACTCCAGGCTTTGGCTTTCCTCATATCTTCCATGATGAGGTCCTCTTTATTCGCCTGGTCGATATTTTCGCTCGCCATAGTCCCATCCTTCGCCACAAATGTCTTGAAAAGAGAGGAAACTGGCGCGCTCGAGGATGGGTCGCCTAGTACGACATTTAATGGAATCGAAGTACCGGCGCAAGTGGAGATGACTCCAGACAACTTCAGGACGACGATTGGAGATGGATACTGGTATGCTCTTTCTTATCACTAGATGCTCCAAGCAGTCGCTAACTTACGGTGGATAGGTTCGTCAAGCATTTTTCTCCATCGTGCCCACATTGCAAGAAGATTGCGCCCTCATGGCAAACACTATACGAATTTTACTATGTAAGGAAACAAGGCTTTGAAGACTAATAGTTTGCGACCTCTTGACTGATGTGCCACAGACCTCGAAACCTCTCCTATCGTCCACGACCGCATCCGAAGCAGAAGCGTCCTTGAACTCATTCAGCAAATATTATGATTTTAATTTCGCAGAGATGAACTGTTTGGCCTTTAGGGATCTATGCATGGAACTAGAAGTGAAGTACTTCCCTACGTTCTCTCTTTATCATAATGGAGAATTGGTGGAGCAATACACCGGTGCCAAGACTATGGAAGGATTGAGCGAATTCGTCGAAGAAAAATTGGAACTGATCCGTCCTGGATCTCGTCCTGCTTCTGGAGTCAAGTTGCCTGCGCCGGGCGCGAACAGCGTTGATGTTACAGCAGAGCCTGACGTTCCTCAAGCGAAAGACAAGGACCCGGCCGCCGGCAGCAAAGCTGGCGAAGTCCACAATGATAAGGTTGCGCAGTTGACGGATAAAGAGAAATCAACTACCAGCACTAAGACATCTCAAGAGAAGGCGGCTGTTGTTTACAACCCTCAAGGCACTTCAGTTCCACTGACGGCTGAGAGTTTCCAAAAGTTCGTTACAAGGACACACGACCCCTGGTTTATTAAATTTTATGCTCCATGGTGCCATCACTGCCAAGCACTCGCCCCCGCTTGGCTATCAATGGCTAAAGAAATGAAGGGTAAGCTCAACATTGGCGAGGTCAATTGCGAGATTGAAAAGCGACTGTGCAAGGAAGCCGGCGTGAAAGGATATCCAACAATGCTCTTCTTCAAATCAGGAGAGAAGGTCGAATATGAGGGCCTACGTGGACTCGGCGATTTAATCAGTTACACTCAGAAGGCAGTAGATACTGGTGCTGGTGTTCAATATGTTGACGCAACTACTTTCAAAGAATTGGAAGAAACCGGCGATGTGATCTTCCTTTACTTCTTTGACCACGCAACTACCTCGGAGGATTTCGAGGCTCTGGAACGCTTGGCTTTGCCACTTGTGGGACATGCCCGACTGGTCAAGACCGACAGTGCGATTCTTGCGGATAGGTTTAAGATCTCTACATGGCCTCGCCTGCTCGTTGTAAGAGACGGCAGACCGTCGTATTTCAATGCCCTGGCTCCATATGATATGAGAGATAATCCGAAGGTTCTGGATTGGATGCGCAGTGTCTGGCTTCCAATTGTACCGGAATTGACAGCCTACAACGCAAATGAGATTATGGAAGGCAAATATGTCGTCCTTGGAATCCTCAGTCACAAGCGATCAGATGAGTTCCGACTCGGCAAGGCTGAGTTGAAGAATGCTGCTTTGGAATGGATGGATAAGCAAACCCAGTTGTTCCGCCTGGAAAGGCAAGAGCTCCGAGACGCCAAACAGCTGCGCATTGAAGAGGCCGAGGATCGTGACGATCAACGAGCTCTGCGATCTGCGAAGAGCATGCATATCAGCATTCGCGAGGGAGATAAGAAACAGGTCGCTTTTGCTTGGGTTGATGGCGACTTCTGGGACCGCTGGCTACGGACGACATACGGCATTGATGTGAAGGATGGCGAGCGAGTTATTATCAACGATGAAGATGTAAGCTTCCATTCTCATTCGAGAAATTTGAAAAAGAAAAGAGACTAACCTTTCACTACGCAGAATCGACGATACTGGGACACCAGCAGCAGCGGTGCTAACATCATGGCCTCGCGAACCTCGATTCTAGAAACCATTCCATTGGTAATCAGCGATCCGCCAAAGATCAGATCCAAATCCACGATTGGCTTCTTTGAAGCCACCTTTTTCCACACGCGATCCTTCATCTCCAGCCATCCCATTCTGTCTATAATAATCTTCATCATCACCTTCATCACAGCCTTTATTTCATACCGCAAGAGAGTATTTAGACGCTCAAACTTCGGTAATAATAACGGCGGTATTCTCGGATACGCGGCTAATGGTGGTGGTTTCTTCCGTCTTGATGGCAAAGAAGGGCTGTTAAATGGCGGATCAACTGGCAAGGTTGATTGATTAATTAATTGAATTCATTCATTTACTAGGATAAATAGTTTTGCAGGTTTGAGGTGGTGTGATAATTTGGCGTCATTCATCATTGCATTGCTGACTTTTTTTTTTCTTTTCCCCGAAAACCACTCAAAAAATCAAAGTCAAAAATTCTTCATGTACTATTTTCTTTTGCTTTTTCTCTCTCTTTTGGACGGACGCTTTCTCTTTCCTGCTTTACATATCCCATTTTCTCAGTGATGTTTTAATAGAAATGAGAACCGCTTTTTCACTACGTACAACTTATGGATATAAATTAAGCTTCTCTTCTATTGAGATATTGCTTTGAGGGTAATAATGTCTTTTTCTTTTCTTTCTAAAGGTAAGGTTGGTAAAAAAAAAAGTAGTTAACATCTAGCAGTATTTAGAATATACCCATCTGTTATTCATTTCTAACACTGATTATCAATCACATTATCATTCAAAGGTCGTAAGTAGTCAAGTCTAATGCTCTGATTACTTTTAATTCTTCTTGTTCTTCTTTAAGAATTGTGTTCAGTCTTCTCCAGGATCGTCTTCATCATCTCATTGCCGAGTTTGACTGCGTCTGGGAATCGCGGCGCAAAGTAGCTTTGAATGCGCTCAAACCGGTCTCGGTATGATTCGAAATCGCCAAACTCTACACAGTCCGACCAGGCCTATTCAACGAAGATTTTGATCAGTTTATCAGACATATGATTTGGAGGAAAGAACCAGGCTTACTCGTGCAGCAAATGTGAATTCTAGGTCATCGGAGCGGAATGTCTGGTCGTCGATGGCTATGTCGAGAACCTCGTCGAGCAGGCTGGGGTTGCGGAATAGATATTCTGTGACACCTAGCCAGAGACGAAAGAGCTGTGCTGCTGGTTAGCATGTACAACAGAGACAAAAGAACGGAAGAACTCACTGGAGTCGAGCATATCATATGATCATATGGCACAATTCCAAGCTTAGACCAACAATCCACAATAGCAAGCAGACTAAGATGGTTATTGGGAGGAGCCTTTTCGCGAGATCCCTGCGAAAGCGAAAAACGATCAAGCACTTCGTCTTTCAGCAGCAAATCCTGTCCCTCAGTATCCGAGTTAAAGACAGCTGCACCAGCCTGCTTAACTCTGGTCTTGAATTCCTCTCTCCTCCCTTCGATCATCAGTTTGTAAAGCTCCGTGACGGACTTTGCATACTGTCTAATCTGCTTCTTCGCTGCTGGATTCAGAATCGCAAGACCCGCGTAGACGTGCCACTTATTCGCATATATGCGTAGTGTGATATTGATCTTGACATTCTCGATTCCGCCCACCCAACGAGCAATCTCCCAGGGGAATTGGTTGTTGGAGTACCATGCCGTACCCATGCTTAGAAACGCAGCGTGTGTAACGGCCTGGGTATCTGCTGTGATACGATCGTGCACCTCACCGCTGATATGGACATATTTGGACTCAAATGAAGAAAAGATATCTTCCACAAATCTCATACTCTCATCGGAAGCTCGGTGTTGGATTAAGACCTGGTGGCAAAGCTGTTAAGTTCCTTTCGATTTCAATAGAGCCTCAAATCGCAACGCCGGGCATACCAGTGGTTGACCCTTAGGATTCACTTTTGGGCCGTGTAACGAGTGACACGAGATAATCTCTACGTCTGAAGGAAGGTGTTTATCAAACGCTGCAAGCTCCGGCGACTTGCAGGACGTTTGACCACCAACAATGGCGCCGACCTTTGTTGCTGCAGGAAACACGCACGGTCAGACATTAGGATTATATGTAAGATTTTTGCGAGGCATAAATGCTTCCAAGCCAGGGACATACAGGGACCGTATTCAGCAACTATCTGGTCAATATAAGCGGCCTCTACGCTGTAAATGATGTAGTCGCTGATTCGCGAGACCAAGTGTCCATTCGGAAATATAGTGATATCTTGCTACGTCTGATAAGTTTTACTGTTGGTACAATGATCCTCGAGGAACATACGTCTGATGCAAATTCTTTCTTCAATGATTCGTACTTATCCGGTCTGTCACAAGCATTTATCCTTGATAGTCACGGTGGTATATCAGCACGTGTTTTAAACAGGGTTACGGTATAACATCGACCTGGCTGATGAAGTAGTTAGCATAATGCTTGGTATAGAGTTTCATATAAAGCACACGCGAAAAACAAGTCTCATCACAATTTCAGACAAAGAAAAAATTAAGGTAGCGAGGGTTTTACATCATTGACGGCCTGACGGCTGCACGCCAAAACCAGAATGGCCAGGCAATGCAAGTCATTCCATGCTCGAGCCAAATGCACTCATAGTCATCATATAAGAGGAGCGAGGAGACAAAAAAAGAGAGAGTAAAAGAATTTCTTACCTTGTTCAAGAAGCAGCAGCATGTCCGGTGCAATTGAGACTGGAAGGAGTTACACATCATTACCTCCAGCCAGCTTGACTGAGACGCTGGGCATACATTCTGCCCATGTCGCCCATGCCGATGATGCCAATGGAGGCATTCTCTTTGGAAAGAGCCATCTTGCAAGCTTTATAGAAATGAGCCTCACATATGAGGGTGAATCAGATCAAATTCCAGTGCCTTCAGCAGGATGAGTGTAGAATATATGAAAGGAAGGGAAAAGGAGGGGATGTGGTTTCATTATTGAACGCAAAGAGGTCTCTGAGTCAACAGAGAAAAGAAGAAAAAGTCGCGGCTTTAAACAAAATTGCTTGTCCGCGGGCCGACACAAGCTCCGGCCAGCCCCACTTAGCGTTCGCTTCCCGAGCCTGAGGCAGCGAGCCAATCAGACCGCGGGAACTTTTTTAGGGCACACCACCAATTTTTACCGTCAAAGCAGCGCATCTCGACTTTTGTTCCTCCTCTCCATATTCCATCCACACGACAATTGCAGTCACACACCAACGACAAAAATGCCTCCCAAGACCAAGAAGACTCCCGCCCAGGAGAACGTCTCCCTCGGCCCTCTGGCCGGAGATGGTACGATTTCGCGTCTACAAACACAATTCGCAAGTCCCCGCTAACAAAGTCATCCAGGCAAGCTCGTTTTCGGCGTTGCCCGTATCTTCGCCTCTTTCAACGATACCTTCGTCCACGTTACCGATCTCAGGTGTGTACAGCTCGATTGTTCGCTTGGAGGGCCAGTATCCGACAGGAAATTGCGCTGTCGAGGCTGAATATTATAGCGGGGAAAAAAACGAAGACTAATGGAATGACATAGTGGTCGCGAAACCATCTGCCGTGTCACCGGTGGTATGAAGGTCAAGGCTGACCGTGACGAGTCCTCTCCCTACGCTGCTATGCTTGCTGCCCAGGATGTTGCTGCTCGCTGCAAGGAATTGGGCATCAACGCCCTCCACATCAAGATCCGTGCCACTGGTGGTATGTTTCATTTACTCTTTATGGAATAATCTTGAAAGCTTTTCTGACAATTCTTCACAGGTAACGGAACCAAGACCCCCGGTCCTGGTGCTCAATCCGCTCTCCGTGCCCTCGCTCGTGCCGGCATGAAGATTGGCCGTATTGAGGACGTTACTCCTACTCCTTCCGACTCTACTCGTCGCAAGGGTGGTCGCCGTGGTCGTCGTCTGTAAACGTTACGCAGCCGAATTTTCTCATTTCTATATGTCAATATTACATCGGGCTTTTCAGGAAGTTTGTTTCTGGATATGGTTGTAATGGGTATAATGGAGTGGGGATATCATTTGTCTGCGAACCTTTTATAGGCTAGCAATTGTGGGATGGAATAAACGCGAAGAACGGCATATATACGCCTGGTCTTCAGCTTCTTTCTTAGAAATACAAGAGGGTAGTCCTTCTTGAAAATGAAACTCATATTTATATGACACGATTCTATGCTTTTCATGTAATCATACGCTTCTCAAAACCCCCGAGCCAAGTAGTGTCAAGCCAGCCAAGACGTCAGAGTAGGTAAATTCTTCTGAAGGCGTGCTTGCCTATAAACGTTTGCATTTTATTGTTAGTAGTCCATTGTTCTACCTGGAAGGGGGGAAAGAACGAACCAGCGCCATGGCCTTGGGTATTCGCATCCGATATCCAGTGTATTCGAGCACCACCTTCATCCAATCTCGTTGGGCTTCGGTTGTAACTTGCTCCATTGCGATTGCGCAGTGCAACGACCATGCTAGAGCAAGGGCATCCATTGTTGACATTGACATTGATATGTAGTGATTATCATTACCATCATTATACTCTCGTTCCACAATTTCAGGAGACGAAATCACAGAACTTTTGGTATTGGTTGTCCTAGAATAATCATGATAGTATGCCACAGAAGCGCAAATACCGTCCACAGCTTCTTTCACAACCCGAGTCAGGGCTGTGGTTTCTCTTGCATTTGGTCGGCTTGTGCCTGAGTATAAGAAATGTGCCGTTCTAAGCAGAAAGTCACTTGTGATCAGGAGCATGGCTCTATATTCATTCCATTTGGCGCATAGAAGGTCTGAGTAGGTATGAAATCAGTATGTTTCCTATAAACTTGTAATTCAGAGCCCCATTGTAAGTGTCATCGCAGGTGATACCCTTACTATTTGAATAGACCTCCTCGTAATAGCCATAATAAGAAGGCGGCAAATCCGTAGCAGAGCTACAATGCGCCTTGCTTGCCCTGGCAGGATGGCATTCCTTCGGAATCAATTCACGAACTAGAAGCAGATCTCTCTGTATTTGCTTCACGGAAGCCCGAAGTTTCTCGACATCTAATTTCTTGAAGCCGATACTAGTACCGCTAAGCGCACGAAACCGGTCCATAGTGGTGATGAGGTTCTTCAGTTTAAATTTGGATATGTCCACTAGCAACCAAGCCTTTTCGATATCGTCCATTGGAGGTCGTGATCGTAGGAATTCTTGAATGTCGCCGCTTTTTTCTGACTCTGCGAATTTCCTTGCTGCGACTAGATTTGTAGTTGTTGCCGATGTTGTTTTCTCGCCTTTCGGGCTGTGATTTTGCTGGAGCATTGCTAGCAATCCGTTTATATGGATTTGCCAAGTTTTGTCACTTGATGTAGTGTTCATGATCATCTGTCCAAAATAGAAATATCATTTCCGTACTCAGTTATGTCTATCTTATGACGAACGACCATACATTGGGGGATTTACCTCATATAATGCAAAGAGAAATATAGGCGCAACCAGAGTTCTCGAGTTCGGATACAATGAAATACTCTCTCTTAGCTTAGCCATAGCAGAGCGATATTTGACATGCTGTTCTCTGCGTCCCTCAATAGTTTGCGCTGAAGCCGCTTGCATCGTATATAGACCATGAGCCAGAATGTCCAGCACCTCAATCACAGTGCGACCCGGACCAGTTTCGGCGAGCACAATATCGAATACCTCGATACTGCTACTTCCACTGTTGGCAAGCACAGAGAGATCCTCGGCATTGAAGACAAAGTTGGTCAAGACATGGTCGATTGCATTCTGCATCCAGGGATCTTTTCCGTTCCTCCACTGGAAGAAGATTTCTTTGCAATGTGTTGACTCTGGGATTAGTAATGGTTGTATGCGTGTTCTCCTTCCTCTCCCAGGTGTAATATTGCTACTCGAGTCATCATCGCGTTTTATGCAGAGCCGGTTAGACCTGATGCATTTCAAGCATTTGGGGAGGGACCGGTCGCATTTGATGCGTCTAGATCTGCAGGTGGCGCAACCATGGCTGGAAAGCATGGCAGTGTATATCGGCAAACGATAATTTTTTCACCGGTCATGCATAATTCAGACAGCCTCAATCTGCGTGTTCTTGCAACCGAACATGATGGATGCTGTGGCAGTGACTAATACCTGGCGTGAGAAATATGTATGTAACGGTCCGCGCTAGCAGTTTCGCGGTCTTGACTAAGATGGGAAACACCACAAAACTAAGACGAGGCATTTTGATATGATTTATTGATAATCAACTGCCAGAAGTCAGCTATATGATCTAGACACTTCCATGTCTTATTAATCTTTACAACATGAATATGGGTGGTATGGAGGGGTAAAAGACTACGTAGCACTGCAGTGTGTAGATCTCTGTAAGGGAGTGCTCAAAGTCAACTATATAAAGATGGGTATTCTCCTCCTGTGGTCTGAATTTTTCTCTTATTTATTATCATCGAAAAAGTTCGACTTGATTATTAGTTATTACTACCAAAGAAAGATATTCATTCTCGACAACTTGCAAATATGGTTCTCCAAACACTCGAAATCTGGGGTCATTGGGGCGCCCCAAATCCGTGGTATGTAGATACAGCAAAGAGATGAATAGACTTTATTATATGCTGACAATTTATTCAGGAAAGTGTGCATGGTCCTCGAAGAGTTGAATCTCCCTTACAAAGTTCATTCTTTGGAATTCTCCGATGTCAAGAACGAGTCCTACTTGAAGGTCAACCCTAATGGTCGTCTGCCTGCACTCAAAGATCCTAACACGGGGGTCACACTCTGGGAGGTACGTCTGACCACTGAGGTAATTTTTATTGATGATGCTGATAGATAGATGAACTCTAGTCCGGGGCCATTATTCTATACTTAATCGACCAGTATGATAAGGAAGGCAAAATCTCTTACAACGACGCTCCTGAAAAATACTCTTGCCAACAATGGCTTGCTTTTCAGATATCCGGTACGTTTATTTCTGCATCTTCCTTTCGAGTTGTTTCTCTATGGTACATTCCGTGAGGTATCATGTTACTAACGCCATCTCCAGGCCAGGGCCCCTATTTCGGCCAGGCCACCTGGTTTGCCCGTTTCCACCCCGAGAAAATCCAATCCGCAATCGACCGTTACGTGAACGAGATCTTCAGAGTAACCGGTGTTCTTGAGCGGGCGCTTGACGAGAACAAGGCAGCATCTGACAGCGATGATACCTGGCTAGTTGGGGACAAATGCACTTATGCAGACCTCTCCTTTGCGACCTGGGCTTCGGTTGGCTATGGTTTATTGAAAGAGTTGGGGAAGATTGACAGCTTTGAGAAAGACTATCCCAGGTATAGTAAGTGGATTGCAAACATGGAAGAGAAGGAGAGTGTGAAGAAAATCAGGGACCTTATGAATAAGGGCAGAATTGCACATGGCCTCTCATAGGCAACATGTTCGCGACAAGTACTTTTTTCCCCCATTCAAATAGGACTGGACAACTCTTGTGGTTTATAACCAAGGATCATATGTCAATCACCTTATATATACTGTCTCATAGTGCTGCAATGAGAGGCTTTGATGCCAACTTATTCAGAACAAGTCCGGGTTTTCTATTTTGGAAACATTAGCCCTAAAATCAACCAGTCCGAAGAAGTGTTTCATGGGATGTGCTTTTTAATCTTTTTTCCGTTTTGAAAATTTTATCCTAAAATCAAGTAATTTACCATTCTGGAAGCCTTCATAAATTAATTCAGTATTAGATAAGGTATTTGGTGATGTATTGTCCATGAAGGCAGAAGCGTACCTTGCGCTACGGCTGTCTCCACCTCAAAAAAAATTACGGCAGTGACATCAGGGAAGCTATAAAAGTTCCGGAGCTTATACCACCTCTTCTTAAGGCACCACAAACAACAAGTCGCTTCTCCCAATCTTTATAGCTGCATTCCAAAGAAAGAAGAGTCGTCCAAGGAAAAAATATCAATATAATGACAAATATCCGCCCGACACCCACGATTTTACTACCCCGCCTCCCCGCGCAGACTCTCGTCGGACTTGACCTTCTAAGCTTCACATCGACCGAGCAATTCCATGGCATCAGCGACCTGACACCTGGCTGGCATTTCCTCTACACGGGCACCACAGAAAGTTTCTCGTTACGGTGCGGCGCATGGTTTTACGTCGGGGATATTAGTTATGCACAGCAACAACATGACTCCGCTACTAGCACTAGCATCGTCAGGCCTCGAGGCCTCGGTGGCAGCGATCAGCCAGAAGTGCGGATATGGAAATGGAATGAAAACACAGAAAGTCTGGTGCCGTTGAGACGCGACACGGACAGTAATCGGCTAGAGGCTATGCGGTGGAAGGCCAACCTGGGAGGACTGAGGCAGATGGGGACATTGCTGAGTTACGAAGCAAAGACATCCACAGAAACACAAGAGGGAGATGAAGAAGCAGACCGTAACATCGACGAGCAAGAGCCTGTGCCCAGTGATTGGGTCAATCTCACGAAACGCTTGTCGCCGGAAATCCTGGAGCGAGTCTTGGGACACCCGTTAACGGACGACGACGACCGACCGAGTTGGAGCATAAATTCAGCAAGTAGCGCTGCTCAAGACGCAGAGAACATACCTGGAATTTCAGCAGAAACAGCATCAGAAGTAACGCAGGGCTTTGGCGGCGAAACGGTCGAGAAGGAACTACAATTCCTCCCTGTTGATCTGAAGCGGACATGGCGCGAAGGCGCAATTGGGCGTGAGAGAACGGAAGCTGCGCAGGACAGGTCTTGGGCTTTGGGGGATCTCGTAAGGCGATATAGTCATGGTGGTGACGAAAAGATCGGCGAGGCCCAGATTCTAGGCGAACTCCAATTCTGTTTCCTCATGATCTTGACTCTTATGAACTACTCGTGTCTGTCCCAATGGAAACGGCTACTAGCGCTGGTTCTCACCTGTCGCGCCGCCATCAGAGAACGGGAATCCTTCTTCAGAGACGTGCTCCGGCTTCTGCGACTACAGCTACGACACTGCGACGATGTGGATGGCGGACTCTTTGAGATGGACGGTGATTACGATGCCAACTTTCTCCGGAAATTGTTGACTGAGTTCCGGCAATCTGTACAACTAGACGGGCTAGATGATAGCCCTATCAGGCAAGAAATGAATGCTCTGGAGCAATGGGTGCGCGCGGAATATGGATGGGAACTACGCAAGGACTCGATCATGCGCCGAGGCATGTTGCAGCTTTATGATGGAGAGCAAATCGAGATGGAAATGAGTGGCGCTGACGAAGACGACGAAACAGGGGAGTATGCGCCTGTGATTGTTGATATGGGTGATGGTGCGTCTGGTGCATTGGAGGCAGAAAATGACGTCGACATGCCTATGAATTAGTGGTAGGTATAGATTTATATCAATGTATTAATTAGATACCCCGTACCGGTCTGGAGCAGTCTTTTGATTTAATCATGATAATTGTCATTTTTTCATTTGGTATAGAAATTTGACATATTCGTTGCCCACAAAAACCCTGCCTGAACCCGTACAAACCAGGGTAAAAAAAGAAATATCCCAGGATTTCTTCTTCGATTTTGGATTTTTTTCTTTTGTGAACATAGAAAAAGGCATTAAAAATAACAGTAGAAGATGATCGGCCCTCCTTTCCCTTCTAGTCTGTAACCCGGGATAATACTCCTAGAACGAAAAAGAGTATAAAAGCCATCATCTTTCTTCCCATCCTCTCTCAATTCATGATCACACTATCACGGGGTACCGTAATAATGATATGCTCTTTCCACACAGACGAGACGCCCTCCCAAGAAAACAAAACACATAAAAACACACACATGCTGTATATTCTTTTGGGTCGCTTCTTTAACGGTAGGATTTCTGGTAACGAGCACGAGCACCGGGACCACCGAACTTCTTGGGCTCGGCCCGTCGGGAGTCGGCGACGAGGAGTGTGCGGTCGTACTGGATGAAGGCCTGCTTGAGCTGGTTCTTGGAGTGCTCGTCAACGAACTTCTGGTAGTAGGCGACAATCGACTTGGCGATGGCCTGGCGGATGGCGTAGATCTGGGAAACGTGACCACCACCGGTGACGCGGACACGGATGTCGACACCGGCGAACTTGTCGAGGCCGACGATCAGGAGGGGCTCGTAGACCTATATACATCCTCCATTAGACACCAATCCTTTGCGACAATTTTTCTTCTTTCTTTCTGATTTTTCGATGTTCGTACCTTGAAGCGGAGCTGCTCAGGCTTGACGAGCTGAAGAGGCTGGCCGTTGACCTTGATGAGACCCTTGCCTGCCTGTAAAGATAATGCGTCTTAGTAAACCGTTCTTTCGCAAGTTGTAAATCGACAATTAAACCCCTCCCCAATTTTCATTCTGTCGTCTTCGATTCACAGTATATCGCTGGAAGGACATCTATTTCGTACCTTGGTGTGGGCGACTGCGGTAGCTGTAATTCAATTAAAAACATTAGATATACCGTTCTTCAAACACACTCTTCGCTGTCTCGAATATGTGGGTGCGTGAAAAAAACTCACCAGTCTTCTTCTTGCCGAAGCATTGCACACTCTGCGTAGAAGCCATGGTGAATTTGATGGCTTTGCCGGTGTCAAAGCGAGTGTGTCGTCGTTTTGTGGTGTTGAATGTCTGCTCGATTTCCACGCAGAGAAATCGTCGGGCCGGCTGGCTGTGCGGGTTTTCGCTTAGTGTTGCCGCTAGTTCTCTTTAGGGTTTTCTCTCTCTGCTTCTGTGGGTTCCCCAAAGCGGATTGGCTCGCGCGTCGGAGGTCACGTGGGTTAGTGCCAAGAAATTTACAGGATGTCGGAGCTGCGACGGAGAACATCATCAGAAAGTTAAGAACCGTTCCGGAGCAGCACCAAGTCGACATCTCTACAACGCCTTGGGTTGTTGTGGCTGGTCGGGAATTAAAACATTCGATTATTCGACTTGTGATACTGTCAATTGTTGTCGCTGGAAACAATACCGCCATCATGTCTTCGACAGTTGGAAAGGTCAATAACAAAAATCGCTCTTTTAAACAAAGCCGACAATTCACTTTTACTAACTGCCAAAAAATATACAGACACGTCTCGCCTATTCCCGAACATGGCACTACGTCGATGTCGGAACAGACTCGCGTTCCCTCGGCCGTCTGGCTTCATCAATTGCACTTTTTCTCATGGGCAAACACAAGCCCATCTACGACCCATCCACCGATTGCGGTGACTATGTTGTTGCTGTAGGCTGCCATGATTTGCACACTACCGGCAAGAAGCGCTTCCAGAAGAAATACTATACGCATACGACACGGCCCGGTAGCTTGAAGAGCATGACTATGGACAAGATGTTTGAGAAATGGGGCGGAGGTGAAGTTTTGCGACGAGCTGTCAGGGGCATGCTGCCGAAAAACCGATTGAGGGATAAGCGATTGGAGAGGCTGAAGAGTAAGTTTTTCTCTCTAGCTTTCTCGCTCAAAAGACACGCAGTTGTCAATTATGCTGCCAGAATTGTTCATGACTAACGTGATTACATTGTAGCATTCGAAGGCCTCGCCCACCCTTATAAGAAGAACATCGTCAAGATCGGTGCCAACAGCGTGGTTGGCAATTTGCCTGAAGTCAAAGCTGCTTTCCAGAAGGTCAAGACGGAGGCTACGTCTACCTCAGCCCCGACCTCGCAATAGCTGTTCACATAACCTCCCTACTTTATATTTCCTTTGTGTGTATTCTTTCATGTATTTTTGACTGTTATATCTTTAAGCGCATGGATGGAGTCTTTGGATTTTTTGCTTTCTGTACTATCTATCTATTCGTGGCCTGTACTTTTACTTTTTAGGTAACCGCCACATACACTGTCTATCAGAAGCATTCACATAAAATAGAATAAAATTTGTCAAATCTCATTTATAATTGGATATATATACATGAAGTGCCACAAGAATAACACCCAAACACCCTCACTAAGCATCTATAAAGAAAAAGTAAAAAAGGTTCGTTTTACGCTCGCTTATAGTTTGGACTTGGTAGAGCGAGCAACAGTGCATTTGATAAGTCCGTTGGGTCCTGACTGAGGAGCAAAGACTTCGGCATCCTTGCCAGTGTTCTTCAGTCCCTTGTGCCATTTGAGATCTGCCGGATTGTTAGCATATGTACTTTCTAAATAATTCGAGAAGAGACGAAAACTCACCAACTTCAAAATAATGCTTGTTAGGCAACGAATAATCCACCGTTTCAACCTGCGGCACAGCAGCCAAGATTTGATCTGCCATATTGTACATCGTAGCCTGCACACTAGCACTATTCTCCTTTGCGAATGTGTTTAGGGTGATTTCGCGTGCAGCGCTCCAGGCATTGTCGAACCGGGCTGTGTCACTCTGAACCTCGGCGAGGGTAGAGAACGTCTTCCATTTCCAGGTAGCATCCACCTCAGTGCTGAGAATCCGGTCCCAGACCTCGGGCAATAGAGTGTATTCGTCGCGCACGAAGCCCCAGAACTGGGAACCGGTGCTCTTCAATACGTGCAAGCCCGCGATGCTAGAGGCGATTTCGATGCCCTTGCCCTCGGTCACGTCCACCTGCACATTGCGGGTTTCTGCGCCGTCCCGGAGGAAGGAATGAGGGTGCGGCTTGCCGTCGACGGTCATGCGAGTCCATCGGTGAGTGATGATGTTGACATGCGCGACGTGGATGTGGCTGTATTTCTCGATGAAGTGGGTACCAATAATCGAACCAAAGAGCTCTGGAGTTGTCACTGGGTGCTGTTTGGCGAGAATGAAGATGGTGTTCTTGATTGAGTCTGTGGCGACTACGACGCTGTTATCTGCCTTGGTGTATCTGCGGTTGTTAGTTTAGAATAGTTTTTTTTTTGGTTGTGAAAAAAAGGAGACTTACGACACATCGACCTCGCCCTCAAGGAGACAGCAGACTGTCATCTCAACGACGGTTTGGACGCCGGTCTTGTCATCGCGGTGCACCTTGTAGACGCGGACATTGTCCTTGCCGTAACGGGCAGCAGCAAGCCTTGAAGAAGACATGGCTGAATTCAAAATTGTGATTTTATAACTGGAACGAGTATATTCAAAGCTTCTAGATGTCAGAAATTGCGACAGTTAGCTATGCACCCACGATGCGTTGATTCTGGCAGAGCATAGAGGTATGCAGCACTTCCGCGGAGCTTATCGTCATACGATGATTGCTCGAGCCTCGATGCAGCATGAGGCCGACGGGGAACTTGGAAGACAGCTGCTTACCTTTTGTATATTTCTCACCGGACGGTAGTCAGTCTGGAGCTGTGTGTAGTTTAAAAAAAATATATACAAAAAACAGAACCAAGGTGCAAGAGCTGGATAAATAAATAATAAGAAATATGGAAAGAATGCCGAAGAGCTTATAGATTAGCCTATCGCACGATTCGGCCAGCTCCGACGGCCGCCGTCGTGCAACGCGAGGCCGGAGCCGTCATAGCTTCAACAGACCATGATGGATGCAGCGGCGAGAGCCGAGCTAGCCATGGATTTATTTACGTTACCGATTTGTAAATGCATTGGGTATATTATATATGGGATATAATATGCTATATGTAATGTGCATTCTCATTATGCGGCATCGTATGATGTTTCGCTTGGTGCGAGTACAAAGTGTTCCAGCCAGTTAACCAATCCCTCTGGCTCGCCAGTCGTATGACACCGACCAAGTTTCACAGTTAAGGATGGGGAGGCTCTAACATCTAGATACCCATGCCAGTTAGTAGCTGTTGCCAGGTGGTGGACAAGGCACCCATCTGCTAGTCCAGGCATGGACCGTCAATATGGGTGTTTGTTTCGGGAAGGGAAAGTGAATAACAATGTGCTGTTGTGGTTAATGAGGCCTGTATCTATCGATCTAGGATTCCCATGCAAAATATACCAGGCAATTGACAATGGATGGAGAAGATATAAAAGTGATAAAATTATATCCGAGGCTTAGAGGCTTGGGCTAGCGGAGGGCGCCAAGCCGCAGGGCTAAGAGCGATCTGGAGAAGCGTGACAGCGGGACGACGATCGCATGCCTGCCAGCACCGCCTGACAACTCCAATCAGAACAGGCAGACTCGATGAGTTGAACTCCTCTGATCTGTCTTTTCATGCTCTCGAGTCCTGCCATGGAACCAATGCGAGCAGCTCATGTTTCTCACTAACGAGCCAATCTCACAGCTAATTCATTGCGTGTTCGCTGCAATCCAACCATACTGATTCGAATACCTGTCGCCGCACGAACGAGTCCATCCATGCGACCCTCGTCAACCTCTCCCTCCGTCGTTGCAAGGTGATAGCGCGTTGCGGCCATCGCATGGAGGGAACCCATGGCGTCTGTGTACAATACCGGGAACTCTGCGACACCGACTCAGAATCGAGGCTTTGGCACTGATGGAACTCCAGTCTCCAGAAGCCAAAAGGATGGCATCCCAGCCGCAAGCTGGAACGATGCCGCTTCACGGTCAACCCGAAATGGGCGTTCCGGCTCTGGGGGGAGCAGTTCTATTAGCACACGCGGAGGAGCTTCCCTTGCTCCGTCAGCTCAGCCGGGGAGCTTCAGTTCAGAGCTGAAGAGTATGCAAACCTCGCGGAGTGTGACCCCTCGTCCCGATGCAGTGACCCCGTTCCCGCCATTGGGAAATACCATGGAGGAAGAAGAGCCCGTTGAAGACACGACGGAACAGCGCCAGGCAGCCATTCGAGATAGGATAGCCAAGGAAATGAAAATCAAAGTGGGCACGGAGAATATGCTGGAAGCCTTGTTGACCAAGAACGCAAAGCAAACGAAGGATCAGAGGCTCAGGGTTGAGTCTGAGCTGAGTACATCAAACAGAAGACTGGCGGAGCTCCGCCGTGAATTGGAGGAGGAATTGGTTCGCTCACAGGCCCCGTCAACGCCTCCGCGAAGTCGGTTGTCTACGTTATTTCAAAAAAGCCCCATGCGGTCTCCATCGCGTGCCACAGACTCCGCCGACGGGGAGATGGAGGAAGTGGATGGAGAGACGGAATCGCCTACTTATGTCTTAGCGGAGACTTTACAAGCCTTGGAGGTTGAAGGTATGGCGCCAGATTATTACATTGAGAGGGCAAACAGCTTGGTCGAATTGTTCAAACGCCACCCAACATTAAAATACGACCTGCAGTGGTCCGTGTTTGGCCAGCGAGTGCAGATGATGCTTTTGAGCGATAGCAGAGAAGTTGTGGCGGCAGGTTACCGCTTGACTCGTTATGCCATTGCAGACAGAGCCTCAATCAGGACCATTCGGCGGCTTCATACAGATGAGTTGGTGATCTTGTCCCTAGCAAAGGAGAGCAAAGCGAGCATCGAAAGGGAGCAGGCCTTGAAATTTGTCAGGGCTTTTCTGGATGTCAAGGATGGCGTCCATGAGATTTCTCGAGCTGTGGTTCGCGCTGTGGTATCTGTCGCTGAGCACTACGAGGACAAGCTAAGGAATATATCCATCATGACCTTGGCCGAGATTTTGATCAAAGATCCAGGCCTGATATCACACTCTGGAGGCATCGGCCCTCTCCACGACGCTCTGGCGGAAGGAACATTTACCGCTTCTGAGAGCTTAATAGGAAGCTTTTTACACATCATGGATACTCCTCATAGGCGGAAATATCTCCAAGGAGGTCGCGAATTGGAAGCAGTTCTTACCCCTTTTACAGACTCATTCTCTGATACCGTTCGCTCGGGGCGTCTAAAATGCTCTGCAAAAGCAATCTCGGCAATGTTGAAGACATGGCCGGGCTTGCTTGTTCTTGCGCGTGATAAATCCAAGCCGCTTCAATCACTTCTCGAATCGCTAGACTACCCAGACCCTCAGGCAAGGGATCTGATACTTGAGCTGCTCTTTGACGCCCTCCAGATCAAGCCTCCTTCCTGGTCTTCATCATTCCTCGCGGGCAGACGTCTAACAACATATGGCCGTGTGACTAATCTTCGCTCGGAATCTGACAGCAAGCAGCTGCGCATATACCAGGAAAACGATAAAAATCGATTTGATCTAACTGCACACTTCTCCGCACTAGTATTGGCGACTCTGCTTGAGGCCAATCTAGTCAAAGCTCTATCTGGTCTCATTGAAGTTGAAACCAACCAATCTCTTAAACGTAAGGCTACTCTACTTCTCACAGAAGTCTTGAAGTTAGCCCAGCACTCTCTCCCACAATCCGTCAGTTTTAACCTGCAGGTCCTGCCGGCTCTGCTGCCAGCTGCTGTGAGGTTCGACGTTGAAAACCACGAAATATCCACCTCAACCATCTACCAAATCGAAAGCATCAATCGTATTTTGGCACGATCAAGATCGATTACAAGCACATCGGGACGATATGCCGTCGTTGACGAAGACATATCTGCTTCACTTTTATCCGGAGAACCGGCCAAGAATAGGCTGAACCCGGCCATGGACGAAGCCCAGTTCAGAAACCATATTCTTGATACTCAAGTTCTAAATACTGTCAACTATGTTAAGTGGAAATGGGATTTGATTCTCCGCATCATCGAAGGACCTCTCACGAACCCTAAAAGACTCGAGGAGGCCATCAAAGGCTCCAAGTTCATGAAGCGCTTGATAGGATTCTATCGACCATTCAAATATAGGTTCTGCGTGATACCCAACTCAAAGCCAAACCAGCGCTATGTCCGCACAGGCTGTGCTCTGTTGCGCACTCTGATGCAAACTCCAGAGGGAATAAAGTATCTTGCTGAGAACAAGTTGCTCCGCCAGATTGCCGAGTGTCTGGCGCAGGTAGACCGTATGAGTGGTCTCACCTCGGCATCACCTCTGTTCTCTCGAGAACAGATGGCGAGCACTTTGAGCGGTGGCTACTTTGCCCTACTTGGTGTGTTGAGTAGTGACAACATGGGTCTATCGATGATGGAGCGATGGCATATGACCAATATGTTTTACCATATCATCGAACTCAGAGACAGGAGTGATCTTATTCAAGCTCTCCTCGGAAACATGGATTTTACTTTAGAGAGTCACCTCCGAGTACTCTTGTCTAAAGCTCTTACTGCAGGCATCAAAGATATCCGCCTGTTCGCAACGAAACTTCTACGTAAATATGCCGTTGGCAATCATCAGTCTGTTAGCAATGTCATCTGGGTGGTCCGGATGCTCGTGACTCAATTATACGACCCTGACATTACTGTCTGCGAGGTTGCTGTGAAGATCCTCGAGGAAGCTTGCAACCAGCGAGAATATTTGGAATACGTTGTCAAATGCCGACCTTCACTTGATCATTTAGGGGAGATTGGCGCACCACTTCTTCTTCGATTCCTCTCCACGTCTGTCGGTTACCATTACCTCGACGGCCTTGACTACATCACACAAGAAATGGACGATTGGTTTCTCGGGAGAAACGATGCATATGTCGCACTTGTCGAAGCATCTCTTTCACGTGCGTACGTCGATCATCCTCGAAGACAGACATCCTTTGCTCCCGACGACATAGTCGAAATGCAAGACATTGGCGTTGTGCCGCCACATTTCTACCGTGAACTGGCGCGGACTTCTGAAGGCTGCAAATTGCTCGAGCAATCTGGCCATTTCCTTGAATTTGCAAGCACAATTCGAGATTTTGATCTAAGCGAGGAAGACCCCGAGGCTCTATTAAAGGTTAAAGGCTGTCTGTGGGCGGTGGGCAATGTGGGCTCCATGGAGCTAGGTGCGCCATTCTTGGAAGAGACCGAGATTGTGCAGAACATCGTTAATATTGCCGAGGCGGCCGATGTAATCACCATGAGAGGCACGGCATTCTTTGTGCTAGGCCTCATCTCGCGCAGTCAGCACGGGTTAGAAATGGTGCATGAAGCAGGTTGGGATGCTGCTGTGGATCAACGCGGCGGTTCTCTAGGACTTTGCCTGCCGCGGCGTCTGGATAAGCTGTACTATGTATGTTTACGCCTTGTTTTACTGTTCCGGTTTGGAAAATCACTAATACATGTTCATTCGAACAGATCTCGTTCAAGCCACATACACGCGACCCAGACTTGAAGCGCATATCGCGGGCAATATTCAAAACGGCATCTACCGACGCCGATCCACTCAACCAACGCATTCTGAAGTTGATCATTGACATGGGAAATACGGTTTTGTCGAAGAGAGCAGCTAACGACCTGCACGGGTTAGTTTTCCTTCCTATTTCCTTCCTTATGCCATACATCTAACAATGATGAAACAGCATCAAAGGAAAAAATCCAGATAAATTCCGCCAAGTAGAACTTTTCCAAAAGACACTTACCATCCTTGAAAGTCATCATTTCAGGCTACCAGCTCGTCGATTTGCGCTAGACTTGTTTGATAAGAGTGTAATGAGACGGGTGGTCTTGGAAGAAGAAGAGGAGGAGTATGGAGAAGAAGAAGACGACGACAGTGATGATGACAATGATGACGACTCCGGCTCCAATTCGGATTCAGATGATAATAATAGCTAGTTTAACTAACTTAGTTAGTTGAATAATATACAAACTTCTTAGTTGCCTTTTGATTGTTTAAGTTGAATTTGATAGAGCGCTAGTCCGGAAAGGGCAGTCTGCCCTGCCGATAAGATAAGATAAGCGTAATTATCAACATCCTCACTCAGCTTGCTACTTCGTCCTCAACAACGACAGCATTCGCTCGCTATTGAATAGCTGCTGGATAATATGTCCGTTAATCCCATTATACTCTGAGGTATCTACTGGCATGATAAATTACGCATATATCTTCACATGAAGAGGCTCATCATCGGTTACCAGCCATAATACACCGGACGACAGTTGATCTTCTGTGCTTCTTCATCAATGTCCACCAGTCCAAACAATGATCCTGATACGCAACAGCTCCCGCCGGCCGGCTTAGAACAGGATGAAAGCAAAGCGGCTAATTCATCGCCCAAAAGTAGCAGCGAAGAGGAGGTAGAGACGTTCCACCCCGAGCCCCACGCGCTACTCCATCTCATCCAATGCCCCCGATGCTCTCAGCCGCTTCGGGCACCTCTTCACCTTCCATGCGGATATACTATATGTCGCTCATGTCTGCCGCCCTTGAAGCGGAGAGCAGATGTTTCGTACCCGCAAGGTGAAGGGCGAGAGGAAGGATTCACCTGTTTCTTGAAAGGGAGAGGATGCGGTGACGGATTGTCATCTGAGCATGCACTGGCCGATTGTGGTGCTGATGTTGTGCTCAGTAAGATTGTGGATGTGTTTGAGAAAGTGCTACACGATAATGAAAATGATACGAATCAGCGTACGGCCGCGGATATACAGATTCAATGGAAGACACCGTCTCCAACTGCCGATGGAGATGAAGCAGATGACGATGCCGTTGCAACTTCTTTGGAGGTTTCTAAAGCCAGCATCAACTTTGGCCGCTATCTAGGCACTTACAAGTTGATGCGAGAAGGCGGCCTGCCCTACGATGCCAAAGATGTTGTCTATGAGGACACTATGATCACTGGAGAAGGGCCACCAGACGATTTGAATGATTCAATTGCCAAGCTAGACGACCTCGTCCTTAAGCAACTAAGACATGGAATCAGATATGAACTTGACTGCCAAGTATGCTACAGCTTGATATTTAAACCCTGGATTTCTCTGTGCGGACACACTTTTTGTGGAGAGTGTTCCAATCGCGTCCTGGATCATTCGGACATCTGTCCACTATGCAGGAGGAAAATGTACATACCATTAACTGCAGGGGCGAGATCAACTCATATGATTCTTGACAGCATTTTGAAAAGTCTCTTCCCTGAAGAAACCAAGGCTCGCGAGGCAGCTATTCAAGCAGATTATGGCCCACGGTCTGATCAGGATGATGGTTTGCAGTTACCACTATTTGCCTGTGCGCTTGTTTTCCCGTCGACATCTATACATCTCCACATCTTTGAGCCGCGCTATCGTTTGATGATTCGTCGGGCTCTGGAGTCTGGCAGACGCAGGTTTGGCATGGTCGTTGATAATTTCAATGGGGACCACCCGGGGGTGGATCACAACAATAGCGAAAGATCGCCATTGATGCCATATGGCACGCTTGTTTCGATTGACAGCTGGGAATTTTTACCTGACGGTCGTATCATGTTGACTGTCATAGGGACGTCCAAATTCAAAGTGCTCCGCACAGGTCTTCTCGACGGATACTATATCGCTTCGACCGAGCGTGTGGATGATATCAGTTTAGCAGAGGAGGAGCACATAGAGGCTCGCGAAGTAGCTGCCGCTGCCGGCACAACTGGCGAAAATCACACAACGAGCCAAACTGAAGGGGAGAACGAGCCGTCATCGTCGTCGTCGAGAGAACCATCTCTAGACTCGCTCTCAACGCAGCAACTAATGCAGACCTGTATGGATTTTATCGAGAAACGAAGAAGGGAAGCAACGCCAGCGCTTTATCGAAGGGCGATAGGGATGTTTGGCCAGCCACCTACAGATCCAGCCAATTTCCCGTATTGGTTTGCTAGTGTTCTCCCTATTGCCGATGAAGAGGCATACATGCTTCTGCCTTTGACTAGCGTACGTGAGCGACTTAAACTGGCGGCGACATGGGCGAGAATGCTGGACGATAGGGGATGGTACGTATTTCCTATTGAAACAGAATAAGCATATAGACACTGACAATAACCAGGTCGGTTTCATCATCATCCACCTGCGTCATCTTATGACTCCTAACCCCTTTTCTCCTCATGATCACATTCGGGCTCATATTTGTCGGTCAACAATATTCCTTTACTTATTCATCGTCGTCTTCGTTTTCCTCATCGACCAACTGGGCGGCTGGTGGCGTATTATCTCCATTTTCATTCTCCTTCTCATTTTCATTCGGCGGTATGCCACTGCAACAACTGCAACCTATGATACAGGAGGAGAGCAGCACACCTACGCAAGAAACAATAACGTACATACCGCAAACACTTGTTATAGGAGGCATGGTAGTCGCATTAGCGATGCGATTCCTGGGTCAATTAAGGCACATGAACCAGTTGAGAAGAAGACGGCGACGGATAAGAAGGAGAGCGTAGGAATCTCAGGTCGGCAAAAAATGTCAATTCGGGTGAGTAGAAGGGAGAAAAGGGGTCATGGTATCTGATAAGAGATCTTTTGATTGAGGTATAGACCTCAAGAGGATTTCGATGTACATACATATGTTCAGTCGATTTAACATCGGTTGTTATACTTGAAAACATATACCAGATGCAATATACGTCAGTTTGTTCTGTCTCAATAGGAATACCTAACGATTATAAAACTATGATGACCCGAAAGTCAGGGAACGAATATTGACAGTTTAAATAAATCACCTGCTATTTAACTTTTTGAGATTAAGATACACTGCTAGCTAGTATTGAAATAAGAATAATGTCAAAATAAAATGGAAAAAACGCCATCGCTTTGCTTGGATTATGAAGACCAGAAAAAAGAAAGAAAGAACCATTTCCATGTGATATGTATGATGTATTTTTCTAAGATGAACGAACTGAAAATAAAAATTCTGGAAAGATATTTAATCTGACTCATCGCCGGAGTGATCTTGTCGTCCCGTTTCTGGTATTTGCTCTGCAATGTCGATGTCGGCTTCTGCGTCTGCATCTGCATCTTCCGCGTTTCGATTTGTATTCTCATCTTCATTTTCATCTGCTTCCTCCAATACCTCAGGAGGTGGAGGTAGGTTTTTCTTGAATTCCGGGTCCACATTGCCACGATGAAGGCTTCGCTTATATATTTCAGCCTCATCGGGATCACGGATGGTGACGTGAATTTGATCAGCTTGGTCTTCTCTGCCTGATTCGCCATGGCTACGAGCCAGGCCCGCTTTGGCAATCTTGCGAGCTCGTTCGGGGGCGAGTCGCATTTTGCCGAGGATGGGATAGTAATAAGCAGCTTTAATGAAGTCGCTAGACGAGGACTTGGCTGGATCAAATAATGTCAAGGCAATGTCGCGTTGTTTCTGTTCCGAGTTCAACTGTTGAGCCTTGGTAGAATATGTGCGTAGTCTGTCATAGCGGTGGAACTTGCTCTCTCCATCGTCATGAGTGTACAGGCCTTCATCATCTCGACTTGAGTTTGATAGATCAAGACTGTCTTTGATTTTCTTAACGGATCCCTTTTGCTCTGGAACAAACAAATCATAATCCCATGGAATGGGACCGGGGTCCTTGTAGAGTTTAGGATTGTTTTTGTGTAGCCTAGATTTGGCCTCATGTTCTTCGAGAACGTGCTCAGGCGGTGCAGACGGGTATAATAAGCCAACGTCAATCCTCTCGTCGCGTTTCCCAGAAGCCGCGAGTAGCGGAGGCTTGTCAAACTTGAATTGGACAAATCCACCTGGGTCTGGATATCCCTGTAAATCCGGCAAAACGGGGAAGTAGCCAACAGGCTTAAGTTTAGGATTTTCTGGATGAACAGGGTTTGCCCACGCATCCAGCTCCGGCTTCTGTGCAGTATGACCCTTGATACGTTCCGCTGTATCTTCTCCAGTATGCTTGGTTTTCGGATAAGCAATGTCAAATCCTTTCATGATGTACTTCTTGATATAGATGGGGTCATCATTCGCTAGCTTGGTCTTTTCGGAGGGACGCGCTTTGACTTTGCCTGTCGCGGGTTTAAAACCACCTGGCCCTCGTGATTCAATGGCAATGTACTGAGTACGACGAAGAAAACTGACGTTCACATTCTTCACTGCAGGATTTTTGAGTTGATCTAGTGGAATTAGGAATGGAAGATCACGAGGATCTGCCGGCGGTGGGTTCTCTGGCATCAAAATGGCTACACAATAGAATATTAGACAAATTTGCATTCTTATATTATGCCCAGCAAGCAAAATTCATGAAGTACATACCGCTTTCATCACCCAAGTGAAGACCTGGAATTCCAACCAAGTCAATTGGCATACCACCCTCAGCATCGACGTCAATGCCTGGCTCCTCTCGCCTAGCCATATTTGAAGCATAACCAGGAGCCAAAAATCGTTGCAGCCCTTCATGAGGTATGTCCAAGAATTTTGGAGGCATCTCAGGCGGAGGAAGGTCATTTCGATACCGAAGCGATGCGATATATTCCTGATGGAAGCCCTCAGCAGGGCGATTGTCCTTTGTCTTCGACATTTTTGTCGCAAGCTCGATGCGCAAATTGACGGCTAGCGAGACGACGGACTGTCCGATTCAACGTAATATGATCCAGTTCACAGAGACAAGCCCTCTAAAATAAAAAGGCCTTTCCAAAAGGGTTGAGCGAGGCTCGCAGATGAACAGGCGAGAGTGAGCTTGACGAGCTGTTGCTGGCTTATTGTCCTGTGGCTCTCAATCAATCGAGGCAGCTGCAGTCCATTCAATTATGCTCCTACTCACCGCTTTCCGTAGAAGGAAGCTTTGTCACGTGATATAATCGACGTTATGCATGCATAACTGACTCAGCGTGTTGATAAGATAAGCACAAGCCTTGGCGCTCTCAAGCGAACGGGAAAACCCTCAAAATTCATTTTGATTTTGGCTCCGCAATCGACGGAAACCTCACGTATCGACAACAATCGTGGTCTGATATACCCAGTGCCAGCACTCCGAAGGTACTTCGATCGCCACGCATCAAAAATCACCGCTTCGTCCCACGACTGTCGATCGCTAAATAACAGCACCTGCCCACACAATGTCGTACGACGAGCGCTCCAATGCGCGCCCTGCTCTGGGTGACGAGTCCGACGTCGAGGAGGAGGCTTTGGTCAACGATTACCGAGAGCAAGTTCACTTTGAAGATGGAATGAGCGATCTGGACCGCACCACTTCGCTCGGTGGTGCGTCTCACACCCAAGATCTCCAAGCACAACTTGCCGCGGCCGCGACCCCGCTTGAATACCAGGCCACTTTGGAGACAAAATTTGCCAGCTACGACAACTACTGCAGCTTGTTTCACTACATCCTGAACTCGGAAGGTCCTGTTGATTTGGAGGTTCCTTCGGTATGTGAAAATGATATTTACATTTATTCCGGAATAAAATTGAGCTTGAGGCTATCGCCGAGTTTTTATTTTTGTTTTCTCTCTTTGGGAAGTGACTAACTCCTCGGTGATTTCGCAGTACTATTGGGCGTGGGATGTCATTGATGAATTCATCTATCAATTCGAGTCTTTCTGCCGTTACCGCAACCGTGTTGCTCGAAGCGGATCCAACGAGGAGGAGGCTCAGCTCCTCCGGGACAACCCCAACACATGGGGTTGCTACTCGGTCTTGAACGTCCTATACTCCCTGATCCAGCGATCACAGATAAACGAACAGCTTGCTGCCATTAAGCGGGGAGACGACCCCTTGACTGTGGCCGGAGAATATGGCTCGCGTCCGCTCTACAAGATGCTCGGATACTTCTCGATCATCGGGCTGTTGCGCGTGCACTGCTTGCTGGGTGACTTCAGTCTTGCCCTCAAGACGCTGGATGACATTGAGATGAACAAGAAGGCCATGTTCGCTCGTGTCATGGCGGCCCACTTCACCACGTACTACTACGTTGGTTTCTCCTACATGATGATGCGCCGCTATGCCGACGCCATCCGCATGTTCAGCCACATCCTTGTCTATGTGTCTCGAACAAAGAACTTCCAAAAGGGAAGCAACCAGTACGATGCCATCACCAAGAAGAATGACCAGATGTACGCCCTCATTGCCATCTGTGTCGCATTCCACCCTACCCGCCTTGACGACACCATTCACACTGCCCTCCGTGAGAAGTACGGTGAGCAATTCCACCGCCTTCAACGCGGTGGAGCAGAGGCCCTGCCTTTGTTCGAGGAGCTCTTCCGCTCTGCCTGTCCCAAGTTTATCAGCCCTACACCTCCCGACTTTGACAACCCGTCCGTCAACGTCGACCCTGTCGACCACCACACCGCCATCTTCATGGACGAGGTCAAGAACACTCTTTTCAACCCCACTGTTAAGTCTTACTTGAAGCTCTACACAACCATGGATTTGAGCAAACTTGCTGGCTTCTTGGACGTTGAGCCTGAGAAGTTGCGTGCATGGCTCCTTGTTAACAAGCAGCGCAGCCGTCAAATCCGCTGGTCTGAAGGCGGTTTGCTGGAAGGCGAGGCCATTAGTGCCAGTGACCTCGACTACGCCATCGAGGGAGATCTTATCCACATCAGCGAAGCCAAAGCGGGCCGAAGACTTGTTGATTGGTACCTGCGCAACCTTACTCGTGCCTACTAAATGGCTCGGTACTTTTCCCATCTAGATTTCTGTTACTACAAAAAGTTGCCTTTTTATTCGACTATCCCCTTCATTGTTACAATTTTTCAGTACCCGTTTTCTTCTTCTTTTTTTCCTTTTGGGGAGTCGGCGTACGCATTCAACTTTATTTTCATATAATGTACTTTTGTCTAAGAGGATTTGTTTCTCTCGGACTTGTTTTCTACGCGCCAGATTACGTTGTGCATGAAGGTTCGCATCTATCATATCGATATTCATGATAGACTTGAGATGAATTGGGGATGGACAGGTGGTGACAGTATACGACAGTTCGTGAGACATATTGCCTGATGGGTCCTTCTATCGCCCATGGTTTTTATCTTCTCAACCGGGCAGAACCAATCGGAGAAAGTTGTCACAATCAAGCCGCGTACAAGTCTAGCTTGGTGTATGAGAGGAGAACAATGCCTTGGCATGAAAAGGGGCTTCGGGGGAAAGGCTCATTTGTGGTCTTCAATGATGAATATGAACACAGAAGGCTGCACAGAATAGTTCATGAGAGATATTGGCTTGATTGATGAACTTTGATGAAGATATGAGACGAGGAAAGATAGGTTGAGATAGATATCAATGTCAATTTATGAAGAATTTGTTCTTTTCAACCAAGTAGATGCTAACGAATTAAACCAACGATATGGTCATTCTCAATGGTATTTTGTATAGCGGAGAGAAACAAATTATGTATTTATAGTACACTGTACATGAATGCTATAGGTATCATCCACCCCCATTTCTCTTCTCTTCAAAAATCATATATCAAAACTCGTTCCACAACCGCAATTGCTTGTGGCCCTGGGGTTGTTGACCTTGAACTGACTGCCAATCAGCTCTGTGGTATAGTCAACCGTACTGCCAGACAAGAGCTCAAGCGACGGTTGGTCCATGACGACTCTGGCCTGGCCTTTGTCCGTTTCAGTGGCTTCAAAGACAGTGTCTTCTGCTTCGTCGAGTTTGGAAGAGGGTTCCAGAGACATCATATACTGAAAGCCATGACATCCGCCACTGGTTACTGTAACTCGTAGATGCTGGCCCTCTTCTGATGCAGCGGTTATTTCGCTTAGGCGCTGGTTAGACGTTAGCATTAATATTTGAACAATAAAACGAAACAATCTGAGCGAAAAGAAGAAATAAGAAAAAAGCAACCGGGAGGGAATAATGTCGCAAAAACTCGGGTGAGCACCGCCATCTAACGGCGTATATTCGCTGGTCCTCACCCACACAGCGACCAATCATTTTAGCAAAAACAGATCAACAGCCAATTATACATCAAAATTGAGCATAAAAAAAGCAAAAAAACATACAACAGACGGGATTCGCTGGTGGTCACCCACCCAACTACTAACCGGCCGGCGTGTGGCTTAAGTACGGCTGAGCGGACGGGAAGCCCTGTTTTCCACACCCTATGGTCGTATGTGATAGTATAGACAATTCAAACGGTATAAAGGGCACCCGAGGATAGTTCCATTCTTGCAACAAAAAGACGAAACACACTAATCAAGCATTGCATACCTTTGCTGCCCGTGACGATATCTCTATAAACATTGGATTCCCATCGTCATCAACTCTCGGGTTCAACGTCGCCGCTGCTGACCTGGTGTGCGCTGTTGTTGAGAAAGCCGAGGAGTTTTTGGGTAGGATACAGCGTGGTGGTTGCCTCCTTGCGAATAGAGCGTTTCTCGGCGGATATGAAGGGTCTGTTCGAGGAGTCTGGCGGGTAGAGGATGAATAGGTAGCGGATTGGGAGCGAGAGGTGGCCGGCGAACTGAGTATGCGTCGGTCTTGTCTGACGAAATCAGCGACAACGGACGAAGGTCGATGCCGCACAGCTCGACATGTGAAGGATATCAGCCTCTGTTGAGACATTGTTCGATATGCTGCAATTATATTTATTCACTGTTTGCCGAAATGCGGCCTGGCGGAGACAGGAAACTGGATGTTTTTGCAAGAAAAGTTATCGCCATCCATCAACTGACTTCATCTTATCTCCCTCACACCGCCTTCGGCAGAATACATATGCTTACAAATTCAGCGATGCTCATTGATTGACATGATTTGGTTTGTACATTGGTGGTTCTGGTTCCTGCTTCTCGTGTGGACTTAACCCATTGAATGGTACGATATGTAAAATCTCTCGTGATTAGCATCATTCTTCACTGTCAATATAGTTGCAAAGAAATGACGAAAGGCGAGGCGGCAGCCAGCGGCAGTTCAACACGCCTTCCCTTATCGGAACATCACCCCTCGATTTTATACCAAAATGTATTGCTTCTAGAGCCAAGCTCCTTACTAAATCAAAAACTGCTTTTTATTCCTGGATCTTCTTGTATCCGTTCCTGATTAAAGGAACGTATTAAACCAGACAATGGGATCCAAACTTCATTTTCAAAGCATCAAACATGGGCCTCCTCTCCCCCACCACGATGATATAAGAGCTTATAAGCGGGAGTATGCAGCAGCTCTGGATGAGAAAGATCCTCTCAAGAGATTCCGTGATGAGTTCATCATTCCCTCGAAGAAGGACCTATTGAGGAAGAAATTGTCCGAGCCGGAAGGTGTGTATATTGATTTTATATATAGTGAACCCCTGATAATTTTCTTCTCAATTCCTTATTAACTTTTTGCCAGCAGCAACAGAAGATGATCAATCAGACCCGCGCAGTATATACCTCTGCGGAAATTCTCTGGGTCTTCAATCGCGAAATCTTCGCAAATATATTGATCAATACCTGCGGTCATGGGCCATCAAGGGTGTAACAGGCCATTTCGTCTCTCATGAAGATGCCCTGCTTCCCCCGTATCTACACGTGGATGACGCGGGATCCAAGCTTCTTGCTCCCATCGTAGGAGCTTCCCCGAGTGAAGTCGCGCTTATGGGGACCTTGACAGGTAATCTACACATATTGATGAGCAGCTTTTACCGCCCGATTACCGAACGATACAAGATCATTCTCGAGGGGAAGGCGTTTCCAAGTGATCATGTATTTCTCTCCCTTTCCTTCCAGTCATGAAAACTATTCTAACCATCTCGATAGTATGCCGTTGAATCCCAAATCAGACTGCATAACCTCGATCCCGCCACGGCCATGATCCTCATTGAGCCCGAGGATGCAGAACAGCCTATTCTGAGTACTGAGCAGATACTGAAAGTTATTGATGACAATGCGTCGGATGCCGCTTTGGTGCTTCTGCCAGGCATCCAGTACTACACAGGACAGTATTTCGACATGAAAAAGATCACGGCTCATGCCCATTCAAAGGGAATGCTCATCGGATGGGACTGCGCACATGCAGTTGGAAACGTTGAGTTGCAATTGCATGATTGGGAGGTCGACTTTGCCGCGTGGTGTCATTACAAATACGTCAATAGCGGACCGGGGGCTATGGCAGGCTTGTTCGTGCACGAGAAGCATGGCAAAGTAGATGACAGTGCTTTCCGGCCTCGATTGGCTGGCTGGTGGGGGCATGATAAAGCAACGCGCTTTAAGATGGACAACAGTGCGCTTCTATATTCCCTGCTAAAGTTACAGCTCGTATAAATACTAACAACCCCTTTTGAATCATCAGACTTCATCCCCCAAGAAGGAGCAGCAGGCTACCAACTCTCCAACCCTTCCGTCCTCGACCTCAGCGCAGTAGCATCCTCCCTCGAAATCTTCAACCAAGCAAGCATGCCCGCCCTCCGCAAAAAATCTCTCAAACTGACCGGATACCTGGAACATTTGCTCCTCAAATACCCACTTGACGACGAATACAACTACTCCTCCGCCTCACCATCTAACAAAAAAGAGAAACCATTCTCAATCATCACGCCCTCAAACCCCGCTGAGCGCGGTGCCCAGTTGAGTATTCTGCTGCAAACTGGTTTGCTGGATAAAGTGCTCGAGGTCCTAGAAGAGAACGGCGTGGTGGTTGATGAACGGAAGCCGAATGTTGTGCGCGTCGCGCCGGCGCCGTTGTATAATACTTTTACTGATGTGTGGGAGTTTCATCGTGTCTTTGTGCAGGCTTGTCATGAGGCTGTTGCGGCTAGAGATGTTGTATAAATAAAAATATAAATATTTAGATCGGGGCAAAAATGGAGATATAAAGAGGAAGAAACCAAATTTTTAATTCTCATTCCTCATACCTTCCTTCGAGGTAATTATACTGCAGAGGTATATATATCTATCTACTTAATAATGATGATAATGTCCATAATTTACAACAAAAGTAATTCTCCCGTGGCAGCTCCACCAGCAACCTGCTGTTGATAGATCTGTTGCTGGTTCTGATTCACTACGTACTGCCCCATCTGGCCGGTTCCTCCTAGACCTCCCAGACTGTTGTCTTCTCGACCGCCGAGGTCCAGATTCGCCATTTGCTGCGGTGCGATGTTGCTAAAGTACGCGTCTGCCGCGTTGACGGCTGCAGTGAGGTCGCCGGTTTGTGCTTGTACAGGGGCAGCACCGCCAGCAGCCACACCATTGCCATTCTGCTGAGAGATTGGGGCTGCTTGTAGAGCTGAATTGCTTGTTGTTGCTGGTACGTGAGCGGTGGCGCCAGCTGAAGTGGCTTCGTACGCGCCGGCTGGCGCTCTGTGCATCTCAACGCCGGGGCGTTTGACAAGTGCTGGACTATCGCCGAGGCGTTTTGGTCGCGCAGACCGGAACACTTGCTGCACGGGTTTGAGGTAGACAGTCGCCAGGGTTCCAACATTTAGACATAGCTCTTCGAGGGTGTTTGGTTCCAGTTTCTCGCTTTCGGCTGTGATAGGGGGCTTTTCGCCCATCACGACCTCCTTGGCCGCGGCTGGGTCTGTGGATAGAAGACGCCAGTACATGTATCCTCGGTCACGGAGGTCTGGGTCGTCGGTGTCTTCTGTGCACCATTTGAGGACTTCTGGGACGAGTTGTTGGCCCTTTGTGGGACGTTGGATGAACAGTTTTACTGTTGCTGTGAGTAACGCGAGTTGTACCTCAATTGGCTCGTCGTGGAAAGTAGCGAGGTAGTCCTGCAGCAGACCGTCGGAGTTTTCGATGCGGTCCGCATACTGGCCAATGATCCAGATAATGGCCGCCTTGGCCTCGGGCTCATCGAGTTCATCGATGTTCTGAATAACTGCTCCAATGATTCCCTCATATTGGTTTGGGTATTTTCGGAAGATGTTGCGAATGACAACGGTGGCTTCCTGTACGATGTAGGGTACCTTGGCGTGAACAAGTTCCAAGAGTGTGTCAATGCATTGTTTCGCAGCAGATTCGATCTTGATTGCCAGTTTGCCAATGGCTCGAACGGCCTTGCGGACAAAGTGGACATCAATTTCTGACGCATATCTATAGATGAAAAGTCAGCGAAATCGGCCAGCATGAAGAGAAATGAAAACCTACTCTCGCAGCTCAGCCAAGACAACTCCGATATTCTCCTTCGATGCAAGCATGAAAATCAACTCCAGCTTAGTGACTTTGACGAAGATCGGATCGTTATATTTGCAGAAAAAGACGCGGATGTCATTTCGAAGAACTTCAGGGCGCTTCTGCAGAATCAATATTGCGTTTCGCAAAGCAAGATATTGCACCTCAGGGGGCTTCGACAATAATGTGACTAGTGGTGGCGACAATTTCTTCGATAAAGCCGTGACTTGCTTTTCATCGCTAATATAATTCATGAGATAGAGGATGACGCGGATCGAAGTTAGAACGACCGCAGAGTTGGAGTGTGACAGGCGAGGTGAGATACGTTCAGCCAGAAGTAAAGCTTCTGCAGAATCTCTGGGCACATATGCCATGAGCGACTCCAGGATATAAGTCTGGCCCCATCTAGTTATACTGTTAGCGCCGCATATAGAAAAAGCCGAGGAGACGAAATGATATAACCTACTCTGAACAGTCGGGCAGGACAGACACCACCTTTGATGCACTGGCATAATCTATGGTCAACGATATCGATTCACTGCGTTCCCAGATATCCACCAAAGCGGCTAAAACACTCGAAACAACGGTTGGGTTCTCGTCCTTTAGCATTTTATTCAACCGATCAATCAGGTCCGAGCTTTCAACCATCTTCTTGTGGTGATCGTACAGCTTGGCGACGCAAAAGGCTGCCGTTTTTCGAACGTAGGGATCGATATCCATCATTAATCGTTTAACGGGCTGGACCGTTGCCTCCACAAACTCCCGCACGTGGATATATGAAATAGTTCGAAGAGCGAGGGCGCGGACTAGCGGGTTATGGTCGTCCATATCCTGTATATCATGTCAGTGCGAAGAAAGACAAGTCAAGAATTTCCAGCACATACGTCGACTAAGATCGGCAGTGACTTGAGCGCAATCTCCGGCTTCGCTCTCGCATAGTTGACCAAGTACAAAAAGCACCTATATTCAGTCAACCTTTATGTTTCCTCCGCTATAATTCGATCGGTCGATAAAAGGCACGTACATCTTCTTTATCTCCAGACTTGGAATAGCCATGCAGGCGACGATATCCGGAAACAGGCCGACCATGTCATTGTTGCTCATGGTCATATTCGCGACGATCTTTTTCAGGGCAATCTTCTTTGCGGAATGGTTTTTGTCCTTCTTTCCTCCGCTATTAAGTTCCTGCCGCAACTCGGCGACTTTCCCCTGTGGTGTGCGATAGTATGGTAAGCCTTGGTGCGGAGCATAGGGGAGGGCGCCGATAAACATTGTGATAGAGGAAATATTGCGACAAAGTAAGCATGTCAAGGGAAATGGACAGTATGAGAGTACAGAATAAAAGGCCAGAGAAAAGATGGCAACGACCGGAAACAGGATAATGGTGGTGCTTATATAGAGCAGAGGGCAATAATGGAAAAGGGAGACTGGCACATACCCTTGCGAAGAGCTTCGCATCTCCTCCGCCTGAACTCATGGTTTATAAAAAGCAAACTGCTAAGACCGATAAAACAGGATCGAGTATGATTGGGTTGGCACGAAGAACAAGTCGCCTTAGGACCGTGTCTGTGCTGTGCGACGAGGCGATCACATGGATCGGTGTGGCTGGATGCGTGAGGGGTTCGACGTTTCCAGGCTTTCGTTTGGTCTAGCCTATGTCGTAGTCGCCATGGATGTTGATTAATAGTCGATTATATTGATTGACTGTCGACTACCTTTGGACAGAGGCAGGATCGCGATGCCTGGGGTGGGTTGGACTGCTGGCAATAATGTTGAGGAGAGCACGGAGAATAGCTAGCAATGAGCGCTAACCATTGGCACTGCAACGTCTTGCTTACTCTTCCGCAACTGCCTCGCTAATACGAATTCCTCTCAACTACGTTCGTTATATCGCACAGTCTCGATTCCGCTTACTGGAATTTATTTTTTATCTTTTATCTTTTATTTATCACTCATTTTACTTATTGCATCTATTTCACTATGTTTTCTTCGTCTTCAAAATAACTATACCTCGGCATACATTCACTTACTGGAATGATCTGCAGTTCCTTCCAAGTCCACAGACATATTTGATAGCGGATCTGTATCACCTCACCTCACCTCACCAGCACAAACATGGCTGGCCACCCACGACAGTGAAGAAGAAGGGCAATGCTGTCAATAAGAGATATTCAAAATAGAAAGGAGAGCTATCTATATCCTGTCTGCCATGGAATGCGGAGCTACAGATGCTCGAGGGCCATTCAGATTGGGTCTATGATTGTATATTTTTGCAGCAAGAGGCAACCTTAGGTAAGGTAAGAGTGAGAATCAACGCTTTTCCAGCTCATCAAAGGCAAAAACTTTTAATAAGTCCTTGAATAGCTGCTTCTATAAAAGACATACCTAGGTATATTAGATATCAAATACCTTGTTGCCATGGAAAAGAAGGCAGTATAAATCACTCGAACTAGCTTGATATTGGTACATTGACCGTCGACATATGATAGTATGGACTGTCTTATGCTCCTTAGGAACTGATAGCCTTGCTGGTCCCTTGTCCCTTGCAAATAGTGGTGGCTTTATCCTATTGCACTGTCACTGGTGTGTGATGCAAGACTTTACTGCTATCAACGTCGTCTTTCTCACCTTGGCGATATCTTAGACTATCTCCCAGAACAACTGACGGGAGTTACCGCCTATATCAATGTTGCGAAATATCGCATGTAGGCAGAGCGTGCCCGGGGCGTTGCCCAATATGGTACCGCCATGAGCTTTGTTGTGGCGTGGGTTTATAAATCTCCCAATGTCAACTCGCTTGCTCTTCCCACAACAACTTCCTGACAGAGCCTTTCTGTGCTATATTCTTCTCATCAGAGAATACCTATTTCTCGACGTTTTCATACCTGCTAGTATCTGGCGTTCCCTGGAACACTCGATCGCACAAGAACCATCACCATGCCCGCGCCCACGCCCAGACCTTTGCTCTTTTCCGCCGCTGCCAATGGAACCCGTGGGAAAGTGCGCGATCGCCTGAATCAAGGCGATGATATCGACATGATAAGTAAAGAGCACCAGACTGCTCTCCATATCGCAGCTGAACAAGGCCACAGAGATGTTGTACGACTGCTTATCAGCCAAAATGCCGACCTCAACGCATCTGACCGCTTTGGTGAGACAGCTCTCATGTCAGCAGTGAGGAACGAAAATAGAGAAGTCGTACGGCTATTATTCAACGCAAATGCGGATACCGAAGTATCCGACGAGAAGAATGGGTACACTGCCCTCCATATCGCGGCAAAAGGGGGCAACAAGGCGATTGTTCAGTTACTTCTGAACAAAGGCACCGATAAGAACGCCCAAGACCACGAGGACCACACTCCTTATGAGCTGGCGATGAAGGAAGGGTTTCAGAATGTGGTGGAAATACTCCGGGATGACGAAGCCTTCCTCAAAATGGGTCTCTTAAGCACAAACTGGACGAACAGCCACAGGAAGATGCCTCTCCTGACGACCAGCCCAGGCCGCAGAAGAAGCCTAGAGGGCATCAGCTTACCTTCCGCCACATGAAATCCGTGGATCCTTTCGATGTGGTTGCCTTTTCCACCGATGGGAAGCTGATAGCAACGGCAAGCCCTGCTGGGAGAGTGACTCTGATAAAAACTGAAACTGGAACCTTTACCGGGACGAGTATGCTTAACATTGGATCGATCACCGTGCTTGCATTCTCCTCCGACAGCACACATCTTGCTATTGCCTCTTCCCGCTTGAATTATGATGACCAGAAACAGGTTAATCTTAGCTTCTGGACCTGTACCCCTCTATCCTTGAAGAGCACCGCATATTATAGCACTATGCGTCATGTTACTGCTCTATCATTTTCACCAACTGAGGATTTGCTGGCCATTACCTTTACTGACTTGGATAAGGGTTGCCCTCAATCCAAAGGTGAGATAAAGATTTGGACGGATAGTGCGCGCGGCGATCCCATACATGAAATACAGCACCAGGGCATGTTTGCCTCAGCCGTATTCGCTCCGGAAGGAGAGTCCCTGGCCTTTGCCTCTACATGCAATCAGATCAGCCTCTACAGAATCAAAGACCGCTCGACAATCAAGACATTCAGCGGGCCCCAGGACGGTATACAGAACCTAGCCTTTTCGCCCGACGGGGCACGACTCGCCGGTGCAGCGAAGGATGGGACGGTCTTGCTGTGGGATATAGTTAAGGAAGAATTGTTGTGGGCTAAAGAAGCATTCAAAAGCGATATATCTCAAGTGGCATTCTCGCCATGTGGGGGGCGGCGTGGCAGCTATATGTGACAGCCAGACAATCCAGGTATGGGATACTACCACTGGCGTTTCGCTGCAGAAACTCGAGGGAGGCAAGGGAGGCACGAAAAGAATCACCAGAGTCGCCTTCCAGCCTAACAGGCATCTGATTGCCATTGATGAATGCGGCATCATGCTATCATTAGATCGTGTGGTTGGATAGCCGGATTAGTGCCTTGAGTACTGATATTTATCTTGATAGCCTACTGAATGGTGATAAACTAAATTCTTCTCTGTGCATAATTTGCAGCTCATCTATTATAACTTCAAAAAGGACGTCAGGTTTTGTTTCTTCCAAAATTGAAATTGTTCTCAAACAGGCAATTTAGATCACCAGATGCCACCTTCTACGAGGCGATATCAATGGACGAGTCATCATTAACTCTGCCAGGATTACTGGTCTCTCCATGTGAGACATCCTCCTCATCACAACGGTCCTCAACAGACTTCCCCTTTCCACGTATTGCTACTTCGCGGCTTTCGTCCCCTTGACTTTCGGTTCCAGAGACTTTCTGTAGAGAAGCCTCCAATTGTAATTGATTGGCTTCTATCTTCGATAGCCTACCCAGAAGATCTTTATGCATCTCTTGTCTTTCTGGCTGAGCGTTATATGTTTCTTTCCGAATTTCTAGCATAAGTGTCAAGTTAATCGCTCGATCCAATTCGTCCATAGAGGTTTCAAAATCGGCCCATAGCTCATTAATCTTCTCCTTTGAGAGTTGGAGTGCTTGTGCAAACAAAGCTCGCTTTGTGGAACCTACGACGTTATTAGTAGGCATACTGGTGAGTTTCGCCAATTTCAGGGATGTCACACACCTTCATATGTCTTTTTGACAACGGTCAAGTACTCCGTTAAGGTACGTTCTGCTCGTGCCTGGCAAGCCCTGATATAGTCGCTTGCATTGCTCTCTCTAGCGACTGAAAAGGTTTCCATGAAGAATTGAAAGCTCTCCACCCGAGCTCGTGCTCGTTCTAGCTGTTGAAGTTGGAAGGACGATACAGAAGAAGAGTCATGTACCATTTTAAGAAGATCATTAGCCTTCTGTATCATCTGAATCTGGACAGAAAATCAGCTTCAACCTTCTCTGCATAACTGGGAGAAGGACATACAATATTCCCGGCGACTGCTAGCGCAGACAATGGGTCAGTGCTAATACCGCTGGGCTTCATGATCGCAAGCCATCGCTTGTTAGGCTTGGAAACTTTAGGTAGCCGGTCAGAGTAGACACGTGAGGCGATCTGCTGAGCTGTGGAGGCGTGTATCATGGTTTCTGCTGGGTTGTTTCGAGAAGTATCGAGCGTATCTGAAAGGCTGAAGTAGGAGTCCACGGTGACTCGTGCACTTGAATTTGCTGTGGCGTTTGAGGTTGTTGTTGGCATATCCAGTGTATCAGTTCCGTTTGAAAGAACAGATGCAGTGTCGGAATCAGTCTCGATGGTCCCCAAAGGAAGCATTATTGTGGCTGTAGAGCCATCAACGCCGGATAGGGTATCTGGTATAACGACAACAGACGCAGAGTCTTCAGCCATGTCAGTGAGAGTGAGGCTTAAGCTAGAACCAGAGTCCGACAGCATCCTCTCAATCTCAGCTTGAGTGTACATGGAATCTAGTGACACAGAAGATGTAGATGAATAAGACCGACCAAGGGCATCCTCGAGTATTCGTGTCAACTTAAGCTCAACTCGCTGAATCTTTTGGTGGGTCTTCCGGACGACTTTCCCTGTATCTTTGACATTGCGAAGAACATCTGCCATAATTTTGCTATTTTAGATATTAATACATGCTAAAGCATCACGGAAGAAAGGGTTAGAGTGTTTTTTACCTATTAAGTGCTGTTAAGATCAACTTCAGCGTTGCCTTTCCCCCTTCCAGCCTCGCCAATGCGTCTCGCATGCTCTCCTTTTCAAACACATATTTGACCTGGTGCCACACTCTCTTGACCGTCAAATCCTCCGAACCAGTCTGATGCAGACTCTTTATTTCCTTTTCCACCAAACTGAATGAAGCAACACAGCATGTGACCGAGCGTTCAAGGTCGGTAAAGCTGTCTGCGCCAGTTTGCGACGCATACGTGAGGTCAAGGAGAAGAGTTTGGACCTGACATAGCGCAGTGTTGACTCCATAAAGCAGACTTATGACTGCCCGAGCATCCTTGGGAGCGTCAACAATTGAGGAGACGAATTGATAGACGAGTTTTGATGTTGCTGCACCGAGCGAAATGAGCCCGGCGACTGAGGAGGCGGCCGAGAAGGGATCAGACATGGTTCTCAAAAGTCGAGAGAAATATACATACGCAAATTAGGTAGTTTGGAGAGATTAAAGTATGCCGTATTTGAAGTTTGTAGACGTTAACAATGGCTCACCGTTGGATATGTGGCGTTGTAAAGCTCTCCGACATTTGCAAGGCTGAGCAAGGCTGACTTTGCCCAGGTATTTAGACATTGCTTGTGGGGTCACATTGGGCAGCAAACAACTGTTCAATAAGATCATTTCCATTTTCTAAATAAATGTGACATCAGTAAATGATCCATGAATACTTCTGGATACATAGACGTGTATAAAGAGGTATGTTCATGCTCGGGACTAGGGTACATACAGGGTAAACCCTAATACCAAACCAGCACCTTGTTACCTACATAAATGAAAGGTGCGTTGCCAACTTTTTCTCTGGATATCAAGCACCATGATTTGGCATTTATCGTTTCACTAGAAGTTTCAACTGCTACGTTGGTTTTTTATGTAGAAGAGTTTCATTGCAGTTGATAATATGGACATATTTCTATTTATCAATGGTATTAGCCTTACTCTATTTTCTCTTAGCATGATTCTATTCAGTCTTTTTATCCTCATATACTGAAAAAAAACTTTTCCTAGATACTTTCCGGACTAGCCATTCGAGATTCTGCTCGGTGCATATATGCAGATATGTCTCATGGACTCTTGTCAGAGGTAACGGCGATAGCTGCCACGTTCAGTTCTGATGGAGGACTTGTCGTCTCGCTTCCTTTCTTGTTTTCACTCCCTTTCGGACGGTGTAGAAGCGTCTTTAGCACCACGACTATCTTCTTCGCACCGCCGTCAAGGAGTGGATAGAAGTTGGCGATGAAAAGCGCAATCCACAACCAAATCAACGAAATCACAATCCATGCGATGAACAACTGTGCAAGATCATTAGCACTCCGCAACTATCAGCTCAGTTTTGAAAAGGGGTAACCAACAGGTTTGCTAAATATCGTTTTTGCACCATACATTGGCAACGGCCAAAGGGCAATCTGGCCCAACACCGTGGCTATAGCCCATGCAGCTGCAATCTTAGACATACGCTTCATATATTTGACTCTCTCGGGCGTGAAATAAACCTCGTCATCACTAGAGGACTCCTCGACATGATCTCCAGGCGTCGTTGCATCGCTCACTTTCTTGATAGTCAAGAACGTCTCCCAATCGAATTTGGATGGCTTCAAGTATGAGATCACAAGACTTGGAAGTGCAGGTGTGAACATTGCGGTAACAGTTGCAAACATGCAGGGCAAGGTTTCCCCTGTTGACGTGATGGATATTTCACCGTAATAGCTATATGCAAGCCCGAACCAGACGGCGAAACCACACACCCAGCCAAAAATTGGAGCTGCGATTGCTGCAGTTTTGGTTTGACCATTCCATAGCAGGGTTAGACATGTAGGTATTGTTCCTGGACTATTCAAAAGTTAATACATACGTATCTAGATTTCTGGGAGTTGTAAGTACTAACCACACGACAATTCCAATCATGTAAATCAACCAATTCATATTGACGCCACCCTCACGCAAACCAGTCGCAAAGGACGATGTGACCAGTGAAAAGCCGACAACTCCTATATGCGACCATTTAATGAACTGGGCGTCTGTAGCTCGCGGGTTGATGTATGATCCGTATATATCGAAGGAGAGAATCGAGCTGACTGCGATGAGCTGGGCAGAGGCTACACTGGTGCAGGCCTATCGTAGCTGTTAGAGACTACCTCTTTTCTGTAACTCACATTGGGTGTTCATACCATAAAAATAATCAACAATATTGCCGCTGCGCCCCCTTTGCCAGCTACTGCCTGGGCCATGTAGGGAAGAACAAGGCCATTTGAGACTTCGTCATAGGTCATGCCCTATTCGAGATCAGCGGGAAGTTAGCAAGAAGCAAGGGGTTATCGTACTCGTGGATAAGTCGGAAAACGAGGAGTGTTTTCAATGGCGAGAGCACCCAGGCCAACAATCGTCCCAAAAGCCCACGGAATCGCAAAGTATGCGTTTCCTCCAATGATGTAGCCTGGGACCGCAGCAGCAACATCAGCTGCAAAGCCCTATAGACAGTCGTCAGCCATATGAAAAGAGAAAACGAGAAAACGAAATGATACCTTCTGCCAAAACCCAGTGTCCATGCATACAATTCCGAAGTTCGTCCTAATTAGGCTGTCAGATTTGCTCTGGCACATTACCAGAAGACTTACGTACACAATATGGATAACGCCAAACTCCACCGACTGCTTGCTGGTCATGGTGAGATAGGATCCTTTATGGTTCCCTTCGACCGTCTGTGGCAGAGCCATGACGAGGTCGTACAAGGCACCAATGGATCCGATTTCGTTAATGGTTATCACTTGTATTGTGAACCACACGAGGACAACCATGATGATAAAGGTGTGGATATAGTCAGTAAGAAAGGTTGCCCGGATACCGCCAAAGTATGTGTAGACAACCACGCCGAGGGGGAGGAGATATGTTGATGCAGTGATCTGTTGAGTATTTATTAGATACAATTTCACTTAGATCTGGGTATATGAATGACTGACGTTTACTCCGGTCAAAGTACTGACTGCTTCCGAAGCTCCGATGAGCATCGATGCAAAGCTTAGTTGTTTACCGGGTCAGACTGGAAAGATAGATTGCTTATGGCTTGAACTCACTTGAACAAGTTGTTCATCAAACACATAAAAATCCAAAGTATATGGGCCGCGGCACCGTAGCGAACCTGATCATGTTAACAAACCCTATGCTTGATAGATGGAATTCTTCTATACCTTGACAATCTCCAGCATCGTATGCGCGTTTGGCGCTTTCAGTTTGGCATTGATTGCCAAATACGCAAAACACTAACACACAGAAATCAATTAGTGAGACAATTGAAATAAGGAAAAAATAATACATACACAAATCATAGTACTCTGGCCATTTGCCCACCAAATAGGCAGCGCAATTCCATACCAATAAGTGAGATACACCGAGGCCAACAATGCCGAGCTAAAAGTCCAGGACGAAATCACCGCGGAAGCAGTCAGACCAGTTCCGATGGATCTATTTGCGACCATAAATCTAGTTTATTGTGAGCTTATACATCTAGCAGCCATGTATTCAACAAGAACGTACGTTTCAGTGGACTTGTCGTCTTCTCCAAAGGTAATCTTCAGCCGCCGTGTTGTCCATACCATCCCTGCATCATATGTGAGTTTAGAAGTTATTTGTTTAATAAAGATGTACAAACCTAGAGCGAATGCAACTCCAAGCCCAACAATCACCCCATAGCCTACTCCCTGTGAGAGCGCGGGAGGAACGGTCTCTGACATGGTAGTTGATCGGAATCGATTATCGATTATTGAAAAGCTGCTCAAAAGCATGTATGTATGCAGGGGTCAGTCATCGCCTACTTATGAAGAATATTTCTACTATTAGTGCGTCAAATTTCCAACGTCGACAGTGTTGATAGGACATGCAGACGTCAGTTCTTACGCGATATGCAGAGACTATTTTACCATGTTCTCCACTGGCATTCTCCCCGATATCAAACGCATATTCACCCATAAATTTTTCGTACCTGCGAGAATCAGAAGAGATGAGCGATACTATTGCCGTTCTAGGAAGTTTCTCCTCGCTATTGGTGTCGGGCCCAAGTCCGATGTTGAATAACGTGGTTTGGCGTCAAATCACGGCATCTTAGGGCTAACTACATTTCAGTCATGACTCGTGAGAGTCCATCTGGAGATATTTTGGGTAAGCCCAACTAAAATATAAAATATCTTCTCTTATATTTCTATACTTTCTTTACCTGGGCACTTACAGGGCTACATACAGAGAATTCGATGAGGGAAGATGAGCGCCCCAGCTATGCTACACCCCCCTGCAGCTAGCGAGCCCTAAGCCCTAGCTCCATAGAAAGGAGCTAATCTTCCAGTCTTATAGACCTAGGGATGAAGAGTTTACTCTGATCTGGATACTTGACAAGCAGCACACTCATATCTCTTTCTATGTACACAGTCCGACTTCATCTGCCGTTAGGCACCATTGGGCATGATTCAGCTACGCCTCCAAAGTAAAATAGAGCAAAATATTCCGAACACCTGGAGTTCTTCAAGCCACTCCAGTACCTAGAAAGAGAGCATATATATATTTCCATTTCTTTCCCTCTTGTACAATTTTCTTTTCAGTCAACTAACATTATTTTTGCCCGCGAGATTTAGAGATAATGGCCAACTTCACTCTTCACCTCGTGTGGGAAGATCCTTCTTACGACGAATCTGTTCAAAAAGAATGTGCTTATAATGTTGGGTATTATATCGAGAATTTGTCTCGCGATTACATGTGAGTGGCTTTCCCTAGAGCCTCGTATTTGTTACACAAGCTTAACAAACAATATTCAGACAATGGGGGACCATGTCCAATTCTGTGGACTTCAAATTTGAGGGGCATCTAAAAGACAACCTAGGCAGTTACTATCAGCCTGTTCGGGCGGTACTACGTGGCGACACTGATGAAGAGAAGATTCTCATCTTCTTCAAGGGTATACTTAGCGCTATCGTGCCTAAATATCAACCCACCAAGGCTACTTTGAACGGGAAAGGTTCGTGGGCTGATATCCTAGCTATGACAAGATCTTTAGATACTGACTGGCACAGAGTTCGCACTATTACCACCATCATGAACGGCGGATACTATGCAAATAACCACTCGGCACTTGAAATAGTTGAAACACTGGTCAATTTTAGCTTTTAGACTGTCGTGCCGACTCGTACGCGCATGAAAGAGTTATGATGCTAAACAAGAGAAACATGTCGTGCTCCGAGAATGATCTACTACTCCATTATTAAGTGATAAGAAGAAAGTTTCAACACATATTCCACGTTTTTCATTGACCAGATTGGTGATGATGGGCTTGGCGCTCCGAGCTAGGCTATGGCGATGATGTGCTAGCCAAGAAACATTGTGTAATTCTCTAAACGAACTTAGGGCAAGTTTTTATCAAGCAAGACTTGCTTGCGAGATTAGATAAAGAAGATTGAATTGTATATGTTAGATTTGTCGTGTTGCTGATTCTTGAATCCCCTTGCTTAATGTGAATTGGAAAAACCTCAAAATGTCAAATAATATTGCAAGTGGAGATGTCCAAACCACCGGCCAGGCCAGTAGGAAGAGGAAGACCTGGATCATGAACGCATTTGCAATGAGCTCGCCAGGCCATGTCAACCCGGGTTCGTGATATAACCGTCGTTCAGTAAATCTAGAGTCGAATTAATATTCTTCATCTACAGGTCTCTGGAAACACCCCGAAAACCGTTCACAGGAATACAAAAAACTCGAGTACTGGCTGGATTTGGCCAAAATCCTCGAAGAGGGGAAATTCCACGGCGTCTTCCTGGCTGATATGCTCGGCATATACGATGTCTACAAAGGACCGGGAAACATTGAGCCTGTTCTAGCTGGAGCAGCGCAATTCCCTATTTCCGACCCTTTGTAAGTTTAAGACGTTTGTAGTGTACGTATATGTAAGTGGACTGACGACGAGGGTTGAATTAGCACAATCATCGCCGCAATGGCTTCGGTAACAAAGTCCCTATCCTTTGGTATTACTGCTTCGACCACATATGAGCAACCGTTTATTCTCGCAAGACGCTTTTCGACGCTTGACCATCTCACGCGCGGCCGTGTAGGATGGAATATCGTGACCAGCTATCTCGAAAGTGCTGCGAAGAATCTGGGGCTGGATACCCAGGTTCCGCATGATGAACGCTATAAGATTGCCGAGGAATTCCTGGATGTTACCTACAAATTGTGGGAAGGCTCGTGGAGGGATGGGGCTGTGGTAGAGGATCTGACCTCAGAGCAGTATACCCAGTCAGGAAGCGTGCGCAGGATTGACCACGAAGGGTGAGATATCCTGCAGTCCTGCGAGTTCACAGGCGTTGGCTGATTTGTTTAGAAAATACTACTCGGTTGCCGGGCCGCATACAGTAGAACCATCCCCCCAACGAACTCCATTCATTTTCCAGGCTGGCAGCAGCACTGCAGGCAAGAATTTCGCGACTCGACATGCTGAAGCCATGTTTGTTCCTGGCATGGAACCCAGTGCCGCCCGCAAAGCAGTAGAGGATATCCGTCAGCGCGCCATCCAACATGGACGCGACCCATACAGCATCAAGGCTATTGTAGGCATGTTAGTGATCATCGATGAGACCGACGAGAAAGCACAAAGGAAATACGAAGACCTCCTTTCATATGCCGACCTCGAAGGCTCCCTGGCACTCTTTGGTGGCTGGACGGGTGAAGATTTGTCCAAATTCGGCGATGACGAGGATTTCAAATTCACTGGTCCAGGTGCCATCCAAAGCCTGATCGATTACTGGAGTACCACCATTCCGGGCAGCGACGGAATCAAATGGACCAAGAATCGTATTGCGAAAGAACTCGCCTTGGGTGGTCCGCATCCCAAAGCTATTGGCTCGCCAACAACGGTGGCCGATATTCTGCAGCGCTTTGTCGATGAAGCTGATGTGGATGGGTTTAATTTGTCGTATGCTATTTCTCCAGGAGGATTCCAAGATATTGTGAAGTATCTGTTCCCGGAACTGCGTAAGAGAGGGGTGTTTTGGAATGATTATGATGTGCCAGGGGGAACGACGAGAGAGAACTATTCCGGCCATGGTCCGAGGTTGCGAGATGACCATCCAGGAGCAGCATACAAATGGAAAGACACATAATGGTGTAAATAAATGTTAATTAAAAGCCAAGTGAGCAATTAAACACATATATTATTCATAAGTAGTCAGTAATCCTGTACAAAAAGAGATGAGAGAGGAGAGAGATGTCGTTGATCTCGGCGTGGAAGGTGGAGGTGCGCACTGCGGCTCTCCCGCGGACCTAAACCGCGCCAACTTTCCTTGACAGACGACGACCTCTTCAATCATCCGAACCTCACCCATCCATCTGCACACTGCTACACAATCAAGTGTGCGTGCAAGGACAGGATCATGTCTTCAGCAGCTCTTCCACCACCGCCCAAATGGGTCGTTGAAATGAACACGCCTCTCGCCAAACGGCCAGCCAAGGCAAACAGCTTTCGCAACCCACCGGGTTTCACCACCAGCAAGTCATCGGGCAAGCATGTAAGTCATAATCACCTATGCATACCAGCGAATGAAGCGATGCTAATAGAATTCTTTCAAATACAGGACGCCCGCCAAACCCTCCCCGACCGCAAACCCGTCGAAACCGACACCCTCAAACTCAAGAAAGCATGGGAAGTCTCTCTCGCGCCCGCCAAACAAATCCCCATGAACGGCATCATGATGTACATGTCCGGCAACAGTCTGCAAATCTTCAGTATCATGATGGTATTTATGCTCTTCAAGGGCCCCATCCAGGGCCTTATCGCGACCAATGCACAATTCGTAAAATTCGAGACGGAGTCGAACAAGGCCAAACTGTGGCTTTGCAAGGCGGTGTATGTGTTGATGCAGTTTGGGCTGTTGGGGTTGGGCGTTTGGAAGGTTAATGCGATGGGGTTGTTGCCGTATGTTTTTCTCTTTCTCTTTTATTGCTCTGTGGCAGATTTGATGGTAACTAACGGACGATACAGAACTACGAGGTCAGATTGGTTGGCGTGGGAGTCGGAGAGAATATCGGCAGAGCGTGCTTATTTTGCATTTGGTTAAATGGGAAGCTCTACAAGAGATGCAGCGTGGACGATCATCCAGACTACGTACGTACGTCTATTTGTAGTATACTGGAAGGAGTGGTACGATGTTGGCATTTATCGTTGCCAAAAAAAAAATCACGTTTGGTTTAGAAAGTATAATTGTATGCTAATTCTGATGCTCATTTCATCGACGTTTCTTTTCATCGTAATAATATGTACCGAACAAGTATACCCGAAACATGGGCATATATAGATGTATATGCAATTATTCATTAAGTCGTAAACAACCGAATCATAACGCTTGAAACCGAACAAGAGCTGAGAGTGTATATATTCAACCGCCAGATCAATATCGTCTAATTCTTTCTCAACTCGCGAAGACGTCTCTCCTCTCGCCATTTCGGTCCCTTGGCCATAAGAATAAACAACAACGGAGTCGTGCACAGCATAACCAGGGCAATAAAAGTGTAGCACCATCCTTTACCCATGGCATCCAACATGGGCTCAATCACGGCGGTAGCGCCAGCACCGAGCAGACAGCGGGTGATATTATTTCCAGCAGTGGCGGTTGCAGCCCTGGTTGGGTACAGATCGATAAGCAGCGTGCTGACAGTATTAAAGGCGCCCGTGAGGCAAAATCCCATGAAAAAAGTGATCACTATGGGCGCGGCGATATGCACGTTAAAATCCAATACCCACCCAAAGGCGATTATTAGGAAGATGGCACCGGTGATAAGTGGGAAAGCGATTTGTAGTCTTGCTTTCTCAATAGGGAAATTTTTGAGATCGGTGTGTCGATTCCGTACAACGGGGAGCCCGAGTTGTGCAGCGATACGCCGGTAGTTGAAGTCTAGGAATTTACCATTTGCAAAGGCCGCGAGGGATGCGCCTACGCCAAACGGTAAATAGCATAGGCCGATCTGGAGGTCGTTGAGGCCGTATATGTCTTGGTAGAGCGATGTGATTGCCACTGCAACGTCGTAAAAGCCAGCAAAGAAAATCGAGTTGCAAATGAACAACATAGAAGTATCCTTTTCCAGTACTATGGCGAGCGTTGGGAGGGGATTTGGGAACGAAAGCTTGCGTGGCGTAAGAGGTAGAGTACTCTCGGCCACGATGCGGTCCTCTTCAGTCACCTTGCGAGCTTTCAGGTAACTGATCAGTGACATATTCCATCTCGGCGGCGGGATCGACCCATTGCCAACAATCTTGCGTCCCGTTTCTGGGTAAAAGATGAGAAACTGAACAAGCCAAGAGGCGGCAATAATGACCAGAAACCAGAATATAGACCTCCATCCGAGGAACTGTGCCAAAAGACCGCCGATGACGGGCCCCAACGCAGGGCCCAGTAATGAACCGGCCGTGACAAACCCCATATAACTTCCTCTATCAGCGACAGATGCGACGTCAGCTATAACTCCTGCAGATAGCGCGATTGTAGAGCTACTTCCAGCGCTCTGCAGACATCGAAGTACAAATAGAGCTGCATAGCTGTTCTGCAAAGCCAGGCCGATGTTGGCTCCTAGGTAGACGACGAAGCATATGAAGTATGCCGGACGTCGACCAGCGTTATCCGCAAAATCTCCAATAAATACTGGAGCAATGCCTTGGAAGATCTGTTGTAACAACAGAGTGAGCATTAAAATAAAAAGGGCGGTAGAGAGAAGTATAGAATTCTTACCATATAACTAGTCATAGTCAAATTTATCAGCGAAATCGAGACATGAAGATCCTCTGACAGCGTGTTCATGGCAGGAAAATAGATCTGAGACGATAGCGGTGAGAAGAATCCAGCCATCGAGGCCGCTACCACAATATACGTCCTCAACCCAGACGAGAAGGCCGAGTATTCCACCCCGGAAGACGCATGTGTGCTGTTGCGCTCGAGGTCGACGACGACTGCTGCATCCCGGGGAGCCTCGAGATCCTTTGTATCGGAACTGGCCCGGTTTGGGTTAGTTGTTGGTGTTATCTCTTGGGCATTGCTTGTTGTTGTTGGGGGTTGTAGGGCTTCAAGATGTTTCTCTGAAAAACCGTCGTCAGCCGCCATTGAGTCTGCTGTCGTAAGAGGTATAGAGAGGAATAAATCTAGAAGCAGCAGTAGCAGCCCCAGCCATAATGGATACTAACAAAGTCGCCATAACCAACACCGTTATCATGGGGTGGTTATATACGGAGAAGTTTCCATAACCTCGCCCCTCCCAACCGGGGAGTTTGAGCGAATGAAGGCCCATCAATTGACATATCCAGCTCCACTTCGTGGGCAGAAGGAAGAAAAAAAAGGTGCCACTCGATGGATAACCGATTTAGCTCTTAGTACCTACCGCATCGGTCACAAGGCGCGGTGGCTAACCACGCAAGATTATCAGCGGCCTGTTTTTTCAGGCGGGGCTGGCCGCTCCAGTGCCGCGTTTCCGTGCTGTTGGCCTGTTTGGGCCTAGTCCTCCCGTCGCCACCTGCCTGAGGCTCCGAAGTCGCTTCATGATTCATGCAAAAGTTTTAGATGGGACACGTGATGGATGATTCAACGTATATTCAGAAGGCCGTTTCCGTTGCAGTGCGGAATAGGTCCGTCCTCTGTCTGATCATAGATACAGATTGCATACAGACGAGACACGGACATGTACTTGGAACGAACATGGAACAGAAGGACATGTAAAGAATAAAGAGAAGAGAAATCAACCAACCGACATAACGGAGGATAGACATGCATGCATATTATAAAATAGAATAGAAATAAAGTCATTGCATGTTATATAAACTCAGTAGAAACATAGAAAGAAAAAGCGGCCCAACGTACATGACCTTGTTGGTGTCGAGAAACTGTACACACAGCCAGACTCGTTTGCAGGCTTTTACACATATCAACAAATCCTATCCCTATTTTGGGTAACAGAAGGCGGTATGCCCGTCTATTGCCTACTCCCAGCCTACCCAGCTTCGAGGCATGACACGCCAAACTTTGACTTCTCCGCTCTTGAGATCGCCCAATTTGAAGCTTTCCGGTTTAACTTTCTTGCTTTCACGGCCTTGCTCCCAAGCATGGATCTTCTTTTTGGTTCCGTCCCAGTCAACAATGACTCCGACGTGATCTGGCTTGCCAGCCTCGGAACTGTACTTTTGATGCAGTCCACCCTTGTGCCCCTGGAACCGAGCATTGCGGAAGCTGATAATATCACCCGCCCGGATCTCATCATTTTGTTGAACAGAGGCATTGGCCAAGTTGGCATAGACCAAGGCACCATAAGACCGCGTACCCACTGGAGAGAGTACGTCGCCAAGGGGCGAAAGCAGGTGTTGAATCAGACCATAAGGCGTGCCGTCACCAACTGTAGTATTCTGAATCGAGTTGGCAGCTGCCGAAATTTGACTTCCATATCGTTCATGGGCTGCCTCTAGCTGGTCTTGGCGTAGTTTGCTAGGGGGTGGTTCATGTCGTTGCTCAAAAGATACATCGCTTGGGTTCTTTGCGTCAAAGCGGGCATTGATGATGGTTTGGGAATAATCTGCAAACAGAACATAGACGTCTTTAGTCACAGTGGTTTTACCACCACGTTTGGACGATGTCGATTCTTCAATCTCAAACAGCAAATCTTTGCGATTCTGGAAGACGGGAGGCGGATTGTTTGGCTGGGTCCACCAAAAAGTGTTCTCCGCAAGATCCACCTCAGTTGCAATGAATCCCATATCAAGAGATGGGCGTGCAACATCCATAGATCGGCGCGTGTTCACTGGGCCTCTGGACACGTCGATACTTTGTCTGGCGCGAGGAGCTTCTGTTGTCGGTGGAGGCGGAGGAGGAGCAACAGCCCTTTCGTGAGGTGGTGGAGGTGGTGGAGCATGAGGTTGGGAAGCAACAGTATTGTCTTCATCATTATACTCCTGGTGAAGAGGCGGGGGATTGGGAGGTAGAGGAGGTAATTTCGGACGACTGCTAGAGTCGTATCGATAAGGATCGTAGTCATCATTGTCGTCAGCGTCACTGTCCTCCTCCTCTTCAGCAGTCAAGTCCCTGGGAGCAGGCGGAGGCGGAGGCGGTGCAGATCTAGGCACATCCATTGATGCTCTCTTGTTAGGTGGCTGACTAGGCGGAGGAGGAGGTACAGCACGTGGAGCTGTGGGTGGTAGTGGAGGAGGCGGACGGCTCTCAGGAGGAACTGGAACTCGTGGGGACTGGGGAGAAAATTCATCACCTCCATCATCAATACTGGATTCTCTGTCGTGAGACTTGAGTGCGTCCTTGAATTTGGCAGTTGGCGCGATATCAGTGTCATAGTCTGCTTCGTACTCGGTAGTCTCGTCTTGAATATCATCGGCTGGATGAATGCTTCCATGCCTACTGTCCGACGTGCCTTGTCGGGACAACGCCCCAGGAGGAGGAGGGGGTGGAGGTCGCGCCTGTGGTGCAGAAGCTAACGGTTGGGGAGGACTTGTTGGAATCGGAGGAGGTCCACGACTGAAACGCCTTTCTGGGACTGTTGGAGATCTCGGAGGATCATATGTTAATGAGCGGCGAGGCGCCGGTGGTGGTGTAGACTCCACGGCTGCGTCCAAAGACATGTTTCTGGTGCGCAAAGACATCTCATCATCCGATTCGGAACCAGAAGTTGGAGACATAGCAGGCCGGGGAGGTGGAGGCAAGGGTCGTGATTCTGGAGCTGGTGGTGGTGCAGGTTGCGTCACAGGAACAGGAGGCGGGGGAGGCCTGCTCTCTACGGGAAGCGGAGGTGGAACAGAGCGCTCTTGTGGAGGAGGGGGTGGAGGAGCCCTGTCCACTGATTTACGGGGTGCGGGTTCATGTTCTTCTGCCACATCCTCAATATCTGGCACCTCTCCTGGCGAATGTAGTTGAGTAAGCGGAGTATTTCCGTGTTCATCTTCCTTCTCGACTTCCTTTGGAGAGGATACCGCTTCAGGTCTCTGGGTGTTCATGCCAGGCAATGCCATAATTGGTACCCGAGGAGCTTGTGGTGGAGGTTGGAAGCTTTCTGGCTTTTCTTCTTGTCTTCCGCCAGCATCCTCAGCAGCCTTGGCCTTCTTCGGACCACCTCCGTGCATTGGCATACCACCACCAAACATACCCATCATGCCCATGCCGCCACTCATCTTAGCCATACGCTGCCTCAATTCCATTTTCCTCTTGACTTCCGGGTCAACTTCTTCTTCTTCTTCTTCTTCCTCCTCCTCTTCCTCTTCCTCTTCGGCCTCTTCGTCGTTATCGCTATCAGCCGCTGATTGTTCCGGAGCTGCAATATTCTCTGCTCGAGGTCTTTCATCAATGTCTTCCCTACTTGTAGATGTTTCCTCTGCATCTTCCGTGTCGGCAGCTCCTGAATAGTCTGCATCGTTTGTATCACTCAAGAGTTCCCTTGAAGGCTGAGGTGGACTAGCAAGTTGTGGGCGCCCGAATTCCTCCGCGCTCTCACCTTCCAGAGACGGACGTTCATTTCTAGGAGTCTCTACTGTCTCCGCCTGCTCCAATTCTGTGCTCTCAGCAGCGGCGGAAGGTATAGCAGGGGCTTCCTGAGGATGTTTTTTAGGAGGTTTCTTAGCTTTCTCCTTTTTCTGTGCAGCCTCAGCCAAACGGTTTGCCTGCTCCATCTGTTGTTTCTGAAGCAGCGCAATCCTCTCCTTCAGGCTGGTTGGTTTCGGCTGATCCTCATCTTGAGATGCCTCTGCAGCAGGTGGGAGCTGTGAGTGTTCAGATAGAGGAGGCTCTCTATTAGCGAATTCAGGATCCTCTTCGCGGCGGTACGCCTTGGGTGGAGGCTGCTCCCTTGGTACTGGAACATATGCATGTTTGCTTGGAGGTGGCGCAACAAACGGCTTCTTAATGAAAGAATTGGAAGTACCACCGGGTTTGAACGGGGCGATTGGAGGCGCAGCAGGCTTATTGAATGCAGCAATACGGTCCTTGAAAGCATTTGAGCTTGGCTTGCTTGAAACGGCTGGTGGAGGTCCTTTCGCAGCAGGAGCAGGAGCGGGAGGCGAATCGGGCTGCTTCGGCGGCTGCGAGGTCACTGGAACAGCAACCGACTCGGTGGGAGCGACAGGAGCAGACGGTAACGGTGATTTTATCTCTTGAGATGGCGAGACGATTGGCGCTGGATCCGGTTTGCTCTCCTGAATGGGCTCATTCCTAGGCGCTTCGACGATTGGTTGTGACGGTGCAGGAGCCGGTTCTACCTCCTTCTTTGTTTTCACAGGACGACTTGGCCTTGGAGGAGCAGTGGGTTCAAATCTCTCAACAAAGTTGCGAGGGAAAATGCCCTCTTGCTTGGAGCCGGAATCATCGACATATTCCCCAGAATACCAATCCGCATCCTCCTCCGCGGTGACAGTAATCACTTGCCCAATTTGAAAATGAAGGTCATCGTCATGCTCTGATGTATATTCAAAAAGAGCCTTGACCGTAAACGGCGGGTCGGACATCTGGTTGGTAATGCTTCGAGAATCGCTATTATTTGAGGCGAGGTTGAGGTTGGCGTAGGCAGCGGGATTAGCGCAATGAGGGGAAGCGACAACACGTAATAGGACGAAAAAGAAGACAGGCTAGAATCTTTGAGTACGACGCGGAATGGAAAATATGGACTTTGGGTGACCGCTGAATATAAATCTTAAAATCTTTGTACAACGCTGATGGATATGAGGTGGTTCTGGAGCTGTGCAAGAGTTAACAACTGTATATGGGCTTATTCGGATGGCGGGACAATCACCACGCCAAACAAACACACAAAAGGAAACTGTAAAAGAGGTCTTACCTCAGTAATTAGCCCTAGCAATGATAACCAGCAAGTTAAAAACTGGATGAAGCACCGCTAGGGGAATGTGTTGTTGGGAGCGCCAAGGGAGGCAGGAAGCAGCATCAAGGGTGGTGGTGGTTGTTGATGATGGGGATGGGAAGCGATGTGCCGGGGGTGCTACAGGTAAGAATAATTAGGGAGACGTAGTGACAGTATGGGCGGGCTGGCTCCTCAGGCAGAGATGTGGGGGGCAGGCTTGGCTTGGCTGTTGCTAAGTTGCTTACTGTAACTGGAGAGCTCCACCTGTGACGCCGCTTGGTCACTTGCTGGTTTCATCGCAGAGCCCTGGCAAGAAGAGAACCAGCCTGCGCCTCACTATCTGACGCCGATCTCGAGTTCGTGACTGTTGATTGGGCTTGGGACATTTCTACCCCAAGCTGTAACCCTTATCAGCGTTTCAACACCCGCCTACTTCTCTACCCGTTACCTCGGAAGTTTTTTTCCTTCTGTGGCGCATATATCATGTCACAACCTTTTGCATCCAACACGATCTCAGAGCAGGCAAGGAACTACAAATATACAGGGAATAAAGCTCCCAATCCACACCATCTGGCGATTGCTCTCCAACACGCAAACCAAATCCAAGCCCAGAAAGATGCGCAAGCCTTGATCTTGGATCGCATACTGGAGCTGATTGAGCTACCATCATCGGATTCAGCAGACCCCGCACAACCATCAACAGCAGATGCTGCAGCCGTCAAGGATGCGCTTGTCCCATTCCAGCCAACGGACTTTGACAATCTTATTCTTGAGCGCAATATAGAGGGTCGCTGTGGCTATCCTCTATGTCCCCGTGAGAACAGGAAAGAGGATTCGGATGCCAAATTCCGAATAAAATGGGGACCTAAAGGCAGCGGAGAGAATGGCCGAGGCCGGGAGATGAAAGTCGTGCCTCGTGAGAAGCTGGAGATGTGGTGCTCGGAAGAATGCGCAGAACGGGCCATGTATCTGCGCGTCCAGCTAGCGGAGGAGCCTGTGTGGGAGAGACGAGCGGCGGATGCCAACACAAAGGAACTTGTACTTCTCGAGGAAGCTCGACAGAAGGCAAAGGCAACTGCAACTAAACAAGGCTCCAAAGGGAAATCTACTACTCATCAAGAAGATCATGCTTTAAATGGCAGGATGGCAAATCTCACAGTGAACGACGGCTCCTCATCAGCTAGCTCTCAAAAGAAGAAGCAACTGGCACTTGAAAGAGGCGACTCAGGCCCAACTTTTGAAGAACAGGGTCGCGTTGATGTGAATATTCGAGAGAAAGACCTCACGTTCAACGGAGATATACCTCCAGTTCCTGTTGCCGGCCCGCAAGACAGATCGGGCGGCTCCATCGAGGGTTATGTGCCTAAGAATACTCATGATCAACTGAAGCATACACATCAGGAGGGCTCCGGCGAGGGAGATGATGTTCTTGACTACATTTGAACCGAGTCCGAGTTTTCTACTAACTTTTACAACTACGACTGGATAAACCCAAATCTACAACAATTCAGGAAGCAAAATGCGACACTGAATAGCCATCCTACATGGGAAAAAAAGTCATTTCTCCCGATTGACCGACCGCCAAATAACATGGGGCAGACAGAAGGGAAAAAGGCCATGCAGTCGGTCCAGGAATTGGGGAAATTCATGACCAGGAAAGAAGCAAGCAATTGGCAATCAAGCATCATCTCCCATATGAACAGGAGAATCAGCGACACCTTGTTTTGGAAAAATCCTGTTTCTTTTTATTTTTCATAAGAGCTTGTAAACTCCCAATAATGCAGACTAGCTACATCATCGAAACATGTCGTGATAATCAAGCACGGCACAAACCATACTCCGTAAGGAAATTTTTGTGTTCCGAATCAAGAAAAAAACCTCATTAAGTTGACAGTCCCATATTCGTCATAATTCCCACGCGCGGCAAAAAAATATATGTAATTTATCGCTGGAAGCGGCGAGGGCGCTCAACAACCTGTTGCTGGGAAACAGTGACAACGTTGACCTTGAGGGAGTCGAACTGTAATGAAACAAAGTTTGTTAGCCATCTAAATTCCTCTTCCGAATATGAAAAGCTGTAGAAAACTCACGCCGAGGCTCTTGAGGAGGTCCTTGGTGTCGGCATCAACATCGAGTTGGCCAGACTCGGTCTGGGAGACATCGAGAGCGGAGATCTCAGGAACGTATTGATCCTTGCGCTCACGCTCCTCCTCCTGAAGCTTGAAGGAGATACCACGGACGGGTCCACGCTGGATACGCTTCATCAAGTGGGTGGTGTAGCCGGCAATCTTGTTGCGCAGGCGCTTCGAGGCGATAATGGCGATTTCATCGCAAAGACGCTTGTTGGTCTCGAAGTCGAGCGTCAACTTGGGGTAGTAACGCTCGATAATGACCTTGGCGGACTTCTTAACGGTCTATAAAATTAGAAGTATTAGCATCGACGAAAAAAATGAATCAATCAAAAAATTGATTAAATGGAATTGTTATTTCGTCAATAACACAGAATAAATCTCACCTTGGTACGAACGCGACCCATTTTGGCGGTTTGGATGTGATTGTCTTAGTCGTTCGAAGAGGAAGAAAGACGAATTTCGAGAATGAATATTATCGGTTTCTTGTGTGGGCGGGTGCGGGCTTGGCATCCGGCTATCGGATCACGTGATGGAACGACGATTAGGTCACGTGTTCGGGGCGATGTAATTGGACGATCCGTACCTGCAACATTTTTTTCAACTTTGATTGCCATGATGGGTAGGTAGGTATTAGGTGGTTTAATGTAACTAATGCCTTCTTGACGAGAGCAACGCATGGCGCACTTTGGAAAAGGTTAACTATAGTATACGTGGGCTCGAAATTAAAAACGATGCTGATATATGAGAATCTTTTATTGTACAATGTATACACTAAACAACAGACAGTCTAATGCCCTAGGCGCGGCTTATCAATTCGGAAACAGCACCCATTCTATCGTGTCGGCGGAAAGGCTGGTGAGCCTTATCGAGTTGAGGAACTTCTCGGTGTGTAGAGTGTGCCGCTGGAGATATGCTTGTTCCTTTGGATGGCACATTATTGGAATATCCGTAAGGCGCCAAGACGTCGCGTTCAGCCCTCGAGGCCTCAAGGCTGATTGCGCCCTGAGAAGATATCGAGACCCGTCGTGGGGAAACCCAGATTTTGCCGCCACCGGGGATCGAAGGATCAAGGTATTCGAGACCTCTTAGATGGTCTTCAGGGTTATCGGCTTCATCTTCATATGCAATACCACCAACACCCAAGACAGCTCGTCGTTTGTATTTGCGCTTCCTTGTCTTGGCAATCAAGCATCGAGCTTCAACGGGGCGCATGCTTTGTTGAGGTCCATATGACGGATGGTTAGAAATAATTGCACCCGAGCGAGTGTAAGCAAGTCCAGCAGAAGGGTGAGTTCGAGGTGGACCCTGTTGAGCGTAGTCGACAGACGCCAATCTAGTCGCATTCGCCTCGTAATAATCGGTTCTTCCCATCATAATTGAAGGAATATCGGATGACAGGGTATGGAGGTCCAAAAGACGGGTGAGCTCTGCACCACCTAATCTTTTGTTCATCCGCAAGTCCTTCAACCAGGCCTGGAACTCTGCGTCTGTAACCTCGACCGGCTCATTGAAACCGTCAGCATCCAAACCACCCTCGTCCTGAGCTTGTTTTCTACGTTCAGCAGTCACTTTCTGAACGAATTGCTCGCGCAATTTTTTCAATAACTCGGGTTTTTGGCGTCGAATTTGTTGCAGATAGGCTTGGAATTGGATTTCCGATTGGCCGCCAAGCCATGGCCCGGAGTGCCGGTATAGTTGAGCGCCCTGTTCTTTGCTACCCTTGCTACCGGAGACATTATCAAACCGAGGTTCGAAAGGGCTCTCATGGCCCCTACCAAAATCCTGTCGACCTTTTTTCGTATTCTGAGATAGAGAGATGGGTAGGTTGAGCTCCTGAAATTTCCTCAGCGTCATGGTGTGATCTCCGGCCGAATCGAAGTCGGTAACATGTTCAAAGGTATCGAGGGCATTGACTCGAATCACGGGTTTGCTAGATCTCTCGATTGTAGATTTGGCTGGTAAAGGTCGCTTTAAACCCCAATCTCCTTGGTAAAGAGCTGTTGCTGGCGTTTCAATTGCGGCCCTGGTTGGATGCGGAAGAGTCGCGGAGGTTGACTCGACAACGGCTTTCGACGTTACTTGTTGCGGCGCAGATTTCAGAACTGACGGTAAAGCAAACAGACGGGAGTTTCTCAGCAAATTGGCCGTCGGCGAAAGTTTTGGAGCTGCCATGGCTGTTGTCGCCGTCTTTCGACAGAGGCTGCTGGAAGAAATTATTCGAGCCTTGCCGTGACAAAGTTAGGAGTAGCGGCTGTACGGCGGTCGGGAAGAGCCATAAACGCACGACGGACTAGACCTTATTTACCCAGTTTGATGATTGATCAAATGTTCAATGATCTATCAAGCCAATTCTTCATACAAATGTGGATTTAAATACAAATATGGTCTATCTCGTATCTACAGCTAACGATTTCATCTGCATCACCCCAGTCGCAAAAGAACCAGATGGACTAGAGACCCACTTTAGCAAGTGAAGTCAGCGTGTTGTCAACAGACTCTTTGAACGACGTGAACTTGATACCAAGGACATTGCGAATCCGTGAAGTATCAACGTCGTAATCATAAGTGAAGTCTTTTTTGCTGCCATACTCAGGCAATCCTGATGCGTATTCAGGGTGTGTTTCGCGAATGGCCTCTGCAAGATCCTGATGGCTGAAGAATCCTGCTGCTGCGAAGAATCTCTTACCCCCAGCTTCTGCTACCTCAATGGCCTTGACGTGGGCAAGAGCCACATCACGGACGTCCACCCAGAGAGCATTCAATTCGGGCTTTGTGTCGTCCTTATACTTTCCCTGAGCGAAATCGCGTATTCTCTCGTTGGAAGTGTTCACGTTGTCAAGGCTGTTCAGGTAACTTATAACCGCGCCAAACACAAACGGAGGGTTGATTGTCGCTAGATCAAAGTTCGGTTTCTCATTCTCGATAAAAGCCCATGCTGCTTTTTCGGCCAATTTCTGTTTGCACACGTCAGAATCTCCTCACCATGCTGCAGAAGTTACGAAAACTGTGAGTTGTACCTTGCTTCCCCTATATGTTTCATTCTTGTTGTCTTTGGAAGCTTCGTCCCATGTAACGGGGTTCCAAACAGACTCGTCGTAGACCTTTGGATGGTTGGGAGATTGGGATATCGCAGCGAAAGAAGACGTGATGACCACTCGCTTCACGGAAGGAACATAAGCTTTGATGGCTTTCAGGATCCCGCCTGTGCCCTGGATAGCGGGTTCTAGAATCTCCTTTACTGGGTCTGTAAATTTGTAATGAAATGGCGACGCAGTGTGAATCACATATTCGAAGGCAGGCCCGGATTTAAGAGCCTACTTGCAAGTCAGCGACGACTATATATTACGCACGCACGACGGGCAAATACCTCGTCAAAGGCGCCTTCCTTGGCAATATCCTCAACAATGACATATGACAATTGTTCTCTAGATAGCTTTGGATATGCCTCCAGGATCTTTTCGCCTTTCTGCTGGGATCTGACGGTGGTTACGACCTCAAATCTGCCGATACAGTATTAGTACCTGCTGCTGGGGTCTGTCAAAAGAACTGATGATGGTTCCTACCCATGGTCAAGCAAGATATCCAAGATGTGTGCAGCAATGAAGCCACTGCCACCTTATCAGTTCTCATTGTCAGCTACACTACGTCGCATTTGAATGGGGTTATTTCTTGCCTGTTAGGAATACTTTCGCCATAGTGAAGACTGTTTTTGCTCAATATTTCGTTTAAAGAACTGGTTACTGTCTCAAAGAACGTCCGAAAGAACCCAGGGATTTCCACCGTAAATTAATACCCCAAGGCTATCTACCCTTCTGCCGATTCTGCGTCCGAGGGCCGGGTTTAATGGATTTAAATAGTGGAAATTCCGAATCTGACAAATCACTGCTGGCTTTTCTTAAGATTGCTGCTACCCGTGGAAATATCACTGCATAAATGGTCCTGTTGTATGAGGTAAACTATACATATTCCCGAGGTATAATGGCCAGGGTTTTGCCGAACCCATGGCGGATCACTGTCAATCCATACATTTTGTGTATGTGTGTATATGTGTATTTCCGCATGGACCGATATACGTAGTAGCAGCCTGGCGAGTTATGCCTTGAAAATGAATGTAGGACAAGCTTAGGCTGTGCCACCATACTAGGTAAAGGTATGCGTGGGTTTGTATGGAATTTGTGGGCGATGGTTGCCAGGTGGCCCGTGCGGCCGCGCAGCTGATGACTTCCGCCCGGAGCCTCGACTTGCACACCTCAGCCATGTTGCTGCCTGCAACATATCGACTATTATCAGCGTGCCAACGAAGGGAAATTCAGAAATCATAATCAGATGTGTTCGCCGCGTTGCTATCCAACATGGCGCAAGCAGGTCCGGTGACGGACGTTGTACAGAGGCTCTTCACGGAGCTGAAGTCTAAAAACGAAGAGGCGCGAGTTAGAGCTTCATTTGAGCTCTATGACAATGTGCTCACTGTTTCGCGGGGTATGCCTCCAATTACTTTCTCTCGCGGTTTATGTTGTGCTAACACACTGGTGTTTCCATCTAGATTGGGCCCCGGAGAAATTCCTCGAGTTCTACAATGCCGTCAGCCAGCGCATTGCCCAACTAGTGGTTACAGGCAGTGATGTTAACGAGAAGATTGGCGGTCTATTAGCACTTGATCGACTAATTGATTTCGACGGGGTGGATGCTGCACAAAAGACGACCCGATTTGCCAGTTACCTACGAAGTGCGTTGCGGAGTAATGACAATGCAGTATTGGTATATGCTGCTCGATCGCTTGGCCGCCTGGCGAAACCCGGCGGCGCCCTGACTGCGGAATTGGTGGAGAGTGAAATACAATCTGCCCTGGAATGGCTACAATCTGAAAGGCAAGAAAGCAGACGATTTGCTGCTGTGCTTATTATAAGAGAACTGGCGAAAGGATCACCGACTCTATTGTACGGATTCGTCCCACAAATATTCGAACTTATTTGGGTCGCCCTCAGGGATGCCAAAGTCCTTATTCGAGAGACTGCCGCCGAAGCAGTGAGCGAATGTTTCGAGATAATCGCCGCCCGAGATGTTGGTGTGAAACAACAGTGGTTTGCGCGTATTTACGAAGAATCTTTACAGGGCCTCAAGTCCAGCAATATAGACTGGATTCACGGATCACTCTTGATATTGAAGGAACTACTTCTCAAAGGCGCCATGTTCATGAATGAGCATTATAGAAACACTTGTGAGATTGTGCTTCGTCTAAAAGACCACCGAGACCCAAAGATACGAACCCAGGTCGTCCGTACGATCCCGATACTTGCTTCCTACGCACCGATGGACTTCACGAACAATTACTTGCATAGATTCATGGTATACCTCCAGGCTCAGCTTAAAAGAGAAAAAGAACGCAATCCCGCTTTTATTGCCATCGGAAAGATTGCCAATGCGGTCGGTGTTGCAATAGGACAATACCTCGATGCAATCATAGTTTATATTCGGGAAGGCCTAGCCTTGAAAGCGTAAGTAGTCTTCTAAATTCCTGGAAGATGGTATTTTTTCTAACACTAATTCGAAAATAATAGGAGGAACCGCTCAAGCATAAATGAAGGGCCCATGTTTGAGTGTATTAGCATGCTATCACTGGCTGTTGGACAAGCCCTAAGCAAATATATGGAGGCTCTGCTCGATCCAATATTTGCCTGCGGTTTGAGCGAGTCTTTAACTCAAGCTTTGGTCGATATGGCACATTATATTCCTCCCATTAAAGCCACAATTCAAGAAAAATTGCTGGACATGTTGAGCATCATCCTTTGTGGCACACCATTTCGACCCCTGGGATGTCCCGAGAACAGGCTGCCTCCCCTACCTTCTTTTGCGAAGGACTTCGCTCCTCAGGAGCTTCACACAGACGCAGAAGTGGCTTTGGCTTTGCATACTTTGGGTAGTTTCGACTTTTCCGGTCATATACTTAACGAATTCGTCCGAGATGTCGCCATCAGATACGTTGAAAGCGAAAACCCGGAGATCCGGAAGGCGTCTGCCTTGACGTGCTGTCAGCTCTTCGTACACGATCCTATTATCAACCAAACGAGTAGCCATTCCATTCAGGTTGTTGGCGAAGTGATTGACAAGCTGCTTACTGTGGGTGTGGGCGATCCTGACCCTGAAATTCGCCGTACAGTTCTTCTGTCGTTGGACCGGAAGTTTGACCGCCATTTGGCGAAACCAGAGAACATTAGATGCCTGTTTCTAGCCGTGAATGACGAGGTTTTTGCTGTCCGCGAGGCTGCCATCAGCATTATTGGGCGCCTTTCTAGTGTCAACCCGGCATACGTCTTCCCTCCTTTAAGAAAGCTACTTGTCAATCTCTTGACAGGCCTGGGTTTCGCTAGCACTGCTCGTCAAAAGGAAGAGAGTGCACAACTCATCAGTCTTTTTGTGGCCAATGCAACAAAACTCATAAGATCATATGTTGACCCCATGGTCACCTCTTTACTGCCTAAGACTACTGATCCCAGCGCAAACGTGGCATCCACAACGTTACGAGCCATTGGCGAACTCGCAAATATTGGTGGCTCAGAAATGAAGAACTACCTCCCGCAGCTGATGCCAATTATTCTAGACTCTCTGCAAGATTTGTCGTCGCATTCGAAAAGAGAGGCCGCTCTACGGACATTGGGGCAACTCGCCAGCAACTCCGGTTATGTTATCGAACCATATATGGAATATCCCCAATTGCTTGCTGTCTTGATCAACATTATCAAGACAGAACAGACTGGTTCGCTGCGAAAGGAAACCATCAAATTACTGGGAATATTGGGGGCTTTGGATCCTTACAAATACCAGGTATGCACCTTATCTTTGTGTGATCTATATTCCAAACTAACAATCCGCAGCAAATTAGCGAAACCTCACCCGAGGTTCATTATATCAATGAAGTGCAGCCAATTTCGGATGTTGCTCTTATTATGCAGGGCTTGACACCCTCCAGCGAGGAATACTATCCCACAGTGGTCATCAATACGCTCTTGCAAAACATACTGCGCGAAAACTCCTTGGCGCAATATCATTCCGCTGTCATCGACGCTATTGTCACGATCTTCAAGACTCTAGGTCTTAAATGTGTATCATTCCTTGGGCAGATCATCCCAGGCTTTTTATCAGTCATCAGAAGCTCGCCTGTCAGCCGACTAGAGTCATATTTTAATCAACTTGCGATATTGGTCAACATCGTGCGTCAACACATTCGCGCTTTCTTGCCCGAAATTATCGAAACCGTACGCGATTACTGGGATTTAAATCATCAAGTGCAGGCCACAATCCTATCTTTGATAGAGGCGATTTCCACGGCACTAGAAGGAGAATTCAAGAAGTACTTGGCTGGCTTGATTCCTATGATGCTAGATACTCTTGAAAAAGACACTTCTGCACGACGCCAACCGTCCGAACGTATTCTACATACATTCCTCATTTTTGGCTCTAGCGGAGAAGAATACATGCACTTGATCGTCCCTTCTATTGTGCGACTATTTGATAAAGCGCAGAACCCTCCAAATATCCGCAAATCTGCCATTGAGACCTTGGGAAAGCTATCACGCGAAGTCAATGTGTCCGACTTTGCATCGCTCATGGTACACTCTTTATCTCGAGTTATCGCGAGTAATGACCGAACGCTTCAAAAAGCTGCTATGGATTGTATATGTGCGCTCATCTTTCAACTAGGCCAAGACTTCAATCATTACATACAACTTATTAACAAGGTATGCTCTACTCCAAAGTTCAATTTTTTGGATGACTTATTAACCTACGAATACTGGTGCAGATTATGAAGCAAAACCAAGTTACAAATTCGTCATATGAATCATATGTCGTCAAATTACAAAAGGGCGAGTCCCTTCCGCAGGACTTGAGTATTCAAGAAAACTATCGCACCTTAGCAGATGATACGAACTACGCGGAAATAGGCCAGAAGAAAATGCAGGTCAACCAACAACATCTCAAGAATGCATGGGATGCCTCGCAAAAGTCAACGCGAGAAGATTGGCAAGAATGGATTCGACGATTTAGCGTGGAGCTTTTGAAAGAATCGCCATCTCCAGCATTGAGAGCATGCGCAAGTTTAGCTGGCATCTACCAGCCTCTTGCTAAGGACTTGTTTAATGCAGCCTTTGTTTCATGCTGGACTGAACTATACGATCAGTACCAAGAGGAACTTGTACGCTCGATCGAGAAGGCTCTAACCTCACCCAATATCCCCCCGGAAATCCTGCAAATACTTCTCAATCTGGCAGAATATATGGAACATGATGACAAGGCTCTACCAATTGACATTCGGACATTAGGCCGATATGCGGGCAAGTGCCATGCATTCGCCAAGGCTCTTCACTACAAGGAGCTGGAGTTTGAACAGGATCAGAACTCCGGCGCAGTGGAAGCTTTGATCACAATCAATAATCAACTTCAACAATCGGACGCAGCCATTGGTATTCTGCGCAAAGCGCAGGCATATCGTGACGTTGAGCTCAAAGAGACTTGGTTTGAGAAGCTTCAACGTTGGGAAGAAGCGCTTGCAGCCTATAAACGCCGCGAAAAACAAGATCCGGACTCTTTCGGCATTACCATGGGCAAAATGCGCTGTTTACATGCCCTTGGAGAGTGGAAGCTTCTATCTGACCTAGCACAGGAGAAGTGGAACCAGGCATCGGTGGAACACAGGCGAGCCATTGCACCACTAGCTGCAGCTGCAGCTTGGGGCCGTGGTCAGTGGGAGCTTATGGACTCTTATCTCGGTGTTATGAAAGAACATACCCCGGATCGCTCTTTTTTCGGTGCTATTTTGGCCATCTACCGAAATCAATTCGAAGAAGCAGCACTCTATATTGAAAAGGTGCGAAATGGGCTGGATACAGAACTTTCTGCTCTTTTGGGTGAATCCTACAATCGAGCTTATGATGTCGTTGTTCGTGTTCAAATGCTTGCAGAGCTTGAAGAGATCATCATATTCAAGCAGAACGTTGGTGATCCTGAAAAACAACAAGCAATGCGTGACACCTGGAGTAAGAGACTGCTTGGTTGCCAGCAGAATGCTGAAGTATGGCAAAGAATGTTGAAAGTACGACAGCTTGTTGTTACGCCCCAGCAAAGTCTGGATATGTTGATCAAGTTTGCCAATCTTTGTCGCAAATCGAACAGAATGGGTATCGCGGAACGCACTTTGGCATCCTTGGAGACCGAGGTTCAAGGACCTAATGGTGTTGAAACTGTGGTTCCACCAGAAGTAAAATACGCACGTTTCAAATTCGCATGGGCGCAGGGACATCAGGCCGAAGCCTTGCAGTCTCTTAAAGAGTTCACTACTATCCTTGCAGATGATTTAACGAGGTACAATGCCCTAGTAGCGAACCATGCCGAACATGATGGTACAAACGGCGTCAATGGCATCATCGATAGCAATCCGGACGTCAATCACCTACGCTCGCGGATTGGAGATGCAACGAAACTGAAGAAACTTCTTGCCAAGGGCTATCTAAAACAGGGCGAGTGGCAGACAGCTCTCCAGAGCGGCGATTGGAGACCAGAACATGTTCGCGAGGTGTTGAATGCCTACTCCGCAGCAACTCAATTCAACCGCGACTCTTATAAAGCTTGGCATGCATGGGCATTGGCTAATTTCGAAGTTGTCACAACCTTGTCTGCTCAACAGGGTCGTGATGGATCCTCGGTTCCTGGCCACATTGTCAATGAGCACGTCGTTCCAGCAATTCGTGGTTTCTTCCGATCGATATCATTGTCCTCTACCTCTTCTCTTCAGGATACATTGCGTCTTTTAACCCTTTGGTTTACCCACGGAGGAGATCAAGATGTGAATGCCCAAGTTACTGAGGGCTTCTCTTCAGTCAATATCGACACATGGCTTGCAGTTACACCACAATTGATTGCCCGCATCAACCAGCCAAATGCACGAGTGCGCACTGCAGTGCATCGCCTACTCAGTGAGGTCGGTAAAGCTCATCCACAGGCACTTGTATATCCCTTGACTGTTGCTATGAAATCCAATGTTGCACGACGATCTCAATCGGCCACCTATATCATGGAAAGCATGAGACAACATAGTGCTAAACTGGTCGAGCAAGCCGATATTGTCAGCAATGAGCTAATCCGTGTTGCTGTCTTGTGGCACGAACTCTGGCATGAAGGTTTGGAAGAAGCGTCACGGTTGTACTTCGGTGACCATAACGTGGAAGGAATGTTTTCCACGTTAGCTCCTCTTCACGACTTGCTCGATAGAGGCGCTCAGACATTACGAGAGGTCTCATTTACCCAGGCTTTCGGGCGCGACTTGGCTGAAGCTAGACATTACTGTATCCTATACCGTGAGTCCGAGGAGCTCGGAGACTTGAATCAGGCCTGGGAGTTGTACTACACCGTTTTCCGCAAGATCGCACGCCAGCTACCTCAACTATCCACGTTGGATTTGAAATACGTGTCGCCAAAACTCAAGGATGCCGTGGATCTTGATCTGGCTGTGCCGGGAACATACCACCCAGGCAGGCCCGTAATCAAGATTCTAAGTTTTGACCCTGTTCTTTATGTTCTTCAAACCAAGAAGCGACCGCGAAGAATGACGCTCAAGGGAAGCGACGGAAATTCCTACATGTATCTTGTTAAGGGACATGAGGATATTCGACAAGACGAACGTGTCATGCAACTGTTTGGTCTTGTGAATACACTTCTGGACAACGATAGCGAGAGCTTCAAGCGACATTTAACTGTCCAGAGGTTCCCAGCCATTCCACTATCTCAGAACTCTGGTCTTTTGGGTTGGGTTTCCAACAGTGACACCTTGCACGCACTCATCAAGGAGTATCGGGAAAGCCGTCGTATCTTGCTCAATATCGAGCATCGTATTATGCTTCAAATGGCACCCGATTATGACAATCTTACCTTGATGCAAAAAGTTGAAGTCTTTGGCTACGCTATGGACAATACTACGGGCAAGGATCTGTACCGTGTGCTTTGGCTGAAGAGCAAGAGTTCAGAGTCTTGGCTCGAGCGGCGTACCAATTACACGCGTTCTTTGGGAGTCATGTCAATGGTCGGATACATACTGGGACTGGGTGATCGACATCCTTCGAATCTGCTGCTTGACAGGATCTCTGGAAAGGTTGTGCACATCGATTTCGGCGACTGTTTCGAAATCGCCATGCATCGGGAGAAGTATCCCGAACGAGTTCCGTTCCGACTTACCCGTATGTTGACGTTTGCTATGGAAGTTAGCAACATTGAGGGAAGCTATCGCATCACATGTGAGGCTGTTATGCGCGTCATTCGAGAAAACAAGGAGTCTTTGATGGCTGTGCTTGAAGCTGTAAGTCTTATTCCCAAACAGGTCATTTCCGTCTTTTCATGATGCTAACATGTGTACAGTTTATTCATGATCCTTTGATCAATTGGCGTCTCGGAACTCGCGAGTCCCCAGGACGGCCATCGTTCTCCACCGTGGATCGCCGACAGTCAATCGTGGATGATATTAATCTAGAACACGGCATTCAGCCAAGCAACTTCACACGCCATCGTCGACCATCGATCCTGGAAGGTGGCGGTATTCTAGATGCACCACAGGGAGTTGGGAACGAGGCGCGAGAGGCACAGAATGCCCGTGCCTTGCAAGTTCTCGCTCGCGTCAAGGAAAAGCTCACGGGACGAGACTTTAGGCCCAGCGAGGAATTGAATGTTAGCGACCAAGTCGACAAGCTCCTAGCCCAGGCGACCAGCGTTGAGAATATCTGCCAGCATTGGATCGGATGGTGCAGCTTCTGGTAGAATGGATGTGATGAGTGTAAGATGGATGCAGGATGGCATTGGGTTCGGGATTTGTTTTCTCCTTGAGTTCGTGTTTGGTGCATGGAGTATGTCTGGTTTTATGCTTCAACATGTGTATATCTCATTTTATGGGCGCGAGTGGATAAGAATTTCCTTTTATATTTTCTCTATTATTTTACCGTTTTTCTCTGGTGAGCCGTGATGGCGGGATAGCGCTGCATGATAGTGTGTATTGGATACCTAGGTGCCATAATGAGATAATAGCATAATAGATAAGGCTCTTTCTGTATGTGAATGGACAATAAATAGATAAACCAAGATCTTGGAGTGTATTTATTGTATGCATATAGAGCTCTATGCCCATTGTCAGACTGACATGTCAGCCACTGCTTCCTTCCAATGAGCCGAGGTTGTTCCTTCCGCCCCCTCAAATAAGCTAGCTACCCCATAAATTCCCAACTCGAGCTTCAATTCATCCGTCTCAAACAACCTCCCTAATGCCTACTGTGCACCCCATCTAACAGAAAGGGCACCTGAAAATGCCGTCTCAACAAGCCCGGCCATCCGGTGGTCCTCCTCCAGACGACGCCGCCGTCGGCGTGCATCCGCTGATACGAAATGCGTTGGGCGTGTCGTTGAGCGCAAGGGAGTACAAAGTACTGCACGAACGCATCCTCAAGCGATCGGCATTGGCAGAGCAGAATCTTCCTACACCGTCTAAATACGAGGCGATTGTGCGAACGACAAACAAATACAATGTAGCAGCGGTTCGTGCGTCATTGCGGGTGTTCTTCGCCATCAGTGGTGGTTTATCGGTAGTCGAGTATGCTACTTCGAAGATCAAGAAAGATGCATCAACGTAAAATTTCTTTGCTTTCTTTTCTGTATACTATGGATTATTTGCGATTGATTACTGACGAATTTATTGATTAGTGCTACCAAAACGACCCGTGAAGCTTTCCTTCGCTCTCCGAAACTTCGACTCGCATTATCAGTCTCATTAGTCCTTTTCATACATCGCATTCTATATCGTTTCTTCATTAGATTACGCGCAAATCTGCGAACAGAAGATGCGAAGCCGTTTAGAGATCGGAATCCGCGGTTTTCAAGCGCCTTGACGTCGAGATATGCGCCTGCCGTGGGCGCCAGTCTTGCCGGCGTCGCTCTGGGTATTTCGCCTCAGAGCCACATCCGCCTTACGGTCGCGATATACACGGCTACGCGCAGTTTGGAATTCTTATACAATGCTCTCAACGAGAAGGGGTACTTGAAGCACAAACCGTGGTGGTTCGGCAGCTGGCTGCTGATGCCTATTTCTTGTGCGCAACTGTTCCATGCATTTGTCTTTGATCGCGAGACAATGCCCAAGGTATGACCCGATAATTTTTTCGCTTTTGGAAATGGTGGGCTTATTTGTTACTTCTAGTGGATGGGCAGCTTGCTACTTAGATACTCGTCCAGCTACATTGCAGACCGACCTGCGCATTTTCCAGCTGAGGTGGACTGGCCCAGTCAGTATGAGCTGGTTGATTCTCTCGGCTCAATTGCCGGCTTGAAATGGCCGTATGTGTAACTCATAATAACATCGTGCGAGGAAGTTTACTGACTGATTTAGGGCATTCATCTCGCCCATTCTCCACCCTAATAATCCTAATCCTCTCCCCGCACAAATCAAGTCAATTTCACCATTGACCTCACCGGCACATCCAAACATCGCCTCGCTGTCATGTGCGCTGCTTCACCCGAGCACACCAAGCTGCAATACTGCTTTTACGCACCATATCTTAAACTCTGTTCCTCCGCTGGTCCGGACCGTCACTCTTGCTGTTCTAGCTCTTTCAGCAGCCAGCTACAAGAAATCTCTCTCCAACCCTGCCGCTTCAATAAACGCCATCTCGAAGCGGATTCTCAGCTTGACCGCTATTCTGTCTGCATCAACCGGGTCGTTCTGGGGAAGTATATGCTTGTTGAACAGTCTACTGCCTCGCTCGACTCTGCCCACAAAACGATTCTTCATCAGCGGTGCAATGGGTGGACTGCCGTTTGCGTTTTTCAAACAGGGTCGAGGGTTGTTTACGTACATCTTCCGATCAGCTATCTACTCAGCATGGGCGACGGGCGTGAAACGACGATACTTTTGCGAGTGGAAATCCGGTGAATTGGCACTCATAGTCGTATCCTGGGCACTGCTCGGTTCGGTTCTTGAATGGTCCCCAGAGGCTGTTGAGGGAGCGGGATTCCGCAAGGCACTTTCATGGCTGCGAGGTGATGGACTCGCGGATCCATTGGAAATCGCTGCGAAGAGACAGAGAAGGGCAACACAGAGCTTGGAGAAAAAAGAGGCTGAAATTAAGAAAGAGGGGAGCTCTGATAATGCTTAATGTGCTTATAACCTTTACTTCGGGAATAATTAATACTAACAGATGTTTCACGATAAATTGCACTTTGAAGGAGAAAGATGATACGGTGCATTTATCGTCCTCATTTTTATATAATTCAAAATATACTTATCTACTCGAGAGTGAAGTCCAATTGGAGTGTATTCAGGCACTCTTCGGGAATCAAATGCCGGCCGGTCACATGTTTCCTCCTTGCCCTACTTACAGTTTACCTGTATATATAGTGGATATATGGGATCCATATGCGAACTTTTCACTTATCACGTTTATATTTCTGCTCAATGATCCTCTAGAGATCCTCTGGACGTCCAAATAATAAAAACTAAATTATTATAGTATCTAGGTATGGGACAGTGAAGTAGAGCATACCCGGTTATATGCAGTATATAACCGCGCCTACGAACTCGCCCTCAGACAACCATATAAAGCCTTGATAATAGTAAAGGCCTAGAATAAAGGGCATATTAAACAAAAGAAAAAGCAAATATGCCTACAATCATCTAGAAAGACATGCGGTGAGTGCACAATTTGCATAGAGGAAACGAATTTCCGGGCTAGAATGTCAATCCTCTCCACATCTTGGAGTGGTCCATATTTCTTTTGAGAGGAGCTTGAGTCTGAGGTAGGGAATTTTGTATAAATAGCCATTTGTTTCCTCTCTGTAAATCTAGTTATCTCTTATCTTTTTTTTTTAAAAAAAAAGAACAAGAATAAATCTTTTAGTACTAAGTAAAACACCAAAATGACGGACTCACGTCTCCGCGTCGCCGTTGCTGGTCTAGGCCGAATGGGCAAACGACATGCCCTTCACTTCGCCGAGCAAACTCCTCGCGCACACCTCGTTGCCGTCAGTTCCCCAGACGAGTCTGAGCAGGAATGGGCTCGTCAGCGACTGGGTCCGTTGGGCGTCACGGTCTACAAGGACTATGATGACATGCTCAAGCACGAGGGCTTGCAGGCCGTTGTCATTGCCTCTGCGACGGCGGTGCATGCCGAGCAGGCTATCAAAGGTATTGAGAAGGATTTGCATGTGTTGTGCGAGAAGCCGTTGTCGACTAGTGTTGAGATTGTGTGTCCCTTCCCCCTTCTTTATAAACATGTATGTTTAGGGCTAACATGAGCAGTCACAATCCGTCCTCGACGCAGTAAACCGCAAACCACACCTCAAAGTCCTCTGCGGATTCTCACGACGCTTCGACGCCTCATACCGCGACGCATACGCCAAAACACAAGCAGGCGTAATCGGTCGCCCGAGCGTCCTCCGCTCGCAGACATGCGACAAGCTCGATCCCAGCGGCTTCTTTGTGGCCTATGCACAGTTCTCCGGCGGCATATTCGTGGACTGCTCGATTCATGACATTGACTTGACGCTGTGGTTTTATGGTAATGATGCCAAGATCAAGTCTGTCTCGGCCGTGGGGATTACGGCTGTCGAGCCGGATTTGAGAAAGTATAACGATCGTGACAATGCCGTGGGACTGGTGGAGTTCCACGATGGGCGGATGGCATATTTCTATGCGTCGCGCATGATGGCCGCAGGGCAGGAAGATTCCACGGAGATTATTGGGACAAAGGGGAAATTGGCCGTCAACACGCAGCCGGCTATTAATCTGGTGAATATCTACGAGGCGAATGGCGTGCGGCGGGAGTTGCCGCAGCATTACTTTGATCGGTTTAGAGATGCGTTTGTGACGGAGGCAAGAGAGTTTACGGATTGCTGTTTGGATGACAAGCCTGTGCCGTTGAAGTTGGAGGGGGCTGTGGAGGCGGTTAGGATTGGGTATGCGTTGCAGGAGGCGCTGATTAGTGGGAAGAAGATCTTTTTTGACGAGAGTGGGAAGAGAGTTGAGCGGGCTGGTTTATAGTCCGACTTGGAATCATGAGTTTTTGCCATATATTCTCGGTTCTAAAGAAGATAGACGTATACAGATCTATATAAGCAATATATATACAGTATAACTACCACTTATCCGGGAATCCCAAGTCAACGCCAAACGGCGGCGCAACATATCTGGTAGTCTTGCCAGCGGCCTTGAGGTCATCGGCATACTTCTGGAGCTGCGCGACATCCTCTGCTTCCAGCTCGATCAAGTTCCTGTTGGCAGTGATGCGGTCTGGGTTGATGGACTTGGCGAGGACGACAGAGCCACGGGCCACTATTACAAGTTAGAATTGACATAATACGAAGAGGGGGAGAGAGGAAAAACGTACAGTGCCAGCTCAACAAAACTGTGGCGGGAGTCACACCCCTCTTCTTCGCAATTTCCACAACGGGCTCGGCTGTGAACAATGGACTACCAGTTGAACCAAGAGGACTGTAAGCCTCAATCAGAATGCCCCTGGGCTTGCAGAAGTCGACGACTTCCTGCTGCGCCAGGTATGGGTGGTTCTCGATCTGGTTTGTGGCCGGAATGATGGTTGCTTCAGCAAGCAATTTCTCGAGGTATGGCACGCTGAGGTTCGAGACGCCAATGGCCTTGACTTTGCCCGTGGCTGGCAGCTTCTCCATCTGTTTCCAGGTGTCGACGTGGTTGTGGTCGAAGATCATGTCGCGGGTGACGCCGTCGGCAAGCTTAGGGAAGAGGGGGTGGTTTCCTTCAACTCTGTCAGTGATATTTTAAAACTATACATATGCGACGAGTCGTACCCTTATCGTTCATCCTGACAGGCCAATGAACCAAGTACAAATCGACATAACTCAAACCCAGGGACTTCAAGCTAGTATCCAACCCGAGCTCGACATTGTTTGCGTGGACATTCCACAATTTGGTGGTGACAAAGAGATCCTCGCGCTTGACGAGGCCCTCGTCAATGGCCTTTTGGATGCCCTTGCCGACATCCACTTCGTTCGAGTAGGCGAGCGCAGTGTCGATGTGGCGGTATCCGACCTTGATGGCGTGGTAGACGGCGTTTTGGGTTTCTTCGGGCGAGGATTGCCATGTTCCTGATCCAGTCAGTCAGTAGAACTTCTGCTAGAAGGAGTGTCAGAGACAATTACCGAAACCCAGGGCAGGGATCTCAGCGCCCGTGTTGAGCTTGTAGCGTTTCTCAGCGAGGGCAGTCATGTTGCTTGTGTAGAGAAGGACTTTTGGGGAGTGTAAGGAGGTGAAGAAAGTAAAGTCGCACGTCGCAGGAGTTTGCGACTCAATGAAGAGCCCCGCAGCATCATTAGGCTATTGCGCACCCCGCAGTACAAAGGCAGAAGTACCGCTCTGTGGCAGGTACGTACGTCGGGTTTAGATGCCCCGCGCAAAAAACACATAAATACATGTCCGTATTCAGATTACAGTGCCTTGTATTGTATGTTGCCATTTTAGTCATCCCTGCCACGATTTTCCACCAATCAGCACCCTTGCAGATCTTGCATGCATCCAAGCACAATGACATTGTTCGAGATTTATATCATCACATTGTAACTACAGCAATATAGTCACTACATACGCAGTATCTTGCAGAAAGTCAAATGAGATCATGAGATCAGCAAAAGGCAACTCTCGGCGGCTTTTGCAGTCGGAAACTGATTCTGGATTTAGTCGGAAATCGCAGCGTCCCCGCTCTCCCCCAATGCTGGGCCCTGATTTGTCTCTCGGAAACCATTTCTCTGAGTCTTCTAGAAGAGCTCCTTCGCTTGCCAATTGCCACTGGTCACGTTGCCTCGCCACAAATGAATGGCTTGTTATTGCTGATTACTAGCGATGATGGTCATTCCCCCACACGTAATTCTGCTCAGTGATCATGCTGGCCGGGGATGACGCTGGAATATGACTTCCGGATGGCTCACGGCGATGATATAATGGTATATAAGTAGGCATGTCTGTAGATTCTTCAAATTAAACTATCTTCCTTCTATCTTTATATCAATCTCTTTATTATAGATCTCACAAAGAGAAAAAAAAAAATAAGCAGAATGGCACCCGCAGCAACAGAGCCGGTGTTCAACACAGAACGTGACGGCAAAGCCCTAGAAAGTCTGTCCGACGACATCGATGCCGTCAACGTCATCAAAGCCACCCTCCAACAAAAGACCGCCAACACCAACAAAACTGAAGATGACATCTACGGCGAATCCGAATTCGACAAGGCCAAAGACAAGACCCAATTCCGCCAATATGAAAACGCCTCTGACCGCGTAAAGAACTTTTACAGCGAGCAACACACCAAGCAAACCGTGGCATACAACCTGCGCGCCCGCAACCGCTTCAAGGCCTCTACGCGCGCTCGCATGTCCGTCTGGGAAGCCATGGAGAAACTCAACACGCTCATCGACGAGTCCGACCCGGACACCTCGCTCAGCCAGATCGAGCACCTGCTGCAATCCGCCGAGGCGATCCGCCGCGACGGCAAGCCGCGCTGGATGCAACTGACCGGTCTGATCCATGACTTGGGCAAATTACTCTTCTTCTTCGATGCGCAGGGCCAGTGGGATGTTGTCGGGGACACATTCCCTGTTGGCTGCGCATTCGACGAGCGCATCATTTATGGGCGTGAAAGCTTCAAGGGCAACCCTGATTTCGGACATGAGATTTACGATAATGGCCTCGGCATTTATTCAAAGGGCATTGGTCTGGATAACGTCATGTTGTCCTGGGGCCATGACGAGTATCTCTACCATGTCGTCAAGGATCAGTCGACTTTGCCCGCCGAGGCGTTGGCCATGATTCGCTATCATTCTTTCTACCCCTGGCACAATGCTGGTGCGTACAGGGAGTTGATGAACGAGAAGGACGAGGAGATGTTGCGAGCTGTCAAGGCGTTTAACCCTTATGATCTTTATAGCAAGAGCGATGAACTGCCCAAGGTGGAGGAGCTGAGGCCGTATTACGAGGAGTTGATTAATGAGTATTTCCCGGAGAAGGTCATCAACTGGTGATTCCTTTGTGCTTCTGTTTTGTTAATTTTGATCGATATACCTACTATTCTTATACAGCGATGAATAGATAATGAGCAAAATTTCTTTATTTCATTTCGTTTCCTGGTCGAGTGATATTAGACAAAAACAAGACTTTTCTGTAGTGTACATCAAGAAGAATTAATTATTAACAGGCAAAATGAAACTTAAAAAGGGACCAAACTCATCACTCATCACGCATGACCATCAATCAAGACCATCGACCAAGAACCAACCCCTAGTCAGACTGACTATCGAAACCAAGTTTCAGTACATCAACTACTGGAACTTGCGAAGAACACCTTCATGCTTTCCATTTCCATCTCCAGGGTGTCCCATCCACTCACGATGCAATGAATACTCAACAACCTCCCCATCATTATCCAACGCATCCACGACCTCTTCAACACGCATCTGCACCTGAATCGCAAACTCGCGGTATCCCAACTCCTGTTTAAAGCAGGTAGGGTACTCCTTCTTCTCCTTGTTTTTGTCTTTTTTGTTGGTAGGATTCTGCTTTGCATATTCCCGCAACGCGCGCAAACGACGCTCCTCGCGTTCTTGGAGAAGCGACTTGACAAGTTCGCCTGTCAACATGCCCTTTTGACGCATTAGGTCGAGCGATTCGCGGAAACGCCAGAACGGGAGAGCCAGCAAGATAGCAGAGGCCCGTGTGCAGTTGAGGCTGGGCTGAGGGTGAGACCCGAATGTCAGTGTAGTCAGAGCTGGATTGTGGGTTGCAATGCTGCCGCCAGTACGCAGGTTATCTGGGATGCGGTCCTGAAGACCTTTCGAAAACGCCAGGCGATCAAAGTGGAAGGTTGTAGGCAAGTTGCTGACTAGCCATTGAATGGCGGCCGAGGCGACTTTTGGTGCCCATTTCTGAACGACCTGAGCATTCAAGTTGTCGTGCAAGGGCGGCAATTGGGCTTCTGCTGCAGCTCGCTTTGCGGCCGCCTTCTTCTTGTTTTTGCCCTTGTTTCCCCCCTTTGTGTTCTTGGCGACTTCGTCATTGCTGGTGTCGAAGCTCAGCAGAAAGTCTTCAGGGTAGATGCCAAAATGGATTGCAGTCTCGATGTTGTTCCAATCGAACAAGTCTATAGCAAGCTCAAAGGCCCCGCTGACAATATGAGTATCGCCTAGGAATGCTCCTACTGCGCCATAGCATAGAGCAACGTCCATCGACACCTCCTTGAGCTTCTCGCCGACCAGGCCATCAGGCGCATCACCCCTGTCCCATCCAAGGGCTTTGCGTGTGAACTGATTCACATTCGCCTTGTCAATCAAGGGCATGCCGTAGAGGATCTGAATGGCAAACTCAAAGGCCCGAGGAAGAGAGAATCTTTTTGCTGCCATGACATAGATAACCGACTTGGACTCTTCCAACGCAGCCTGGCGTGCCAGCATAGAACTAATCACGGGGCTGTACGCGAGTACAACGCGATGGACGTCAAATGGGATGGACCAGAACTCCTCGCTGATCGAATTGAGCACAATCTGCATGTCAGAGTACAAGCCAGATACAAACATGCTCTGCAAATGGGTCCAAAAAGGGGGCATCTCAACAAGTTCGTCACTCATGTCGCTAGAGCGTTGCTCCTCGGTAGTCTCCTTGGAGTCATTCACAATGATATAAGTGATTTGTGGACGACGTGTTGCTCCTCCAGATGCAAGCTCGCGTTCGACATTGTCTGGGATAGGTTGGGGACGTGGTGGGAGAATTGTGGTCGATACGCTGCTGTCATCGGGGTGGGAAGTCGTGCTAATGGACTGCTCATTGCGAGATTGTCCAGCGAGTTTGGCAGACGGAGAACCAGGTTCAGTCACGGAGCTCTCCTCGCCAGCATGTGACATTTGGTCGGGACTTGGAGAACGAGCTGTGGACAGAGTCAGCTAAAGTTTTGTTAACGTTTCAAAAATAGGGGTTGTACCTAAATCTTCTTCAGCAACAGGGCTGGTTTCAAGAGCAAACTCCTCACTATCAGCAATGCTAATGCTTTGGTAGGAAGGTGCCGGTGACCACGAGTTTCTTGAGTGCCCAGGGTCCGACGTAGTGACACGGCCACGAGAGATTGCGGCAAAAGATATGGGTTCCTGGCGTCCCCCCATACTATATGAACGAGAGTGGGAGGGATCGAATGGATGTTCGGAGAGCTCCCCAATATCTTCTTCACCATTTGCATCGTGGTGCCCATCATCATCGGGAGGGTGCTCGAGTGCCTGATTGTCAGTCTGGGAGGGAGCCAGACTGACAGAATCATCGTGCACTGGGGAGGACTCCGCATGGTCATGTGTGGTTGCTTTTCATGTCAGTTATGAATCCAGAGGCCTCCTGAGATGTGAATGATTGTCTTACATGGCGTAGCAGGGAAATGGAACTGGGAGCCGTCTGCCATCGAAACGGTGGTGAATCCAGGCTCAGCGACGGCCTCCTCTGCCTGGACACTCTCGATCTCAGCGCAGCTTGGTTGAGGAGCAACGGCTCCGTTGATAATCAACGGGCCGTCGACGACGGCAACGACCTGCGATTCATCGTCAGCAGCGTTCTGAGTACTCTTCCTCGAATATGAGATGAGGCCAATGTCAGTACTCACATCTTCAGTTGGGGGAGTCGAGGCGACCTCCTCCTTTTTTGGCGGCTTCCGCTTCTTCGCCTTTCTCTTCGCCTTCTTCGACTTCTTGGAAGGCTTGGATGGTTCGTTGGAGGTATTTTCAGGCTTGTCTTCCTCCTCGTACTCGACAGTGGCAGGGGCTGACGTAGAGCAGCCAAGGGCTGCGACGCTGTCCTCTGCGTCGTCCCAGTCCTTGCTGATTTTGGACAGGACAGCCATAGTGAGAGAACGAAAAGAGAAGATTGAGATGAAGAAAAGGTAATAGAGAAGTGAGGGCAAGACCAAGAGGTCGAGGGCACTGGTTTGATGCTTTGAGAAAAACTCGCACTTTTTCAAAAAGCAACACCAAATGAGAGAGACGAGGATGAGGGGGGCGAGAGAGAGAGAGACAGAAAGAGAGAGAATGTGAGAGAAAAGAGAAAACAAAGCTAAAAATACAGCCATTGTGGATTTTGTGTGCGTATTGGTCGTGCGTATCTTAACAGGGCAAGTGAAGGAATATGTGAAGGGAAAGAAAAGCGTGTGTATCGTACTGTCGCAGAAAGAGAAGGGAGGTGAGCCCGATTAGGAAAGCGGGGTGGAAGGAAGGAAAAGCAGAGACAAAACAAAGCATGACATGGACAAGGACTGGGTTGCAGGGACAATCCGTTTGTCTGTCTGGGACGGATGGACTTTAGCATGACATTGCCTTTGTGCTAGAAGTGAGATGTCTTTTGCAGGTTGAGGTGAAAGCGATAAACTGATCCTACGTAATAACTCAGCCTACTTGACAAGAAGAGTAAAAAATAAATAACTTATATTTGTCGAAGCTAAAGTAAAGGTATTCCCGCGCCATGGATATCGCTATGATGTGTTTGAATACATGTAATAAGAAGAGATAGAAAAAAATGTAGTCTCACAAAAACAATTACACGAAAGTGCACCCGCATGACAGGCTATTATGATTCGGTATAAAAAAAATTGGCCGTGCAGATTATCGAGATGTCGAAACTAGATCATTCCCCCTTGGATGGACGCGGGAGGAGCGTAAGCTGGCATTGCTGGCGAGGCATCAGCCATCATGGCCTGTTGTCGAGCGCGAGAGTTCAGGGGCCCGCCCTCGCTGGACATTTTGCGCAAATTTGGACGTGGGTCGATGGGAGAGTTGTTGTTATTATTGATATTATTATGATTATGGTTATAAGCGCGTCGTTCGTCTTCGCTGAAGTAGGCCTGGCGTCCGTCCTGACTTGATCGCCCTGATGGTGGTGTTTGTGCTCTTTCACCTTTGATCGCTCCCAGGATTGTCTGTGTTGTTGTTGTTCGTCTGCGACGCGGGTTCATAGGCGGAATGGGAGGCGTGTAAACACCGTTGCTAAGGCTCGCGCCTGGAGGCAAATCGACAATAGGCACGTTGGAAGTGCTTGACACAAAGGTGGGTTCCGAGATTTGTGCCTTGGACACTTGTCTTTTGGGAACGCCGTTGCCTGCTGGGCTTCGTTGGGAATGGGACTGAGCCGCTGAGTTTGGCAGATCAGGACGATACATGCCCATTGGCGAGTTTCTTCCACCAACCTCTTCCAGAGGAGGGGTAGCATTAGCCGAATAGGCAGGAACAGGGGATGGTCGAGGTGAAGAGCCAATGCTGCCAGCATCGTTTTGAGGTACCACCAAATCCAAATGCGGAGGCGCAGCACCTCTGCCATTAGCCGACATTCTTCCTGATAGAACAGAACCAGATCGCTCTTGCTCATCGATTGACTGGCGTCCAGGATGAGGAATAGAAGGTGATCTCCCAGGACGCCTATTTCCGTCGTTATAGCGACTCACTGAGCCTTCAGCAACAATGTCGAGGTCTTCGCGAGGTCGTGGACGGCTTTTGGATCGTGCTGATGCAGATGTTGACCGGTCTCTGCGGGTGCGATTAGGAGACGCTGGTCGACTCGACCCAGATTCTGGTCCATCTTCTTGGCTACCATAGCTGGGATTACGAGAGTAAGCTGATCGACTGGGAGCGCGACCAGACGCAATTTGCGGTGAACTCGAGTTAGAGTGTTTGCCTAAACCACCAAAACCTTGAGCCATCTCATCGTCTCTCCACGAGTCCAGGGACGGGGTAGAGACGTTCATTACTGGACCGCCGATTCCAAGCTTCTTCAAAGCCTTTGACGAAGGGGGTGGTGTTGTAGCGACATCATCTTGAGGACTATTCTTGCCTGAGCGGTTCTTGAGAAGAGAGAATCCGTTTCCAGTTCTAGAACCACCAGCATCTGGGGTCTGTCGTCCTGCAGCTGGGCTGTTGGACCGGTGGAGGCTTTCTTGAACTCGTCTGCGTCTTTCAGCCAACTCATGCTCGAATTCTTCGCGTTCCTTTTGTGTTTCAATGCTGCCGCCTCGATAATGCCCGAGCCTTGGATCGTCTTGCATAGAAGGCCGTGGTTGTCTAGATTCCGACGGTGATGGTTGGTTTTCTCGTAGGGCAGCAGCCTGTTCACGGAGTTGTTTCGCTCTCAATGCTACACTCGAGAATCCAGAAGTAGGTGGTGGCGGAGGCGGATGGCTAGGCGCGTCCATTGGAGGGGGCGGTCGAGACGTAGAAACGCTCAGAGTATTTTCGTACGGCTTATATGAGAGGTCTTGGTGGGATGGTAGTCTAGGAGATGGCAACGGCGCAAATGACTGAGTACTGTCATGTCTCAAATGCGCACGAACCATGTTGTTCAATCCCAATCCAGCGGGCCCCAGAGTTGGCGAGTCGAATGCCTTCTCGGAGGATTCCTCTATAATTGGAGATGGAGGGCGTTGGTTGCTTTCTTGTATCGGGTTCAGGGGTTCACTCGTTTTGATCTCAGGAGCCTCGAATGATTCGCGAGTTGAAGGTGTACCATCCGAGTCTCTGGAGGCAGGTCGCGAGCGGAAAGCCGGGTGGATACCATCGAAAGCTTGTGACTTGACTGAAGACACTTTCTTCAAACCAGGTAGTTCATCGCCTCCACTCTCATTGTCGCTATCCATGCTTAGAAAGAAGGTGCCGTTGGTAGGTCGTGGAGGCGACACGTCTCTGATGCTGTGGGCTCTGGAGCCAGGGCCGTCTCCGCTGTAGTAAGATGAAGCGGACTCTGCCTTGGAGCGATAGCTTGTATTTGAAAGTCCTCGCGGCCGGTTGTTGTTATCCACTCTTGAAATGCTATTGGCAGGAGATTGGCGTGTCGTCGGAGTGTTGGTGCGGTTTTCATGCATCTGTAGCTGGCGTCGCATGAATTGTTGCTCATCATAAGGGCCGCTTGGCTTATTGAAAAGCCCCATTGCCGTGGCCTTGCCTCTGTCTTCTGGATGCAATGCGGCAGCAAGAGCGGCGACATCCTCATTATCACTAATAGGAGGACTTAGTGGAGGAACCACTCCATAACCAGGAGAAGTGCTACTGCTGTCAGACGTCCGATCGGGCTTTGGTGGGGCATCCAGGGCCTCAGAAAAAGGTGATCCAGTTGAAGCTACTGGGCTGTAGTTGCGATTTGCTGAAGACGGAGTGGGTAGGCTAGGGGATATTCCCTGGCGTCTGTCATAGAGGTTGGTCGCGCTTCTGGAGAATGTACGGTTCAGTCGAGGAATATCGGGAGTTCCTGCACCGGCACGTTGTCGGCTGAGACTTTCAAGGCGCGTCAGAGCTGACGATTGTTGGTCTTGGGCTGCTTGCGCTAGGCCTTGTCCATAAAGCCGGCGTGTCTTACTGACATGACCAGTCATGTTGCCAGGTATCACCCCACTGGGTTTGTTTGTGCCAGTGGAGAATTGCTCGTCTATAGAGGTAGCTGCGGTTGAAGTGCGCGGATTAGATTGACCAGAAGTCGTTGAGGACGAAGTCATCCTCTTTGACAGGAACACAGGAAGACCATCTTCAGAGTCAGGAGTCATGGCATCTTGTACTTCCTCGACAGTCAATTCTCCGTTCCTCTCCTGTTTCTCCTTTAACCTCAATTTTTGAAAAGTTGACAGGTTAATATCATCATCGTAGACCGTCTTGCCGCGCATGCCGGATATGTCTTTACCAGAGCCGCTGATTGGGATTTTGTAGACTTTCTGTCGTCCACCAAAGAGGTTGTTTCCCTCTCCTGGTCTCTTTCTGTTCATCATGCTACCCTGCTGCCAGTCATCATCGGTTCCGTCTTCCGCCGATGCGTACGAATTGACCCTCTGTGTAGCGAAGGATGATCGGCCAGCTACGGACGAGACCTCTGCAATGTCGGATAGCGGGTTTGGAACGTGACCGAACAAATTCAAGCGTGATGCTCGTTTCGGGAAGAGCACGCTGTCATCATTGGCTTTGCCGAGTTTTGAGGAAGGGTCGTCCTGTTCGCGAAGCATGCTAAACCTCGCAGAAAGATTGGGCATCAAAAGACTGGTGCGAAAGTTGTCGGCAGAGGGTAAAGCTTCGGAGAGATCGAGATTGAGCTCCGGCTTGGTGTCTTTGTTTGATTTCTTCAATGACATCCCCATGAAAGAAGACGGCGGCATGGCCTCCGCCTCTTCATTGTCCTTCCCCTTCTTGGTCTTCCTGAATCTGTTCATGTTGACTGTCTATTTCCGCGGAGGGGATGGTTTCTGGTTGAGATCGACCGGGTACTATCTCCGTGGAGCGTTGAGCTGAGATAGTTACGAGGCGACTATATTGACAGTTAATAAACAAAACAGGGGGCGCGAAAAATCTGAATGCGCACCTGTTGAAACCATCGAACAGTAGCCCAGGCAATTCAGTTTTTTGTTCCCCTCGAGGATTATAGCAATATCGGATCCGGTGTCACGTCTCAAACGGGTGGTAGATAAATAAGATCGACTATAATTCCATGCTCGAAACGGCCTTTTCAACTATCCAAGGTTCTGACTGTTGGGCGAATAGAATAGAAAGTCTGCGGATTGAGAGTAGCTGAGTGTTGTTGATTGCAATGTACGGGCGTCTGGCCGGGAAAAAAAAGTTGGGAAATGTTTTGACGGTATTTGCACGACGGAAAAAACTAGTTCTGTGGCCCGGCGTTATATCCAATGCAGAGAGTAGATAATGGCCCGGTCCAAGGGAGAATGAATGCAAAAGAAGAATCGAATTGTCAAGAGGAGAAGAAAGGAATAAAGAAAAAGAAGCGCGGTTGACGGTTTCCTTAATCAGGGGGGAAGGAGCGAGTGAGTGCGTGACGGGAAGGAAAGAAAGAAGGAAGGAAGATGGTATCGATAGAGAAAGAAAGTTGACTCCGGGTAAGCGTAAAAAAATAAGTTGCAGCGCAGTGCCAATGAGGAATAGCAAGCGGATTGGGGCGTGTTAATTGATCAGTTTAGTTCGTTAGCCCGTACGGGGAAAGTAGAGAGATGCCAAAAAATCCCAGCTGTTTGGGTGGACTGTCGCCATTCAGGAGCAGGGGCCAACGTAGGGATAAACGCTGACTCTGTTACCGTCGCGTACGGTATTGATGTATTATTAGCTGGTTACACCGGGTGTTTGTCGGAGGCGATTGTCTTGTTCAGGGCGTAATTTTACCAGACAGAGAAAAAAAAAGGACATCCACAAATCGTGGAAGGAAAAGGTCGAGAACGCGGCCGATCACAAAGAAACGGGGCCAGCGCGCGAGGCTTGACGGATTAATCCGTAGAGTTGCTAGTGACGCCCAAGGCAGGATGAAGCCGAATGAATTCCACTCATAATTATGGATGGGTGGTTGATGGTGGAGCAGCGGAAACGGTGCGTGCAATCCGTACCAGACAGTGGCAGGCGGTAATTTGCATTACAGCCGTTGCATCAATACTAGAGGCTCCGAGGACCAGGGTCAGCCGCCCGGGAAGGGTATTTTACCTCCTCCCCCTTGCTTGGCGGCCCGCTTGCCCCTGGCTAAAATACGCTCTCCATTTGGCCTGAACTCTTAAGTATAGTACAGGGGTCTGTCAGTTTATAGACTTTCTACATTTGTCACTTGTATATCTATCAGTCAAAATAAGAAGCATAACCGAACAGCATTTGTCTCGGTATTTGCATTGAAACAAATGAATGCGGGTCTGTCGCGTGTCAAGTCGGGCCGGCGAACCAAGAGTCCAAAAGACTAGGACGAATTTACCGGGGAATGTATGTGTATTGGTATTGATGTATTGTATGTTACAGCTAACAAAGTTTGAACTAGTTAGTCCTTAATAAACGGCTTTAAATTATATTAACCCTTCACTTAGTTAACGTTAGCAAACTAATAGAAGGACTTAGTGAGCAGCTAGCTGGTTCGTCTACCAGGATTACAGCGGGCCGGGTCAGATTTGTTTGAGCATGAAGAGTTTTCGTGGGCGCAAACAGGTTTTGCTTGCTCAGTGCTGAGCCTTGCTCAGGCGCGCCTGCCTCCAGACTTAGGAGTCAGACAAACGCGCTGTATCGCCTTGAGCTGACTCTGTTGGGGCGCTAAATCTATCGATCGATGTTAGCAATCTTGGATCCGATTTCCATGAATCCTGATGTATTGCTCGCAAGGAGCCCAAGGCCCTAAGGACGAGCTACTACGCGTCCAGGGCAGCCATCCGGCGGCCGAAGGATATCCACAATAACAGACTAATCTTATAAACAGGTTCAGCTTCAAAAGGAATCTTTTAACGACGCAATGATGATATCAGAAGCATCAATAAATCCATCCTGGCTCGTATTTTTTTTATTGTTCAAGTATATGTTCTTCACGTTGGTGAAACATGCCCGCTCGCATGGCACTCGCAGGCACCGATCCCTTGCATCGGGAGTGTGCTACGTCGTACATGGATGGATAGTGTATCTGGGTGTTGACACGGCGACCATCGGAATGTGAGTACACTCTATTTCGACTGTACACTTTTGAAGACAGACTGATGCATCAAACGATAGTTTCTGCGAGTCTGCATGGCAAGAGATCTGTACAGTATCTGGTGTTTGTACCGGGTAATTTCGCGTTGAAAGTTTGCTGTGATAGATGTGATGGCTAAGCCCTGTTAGGAAATACACCCCTGACTAGTCTGCGTCCGGATAGGCGCAGGATCCACTCTGATCTTGAATATGCAGTACTTGATTGGCTGCCACAATCACTTCACGTTCATAGTGATAGATATATGTAGCTTCGAAGGATGTGGTTGATAAATTACATTCATGCATCTGGCATGAATATGACTACCAGCTAAAATCTGTTACATAAAATCCTTGGGCAAAATGCCTTTTTGCTTTATTTTTTGACATCCTTCTGAACACATCAATATAAAGCTAATTTTCCTTATATTTCTATTTATTTGGGCCAAAACCTATGAGCGTTCATAACTCAGTTGGGAGAGTGGTCAGTGTTCAAATCAACCTATCTCACATCAACAATTTACTAACTCCCACACAGCCAGACTGAAGATAAACTTTGGTTAAGCAAATCTGGAAGTCACCCAAGCGATCCGGGTTGGACTTTTTTTTATGATTTTTTATTGATTAGGTCTACCAATAAATAGGCTCTTAACAAAGAGAATGCTGCCAAACCTGTACTTTAAACACAGGAGCATCATCATTATTATCACTAACTATTGGCTAAGTACTGCTTAGTTTGTGATGAAGAATGATGGCTTGTAGCGCTGCACCAATGATCACATAGATATCAGCATCTAGACTCTTATTTGTAGACGGCATATTAATAATATCATGTTTTATTACTGTGGGCCAGTCACAAAATCTTATCTTGGCGGGCCAAACAACAGACAAACCAGGAATATACTGCAGGCTGCAGGCTGCAATGCCCTGCCATGCATAGTACATACATGCTGCATGTCGAGTCGAGAATAGGCAAATACTACGACACGATACGTATATGCACTATACGATTACTTCGTCTAGAACCCCATAATAATGCATATGTCTACGGAGTATGTGATTAATCGAACTTGCGCCCTGTTAATAAGTCCGTGATTTGATATTAGATTGATATTAGAATATTTTGTGCTACATCGAATACCTAGACAATGTTGCAATTCCATATTGCCCTATTTAGGTAATAATCGAGTAGTTGACTATTTTGACTATTCCTCCCGGCAGAAGGCGCTCAACCTTCTTCGGACTTCTAGCGTTAGGCACAATGTAATAATTCTATTATTCTAGAACCTCGGGCGATCGAAGGAATCTATTAGGTTGTCTCACTAATTACGACAGTCGTACTATGTACTACACGTGGTGCGTGGTAACTAACGACCGGGTAACTACGGAGTAGTTCTAAAGAGAGAGACTGTGCCAAATCAATAGAACTGGACTGGCTAGTGCAATCCCTGCATCGACGACAAAATATCCCGTCCATAGTAAGACGTAAGCCGTACTACGTGCGTAGCTCCCCCAAGGTTGGGGGCGAGAGTGGCATCTTTGGCGGTCTGCTCCGACTCTCCGAGTACATGCATGATACATACATAGTACATACATACATATCTGCAAGACTACAAGTTGATCAGTGCCGAAAAAGTCGCAGCGTAAGTTGGATACGAGGCGATATTATGGTATGTTAAGATACGTAGATGCAGGGATGATATCATATACCTAGTACCTGCTCTGTGGGTGAATCACACAATCGCTTTATCTTTTTAAGACATGTCCGTCTCTTAGTCCTTAGAAAGGTAACTATCGGTCGATAGACCTTTCTGTATAAGAAGAGGCTGGCGTCTTTTCAATTCTAGGCTGTGGTCTGGACAATGTTCTTCTGTTAGACCATCAGCCACAAAACGTGGCTGACCAAGCTTGCCGATATTCGGTATTGGTGCTGTGCTCCGAGGCTGGCTCCCATTGAAACGACTGCTAATCGACTTCAACTAGGGCCATCAATCTGAAATGAATTGACCATAGCTGTCAAGAAAAGCGACGATGAGGTGTAAAAGCTGGGCCTGAGGAAAACCAGGCTAGACCGCTTTTGGAAGTCATCCAAGTGGGTCTTGGGGAATGATTGGCTGGCAACGCCTCCTGCCGATAACCTCATCGATGATCCGCTCTACTCGCCTTCCTCATGCGACAACACATCTCAACAACACTGCTGAATTGAGTCTGAAAAAGAGGGATTGGGATGGGTTTCGGGCAATATCCAACAATCCGCTGTATCCGGAGCGACCTGTATGGCTAGAATGCTGAATGAAAGTCCGCGTCATTCTCGCTCAGCTTTCAGCTATATATATGGACTCTTGCGAAGGCGAGTGAGATATAACAACTGACCTTTCGTTTTTCTTTTCCTCTACACAGAAAGAAAAGTCTAGACTTCAACATGCCGCGCCAATATGCAGAAGAAAATGCCATCCCCAACGACTGGAGGACCAGGCGGCCGGGTTGGGTTATCTGGTGCATCATCGGCTTGCCTCGCCTTCTTCTGTGGGCTCTCTTCTACAGTCTCCTCTACATTCCCAGAGCTCTACGTCCAAACAGCCAATGGACCTATAGCCAGGCATTCCGCATAAAGCTCATAAAATGTACTTTTGGTATCATCGGCGAAGTGGCCTTTACACAGTCACTCAACTTGAATGCCGGCGAGGCTGGTGATAGATGGGTGACTATAAAACCTGCCGCTGCAAGCTCGTATTGCGGACCATTCTCCAGCAACAGTACTGTGAAACCCGAAATCATTGGAGGAACTTGGTATCCTGGTGTGCCGCCGCCGCAGTCTGCTGCCAACGACGGCGACGACGATGATGACAACACTCTTGTCGTCCTAGCTTTCCATTCCGGATCATTTCTCTGGCTCACTGGCCGACCAGATGACTCCGGCTTTGTTGCTGATTTGATCAATAAAGCACTGGGCCCCGGCACGCGCTCATTTTGGCCACAGTATCGGCTTGCCGGTGACCGAAGAAACCCAACAACTTATCCAGGACCCATGCAAGATGCGATCACGGCATATGTATACCTCATCAAAGAAGTAGGCATCTCTCCGCGTCGCATAGTCTTTGCAGGCGATTCCTCCGGCGCCACCATCGCAATGGCACTGCTGCGATATCTAGCTTGCGTCAAGGATCTCGCTCCTCCCTCTGAGCAGGGCACGGATGTTGAAGCAAGCTACGATGTCGTTTTTGCAAACTTACCGCCACCACGGGCATGTATAATGTTCTCTCCCTCTATCGATTACAGTCTCGAAGGAGACTCGCGCACCGCACCTCAAAGCCGAAATAGAAGAACCGACTACCTCAATGGACCCCTGATGGCCTGGGGTGCAGCAGCCTTTGCACCGCCAGAGATTGTGCGTTTGGATGATCCATATCTATCGCCAGCGCTGCATCCGTTCGCGACGCCTGTGCCCATTTTTGTTCAGGCTGGAGCTGCTGAGGTGCTCTGTGACAGCGTCAAAGCATTCGCCGAGGCATTCCGCGCTATCCCGGGGAATACTGTTGAGTATATGCTGGTCCCAGATGCGCCGCATGATATCTATGCTGTTGGGAACGTTCTTGGGTGGTCAGATCAACAGAAAGAGGTGGTTGATGCTGCGGCTCGTTTCGTCAAGCGCACCAGTTAATTTATGACATTGTTTGTAGACTATAATAGTATATAGAATTCTAATGCTAATAATAATGAAGTCCATGTTCAGTGTAGAAATAACCCTAGTCTGGCTGGATGCATGCGGCACCCAATGATCTGCATGACGCCATACGCCGTCTTACTACCCCACCGATCTTCAGCTCCATCTACAGCCTCCTCTTTCTCACTTCAATTAAGCCGACCATCTACATATTATCTCATATATTATATATCCAATCAATTCTCTATCTACGACCTTATATACCATACAAAATGCCTCAAGTCCTTCTCCTCGGCGGCCACGGCAAAATCGCCCTCTACCTAACCCCCCTCCTCCTCGCCCGCGCCTGGTCCGTCACCAGCGTAGTCCGCAACGCGGAGCACGAGTCCGAGATCCTGAAGCTGGGCGAGGGCCACCCGGGCAAGATTTCGGTGCTGCTGTCCAGTCTAGACGACATCAAAACGCAGGCGGATGCGCAGGCCGTTCTGGACAAGGTGCGGCCGGAGTATGTCGTTTGGGCTGCTGGTAAACTCACCTACCTGATATGATATCCTAGTAAAAGGAAAGCTTACTGATTGATTGATTGATGATATGCAGGCGCCGGCGGCAAAGGCGGTGCCCAGCGCACCTACGCCATCGACCAAGACGCCGCCAAACACTTCATCTCCAGCGCCTTCGCAACGCCCAGCGTCACCAAATTTTTACTTATTAGCCACATGGGCAGCCGCAAAACGCACGCCCCCTGGATCCCCGACGCCACCTGGCAGCGCACCCAAAAGCTCTGGAGTAGTATCCTGCCCGACTACTGCGTCGCGAAATGGGAAGCAGACCAGCTCCAAACCGCGCTGGCAGCGACACTCAAGAAGCAGCAACCAAACCGCAAATTCCAGTCTATCAGTCTGCGACCGGGCACGTTGACGGATGCGCCAGCTACGAAGAAAGTTGAGTTGGGGCGTGTGTCGTCCGAGGGCGGTTCGGTGTCCAGGGAAGATGTGGCGGTTGTGGCGGATCGGTTGTTGGCGAGGGATGATACGGAGGGGTGGATTGATTTGGTGAATGGGGAGGAGGACGTTGATCAGGCGGCTGAGAGGGTTGGAAAGGGCAAGGTTGATTCAGTTGAAGGTGAGGATGTGGATGGGATGATTAAGAAGTTTGGCCTGTAGACCATCTCAAGTGGTGGTGAATATTTCGGGATATGCCAAAAACAGATCGAATTACATACATAGGTATAGTACATAGTAATTACATGTATGTATCGATACATGCATCAAAAATCAGGTACGCTTAATTAGTCGACAACACTAGAATGAAGATAATTTCGGTTCGCGTCTGAACGCAAGTTCTAGACTGTCTGGACTCTGTCTGCTAATTTCCCCGCATACGCGTTGTTTATCGACTGGAATCCGGTTTTAGGGCTGGGCAATCTAAATAGATAGAGACACGGCAAGTCCAGATTGTACAACGAATGAATGTAACATCTAGTAGCAAATTATGGCAGGTTGATTGCTGTAACATCTATATAGACTAATCCAGCCCGTAAGGATATCATATTAAGCAAACAGAAAGAACCAGTGGCAACTGCAAGTCGCTGCTTCATAATAATAATACGTATGATAATTAACTAACTAATACGCACTCAATCAACTGACTCAGGAGTATCAGGCTATCAGCTCAGCCCCATGTTCACATCATCTCCCAATCCCAATTCGCGCTCAGCTCTCTCAGTCCCCCCACTGGCGCGCGCCCCCCATCGATCAAGCCGGTTCTGCGCTTCCTCGATTTCGCGATCTCGCATACTCTTCTGACTGTCGTCATCGCCGTCGCCGTGTATCGACGTCCGGAGATGGGAGCTGCTCCCGCTCCTTTGGCCGGGGCTGCTGCTGTAGCTTCCAGCTTTGAAATTATAGTCGCTTGTTCGGGACCGGTGCAAGCTGACGGGTCTTGTGGGTTTGCCCATACTCAATGCTGCTCTTTCCATGGGTGGTGATGAAGCAATAGAGATGTTGTCTGCGTCCTGGTTGTTGAATGAGAAAACAGATGCGTTTGGCGATGGAGGTGATGTCTTGCTCAATTCCCTGGATCCATTAAACCATCGTCGCTTACGCACGCTCGATCGAGGATCTGTTGTTGAAAATGTCTTGATACTGACTGCATCGTCTTGGGCTTTGTCTACTTTTTCAGGGGTATCGCCGTTTTCGCTGATTTCGACCAGCTCCGCATCTCTGAACCATTTCCGACGACGAGTGTATCGACCCCAGCTGTCTCCACGTTTACCATCTTGCCACTATTGAGAAGTCAATGATTATTCCAATAAAAAGGGCATGTGTTGACTAGCCTTGTTATCGTAGTATATCCAACCACCGCCGTCGCTGGTCTCGTCGCCGCCTTCAATGCGCCATTGATTGCCTTCCACCCACCGCCATACTGCGTTTCCACCTTTGGCATCAGGAAGCTCGAAGCTGTCTTTTGCCGGAACTGTATTCAAATGCTCATCAGTCCAAGACGCGCGCTCGTGCGGAAACAGCGAGTATGTCCATCCAATACCAAGCCATCGTCGCTGGTTCTCGTACAAAATAAACGTGAATCGTACTCCGGCCTCGGTATTGTTGGAGGTTGCGATAGCAGTGGGGTGATTCTTTGACTGGCTAGTAGTTGATACGTCTGTTGTCGCCGCGGTTTTATCCATCGAGAAGTTAAGCCCCGTAAGAAAAGCGCAGATACGGCGAATAGTCAATGATCTCCACAAAAGCACCCTGAACACACGAGCAGGGCTGGAGTGGTATGTAAGGATAATTGTTCCGACGGAGAGAACGACTCGTCGGGTAGTGATGATGTAAAATGGAGGGAGGGTAAGAAGTATCCATATTGGTGTAATACATATGATTCGAATCAAAAGTGATGTTAAAGCTGGTCGAGTCGTAGCAGATGTTGCGCTGCTTTGGGTGGAAAGGAAATCGGTCATTCCTCGTAATGGCCCTAGTATAATGTTGCACCGAGTAGTAAACTCTCTCATGGTCTCGACAATCTCATCTAGACTCTTTTGGTGTCGCGTGGATAGAACTTCAGATAACTGTCTTTTGTGCCCATGCTTTTCGCCCGTGACCCCCGTCGACGACAGTGGCGAATACCGCCGTGAATACATCCCCAAAATCAGCGCTGCCACCACCAGTATCGGTCCTGCGTACAGAATGATGGCTTCTGAATACAGAACAACGGCCCAGAACCCGGCCACCAACAAGAAGCTTGCCCACGGATCTCCGCTCGACCATGTTAACAGACCGACGAGCTTGTTCAACGGTAGAAGAAACGGATGCGAATGCGCTAACGCTCGTGTGACCGGTGGAGGTGTGGCTACTAGGAGAGGCGACTTTCGATTGACTATGACACTTGATCGCTGTCGAGACGTGAGCGATGACCCAGCTGTGGTTGTGGGCGAGAAAGCTGCCACCGTTGGTGGATGAGGGTCCCGGGCATTGGAGTGCGCGCCATTGTCCGAAATATTAGACGGCGGCGACATGGAATCGGCCCACGGGGTTTCTGGGGATGCACATGTGTTAGAAGTAGACCGAAAGTGATGACGTGAGATGGAACCGAGACGAGGAATGAGGAATGAAGAATTACCAAGAGCTGCCATGCACAAGATCTGCGGATTCCGTCACTGCCTACCAAGGGTCATTGCGAGCGTCGCACATCATAAGGAATGGTGTAATGATCGGATGAAACTATTGATAGGAAGGTATAATGACAAAGAGAGCGAGCGATTAGTTATGAAATGCAGAAAGACGCTATTAAATTAGTCGAAGTAGTTCGTGGTGGTAGTTTTGCTGATGGAAGACGATCTGCGGGGAGCCGAGAAGTGAAGCTGAGCAGGAAGCATGTGACCGTGCTGCTTTGCTCCTTCCTCGCCGAACTTTGCAGGCAGACGCATTCTTTTACATCTCTTTGATTACGCAGTCTGGCAGTTTCCCTTTGTTCCCCCTTTCTACTTTTTAGCTCTTTATTTCTTTTCTTAATTGCTTTGATATTATTTTGTTCCTTCGGACGCCTCGGGATCTCCACATGACGCAGCTTCAGCCTTAGGCACTCAGCTTGCTCGGCTGCCGAAGCCTAGGTACATGCCTAGTCCGGCATAGTCAGCCTCACGTTTAGCTCCAACTTCAGATGAAAATGAATATTGCACGACAATCAAAACAAGTACTATCAACCAAGCCCAGATTCTGCAGCCATTACTCAAGACATAGATAATCCTATCCAGATATAAAAATGACTAACATGAAGTACACGATCTAGCCCAACGCTGTCCATATTCCCACATTCCGACCTTGTCCAACAAATCCAGACGAAACACGAAAGCGACGGTCGATGCTCGATATCGAGATATTTGCACGTTTGTACTGGAAACCGTCAGCCTCTGCCATATTTTCGGAAAGTGTTCACGTACTCACTCTCTATCATGGTGTGGGAGATAGAAGGACTGCAGCACAGGCAGCCTGGCACGTTCCGTACGCCGCATTACAGGCGATTATGGACGCTGGCGCAGTGGCCCCGAGAGTTGCGCCCCAAGTAAAGCCTGCTGCTCCATAGCAGGCCATTACGACACTGGCACATCCGGCCTGGCAAATCGCATAGCCAGCGGGCCCGGCAGTCACATTGCCTGCGAGAAGCGAAGCGAGGAGAACGGTTGACGAGAGCTTCATTTTGAGGTTTTTTGGAATAAAGATTGAGGCGAAGCAGATTGTGGAAAAGCTCTGATGTGGATGAGAGAGGAAAGCTGTGATATGCGTAAGAGAGGAAAGATCTGCGCTGTAGTCAGCTATCTACAACTTATATAAAGGCTTCAGGCGGTGCCATATTGGGAATCACCACCAACGCCCGATATCAAGGTGGGTGGAGATTACCGTCAGAATCTACCTAGACGCTGTTCAAGCTAGCTTTGATGCCGCGATAGTTGTTATAAGGTGAGATGTTTCGTTCCTCTTTTATATTAAAGCAAGGACATGCAAGGCTGAATTCACTTCTTGCCTTTATAACCTTTCATCTATAGTTACATTTGAGCCACTAACCAGACAATCTTGTATGCATCAAGGTATGCATTAATTATGTGCTCATGCAGTGACAACTATGACGGGGCTGAAGCCTGGTGGCGTAGATACAGAAGCCTTGCATCTAGCAATGGCTGGTTCACATTGACCATTACCATGTTTAGCGCAGAATTGAACAAATGAATAAAACCTATCACTCGACAATATAATCATGCCATGTTACTAAATATGCACAGCGCCATATAATGACTGGGATAACTGGAATGTGCCGCAAGTGTGGATATGGTTTGAAAAACCAGGCTGAATTCCTGCTCGCATACCTCTACTAGAGTCGATATCTGCCTTGCCTTTCACAGTATCCCACCGCCAGGAGAATTACCCAATAGTTATCATTATTTTGATGTTTATGTTGAAGAAGCCTTGAATGGTTCAAAATGTACCACGTGACTTGATAAACACGCTAGTCCCAATTTGGACCTGATTTTTTTTCGCCGATGTTCTCTTCCGAAGCAGATGGCGGAAGTCCGTCTCGTCCATCCTCGTCGCTGAATCTCCACGGATTTTTCAAGGGCCTCCATATCAAGAAACATGGTAAGGATTGAAACTCGAAATGAAGAACTTTTTTCTATCTGAATCAATTACTGACTCACTACTCGGGAATGACAGGCTCACCGCATCCTCACCACACTCGTCGTCACCGGAACGCGAGTCTTTGGCCGTGCCTTTGCAGAAGCCTACAAACAGGCATCGGCCAGCTCCAAATATGCCTCTGAGGTGAAAAAGGGCAACGTCACCGGCGCCAGCACATATGCCTCCAACGGCCTGACGCTCGATGAGGCATGCAAGATCCTCAACGTGAAGCCGCCGCAGGCAGGCGAGGCGCAGCTGGAGAACGTCATGGAGCGATTTAAGAAACTATTCGACCTGAACAACCCTGAAAAGGGCGGCAGCTTTTATCTTCAGAGCAAGATTCTGCGTGCCCGAGAACGCATTGAGATGGAACTTCGCGAAGCCGAGCGCAAAGCTACGACCGATAAGGAGATGAAGGAGGGATGGAAGCCGAAGGTTTACAAGGATCGGTGATAACTTCATCGGTCTAGACATGCGCTACTTTTTTCTTCAATCGCAAAAGACGAGCTGCTTCAGAAATCAAGAACCTCCGTCTTCTTGCCGACAATCCGCGTCGATCGATCGATCGACTCGACATACTTTCTACCATCTCCCTTCTTCTCGTTTTCGGCATCATAGAACCTGTACCATATATAGCGGCGACCAACGTCCATTTTTGTTGTTGTTGGGTTAGGGCATAGCATGGCGTTTTTCTTCTTTTCTTTTGTGTGTATTATTTGACTGACCGGGGGCTCGTTTCTGTTCAAGCGTCTGTCTGACGGCGGCTTTCTCGGAACTTGACTCCTGTCGTCGTGCTTATCATTCCCCGAAAAATACCAGTAATATAAGCTTCAGCTTCTTGTACTTATGCTATATAGTTTGATGGACACGATAAGGCGGAAAGTAGCGCCTTTCATTGGCGCCCTTTGAACTGATTTGAATTTGAGTCGATTTCATTTGCCAGTGTCTTTCTTCACTTAAACAATGTGCATGCATGTGTGAATGCCTAAAGGAGTAAAAAAACACCGAGACCTGTGTATTATACTTGAGAAATCGGTAGACCATGGTCAGCACCGAGCGGCGAAGGCGAGCCCCCACGCCTCCTGGGTGGGGGAGGGACAACTGTCAGATAAAAAACTATCTCCCCGCATGCTTGCGCATCCTTAATCTATTTATACAGCACGCCTCTCCTCTCCTCTCTCTTTCCTTTGAAAGGGAGAAATCATCCAGATACCGACCTACAATACGACCCCGAAATTAATAATAATAATAGCCATGTCCTCCCAACGCCAGCCGCTCTCCAAGACGCTGCCTCCTCTTATCTTTGGCTGCGGAACATTCAACATCAGCTACAATGACGACCCTCACGTCTTACCAGCTGCAGGCATCGTGCACCACGCCCTGAGCGCCGGAATCCGCGCCTTCGATACCTCCCCTTACTACGGACCCTCGGAAGAAATCCTCGGCCAGGCGCTGGCCACCGACTCCGTCGCGAAAGATTTTCCGCGCCACACATATCAACTGCTTACCAAGATCGGGCGCGTCGGCGACGCCTCGTTTGATTATTCACCCGCCTGGGTCCGATATAGCGTCAAGCGCAGTCTGAAGCGGCTGCGCACGACGTATTTGGATGTCGTTTACTGCCATGACGTCGAGTTCGTGACGCCACAGGAGACGCTCGCGGCGGTGCGGGAACTGCGTCGCATTCGGGATACGGAGGGCACAGTCAAATATGTGGGCATATCGGGATATCCCGTGGATGTGTTGTGTGAATTGGCGGAATTGGTGCTCAGGGAGACTGGCGAGCCCCTGGATGTGGTCATGTCGTATGCCAATTACAATCTGCAAACGACCCGGCTGTTGAGCAGCGGGCTGGAGCGGTTGCGCGCTGCGGGCGTTGATGTTGTTCCTAATGCGTCGATACTGAATATGGGTCTGCTGAGAAAGCAAGGCGTGTTTCTGGGACCGCGGGGGGACTGGCATCCTGCGCCTGATGGGTTGAGGGCTGCTACACACAAGGCGAGTGACTGGTTGACGGAGAAGAATGAGAAAATGGAGGCTGTTGCCACGCAATACGGACTGGAGTCGTGGATGCGCGCGGGGTCTTCAGTGGGAGTATACGGCCATCCCCTGGAGTCGCTTGATCCGTCTACAGCGCGACTGAGCACCGGTCAACAACGGCTTGGTGTGAATGTGATGGGAATGAGCAGCGTGCAGGAAGTGGATGCTCTTGTGAATATATATCGGGAAGTCCTTGAAGACGTTCTTACCAGTAGCGACGAGCCATCGAAGCGGTCGGTTGAGATTACAGAGCTGACTGCTGGTGTGCGGTCGATACTGGGGCCTGAGTGGGTGGACTACGCCTGGCCGAGCCCGCCAGAAGGCTATGTAAATTCGTTACCGGAGGAACATCTCAAGCTGCTGCGAGAGCAGACCGAAGATGCATCAGGCACCAAGACGGCTGAGGTTTCTGTCGACACTGTTGAAGTTGGTGCAACCCCGGCCTGGACCTTTGCCGCGTAGGAGTGAAGATATCATTATAGTATAGCACACGATAGTTAATAGAAGGAATTCATGCATTTTTTTTTTTAGTGTATATTCGGAGAGAGTCGGACGCTTGACTGTAAGAGCAGGGACTAAAGTACCACGTAGTAAGAAAGCAGAGTCAGCCTCAGGAGCAGGCAACAGCATACACGTTTCGTATACCAGCCTAGCGCTGAGCGATTAATCAACTTATCAATCTTATCAATCAGTGAGATGGCGGGGTTCCGGGCCCCGTTGCCCAAATAGGCTAATCACCGAGCTCAGTCCCACCCGCCGCGCGTCATAGCGCCGAGCCCCCTCCAATCAGAGGCCGCAATTCTCGGAGTTAAGCCCACTAGGAATGATGTTATTCCCCATCGCAACAACAGCAACAACCACCGTCGTCCTACCTAGTGTAAATATAAATACGTGTCTTTTGTCCTCTTTGTTTCTGTGTATTTTCTTCCATACTGTCCATATGTTTCTGTTGCCGCGGTATTCCGTCTGTCGCTCTTACCATCGTTTGTCTAGAGCCTTGCCTTTGATCCAGCACTCTCACATTAGACGCTTTCATCCAAGCTGCCGTTCTAATATGCCTAAGCCAAGTATCCCGCATATCGGATCTTACGATGTACTATTATTCTCCTTCTAGTCCATTGTTCACTATCATGTCATAAACTTATATGTATAGGACCTCCGCGAACTCCATCTCCTCCACCACATCTTCGCCCTCCCACACCTCGACTCCATCCGCAACAACCCGCAAGCCGTGGTCGACGAAATCAGCAACTTCTCCCACTCCACGGGCAAACACCTAATGACCCTCGGCCCCAAAAAATCCGAAATGATCTCCAAGCTCATCGCCGAGCGCAAGCCCTCCACAGTCATCGAACTAGGCGGTTTCGTCGGCTACAGCGCCATCGCCCTTGCAGCCGCAACCCGCGCTGCAGGCGGCAAACGCTACCTCAGTCTGGAATATAACCCTGTCAACGCAGCTGTTGCCAACTTGCTCATAAACCTAGCCGGCTTGAGCGATTTTGTGACTATCCATGTCGCCGAGAGCCAAAAGACGCTTGCCAAGTTTGTCAAGGATAATGTGATTGAGCATGTCGAGTTTATGTTGGTTGATCACTGGAAGGATCGCTACCTGCCTGATTTGTGGCTTATGGAGAGTCTGGGGCTTATCAAGCCGGGTGTTACGTGCATCGCGGCTGATAATTGTCTCAAGCCCGGTGCGCCGGAATATCTGGGTTGGGTAGAGGCGACGCCTGCTGAGAAGGCGGCGCAATTAAAGGAGAAGTATACTTTTCCAGAAGGCACGTTGTCTGGTCCCGAGTTGGTGAAGGCGATTAAGGAGGGGCGTGAGGGGGTTCAGGTCGACCTTGTTCCTGGGGATCCGAGTTATGTGTATGAGAGCGAGCTGTTCAAGTTTGAAATGGGACCTGGGCGCTATGTGAGTTTTTTCTACTTCTTCTATATCAAAAAGACACTGCTAACGGTTACGTACAGGACGGCGTTGAGGTGACCAAGGTGGTGGGCAAGGAATGACTCGATATACTCGAGGCTAGACTGTAGATACCCTGGCGGCTGACTTGTACCTAGATGTTATACATGATTAATTGCAATATTCTTATTCATTAAGTTCGTATCTATTCTAGCTAACTTTTATCTACCATTCTAATCTCGTCCGACTCTCAACAAGAATCATCTTGCCAGAGCCAGTCTATTCAAATACCCTCTATCGAACTGCATCACAGCATAAACCTATATCCAGCTTTAACCACAACACCCCCATCCACAACAACCGTCTTCCCACAGTCCAAATCCCGATTCAACCTCGCATACACACCCCTCATCCCCAAACAAATCACAACAAAAACCGCCTGACACACCGACACCGTAATCAACGCGGGCCTATACGCCGGCGCATCCTGCTGCCGATACACGCCCGACGAAACAATGCCCCCCAGATTTGTAAACATGGAAATAAACCCCAACGCCACCGCCCGCGCAGACTCCGACTGCGCATTGGCGCCCACCCACGCCGGTATGAGCAGCATAGGCGTGAATGTGCCAAAGGTGAGGAGGTACGTCAGGAAATACCCGATTTTTACATGATGCACCAGATCCAGCGCGCCGAGTAATATCCAGCCCACTATCGACACGAGAATGACTGCGATGGCGACCAGGGCGCGCTGCTGGAGCCGATCTGACACCCAGCACGTAACACACATGACCAGCGCGCCGGTCAGATTGGGGCCGATGGTGTACAGATTTGCCCGCACAGAGTCATCGGTCAGACGCTCGATCATGACCGGCAGGAAGTTAGAAGTGCTCGCCGAGCCGACACCATATAAGAGTCCGGAAATGGCGAACATCCATATCTTCCATTCCTTGAGGATGTAGAAGCCGGCGCGCCAGGAGAAGAAGTCCGTTTTACTCTGCTCGAGGCGCAGTGAGGCGCAGTGTTTTTGTTCGGGGGTGAAAAGCCGCGAGTCTTGGACGCTGCGTGGGAGACCTAGCAGCGCGATGAGGGCGATGCCGACGCTGATGGCGCCCTCGATGAGGAAGAGGTATTGCCATCCATGCAAGGCGCGATGCCATTGGAAGACAGACCAGGAGATGAGGCCGCTGATGGCGCCCTTTAAGCAGTTAGTGAAGATCAACCTAGAAAGAAAGGGGAAGGGGGTTTCTACAGCAATAAACCCCATCTGGAAAAACACAGCCAACCTCGCCGCCAACTCCTTACGCGTGTAAAAGGTCGACAGATAGAACGTCGCACAGGGCAAAAAGCCCGCCTCCATCGTCCCCAGAAGCACCCTCGTCGCCATAATGCCGCCAAAGTTCCTGGTTGCAGCCGTAATCATGGCCAGACTGCCCCATCCCAGTACCAACAGCGGGATAACGCGTGCCGAGTTGAAGCGTTTGGCCAGGATGGTTGCGGGGATGCCGAAGAGGGAGTATGGGATGTAGAATATGATGAGCAGGAGAGAGTACTGGTTGCCCTGCAGCCCGAGGTCTTGCTCGAGGGTTCCGGATTTGGCGTTTCCGAGGTTGGCGCGGTCGAGGCTGTGGGTGAGGTAGACGAGGGCTGTTTAGATATTCTATTAGAGATGCCGTTTCCTCTTTACATTGTGGTGGTTAGGCTTGTCTTACAAAGGATTGGAAGTAGTATCATATCCATGCGCCGGACAAGCGCCTTTTCCACGACAGGATCGAATCCAATCTGTCCTTGTCCAGGTTGCATGCTGGAGCCATTGAATTGGTTTGATTCCAGGTCCTCCCCTTTGGAGACTTGGATGTTGTCATGTTCACCCATATTTAAATTTCCCTTGTGAGGAAGTCTCTCCTCCGTGTCAATTCAGATCTTATGGCTAATATCTTTCCTCAAGGAAAAACACAAAACACACGGACGAGTTTGGCAGACATTGCTCTCATAGTTAAACTTAGAGTGTAGAATCTATATTTATTAACATGGGATGCTACACATGTGAAGAAATATAGTTAAAATCTGACGGCGCCTAATATCGGAGGCTAAAAATGCTTGTTGGTTCTCTTTGCTGCTCACCGGCGTAGTTACCGGCGAGATGTGAGTCATTTAGTATATAGTTTATAGAGGGGTATTTGGTCAATCGCTCTATGATGAGGGGCAATGTGTACTGCTATCTATGAAATATGCTCGATATAATAGGGTAGATGTTAATGTTCTGGGAGCTGGAACATCTTGCTTAGAAATCAGGACTATTCATTTATGCTAGTTAATTTAGCTGCGCCACACTACTTTTCTGCAGAGACATTGACATAGATTGAATACAATCAAGACGAAAGACTACAGTCGTGACAGTCGACTAACATTCTAGCAGAGATAAATTAATTACTCTTCAAACTTGTAGAGCTTTGTAGTTCTGGATTTCTAGAAATATAGTATATACTTAATTACAAGACTTGTAACTTGAATAAAAGAACTTCAAGATTCAACCTCCTGTCAAGACAAGATTAATGAATCTAGAGGGCAAAGGCAACGGCAGCAAGCATGGCCAGACCATAGGCAGGGCCGTTGATAGAAGCCGCACCGGTGTATGTGCCTGGGGTCGAGGTCGAGGTAGAGGTACCAGTCTTTCCAGTCTGAGTTGCGCCAGAGCCAGGCGTGGTGGCCTTGCCGGTAGAGGTGGCTCCGGGGACACCGGGGGTGCTGCTGGTGACACCTGGGGCACCAGGCGTGGAGGTAGGCCTCGAGGAACCGACAGGCTTGCTAGATCCGCTGACAGGGTGGCTTGAGTGCTTGCTGCTGATTGGCTTGCTTGAAGGCGAGGTTGTTCCGCTGGTAGGGTTGGAGGAGCTTGTGGGCACGCTTGGCTTGCTTGTTGTCGACGAGCCGGTTTGGACGCTGGATGGGGTGCTGCTTGCAGGGGTGCTGGTACCAGACGAAGGCAGGACAGTGGATGGGGTGCTGCTGGTAGGAACAGAAGAGCTAGTAGGGACACTAGAAGTCGTAGGAACACTAGTAGTGGTAGGACCAGTAGTGCTCGTAGGAGGAGTAGAGGTAGGAACAATAGTAGAACTGGCACTGGTACTCGAAACAACGGTGCTTGAAGCGGACGTAGTCGTGGCAGGCAGAGACTCGTAGTAAGAGATAGCAGTGTCGAGGTATTCGGTGATGTAAGCGGCTAGTCCTGAGGCAGTAGATGCCAAACTGGGGTCCACTATAGCAGTAAGGGCAGCAGCGAGCCCGTTGGATGCCGTCAATTGATCTTCAAGGTTCGACAACGTAGTCGAAACCAAGCCCGCCGCAACAATCTGATCGGAGATTGAGATGAGATCATCGAGAGTCGCGTTGACGGCGTTGATGAGGTCCACAACGACCTCTGCAAGGGTAAGCGAATCGGCATATGAGAGAACATCCTCTTCCTCAACTGACGCGGTACCATCGTTGATGATGGTCACCAAGGTTTCTGAATCAGAAATAACCGTGTCCAAGTCGCCACCCTCGATGTCGGTACCGACTAGTTCCACCTGTGTGGTGATTTCATTGACAACACTCTCGACCGAGGCAAGATCACGCAGAACGAGAGAGGCCTTCTTGTGGACAGCAGTGGGCTCGGAGAGAGCACCAGCAGCGAACCCAAGAGCGAGAACAGTAGTGAACTTCATCTTGACGGTTGATAAGAGCGAGTGACAGTCAAGTACAGAGTACGTAGATGAGAAAAAGTAGACGAGAAGAAGAATCAGTCGGCGAGAGACACCCACCATTATGTATGTCTCTCCTGTCCTCTATATAGGCACACTAGGTATACCCCCGCGAATTACGAGCTGGACAGTTTACAGCCTCGCTCCAATCCGATTGGAGCACCCCGCATATATTGCTGGGCTAAAAGTAGGAATAGGTGCGTGGTTGCATACTACGTAGCGCCCAAAGTGTTTATGATGGTGGCGCTGTGGCGGCTGTTGGGCTAGTTGGGGGAAATGAGGTGATTAAAAATCCTGGGCTTTTAAAATTAGTTTCTTCCATCCTTGTACTGCACATAAAGAAGAGGCGCATGTTAATATGAATCCTCGTAATTGAACGCGTTTCCATCCATCCTCAATCTTGCACGGTATATAGATGACTAGATTTAAAATATGGGGAAACCACGTTTAAATAACAAACGGCCCGTCGATGAGGATGATCCCTTTTCTCCGCTGTTTATCATTTATGGGGAAACATCGCGGAGACCAATCGTTTTCTTAGCGGTTTTCTTAGTCTGCCATGGTAAGACATGGCCATTCAGATTGCTTTGTCAGGGGCTGGGCAATATAAAACTATTATATAATAAATAATCTATTATATATGAGCAGAAGGATGCCCGGCGACGCCTCCTTCAACTAGTCTCTCGCACCAACGCAGGTTCTCTCACATGCTGCCTCGTTAGGCATCCAACACGGCGAATTGCTCGCTGTTGCGCTGTTTTCCGGCCGAGGTAGTATTCCCTGCACACCTTCACGTGGCCTGCATTTTCGTGCTTGGGAATAGAACGACTCTGCATGGCACTTTTACTAATAATACGCATTAATCTGGGCGTGCAGAAAAAGAGATGAGGTAAAAAGAGGCGACAAATCCTGCGTGTTGAGTGGATGAGTCGACTGTCTTCACCATCGGCACTCACCATCGCGCGATCACGGGCGCTGCCAATCTAGGAAGTATTGCGCTATTGCGTTCATGAGATTTATTGCCTGCACTTTTGGTGAAGGGTCATTTTAGATCCTTGTTAGCGTCGCTGCTGGAAGCACCGACATGGGCTGCCACAAAGAGTGTAAATTCCTGTAATTGGCGTCTGTGAAATTGCCCTATTTGCTTAAAACGAGTAAATTTGAGAGGCTAGAGATGTTATTATTGGCCAATAAGACTCGTGCTTAAATACTTCAAATCAAACGGGGATATTACCTGGATCTTACTAACCCTAACCCTAACAAAAGCGTTTCGTTTTATGAGACGCAGGATCGCGACTGATAGGTCTGTTGATATTGTCCAGGACACTATCCTGTCTGTACTGAGATTGGATGACGCTGTTCAGTACCTAATCTTAGTCCTGGAGTTCGGCGACTTAGGGTTTGTCGCCACATGTGACTGCCTAATCGGGATGGTTACGCCATTCCCTAGATTTACCCCTTTCCTAGATCGATTTCAAAGTCGAAAAACCTGCTTGTTAGAAACATACAGAGAAAATGAAAAATTTCCTGTCTCGTCATTATATAGATATGAACAGCTCCCCATGGGGCAACTCGTTTGACGCAACCATGAAGCGTTCTTGCCTCAACTGTCGCGGTGGCAGTGGCACACTCTGTCTTGCCTCCCCAGACTAAAAAAAACTTGTATACCCTCGCAAAAAGTTACACATTTGCAAACTTCCGCTAATCTGTTATTCACTCATTTGATTGGTGTGGCTTTGTATATATGTACATATATCCTGCTAAATAGTCTCCTCATCAGTCTCTCTCTTTCTTTGAATATCTTCAAGACATACAGAATGAGCAGTCAAAATGGCCATTCAAATGGCCATACTGAGAATGGGAGCTCAAACCACAATCAGAGAGAAAAGAATGGGCATCAGCTCTCGCCTGAGCATCGAGAATTCCTCGTGAATCGCCATGGAACTGCGGACCTGGACCCGACTCCTGCTCTGGACACGGCAGATCCTCTCAATTGGCCGTCATGGAAAGTGTGTCGTTCCTTCCATATTTTTAACAATCTTTAAGTTTTTTATTGCTAACACCACTGCAGAAAACAACAAACTTGGTGCTCGTCGCTTTCCACGCAATGATGGGCCCATTCATAGCAGGCGCCATCATCCCATCATTCTCAGCAATCGCGCATGATTTGGGAATTGCAATGCAGACAGCGACATACCTATCCACTCTCCAAATCGCCATCCTAGCAGGCGCGCCTATTTTTTGGCGCCCGTTTATCGACCGCTTCGGACGTCGACCCGTCTTCCTGTTGTCCCTGATATGTGCTTTGGTGGGAAATGTTGGCTGTGCAAAGAGTCCCAGTCACGGGTCCATGGCAGCCTGTCGTGCAATTGTGGCATTCTTCATTTCGCCAGCTGTTTCCCTTGGCAGTGTGGTTGTAGCGGAATGCTTTTTCAAGCATGAGCGTGCCCGGTATATGGGTGTATGGACTTTGCAAGTCACGGTCGGCGGGTTCCTTGCGCCGTTTCTATTCGGGTTTGTCACTCAGCGAGTTGGATATCGTTGGGTGTTTTGGGTTTTGGCTATTGTAATTTCCTCCTTCGTTAACAACGTTTGATTGAAATCTTTTTTTCTGATACGTATAACAGACCAACGGCGTGCAATTTATACTTTACCTCTTCCTCGGTCCCGAGACCAGATACCTTGGACCAGAAGACACCCAGAAATCGGCATTCCGCAGACAATACCTCACCCTCCGACGCATCGATCACAGTCCATTCACATGGTATGAGTTTGTCGAGCCTCTGACCCTGGCCATACGCCCCACAGTGCTCATACCTGGCGTGGCATATACAATGGTGTTTCTATGGGGCAGCATCCTTGTCACAATCGAGATCCCAGCTCTCATGCAGCACAAATTCCGTCTCTCTGTCCAAGCACTAGGTCTACAATTCATTTCCACCGTCCTGGGCTCATTCCTCGGCGAAATATGCGGCGGACCTGGATCTGATTACTGGATGAACTCACGCAGACGACGAAAACAGCGGAACCCACCTGCCGAACACCGACTGTGGTTGAGCTATCCAGGGTTTTTATTGACCATCATAGGCGTGACTGTGTTCTTGACCGAGCTCCAGTTTGTGCCCGAAGGTCGCTGGACGATCAAACCTCTTATTGGAGTTACGATTGCCAGCATGGGCAATCAAGTTGTCACCACTGTGCTCATGACATATTCAGTGGACTGTAACCTGGCGAATTCTGCTAGTGTGGGAGTGTTTATTCTTTTTATAAGACAGGCTTGGGGGTTCTTAGGTCCTTTTTGGTGTGCACTTACTTTTCCTTCCCCCCCTTCCCTTCCTTTTTTCTTTTTTTGACAGTACACAAAGCTGACATCGTCTAGGTTCCCCGTTATGTTCAAAGCAGTAGGCCAAGCCAAAGCCGCTGCCATTGCGGTAGGATTAATGCTGGCAGTGAGCGTTATACCGACTATCCTGCTGCATTGGTTTAGGGGCAAACATGCGCCGCGGCGAACGTCGGTGGAAAAATTGAGGCATTCAATTGCTTAACGTTCGATAAAAGCACTGTTACTATTGATTAAAGATATTTAGCATTTGTAAGTAAATGAGTTTGTATATAAGTAGAAAAATGAACATACCTCCTGGGGCTGAATACCTGATGTTTAATATTGGCACTCTAAAACCTTTGCTATACTAGATGACCTGAGCCATTTAATCGGTTTATTTACCACTAAACTACATTTTTCACTATGAGCAACGAAATGTAGGGAAAATGCACAATCAGTGCGCGGCCAGTTAGGGTTATCGGGCGATAAAGCGCGGCCAACTCTAATCAGCATGGCCAACGCTTATCTACACCAAATAAACACTCTAGAAAATAGTAACACTGAAAGGAAAAATAAATACTAAATATTGAACGTGGAAATAGGCACTGATTGGTTAGTATACTGCTTCTTTATACTTAAGAAAAAGCACGCAAATCTAAAAATCAAATCCAAACATCTTGAGTGATCTATCTACCCTTCTATCCTCGAATATCATTATGCGTCTACTTTCCGCAGGCATATATACACCTTTGCCGTGTTTCTTTGACGACAATGAGAATCTTGGTTTGTCGTGTATGGCCCAACTTTCGTGACGAGTTACTAATCATGAAGCAGACCTTGAATCGTTTCGGAAACATGTCAATTGTATGTCAGCAGTGCTTTCTATACATAGGAATCATCAAAGCTGATCAAGAATCATAGTCACCGCGACAGCAGGAACGATTCCCGTCGTTTCCGGGTCGATGGGAGAAGCTGTCCATCTTGTCAGTTTATCTTCCTCTCGTTAGTAGACGATATTCGCGAAATTCTAACTGATTTCGTTCATCATGGCAGAGCCATTCCGAGCGAAGCCAACTAATCAAAACAGCCCGATACGCACTCGACCAGGCTCAACTCACAGACGTGCCAGTAATAGCCGGCATTGGCGCACCAAGCACTCGTGAATCAATCGAATTAGCGAAAGAAGCGGCCCAAGCAGGTGCCGACTTTGGCATGGTGATTCCGCCGGGATATTATGCGGGAGCACTTCTTGCGGACTCGTCGAGTGCGCTCAAGCGGTTTCTTGTGGATATTGCTGCGGCGTCTCCTATTCCAATGTACGTTCTTCTTTTATCGAGTATGTTCTTTTTAAAACTTTAGTTGATCGACTCTTTGCGGATTAGAATGCTGTATAATTTTCCGGCGCTCACCAATGGGATAGACATGGACAGTGATCTGATCGTTGATATCATCAAAGAAGCGCCTAATATCTGTGGCGTCAAGCTCACGTAAGTTGTCTATAGATTTCCTTTCCATAGGTCTCTTTGGATATATTTGAGACTAAAGAAGTGATCGACCAGATGCGCCAATGTTGGAAAGCTTACACGCATTATGGCTCAAGTCAACAGCCCCGAATTCCAAGCCACATACCCTCGTAAACACCCAGAGATAGCATTCCGGGCAATTGACGGCTTCATCGATTTTCTGCTGCCATCTGTTTCTGTTGGTTCGTCGGGTGCTATCAGTGGGCTGCCAAACATTGCTCCTGTACGTCGGATATGCATATGCCCCTTTTCTGGGATGCGCGTCTAACTGCTCTTTCAACAGAAAATCTGTGTAAAACTATGGGAACTGTGTGGTGCTCTTCATGATCCTGTCAAGTACCAAGAGGCGCAAAGACTGCAAAATCTCATATCCCTGGCGGATGGCATCGCTTTAAAAATAGGAGTAAGTTGCGATCCACGTATAGGTTTTCCAGTAAGCACACAAATGGACATCTGCTAATAGATAAAATAGGTTTCCGGGATGAAGGCGTTGCTAAAGCAGCTATTCGGGTATGGTGAGAAACCAAGGTTGCCACTTTTACCAATGAGTGATGGCAGGGCTCAAGAAATTCTCTCGGCGCCATTTATGAAGGCACTGATCGATGCGGAAGCTGGCCTGTAGTTAGGATTTTTTTTTTTTTTGAAGAGCAAAAGAGACAGCTGGGTCGTCGTTAGTAAATGTATGGATCGGCCGTCTTATCTCTGGTGCTCCACGTCTTATCGCATCTCCAAACTTTCTTCTGACAACAACCATTTCATTGTCGCTGAATACATATATCTTCGCTTTCGAAATAAAAAAGAAAGATAAAATAAATGTCAGGTGTTTCTGGCAGAATCTACAAGTCGCGTAAAACAAGGCCATGCGACGCCTGTCGTCGGCGCAAGGTGACTTGCGATATGCCCACTGGTCCGCCATGCAAGCGCTGCGTGCACATGGACAAGTCGTGCACTTTTGAGGAACCACCCAGTCAGCGAAAGAGACGATTTATTCCAGCATTTGGTGATGATTATGATGTGAATACTTCGATGAATACTCTATTGCAGGGCACCCTACACATTCACCCATCACATCCAACGTCAGCATCCCAGCAGACATATAATGAAGAAAGCTTCTATGATCATTACTCGCCGGACACGCTGCAACTTCAATCCATGGATGAAATACCAAACTTCCCAACTCATAATAGCAATAGCATATCCCCTTTCGACCCTAGTCAAAGAGGATCACCAACCGGGCAAACCATGACGACAGAACGAGCTTACACCATTCCCAGCCAACAGGCGCAGGTCCACCAAAAATCCTTGGAATTTGTCCCAGACGCGTTTACCTTCTACATCGGTCCAACCGGAGTGTCGGATATTCATCTACTCAATTCACAACAGTACGACGACGAGAATGTATCAAGACTCAAAGTCAAGGGATTGAAGTATCGGCTCATGGACCCAGACCCAGCGCAGTCGGATTCACCCACTATATTCGGTATCACAGATAGGTCATTACTCGACAAAGCCGAGCCCAAGGTGGACTACCAAACGACAGAGTCGGCTTGGTCAGAACTGTGGCAAATTCTCCAGCCAGAGGGTGCATGGCATCTAATCGGCCTATACAGTCGCTTTGTCGACCCATATTTTCCGATTATTGCCAGAAAACAAATTCCTGGTAGTCCCGATACTCTAAGCAACATGTCGCTAGGCTTGCTCACGGCTATGTGTGCAACAGCTCTTCCGTTTGTCATGTACAACGAAGATTTGTATCCGCTCTTACTGCGTCCGCCTTCGAGCCAGGAGCTTTATCGGCTTGCGTGGCTGGGAGTAACATCTGAGCTTCATGCGCCTTCCTTAACTACGCTGCAAGCCTGCCTCATCCTTCAACAACGACTCCCAACCAATTTGTATCTCTCAGACACCGCGTTCACCTGGACACTAATGTCCACCGCTGTTTCCATAGCACAAACAATTGGATTGCACAGAGACCCATCCGCCTGGCTTTCCTTGCCCTCATGGGAACGACAACTTCGTCGACGTCTATGGTGGGCCGTCTGGTCCATGGAGAAATGGGTTTCACTAGCCCGCGGCATGCCGAGCCATTTGCACGACGACGATTCGGATGTCGCCCTAGTCACTATGGATGATATTGTCGACAGCAGTACGCTTTCTGCGCCGTGCGAGAACCATGCTCATTTCCCGCATTTGGTAACTCTGACCTGTATCCTGTCTGATATCCGACATGCTTACTACACCGTGAAAGCGAGCAAGCGCAGTTCGTGTGATTTGCAACATTCCCTGGAGACAGCGAGGCCTCTTCGCGCACGGCTCAAAGCATGGCGCGATAATCTGCCGGACGCGTTGAAATTCAGGTCTTATCGAGGCTCACAGGATTATGCCGGTCCAGAGTTTCGTCAACAGCAACAACAACAAGACCTTGATGGTAATGGTAGTTTGCATCTATCGTACATAGTCGCACACATGACTTTGTTCCGAGCTCTTCTACGACCACTAAACAAATGGCCGATTCCTTTGACTCGGGCGTCACCGGATCAGGCGCATGCTATCAACGAGGGTGCACAGGCTGTGGTTAGAGGTGCCTTGCTTTGCGTAAAGGAATTCGTAGAGTTTATGGAAGGGCTGACAGAGACTCAATGGAATGCATTTTGGCATAGCTGTAAGTATAACCTAGTTCATGTGGACTTTTTATGGATTCCTTCTCATACGGATGCTAGGGAGCCGTCCGAATTTTGCAATCGCGGGCTCATTCATGGTGCACGTTTTGCACACTATTGCACCTGCTGCTGAAACGGAGAGAGTTCTTATTGACTTTGACTATATGAAGTTTGAAGAGGAGTATAATGATCTCAATGTCTGGATTAGACGATGGCGATGGGCAAATCGTAACTCGGCTAATGGTGCTGCGGGCGTTAAGGGACTCACAAATCTTGGTCTGATGAGAGTTGAGACGTTGATGAGGAAGATGGAACCTAGTCAGTTTGTGACGGACTTTCAGACTGGCTCGTCTGGTTGATGGATGTTTAGCAACTTGAGCAACATTTGGCTAGGAATATAATGATCTCCACGTTGGAATACTGTATAAAGGATATATACTTTTGAATCAATTTTGACAGCTGTACAGCCAAACTCCTAAAGACTATACATATACGTATCCTAACACAACCCCAAAATCATCCTGCCCTCATCCTTCGCACACTCTCCATCATCCTCCTCCACCTTCGCCGGAATAGGCACATTCGCCAACGGCGTCAACCTAAACGCATGCCTCCTGGCCCCCGGCTGATAATCCAGCGTCTGTGAATGCTGCGTCACACGCTGATCCCACACCACCACCGTCCCCGGCTCGTACCTTACACGACAGCAGAAATCCTGCCCGCGATTGACATGATCAAACAGAAACTTGAGCATGTAATCAGACTCTTCATCGTCCCAGCCGACGATTCGTTGTGTGTATGAGGAGTTTACGAATAACGCTTTTTGCTTTGTGACTGGATGCACGGTGACGACGGGGTGCACTGCTTTGCTGATGGGGCGCCGGAGGACGGCGAGGTCGCCGTTGTCGCGCAGTTCGCGCGCGATGGGGTTGGCGGTTGTGTGGATTGCGTTGAGGCCTTCGAGGCGTTTGCGGAAGGAGGGGGAGAGTCGCTCGAAGGCTCGTGTCATCTGGTCAGGTTAGTAGGGCTGGTGAAGTAGGGAAGGGGATTGACGAACGCTAGAGATTATGGTATCTCCGCCAGCACCCGGTGGGGATTCGAGCATGCAGAAGAATGTAAGGCCAGGTGGTTGGAGTTCTGGGGACTATATAGATTTGTTTGTCAGTATCAATTCAAGAGACAGGACGGTATTAGACTTACCTGGTCGACGTGGAACTGAATAGGGCTCTTCCTAGACCAGGATTTACGGATGCGAAGGTCGCTAGACAGATATTATTAGAACAAGAGTTTCGAGAATAAGAATCTAGTCAAGACGCACTCCTTAGAGTCATAGACAATCACAAACTCCTCTGTTTCGGCAGAATGAACAGCAGCCTTGGGATGCGGCATCCATCCATGCTTGTGTAAGGGGCCTTTTTGATAACAAGAAGTCAATAACGAATATCAAGAAGGTTATAGAAGGGTATACATACCAAAATGACTAGCAATCTCCTTTTGCCTCGCAAAGCCAATATCCGTATACTTCTGATCACGGAATACCAAGCAGCCGCGCTGTGCGCACATTAAAGCGAGTTCATCGAGGCCTTCCGGGGATAGATCAGACTGTATAGTATTAATTTCAAAATCCCGAAGCTTCATGGACAGAGGTTGAGACGAACAATTTGAACACCCTGAATTTCCGTGCCACAGTATGGACTCAACTCAAACACCTTGGTGGCATCTTTGAGAAGATTTGACAACTTAGGATCAGCACGGTGGCCGGGGTCGACGTGCTCAAAGGAGCCAAGAGGCACAATCTTCTCTAGGGGGTCGTAGTGTGCTGTTGATATGGGTTAGTGCACGTTCTTGACATTCATCAATTCGAAAGATGTGAAATGTACGGAGGTAGTCTGGGTACAAGGGCACATCCGCCGTTGATGAGGGCTCTTTTGCAATCATTATGCTTGGTAGTTGTCGTTATCGTTGTCTTTGGGTATTGATGTGGCCGACTTGGTTGTTTTTTAGGGTTATGTACTTCTTGCTTGGCAAAAAAGAGAGGTCAAAGTGTAGTAAATCTCAGGATGATAATACATCTGGCTCTGCTCTCCAGCTATAAATATGCATACTGTCTGAAATCTACTCTTTTTGGCCAAGCCTGAGGCACCCACGTTGGCCGCTATGGGGAAACAAAGTTGGCCGCGGTGGAGTGCGGGCGACGCTATCAGATAAGGCTTGCCCTAAATCCCCCGCGCCAGTGCTCAGCTTGAGATAAGAAAATAGATAGCAGATCATAGCAATAGATTGTATATAATTTATCCATTCTATAAAATGGAGTGGACGACTCACCAGTAATCTTCCTTCTATTATAGCTGACAGACACAACAAGAAGAAAAGTCGCAGACATGGACGGCAAAGAAATCAAACATGCTGGCGAGAGAGGCGATGAAATAATCACCGACGACCCTCAGCCTGGCATAATAACTGCCGATACAGCTGTCAAAGCAGTACGCGCCGGCGATACAAACGGGGACATTGCGGCGCAAATCATTGCCCAATATGCAGACGAAGACGGCGACAAGACATGGACGCCCGAGGAAGAGAAGAAATTGATGCGGAAAATTGACTGGTGGTTGATTCCAATTGTACGTCCTCCTCCTTCTTTTTATGAGTCTTCTATAGATGATGGTGAATGGCTAAGTGCTCTAGCTTTTTGTGTGTGCTACGCTGTCTGGCTTGGATAAAACGGCCATTTCGGCGGCTGCCATTTACGGTATCAAGACGGATCTGCATCTTACTGGTCAGCAGTACTCGTGGGCTGGATCAGCGCCATTCTTTGGCGGGTTGGCCTTTATGGGGCCTTCGGCATACTGTCTTCAGAAGTAAGTTGACATACACCTGGTAGACATATATGTACATTCACTAACAGTTAATTTAGAGTTCCGGCAGTCAAGTTCTTTGCCATAAACGTCTTTTTCTGGGGCATTCTCGAAATGTGCATGGCCGCCACAACCAATTTCGCTGGCCTCTTCGTCTGCCGCTTCTTTCTCGGAGGCTGCGAGGCTCTACTCATCCCAGCCGTGACCTTGGTCGTGTCCATGTGGTATCGTCCCGAGGAACAGCCAGCTCGCAACAGTATCATTTTGAATGTTATTGCGCCTATCCTCAACGGGTTTATTGCGTGGGCGGTGGGCTATTATCCCGGCTCGTTTCCGACGTGGAAGATTATTTTCCTGGTGCTTGGTGCTTTTACCACGCTTTGGGCTGCTGTTGTCTACCTTTTTCTGTGAGTGAAACCCCCTTTTTTTTGGACCGCAGAGGCTAATGAGAATAGCCCCGACAACCCCCTTCAAACGACCTACCTCTCCTCCCGCGAAAAATACATCATCATTCAACGCAAAGCATCCGACAACACTGGCGTCGAATCCAAAACCATCAAGCCCAGCCAAATCTGGGAAGCCGTGCTAGATCTCAAGACATGGCTCATCTGGTTCGCAATCGTGGCGTTGCAAGTCCCCAATGGTGGACTCACTACATTCAACACCCTGATCATCTCCGGTCTTGGCTTTGACTCGTTGCAAACTTCGTTGCTTGCCATGCCACCTGGTGCAATGAGTACCCTTTCAGGTATTGGGTTGAGTTATCTGGCGGCTAGAACAAGGCGATACAGAGTTGTGATTGTTGCCACCAGCGTTCTGTTGCCATTGTTAGGTGCCGTATTATGCTATGCCTTGCCCAGAACCAACCTGGCAGGACAGCTTGTTGGCTTGTATATCCTATAGTGAGTTCTATGCAATCCCTCTTTTATACGGCTGTCTCACTAACACACAACGCAGCACATACTGGGCACCATATGTAACCCTGGTGTCCATCTATCAAGCCAACATTGCCGGGCACACCAAGAAGTACGTTACCTCACCCCCCTTCACTTTGAATGAACTATTACTGACATCATCAAACAGAGTCGCCCTCTACGCCTGGTACTACGTCGCCTGGGCCACAGGCAACATCATCGGCCCGCAAACCTTCCGCGCAGACCAAGCACCCGTCTACACGGGCGGCACAATTAGCATGATTGTCTGCTATGTTGTTGCCATTGCCATGATCCTTGCATACGGCTTCCTGTGCAATCGCGAGAACAAGCAGCGCGAAGCCGATATTCAGAATGGCGTGGTCACGGCGGATGGCCAGGACTGGCTGGATTTGACGGATAGGGAGAATCGGAGTTTCAAGTATACTACCTAGATAATATCGTGTGACTTTTTGTGTATGAAGGAGATGTTCGACTTGTGCATATCATCGAGAAAGGAATATAGTAATCGTTCAATCTAGAAAGAAAGATCAGTGGAGCAGAAAAGTAAAAGTAGAAATCCCTCAATAAATCTCAGGAATAAATCTGGCCACCGAACATTGGTAAATACAATACCGGCATGGAGACCGGATAAACTCTTTTCAACCGCGCGTGTCCCCCACAACTTCAAACGCCGCTAGCACTTTTTACCCCACGTGGAAAAACAATCTCCATTTCTGATCGTCGGCTTTTCCGAGTACAAGCATTTACGAGAAGAAAAAAAAAAAGATAGCGGTGGGAATGAATAAGAACTAGATTCTAATCTGTAATAATAACTAGTCTATTCGTTCTTAAACTGGGTGACCAAAGTACCAATATGCGGCTCCAGAGACACCCGGAACTCGTCGCCCGCCTTGATGAATTGCGGTGGCTTCTTTCCTGCGCCAACACCGGGCGGAGTGCCGGTTATAATGACTGTGCCGGCGGGGATGGTTGTGCCTTGGGTGAGGTAGCTGATGAGCTGGGGGATGGTGAAGATTAGGTCTCTGTTGGGTGCGTTAGCTTGTACAACTTCAACAGAATGGGCAAATGAATGGAAGGCTAGGCATACGTGAGACTGCAGTCTTGGACCACATTGCCGTTCAAGGAGCCCTTGATGCGCAGTTGAGAGGGGTCAGAGATGAGGGATGTCGATGCAACGACGGGGCCTATATAAGTCAGTAAAAGTATACAACAAGAAGCACAAATGAGGAAAACGCACCTAATGGGCAGGCACCATCGAATCCCTTGGAAAAACACCATTGACTTTGGTTATTCTGCGATGTCCGGCTCGAGACATCGTTGGCAGTAGTGTATCCAAGGACATAGTCAAGCGCATCGGCCTCGGAGACGTTCTTCGCCTCCTTGCCAATAATCACTGCCAGCTCGGACTCGTAGTCACCCGTGTTGTCCTTTTGGGTAATCTTGGGAAGCACGCATGGCTCTGGCCATGGGTTGCCCAAAGCTGTGGAAGGCTTGAGGAAAATAGTGGGAACGTCTGGCAGCGCGAGATTCATTTCTGCGGCGTGAGAGACGTACTATACGATGTTAGCATGTTTTATTTTTTGGTGTTAGAGATGGGGGAAAAGCATACGTTCAATCCAATGCATCGAATTGTGCCGACTTCTTCCTGTCCTAATGGCGAAAGCACGGTCTGGATGCTCTCGACATTTTCGGTGCGCTCGCCAGGAGCAAGAATGGACGAGCCGGTGAATGTCTTTACTTGGACTTCTTTGCCCTCGTAAAGCGCCAATCCGACATCGATGCTGGCATCGACGGGCTCTCCGATGAGAACCTTGGATGGGTTAGACTTTGCGACAAAGCGGACGAGACCTAATATTCGTCAGAAGAGAGAAGTTGAGAAAGCAGAGGAAAGCTTACGGGAGAATGATGATGCCATTTTGACGGGTATTCTGGGTAGTAGGGTGATTATGTGGAGGATTCAATAAGGGAGACGTATGTATATATACTGGCAAGTCAAGGAATAAAGAATAATCCGTCCGTAACCGCAGGGGCAGCAGCGAAGTCGCAATTTGTATACGTATAAAAGTCAAGTGGGGGAGGCCCGCCGGCAAAGGTCTTATCCCGCTGCCGGAACGCGGCGTCATAACCGAGTACCAAGCATGTATATAAGACCGCAGAACCGTCTACCGCCGACTCCATTTTTTACAAGAACAAAAGACATTGATACATTTACTATTTTACCATCTTTATTATTATATTATATTCAAAATGGCGGACGCACCCAAAGGCCCCTTCAAGCTTGTTACTGTCAACACTGCTCCCGAGCGCGCAAAGAGATTGATTGGCCGCTTGGCCGAAGCTCTCAAGGACCGCTACACAATTATTCACATTGACAACGCCGAGAGTGAGTCTTCTATAAGCACCTCGAGATTTATTTCCAATGCTAACAATTCCCAGAAATCGAAGAAGTCGAGCCCAAAGTCATCGAGCACCAACCCGATGTCCTGGTAAGAATCCCGCTACTGCGAATGGCACACAAGTATACTGACAGCAACTCAACAGTTCTGCGCATCGATGTGGACCGCCGATGAAGCAAAGCACATTATCGAAACCGCCAAAAGACTCCGTCCTGGCATCAAGACACACGCCATCCCTCACGGACTGCAGGTAGAGCGGGGTCCCGATGCGATTGTCGAATACTTGGTGGAAAATGTCCCAAAGTTGTTGGATGCGCCGGCTGAGGAATAGATTGGTTGCATTAGAAAATAGAAATAAAGGAACCTCTTTAACATGTATTTAGTTGCATATTATTATTCATTTTCATTGTTTCTTCTTTAGACGGACACAAAGACTGCGCGCGGAGAAATGGCCGGGCCTTACCGGAATAAGTTATTTGATAAGATAAGAAATAGATCACGTGCCCTTCTTATCTTATCGGCGTTCAGCTTTGCGTCAACGCCGATGATTCTTACTTATTCCTTGCGTCTTTGTTAAACTGTACAGCAACTAAACCATCATGTTCCTGTCCACGCGGCTGCAGGCCGTGGCAGGGCCGTGCCGCGCTCATTCCAGACGTCTTTTCTCCTCGTCTAACTCGCGGCACATCGAATTGGCGCATCAATTGATCGAGCCGCCGACACAAGAAAAGAAGCGTAGCGGCCAGCCGATTGTGTTTATGCATGGGTTTTTGGGGAATAGGAAGAACAATCGGAGTATCAGCAAGTGTGTATTATCATTATCTCTGTTAGGGGAGGGGGGTAATTGGAGAGGGACAAGACACTGACTTCGTGACTAGAGCTCTTGCGCGCGATCTGAACCGGGATATTTACATCGTCGTGAGTCATGAAAGAAAGGACAAGTCTGAAGGCCTTGAATTGATATATGTTATTACAAGGATCTCCGAAATCATGGTGACTCCCCCCATGCCCCGGAACACAACTACAACTATATCGCAGAAGATGTCGCCCAGTTCATCAAACAGCATAACCTGGGAAAGACCGTGCTTATTGGACACTCAATGTACGCAATCAACAAAATGCGCACCCTTTCCTACCAGTCGGAGACAAACTATGTATATACTGACGGATTACGTGCAGGGGCGCCAAAGCAGCAATGGTTCTAGCTCTACAATCACCCGAGGCCACCTCAGGTGTCATCCCCGTCGACAACGCGCCTGTATCTGCTCGACTTGGTTCTCCATTTCTCGAATACATCAAAGGCATGAAGGAAATCACCGCGGCGCATGTCACCAAGCAGAGTGAAGCAGATAGAATTCTGTCCAAATACGAACCTGTACTTACCCCTCCGCCCGTCACACGAAAAGAAATTTATGATAGAGAGAGACCACTAACTCATACAACTACTGGACAGTCCCTCCCAATCCGCCAATTCCTCCTCACAAACCTCATCCGCGACCCCTCCACCGACAACAAAACCCTCAAATTCCGCGTTCCGCTCGACATTCTCGGCTCGGCATTGCAAAACATGGCCGATTTCCCATTTTCAGATGTCAATGACACCAACCTACCCAAATACTCCGGCCCAACCCTATTCATCCGCGGCCTCCAGTCCAACTACGTCAGCGACAAGCGCTTACCAGCCTGCAAAAAGTTCTTCCCCAATGCCGAAATCGTGGGCATCGATGCTGGGCATTGGGTTATTTCGGAAAAACCCGAAGAGTTTAGGCAGGGTATGTCTACCCCTTTATATACCGTCCCTTTTTTTTTGGAAATAGATGGACTAACATGTGACGTGTCTAGCTGTGCTCAAATTCTTCCGGGAAAGTGACGTTGAGTAAATATAAAGAAAGAAACAAACAAAGAAAAAGGATTCAAAATATGCGGACAAAGCCGGGAAATGTGCACATATGGTTTTGGTTATGACTTGTGCAAATACTTCACATATACATATATTTATTGTTAAATAGAATTAAATAGATAGATAGATAGACAGATCTGGATATATCCAATATATAATACCGTTTTCTACCAGCACGTGAATACAATGGCCCGGGAATTCACCCACGTGGGAGGATGCATGTGTCATATAATTTTGTATAAAACCCTACAATCAAATATTTTATAATATCTCTGGTATAAAATATGGGCAGAGAATTAAATCTATTCAGATACACTTCCATGTATTTCTTATACCACCTCTTATTATATTATTAGCTTAGTATATTTTAATTTAGAACGCGGTGTTCCTAATAATAGATGTTGAAATAAATAAAAAAAGCCAATGGCTTGACTTAATTAGAGTATCAACATTAACTAATAACGTAACCAGGCAAGTAGGTAAGTAAAATCACCAAGGCTGACTAGCTAAGTAGTAGTGAGGTATGTATGTATAATCACACAACTATCACAATATAAATCAGATTAAGAACGGCTGATTCCTTTGTTTTCCTCCTGATTATACTGGTATAATAATGAGCATATTGATTATATGTATATGCCCTGTCCGAAAGAAACAAAACCACCCTCCTTGGTTGTCCCTCTTTATTTGGTATCATGAATGAAATAAAACGCCTTCCATAATATGATAATATCACGCTCGCTCAATGATGGGGTATGTGGTGCAAGAAAATTTGTTGGCGCAAAAATCAAACATAATCGAATTGTAAAATTATTTCGCCTTATTGACAAGGCTCATCAATGAACGACTTTTCGGTCGCTTTCTGAGATGCCCAGATGGCCCCCCTCCGTCTGGGGTACCGATGCGAGGCGTGCTGCTAGGCGTATGGATTGGGGAGGAGTGTGGCGAAGAAGAAACTGTAGAGAGCTTCCGTTTATTTCTCTTTGAAGACCCCATGATGGTGATGTTGGTAGTATTGGTCTGCGCATCGTCCTCCCCCCGTCGAATTTGGTCATTGTGGCCCCCCATCGTCGGAGACGCAGATCCTGGGGATTGTGTGCCTTGATATTTTTTCATTAATAATGTTTTTGCCTGCTCCAAGTCGTCGAGTCTGTCCTCTATTCCACGTATATCTTCCATGTTGTTTTGGGTCTCTGTTTGCAAGTCATCTTGCTGGCTTTTAAGATGTTCGATTTTTTTCGACATGTCGTCAAACGCAGTGGCGTTAGAGTTCTTTGGTATATCAAGATTCTCTTTAAATGACGACATGAATTTCATATCAGCGGCGGCATTTTCTTGTTTCTGCTCTAGCTGGGTAATCTGTTTATTTAGATTTTCCACGTCGGATCCGGTATTTTTTTGTTTGTCTTCCAGCTGTATGATCTGTTGGTTCAGATCTTCCATATAGTGCTGTAGGGAGGCTTCCAGATTCTCATGGTTTGATACGATTTCCTGTAGGCTGTCATCACCCAGGTTAACCTCAATCTTGTTTTTGAGCATCTGAAGCCCGCCCTCAATGTCTCTCACTCGATCGCTCAGTTGTGCCTGGGTAGACAGAGTGTCTTGTTCGGACTGCAAATATTGGGACCGCAAATCGTTCACACCTCGCTCCATAGACTGCGCTTTCTCCGACAATTCAGCCACGGCTGTATCCAGGTTTTGTGAGCGAGATTGCAAATCATTCACACCTCGCTCTGCAGACTGCGCTTTATTCGATAATTCGGTCACGGTTGTATTCAGATGTCGCGACTGAGATTGCAAATCGTTTACACCTTGCTCCATAGTCTGCGCCTTATCCGCCAATCCAGTCACGGTCGTATTCAGATTTCGAGACTGCAATTGCAAGTCGTTCACACTATCAGTAGTTTGGTTTTGTAATTCATTAATCTTCTGCTCGAAATGCGACAAGGCCTTTCGCATCTCGACTGAATTGCGCTCGCTCAATTCTCCTCCATTCATACGTGGTGAATTTGAACCAAGGGCAACCAACTGCCGAGAGTGATTGTCCACAGCTGCTAAGATACCGGGTATGTTTGCAATTTGAGACAGATGCATTTGTATGACATGCAAGGTCTCAACAGCATTGTGCAAAGCCTCGCGCGTCGGGTAGAGCCCCTGTACCAAAGGTACGATACGCTGAGCTATGGAATCATAGGTGAAACTGCTATACCGAGCTTCTAAAGAGGTGATTGCAGTCTCCACAGTTTGCAAGCGTCCGTCATGTTGCTCCTCCAACTCTTTCAGACTAGCCATGCCATCTGTTTTAATGGGCACGCTCTCGCTTTTGACCTGTAGCATCGCTTTTTCCAGGTTAGATGCTGCCTCTGCCTTGATTTTGCCGACTATCTCCTCAAGCCGTTGGTCAAGCTGCTTCTTGTCCTCTTCTATGCTCGCCAATAGAAGATTGTCCTTGGAGGTTTGCCATTCCACCATCTCGTCTACAACAGTCTTTAGATGATGATAACCGGGCTCAGTGGTAGAAGATACTTGTCGCGTGGCCCCTTCAATTGCTCCTAGTCGAGGGAGGATATTATTAACCGTCCTTGCCAAAGCTTCGTAATTGGGACCCGGGCTGCTATTTTGATGCTGAAGTGCGCCTTTCTCGAGACCATTAATGCGATCTTCCAATGTTTTTAGGACCTTTTGATCTGCAGGAGACTTTCGAGGATCCCCCCTTTGCCGCAAGTATTGCTCCATGACATCCAGAGATTGTTTTAGGTCATGTGCATCGTCTTCCAGACGGGAAAGTCGTTTGCGATCAGCAGCCGTGTCATCTGCTTGATTTTGTATTTGATCGCTCAAAACATCGACACGATTTTGAGTGCTTTTCATCATTTGGTAGTCATCACTCTGATTCTTTTTCAGCGACTCCAGTTTGTCTACTTGAGACCTTGAGTCCCTTTGCAAATCAGAAATTCTGGTCTTCATCCATGCAAAGTCTTCTTTTAGGCTCTGTACAGACAGCTTATTAGACTTTGTATCGTTTTCAATGTCTCTGAGCGACTCAGGTGGATTGTTTTGGCCCTGAGTCTCTGCATCGACCAGCTGAGCAGCCCGCGCGTTCAAAGCCTTCTGGCCCTCTTGCCGCGAATTGATTTGGCCTTTGAGAGTATCAACATCTTTATTTTGGGCTTCCCGGATTTTGCCAAGAAGGTCTCTGGCTGCTGGAAATTGGCTCAGATTCTTAAGCTTATCATACTGCTGATTGAGTCCCAACTGAGCCTTCTTCGCTCTTGAATATTCATTCTTGAGCGTTGCAGTTGTTGATGCTTCTGTAGATATGCTTGCCAAGTTATCGATCAACTTTTCGCCATAAGACTTTGGTCTAGTAGGTGTCGATGCCGGCGGAACATTCTGTACACTCGGTACATTCGGTGCATTCGGTACGGATGAGGCGCTTCTAGTGTTTTCCTGCCTCGAAGAACGGCGCGGGTCTCGTGAAGCCAAGGGTGCTGACAGAGGTGACGCTGAGGGAAACGGTTTTGAAATTTCAGACACTCGAGCCACTTCAAATTCTGAAGTCATAGAAATAGAAAACATGTCGTCGATCTATGGCGGAAGTAGCGGAAGTGAGCTTCAAGTATAACTGACTGCAAAGTGAAAGCCATCACAGAGCGGTAGGAGCTTTCAATGTGAAATTTACCTGTCACATTTATTTCATTGTTTGCGCTGAAATTGGCTGGGAAAAGACAAAAAAATCCTCCGTGAAAAAAAAAACAAGAGATAAAAACCAAGAGAAACAAGAGGGGACACTGCGGGCAATAAGCAGATCACAAACGAGATGTGACGAGTATAAATACCGTCCTCTGGTGTTTGTCCCCTGAAAACGACAGTTCTGAGCGCCAAAAAAGTAAAGAGTCGACTAAGCAGCGGGGAGCCAATCATCGCGCCGGAAAGTCCACTACGCGACGTGCCGGCGGCGCAGCAAAAAGAGGCGGTCAGCTGGGCGGTGAGCAGCATCCTGGTCGGCCGCTCCTGCCAGTCTGAGACTTTCCTGAGCTGCAATCAAATAATCATTCATTCATCAGAGCTGTCAACACAACCATACCCTAGCCCAATCCATTGCTGACGAGTCGCGGGAATTCACTTTGAAGGCTACCTGATTGACCGTATACAGGATGGCTGCTGTAAGTTTGAACAACTTGTTAATGCCTTCGCTCTTGGATGGCAGAGCTTACTGACCCGAATCGCGCCTCAGCCCATCTCCACCATCGCAGAGAGCAAAGAGCTCCGCGGTCTCAATCTTATTGCAGCTCATTCGCACATCCGTGGACTCGGCGTCGATGCAGACACTCTTCAACCTAGGGCGTCCTCCCAGGGCCTTGTTGGCCAGGAAAAGGCGAGAAAGGCAGCAGCGGTAATCCTGCAGATGGTCAAGGAAGGAAAAATCGCTGGGCGCGCTGTTTTGATCGCTGGACCACCCAGCACAGGAAAAACTGCAATTGCAACGGGTATGGCCCAATCGTTGGGTGCCGACGTACCGTTCACTACACTCGCTGCATCAGAAATATTCTCTTTGGAGATGTCGAAAACGGAGGCGCTCACTCAAGCATTCCGCAAATCGATAGGTGTGAGGATTAAGGAAGAAAGCGAAATTATTGAGGGTGAGGTGGTAGAGATCCAGATTGATCGAAGTGTGACTGGGGTATGTTCTTATTATGGTAATGAATTGAGACGGAAATGAATCAAGACTAACAGGCGCAGGGCAACAAACAAGGCAAACTCACAATCAAGACCACCGACATGGAGACCATCTACGACATGGGCACCAAAATGATTGATTCGATGACCCGAGAACGAGTGATGGCTGGTGATGTCATTTCCATCGACAAGTCTTCAGGCAAGATCACCAAGTTGGGTCGTTCGTATGCGCGTTCGCGAGACTACGATGCTATGGGCCCTGACGCCAAATTCGTACAATGCCCCGAAGGAGAACTTCAAGTGCGCAAAGAAATCGTGCACACTGTCAGTCTCCATGAGATAGACGTCATCAACTCACGCACACAAGGCTTCCTTGCTCTTTTCTCGGGCGACACGGGTGAGATCAGAAGCGAAGTTCGAGATCAGATTAACACCAAAGTTGCTGAATGGAAAGAGGAGGGCAAAGCTGAAATAATTCCGGGCGTCTTGTTCATAGATGAGGTCCATATGCTGGATATCGAGTGTTTCTCATACATCAACCGAGCCTTAGAAGCAGAACTGGCGCCGATAGTGATTATGGCAAGCAACCGTGGCAACACACGCATCCGAGGAACCAACCACCGTTCACCACACGGTCTCCCTCTCGACTTTCTAGACCGTGTCGTCATCGTCAGTACCCAGCCCTACACGTCAGACGAGATCAGACAGATTTTGGCCATTCGCGCTCAAGAAGAAGAGGTTGATTTGTCACCTGACGCTTTGGCCCTTCTCACAAAGATAGGACAAGAGTCCGGATTACGCTATGCCAGCAATATCATCACGACGTCGCAGTTGCTTAGTGGGAAGCGAAAGGCCAAAGAAGTCGGCGTCGATGATATACAACGCAGCTACCGACTGTTCTATGACCCTGCGAGAAGTGTCAAATTCGTGAGTGAATTCGAGAAGAGATTCATCAGCGAAGCTGGCGATGTCAATCTTGCGTACACCAATGGAGACGCAATGGAAATATCCTAAAAGAAAATGCTTATACCATAATTTTACGTGATGTTCAATTTTTATGTTTTATCTTTTGGATACTCGTCCAAAGATCTCGTGGCGGCGTAACTAGAGTGGCGATTTTTTGATAGTGGTTTGGATTTTAAAAGCAGCAACTTTTATCTTGTTGTCTTGTTGTTTTGCTGAGCACATCTCTTCTGTTCTACTAAAATGTATGATATGCCAAGTCAGCGTATTTAATGGTATCTGGGGTTCTATGCTACCTAACATCTAATTCTCATCAAGAGAGAGACATGCGTATTAATAGTACAAACGACCGCTTCCTGTTACGGCATGCATCTCACGAAAAGATGGTTACGCGACCCCAGTCACTATCTGTGCCTCCCACTTTGCGGAATTCAACCCCTTCCCCAAAATAGCCTGCATCGCTCCAGGACTGCATCATAGCACCATCGTAAGGACCATGTGTTTCACCTCCATCTCGAGCATCTGACCACCGATATTCCCATTGCGTAGTTTGATCTGCTGACGCGACCTGGTTTTGCGCTTCCTCTGCTTCATCAGGCGGATCAATCCAATCTTCACCCGTTTCCCGACGGAATTGACGAGTGAGCATCTCTCTTTCTTGGTCGTAAATCTCGACCTGGCCTCTCGTCAAGAGTAGGTCGGCTGCGCCTGTGATTTCATTGATAGCTTTCTTGCGGGCGGCTTCTTCGGGGTTTTCTTCAGTCATTTCGACGTCTTCGGTCCCGTTGTTCTCGGCTGTCTTTTTATGTTTGTTCTTCTGCTTGGATTGCCATTTCGGCTTCTTGCGAAGACCCTTGCCAAGTCGTCCGAGTGATTCAAGTACGGTTTCGCCACGTTGCATATGCTTGATTAATGTGCGTAGAAGGTCGGCTGCGAGTATACTGTCATTCTCCTTGTCCCGCTCGCGTCGTTCATTCTCTCTCTTATCGGCGGCTTCTCTTGCTCGGCGGATATCCTTTTTAGAAACGCCATCTAACCATGTGTCGTGGATTGCGTCTGGGTCAGCGGCCTTCCTGACGAAGTTCCCTTGGTCGTCAAAGCGGCCTTCTTCCTGTTCTGCCCGCATATTGAACGCATCGATGAGCGGCGCATGTGTCTTTTTACCACCAGCTCCGACCTCTTCGTCCAGCTCATCGTCTACCCGTGCACGTTCTGCTTCGTCTACTTCGCTCTCACTTTCACTCTCAGCCTCTTCAGCTCTTCTCATATCAGTTGGATCGGCGAGGTTAACATGAACGCTCCGCCCACCACGCGAGCTATTCACCTGCCCCTCTATATCCTCGTCCTTGAGAAAGCGTACGTTTTTCTTGTTCTTCCTATACGCCTCGTCTTCGCCCATTTCTTCTTCCTCGGCCGCAGCCTCTCCTTCCGAAGCAAACATGTCATCATCGTTATCGCCATCCTGCTCTTTTTGTTGGCGGCGCTTAGCTTTGGCCTTTGCGTCGACTCGCGCATTGAATCCTTCGTTTTCGCTGTCGGATTGGTACCCGTCTAAATTGACCGCATTGCGACTGACGCCTTGTCCCCGGCGACCGATCTCGTCGGCGTCTAACACTGCATCGTCCTCCAGCTCATCTGGTGCCAGCGCGGACGGGTTGCGCAGATCGAAGCGTGGTTTTTTGGAGGTTGAAGGGCCGGCAAATTCCTCTTCGGCTTCTTGGTGGGTTCGCGCGTAATCTTCGCCAGCGCGCTTCGGGCGCACTGATCTAGACATGGTAAAAAATCTGGTTGGAGGGTTATTTTGTAGAATTCATAAATGTTTATGGTATAAGTGTGTGAGGGGCAAAATAAAGGTAAAGCTTGAGCTGGTTGAGGTTGTAAAGTCCGGGGTCGGCTCGGAAAATCATTTAGCTAGCTTGCCCCACCTGCATTTACCCTAAATTATGTCCTCGTTCTCTTCTTAAGGCATCTTCTTATTATACCCCTATTCTCTATATTCAAAAGAAACAGAATGAATCAGAAAACCCTATCCCATACTTTCTGCAGCAGTCCCGAAGCGTGGTTGTCTTCTTCCCCTTCATCAAGCACCTGCCCCGTCACCAGATCTATTTCAGAAATCGGTATAATCTTCGACTTCATGGTGACTTTATAGCCACCATAAAGTATTCCGAAAATCCTACTTTCTCATGAGCTTCTTTTTAGATAGAAAGAAGAAGGGAAAAAAAAGAGAAACAGAAAAATACTCACGGAAGACCAACATACGCCGAAACAAAATCCTGCGCACTCCAATTCCCGCTTGTGAAAACTGCAAACCCATTGAAGAGTAAAATGATGCAAAAGAACCCTATCGTACCCCAGGCTAGCAGGTATGCATTTCCAAAAGGAATCTTAAACGGAAGCGTGTTCACGTCGATATTGGCAGCTTCAAGTGCTCGTCGAAACCGGGTGTGCGAGTAGCAGATGCACGTCCAGGTGAGTAAGTAAGCGATGGTGGTTAGGCTGGAGAACCAGTGAAAGACTGTTTCACCGCTGGAATAGACGGTCATATATGTCAATAACCCGATGGAGCCGGTGATCATGACGCCTAGAAGATGACATTAATACAGACCTGGAGATGGGTGTGCTAATGCAGAGAAGCCTTTACTCACAATATATTGGGACACCTCGCTTGGTGCATTTCAATAAAAACCTAGGTGCCTGGCCCTGCTGTGCTAGGGCAAAGAGATACCTCGAGCCAGTATACAAATTGGCATTCGCCGAAGAGGCAGCCGAAGTAATCATAACTGCGTTCAAGATGTGCGGCAAAACGGGGATTCCGGCGTTTGAAATCGCGATTAACCAGGGTGACTTGGCCGTACTACTACTGCCATAAAGCAGATGGGCGTCGTCGTATGGAACCAGAACCCGTACTGCCAGGGACCCAAAGACATAGAAGAACAAAAGACGCCAAAAAACCCGACGAATCGCCTTGGGGATATTCCTTGAAGGATTTCTGGCCTCTCCGGCAGCTACAGCGACTTGCTCGACGCCTCCAAAGGCGAATGCGGCGTTGATTAGGGTGTTGAAGAAGCCGAGAAAGCGGCCGGTAGTTCCCTGGCCAATATACTCGCGCATAGCACCTGGATGCTGCCAGTATCGAAAGCCCAGACGGTCGTGTGTCGGGGCACCTCCGAGGTCAATAACCACGGCTAAGATTAGGAGGCCGATGATGGTGATGATTTTGATGCTGGCAAATGCAAACTCGGCTTCGCCATATATAGAGACAGCGACGATGTTGAGGATGATGATCAGAGTTAGGATTATTGAGATCCATGCGGCAGACTATTCCGATGTTTTCAGTCAGTATAGTAAAATAGAATACAATGTGAATGATGTAAATAATTGGCAGGTAAGAAGGTATTCGGGAATACTCGCGTTGATATCAGTCCAATATTGAACCAAGATGACCGCTCCCGACGTTTCACTACAAATAGCGATTGCACAATTATACCACTGATTCCATCCGATTGCGAAACCCAGTGCTGGATCTACGAAACGTGATCCCAGTTGAGCAATCATGCCTGGCAACGGCAGCAAGGAAGTCATCTCCCCCAGACATTGCATCTAGCCATGCAAAAAAATTATGTCAGCCAACAAACGCATAACATATTTTTGTGACAAAGCAACAGGAGAGAACAAGGTTACCATAGACCAAATTACAATGCTAGTAATCAGATACCCTAGAAACAGTGATAACGGCCCCGAGGTAGCCAAAGCACTGCCAATACCCAGGAATAGACCTGTACCGATGGTGCCCCCAAGAGCAATGAACTGGACATGACGTTCTTTTAAGCCGCGTTGCAATTGCTTCTTGTTGCCTTGGAGCACATGGCAGGATCCTCTGTCGTGGCTGGTTGTTCTTTCGACATCGTCGGTTTGCGTTGTTTTTGCATCCATGTCGTATTATAATGTCTCTAGAGGATTTCTAGCAATATTACGTAGCTAGTTTGTAGCTGCATACAGCATCTTATATGAGTATTGAGGTTATCATGATCACAACATAATGATTATTTAATTTGAGATACTATATAATTTGCTTATGGCCAACCGTTATCGTTATCATCAAGAGAATATCTTCTTATCTCATCCCATATGATTAGGGTTGACTTTTTCGGCAAATTGTTGATAATGTCATGGCGTATCGGCAATTAAAGTGGCAAGTCTGTCGGGAAAATGAATGCTTAATCATCTCCTACCTAAACACCAGGGTTTAAATGGTAAATGTCCGAGGCGAACAACGTTGCCAACTTTTAGAACATTTATATTTCCACTAGAAAGAGATTCATAACAAGCAGAAATTCGGTGATTCGATTGTGGCCAATTGGTATGTTACTGTATAAGTTGATAAAAACCGGTTCACGTCTAGCATATTAACCTCACCTTAGACAACCTGACATCGGCATATTCTTTTTATACCATTAATTCATCGACAAACCTGCAACAGCCATGCCACTTGTTCAACAAGAATTCACCACAAGGCCCAGCCACCCACCTCCTGGCGCCACTCCGCAAGACGGCGGCGAATGGTACTCAATCGGACCTGGAATCTGGGAGCTTCTATTGAACGGAGAACGAGAGTCCGACAACAAATCCGTGCTTCAATGGTACGAACCAGGCACAAAATCAGTCACCGATGAAATAATCACACACACATACATCGAAGAAGTCTGTTTCATCCAGGGCGGGTTGGAAGATGTTACGCTTGGTCAGGCCTGGAGTACCGGGGCTTATGCTTATAGACTCCCCGGAATGAAGCATGGGCCATATAAGGCTTCTCCTGAGGGTTGTTTGCAGTTTGTCAAGTTGGTGCCAAAGGCGGGATAAATTTATTGTAATAACGGCCCTATACATCTCAATTATCAATATACTTAAGAGATGGGACAGATATGCAAAGACTTTGAATGCAGGAATATGAGCTTTGATTAAGTATGTGCTGGGCTTTTTAACCCTAAAGCCATTGACAACTGACGCATCATTGCTGGATCTCGACTATTCTCTTCCTCCTCGTCTCCCCTCAAAGACCCAATGAATCCATCCATTTCCTCGTACACTTGACGTAGATCTACCTGTGTATCCTCTGTCCACCGTGAAATATACACCGTCTTCATACCCAACTTTCGTGCCGCCCGCACGTCATAAGCATGCGCTGCTACCATAGCTGTCTCTTCTGGACGATATCCTGTCAACTTAAGCGCCAATTCGTAGAACTTTGGATCAGGTTTGGTAAGGTTCAGCAGCTCGCTTGAGAAAAGCATGTCAAATCCATCCAATTTAGACGACCGCACCAGGTCAAGTTGCAATCGTGTTGTCCCATTCGCCAGCACAAACAACTCCAGACCGCGGCTTTTAAGATCCACCAGCCCTTCAGCAACGTCCTCCCAAGCTGGCATACTATGCCATGCCTCGACGAGCTGTCTCTTTTCTGTCTCGGACAATTCGAGTCTGTGCTGTTTCAAGACGAGATCCAGTTGCCGCGCATTAGTCGTGTCGAAGGATTCTACAGACAGGCCTTGCTCAAACCGTTCATGGATATCTGCAAAAAAAGCTTCACGCCAGGCAATAGCTGAAGACCGTTTTGTTTTTTCGTCTAGACGTTCAGGGAGTGCTGCTGTGATTCCGGAGTACCAGTCTAGACAGGTGCCCATGAAATCAAAGAAGACGGCTTTGATGCCGCTGGGATGTTGTATGCATTTCATTTCGAAAGTCCGAGATATAGGAAATGTAGAATATACGGCGATGTAGCGGTTACTTCAAAACCAAGCCATTCTTAATATTTTTGAAATCCTGCGCTTGCTTCCCAAGACCCAAGCATTCTTTTGTGGGGATATTCGGCAAATTGTCAATTGTCCGTCGGCCATTGCGAACCACCACATTCTGATAGTCGACAGTGACAGTCTTCAAAATAAATAAAAAAAATCTAATATAACCGTTAATGCTGACTAGTTTGCTTTTAGAATGACAAATATTGTACATTTTGTTACGCATACGTCTTAGAGAAAATCCGCATCATTACAAGAATAAATTGTCCAGATATTTGGCCAGCTTGTCAAATCAAACGGTTGAAATCTAATTATCTGAGGTAAACAGTCTTCTATAACCGACATTACTATGTCTCTTGCTTTTCTATCCGAAGATTCGGAGTAAGTTTGCCTATTATTACCCAAACCCCTTTCTATTCTCTAACACGAGTACAGGGACGACTCTCCCATCACTGCAGAAATTCTCCGAAACTTGGCCTCCAAATGTGGGTTTCAACTATCGTCTGACCAGGAGTCTGCCTTCCTTCTCGCTGTTCAATCAGCACTCGCCATCGCCACCGAGGTCGATGCTTTGGAAGATTACATCGATCCAAGGCTGAGCCCCGTGCCCACGAAGGGCGGCCAGCGTTCCTATCGCAAACCCGGTATAGATCACAAGAATAGCCTCAACGCTTGGTGCCATCTATTCGAACTCGAGGCCCTCAACCCAGCTAGCAACCTTCTTGTAGGGCACCAAATAGCATTAAAAGACACCATTGCAGTAGCAGGTATTCCCCAGACCCTGGGCACATCCCCCCAGTTTGTCTCATCAACCGGGGCCTATCCTCACTCCAAAGTCGACGCTTCGGTAGTCTCGCGACTACTGCTTGCTGGCGCTACCATTGTGGGGACTACCACCTGCGAAAACTTCTCTCTATCGCCCATGTCCTACAGCGCTGCATCGGGGCCTGTACATAATCCCTGGGCTCGTAATTTCAACAGCGGTGGTAGCAGTAGTGGCTCCGCCGCACTCGTTGCGCTTGGCCTTGCTCGAGAGGCCGGCATCCCAGGTCTGCAGGATGCAGGCCCTGATGTCAAAGTAGCCATCGGTGGCGACCAAGCTGGTTCTATTCGACTCCCAGCAGCATATTGTGGAATCTACGGTCTCAAACCTACCCACGGATTAGTTTCATATACAGGAATTGCTGGTCTTTTGCCTATGATTGATCATGTTGGGCCCTTGGCTCGTACTGTTGAGGATATTGCTCTATGTCTGTCAGCTATCGCTGGGTACGATGGTCTTGACCCGCGTATGAGTCCTGAGAGCCCCCTGAGACGGGACGTAAGACCGTACCATGAAGAACTTGCCTACTTTGCCGAATCATTGCCAAAAGATGGGAAAGTGACAGACTTTTCAGGAACTGGCAGACCATTGCGCGTTGGTTTGATCTTGGAAGGCTTCAATATGCCGAAAATGTCCGAACATGTGGCTCGCACAGTCAAAACTGCAGCAATAAAACATTTTACAGCTCTCGGCTGTCATGTTTCGGACATTTCAATTCCACTGCATTCCAATGGTGCTTCAATTTGGACAGCAGCTACGCGCAACCAGATGGCCTCTCACGCCTTTGGGGGTAGGACAGGCGACCTTTTGACCCATGACCTGCCTCACATTGAGCACCGCTGGCCGCCAGATCAAGAATTGTGTGATATACTCACCAAGCATAACCCTGCAGTAATAAACACAACATTGGGCGAAAAGCTGCTCACCGACCCAACTTACCTACCAATATCAGCCCAGAACAAAGCTCACCGGCACGTCCTCCAGTTGCGTGCAACCTACGACACGGCCTTTTCTAGCGGAGATTTCGATGTCTTCATCACACCCACTGCTCCAACAGTGGCACCTCCTCATCCAGATATGGCTCGAGGCTCGGCTCTCGACAAGCTCAAACTTGCAGCGGGTTCTACGAACAACACTTCTCCTTTCAATGCTACAGGTCATCCTGCGCTGAGTGTCCCGTGTGGCTGGGGGACAGCTTCGGATGGGGTGACCAACCTCCCTATAGGAATGCAAATCATAGGAAAGAGATTTGATGATTTGTGCGTGCTTAAGGCGGCGAAAATGTTTGAATTGGGCGGGGGCGGCTTAGGGGAGTGGCCAGGGAGTGTGTGATTTTATTACCTAGTCTATTATTGAACTATGAAAATAAACTGTATTGCAGCAATTTTATGAAAATGATCTCATCCTAGACCGAGATATTAAATGGTTGCAATTGAGTTCATTGAATCTAGCCCTAAGTGCAGTCTAACTGGTGACTTTGAACAATAGGTATAGCGCTGCAGGATAGTTATCCTATGGAGAATTTACTTCTGTATATGTGGATATTGAACACTCATGAGAAAATAGCCTTTTACCTCAGCAATTTTAGGGCTTATGTATCTCCTCTCCCGCTATAGCTGCAAAAAAGGCGTCACTCAAGTATCCACCGCACCAGCTCATCTTCTCATACCCATCAACCTTCCAGGGCTTCCTCTGTGTAGCAGGCAGTTGGATTTTATCATAATACCCTCCCATTCCTTCATTAACCCACATTTCAGCCGACTTTTCAATCTCCATATTGACGCCCTGGATCATGTACATGGGCTGTATCTGCCAGACCACCCCATAGTCCCTAGCCATATCTTGGGACACAGTCTTTAACCTCTCTGGCGTCCAACCCGCCGATGATGGAAACTCCCACTCGCCGCCCCAGGCGAATGCAAAAAGACGGCCAGGAAAACGGCTCAGCATGGTCTCGTGATAGGCCTTGATATCGTTGTAGTCGGGAAAGTCCATGCGTGCCCAAGACACGTCGCTCAGTGAAGCAACAATAGTAGCACGCTCAACAATGGCCTTTACAGTAGATCTGTACAAGTACTGGCCGTTATGCGAGCGAGGAATTTCCCAGTCGAAGAAGATGTTGACTCCTCCTAGAAGCTCCTCGGCGATGGCTCGGCGCTGAGAAAGAGACATGCCATATCCCACTCGAGATCGATAGTTATCTAGTACGCCCTCATTCAATTGGGTGTTGTGGTGTCTTAAGTCGAGTATTGTTGCCTCTACGGCTTCGTCAAACGTCATAATGCCGGCAGAAGCAAACCATTCTTTTCTCGCCGCTGCAGGTGACTCTCCACACGCGATGGCCTCGTTGATGACGACTTGAAGAGGCCTAATAGGTTTCGTAGCTCCAAGAACAAATTCATGATCCCGAGGGTCAATCACAGATGTAATGAAATCTGCATGGTCGAGGTCACAGCGTGCAAAGAGGAGGGTTTCAGCACCCATGATATCGAGCTGCATACGCACAGTCTTGACGCGATCTTCATACTCAGAAGTGGGAACAATGGTGCGCCCTTGACCAATGGTGAATTTTTTCAGGCCAATTGCCAAATCGTCAATGTGAATTCCGGCCGCGCCGGATTCAACGAGGGCTTGGGTCGACTTGAGGGTAGCCGTCAGTGATCCGAAACCCATATCGCCATCTGCAATGATGGGCATGAGGTAGTCCCAGTTCTCCATTGTCTCCCGCTCTTCAATTCCACGCTGCATTCGGACTTGGCGTTGTCTCTGGTCATGCCATTGTTGAGACTTGAAAATCTTTTCGACGACTTTGGGTACGGTATCCCATGGCTGTGAAGTCGACAGTTAATGCCTCTCGTTCTATAATCCAAGATTATAACCACGGGCTCAGTTTTTGCTTACATAGTCTGCATGATCCATTCCTGGGTAGTTGTTCTCGCTGAATCCGGACAATCCACCAGAGAGATAGACCGTTCTCATATACTTGGCCATCTGGCTGACGGCAATAGGGTCAGTCGCTCCAAATGTGAGCTCAGCTGTTCCTCTACTGCGGTGCTCATGGAGCAAGTCCCACAGTTTGAGGGCAAAGGGATTGACAAGGCAAGGAAGTGGCTCGGTGTTGCGCAGGGAAGCAATAGTGTTTGCAGTCCATGGACGCTTGATGCCAGCTTGACGAGGCGTCTTCCACCATTCTTCGATTCTGCTGACTTCGTTGTCAAACGCCTTTTGCTCCTCCAGGAGGTCTTTCCACTTTTCAGGCATTGTTTTCGGATAATTAAGGTGAATGTAATGAATGTTCAGAGCAATGACGTTCGTTTGTCGGAAGCCCTCTAGTCAATGATATTGATTTTAAATCCAGTCGATAATTTCCAAGGCCAAGCCTGCCTTGTTGAAGAATATGTACTACCCATCTCCAGTGGGATGTCGTTTTTGCCGATGATCTGACTGCGGCATCAGCTGCAAATTTTCAGTGAAGCTCTTCACCTGACAGAGAATTTCCTGGGCAATATCCCATATTGTCTTGGCCAATACTTGTGTGTCCACTCAAATGCCGAGAGGCGTCTTGTATGATTTCTTTGGTGGATATGGATACGATCGGACAAATGTAAAAGCCGAAACCCACATCAAAGCCTATTTCCCGACCGTCGGAGAAATGTCACTTTGACCAATGCACCAAACCTTAGCAATTGACATCGGCTTAATGAGCACATAGCGCCTACGAAAAGGACATTGATGATAAGAGTACTGATCAGTGACTGAGATGTTGGGAAGACAACCCTCGACACCACAAGACCCGAACACGCCTCGGCCAATGCATCTCCGACGGAGCCGTGGCCGAACAGCAAAGGCTTGCTCCCAGTGCCATGCAAGGAAGCAGAAAGTCTGTATAATCAACCCTGGACCATGACATTACCTATGCCTCTGACCTGAGCTGCAGTGTAACGGGTCCACGCCGTGTCAGAACTGTGTTTCCCGAAATGTCACACATCTCTGCACCCCACCCGAGCCGCGGAGGACAAATGCCAGGAATGCAGATTCCACACGCCCAAGTGTCAGAAGGCATCGGATTCGTTCCGAACAGCCTACGAGGAATCCTCCTGATTCCACTCCAATTCAGCAGCACCAGTCAACAATAGCAGTTACTGATGATGAAGATGAGGACCAACAAGTTGGAGAAAGAAATGACGAGTCCACCCAGAATAAAAACGACAAAAGCCTTCAGATAGGACAACTTTGGAAGTCACGCGGTGCACCGGCATTCTTTGGCAGTTCGTACTTTGGACCGCAAGTAGCTGCAGCACTCATTGACTCTCAAGCGCCATACGTTCAAACCGGAGCCAACACATCCCGGCGAAGCATGAATGCCCGGCCCTTTCGTGATGAAGCTGGGCCTTTCTCTCAACTATGGGATCTTCTCGGTCTCTTGCCACGTCAAAAGTCGACCGTAGACCGCCTGGTCGACAAATTCCTCGCGCATGTTAGCTGGAACATGGATGCTGTCCACCCATCGTCTTTCCGAAGGGAGTATGACCGCTTCTGGTCCCGACAGGCGGGATACGACGACGTGACAACTGTTGACATTCGTTGGCTGGCGCTTTTATTCATTATTCTTGCCATCGGGGCATATCTGGACTGCCCACGAAACGCGGCGCCCGAAACCCAGAGGGAGTATGAGGAATCGTCTTTGAGTTTCTTCTGGGCTAGCAGAAAAGCCATTGTTATAGCCCCCTCCTTTTACGGAGAAAGCTCTGATTTGGTTCGAGCCGGCATCTTGGTTACTCGCTACTGTCTATTTGCCCAGCGAATCACCGAGAGTTGGCTTACAGTCGGCTTCGCTGCACGCTTGGCCATAGCCCAGGGATTTCATATCGATGGGAAAAATTGGCGGCTTCCACGCCGTGTGATAGAGACTAGACGAAGACTCTGGTGCCATTTATACCTTCTAGATCGAATGACAGCCCTTGCTCTCGGGCGACCGTACTGTATTCTGGACGCTCAGTCCTTGACCTGCGTGCCGGAGAACATTTTTCTTGACGATATGACAGATGACGAAGCCCTAACAGTTACTGCAGAACCTATCGAGACAAGCCCGACACCAGCTATCCTTGCTATTCTCTCCATTGCGTTGGGTAAAATTATTGGACAAATCCAGGAGCAGACATTTGGCATTCAAGCCGCTTCATATCGCCAGGTAATGCAACTAGATGCGCAGCTGGTTGCTTGGAGGGATAGTTTGCCAACCTATCTAGCATTCGAGAATGCAGACCTATCGCTGGACTCAACTTGCTCATACCTCGTCTGGCATCGACTATATCTTCGCACAGCATTTCATTTCGCTAGAATTACCTTGCATCGCCCTTACATATGGCGTTCTTCAATCACCGACCAACATGCTTTCAGCCGTGATGTATGCTTTGCGTCTGCCTGCGCCGATCTCAAGACGCGTCTTGAGCATGATGACAATTCCGAGCCTGGCGAGCACTATACTTGGTGTCTTGGTGCGCCGCAACTATTTAACAGCGCTATTGTGCTGGGTGTACTCGCCATTCAAGAGCAATCTCGCGGCACACACAACGTCGATGCCGTTGTCAACGACCTTCAGTCATACTGCGACAAACAGAAGCACGAAATGTGGGTCAACGATTTCCGCCTGGCAGAGGTCAAGGTAGTTGAAATGTGTATTGAAAGACTCAAAAGACCGTCCAAGACAAAACAGACGTCGTCTCGCACAGCAAATTGCGAAGCGGGACCAAACAATGCGGGAAGAAGAAGAGGAAGCGACTCGCGTCAGCAAGGAAGCTATCACTCAGCCCGGGTGGCACCTTCCCAAAACGCTCGAGTCTCATTATCAGGCCCAGAGTTTACACAAATGCAGTCACATCATCCTATTGCTGTCGGCTGGGATGCCGACAGTAGCCTGTGGCCTTCAGGTTCGTTAATACAGTCTGGCCTGGGACATAGCCCGCAGGTCTCGGAGGCCTTTACTTTCCCAGGCCCAACTGATCTAGCAACTTGGCAGGACATGATCGATATTATAGGAACTCAAGAATTTGATATGACCGGTGTTTCGTGATCGGCCAGGCTGCTAGCGTTCGGGTTTGTTGCGTAAAATTATCGGAAGCCGCATTTCCCGATTATTAGATAAAAAGGTGCTCTAAAGCACTATTCACGAACAGTTAACGATAAAGTAGCATCAATTTTGAGTATCTAGTTTACGTAGAAATTAGAAAGAACGATGTTGTTTATGTCAAATGCTAGCAAAAAGATTATGTCAGCCGCGCTAACCCCTTTGGTAGATAGGCTAGATAAGCACAACTTGCGTCACCGAAAGTGCTGGAACCAGACAAACATCTCAGCTTTGATCTCTCAACAATATTTGCTATAGTTCTACATTGACATTTCATTCTGAAAAATATAGCGAACCTCTACATACACATACTGGCAAATATTCTGCAGCTTCCTCGCCTGTCCGAGCTCTGCAGCTAGCTTCCCCGCATTATCCTCTGAAGTTGTTGCTTTGACAAGTGAGCCACCATCATGGTACTTTCTCTATCCCTCACTTCCACCTTATGTGTGAGCTTTGCAAAACTGATAGATTGTTTTCGATAGTATCGCCCCGGCTTCTTCGATCCGGACGCCATGGACGGTGTCATCGGCGGAGCAATGCATTACGGAAGACCGCCCCGTCGCTTTGACGAATTTTATCGATGCTACCCAGTGGCGATGCTGCCAGGCCCGGAGAGAGAGAATGTCAACCACGGAGGAAAAGTGATAATGCCGCCTAGTGCGCTGGATAAACTGACGCGGTTACACATTACATACCCGATGTTATTCGAGCTACACAACGGCGCCAAGGAGAGGATGACACATGCTGGTGTTTTGGAGTTTATTGCAGAGGAGGGGAAAATATACCTTCCTTTCTGGGTGTGTTTTTACTTATTTATATCTGGAAATGACCCTTTTCCTAACTATCCTTACTACAGTTGATGCAAACGCTCCTGCTCGAGCCCGGTGATTTAATCCAGGTCAAATCAACCGATCTCCCTTCCGGCCGATTCATCAAGCTTCAGCCCCAGTCAACATCGTTCCTTGACATCAGCGACCCCAAAGCCGTTCTCGAAAACGCATTCCGAAACTTCTCCTGTCTTACCAAGGGCGACATTTTCACATTTGCCTACAACGACCAAGTTTACGAAATTGCAGTGCTAGACGCGAAACCCGAGACCGACAAAAAGGCTATATCGGTATTAGAAACGGATCTTGAAGTCGACTTTGCACCTCCAGTGGGATACGAGGAACCAACAGCGCGTACAAGCGGGACAAGCACGCCGCGTAGCGTACAGGCAGCAGGAGGGGCGCCTCGAGGTGGCCTGGTGCATTCGCATGGAAGCATGGCTCAAGCCATAAACTACGCCGCGATTGCTCCTGAGTCTACTGATGCGACAAAGGGGGCCAAAGCCGCATCATCCAATTTCCTGACTGGCGGACACCGCCTGAACGCCAAAAAGAGTAGCAAGACACCCACTCCACAGCCGAATACTCCTGTCGCAGGAAGCTCAACAAATCCCAAGCACCCGCCTCCAACACGAAGGACGAATGGACCCCAGCCACTACGACTGGGCCCCAACAAACTTTTCTTTGGATATGCCATCAAGCCAGCGCCGAAACGTGACGAGGAGGGCAACATCGTCGAAGAGGCTGACAACAAGCCCAAGTTCCAGGGCTCAGGACAGACACTGCGGACACGAAAGAAGCGACTTGGAGGAGACTCTGGAACACCCACGTCTGGAAGTGATGCAGAGGGACGCAAGAGATAAGGATGTTAGTCTCTATTGTTCTGTGTTTACATCTCGAGCATGATCTCTATTCTGTATCTTGTTTCTTTTCCTTTCTTTCTAGCATGGTAGGTGAACTGGCGTTTCGGCGACGTTTCACGAATTCGGTTGTTCTCTAGATCTGAACTCACTAGTTATATCAATATAGACTGGATGTTTATATAAACTGGAGGTCTGAACATGACTGTTATCTTTCGTACATCTGATCTAACATAAGGGATGGAAGTCGAATACTTGCATATCATTCATTGTATCAAACTTCATTCCAAATGTCATCAAAACATGTGTGAGTGGCTCATGGAGCAAGGAAGACCACCCTCTTCGATAATCGAGATGGCTAATTAATTGCTCTTCCCAGACGAGCAAGCTTGTGACGGATCAACACCAAGTTCTCATGGTATATAAGCCAATGCCATCCTTATTCGGGCACCTGGGAGCTCCAAAGGATCATATGGCATAGTGGGAACGGTCTCTATGTCAAATTGGCCACTGTTATAGAGATCGTACCAAATATATTTGATTATGTTTGTTTGTGCGCTGCAGCCACGCAATCTCACACAGCCTAATGCATGCCTACGGAGCCGCCCAGGTCTTCTAATCTTTGGAAAACACACACCTTCTGGTTTTTTTTTCCTTGCTTCTTTTTTTGGGTTTGTCGATTTGCTGGGCTGCCTGACAGCCTTTCTTTTTCTCGCGTGTCTCGATTGGTACCCTCGCCAGAGGAGCAAGCATGTGACCATATTAGAGTTCCTGACTTGATTACTGATTCCTGAGGCTGCTTTATAAGTGCGAAGGCAGCGTCAAGCTTCTGGCTTGACGTCTTGATCTTTTTGGCCTGGATTGGGCCATGCGGGCCTGCCCCTTCTGGTGGTCCCGCAACAGACCAACACCAGAATTTCATGCTATATAAGCCGCTGTCATGGTAATACAGGCACCTAGGAATTCGGACGATATGGTACAGCGGAGAAATTTGCTCTAAAGAGTGGTTTCAACTTCACCAAAAACGAACCGGTTCTTCTGCGACTCTGCTGCGGAAGCAGTAGCAGATTAGGTTGTACGCAGACCATGTCGCCTTATTCCTAGGTACCTCAATCTTTGGAAAACTACCTTACTGGTTTCGAACCTTCTTTTTGCCTCTTGCTTCTTTTTTTTTCTCGCGCCGTCATGGATGCACGACGCGTCTTGTCTGCCTTCTTCTTCTCACGTGCTTCAATTATGTTACTTTTTCTCTCGCCAGACATGTGAGCATGTCGAATGGCATATTTTTATGGTATATAAGCCAAATTCGTAAAAATCCATGCACTTGGTGGTGATGATTGTCTTGTAGAGCGGTATAAACCAGAGCGCGGGTCCTCGTTGCGAAGCTTGACGCGACAAAGCGGTTCGATTGTCAGGTGTTTTCGCAGCATTTTACTAAGTCGTCCTGCTCGTATGTTATTTATATTCCTACGTAACGTCACCTCAATCTTTGGAAACCAACTGTAATCATTCGAATCATTTTTGGCTCTTTCTCTTCTCGTGGTTGTCTTGACGGCCTATCCCTTCCCTTTCTGACATACGTCATACCCTCACCAGATGGGTAAGCATGTGACCAACCCCCCGTTTTGATGGCTTATAAGCCAGTGTTTATCTGTACCCTCCAACCCCGAAAGGACGATGGTGTAGTGGAAAAAAATAGTTTGCGCACTAGGCATACAGCGGTGATCTACGGGTTAAGTAGCAAGATGGGAGTATGCCCCGCTAGTACTATATTCGCACCCTTTCCCTGGTTGGGTCTTGAATAGCCCCTCTTTTTTTATCGACTCCCTCTTTGACCTTTTTTCTTTTTATTTTTTTTCTTAACGGTTGACGGCTGACGGCCTGCTGCCTGTTTGCCTTCCTTTCTTCGCGCGCTTCTCATGGCAGGATAAAATTAGTTAGGCCAGATACACCTGAGCACGACGATAAAGCTACCAGGTATTTATTAGCATAGTCGAAATCTTTTGCTGTTCTTTTGGGTAGCTTGGGGTAGGGAGGTTGTCAGGATGACAGCGACGCTGGCCCTGGAAGGGCGCGACACCACCAATCCAGTCTCGAATCTCCCACCCATTTCTTACTACTTACCCTATTATTTATTCTTCATTTGACGAAGAATTACCTTTTTGATGATTAAATGATCTATTATGTAGCTATGTATATAATAAATGATCGCCAAGCTTTGATATTGCGGCTGTCAGGGGGGGTCCACCGCTGCACATCCCACGGTCCACTGCATCGACTCCACCAACCCCAACCTAATTTCAACCTCGGCACAATTTGCATACTAAATTAGCTTCAAGATAAATAAATAACCTTTTCAATTTGCTCTCCAAAAACCACCACTGTATATATGTATATAGCTACAAACCTTGGAAAATGTCAACAACCCTCCAAGAAAGCGATCCGCTTTCGCCTTTCACCAGCCTCACCCCATCAATCTACCTGGTCGAGCCGCGCACACCGCCTTCTTCTTCACCACAGTCAAAACCCAAAACCATCATCCTCTCCTTCTGGTACAGCGCTCCTCGCCGCGCACTCGTCAAATATGTCCAGAAATACGCCGAACTAGCGCCCTGGGCACGCATAATTTTCATTCTCAGCGGCCCACGCGATTTCTATCTCTATCCAACGCTGGCGTCGCATCGACTGCGCTTGAAGCCGGCTACTGACATTCTCGTTGCTCATCAACAAGAGGATAAAGATGACGATTCTGTTTATATTCATCTCTTCTCAAACGGCGGTCTGTTCTCGACCGCCCACTTGCTACTGGCCTATAAACATGCGACTGGCAAACCGCTGCGCGTCTCGTCTGTAATCCTGGATAGTTCGCCTGGCAAGTCGACGCCGTCGATGTCAATCAAGGCACTGTCATATGCGCTGCCAAAGACGCTCATTATTCGACAGATTGGTCTAGCGTTCATTTCTGCTATGATATGGGGATCGTTCGTTACGGGCAAATCATGGTCTTTCATTCTGAGGCTCGTCTGGAAGAGACGAAGCTCCAACAGCAAGGATAGTGATGATGCAGTATACGGCGATGATCCGTTGGCGTTTACGCGGAAAGCGATTCTGGATCGGGACGTTATTGTCGCTAAAGCACCAGCGGAGACTGTTGACATGTGTTATGTTTATTCGGATTCGGATGAGTTGGTGCCCTTGAAGGATGTTGAGGAACATGCGGCTTTGGCTTCAAAGATGGTGAATGGAACGAAGAAAGAGGTGCGTTTGGAGAGGTTCAGTGGGAGTCCGCATGTTGGACATATGAGGGCTGATCCTGATAGGTATTGGAGTATTGTTGAGAGGTATTTGATGTAGATATAGATACGTGCGTAATCTAAACATCGTAGTGTTTACACTACCCATAAACGTTAGCAAGGTCCTAGTAATGATTAATTCATAGTTGGCCACGATGGTATTTAAGAATTAGGTATATAGTAATATTATATAATAATTATAAGCGTAAGTCGCGTCTTTATCGCTAACTGTGCCTTTGTCAGTCCAGTGCGCAAGCCTAGCTATTGCCAACCTCATTTGACGCTCACCTAAATTTTCCACCAAGTTCGGCATGTTACCATATGTTTTGATGAGGGACATCACTAGTGTATTTCCTTTGGCGATGGCTCCATAGACTTTGATAATAAAATCCATTGGCTGCTGATTCCCGTGCAATTCATGGTCTAGTTGGTTCAAGAAAGCTGGTGTGATCCATTTTTGCTTGAGACAACATCGTAATAGCAAGGGTAGTATGACAGATGCACCTTGCATGCTCTTGTAATTGATAGCTCTCCAGATGTGTTTCTGGAGACTGGAACGATCTCATGGACTCTCTGCACCGTGATAGGGAGGAAATGATACTGTGCGGGCGTTACCCAGGAGGAACTATCTTAACCTTAACAAAGAGCCCTAATGCCATGCCTATCGGGTAATCGTGTCCGTGTGTAGAGTACATGGCAATGGCCATATAGAACTGTCTGTGGGAAGCGAATGTCTTTATCGGATAGTGGTTGGGTAAATGAGGGCAGGGTCTGGTTCTTAGATTTGCAGTTGCCCTGATTATTCTGAAGCTCGCTACAGAACTTAGCGATTGCTTCTGGGGTTGCTTGCATGGCTAATAATTACTTCTTTTTAGGTAGTACTCGGTTATCAGTAGGAGTAAGCGTCAGGGCAATCGGAGCAATCAAGGTCATCGGAGGAGCATTCAGAATCGCCAGAGGAGCATTCGGAATCGTCAGGGGGGCCTTTGGGGTCGCCGGAGAACCCTTCTCGGGTGGTGTTAATGCCGGCTCCGGCCAGCTACGCTGCTGCCTAGAGGGAATAATAGCGTTGTACGGGATCTCCCGCGGTGTTTCGAAAGGTTCAGAGAGACTAGTCGACAGCTCATGGCCTATGTTCTCTGACTGGAACAAGGAGGTTGCTTGCAGTTCGATCGTGGCCATGGTCGCTGTAGACAGGACATCTGCTTGCGAGAAAGCCCGGCAGTCATACATTGAGAGCTAATGGATATATTATATAGGTAGCTCGAGAATGAGTTTACCCTGAAGATGTATCAAGTAACCTCTCTTCAGAGGAATGAAAATGTCAAAGTCTACATACCGGATGTCAATGGCGAAAGGAAAAGAGCAACAGTCAAAGCCCGACAACACGCAGCGCTTGTCAACAAGACTCATCATTATGATACGTGTGACAAATCGTTCAAATATAACTTTCCCCTTGTTCTCTATAAGACTTCTAAATAACATAGACGAAAGATTGGGCTTGATAATAATCCCATTTGTTGTGAGCCTTATGGAAAAGAGTCCGACTTTCTATCTGATCTCACACATTATCAAAAATCTAAAGGTCATATCAAGAAAGAGGAGGCAGCTTGAACAGCCGCTCAACAAGCATAAGACAGGTGATTTCACTCTTCTTCAACATTGTCTGGACTCTTCCGGCCTTGAACTTTGATCATTTTCTTCTGTTTCGTTTCGCTTTGTTCGCTTCGCTTCGTTTTGTCAACTTCTTTCGCTTCGTTGTATGCATAGTCATCTTTGCTACTACAACTTATGCTCCCCATTCCGGCTAAAATGATACCCGGCATAATAGCCCTAGCCCTAACCCTAAAATGCTGTGATCCGGAACACAGCCAACGATACAAGTATAGTCTTCTAGCCGCAGGCTCTTATTTCTACGCAAAGCTAGCCTTGAGAGCAAATGACCTGATAGGCAAGCTTGCAGTATCCTGGCCAACCACACAATTCTCACAGACACTAATGCACCTGGGCTGCTGGGCATAGGTAGGCCAAGAAAGTGGCGCAGCACCGCAGCTCGCATTTTCTACCCAGCCTTATGCCCAAGAATCTAAAAAGATATTTGGGGAGGCCTCTAGATATATATAATAAACCACGGAGCAAGCACCTTCTGCCTCAGGAGTCACCTACGGATCCTCATTTTTTTGGTAGTCCGCCGAAAATGGATGGGGCCGCCAGTCTCATCGCCGTCATTCAGCTAGCGGGGTCAGTCTGGTCGCACTGCTCCGATTATATCAAGGCCGCCAAAAATGCGAAGCAGGATATTGAACGCTTACAGGGGGAGCTCCGAAGCCTGATAGCCGTTCTTGAGAATGCGCGGAAATTGCTGGAGAATGCCTACGAACTCAAAACCTTGCAAGCGCTTCGCAGCGACCTCGACAGCGTCCTCGGCAACTGTTCGTCACATCTGAAGGACCTGGAATCAAAACTGGAAGATAATTTAGGAAACCGAAAAAGGGATAAGATTGCCTATAGTCTGAAATTCCGAAGCCTAAAGTGGCCCTTTGAGAGCAATGAAGTCAATAATATCATTCAAAACCTTCACAGGTTTAGAGAAATGCTATCCACCGGTATCAACATTGATCAGACGTATGTCGTAGACTTCTTCCTTTCCCATTGATTATTCCTGACGTTCTCGCAGGACGCTTCTTCTCGACAACTTGGTACTACTCGAATCCGACGAACGACGCAAAATTTTAGACTGGATCTCAAAGGTACCATTTGGAAAACATCACGACACTGTCAAGGAAGCACGCACCCTTAACACATGCGAATGGCTGTTGCGGCACGAGAAATTCCGTGAATGGGAAAACAGCGATTCATCGGTGATTCTCTGGCTTCAGGGCTCCCGTGAGTTCAACAAATTCTTATCTAGGTTTTCCAGTTCGTGAACTTGTAGCTAACAAGCGTAGCTGGCGCCGGTAAAACTTTTCTCGCATCCAAGGTCATCGACCATGCTGAGGACCTGCTTAAAGCCTCATCATGTGACGAAGGGTTTGCGTTCTTTTACTGCAATAGGAACGAAACTGACCGCCGGGACCCATTGTCTGTTCTTCGAAGCTACCTTCGCCAGCTGTCAACCTCTGCAGGCAATTTTGAATATATGCAAAAGAAGCTTCAAGAGCTGCACTCGAGTGCGGAGATGAGGATATCAGATATGAGATTGGACACTTGTAGGGAGCAATTGATTGAAGCGGTGAATACCTATCAAAAGACAACTCTCGTGCTAGACGCCTTGGACGAGTGCGAACCAGAGTCACGCAGCTTACTTATGGAAACGATCGAGTTTCTGCTTTTGAAGTCTAAAAAACCGGTAAAAGTCTTCATCTCCAGCCGACGCGAGCGAGATATTCAAAACAGATTCCGCGATAAAGCAAACATCGAAATCCAAGCAAGACATAATGAAGAGGATATACGTAACTTTGTCAGCAATGAGATTGTGAAGCATGGAAATTGGAAAGGGATGTCTCTGCAATTGAAGAAAGATATCATTAATGTCCTACTGGAGCGCAGTGGGGAAATGTAAGGCATTTCACAAAAATCAGCCACTTGAGTATCGCTAATATGGAATTAGGTTTCAGTGGGTGTCTTTGCAGGTTAAGCAGATTCTCGATCTAGAAACCGAAAAGGCTATCAGAGATCGGCTTGGAAAACTTCCAACGGGTCTTGAGAAGACATATGACGAAATATACGGCAAAATACAAGCTCGAAACGAGTATGACAAATCTCTTGCAGACCGTGCTTTGATGTGGGTTATGTGTTCCTATCAGCCTTTGAGAAGCCAGGAGCTCTTATCTGCAATCCGTCTGAACTCGGAAGATGCCTTTGGTCTTGATAATGAGATCAATGAATCTCAATTGCTGCATCTTTGCAATAACTTGCTTGTTCTCGATTCTCAGCGAAGGGTGTGGAGGTTCTCCCATCTCTCGGTGGTAGAATATTTCGAAAACAATCACTGGAGTCTTCGACAAACTCACTGCTATATTGCCAAGATCTGTCTGAAACTTCTCATGGAGACTTCTGAAGTTAATTTGAATAGCGACAGTGAGGCGAGCGATGACGATAGAGAGGACGATAGCGAAAATCAAGACATAGACATTCTAAACCCAAATCACCCTGTTCAAAAATATTCCCGACACCATTGGGTATATCATGTCCAAACTCAAGAGGGACAAGAAACTGATCCTACTTTGGTTAAAGCGTTAAAGGCGTTTTTGGGGTCACCGAATGAAAGCAGTGCGCAATATCAAAAATGGTATCGTCACGTGAAATTTGACGGATGGCGTGGACGACCACGGACATCTTGTTTCTATAAAATTGGTCAGAGCGATATATCCCCGAGAACCAGCAGCTCCTTAGCTATGTGCCGCTTCTCTTTTTATACGCTTCTGTTAGATTGGTGGCATGGCACGGAAATTCAGCTTTCTCAGGTGAACGCGCAGGGGGATAGCCTCCTGGTACTTGCCGCAATAGCAGGCTGCAAGCCAATTTGCGCGGAACTTATAAATCGAGGGATTGATGTCAACTTTCAGACTGGAGAATATGGTAGCCCTTTAGCTGCTGCTGCTTATTGGGAAAATACTGATATTGTTAAATTTCTTATTGAGAAAGGAGCCGATGTGGGCCTGCTTCAGACTGGCAACTATGGCAGTGCTTTAGCTGCTTTAGCTGCTGGTAGTGGCTATGCCAAAAATTTTGATACTATTTCTAGATTCATGATTGAGGAAGGAGCAGATGTGGATCTGGCTCTCCTCACTGGCAACTATGGCAGTACTTTAGCTGCTGCTGCTGGTCATATCAAGGATGTTGATATTGTTAAAATGCTCATTGATCAGGGAGCAGATGTGGACCAGCTTCTTCAGACTGGGGAATATGGCAGCGCTTTGGCTACTGCTGCTTATTGGGGAAATTTTGATCTTGTGAAACTTCTTGTTGAGAAAGGAGCAAATGTGGACCTACTCCTTCACGCTGGAGAATATGGTAGTGCTTTAGCTGCCGCTGCTGCTAATGCTGAAAGGTTTGATATTGTTAAATTCTTGATTGAGAAAGGGGCAAATATCAACCTGCTTCTTCAGACTGGAGCATATGGCAGTGCTTTAGCTACTGCTTCTTACTGGGGAAATCTCGATATCGTTAAATTCCTGGTTGCCAAAGGAGCAAATGTGGACCTGCTTCTTGAGACTGGAGAATATGGCAGCGCTTTAGCGGCAGCGGCAGCGGCAACAGTAGTAACAGAAGGGAAATGGGACAAGATTGAGGTCGTTAGGTTTCTTGTTCATCAAGGAGCAGACGTGAACCTACTTTTTCAGACTGGAGAGTACGGCAGTGCTTTAGCAGCAGCAGCAGCCACTGCTACATGGGGAGGTCTCGATATTGTTGGATTCCTTGTTCACCAAGGAGCAGTTGTGAACCAACTTCTTCATGGTGGGAAATATGGCAGTGCCTTAGCAGCAGCAGCATCTAACGCTGCCATATGGGCAGGCCTTGATATTCTTGGGTTTCTTATTCGGCAAAAGGCAAATGTGAACCTACTTCTTGAGAGTGGACATTATGGTAGTGCATTATCTGCTGCTGCCTACTGGGGCCACAGAGAGTATGCACAGATTTTGATAAATTCCGGGGCAAAGGTGAAACTTAGACTGGAAAACCGGACTTATGCTACTGCTTTACATGCTTCACAGGTGGAAGTTCATCAGCATGATCTAGAGAATCAACTTTGGCCTAGGAGGACCAAGGATAAAATCAAACGAGATAAATATGATGTGGAAAAATTACTCGGACGTGCCGGCGCCAACGAATGAGGAATGACGTATAGCAATATTAGTATTAACAACCTTGCAGAAGGCCTCCATAACTAAATACAATATCCAATCCAGAATAATAAGATAATTTGGAGACCTCCTGAGATCTATATGAGGAAGATAGTATTCATATATTATATTTGTATGAGGCAGGCTCCGTGCTACTCGTGATGGTCTTTTAGTAGGTAGTTGCAATTGCTCTTAGAAAGCTGCGTTATCTTTTCTAAGTCTCTAGAAGGTAGCGGATAGGTAAACGAATTTCCGGTGGCTCTGCTAGTTCCTCACAAGTCACACCGAACTTGCCGCTTTTAATGTTTACATGATATGGCATCATCACCTAGTCACCGTAATATGGTAGTTGATAGTAAGAAAAGCAGACCATTTCTAATGCCCCCGTAATTCTCCGTGATAAGTCAACGAATTCGAATATGCCTCCTATTTACGGGAGGGATTTGGGAAATGTTAGTTATGCAGGGCTCGGGATCTGACGACCGTTTGGAATATATGCCCGATTATGGAGCCTCTAATTTCCTCCAATTAAAGTCTTCCCGAATACCTTATACTCAGAAACTTGATCCTTTTCATCTTAAATGGATTCTATATACATAATTTTCTTTAGATCTTTCCCAAAACGACACCAATTGTCCTTGCGGTCGTCCAATAATGGAATAATCTGAATTCTAGGTCCCGTATCTTGAGATAAGTTGAACACCTAGTGGCAGTCTAATTTGATAGCCTAATTTCAATTCTAAAACTATGAGTATATACGATTCCACCGGTCACTTCCTCGGGATTCGCCACCAACCCGCTCACAGACCGGATATATGACATTCCCTTTCACATGCACTTCCTCAGGATCAACTCCCGTTTCCAGCATATATTTCTGACAATGCAGTGTATGGTTATACGAATGCAAATGGGCATCAATCCAGTCTCTCTCGTAGGCTCTTTGCATCTGCCTCCACATGTACGTGCAATGCACAATGTGGAAATAGTTCGTTACCCACGTCTGACTCTCACCACGTAGCACCTCTTCGAGTGGTATGGTATCGTTCCCGTACTTTTCGGTATAGAATCTCCACGGCTCCAAGTATGTGAATTCCGTAGAAAGATCCCGGTCGTAGCATTCAGGGGTTTGCCAAGCAAAGGAGATCATGTCGAAAGAACAGCCACGCTCTTTAGCTGTGTCTGGATTGTCGCCGCAAGACGACCATGCCGGGTTTCTTGGTGATTGGCTTTTTGAGATTACTTCAATAGTAACGAGGGCGAGCAAGACTATGGCAAGACCGAGGATAGAGGTAATCAAGCGCTTGGATGTGCTCTTTGACTTTTGCCGGTGGATCCCCTTTTCGAGCTCGCCATCTTGAGGGACTGGTTGGTAGGATAAATGCATGAGGAAGAATGAAAGTTGATATTGTACTAGGCAATATGTCCGTAGTACTGCGTGTATTTGCGGCGTATTTGCAGCGTAGATTGGAATTGAGAATGATAGAGGGAGAAAAAGAAAAGAAGGCACATCAGATTTTGCGTCCTTCAAGAATTAAGTGCAATTTCATTGAACTATTATCGTGGGTTGAGTCATGATCGTCGGCATAACCGTTGCCACTTTGGCCTCATCCATTGACTAGTGGGCGGCGAGATGACTGCGTAAGCTCGTAAGCCTCCATTAAAATGCACTAGCTATTTAGCATTTAGCCACCCAATATAATAGAGATGCAACAATGCATGTTGCATTTTTGGTTTCTTTGTAGGATTCTTTGCTGGAAATACGACACAGGTCAAGACGAAGGATCACAACATCTCTTCCAAGGTTCCCGGCTAGGTATAAAAAGCACAAAGAACGCCCATTGTTAGAGCAATCTTTTCGACTACCATCCTAACTTTATTCTTTCAGTGTCCATCAAAAGAAAACAACAGCCCCGCAAAAAAACAATAAGCCACAATCTTATTCCAAAATGAACTCCAAACTCATCTTAGCTTTGGTTATGGGACTTGCCTTTGCACAGGCTGCTCCAACTCTAAATGGTGCAAAAGATGGTACAGCAATCTTGAAAAGAGTAAGCTATAAACATTTCATATTCCATTCCTTGGGATACCTCAGGCTTAAAAAGATGAACTTCTGCAGGAAGACGCCAGTGCCGATTCTGAGTTGATCCTGAAGAGAGTAAGTTACAGCATTGATTATTGCCTCTTCGAACTGCACCGGGTTAACAGATTGGCCTTGAACAGGAAGATTCGAGTGCCGATTCTGAGCTTATCTTGAAGAGAGTAAGTTATAACCACTGAATATTGCATTAGGGCCAGGCTAAAAACGGGAACTTGCTCAGGAGGAAAACGGTGACAATGTCGAGTTGATTTTGAAGAGAGTAAGTTATAATCAACCACTGAATATTGTATATCCTGGATACATTTGGGCTAAAAATTTGAACCTGTGCAGGAAGACGACGGTGACAACGTCGAGTTAATCTTGAAGAGAGTAAGTTCTTACCAACCGCTAAATACTGCCTGCTCCAGGCTAACAAGGCGGTCTCGCACAGGAGGATGCCAGTGCGGATTCAGAGTTGATCTTGAAGAGGGTAAGTTATGATCGAGCATCGCATATCGCCTCCGGCAAGCTAAAAAGTGAAACCATACAGGAAGATGATGGGGGAAATATCGAGTTGATCTTGTAAAAAACTAAGATCGACATGAGTGCCAACGCACTCTCTTGCCCGAATACTAGGTGGATGGCAAATTGACCAGCGCCTATGATCTCTTAAACCAACGCTTATTATCGGAATACGACCGGGAGCAAGCTCTTGTTAATTCTATCTGCAACATCGTTTTATGTGTCTAGAACTCGTGTTTTTGTTTATTGTGAATGTCTAGGCGTTGTTAGGATGCAAGATGAGAAGGAAGGATTCGGTTGGATTACTACTGTACATAGCCTAAATGCGCATGCTGATTTTAACTTCTTAAGCTTGGAGCACTCTAGACCATGGATCAAGTAATCTTAGAGCCTTGTAAGTTAACTAGTGCGGAGTGTCATACTGCATTTAGAGCCAGCCCTAAAGGATAATAAAATATGGCAGCGCTCGGCCTTCGCGTTCTTTACTGAGGCGACCGATTTGAAAAAACAACTTCAAGAGTAAACCTCACCGGACGAATAGATTTTCATAGTGATAAATAAGAAACCTAGAACAATCCATTCCATGAAAATCACACCTTGGGCGCGCACCCTGGTCCACTGTCGGGCGCCCTGTAGCTCCGGGGGCTTCCACCCTAAAACGTTAAAACCAACAGTTAATATTGCCCTGCAATAATATGCATGATCCAGGGCCCAGTATCTAAGCGAGACATAGCCTATGTGCAAGCCAAATAATGCACATGTAAGCCCGCGCAGGCTAGGCCATAGTTTATCCCTACGTTGCTCGGACTGAAGTTTTCTTTTTCCAGCCCCCGTGTTGCGCCTCGTAGGCACGGTGGCGGTTGGAATGTACCTACTACATAGTAACTACTACGTACTCTGTAGATCCTCGACCAGGGGCACAGTTGCGCACGTAAGATGAGCTTCTTATTACTGCATGCTGGGTGGCCAGATTCCGACTGTAATTTTCCGCATTCCGGTAGATTCAGACAGGAGTATACGCACTCTCCAAGAATAAGCAAGCTATGATAATAACTAGCTTGGAATGTATATCTTTGAATATGAAATCCGACTGGGTGTATTGCATGAGTCCGGCAATTTTCACAAGGGAACACGCAGAGAGGATGTGCATATTGAACTCCGGAGTATGAGCACGATAGAAGTTTGACAAGACCAGCCATGTTCTCTTACTTCTCTCCTAGGCAAGTTACTCAAAAATGGAATTTTCTCTGGTTTGTTTCCCCAAGAGATCTCGACTAGAAGCCCAACCCCTACTAGGCGATGAATTCAATAGAACACCCTGTCCGAGTCGTCCAGCGAGAAACCCGGAAGAAATTGGTCTGTTAAAGGAGGTCGCTCTTCGGTAGTGAATCCAGGTACCTGCTGTTTTAGTATAATCATATATATGAATGATATCTATATCTATGATCTAGCAAATTCTTATTTATTATATCATTGTTTCAGCCATGACTATGCGCCCTTGGGACTCCTTCTAAGACCCTGACCGCCGAGGAAGCACGCAAGTAGAAAATCAATTTCCGCACATTCTTTATACATAGCCTTCGACACAGTACATTCCCAGCAATGTTTAGACTCTTATGGCCAGGTTAATACCCCAATATTTCAAATTGCGCAAGCTAGCTGGCTGTGGATGAGGAGAGTTACTATTCAGTACGAAGAAGCAAATGGCTGAATACAGTATTGATCAGGTGTAGGATAAGTTACGAGGTAAGTATTATTATTATTTGTAATTATTAATTTCAAAGACTGACTCAGAGTATCTGTTGAAAGGGATGATGTATTTCTTCTCGTATTCAATGTCCGCTTTGTCAAGCCGTGGAGTTTTCGAGGCGTATATCTTGCGTATAAAGTGGCATCCTACTGACGCCAATATATCCTCGAGGAACAAAAATCTCCTCCAATTCGACGTTTTCAGCCTCTCGTTCTTCTTCAAATTGACGACACGTCCACCAGATAGATTCAGGGTTGTTATCCACTCATAACCATATTGCCCAACACAACAGATGGCGCGTGGTTGCAGACGTTTGGCAGATCATCCCAGATCTTTGCTGTTTCAGGCACAGCGGAAGCTGCAATGTAGCTTTCTTGATCTTTCCAGGATAGGACGTTGTACATGTACAAAGGGCCCTTGTCCTTGTTCCCATCTAGTCCAGGCACCGCCTCGACCAACTCCCACTTGACGAGACCAAAAGGTTTCCAGACTCTTTCCACCAGAGGCATGTGATAGTCGAGATAATGTTTCATGTTGAATTCTGTATCCGGCTTGTTGGGGTACATGACAATGACTTTGAAACTCATGGTGACAAACGAATATTTGGGTAGGAAGATTCTTGAATAAACTGCGAATCTTAACCTGGCAGAAATAGATGTCAAAGTTGCTTTGTCGAATATTGTTTTTATTTATTGCTAATAATTTGGCAGGTTCGTCAAATAATGCAATATGGACGAATGAATATCTGGGTAGGAAGATCCTTGAATAAACGTGGTAGGAATGGATGTAAAAGTTGCTTTGTTGAATGTTGTTTTTATTTGTTGATAATAATCTGTCAGGTTCTTCGAATAATTCAACATGTTTTTATAGACAATGGTAGCTTTAGGCGCTTCTATCTACACCGTACGTTGTTACCCAGGTGCTCGGAGAGTTGGATGTCTCTATGGTACGCGGAGTCGCTCCTATTGGTGATGGGGGTAGTATATTCAGCAGGAGTCTCTCCTATTGGTGGTACATATATATGAAGTGAATTAAGGTTGCATGTCTCTTGAACTCCGTCCGCTCCGTCACTCCAGCCTCACGAGTCAGCGACTTCGCGGAGTGACGGAGCACTGACTCGTAAGGCCGGAGTGACGGAGCAGGGCTTTGGGAATATCCAACCACGTGTGGCCTACATGGCGCCTCAGAGGAATGACTAGGATACACAGTTTGACCGAGCTACTCATCAGAAATGGCAAACTACACAGGAAGACGTAAATAACATCTCAGCGAGAAGTTAATACCATTTGGGGAAACAATCGCGAGAGCCATTTATTTGTTGTTTGTCCAAAATGTTTGTAATATCTCGACCCAGCTCTTGGAGTCTCAGGACGCTTTACGTGACGGTACTATTGTCAGGACGGCTCTATGGTGTGACAATGCCAATCTGTTGTATTTGAATCTAACTAATCATGCATACAAAGGCGCCTGTTGACTGAGAATATTAAGCATAAAGAAATAAGAAGAAGAAAATCCTGCATCCGCCATCGCAGAGCGCCTCTAGCCACATCAAGCACCGCTGAGGTTATTCCCAAATACGGCACCTTTAGGGCTGCGAACCCTATCCCCGTACAACTGCCACATCCAACTGTCACACTATTGCATTTTCACAACAGCTCTTTCACTAAGCTCATGATTGTGAACCCTCTCAAGCAGATTCTCTGCCTCGTCTAGCGGGACTATACTGATATTGCTGTGTATATTGTGCTTCGTTACTACCTCGAGCATATTTCGCATTCTCTCAATACTTGATTGTAGTGATCCCTTGACCACGATTTCGCGAAAGACAAGGTTAAAGGCATCAAACGTGAAACCCTTTTCTGGAAGCCCCAATACCACGCAAGTGCCTCGGGGATGAAGCTGGTGTAGAATCCAGTCATTCACCGGGATATTGTCGGTACAGACAACGGCAGCGTCCAAAAGGATGCCATTGGTGAATTCAGCGATTTCTTTGACAGCATCCGGTTCGGTGTAGTCGACAATGAGGTCGGGTCTCAAGTTTTTAGGGATCTCCTCCATTTTGGAACTAGCATCTCTGTGGTGTACGGCAACGACACGGAGGCCCAACGCCTTCGCAAACTGGATACCGAGGATACCAAGGCCGCCAATGCCGACAATTGCCAGCGTTTGACCTTTTTGTAATCCTGCCTCGGCGATGGCGTTCCAAATTGTGGCACCCACACACATAAGGGGAGCAGCCTGTTCGAAAGGCAGGTTGTCCGGAAGCTTCAGAAGAGCAGAATCCGGCGACATCATATACTGAGCAAACCCTCCATCTGCCCCCAAAATGCCAGTCATAATTCTGTTTGCGCAGTATTGTGCGCTAAATTGCCCATCGTGAGCAGAGGCGTACCACTTGCAGTCCGCACAGGTACCGCACGCCTTTCTGAAGAGATACCCTCCGACACGATCGCCCACCTTCCACTCGCCAGAAACATCCGGACCCAAGGCGGCGATGACGCCTGTCGGCTCATGGGATCCAATGTGTGGCAATGGAGTTTTGTAGGCACCTTCATACACTTGGTAGTCCGTATGGCACAAGCTAGCTGCCATTATACGGATCAGCACCTCGTGGGGGCCTGGGACCGGAACTGGCACATCATCCTGAAGGCTGTAATTTTGGTTATACTATTTATTCCTCGGTATCAGCGACTTGATTCATCCGCGCATTTTCAGGCGAGCTACCCACTTCTGTAAGCCTCAGGGCTTTCATCTGCTTAGGGATGGACTGATCCGTCATCTTGTGATATAGAAAAGTGTAAATTTAATGACTGAAGATGTCTTGAAAAGAGATTCTGATACTGTACTAGCTGGCTTTGGTAATTGACTGGTTCGGGTCCGAGACATGTCAGTTTATTTATATTTATACACGTAGATTGAGCTTGTAGTTGCGGTATGTCACCTCATCTCTATCCCTGTTAGGGCTTTGCACATCAACTCGGTACAAGCATGCGGAAGAACTCCGTATCGCCGATAGCGATTCTCGTGTTAAAGTCGTTACATTACACTTATATTCATGGTACGAGGGGTCTGTCCCATTGGTGATGGAGGAATAAGATGAGGCTATGTTTATTAAATTTAATAAGAGTCCATCCTATTGGCGAATAGCGATATAGTATTAAAGTGGGTCATACTCAACGGAGCGTCTCCCATTGGCGGTGCGGGAATAAAGCGGGATTATATTCAACAGGAGCCTCTCCTATTGGTGACAGAGAATAAACCGGAATATATTCACTAGTTCATGTCTGTTCACCCAATAGGAGCAGCTCCAATGACGAAGATATTTACAATCAAAATAGGAATCTGAACGGAGGATGCGGAATCATTTGCATTGTCGGTATAGAGAAAAGCCTGCCTTTGACAGGCAACGTCACTTTACTCAGCACTCAAGATGGCATTCCCTTGCTATAAAAGGAACCTACATCGCCCGCCCATTGAACCGAAAGATTGTATCATTCAATCACACAATCTGAGCCACACTTGAACATCCTCTTTTAAGCCAAATCAAATCCTCTTTTCCAATATCAAATAATAGTACCATTAGTGCACAAAAAAAACATCACTACTTCCAAAATGACCACAGTTACCACCACCTCAACCCAAGAAGGGTCTCCTGTCACGACCCTGGAAGCGCCTATCACACCCGCTCAGAGCAAGTTATTCAAACCCCTCAAGATAGGGAACATGGAGCTTAAGCACCGCATTGTCTTTCCTCCATTGACCCGAAACCGTAACGACGATGACCATGTGCCGCTTCCACTCATGGCCAAGTACTACGCTGACCGTGGCTCGACGCCCGGCACTCTGGTGATATCAGAAGCAACTGCTGTCTCTCACCTCGAAGAAGGGCAGGACAATACCCCTGGATTTGTCAGTGACCGCCAAGTTGCAGCTTGGAAAACCATCATTGACGCAGTCCATGCCAACAGTTCCTACTATTACCAGCAGATATGGGGAATGGGTCGGGCCTCTTTCCCCGAGTTCATGGCCAAGAAGGGGCTTAAATATAGGTCCAGCAGTGCTGTAGCCCTCGAGGAGGGTGGCGTCGTCCCAGAAGAGATGACCGAGGAAGAAATATTGGACATCATCCAAAGCTTTGTGGATACAGCGAAGAGGGTTATTGCCGCGGGTGGAGATGGCGTGGAGATCCACTGCGCCCATGGATATCTGCTCGACCAATTCCTCTCCGATGCCGTTAACAAGCGCACCGATAAATGGGGTGGCTCGACGGAGAACCGAGCGAGACTGGTGTTGGAGGTGGTCAAGGCCGTTGCAGATGCTATTGGCGCTGACCGAGTCGCACTCCGGCTGTCCCCCTATGCAGCCTTTCAAAATGCCGAAAAGGGGGACATTAATGGCCAGTACTTGTACATCCTCAACGAGATCAAGAGGATGCAGGTTCGGCTTGCGTATCTATCTTTGGTGGAAGCAGCAGGGGATCCTAGGGCTATAGTCCTTGGTGGCAAAGAGGTCAACAAGGGCAAGACGTTGGATTTCATGTTTGAAGCCTGGAACAACTGGTCACCGATTATTGTCGCAGGAGGCTATCTCCCAGAGACAGCGGCCTGGGCTCTGGAGGATCACTACAAGAAGTGGGACACATTGATTGCGTTCGGTCGTCATTTCATCGCCAATCCTGACTTGGTCTTCAGGGTTCAGCATGGGCTTGAGCTCACGAAATATAACCGTCCAACCTTCTATCTAGCAAAGAGTGAGGTCGGCTACAACGACTACCCGTTCAGCAAAGAGTATCTCAATGCGCAAGCCGGTCAGGTCCTTTGAAAAGGCAGTGTATAGTTTAGTCTCTTATGGCGTTTGGGTATCTGGTATTTTAGTGTCTTTAGAAATAGAATTCATGAATGCAATGTACAGTCAGCAATTTTACCTCTCAGAAGCTCTGCAGAGGACTAGATTATGCTCTTAATATCTTATCAGCCATAAACTGCCCGAGCGAGATACCTCCTGCCCACCGGTTGAATTGGTGATCCGGACATGGACAGGGCACCTAACAGGAAAAGGAGGATCATATATAGCCAGGGGTCACAAGGGTATTGTCGCTCTTCGTGGTGAATTCAGATTTGGCACAATGATATACATTGATGACATCCAGAACTGCAGTCGGGCAGACTCTGAATTATCCAACACGTCCAGCTCTCCTTTCATTTATACAACTGTAGAGATAAAAGCTTTCGCATACTTCGCAAGTCTCAAAACCCTACTCTCGCGGTGTTCCTGCGGAGAAGGGTCCAGATTTGAGCTGATAATGCGAGGATACAAGTGCTTCCAGTATTCCTCGTCGTAATCATGAAGACGAATGTCGCACGTATGGCGCTTTCCATCGCTGAGCTGTGGGTTTCTTGCATCGTTGTTTTTTCTGTCTATTGCCAGTTCAATCATGTATCCCTCCTCCTGTTCTTCTTCCGTCTCCCATTCTGATGGTTCTTCTTCCTCTTCCGTATCTTCAGTCTCCCACCCTTGATTACCAGAGTCTTGTTCCTCTTGTCCGTCATTAGTCCTAACTTTGCTATCATTCTCATTCTTAGAAACGGCGGCGGCGTCTTTTATCTCACATAATATCGAGAGTCGGGATTGATCTTTGATACATGCTTTCACTGCCTTCATCCATGCACAGAAGGTCCTAGCATTGTGCTCTTGAGCATGATGACACAAATCCTCCATTGCCTCTGGGTTGTCTGCAATATGTGTAGCCCCACTTGTTAGCAAGAGCTTGAATATCTCTGTCAGCCATCTCTCCATGAGGACCAATTTCCTAAACCGATGGCGTATCCATGGATAGCGGCCACTACCATCGTGATCGTGCTCCGTTAAGAGGGCGATGACCTCTCCTCCATTATGAACAGCTCCATGCAGAGCATCTATCACACAATTATCACCTCCGGGCCCCAGGTAAAGTAGACGATCATTCAAGAGTCTCCTGAGGAGGCCTAGTTTTGTGTCGAGGTATTTCTTGGCGTCTTCAGCTTGACTGGTTACCCATAAATTAACGTGGTCACGTACGTCCACGATTTCCTTTGACCTGTATAAATATCTTGCACTGCTAAGTTCATGTAGTTGATGTGGACACAATGTTATTTTCCAATCATCTTGGTCCATCAACAATTCGAATTGAGTTATGAATACCTCCTCTTTGCTATGACAACCTGGAAAGTGATATAATAGATATTTGCTGTTTGGCGTCACTGCCACATGTGCGTCAGAACTGCAGAAGGGATCGGCTTTGGCGGACGTCAACAATTTCCTGAAAAGGAACCTGAGACGGTCTTCCTGAGTAGAAATTATGGGGAGGTGAAAATATGTACGCGCCCAGCATACCACAAATATCCCAATGGGTACACTGATGAACGCAGTTAGACAACACTAACATGGAAGAACATTGGAATATTTCTTACCCTCCAAGTAAGTCAATGGATCCTGGATCAACCCCCAAGCTGAGCAACAGCCCAATGATTGCGTCCAATTCGTCAAGTCGTCCTTGAAAGATGTCATGGTTTCCAAATTCCTAGTTAATTACTCGTATTGTGAGATAAATAATCCAGCAAGGGATAGAATTGTGCTTACTTGAACACCAACAGCAACATGACCTAAGAGGTTCCGCCCATGTTTGTCGACATCATAAGGAGATGCGCGGCCCTCATCAAATAATTTGCGGACAGTGCCCAAGTCATGTCTCACACAGGCGGTGAGGATTTCAGAATCATCTTGAATAACATTGACCGTCGATAAGTTCCAGTGAGGGATAATTTGACCACCGCTTCTACTTAGGAATTGTAACCTCTGATATCTAATAATTGCACCTTGGGGTAATAACCATGCGGCAGGCAGAAAAGTTATAATAGTAGTAGAATGCTGTTTTGTCTCCGAAAGACCTTCGGCTGGTGACCGAGTATATGAGACGGTTGTGGTACGAACCGATAGGGTGCCAAAAGTTGGATTTCGGATCAAATCCCGTCTACTCCCAATTGACGACTTCTTGACCCACTGATCAGTGGGATTCTCAAGGTCAGGCATTGTATGAACTGACTCTTCATTTCTAGAGTAGCAAGGTCGGGGTTTAGATGCTACTATTTCAATATCTTTTGGATGTTGACTAGATTCGACTCCATCACTTCCTTGTATTTGGTTTGCCTTCGATGATGGAAAATGCTGCTCGATATGAGGTTTCAAATTCGTCGAAATTGCATGGTTCAATTCATCCTTGAGGGCTTCGAGGATTTCTGGTTGATGGACCAGCCTTTCCTGAACCAAAGTTTGTGTGGCAAGCTCCATCCTCTCAATCATGGCTCGAATCTGCTCTGTATTGTGTAATACTTCAGTCGTCTTTCGGTCAGTTTCCTTAGTGGTAGTCTCAACTCGTTCAGAAGTTGAAAACACGTTGAATGACGTGTCTCTAATCTCTTCAACTGCACTTTGGATTGTGCCGGTGACCGCGTAGGATGCTCTTTGATCATTTGATAAATCTTGAGCAGATTTGGCAACAGCTTCCAGTCGCTTCGAGTGGCCTGTTTGCTCATCTCTGTATAAAGTAAGCATCAATCAAACAATGGCTAGGGGAATAAATGCTTCGAGCCGCTTATTACCTTAATATATTAACACAGACTTGCAAAAGCATTGACTTCGAGCGATCCAACTCTCCTATATACTTTGTCAGGTCTGAACCTTTTATAGCCACCTTCAGTTGACGCCACAACCTCCGTCTCTTCTTCGTCTGTTGATCCGGGTCGATCTTCTTCACGAACCCAAGAAGATCGTTGAGACAGCTGTGGCAGTATTTGAGAGCCTGTTCGAGGTCCGCATTCTGGCCGGTGTATGATTTCTGAATGTCTCCGAGGATAGATTTGAGGATCAGAAGCTCCTTGCCTAGAGCCTGCACCCTTTTCGGGGCGCCTCTAATATCGCTAACGAAGTCATATAGAAAGGCTGCACTCTGTGCCAGTTGACCGGCGAACCCAGCGACAGACAAGGCGCCACTTACGACGCCAAATATTTCCGCCATGATATACCAAAAAGTACGGTCGTCTCGGTTACAGCGCCGTTAGCTGCTGTACAGCGTGTCGTCTTGGGAGATTGGGGGCAATCAAAGAATGAGGTCAGATCTGCTATCACTGGTTCTGAATGCGTTTTCTGGAGGGTTGAGATTTTTTGGACTGGCCGCTAAACTGACGCTCAGCCTCGTCTCGAACGTGACCCTCATCATACTCGTACCAATAGAATCAATTGATGGAGCCTGTCACAGCAAGGCTGAGGCGAGGCTAGCTCTAACGCTCCAATCATTTTGGGAAGCTCGGCACAAAGCTCAACTCCAAGCCAATTAGGTACAGCACAGGCAACAAGGGTTGTTCGATTATTGAAGGTCAGGAAAATTGTAACAAGATGAAGTACGTGACTGAAAGCAGGAAAGCACCCGGGCAGGAGGGCACAGGAAAGTAGGACCCTTCTCTTGCTACCTCAGGCTCCAGATAAGATAAGCGTAGTGTCTTTGACCCGCCAGAAAAAAATCCTGGCTATATTGGTATCAAATTAAACCTCATTTTCTTGGGTTTAAGAATTTTCGTTACGTATGGGATCGATCTTTAGAGTAAGTATTGAGAGCATCAGAAGACTGGTCGTTGGGTTGGTTCCAACGTTGTGATCTCTCTTTATATATTTCCACCCATTCTTTGCCTAGGACTTCGATTTATTATCGCGACACCCTGCAAAATCAAAATATCGATCATTCCCACATAATAAATACCACCTGCATGGATTTCCAGCTCTAAAAACGCTTCTAAATAATAATGGATGTAAAGCATCGCTCGCTGCTGCCCTCGTTAGCAATTACTAATCCCGTCATCTGCCCGAGGCATGTCATCATTGGAGATCAATCGCGGGTGTTCTTCACCCCGCAACCAAACTCCAAATCAAACCCATGAATATCAACTACAGAACGACACTATATAAACTACCCGTGTTTATATCGAAGCACAGAAGATCACTGTCCATCATGACCGAAGCTGCAGTTACCCGCTTTTTCCAGTCCCCTGAATTCGCCGTGGCGGGCGCCAATAACGACCCGAACAGGTTTGGTTATAGAAGTCTGTTGCGCCCATTGCAAAGACAACTCTTTTAGATGTTCTTGCTAATTGTTAATTGCTTGCACTTAGTCTTTGCATGGTATCACCAGCACTCGCTACCGGTTACTCCCATCCACCCCCGTGAGCAGAGCATCAAGTTGCCATCGCGCGAATACCCCGTTGCATCGTCGCCAGAAGCCTTGTCCAACCCAACGGAGACATCGCTATCCTTTGTCACACCCCCTCCCGTCACCCTTCAGCTGTTGAAACAGGCTCGCGAAGTAGGCATATCGGCCGTGTGGTTCCAACCCGGTACGTACAACGACGAGGTGCTGAGCTATGCGCAATCCAACTTCGAGGCCGTCATTGGTGGATCCGGGGGTGCTGGCAGCGAGGGATGGTGTGTGTTAGTCGACGGTGAAGACGGTTTAGAGTCTGCTGGGCGAACTTGGAAGCAGCAGAAGCTGTAAGGGGGGAAGCTGTCCACTGCATCAAATAAGTAGAATCAAAGTATAATCGCTGGGTTAGTGATCTGGCCAATAAAACGAGTTACGTTGAAATATTTCTTATTCCGAGGTCTTGTACAACAGCGAGTGCTCGTAGAATATGCTGTGTAGCGTGTAGTGTGCACTGTGTAGTGTGCACTGTGTAGTGTGTGGTATATGAGGTCGCGTGGACGCCCCTCAGCCGCGCGATTTATTTGGTTGGGACGGCCCGGCTTAATTTATGCGGCAGTAAACAACCTCCCCAACTTTGACCTCACCACCTCTATCATCACTCCGCATCTTATACCTTGGCGCTCATTTCAGCAACAGATAATCTTAATTATCTTCATGCATAGTATCCCCTTTTTCTATGCTTGACGGCCATCATAGTGCTTCCCCCCCAACCAGCAGCGCCCGTCGCCTGACCGGCCTGGCTGCAGCACAATATGGCTTCGTTTCCCGACTACGACACGCCCTTTCGGATGCGCACCCAGCTCTTTCGACCTCCCCATACCCCGTCTTCCTCTGCATCTATTTACCACTCGCCCGACAGTGGAAGTGGAACAACCCGGAAACGCCTGCGCCGCGAAGGACCGGACGACCGAACGCCAGCCTGGGATCCCGTCTCGTCGACCGAGCTCGAAGGCCCGTCACCTTTGATCAACACCGATTACATCCTAGCAAACGGGGGAGAGGATCGCCGACGCCTCGACTTGAAAGACACAAAAGAAAAACTCGTCGAGGAACTAGACTACCGCCCAAACCGATACCGCAACAGTTCCCTCTTCGAAGGAGCCCAGCAACGGGCTTTAACCGCCGAGAATAAAGACGTCGGAAGTCGCAAGCGCAGTTACAGTGTCGCTACTGAAATGGTTACGCAGCAGCCGCCTCCGATGACTCCTACCGCTACAACACCCGGCTGGGGCCGAGCCGTATTCACCGTCGTCGGAAAAGTCTGGGATTTTTGCTGGACAAGTGCATTCCGCGGTTTCTCCGCTGGTGGAGGCCGCGGCTATCAGATGGAAGCATCAACCCCAGCACCTAGAGAACCAGGTAGTGGTTGGCAAATGGTGCAGCAGCAGGATGGTTTGTCGAATTCTATTCCCCAGATGAGGCAAGAAGGCACGCCGGTTCCTGGCCAATACCCCGAAGAGGAGACAGGAGAGCTAGACCAGTCACGAGATCGAGAAACCTGGGTTTTGGTGCCAGATTCACCATCAGTGAAGATGTCGACTACACGCAGCCCAAGCCCTGCACAACAACTTGCGCGCAAGGTCCCGCGGCGTAGTAATGTTTATCGAGCTCAACCTCGACGATCCATGGGCAATGCTCGAGCCATGAGTAAACGTCCTACCTTAATTCCTACTCGAGCCACAGCTACCGCTGGACCGTTATCACCCACAGGAGTACGACCATCCACCCCCATCAAGCAGCCGGTTAGTCCAACCCGGGCATCCAACCAGGCCAGTCCAGCGTCCAGAGATGCACAGCGCTTCGCAGCCCAATTCCGACGCCGTGAACGCGAGGAGGACGCTAGCTTTCAAAAGATGAATGACCAGCTCAAGGCTCTCATTCGCGAAGGCCGTGAAGCATTGGGATCTCGTGTAGAGGTCGATGATATGGACCTTGACGACTCATGAATTTTTTTTCTTCTCTTTCTTTCGTCTTTGCTCTCTTTCCTGAAAATATTTCGGATGATGATACGATACCCTTTCCTCTTGTATACTTTTAATGACTCGCTTGGAGTTTTCCTAGTTGAACGATAACTATCGACTTTGCTCTTGTCTTCGGATATGCACGCGGTTTATTCAACTTTGGTTCCCCTTTCACACTCCTTTCTTATATATGTACCTAGTTTTGGTCTAACAGGATAACCAGCCCAGATTCACAGGCGAAAAGTCCGGAATTACTGGTTTGCAATTGAATTATAATTATGATTGAGCAATTGAAAGGCAATCAAACATTGAATACAGAAACTTTACAAACGTTATATAACAAAACTCGACCACCCAAGAAGCAGCACCGTGTTGGAAAGACCTACCTAAGTGCCTAGACAGGTACCCAAGTAGGTATCTCACGGGTGCAAACTATGAAGAACTGACTTAGACATTGAGCCATTGACAAAATGATAGAAGAAGAAAGAAAACGAAACTAACAAACGACAGCAACAGCAGTATCGAAATATAAAACATCAACAAATAATTCCAAAAGAGTGCGTGTTCCGAACTTCAAAAATCCCACCTTTTATGAGCTAGACCTCATGTCTCACTTGGGCTGCGCGAGATCCTCGAGCGAGTTACCTCCCACCAGAATACCCTCTGTGACTGGCTTCACGGCTTTGCTAGGGTCAGCAATCAGTCCCTTAGTGATACTCAACAAATCCGAACCGGCAATGGGAGGGACTTGTCGCTTCGCTGCATGAGATCCTTTGACCGGTGCGCCCTTGCCTGGAGGAGGTTGAGAGTGACCAGCAAACACGGTGCCGGTGTTTTGTGCATCCGCTGCATCCTGGAACTGTTCAGCGATGTCAGAACCGTCAGTCTCTTCCTCCTTCTTGCCTTTCTCCATTCCCATTCCGATCAATCCAGCCATTGCAGCTTCAGTGGTGGATTCTGCGTTGCCATCATCGCGTTTGCCTGAGATAACCTTTGCGAGTGACCCGGCTGCGGCACCAGCGTTGCTGAGCCCAGAGGTGGCGAGAGAGGAGACGATACCGAGTTGGCGTTTGGAGAGGGGGGCTTCATCATCAAGGGCTCCTTCTTCATCGCTTCTGCGTAGGCCGACGGGAATAAGACCGATCAATTCCCCGGTAATATTGTCAATACCCGGTACAATATCACGTTTTTCGACGGTGGCTTCATCAAGAGTTACTTCCTCTTCACCACGTTTATGAATACCAAGATTACCAAGATCATCGATCATATTACCATTGAGAAGGTGATCAGCGATGGCGAGCGGACCACCGTCTGCACGTTTTCCCATAATACCCAGACCCTTAATGGTATCGAGCACACCCAACGGATCACCGCTGCTGCTACTTCCACGTTTTCCAATAATACCAAGATCCGAAACGACACCAAAGAGACCTAGAGGACCACCGTTGTCGCGCTTGCCCAAGTTGTCGAGCCCATCGGCGACACCGAGCGACGATGCTGCCTCCTGGGCTTCCTTTGCGTCGTCTTGAGCAGGACCGTTATGAAAGAATCCCTTGAGTGCTTGCTCGGTGTATGTAGGCTTCTTCGTTGCGTCGTTGGCTTGATTGTCACTTCCGTTGGGAACGTTGGGAACGTCGACGCCAAGTTCCTCTGCTGCCTCTTGGGCTTTCTTTGCGTCATCTTGGGCAGGTTCATGCTTGTGGAGGAATCCTCTGAGGGCTTGTTCGGTGTATGTAGGCTTATCTGCATCAGCGTCCTCGGCTCTTTTGGCAACCCCATCAAGTCCATCAACACCGAGTGCCTTAGCTGCGTCTTGGGCTTCCTTTGCGTCATCTTGGGCGGGTTCATGTTTGGGCAGGAAGCCCCTGAGTGCTTGCTCAGTGTATGTGGGCTTCCTTGCCTCAGCATCTTCGGATCGTTTGGCGACATCGAGACCTAGTTCCTGGGCTGCTTCTGCTGCCTTCTTTTTATCGTCTTGAGCAGGCTCGTGCTTGTGAAGGAATCCCCTCAGTGCTTGCTCAGTATACGTAGGCTTCCTCTCTGTGTCGTCTGCTTCAACTCGCTTGTTAATATCAAGCCCGATTGATTGTGCTGTCTTTGCCGCCTCCTTTTTGTCATCTTGGGCAGGTTCATGTTTGTGAAGGAAACTCTTTACCACGTTATCAGTGTACGTATACTTCTTTGTCGCGTCATCGGATTCGCCTCGTTTGGTCACATCAAGGCCAAGTGATTGTGCTGTCTTTGCTGCCTCCTTCTTGTCATCTTGGGCAGGTTGATGCTTATGCAGGAAACTCTTGACCACGTCATCAGTGTACGTATATTTCTTTGTCGCGTCGTCAGCTTCACCCCGTTTGGCAACATCAAGACCAAGTGACTGTGCCGCTTCTGCTGCTTCCTTTTTGTCATCTTGAGCAGGCTCATGCTTGTGAAGGAAGCCTCGGAGGGCTTGCTCAGTGTACGTAGGCTTCTTCTTTGCATCATCAGCCTCCTCAGCATCCCGCTTCACGTTGTCTAGCAGACCGCTCACTCCTCCAAGACCTGCAAGAGCACCGCCTAGTTGACGCTTAATAGGCAGACTTTCCGCCGCATCGAGGACATGAGCAATTTGACCGGCGGCTTCCGGGACACTCTTCACCAAACCCAGCTGCCGAGCTTCAAGTTCTTCATCGTCGTTGACATCTCGCTTCCCGACGTGGTTCAATTCAGTCAATAGTTTCGTGACCTCGTCGACTTGTCGACGCGTCCTCAACCACTCATAGCCCCGGGGCAGCTTGTCCAACATGCCGGAAGCGCTGTTATCTTCTTGTCCGCTGGACAATGGATTAACCGCAGCAGCAGCGGCGGCGGCTGCCGACGATTGCATAGCTGCAACATCCACGGTCCCAGACGGGAACGGGTCAGCCTGGCGCATAGGCTCGCTCTGATGCTGGACTGGAAGGGTCTATAATTACCCGACCGCCCGAATTAGCCTACGATCTCTCTAGAAGATTTGCGATTGATATCTCACCTCGGCATCCTCTCCAGAGTCGACTTTGTTGGTATTAATCGGCGCAGCGATGGCCGACGAAACCACGAGGGCCGACAATAAGAATCGAATAGGCGCCATTTTGCGCGTAGGTTAGTAGGGACAGAAACAAAATAGAAAAAGGAGTGTCGTAGTCAGTTAGTACCGTGTGTTAAAGAGCGACGATGGGTGAAAACATTTGGAGAAGAGAAAAAAATCCATTAGACGGGGGAGGAGCAAGAAGGGCTATGGAAAAGAATGGGAATTATCCTCTCTCGAGGCTTGAGAGCATAACATTCTTTGTCGTCGCGCGAGATTCAGGCTTGATTTGCCAGTCCTTGCTCTGGGGAATGATTGCCCTAGACTGGTATGTAGGAGTTTGATCAATGATCAACAGTAGACATACAATTGCCTGATGTAAACTCTAACTTCAGTGGTTGTATCAGAATACTCTAAGAAAAAGACCTTCTTCCTGCAAGGGGCTTGTTATCTACGTCGCGTTTTGTGTTCTGTTGGAATGCATCATCAGGTCAAGGGAGGGTAAACATGTCGAAACCCTAACCCGACGGACAGGGGGTGACCGCGACCCCTTTGGTGATATAGCCTCGATTCTCTCTTTTGACGAACGAGGGATATTTGATATTCTTTTGTCAATTCTATTAGGATGTTTCAATGACCAATGTGACAAGGTGATCAATGAGAAAAGTTGGAATTTCTACTGTAATTTGGCTACGTCGATATTCTGCACTACGTCCTCGTAAAACATCATCACCCAGTTCTCTTCATCTCCATGGAACCCGCTACCTGAAAGACAATTGATGACTGCATCACAATATGCCGGGCCCATATTATGGGGAAGCTGCCTCTTTGCAATCTCAATGAACACATTCTGAATGCCACGCGGGCTTATGTTCACCGCCGGTTTCAATTTCTTGCTGGCTTGCTCGTATATAGTGGTCGCAGTTTGCCACAGCCCAATCTCTAGCAACACGACGCCCAATGAGTAGATATCATGGATTTTGCGAAAGCTAACAGTAGGCGGACCTTGACGTTCTGGATGTCGGTATAACTTCTTTTCCCAATGATCGTCATAGGTATATTGCGTTATTGCATTTTCAGGTCGAGCAAATTCAAAGTCCACCAAGTAGCAGTCACCAAACAAAACTTCATTACTTTGAGCAGGAGAAGATGTAGAAGAACTGTTTGGAAAGAACATGATCGAGTGGCTGCGAATGGATTTATGTACCCAACCATCGGCATGGAATGCTGATACCGCTGTCACAACGTCCCGGGCAACCCTAAATCTTTGGGGCAGAGAGAGTCGGAATTTTGAACCAAGCATCGTCATCATAGAGTACAGGGATGTCGGCACTTGGTCAGGCGTCAAAGGCGGGGGAAATTTAAAGATGAAAGCGTATCTTCTTTCTTCCCTTTGGTGTACTAGACCACGAAACTCTAGGGTATGGAGACCCTGTGTCCCAGCCGACGAGAGAAGACTGGCCAATTGATGTACTCGTTCCTCTGTTTGAGGGTCCCATTTGCTTTCGACATCATCCATGTCAGAGCCGCTATATCGTTTGTATTCTACGAGTACTTTCTCCGGCTCCTGGCGTGAACCGTGTAGTAAATGGGCGATGTTAAGGGATGTGGTGTCAAGAGGAGCATCCAATGTGGCATTCTCCAGGAAGAAGTTTGTTTGATCCAATCCAGGCTCGATGGCCAGACGCCGCAGACACGCATGAGGTGCCACTCCGACACGCTGAGAATGCTCGTTTGTGATGAGCTTATCCAAGACTAAAGAATTATTATAGTGAGGATTAAGCGCCATCATCAGCGGTACCAGATCCTTTATTTTGCTTGTCCATTTCTGGAATTCGCCCACAAATCGTTCCAATTTTCGGCGTTCAAACAAGGCCCATCTCCACGAGTCCCAGTTCGCCGACGACCTTGTGCTGAACCAGCCGCCAATATTGAGCTTCTTTGGGGTTGAAAATTCCATTTCCAAAAGCTCCACTTTGCTAGAATCCGACGGTACATCAAAGGAGAACTCGATAACGCCGGAAACGGCCGTCGAATGATGTAGATACGGAGAATACGTCTGATAATCCTTGTCTTGAGCGGCGGCGAGTTTAGCATGGTCACCGCAGTGAAGTCGCAGTCTTTCAAAGATGGAAAATATTTCTCCGAGCCAGGCCTGTAGAACACTCTCGTTTATCAGTTTATGTCTTGTCCTCTAGCCAGATATTTCCCAAATGGCAGATATGAAACTTGAATGACGAACTGCATTGAGTTTATCTTCCTTCAGAATCCCATTGTTCTCTATCAGGAGTTGTCCAAAGCTTTGCAGGTAGAGAACTTCCAGGTGAAACTCCTGCCTTAGATCCTCTCTTTCCATCTTATAATGTTTGGCGCTGAAAACAAGTCGATGAATGAATTTCACCGTCAAGTACAACTCTTTGTAGGCAGTAAGTACGGCCAAACCTAGCCCGGCTGGTTCCATCGTGGTCTTCGGATTGTGTGTTCAAGGGTTAATGTGACTTTGGCATCTATAGAATGATATTGGCAGTCTGACCCGAGAGTTGAGCACGGAGCCCATAATATTTTCTTTTAAAAGGCATATACAAACGATCTGTTGCAAGATACACAGCCTTGCTTGAATCTTGCCCAAGTGTGTCAGCCCCGCGCTGGTTCAGCCTTGCGCAGATTTTCAACTTTCTCCGAGTCCGCTTTATGCACGTGTGTTCAGTCTAAATCAGCCACAATAATGCCTCGGACTGTGTCGTCCAAACCCAAAGTCATGTCAGGCAGAGAGCTGTCTTTCGTCACTCGCTTTTGGTATGCTTCACTTGCATTCTTGTCGGGCAGCTCTTGATGGATAGTCGAGATATCAACCAGCAAATTGGCGCCACGTCGCCTCGGACTGGCTCTCCTGCACCTGCAACTGCAGTGTATTCGTCTCTGGACCGATTATTTAGCCAGCCTGGGATCTTTGACACCCTCGCCCGGGACAGCTACCAATATGCCGACCTGAGCATTGTCGACAAGTTCGCCGCGTTTTCAGACCCTATCACCGTTTTAGGAAATTTGATGGTCACTTTAAAAGAGCATCACATACCAGGCCCTAGGCTTTTGAGAATGAAATCTGAGTTTACCACCCCCTTAGGCCAGGGCGCGCAGTCGGAGGTATTGGGATTTGATGAATCTGTTTTAATGGAAGTTGGGCTTGATCCAGTGAATCTTCCTTCGCCTATCGAAGATCTCACAAAAGTGGCCGTCAAGCGCTCGCGACTTAGCAGACCAAAGCGTAAACCATCAGGAAAGCTACCTATAGGAATTAGTTCGGAGGAGTTTGTCTTTCAATGCAGCGCAGCACATCAAGAGATTGACGTTCTATGCCGAAAGTCTTTCCGCAAACATCCGAATATTGTGAGACTCCTATCATGGGGCCTGTGTTTGGATACCCTTGAGGAAGACGACGAAGAATCCCCCCGACTTCCCTTGTTAATTTTGGAGCGTGCGAACTGTGATTTGGCAGAATTTCTGGCCTATTCAAGTGTCTATACACTCAAAAACGCCTTTAGCGATATTCGCAAGATATGTCTTGACGTTGGGCGCGGTCTGGAAGCCATTCACGAGGCGTCTATTGCCCATGGAGATCTCAAACCGGAAAACATTCTCATATTTGAAGCACCATCTGGCAAGTGGGTTGCTAAGCTCTGTGACTTTGGATTATCAGCAACTGAATCAAGTTCGCCTTCTTCTCCAAATTTTGTCGAATATCGTGGAACCCCGGGATGGCGGCCTCCAGAATACTATCGACAGGATCGAGAGCCGCTGAGTGTGCGCGGAAGTCAGCGTTGCGATATATTTGCCTTTGGATTAGTAGTATGGAGCGTCTTTCGACACCGTGGTTTTCCTCCACTATCTCAAGAAGAGGAGGTCAGTGGTAGTGCTTTTGGGCTAGCAACACAGCAGCTTACGAAGTTTCGGACTATCCCAAAACATGAGCACCGACGGATTATATTAACTGTTCAAGGGGCTCTTCTTGAAGATGCCAATGCTCGACTTCGTCATCCATGGAAATATTTGGACAACGAAAATTATCGGCGCGTTGGGAAGCGCGTCAAAATATGGCGTGAACTGGCCAAGCGAACCAGGACTGTCCGTCATACTATCAAAGACTTTCTGAATCATCGACCCAATTACTACCACGTCGATGGTTCACCCCTGAATTATCCCATAACAGCACGCATTCTTAGTTGTTGCTCTCAGGGATGGCAACCTCTAGATGGCGGTGACCCTCCGCGCAAACCGGAACTAGTAGCCTCTCCAGAGCGACACGCAGCATACCTGCAGGCATTTGATGCATATTATAAGCCGCTGGGAAATTCGGAGCCGGGTTCAATTTCTACGTTTGTTCACCCTACTCGAGGCTGCTTTTCAGAGCATCGTCTGCGCATATTGCATGACAGCCTCGCCGAGTCAATCCAACGTCGCGATGATGTGCAGGCATATGCTTTAGCTCGTCTTCGTAGCAGATTCCCCGTTTGTTGTTGGAAGAGGATAAAAAATGCCACCCCGGTGATCAACATCATCGACCGGTATATGCGAGGCTCATCATATGACTTTGTGGTCTTGGCCTGGCTGTGTCGAGGTGAAATAGGAGCTTGGGAGCTTCATGACGACCAATGCATGGAAAACATCTTCCGTACAATTTGCGGAAGACCCCGTAGCTTTGGATACCGCTTTATTCGTCATGATAAATTGACTATTCAGCAGCGAATAGCACGGTTTTTGCTTCTTCTTGAGCACGGCGCTCGAATCGAGGCGGTGGTCAACGCACAGTGTGAAACTGTGTTCCTTCGATTTCTTCGTCTATCCGGGGAATTCTCCAAGAATGGGTACGGCGATCTCTCTATCAAGGAAATATGCATCAGCTTTAAGAGGATTGCAAAAAATAAATGCATAAGGCCGAGTACACGCTTCTACATGACCGGGGAGCTACCAGAACTGGGGGAGGATACAACAGAGTGCAGGAATACCGCTCTACACGACAGTGTTCTGGCGGGCAACTACTCGGCCGTTGAAAGCCTTATTCGATCTGGCTTCCTTATCAATGCCTTGAATCGTGACGGCCGCAATGCTCTTTATGTCGCCCTCCAGCAACGAGAAGAACAGTTGCACCCATCTGCTGCTACAAAAACCCGGCCACGGAGAACAGATAACAATTCCCTTTATCGTATAATCGCTCTCCTTCAACAGAATACAGCAAACAGTATTGACCTCGCCTCATTGTCTCTGAAGAGTTCTGATATTCCCCTAGGCTGGGAGAAGCGAGAACTTGATGTCAAGCTACAACAACAACAAGACTCCTCCTCCAGCTCGATTGTTGCTTCTGTTTTTTACGACGTTCTTTCAGATTCTTCAACTTTTATACCACCAAAGTTCTCCCTATACGAAGACCGACGTCTAGCTCTGGCGACGCGCAAGTTCTCAGCGAGCGGTCAGACATATTACCTCGATTTGCTCCGATTCATCTCTCCAAATAGTCCGGAGGTTGAGGATGAACAGGATCTTTCTGCAGCCGAGATAGATATCTTTGACGACCACTGGTTTGAAAATGAACCGTGGATGCCGATTCCTCCTGGATCTTCGGATGGCCGCGATGGCGGTGGGCTTTCGTCTTCGAATGGCCATGAGAATAGACCTTTGACGCCGCAAGACCTAGCAGCTGTTAGGACGAGAAGGCAGAGATTCAAGTCCATATCATTTGGGAACAGTCTTCTTAGCACGAATATATTCAACAGCTAGCCGAGTAGCTACTGTACTTGCTTGTTACACTGCAATGTGAAAGTGATTATCGGAAAATTCTTTTGTCAATATGAATAGCATTCTGTAGATAAAAAACTCCAGCAACTCTGTTCCAAGTAAAGCACATTTTCTCGGAGTAAGACGACATCAGACCGCCAACATGCCTGACCAGTTGCCGGTAGGCACACAAAAGCTCTCCCTCTGCGACAACACCGCCAACAAGGTCAACGTAGCAACCAGCACATCCACCTCATCCGAATCAATCACCAGCACTCCGCCGGGCACAAACTGCCCACCGTCGCTCTGATATCTCCCAATCTCGATCTTCTTGCTGGCACCTACTCCCTTGTACAAGCTTAGCACACCGCCACCACCGGGAAAGAGCGTCTTGTTCACGTCCCATGCATACATCACCGAATCCTGGACAAACGTCTGAGTACGCCGGGTCGCGTTGATCGGTTTCATGGTGATCGGGTGCGACGAGTGCAGCGAATTGGCCGGGAAGGAGATGTTTGTCACGCCGTAGGCCAGCAATGGCGAGGCGTAGTCTGCCAGGACTTGCTCGTCTTGGAAATGAGGATTTTCCTCCGACGAGTTTCCGGTTGACGACGATGCTTCATCGCGGCGGGTATTCTCTCCCTGTTGGTTGTATCCGGAATATCCGGGTTTGGTCACTATGAACTTCGAGTCATTATACCAATGACTCCTGGACAGCTTGAAGATAACAGATGGGTTTGGCAACTCTTCGGATCCGTTTTGGTCGATGGAAATCGCCGTGTGCGCAAGGTCCTTGACTTGGGATCGGATGTCTTCGTTGATGCCGATGTAGTCCTCGGTGAACCAGTTGATTGCCGACCGGTTAAAATGGGACGAATAATCGAAGATGGGCGTGCTCTTCTTTCCGGGCGCCCAGATGCCACTCTCGGGGACGTAGAGGAGCTGGTTGAAATGCTGCAGAGATGGGTCGCGGCGGGTGTCGAGGGGGAGTTTGAGGATGGAGGATTTTGTCCTGGTGTGGGAGATTGTTTTTGTTGGTGCCATTTTCTTTTCGTCTTCGGTGACTTTTCTTTTCAATTGATTCGATGCTGTTTTATCGTCTGCTTAAACAAATAAATGACTTGGATTAGAACGATTGAGCCGGTTTCAGATTTCCGGTCCCCGAGCGTTGACTCCGGTTGCTATCAAAATTCGCTGCAAAGGTCAACAGACGACAAAACACGAGCTCAGATGTATTTATACGATGCAAAAAAAAATGATGAGTATATGGAGAGATGAGTCTGGAACGTTGCAAAATTTGAAATGCCCAGCCAGGTACGATTTAATCGATAAATAAATAGCTCATCACGCGTCGGTTTACTGGATGCGGGGTATCTTCCCTAAGCCAGCCACGCAGAGTCAATCCGAAGGATTGCAATCTGCCTAACATTAGTATGGCGTTATCCTGGGCTAGACCTATGCTAGTTGAGCTCAGTCCGTCAGCATCTACTCTCAGTATGGTATGTTGGACCGAAATCGATGATAAGGCCATTCCGATAGATCCGAGATAAGAGGCACTAGCAGCTGGAAGGATTGTCTACTATCTAGAATATATTAAGAGGCTGTGGTAGCACTGATTCTGTTTGCGGCGGTGTATGGCAATGCAATGTTATTATCGAGTGAAGGGGGTTCAAGGGTTGTGTGAGTAAGGTGATGATGACCAAGCACCTGTTGTAATTCATCCACTGACTGCTATGGTACTACATTAGTGAAAGCTGAACAATTGCTTCCTTCAATGATCGATAACTTGTAACTCGTATATGCGGGAAAAAGTCCAAGCCCCGAGGTACCAGATTCTCCTTCCTTTTCGGGTATGTACCTCGGTGCCCTAAAGCCTTAGAATCCGAGGCCGAAGATACTGATACTGCAGTAACCTCCAAGTCCATCCATCCATGTTCAGGAATAGAAATTAAAATTGTTCGGCTCTCATAATCTACGTGTATTTATTAGGCCAGTGTTCAAAATCTAAAAATCAATTTGTTAAAAAATATCAACAACGAAGGTAAGTCTATGTACAAGAAAACGAATTTCCTTAAAAGCGTATGTCCAAAAAGACCTCAGGTCTTTACTCAGACTTTTCCAACACAGTTGCATGCGGTGTACCAGCCACTGCTGAAGAAAATGTCCTTTTTTAGCTGCTCGTGCAATCAATCAACATCAACATCAGGTAGAAGTTGTTAGATAGATAGATTTGCGAGCTTAGTCAGAAGGCTGGTTAGGGTTGGCAGGGCAAGCAGCGCCAACACAGCACTTGATAACTCCGTTCTGGCACTCGCCAGTGCTGTCAGCGGCGCTGTCGTTGGGGAAAGTGTAGGCGGCTCCAGAGCAAGGTGCGAAGAAAGTGGTGGCAGCAGTGGCATAGGTATCAGAGCGGAGAGGGTTAACACAGGCGTTTTCACCGTCGTTGTCCTGTATAATTATCAGTACGAGATTCAAAGTGAGTAAGGGAAAGAATGGGTTCTTACACCACAGGTGTTCAGGTTGAAGAGGTTCTTGTTACAGCCAGTAACGACAGTGCCGTCGCAAGAGCAGGTAATGGCAACAGAGAAACCGTCACTGTATCACAATGTTAGTCATCTTCTGATTCATTCCTTAGCAGTACAACAAAAAAGAAGGAGATACGTACACATAGCTGACATCGAGGGAGGCAACAGCAACGTCACCAATGTCGACAAAGTTGGCCTCGATAAGGGTGTCATCGGTGGTGATCTCGTAGTTTCCATCGTTGATAGCCCAGTTACCAATCCAGCCAGTGGGCACAATAACTGAGGCGGTTTGGCCGTTGGTCATGGTACCGGTACCAGTGGCGCCAGAGATGGGCGTGGGGGCACTAGGGTTGGTGTCCATGGAGGTGGTGATCTTGTCACCGTGGCTGTTGATGATCTCAATGGTCAAGTACTCCGGGGGAGTAGCATAGGCGGCTTCCAGAATCGCCTGTTCGGTGGGAGCACTTCCAGCACCACCGACAGCGGTACCAGTTGGCAGAGTGCTGCTGGTGGCAGTAGCGGCAGGCATAGCGAGAGCACTGCTGGCCAGAGCCATGAAGGTTGCGACGGAGTATGCGTACTTCATTTTGATTGTTCAATTGATGTCCGAATATCAGAAGATAATGAATGTATAGAACCGTAAAGGTAGTTTGTTGAAGGAGAGACTGTGAAGGAGAGACTGTTTTTCTTGTAAAGGAGTGACAAGATAGTTCGGTTTGATTGAGCTGATGAACAAAAAAAGAAGGATGGGATGGGGATCAGCGAAGGTATTTTATAGTTCTCGAGACTCGAAAGACTGCTAACTTTTCCTCCACCATAGAGCGAGCAGCGAGCAGCTATCATTCGACACTTCGTGTGGACTATGTTGGACTTGGGGGTGAAAAAACATGATACTACTGGGCTAGGCCCTCTTGCACTGTTCAGTCGTCGTAACAACTTACTTGCATGGGGCTAGGCCAGCTAACTGAAAGCAACAGATGGGACCTTGGCTTTCACCAATCTCATTTAGCCCGGAGAATTTTGTACGGCAGATGCTACTCAACCGACTTTCTAGAATCGTAGCTGGGCCTGCTGGGGGCACGTGGAAACGCGATGCTACAGACCACCCAAGCCACGCGTGGGTTTTTTTGCGAGCATTAATTAGATCCTTGAAGGTAATGACTAGTGGCGCTGCAGGTACCAGGAACAAACAGGTTGCCTGAAAGCTTCTACGAGCAGTCTCTCGTGGGGTCGGCGCTTTCTTCCAGTCATAAGACTGGTCAGTAATGGTATGTACTGTCATGCTAGCGTCTAGCAGGCTATCAGAGCTCTGAGAGACTGTGACTAGCCCTGGTCGTTCGTTCTTCTTCAACAGGGGCATGATGTATCGAATAGATCATCCTTGCCCAGGCCAATCGGAAATCCAAGTGCATACTCCATATGTACTGGAATCATTCGATACTCGAGTAACCTAACAATAGAACAGCCCAGATGATTCAAATGATTGGACCAATGTCAAAGGGCGAGAAAAAAGCAGAAAAGCCATCCCGGCATACCGTTTCGTTCAGAAGTCGAGCAAGTATACTCAGTATAGCGCGGTGTCAGCGTTGCAGCAGCTTCATTAAAAATGGTATCCTGGGTCCATATTTGCCCTGCCATTTCCTTAAACGTACGTAACTCATACGCTTTGCTAGTATAGGGCTCATGACAAAAGCGAAAAGTAGTGGTAAATGTGGATTTGGTGATCGGGACATTGGGGCTGAAATACTATCATTGGGCGCGTACCTGAAAGTCTACGGGGCCATAAGCCAGTCGCCTTGCTCGTTTGCCTTAGAAGTCAGAACTAACTAACCTTGTTCCTGGGAAAGGCTTGGACAAGCCAGTGTATAATAAGGTTGCATTCATGCTCAAGCCACATTGGCCAGTGTCGCCAAGTATCAGTGGCTTCATGGTTCTCTGTACTAGCCGTAGATCCGGCCAACAAACATCTGGGCACCTTCACCAGGATCATGAATAAAACTACACAATCAAACAACCAACAGTTACATAGACAAGAACCTGTAATATTCTGATTTTTTATTCGTCTTTTTTCTTGTCGTCTAGGCGAGGCTCTTCTTAGCCACCTGGGCAACACGCGCCTTCGGGAAGGATTCCTAGGGTTACCTCCAGCTTCCGCCTGATACGTTATTATCATAATATCTGTCAAGTTATAGGCGCAAACAAACCCAATTACGCTGCTAGCGCTCCACAGTTCGCACGTGTCATGCATTAGACCGACATCGTATAGGTGGGAGCGTCTATGGAAAGGATCGATTTGAGTTGGCCTAGGAACGCATCGCTGATCCCCTACATCACAGGGTCCGACAACACCAACACCAAACATTGATTATTTTCTACGACAAACAACAACTTTATGTACTCTTTCGGATTGAATAAAACGTGTAATTTTTGCTATTTTTATCTCACAGCAATCAATTCCCTGCTGGTCCTAGCTTTTTCGCTTCTGTGGTAACCTTCGTTTCCCGCGACACGGGCCAAACTTCATATGGTTGCATCGCCTTATTTAGGCTGACGACAACGTGTAAGTAAGGGGCAGGAGAAAAAAAAAATGTCGGATGTCGGCTTCCCCGAACATAAAAAAATAATTATTAATAAATATAAACAAATAGTTTTCAACGTCACCTGTTCTTGCTTCTTCTGTTGCCCTTTCCAATCATCGCTTGTAGGCGCTGGTGTTTCGTTGGTTTTTTCTATGTAACTGTGCCTCGAAAGCAAGCCACAGTCGTGGCAGCACCTTGTAGGTAGACCGCATGGAGGCCTGGATGCAATGCGGCTGCTCAGAAATGTTGGTTTTGTGTATTTTTCTGCGATATCATTGAACGATCAAGTTATGGCTTGCATGGTGGAAGCTTGGTGTAGTTCTTGCATGTAACTTGCCTCGATTGTATAGATGATTGATTCCTTTTAACGTTGCTGCATGTAACCAAAAATTTACATCAAGACTAATAGATATATAACTCGATATCTAATAAACTATGTACTCAGGTGACATTTAATAGGTATATGTACGATTCATGCCAAATGCCATATGTTTATTTTTTGAGGGCCGAAATTGTCGTTTAGCTGCCTAGGTAGCAATCTATACGAACCCTAAGTAATATATATCCGGATGTCGCATAAAAATCTCCGAGTTCCTGACAGCGTACTAATTGATATAACCTTGGAAACGACCAACTAGTTCGTTTATACCCTTGCCAGACTCATAAAAAAGAAGACTGTAATGATTTTAGATCCCAGTTTTTTCTGCAGTAGAGGAACTGGTTAAATGCTTGATAGTACCCCCGCCCCATACCACATAGTATAGAGTGGCAATCAGGCTTGAAGGAGTTGATCCTAGCAAAACATCAAGATACCTAGGTATGTAGCTTGAATTTCTCGAGGTAAGAGAAAAAAATGTCTTATCATGTGTCAAGCTTAATTGATTATCTGCAAGCCCTGGATGTCGCCGTCGGAGTATCCCGGTTCTAAGGGGATTTCTTGTCATATACTCATTGTATACACAGGTGACTAGCAAGGTACTAGCTATAGCTAGAGCAGGATATATGCATCCATTCCAAATGTGGTATCCATGGTGTTCATGGCCCCCGTTCTCTTAGCGATGGGATGGTGAGCTATAGGGGCGCTGTATAATGGTGCGTCCCTTTTTGATTAACGTTTCAATATAGAATGAGAGGAAGGGTTCCTTTCTCTGTACTAAATTGGTTGGGCGCAGTAGATAGTTGCTCGAGAGCAAGAATGGCACTCACATATGTAGCACTATACGACCAAGTTGCTTTGCCCGAAAGCTGGTGCATTGACAAGAAGCGTCTTATGCCTGGTCTCAATGGCTGAACATGTTGGTCAGATCATTAATCACCATTATCAGGTTATGAGCAGTAAGTAGCTTCGGGACCAGCACGTATAGGTCTTTTCTTTTTTCTTTTGTCGTGCGAGGGCGCTGTACGAGGTGCTGCTCAAGCCTCAAGGAGACGAGCAAGGTTCCGGACGGAATCAGTTAGCTCTTGATTTCTTGCCCGTATAATCAATAATACACAATGCTCCTGATCACGATATGCTCGCCGTCATAGTCAAGAACCATGTCACCTGTCTGGACCATGCCATTGGTGAGGCGCGCTCAACCCTGTCTGGGGCCACGATACCATCGGTGACATCGGCTTCAGTCTCCGGGAGCGCGTAGCATAGGAGTCGCAAAAAAACTCCCCTTTCGATCGAATATGTACCAAGTCCATGGCTTTCGAGATATCAGGCCCAAATCCATGAAGAAGTCAAGAAAGGAACGTGTGTCTATAAATAGAGAGAGGTGGGTCCCGCTGTGGATGCCTGAAGGCTGAGGCTAAACTCGGGACATATCGGTGGTGCCTTATGAGTATCGGAAAGAAACGTCTTGTTGCTTCGGCCATCATCAGATGGAAACTTGTCCTTGAACCGCGCATCTCCTAACGACCGACGATGGCAAGGACACTATTTCGGGGCGCGCTGACATTAAGCAGCGCCGCCATACTCTCCGCATACATCAGTAAACAATATCTTGATCATTCTTACCCAACGATCCCCATCAGCAAGCTATCACAATTGAGTGCATGTCGACAACTTGTGGACAGGGCCTGTGATAACAGCCCAGACGACGTGCCAAAGCCATGGGGAGGGGACAAGTCGGGCCTGGTACCCTCGTGGTCGGAAGCCACCTCAGGGGAGAACAGGAAGAGTCGTTGGCTGCCATCCTACGTTGCAGTTCAGGTGGACGTGCCGGTGGCACTACTCTCATCCTACAACAAAAGTGAGACCAGTAAAGGCACGAGTGAACCCTCCGCAGATATCATGGCGCGAAACTTGATTGATGCCTTCCTCGATACACGCTCGCGCGGCCCTGATGGATGGTTCATAGACAGGAACGTGCCGCCAAGGTCTCATAAGCCCGGGAGCCAATTATTTGGAGACTCAACTGGTCTCTCTGCCTTTATGTTTGGCAGCTGGAGCTCTAGATCAACACGCTCGATCCAACCTTCTGTTTTGCCTGCGGACGCACCCTTCCCGAGCTCCTTTCTCCCCTCCAATGAAGAAGCTCTTGTTCAAGCCCCATCATCTCAACCGGAGTCAGCTGGTACAGTCTTCTATTGGAAGTTCCCTCGCAGCGCGATCAATGCATTTAACAGTGCGGCATCTTACGGCTGGCCGTGGCGAATGATGGACGGTGGTTGGCAGGAGTTCGTCGTGGAGAAGATCTCAGAAGAGACGGCGAGAGTGACATATCTCTCGCTGGAATGCTCTGACTTGTATCCTGGTGACCAAACAGCAAGAAGGGATTTTAAAAGAATGCCGTGGCTCCTCTACGAGGCTCATGTCTTATACGCTCAGAGTCTTCTTCTCAGGACCGTTCGACAGCTGAGGAAGGCAGACTCAGGGTAAAGACGTGATTGTAATAGCGGATATTAGGAACTCTCAGCTCTCAAAATTAGAATGTACAACACCTCAACTTTCAGGCAGTCGGCCACTCCAAAATCTGAAATATATATGAAATCTGAAAATAGAACACGACTGCGCCAGTGGAAGTGCAGTTGGAATAGGCTCACGGACCGAGCCTGCATTTCGGGAACGGCCCGCCGCATGCATGCGAATACGTCATGAGATAAAAAGCGGCTGCATCTAGGTAGGCATGAGAAGAGTATCACTAGTCAAGATAGTCTTCTTACTTCCTGTTGTTGGCTCATACAGAAATCTAACCGAATTGGGTGCCCGGGGTGTGGCTTAATCTGTTTCTTGTAATCATGTGTGTAGTTTATTTTATCATGCGCAAGGCCAAGACGACGTTCTGACTATCTATCTAGGCTTTTATATTGTATCGAAGAAAACAATTACAGATAGGCTGACTCGATGGTTTGTTATATTGTGAAGCTACGCTAGCTTCTGCTATAATCACTGGTAGTATGATATCGCCTCAGCCAACATTTAGACTACCATTCATCGCACGGTGTGTCTTCCATCCCAAAAAAAAGTTCCGAGAAATCAGCAGGTTGCACGGCTTTGAACGTGACAAGTGAGGGGTGGCGGCTATCCAAGTTTCGTCGACATAAATCCTGCCGTGGCGTTCGTCCTTGTCTAGAGCAAGACATTCTGTAGGCTCAGTTTTCGGGAAGTGAAGGTCGTTATTGCTATCGATGGAACATTTGATGACACGCAAATACTGCTCTCTATCGGCAAAATAGATATATAGGTGCGGTTCATTGCGGCCTGCAGTTACATCCAAAGGTGTGACGCAGGCAGCAACAGGACTTTCATGTCCGGCTACTTGCCTTGTGAATTCAAGGCGAAAGTCTGGGTTCAAGTAAACATTCAGTGATTTGATATGCATTAACTAACATTGAGGGTTACTTACTCTCGCCGAGTGCCGCGTTGTATACAGAGACCACCATGTCTGGTCCCTGGTACACCAGCCAACGGTTTTCCCTCTCGTCTGTCACAACCGCTAGTTGAGTGGTGGTTGCGCAATCATCATCGGATACAAGCTCGACGATCTAATTGTCCAGACCATTTTTATTGAGGGTGAACGAATACTCTACAAGCATGGGTTTATTGTGTGTCGACGGACTAAGCATTTAGAATGTGCTGTCAGAATCTGCCCGTATTCTACGGAGAGAGATGTAGGGGGAAAAGGACTTGCCGTATGAAGTACAGGTAGCCCTTGGTGCCCGGGCTGTTCGCACAGCCCGCGAAGCCTCCGGACTCTGCGAATGAAACGGGCTCTACGACCGGGCTTTCGAGGCGGACATTGACACTCGAGTCATTGGTGTCTTCATCGATGTTGGAAAACAACAAGATCTTATATTAATATCAGTGAAATTAAGTTGTTTGACATAAAGATAGGGCCATACAGTATTATTTATTACCATCGCTGCCAGAGACAATGTTGTGCGATTCGAACAGAACGTGTTTTGTCCAATAGCCCACTCGGTATCGCCCGCCAACGAACGCCGCTCAAGCTTGATTACCGGCCCATCAGCGGTGAACAAATGCATATTTTCAGGATCCAGTGGATGCTGAATTACAGCTAGCGGGTACGGGTCTCCCGACACCTCGTAGCAGAATTGTTCAGAATTGTGTGAAGAGGGTGAAGAGGATAAGAGGATGGGGAGATGAAGAGAGGAATGTATGGGTGGAATCGGACGTTATTCAAATACTAATTACCACGGAGTATATAGACATGTCAATAGAGTCAAATTATGTGGTATGGCTGTTGACGTGTCAATCCATCCCAAAAGAGCCATGCAGCTCTCCACAAACCATAGTCTAGTCCAAATCAAGCCAAATAAAGCGAACGTAGAGTTCTAAGTTTGCTAAATAGTATTTAGATTTAACCTTAACCTGAAGTCCGTAACACCTTTTTAATTGTATTTTAATTTCTCATACTACCCGTGCCGTTTATCTGCGTTGTGGTAGGGCTACGAGGCCAACAGCCCTACCCCGCGGTTCGGTTCGAGATTTGGGAATAGCCTCAAGGATGCCCAATTAGGCGAGGAGGATAAAAAAGTCTCCTGATCCCACACGCTTCCTTCTTTTACTTTCCTTCCTGTATTCAGTATTCTCGTGCACGCGTATTCTACTATCTAGCTAGTGAGCTCAATAGCAATAACACTGGTTTAGCACCGTCACAGACGTTATACTCCCCCTGAAACTAACCTAAGGTATCTGTCCTCTAAATCTAATATTTAGTCTTCATATAGAAGACTGTCCAGCCTAAGAGTTTAGGCTACATTGTGGTGCGCAGAACACTGAAAATCCAATACATATGTAGTGACAGCGGCTAGCCCAAGCAGATTGCCGCCTAGCTTCGATCTCAAACGACGCGGACTCCGGACTCCGTACGGAGTACTCCGTACAGAAACTATTATTTAAAAATGCCCTGCAGCTTGAAAATACATACGCTATCATAAGGTAATTGAGCTGATTCAGCTGAATCTTCCTGACCCATAATTCAGGTACATAGATTCACGGATGTAGATTAGCTTCGGTCCACTCGCTCACTGTATACCAAAAACGTCGACCTAAGACCCAGCCAGACTTACCTGGTTTAGTTAAGCCCCAACGTTTACGTACCTATCAAAATTGTTGAATAGAAAGCTGAATGCTATGACTCGTTGTGGTCAGCCTTTTATTTTTAGAAATAATGGCCTCTCCTTATTTTGTTGTCCGATTCATCACTCCCTGAAAAAACTTTGCATAAGATGATTGATCTGAAGCAATTCCTTGCTAATTCGGATAGTTTTTTTTGAGCGTGGTTTTCAATTCCCAAGACACGACTCGATAGGCTGCAATGTCTTGGTCTATTGGGCAAATTGTGCTTTTTGGGATTGTCGTGCTATACGCCGGTCAATATGCCCTTCGGAAGCATAGATATACCAAGCAAGCTAGGGACTGGTCATGCCAATCACCAGTCTCCGTGCCCAGTGGTATATTTGGCATCAGTGCATTTCGCGGCATAGTAGACGCTGCCAAAAAGGGAAGTCTAACTCCATATTCTTGCGACCTACATGGGAAGTATGGATGGACCTTCACTCAGAAAATGTTAGGCCAGACAGTCGTAAGTTCGGCTGAACCAGAGAACATCAAAGCTGTCTTAGCAACACAGTTCTCCGATTTCTCTATAGGTTATCGTGGGGCTGCCTATGAACCGTTGTTTGGACATAACACTTTGACTACGGAAGGGGCAGCGTGGTCTCATGCTCGTACGCTGTTAAGACCTCAGTTTACTAGAGATAAGGTATGACTGCACCTTCACTATTCACATAGGTTGCTTGCTGAATGATAATGATTACAGACTTCTAATGTTGACCGACTCGCCGTCCACGTTCAAAATTTGATCAACGCATTGCCCAAGAATGGCGCTTCGTTTGATATCCAAGACCTCTTTTTTCGACTTACAATGGACACCACCACCGATTTGTTCTTTGGAGAATCGGCCAACTCGTTACTTGCTCTAGAGGATGACCAGGACAATAGCAGTAAAAATGAGTTTGCTCAGGCTTTTGATCTCGCTCAGGACCGCGCTACGCTACGATTTCGTGCCAATGCCCTCTATTGGTTGATCAACCCCAAGGACTTTCGTGAAGCAATCAAGATTGCCCACAAATTCACCAATGCCTGTGTTGCCAGGGCCCTTCAAAACACTGCCCCTGACGCGAAACAACTGCCAGGTAATAATCACAAATTCCTAGAGGAAGTGGCGTTGCAGACACGAGATCCCAAATTTCTACGCGACCAGGCCTTGGGCATACTCTTAGCCGGTCGAGACACAACAGGCAGTCTAATGAGCTCGGTTTTTTACTTTCTTGCGCGCCATCCTAAGGTCTGGGAGAGACTTCGCAGAGAAATTATCGAAACTTTTGGTAGCGATCGTGATGATGATGACGACGGTATCAACAAGACGCCCATCAGCTATTCATCTCTTACCAACTGCAAGTACCTCAATCATGTGCTGAATGAAACCATGCGGCTGCTCCCACCGGCGCCTTTTAATGTCCGCTATGCAAAAAAGGACATGACTCTTCCACGCGGTGGTGGCGTAGACGGCCTCTCGCCCATACACCTGAAGAAGGGAGAAAGCGTCCGCATTTCATTCGGAGCCTTGTACCGGCGTCAGGACCTATGGGGCCCGGATGCCGACAAGTTTCGACCAGAGAGATGGGAGACTCACGCCCCAAAGGGATGGGAGTTTTTGCCTTTCAGTGGTGGCCCAAGGAACTGTCTTGGTCGTAAGTCCTTTTTTTCCTCCTCACGGTCATCTTTTTAAAAGCTTACACATTTGCAACAGAACAATTCGCCTTGACGGAAGCAAGCTATGCTATTGTCAAACTGCTGCAGCGTTTTGATGTGCTAGAAAATGCTGCAGATGGTCCGGATTTGTGCCCAAATCCAAGGCTGAACCAGAGTCTAACTGTTTCCCATAGAGATGGTGTTTGGGTCAGGTTTGATTCGTCAGAGAAGTAGTTAGTGAGGCGGGTGGGGAGAAAATGCTCATTAATGTATATATATAGTTATAGAGTGGCCATCTGAATGGACCTTATAGAAGATTATCGATGAAATCTTAGACATTCATCTAAAAGGGAAATGCAAACTAGCAGTATAATAGAACGATCATAAATTGGGTAACAATTCTGTCAATATACCCTCACAACATCTTGAAAAAGGTTCACCAATCATCCTTCGAAGCTAGCTGCTTCAGGTAATTCTGAGAAGTACATGACACAGTCAAGATCTTTCTCTCTGGCTCGTCATGTCAAAGTCACTCGAAAAGGAGCAACTTGATATCGGAACGGCAGACCGGACACCTAGAGAAAACTTGACCCAAATTTGGCACAATTCTCAAATTCAACTTCAAGCCAGAAACTGTGCGGTTCCCTTGTCGAATCTTATCCATATGTTCGACGGAACCGCAGCACCTTGGCATGCAGCGAGACTAAGACGTCCCAGCTCACATTGAGCAATCAGTCGTTGCTTGTCTGGACCATATGCTCTATCCCAACTTGCGCCTCTTGCAAGTAGCACTTCACACATCCGCTGGGCCTTTACAATGTCATCATTAAATGCATAAGCACGCAACACTATTCCTCCGACCACGGCGAACAATGGACTTCCATAAGGTGGTCCGGTGATTCTAGGATCAGCGTTTCTATCGAGCAGCAATTCAACCACCTCACAATTTTGATGGTAGGCTGCCGCTTGCAGCGCACTTGAAAAGTATTGCTGATCGAGACTGAAACTAGAACCATCAAACGGCTGTACAGGAGCAACTTGGGCGTTGGCATCAACACCTATATCGAGAATACGCCTTGTCATATCGTGACTTCTAGTCGCTGCTACCAGTATGTTACCAGCAGTTAGACAACTAGAATCATTGGGATCGACTCGTGCACCTTTACTAAGCATCAACTCAGCAATATCGTACCACTCCTTGCGGAGAGCCATAGCAAGGGGTGTATCGTAAACTCTTAGGTCGGGATTGAGATCTGCTCCATGGCGAATAAGCAACCCACAGACCTTTTCATTGTTCGATTGGTCTCGCTGGAATTCTTCCGACTCCTCGCACAGTGACCAATACAGAGCTTCAGGAGGAATATAAGTCATCCGAGAAAGAAATAGCTCTACTAATTCAGCATCTCCGTTCCTAGACGCAATAGATAGAGCGTCACACGGTTCATATGGCTCGCCCTCCATCCTCCAATATATATCTGCTCGATGGTCTAACAGCAACGCGCAAATGTCTAACTGCCAACTGGATGCTGCAAACATCAACAGCGATTCTTGAGTTGAGTCACCATGTTCGTCAACGCGAGCTCCATTTTCTAGCAAAATCTTGCAAATGTTGAGGCATTGTCCATATATGGCCCATTTCAAAGCAGAAAATTCTTCGCAGATTTCGTTTGGATTAGCACCATTCTCTAAGAGGATATTCACCATATTTTCTTTCCCTGTTTCGCATGCGATTGATAAAACGCTCCTGCCTTCCAATGCATATCCATTTTTTATGACATGAAGGTCTGCCCCATTTTTGATCAGTAGCCGGACGATATTTTCATGGTTGTGAACAACAGCTTTCATGAGGGCTGTTCCTGGTATAGGGTACCAATGGGTCATTATACGAAACATATCTCGTGCTCCGCGTGCTCCGCGTGCGTAAGTATGATCGGTCGGCCGATCTGGACATCGGATGAGGCCATATACATGTTCCGGTGTCAAGTAGTAAAAATCCTGGGTCGCATCAATTTCTGATAGATTTTCTTGCAAAATCCGCTTGACGAAGAACTCAAGTCCAAGAGCAGCCGCCCAGCCAAGGGTTGAAGCCAGAGCGTGAATTTGATCAGGAAACGGCTTTTCTGGATAGAGGGGGTTGTAGATCCTCAGGGCACTGCGATGTACCTCCCACGAGGTAAGAAGATTGATCACCAGCGAAGCGAGTCTTTCCTGCTCTTCGCCTGCAAGTCTCAAGTGTTCAAACCAATATCGACACGCATAAAACAACAAAGGAAAGGATTCCAAATCGCTTATCGTGTTAGACCGCATCGGACAAGAACCGTAATAAAATATGTAGGCAATGCAACTTTCCGCGAGGAAAGCATGGGCATCACTCTCTCGAAATCCATAGCTAGAGTATGCACTTTCTTTGAGCATGCTTGAAGTCAGAAATCCCTTGACTGAAAAATGGGATAATGTTATCTGGCTTTTTTCATCTTCTGTTCGGGTCACAAAACTGGATAGGTAGGTCATGATACCATCCCCAATAAATTTGTCTTCCTCTTTGATAGCTGGTAACTCGTTAAGGTTGATGATGCATGCTTCATTCACCTCGAGCAGACTGAGAGACTGAAATGAGAGCGATATCCATTTCAATGCCTTCTCCACCTCGGGCTGGAATCGACTGTTGACTCCTTGTAATATCCTCATATAACACTCATCTAAAGTAGGCGGCATAGAGCTTAAGATGTTCTCAATATCCTTTGGTCTTGCTATTTGGAGACCTTTCAACTCATTGAGCTCACAGCTAACCCATTGAAACCTAGTTATCCATTGTCAGCAGCTGGAATCTTCTCCAGATCAATCTGAACAACTTACATTCCATCAGACTTCTCAAGAAGCTTCTCAATGATGTCCATGCGAGAAATTTCTTTCAATCTGATTAGGTTTCTATTCTTCTGAAACTGTCTTTCAAGATATAATTGTATATCATTGCAGTTCTTGGCTGCATCCAGCGAAACCTGCAGGAGTCGAGACTGCGAACTCATAGCCGTCTCAATATCGACACAACTGGAGCTGACCCGACTAGTGAATAAGATGTGAATATTTGGTTGCTGGCTTGAAATTTCCGCTATCCAGTTTAACATCTGTGCCCGCTGCAACCCATTTGGATCATTTGGTAATTCGTCAAGAGCGTCGAGTATAACATATATCTCCTTCGTCCCTTGCAACTTTGCAAGTGCAGACCGAAGATAGGTTATTAAATTATTGAAAGACATGCTCTTGGGGATCTCGTCTTTAAGGAATTTCTCGTGCAGTTGCTCCACCATAGCCATTACGCTGGCATCTGTGCAGAGCTGACGTAGTAGCGAGGATAGGCATATGGATGTACTTTGCTTGGAGTGATCGGAAAAGGAGAAATAAAAGTATGAAAGTAGAGTTCCTGGAGTATCGACACAATACTGCTTCATATGTTCGATCACCGTAGAACTAAAACCATGCATTAGACATTAAAGTGACGAACCAGTGTAAATTTTTTGAAAATTACCAGAGCACTGATTTCCCCCGGCCAACTAGGACTTCTGTTAGTAAAGACTATCGCAGTAAAGGGAAGTATGGTACTTACGCTCCCCCTTGATCCAGAGAATTGATGCTTCAGTCCTCCACTTTTGAAATTCGGAATTTTCAAAGAACCAATCGCATGTACCGGCTTCTCTCTTTGAAATTGTATTTTCATGATTTATCAATGGATCAGCTTTACAAACCCAATCAAGAATTTCTTCTTTCCTTTTATCTAGAAGAAGAGAGAGAAAAGTTAAAAAGAAGCTGACTTCTTAAGGTAATGATTGTCACTTACCCTCTTTTACCTTTTGGGCGTCCGCCACATATGTGTTAACCTTTACCATATCCAATGATAGTTTATCCATCTTGTTGGAGAGACTGGTCCACTGGTTGCTCGCCAGAATAGAGGAGTCGCTAATGAAATCTTAGCCTTTAATTCATTTCTCGGTGACAGTATAGGTCACCACTCACAATTGCAAGGTACTCAGCAAAATCAGTAAATCTGATTTCTGGTCCTGCAGAATATCACGCAACTTGAGAATAGTACTCTCTTTGAGTGGATATTTGACTCTCTCCCACTGGACTTCAGCAAGACGCCGAAAGCCGCTGGAGCTTTTGTCATCTTCGATTTTCTTCAACTTTTTCCTGAGCCGAGTCAGAGTATTTGTGCATCTTTGTAGAGCGTCGTTGAAAGAGTCATTGACACTGGCATTCGGAGGTCGCTTCGCCAATGATTCTTTTAAAAACGTCAGTGTTTTTTCAATGGCCGTCAGAGAGTCGCAGATAGCAGTGACATTCTCATTACAATCTTTCCAAGAATTGTAATATTCTGAAAGGCTTTGGCATACTTGTATGCCGAGTCCGACAAAGCCGGCTATACCACTAGCAACATCCATCGATGTGCTCAAGCCCAGATTCGCAGGAAGCTCTCTAAGAGACCAAGAGAGGTTGCAAGACCGATAAAGAAGCCCCGATGTGCTTCTGGCAAGAGGGCACAAAAATGCGTCCCAGCCTCTTTTTTGAAACGGGACGTGATTCAAGTCTTCTGGGGGGGTGTATACATGGGAGTGGCTGTGGCGCTGCGCCGTAATCCAGCCCTCTAGTGTTGTCTCATGTTCTAGGCAGAATTCAACAAATAAAAATATTTCAAGGATCATTGGAAATTTGGAACCCATCTCGTTAGGCATATTTCCCTGAACATATTGAAGGTCTGGTGGGGTCCTCTCATTATTTACGACTGGCTATTCTACTAAGTCGTTTGCGAATGCGCCACATGTTCAAAAACCTCTGCCCTAGCTTTAGTATTAGCAAGCAGGGTGCAGAATCAAATCTCATATTCGCTGCGGTGTTAGCTTCGCAAATCTACAATACGATCAGCCAGCGACTAGAGGTGAGCAGCGTTAGAACCTCATCTCCGGCTCTGCGATGCTCACTGAGCACTCGCTGAGAGATTTAGTGCCGGACATACATATATCATTTATGTAGATAATAATTATATACATGAGTAACCAGCCAAGTACTAGCTAAAGTATCTATTACAAATAACTCCTTAATCCCAGTCTTATAATCAACACAATCATTCCTTCCACTTCCAAGGCAAAGAGCCTCTAGTAGCCTTAAATCTTATTTAAAATGTAGAGATACTAGCAGCGAACTGCAAAACTGCAAATAAACTGCTCATTAATATATCTAGGCGATCTAAATAAAGTTTACCTCAGATGAACAAGATTACCTACCTAGGTACCGAATACTAACCGAATTGTGTTCTGGGGGTCATGTGTGTCCCTATTAGGTATTAAGTAGCTAGTTTAGTTTATTATATACAAGCCCTAGACTATCCACCCAGGCTTTTATATCGTGATCATATTACAGATAGTCTGACTCAGTTGTTTATTATGTTGCGGACAGTGTATATTCTCCTCGATCATGACCATCGTAATTGATAACAGCCTCTGTCCCCGTTACTGAGGCTCGCCTCATGCAACATTTAGACTACCATTCGTCGATCGGTATGTGGCCATTCATGTCACTCTTATAAACAAACAGGTTGCACGGCTTTGGACGTGATGGGTGAGGGATGATGGCGATCTGGTCTCCGCCCACTTGAATCTCGGTGTTGTCTTCCAGAGAGAGAACTTTTGGAGGCTCAGCTGCTTCTCCTGGGAAGTGAAGGTCGTTATTGCTGTCAATAGTACATTTGACGACACGCAACGCCCAACACTCGTCGCCAAAATAAACATATAAGTGTGGCTCACTGCGGCTTGCAGCTATATCTGAAGGTGCGACGCAAACAGCAAGGTGACAACCACGATGAGTTATTCTCTTTGTAGACTCAAGGCGGAACTCTAGACTCAAGGTGTGAATTAGTGACCCAAGCCTTGAGTGATAGATAGCGGGCGTTATAAAAAACAGCATTAGGAATCCGGGAATCAAGGCAGAAGTAGATAGGGTTCGCGAACTCGAATCCTAAACAACATATTAACATTTGAGGGTTGGAATTACTTACTCTTGCCGATAGCCACTTTGTATACACAGACCGCATAGTCTTCTTCTTGATACACCACCCAACGGTTTGATCTTTCGTCGGTGGTAGCCGCTAGTTGGGTGTGTTGCGAACCCATTTGGGAGGTTGTAAGCTTGGCTGTGTCATCTTGCAGACCACTGAAGAGGATGAACGACCACTGGAAAATCGTCCATTGATTGTTATTGTCCCTATCTGGACTAATCATTGGGATCTTTCGTTAGAATCTTCGTTCTCGAAAGGGGGAGACGGGGAGACGTGCGTTATGTAGTACAGGTAACCCTTGCTGCCCTCATTGTCCGTAAACCCCGCGAGTGTATCGTACTCGATAGACTGGACGATTTCCTTAATAAACGAGCTCACGAGCTATATAGCTGCTGCTCTATTGGCAAACGCGAAGGCCTACATTTTTTTTAGTACCGGTAAAAAGTATAAGATCATACTATATTTCCTCCTAGCACCGTCGCTGCCAGAAAGGATGTGCTGCTAGACCAATTATACTCCCATCCTCCAAGAGTTTACTCGGTATCGCCCTCCAACGAACGTTCCTCAAGTATGAGCTTAGAGTCCGATGCGGTGAGCATATGCATCTTTTCAGGATCCTGTGGATACTGGATCACAGCTAGCACCGGGACATCTTATAGGCGAACTTGTATAAGAATTGTATGAAAAAAGGGCGAAGAGAATGAGCAGGTGAGGAGGGGCGTGTATGTGTGGAATTGGCCGTTATTTAAATGCTCTATAGAGATTTCCTCTGCAGCGTGACGTGGCAGCCGTCAAAAGTTAAAACTGCAAGTTCAGCTCTCCACATACCACAGTCTAGTACAAATCAAGCCAAACAAAGCGACTCCTGCTACATTTGTACCAATAGTATCTAATTGTTCATGAATGCCCTGCAGCTTGAAAAGACGCTAGTGACGAGGTAACTGTAAAGTTTAAATATTATATATACTGATATACATCCATTGCAGATGGCCTCTCAACCTCGGTCTCATGAGCAACCTAGATCAGGCCTTCCACTTCCAAGGCGACGAACCTCTGGTAGCCTCAAATCTCACCCAGAAAGTGGCAATACTAGCAGCAAACAACAGCACTGCAACCACAATAACCGCCCTCTGATAGATCCACGGCGAAGTCAACGATTGTGCCTGCGGAATCAGCAGACTGATCAGGGGCGTTCCCAACAGGGCACCCATCCCACGAATCAACGACAACTGGCCATTTACGGCCGAGAAATGCTGTCGACCAAACAGCTCGAGCAATGAGGCCGGGAATAAAGAAATGTATGCACTCGCAAACGCGCCGTAGAGGATGACGAAGAAGATGTATAGAATATCGTATTTGCTATTGTTACAAGAATCATTGTTCTCATTACTGCAGGCCAAATAGGTGGTCGGTACCCAGAAAGCTAGCACAGCAACAGAACTCAGGACAGTTGTGATGAATAAAGCATTGATTCGACCAAACTTGTCTGCGCACCATCCAATCGCAATTCTCGACACAAAGTTGGACGCGTTGCTGATTGTGATGAAGTCGTCGGCCTGGGAGGCACCGTAGCCTAGCGATTGGGCGAATGCGGCATAGTAGAACAATGGCACTGAGTATCCGGCTGACTGAATGAAATTGCCAAATGCTTGTGCAATGAATTTGTTAGTCTTGACAACTTGCCAGTTGATCTTGGGAAGTCGGAAGCCTCGGAAGTATTTGGCAGGACCTGATGGCGCGTTGGCTTGCGTCTGCGTGCGAATCTGTTCTCGGAACTTTGGTTCCCATTGCATAGCACCCGCGGCGAGGCATACCAGGGAGAGCGTGATGCAGCCGGAAATTCTCATTGCATCCCGAAAACCGAGCGAGTTGATGATTGCGCGCAGAATCGGAGGCCAGATCATACCTCCAACGCCGGTGCCGGCAACGATGATACCCATTGCCAGGCCCCGGCGCTTGTCAAACCAAGTAGGGGCCACCGAGGTCGTGGTGACATATGTCATGGAGGTGCCAATACCGACAAGAATACCCTGAGTAATCGCAAACTCCCATAGCCTGTGACTCAAACTGGCCAGAACGTAGGCCACGCCAAAGACAATGCCGCCAGCGGCAACCACGAGTTGTGGCGGATACAGCCTTGCCCACATGGCCACAAAGGGGCCGCCCATGGTCATCAGGGACACGCCGAGAATACCAATCAGTCCGATCAAGGCGGACGACTGGCCGGTGAACGGATTGCCAGGCTCTTTAGCCATTTCCTCGTACAGAGCTTGGTAGACACCGAAGCCGAAGATCAGCGAGCATGATGTCGCGGTTACTGTGAAGCCGGACAGGACAACAAGTATCTGGTTCCTGGAGGAAATGTTAACTATTTTCCTGTATGCTCCCTGAATATAACGTAACGTACAGTCGGTAACTCTTTGAGTGCACATCGCCATCAGTATCCTCAGCCACAGTCTGTGGCGCCGGCGCCGGTGCCGGTGCCGGTTCCGGTGGTGGCGCCTTCGCCTCGGTTTTCACGTCTTCTCCCTCTCCGTCTCGAGACATCGTTCACACATTGAAAACACAGGTTGAAAGACGAGAAAAAAAAACAGAGGAGGCCAACCCTTATCAATCAGATCAGAAACGCGCCGTCATCAGCCGGCGGCTCTGTCGGGGGCTCTGATTTGCCCAGAGCAGCAACCGCACTGCCGAGACTGAATCCCGTGCGGGTAAACGCTCGAGGGGCCCAGCTAACTCCCCGACACCCCATGCTGAACTCTGGGGAAAACCTTGGAAAGCCAAGCAGCTTGACAGGATCGCTCGGATTTAAGTATCAGGCTGGACATGCAATCATTCGACAGAATGAGCACAAAAGTCGGAGTCAGCTGGCTCGAATGCCCAGTTACTTTAGCTAGGTAGCTTGGCCATGGCCAGTTGGATGTGGCGTTGACACAGGTGTGACTTCATAGGTTCATCCCCCCGGCTCAGCTAGCCTTGTCGACATTTCCGCGAAGTCGTACGTACGTATCACAACAACGGCCTCGAATAAATGAACTGGGTCCAGAAGGACCGCAGGCAAATCGAGATGATCGCGTATCGCGTCTGGGAGAGGTAGAAGCTTTGGAAGGGCAAGAGATAATCAGTTGCCCGTGCTTACGCTTTTCGTGCCCATGCTGACATTGGAGGGAGGTCCTTGCTGACATCGACCTCCAATGTCAGCATCCAATATCATCCAAGTTTTAATGTCATCGCGAAGATTGATAGACGGAACTACTTGAATGACTCCTCGTGTATTTATGCGTATATAAATAATAGATCCTAGAGACAGCTGACTTCGTTGTTAGCGTAAGAAAATAACTGCTTTGTGATTGCTTAGTGCCCCCGCTCCCTGCCGCTGTCTGATTGATCTTCATCCAGGCTCCCGCCAAAGACAAAGCAGATGCTAGCGATCATCTCTTTGGTCATCCGCGATGCTAGTTACCTATAAAGTAAGTATGACATAAATATCCACGGTTCATCGCCGCGTCGATCTACATCTCGTTCTCGATAACACGACGGTCGGTGTTGGCCTGATTGGCGCGGGTACTATATCCACTGGGTGGGAAAGGCTGGTTTTTGCCTTCGAAATCCAACAACCTGTATCGAGCGGCCGGAAATGTGAACAGCGTTATAACGCACAGAAAACAAGGAAAGACCCGGCCATGCAGGCATTCCTAACACACAAGGTCCAATAAAAGCACCTAGGACTCCTCCATTCTTCTGTTGGCGCTTTTCTTTCTTCATCCTAGATTCTCGCAGCTTGAAGTTTTGACTTGTCGAATCATGAAATATCGCCGTCTATATCAAAGAGCCTCTCGTCGCCGGCATGCTCTCGAACAGTTCGCTGATGCCAGCGCCACAAATGACGCAGAATCAAGGAGCTGCTGGTGAAAATAAGCAGAAGACACGAAAGCATGTCAGCTCCGCGTGTCGTACTTGCAAAACGCGCAAGTTAAAGGTATACCTTTCTACATTTTTCAGCGTTCAAAGAACACGGCGTGCGAATAATGGCTGCAGTGTAGCGGTATAGTTCCGTGCGAAAATTGCGTCAAAACGAAACATGACTGTGTGATCGATGCCGAAGGAGACCAGCGTCGGAAGCTCAACCTGAAAAGAAAAATGGACATCTTGGAGAATGACCGACAGGTGCTGGTGCACCTGATTGAAACGCTTCGCACAGGACAGGATGATCGTGTCACCGAGTTAGTCAACTATATTCGCTCGTCTACCAGTGTTGATAATATCAAGTTATTCCTCGAGAACCACTTCCAGCCAACGAAAATCGAACGGATGCCTCTGTCGAATGACCTGTATGCTGACCTAGAATCATGGCAAAACCCCCAAATAACCCATCCGAAGACGCTTGAAATCCGACGAAAAGTCGATATACCTGTAGCCTCAGTACCAGCGAAGCCATGGACCACCGTGACGGACGACGACGCTTTTGTTTCTCACTTGGTTTCTCTTTGGCTCACATGGCATCTCCCCTGGTTCCATTGCCTTCATCAAGAGATTTTCATCACCGCCATGCAATCAGCAAACCTGCAGTCGGCCTTGTGCTCCCCATTTCTGGTCAATGCGATACTGGCTTCAGCTTGTGTGGGTTTGACGATTTCTTGATATCATCTTCGGTTTTTTGCTGATACAGACGACGGTAGTTTTTCTCTGATTACCCCGAAGCATGCGCAATCAGCGGCGATACGAGAACAACGGGCGAGCATTTTTATATCGAAGCAAAACGACTATTAGACGACGAAGAAGGCCATTTCTCTATCCCAACAGTCCAGGGTCTAATAATCATGCTTGAATGGTAAACAGCTAGAGACCTTTTCCTGATATTTTGGTTTGGAGGTTTCTAATGAAGGGGGCAGTTCTTTCTCCATGGGAAAAGATCGCGCTGGATGGATATATGCCATTCAAGCTGCCGAAGGAATCCGAACTCTTCGCAAAAGACAAGCACGCCTTGTCCTCGAAGCCGACTTGTCAACTACGGATCTCGGGCAGTTCATAGATCGTATTGAACTCGGCCTATTCAATGTGTTTGTGTGAGCAACCAGAGTCCGTCACCTTGGACTCTTCCATTTTCTAATCCTTGAATCTCGGGTTTAGATCGAGCGCCCTAGCTCTTCAGATTGAACCTCAGATCAAGAAGCCACGCGGTCTCTTCTTGTCGACGCCTTGTGGTACTCACATAGAAGAATTTATTCCGTACCCTCTGTCAGAAAAGCCTCTACCAGCTCATAACGACTGTGTTCTTGACACTTTAACGCGAATGGGAGACGTGGTGTGGGATATCACATCATTTCTTTTTCGGGAAGAGAGGGACTATACTCGAGCTGACTTGGTCGATGCAGTTCAAGGCTGGCATACACGCCTTTCCAAATGTTGGGAAACACGACCTAGCTGCATTGATTGCGAGAAGAATCCTTTGCCGGGGGTCCTGACGCTGTAGTGAGTTTTGACCGGTTTTGTCGTTCGTAATGTATAACACAGCTAATCGGTTGTGCACAGCATGTATTACAACAACATCATCATTACCATGTATGCTTTCCTCAAAACCTTACCACCCGATGCGGATAATCATGCTCTAGAATGGGCGGAGCGAGCACGGCAAATTTGTTTGTCATCTGCTCACACAATCTCTCGACTCACTGAAACCCAGCAATCGTATTGGGGACCAGATCTTGGACCAGCTGCAAATGCCTACTTCGTTACCATCTCTCTGTACATTTTGATGGAGGATTTGAAGAACCCGGAAAGCCATGCCGCGTTCATGAATCTTTGCAGAAACCATATTCACTTTGCCAAAAGATTCCCGTTACACAGGGGAACGATACGCATGGTACAGCTTACAGCGCAGCGCATGAACGATCCGCTTCCGCATGATGTTGTGGCACATTTTCGTGAGTTCGAGGAGCGATATTGGAAACCCGACAGCGGCCGTCGCTTCAGTAGCCGATATCCAAATTTTGCTATCGCAATTCGGCAAAGCAGTGCCCACCTTCCAGACGATTTGGAGCTGGATGCATTTCTCGAAAAGTGGGTGAGCTTGGACGAGACGCGGGCAGATAGCAACCATAGCTGGAACGAGGATGGTTATGTCAGTTAAGGAGGAGATGGCTATGAATCAAGGATTAATGAAGCGAGCAGAGAATCGCCGGTAGTAGAAGGCTGGCATTGAAAAGACCTTACATGTCAAATTCTAAGCGAGGCGGGGAGATTGAAAGACGTGAATGTGTCTGCCACTGGACGGGATGGGCCATTCTTTCTGGGAATCTCTGATATGGTGACTGGCTGCGGCAAGACTTTACTGTGAAATGAAGAAATGGAATGTCCAAGCAGTTCTTTGCTCGGATACAATAGAATGGTTCAACAGAAGAACAGGATGTAGAGGTTGTTAAGGAAGGTAGCATTCAGTAGAGGAAGGAGCGACGCAGAGCTGCGTACAGGGAAGGTGCCATCGGCGGCGGCTTCCTGCCTGCCTAACCGCCTATCCTATTTTCTTTTTCTAAGCGACACGTCAAGCCACGCATGCTGTGCATCTTGACGATCGATCTAATTGTGTGCGATGGTCGAATCAGCTCGGATGAGAAAGGCGAGCAAAAAGTATGTGGTCTATCATTCATGTCTCCATCGCACCATTCTGCACTCCACACCTCTCCTCCTCTCGGACCTCTCCTCTCCACCGTCCCTTGGCAACTACAACAAGGGAGAACTAAAACCGTGTGTCCCTTTCATCGTCGAATCGACAGAGACATTGGATCTGCCGAGCTCGCGCTTAAATGCCATACGACGACGTGATCCTGCTGGTGTCTTCGGGCTAGTGCTTATTTGTTTGTTTTCTCTACGGGCGGGCTGGATTGAAATTCCTCGCGGTGCTGACCTAGCAAACAACCACAGAACACGTCCAGGTGTTCAGCACTTCCATCGCGAGGAAACAGATCGCACCAAACACTTATCAACGACGCAACAAGACACTTTTCAGGGCGCACTCAGCCAATGACCGACCGAATCCCCGCAAACACCCAGTGACCCAGGATCTCCAGCCGAGCGCGCCCTAGCCAACTAGTGCGGGGTAACGTAAGCTGTCAGATCTCGATCCGTCTTTCACCCAGGAGAGTCCGCTACTGTTCTGGTCATGTGTCGTGCGTTTTTTGTGTTTGTGTTTTGAATTGCCCGCAAGCCTCCATTCAGCTAGATCCACAGCGTATGGTTGATTGCAGGCACCAGCACCTGTGGTCAATCGCAACAGCAACAGCGGTCGCAACGTCAACCTCAACGTCAAGCGTGGTCACGCAGGGGAAGGGGAGGCGAAGATGCAGCAGCCGTACCAGAATCCAATCCACACCCAAACCGTATCTTCGGGCAAACATGCATACTCGTTATCACAGAGAGTGTCTATCCGATGGCCGCCCGAAGACGCCTACGAGAACACCGACACCACCGTCATCAGCGTAAACAACTTCTTTGTGGATCTACGTGTCGAAAAGACAACCCGGAAGCTGGACTGGGCGATTGCAGGTGTGCGCTTAGTGGATCCAAACGACTCCAGTAGGTTTCTTCTTTTTTTTCGCGATTTTTTTTTTCTTTACTTGGTTTAAGGCTAATGCAATAGTACTTCACAGGAAGAGTTACATTCCTTCACACAATCAATTCGCGCAACACCTTCCAGCATATTGACACGGGGCTTTTTACGGCACTAGAAAATGGCCAGGAACTAGAAACTGGCACCACAATACGACCAGGCGATCCCGCGGGTTTTACACGTCAGTACGAAGAAATCTGGCGACCACGGAAACCCATCCACGTCCCGGGGTCGAATATAGCATGGGTTCTCGAGGGAGCCGGCTCCCACGTATCACTCACACAAAACACAGACGGCGTTGGATCGGAGGAGAGTAAGGAAGTGGAAACGTTTCTTGCTCGAATCGGCGGAACATATATCGCTGTCCGCCAACCGACTCGCATTGTGGGAACGCCACGGACGAATGGGACTTACTCGTTCCAAAAATTCGGAGACGTCGAAGGCATCAGTATACGCCATGAGGAGTTTGCTGGCAAGAGGGGGTGGGTTGAAAAATTCGTCATGGGCCCTGAAGGCAAAGATCTGCCGACCATGCAGAAGAATAAGAGTGACTTTGTACCAGCTCAAGAAGGCAAAGGGAACTGGAGGAAGCCATTACAAAAGGTCACGATTCGAGGGGAAGAATATGTCGTTCGTGGTTTTGCTGATGTATCTTGACGCGCGCTGTTCATTGCACCTTCACATTTACAATCGCGCTTCATAATTTTGTTTTGACTACCGGCCACGTTGCAATCTGATCTTATATTTCATCATCTTTGCTTTGTTTTGTTTATTCTTTCTTTTGTTACTTCTTCATGTGTTCTCGGACTTTTTCCTTTTCTTTTTGATACCATTCTGCTTCCCTTTACAACGATGTCTGTTCTGGAAATGTATGTTGCTCATGTCGGTCGACGCACATTTATTCTCTCGGTTGAACGCTTTTTCTTTGGTTTGCTCCAGCGACTTGCTATCTTGTACCCGGATTGATATTCCTGTCTTTACGATGTATATCCAACAATTTCCCTATGCTTCCATCTTTTCTAATCCGTGTGATGCATACGTCAACATTGCTGGTTGACCAAATGAAACTCATTCAGATGTTCGAACTTTGCCACCACCGTGGCCTTTTTTAAGTGTTTTGACCCGAGAGGAAACATGTCCGTGATTGCTTTTATGACTGTTTAAAAGATACGAAAGAATTCCAGATTTCTTGCTGTCCGCTAATGATCTATTTAGAAGTTTTAACTGACACTGTTATGCGTTCTCCATAATATATATCGGTAGCGTCCTCATACCTACCTATTTCTGATGACTTCGCCAAGCTTTACCAACGCCCAAAGTCTGCATCCCTTTACGGTATTTGTGCTTCTAAAATACAAAAAGAAAAAGCGCACGACCTAGGTAGACCTTCATCGTACCCATGGATGATGGGATTGTGCAAGAAGTCAACAAACCACGCCATTTCACTCATCTTCTCTAACTGTTTTCCCCATCCCATGAGCGGAAACATTCCCATTCTTTACACTCTCCATTTTATATAGACTCTCTCGCGTAATAAGATGTGAAAGTAAGAATTCTCAGTCAAAAGCCTCAAAACAAAACAGATCCAATCACGATGCGCTCGGGCTGATCAGCCTGATTGACGCTGTTCCGGAGACGCCACCGACGCTAAGCCGAATGCGGCGCCGATCCACCCAACCTTCCTCCGCTCGCAACCTCAGCTTCTCCCGGTCCGTCCACGGTGAAAGCCAGCCATGTTTACCATCGCTCGCTGTCATCACGATGAACGCAATCCACAATCGACAACGGCGGTTCAGCGCTTCCGTCGCTAACCCAAAAACAATGGAACCATGACCTGCAAACTATGTGTAACAATGTTACATGGACCTAACCGGCTCCAGCCAAACCAAGATCCTTTCAAAAGGACCCCAATTCGCTCGCTCCCAGCGAACGAATGGTTCTTCGTATATCGCGATAAACATGCATACGATCACGCCATCACAGAGCCGCCTGGACAAACCAAAATATTTAATGTGATCGACATATCGACGCCCATTGACCCCATTCGGTGAAAAAGGTTGTTCGAGATGCATTGTGCATATTCACTAGTGCTTTAGTGTGCCATGACCTCGAAGACGATTGATCCTTTGCTCGTATACTGTTTCATTGCGTTGCCTTTTGGGTAAAGCATTTTGCTTTCTTTTTTCTGGATTTGAGCAGTCATAAATAGACGATATCTCCTCTCTTCGACCTCGAGTCCTCATCTGTGCCCCGCAAAAAAAGAATACGAAGCAGGATAATACGGTTTGTACGAGTCTTGTCACCAATTCAATAGTTCTTCCCAACTGATAAGATGTACATTTAGCAAAGTCGATCCTCGTTTGCTATTCCACGCCGTTGAAGATGGCTGCTTCAAAAGATACAGCCACAGGCACCGACGCCGCCGGTCCCGTATCAACAGAAATATTCCACGATGACGTCTCCATCCAACAAGGCGAAAAAAGCGCCCTACCCTCGGGAACCTTCGATCCCATCTATGAGGCCAAAGCACGCGAGCTCAACAAGGCCATTCAAAGCATCGGCATGGGCAAATATCAATGGCAGCTGTTCGTAGTCATCGGGTTTGGCTGGGCCAGTGACAACATGTGGCCGATTATCACTTCTTTGATACTCACGGCAGTCGGCAACGAATTCCATCCTGCTTCCAATGCATATCTGACGCTCTCGCAAAATATCGGACTTCTTATCGGTGCCATGTTTTGGGGGTTTGGTTGTGATTTGTTTGGGCGGAAATGGGCCTTCAACTTGACTCTCGGAATTACAGGCCTGTTTGGTATTATCTCCGCGGGATCGCCCAACTTTGCAGCTATCTGCGTTTTTGCGGCGTTGTGGTCGATAGGCGTGGGCGGAAACTTGCCGGTTGATTCAGCTATCTTCTTGGAATTTCTGCCTGCATCGCACCAGTTTTTGTTGACGGTGCTGTCTATTGACTGGGCATTTGCGCAACTCGTTGCTTCGTTGGTGGCATGGCCGCTACTAGGCGATTATACCTGCCAAGAAAATACAGTTTGCACGCGCAGCGGGAATATGGGTTGGCGATATTTCATGATTGCCATGGGAGGGTTGTCCCTGATCATGTTTTTCATTCGCTTTGTCTGCTTCGATGTATACGAATCACCAAAGTATTTGATGTCACGTGGGAGAGATGCAGAGGCAGTCGCTGTTGTCCACGAGGTTGCTCGGCGCAACGGCAAAACTTCGGATTTGACTGTGGAAGACTTAACCCAGTACAACGAACTTGCCGGGACTGGGGACGACGGGGTCCGGGAACAACAGACGTCCGCCGCTGCAGCCTTGGAGCGGAGCCTCGAAAAGATAAACCTGACGCATGTGCGCTCACTATTCTCGACGGTCCGATTGGGTATCTCAACGTCCATGGTGACCACCATCTGGGCGTTTATTGGTCTCGGTTTCCCGCTCTACAACGCATTTCTTCCTTATATCCAGGCTGAACGCGGAGCTAAATTTGGCGACGGCTCAACTTACATTACGTATCGAAACGAGGTAATCATCGCCGTCCTCGGTATTCCTGGCTGCCTGCTGGGCGGTGTCCTTGTGGAATTGCCACGATTTGGGCGCAGAGGTGCACTGGCTGTCTCCACTGCCATGACGGGCGTTTTCCTTTTCGCATCTACCACAGCGACAACGTCTAATGCACTGCTGGGCTGGGATTGCGCTTACAATTTCATGAGCAACATCATGTACGCTGTGCTCTATGCGTATACTCCAGAAGTCTTTCCTACAAAAGATCGAGGAACCGGTAATGCTATTGCTGCAACGGCGAATCGTATCTTTGGCGTCATGGCGCCGATTATCTCGATGTTTGCTAACCCGAACACCTCCGTTCCAGTGTACATCAGCGGGGCGTTGTTTGTGATATCTGGGATACTGGCGCTGTTTTTACCATTTGAGCCGCAAGGGAAAGCCAGTTTGTAATTTTGTTTCTTTAGTTGTTTTGGGCAAGACGGAAAATGTATAACTATGTAATCCTGCATGTGCTAATCGGGCTATTCCAAGTTATAATGAACGGTCTCATGCAAGTTGGCAGTAATATGCCGTACCGAAAATCGGGTCCACCCGTTATATCATTATCCCCAACGTCGTTCACGTCCAATCTTCGTGATGATTATTGTGATGCCTAAAAGACTTCAAAAATTGGGGTGTAGACCGGCGCTTTTTACTAACCCCAGGATACCTCGGCTATTTCCAAGGCTATGATAGCGCCGTGCAGATCGCGCCACTGAGCCACTCCAGTCGAAACTAGGGGAAAAACGAGTGTCCACAATGACATTTTGTCGGAATTTGTCCTGCATGTTCATTGGGAACACGGAAAACAAAAATTCTCCTGCTATGACATATGATGCATGCGCGGTCGGTTCCTAGGCACATGTTTCATTGCGCCTATCCGAGATCCCCAACCCATGATGATAACTTACGATGCCTAAGCGTGTCGACGGATTAATTCTTGCATATTCGAGTTCGCATTTCACCTACCTAAACGGTTAGCGCCAGACCCATGCAAGCGGCGCCGTCTGGGGATCTGTTGGGGGAGGCTAAACATCGTTTAACATGAGACTATTAAGAAGCCGCGGCGAACTCATTCACATGATTTTTCTAACCAGTTCATCATGGGGATCACCTAGCCAGCGCGCTAGACTGGAGATCTGCCCCAGGTATTGGTTCATTAAAGTTTTGGGCTTGTGCTTTGATGATTGATAATGATATAAGGATGGGCCGTTCCCCTCATCTTTCAACGTGCACGCCCCTTACAGAGTACCTACATATAATATAAAACACCAAAAACCCCACCTCGGTGCTTCTCACCTTTCTGCAAATTTATTATCACGGCATATTTGATACGGTATTACGAAGTATATAACTAAGCAGGGGAAATGTCGGGCCCCAACCCCAAAGACTCCATGAAATCGACCTGGCGTCAGACCAGCAAGGACGACTGGACCATCTGGCACTGGTTCTACGAAGTCCTCGGCGTCCATCCTACCTCGCTCGACAAGTCAGTGCCCATCCACTCGAAAGAGGACTTGGTGCCGCATCTGCCCGAATGGAAGGAACATCGCTGGGTGATTTCACATGCTCTGATCCCACTCGTCCTGCATCAGACATATGTCTCGTACACGGGCCATAATTTCGGTGCCCTGGCTGCATTCATCTTTTATGGACTTGCCTTCAAGGGTATTGCTATCAACCAGCTGCACATGATGCGTGGGCTTGGCCACAAATACGGTTTCTTCGATGGGGATAAACACGAGCGCGATGGCGTTCCCGACGTCGGCGTTGCAAAAGTTGTGCATTCGCTCATGTCCACGTCGACGTTCAGGCCTATGATGACTGTCTTTCTGGCCTACAATACTGCGCAAACACCCCTGATGGCGCTGCAGGGAAACAACTGGGCTTGGTTGTTGCTTGAAGCCGGCCTGTACGGCATCATTCTCGACTTTTGGTTCTATTGGTACCATCGATTGATGCATGATGTGGACTCGCTATGGAAATACCATCGTACCCACCATCTCACCAAACACCCCAACCCGCTCTTGACGCTCTATGCGGACACTGAGCAAGAGTTTTGGGATATCGCGGGCATCCCGCTGCTCACCTACTTCAGCATGAAGTACGCCATGGGCATGCCTATGGGCTTTTACGAGTGGTGGATCTGCCACCAATACGTCGTCTTTGCAGAATTAGCTGGCCACTCGGGGCTGCGAATGCATGCGATCCCGCCGAATCTATTCAGTTGGGTGTTGCAGTACTTTGATGCAGAGCTTGTTATTGAGGATCATGATTTGCATCATCGCACGGGCTGGAAGAAGTCCCATAATTATGGCAAGCAGACGAGGTTGTGGGATCGGATTTTTGGGACGTGTCGTGACAGGATAGAATGCACGAACGAGATGGTGGATTGGGAGAGGACGGTTGATATGCCTTTGTTTTGATTTGTTACCTACTTGAAGTTTGGTGTTTTATCATTCTCTGTGAATTTTTTTGAAATAGTTGTAGATAAGACTTTAACCAACCTTATGCTTTGGGAGTCGCTTCTCCCTACCTATGACGAATGAATATCAAGATTACTTATTTCTCAGTTCAATCACTTAGTCACAAACTTTTATTTCTCATAAATACACCATGTAAAACATATATCTAGAGAAGAGAAGATGCTAGGTAGGTAGGAGACAGATATGATGCCTTGCTATGCAATCAGTCGGCTGTCATAAAGTCATAGGCATGTGTATAGCCACAGCTATAAAACAATATCGTCCACAGAATACTGCGTTTTGGCACTGGACTTCCGCCTTCCACCGGACGAAATAGGCCCACCCTTGTTGTCTCTGCTATTAACAGGATAAAACTGAGATGGAGACTGGCCGTCGCCTTGCAGCGTCGTTGCATTGCTGGACTTTTTCCGTGATGATGGCATCAGCTCTATTCCCCCTCCACTGCCACCACTACCTCCGCCACCACCACTTTCGAGATCCTTTGGGCCTTGTATTGAGCCTCTAAACTCTCCAATTCCCCTTCTAGTGCCGGTGGATGAATCTATACGACTTAGCCAATATGATCGTATGCGATCGAGAGCGGTTTTGAAATCGTCGAGAATGACAATGTCGCAGAGACATTTGAATATAAAAGAGAATTTCCAGAATGGTTCCACTCCTGTAGGGAGTCCGATGTTGAGTACGCCGGTTACACTCAATATATCGAAGAGGACGAATATTAGGGACAGACACATGGATGTCAGCATTACGCCGAATCGTGGACTGATGCGGATGAGTTCGACGAGGCCGAAGTTGTATTCTCGTTTGATGATGTAGCATAGCGAGCAGGTTGTGAAGAGCCACCAGGGGTCCCTTGTCAGGTTAGCCATGCATCAGGGGGGTGTGGGTATGGTGAATCTTACCTAAAAAGAGGCTCCAGTGGTCTCGTCTTTTTAAATATGTCGTTTATGTTGTTGTAGTATGCAAAGACTGCGTATATTTCCACCACCCAGTACGGCTGTACAAGAATGACAGTGGTTATATAAAAGGCAGACAGCCGGCGTGATAAAAATGGCCGATTCTTCATCCATGCAATCACATTGTGAAGACTCCATGAAAACATCAGTCCAATCGCAGTCGCAGATAAATACCATCCGTAAACGGGCGCAGTGGTGAAGATCCAGGTCCCGTGAAACATGCCGAGGATCAACTAGACGATAAGATAGTCAGTGTCATGATCGAAGCAGATGACAGAGACTGAAGTAGTTACCTCCGTTAGAATCAACTTGTGTAGAAGCACGCCTTTCCTCATATTGGCGATTGTCATGGCCGCCATCACCACCAACGCTCCCACCATGAACCCCTGACCCCATGCCTCCAGCACCAGGGCATTTGGATCAGTAGGCCGAGCAGATGTTGCCTCGGACGTCATGTTTCAGCACGCATAGCTCCGCAGCGATAAATGACTGCGTGTATTTATGAAATGCTGATCGGCAGGCAGGAATCTGCTCGACAAGAAAGCAAGCGCACCATGTATATTCTCATGCATAGGGTCATGTGTAGAAACAAAGAAGACTTTTGCAAAACGCATCTTTCCGACTGCGAACAGACAAAAAGCGGGGAATGACAAATCTGGACCCGTTCCCCCGGTTCTCAGACTCTCCAGAAGTCACCGATGAGGCAAAACGTCAAAGCCCTGAGGTTGAGTTGAGGACCAAAGGTTGACCAATGCAGGATGCATCCTGATTGGCTGCATCTATCTGGATGACGCTAAGACGCCTCTCGGCATACACTAGACTGTATTAGGCTAGCTTGCACCGGAAACGAAATAAGTCACGTGGTGATAAGATAAGCATCGGCTATCCACAAATTTTTGTTATCATTCGACATGTTCGTTTTTCCTTGTTGAGCAGCATATATCAAAGGCAGTGCATACATAAAATAAAACCATGGGCAAGGTTCAACCGAAAAAGCGCAACAGCTCCGGTGCTGGCTCGCCATACACGAAAAACTTGCCGACCGGGTCGCTGAAGAAGAATCCCATTTTCAAGTTCAACACCGACATTGGTGTGTATCTCGACTCCAGCCATTATACATACAGACATGGCTAATTTATTCAAGGTCAACATATTCTGAAAAATCCCGGCATTGCGGATGCTATTGTCGACAAGGCGAATATCAAAGAACATGAAGTCGTTGCAGATAAGTTCACCGCCATAGATATTTTATATGGGCTAAGTTAACATCATGCACAGGTCGGTCCTGGAACGGGTGTTTTAACACGCCGAATCCTCGCAAAGGCCAAATCATGCACTGCAATTGAATTGGATCCTCGCATGGCTGCAGAGCTCACCAAGATGGTGCAAGGAACGCCCATGCAGAGGAAGCTGAAAATCATCCTGGGTGATTTTATCAAGGGTGCGAAAGACTCAATCTTAACTTTTGAGAGTCTACTGACTGATACGTTGTGTAGTCGACCTCAAGGAAATTGGCCATTTCGATGTGTTCATCTCGAATACGCCGTATCAGATTTCTTCGCCGCTTGTGTTCAAGCTTCTCGCCATGCCGCGCCCTCCGCGTGTGTCAGTGTAAGTTATCATCCTATCTGTTGATTGTGTATCGATGCTAATTCTGGGATAGATTGATGGTTCAGCGTGAATTCGCTCAGCGGTTGATTGCTAGGCCCGGTGATGCCATGTACAGCCGTTTAAGCGTGAATGTACAGTTCTTTGCTGTGTGCAGTCATATTCTCAAGGTCGGCAAAAACAACTTTTCGCCTCCCCCTCAAGTTGAGTCTAGCGTCGTCAGAATCGAACCAAGACCTGATCGACCCGACATCTCATGGGACGAACTCGACGGCATGCTACGTATCTGCTTCAACAGAAAGAACAAGACCCTTCGCTCAAGTTTCTTCGTCAAACAAGTGCGCGAACTTATAGAGCGGAACTGGGTGACGTGGGCAGCCATGTTCCCCGAACAAGTCAAAAAGGAAGATACGGATTTCTTACAGGGCCAAGGTGACGTCCCCGAATCAACTACAATGGAAATCGACGATGAAGACAACAACAACGACAATAATCAAGAAGATAACGAACTTGACGACACCACCATGCAAGACATGCAAGACTTAATCTTCGGCTCTGAGCAATCAAAACCAAAGAAAGATGCACCAAAGCTCACCGGAAAGATTGTATCCGTCAACGGCATCAATGTCGATAGAGCACGGTTGGTGCAACTCATTCAAGTCAAAATCCAGCGCGCGTTGGACAAGTTTGGACTCTCGGAAAAGCGCAGTCAGAAATGTGATGAAACGGCGTTTTTGCAGTTGTTGCATGCGTTTAATCAGGAGGGCATACGGTTTTCTTAGATTTTTTTTTGTTACTTATTGATATGTTTACGTTTGTTATGTGGAGTTTTGAGGGTTTATACCAAAAATTGCATTTATATTAGCGGTCGGAATGCCTGAATGAACCTCCTTTATTCAGCTATGCAGCATAATTACACAAACTTGCAAAGTTTCTTAGCAATCACATGTGATCCCTTGATCCTGTCTGGTTCCAAGGTTGGTCCCGTGATTAGGGCAAAGTTTGCCCTGGCAGGAAATCACTTTCGACGGTTGCTAGCCTTCGTAAACATTACTTCAAAGCACCTAACTTGTAGAATGTTTATTTCAATGCAAATGGCGTTTCAACCCTTCGGTTGCTCACACTCACTCGGTGGCGAATGCAGCTTTGAAGCCAAACACTTTGCTCGGAATGAAGCGATGCCTCGCTTGCAAAACCAACCCCCTCTATTATTCTTAACAGTATGAGTGACTGTAAACCTGTCAACTGTTCACCCGATATCCGAGAATCCACCATCAAAGCCCGGGAAGAAATCGCCGACCCCCTTGACGAAAAGCTAGAATGGTGGCAAGCAGCTTCCGTCTACCAAGTCCTCATACCGAGTTTCAAGGACACCACTTGCGATGGGACGGGGGATCTCAATGGCGTTATAGAGAATATTGATTATTTGGCTGATCTGGGCGTTGACATTATCTGGTTGTCACCGCCATATGATTCGCCTATGTACGATATTGGGTAAGAAGTTCTCCAACGTTGGAATTCAACCAGTGTGATTTTTAGGTATATAAAATATGTACGGAATATATAGTGAGACGGATTACACAGATACGATATTCGGAATTATACCAAGATCAATCCGCTTTATGGGACGCTGGAGGATGTCGATCGCCTGATAAAAGCAGCACATGAGAGGGGGTTGAAAGTTATTATCGATATTGCGTTGAACCATACATCAGTTGAGGTATGAACATCACCTCGCCTCCAAGACTTACAAGATTTTTGATGATGGATTAGCTAATGTGTATTTGCCAGCATGAATGGTTTCGAGAGTCCCGAGAAAACCGTCGATGCCCCGACGGGTCGAAACGAGACTGGTACATCTGGCAGCCTGGGTATGTCAATGAACAAGGAGAACGTGTTCCGCCGAATAATTGGGCGAGCGCATTTGGAGGTTAGACCTGTTTCTATGACGAAGATAAACTATTGCTGAATAAGGGGACAGGGTCTGCATGGACGTTCGATCCGGTAGCTGGAGAGTATTGTAGGTATCTTCGCCTGTCTACTCTTGCCAGATGGCTAATTAAAGGAGTAAGACCTACACATCTTTTGCGATAAACAGGCCGACGTCAATTGGGAAAATCCAGAGGTACGACAGGAATTTCACAAGATATTGCGTTGGTGGCTTGATAGAGGCTTGGATGGGTTTCGGGTTTGTTCCGCACTGTCAAAGGACGACAGACTCATGCTGACAGAAAGAATGGTAGCTAGATTGCATGAATCTTATTTCGAAAACTCCCGGTTACCCAGATATGCCGAGAACCCATGCAGGGGTGGACATTGAGCAGGCAAATGTCCTCTTTGCTAACCTGTGCGTGAACAATCCCTTCTCAGTTATCATCAACGAAAGCTGGCATAAAATCAGTCCGAAAGTACACGAATATTTACAAGAACTCCACGAAAACGTCTTTTCCAAATACAACATCGTCACCATCGGCGAAATGTCCTGCGGCATAACATCCCCACAAGCCGTAGAATACGTATCAAAATACAAACCCCGCCGCGAACTAAATCTCCTAATCCAATTCGCGCACGTCGAACTCGACTCTAGAGAAGGCAAAAAATGGCTTTTGCGTGAATGGGAGCTCCCCGAACTAAAAAGAATCCAGGAAGATTGGCAAGGTAGGATGTTGTCCTGCGGAGCTTGGCCGACGCTGTGGATGGAGAATCATGATCAGCCCAGAGGGGTGTCGAGATTTACCACATCGAAACCGAGGTTTCGGGGAGTTTGTGCCAAGTTGTTGTGCATGTGGCTTTGCACGCTGCGTGGAACGCCCCTCATCTACCAGGGCCAGGAGTTGGGTATGGTTAATCCGAGCTCGTTCTCGGAGGAACGGAACCGGGATGTAGAGACTGTTATATACTGGCAGTCGTAAGTTGTATATACCTAAGCTGTTGACACAGGTTCTATCATCAAGATGAAACCAACTGACCCTCAAATGAATAAAGTGTCCGAGACCAAGACGAGCGCAAGATCGAACTAGCGAAAAACGCAATCATACAAAAGGGTCGAGATAACTCGCGAATACCGTTGCAAGTAAGGCTCATATCACAACCCCCGGTTTAATCAATATACTAATGCACGTTTGTTAGTGGAGCGAAGAATACAACAAAAAAGGCTTTTGCCGGAATGTGAAGCCATGGGTGCTCATGACTACCGATGAGCTAGAATGGTGTATAGACCATCAACTCGAGGATGGAGACTCCGTGCTGAATTTCTACCGCAGCATGCTGCGAATGAGAAAGTCCCATCCAGCTTTGCTAAAAGGAACAGTCCAAATCCTCGACATCCCCAACCGCTACACCTACGCATTTATTCGGCAATACAAAGAGACTAGGTATCTCATCGTCCTAAACTTCTCGCCTGGAGCCGTGTGCTGGTCCGGCATTGAAAAGGGCGTACCTGAACTCGCCGATGCCAAGCTGTTGTTGTCGAATTATGCTATGCAGGCGGATGATATTAGAGATCCGTTGATTATGAGGCCCTATGAGGGGGAAGTGTATGAGCTGAAGTCACCACATATGGACGAGGGACAGTCCTCGCCGGGGAGTACCAGTATGAGAAGTTGTAATTGTCAGGGGTCTAATGGGGCCTTCCTTACATAAGTGAGCTTAACATAATGAAACTAGGCACTTCAATTTTTTCCATCACTCTGAAAAGTTCGATTTATCCTCTGTATCCCGCACGTACCCGGATTCCTTCACCCATGAGTAGCACTGCAAAGATATTTGCCAATATAGATTAATCAAACGTCTGTGCCAAGGTGGACCACGCTGACTGTGTCGAAAGAAAGCTATTGTGCTCAGACAATTACAAAATCTCGGCTTTAACTGCTACTATTGGCTCACCGTAACTCATCATTCATTATCGTGTAATGTAACTCTATATACATGACCACAATCTGTGCACATCAGCTTTGCCAGATTAGTTTGTTATCTATTCAGAAAGCTGGTAATTCGCAATGACAACATCCTTCTGTCGGAAGATGTTGCTACTCGATCTGCTTTTTGACAAACGTAGCCACCTGATCGGGAAACACCAGCCACGGCGTATGCCCAGTCTTGATCTTTTCAGTCTCAATCACCGCACCCTTCGCGCGCGCTTTTTCCAACATTATTTCTTGCACAAACAGCGGAATTGCTCGATCGTCCTCGCACAAAAGGTACGAAGAAGGGATTGTCAAGTATGCTGCACCTGTCGCAGGAGAAACTTTTGTGGCCCAGGCATGGGGACGCAACGTCTCAGCCCACTTCTCGCCATCAGGGACATCATGGAAAAAGAGGCTATGTGGATCGCGTGGCGATACCGTGTGATTTTCATCCTGACTCTCATGTTAATCGCTGTTTTTGTAACATTCAATAGCAATACTCTATACTCACATCCATAATATACCAATCTGGTGCCGTGCCACCGAAAGCCCCAATCAAACTCTCGCCAACATCAGGAATAAAGGCAGAGATAAATATTATTTTAGAAATGCCTCCTTTTTGGCCCTTTGCTTCGCGTTCCGACTTGCTCAATCCGTCCAAAGCGCTGTTGACAGGTAGACCGGACCAGCTGTGCGAGACAACGACTACATCATGGCCAGCATCAATCTCACTTTCCACGCTGTCGCGGACGGCTTTGATGTCAGGTTGCAGATCTTGAACAGTTGTCGCCTGCTGAATAGATGGCAATGCCACGGTGTGGGTTGTGTACTCCGGCAACTTCTCGATAAGAGGGCCGAAGGCGGTTGGGGGATACCATGCTCCCGGGCAGAAGATCAAGGTTGGCTGGGACATGTTGAGAATGTTGGCTTTGAATTAAAAGTGTGAGAAAAGAAATAAATAAAGAAGCAACAGGGTATTTGGGGAATTTAAATGGAACCAGAGCTCTTAAATACCCCCCACCTGCCGCGAATGCATCTGCAGTGACTGCGCCGATCCTAGCGCTTACATCTGAGGCATCTCGGGCCTTGCTAGCTGGGCCCACCAGACTACTCTCTGGATACCCTATTCAGTAAAGGTCCAAGCCCTAACTAACCAACACTTGTTCCTTACGACCAACTACGGAGTAGAACCTTCGTATATAACATATTAGGGTTTAGAATGAGCTTTTAGTTTGAAAACAGCCTATCTTCTAGTTTATGCATATAGTTTAAGTTATAAAATAGCACGTCTGATCTATAGATAAATCTTTAAAATCAGGCTATAAGCGGGCACATAGGCATGGGTATACTCATTTCTGATGTCATCCATCATGTGTTATTTCTTTGCTATCTTGCTCTAAATCATAAGTCCATTGGCCGATAACTTAAGACACCAATTTATTTTGAATTATATTTAAATTTAAATTTGTAGCTATAATAAGTAGAACTCGAGTATTCATCCTCATATGGTTAGACGCGGGCTTGCTTGACCCGTACCCCTCCGCTGACTGCCGGTAAAAATCCCAGGAATATGTGAACAATTTCCTCTCAAATAAATTGCAGAAATTCTTCCAATTCGAATGTATAGTGGAGGGTTGTCTACAGCCTCACTTCCGAGCACTTTTAATTAAATTATGTCGAATTATCAGGGTAAAGTTATATTCTGAGGGCAGGTATAAGAGAAGAGTAAATTTGAACAATCAAAGGAGAAGTATGACATTGCTAGATACACAAGATGAGGTGTATCGCAAATTCAATGGTCCTGTTAAAGACCTGCGCAAGTGACTGAAGAGAAGCTCAAATATCCTCTGCATTTTTCCGTTCGACATGCCACTACCACCCACTAGTATTAGCCAGTTATATTGTATAATACAAGATAGGTAGTAGATACTTACCATTTTGAAAGGCGCATTCCACCCAAAAAGTATCGGTATAGCCTTCTGATACGCCTCCGTCTTCAAAGACTGCTCGAAACGATCCATACTTTTCCACCCTCTGGCAATCAGAAAGACCTTGGTCTTTTCATCTTTGACGTCTTCATGTTCCTGCTCCTCTACTACCCAGCCGTATACCACACTCGTATCCGTCTCAACCCCTTCAGTGTAAATGTCATTAAACTTCAGAAAATCTTCTTCGATTTGTCGCTGGTACTCGGGTGTGATGCGAGAAACGGGAAAGTAGTTCTTCACAAACTCGACGATGTTGCCCGTGGAAGGGCCATCTGTTCCAAATATTGACCGGTTCAGAGTCACATGGTAGATGCTTTGAATTTGATCACCGGAAGAAGTGCGAACATGGTTTAAGAAGGAGTTGTGCTCCGGGGTATTTGTCTCGTCCCACTCTGATGTGATCTGGACGGCAGTCGGGTCCTGGACTTGTGTGCCAAAGGTAAGGTGTTTCACGTCTCTTACTGCCTGGGAAGTTTTTCGAATCAAGTTGTCGGGAGCTGATTCTGCAGCGAAATCGATGATTTCTGTGAGAACCATTTTGTTAATCGCCGGAATTGTGTGTGGATATATTGTTAGAGAGATCCAATACAATGGAAATTTGTCAATATATTTTGGATTTCAGTGGTGCTATGACGCCTTTTTATATGGACAAATAAATTGGCAGGCCACTTTCCATAATAAGGTATTTTGTTAGTATCTATGTAGAAAATGAGGCTGCTGGAATCCCGCGGACTCCGCTTATATGGATTTCAGCAATGAGATTCCCAAAGTTTTGAAATCTGACTCAAAAATTCGGAATCCCGCGCACTCCGGAAAGAATGTTTATAAGCAATGCAGCAGTAATTTTGTCTATTGTTCCATTTTTACTTTTTTAGGGCCATGGCGTTCTCAATCGGAAGTCCTACTATTCATCCGGAGCCGTGCCTGTATAACAGTGGACTATTCGCAGCCTGGGAGATGAATGGTTAGTTTGACTGGGGACAAACCTAGAGATGATAGTTCCCTAGAAAAGGCCAGTCAACAAAAAATGTTTTCATTTCACCATATACTTGTTTCCTGAATTAGTATAAGGTTGCTTCTGCCCAGCGTTGATTGGGGCGCGATGATGGAAGCGAGCACCCCACATTGATAAAGACCAACAAACAACGTTCCTTCTTTGGCGGGGACAACTCCGACTTCACATCAAAGAGTTGTAGTAACACTGACAAGACAACACCAAATCACAGTCATGTCAGAAAACGAGCGCCCGCTGCGCTTCGAGAGCCTATCAATCCATGCCGGGTAAGTTACCAGCTATGCGCATAGTCAACTGCAGCATGCTGATCTTCATCACAGCGAGGACGTCCACAATGTCCAATCAGGGAGCGGTTCATTAAACCCCCCAGTATACGCATCCTCAGTAAGATCATCACTCTGCCGTAATCCAATATCTTGCTAGACTGCTCACCATACTATAGTCTTTCACGTTTAACAACAGCCAGCATGGAGCTGATATCTTTGCGGGCAAGGCGGAGGACTACGCCTACAGCCGGCTAGCGAATGTATGATCTTTCACCGAGGCTCGATTATTTTAAATTTTAGATTCGATACTAACAGATATGTAGCCCTCATTAAGCGTCTTTGAGCAACGCATTGCAGCACTCGAAGGAGGTGCTGCAGCCCTCCCCGCTGCGTCAGTACTCACCCATCCACCACCGTTTTTTTGCGCATCACTGATATGATACCTCAGCTCCGGCGAAGCAGCACGCTGGATGGCCCTCGCCGGCCTCGCGATGACTGGCGAAAACATCGTCGCGGCAGCTACAGTCTCTGAAGATGCATACACGCATTTCAAGTTTCGATTTCCAAAACTCGGAATCAGTGTAAAGTTTGTCAATGTGAACGATATCGACGCTCTTAAGAATGCAATCGACGATAAAACGCGAGCTGTATACATTGAAAGTATAAGCAGCGTCGGACTCGAAGTTGCTGATATCGAAGCTATTGCATCGGTGGCTATTAACAGCGGGGTTCCTCTTGTTGTGTGCGTATACCCCCCCCCTTCAAAAACTACAGCGAGCATTAATCTGATGGCTACACAGAGATAATACGGCTGGCGTCGCAGGCTACCTCATCCGCCCCATCGACCACGGCGCTCACATCGTCATCAACTCAACATCCGAATGGGTCACGGGCTCTGGCACGACCATCTCAGGCGTGATTGTTGACAGCGGGAAATTTCCCTGGAAGGCGCACTCGGACAAATTCCCGCATCTCACCACGCCTTCGCCGGGGTATCATGGTTTGAACTTTGTCGAAGAATTCAAGGAGCTCGCCTACATACTTTACATCCGCATGGCTGTTCTGCGTGACGCCGGGCCCTGTCTGAACCCGTTCGCGGCGGCCCTCGCTCTAAATGGATTGGGCAGTTTGTCGCCTAGAGTTGACCGTCATAATAGTAACGCTTTTTCTCTAGCGAGGTGGCTAGAGGAGAATGATAAAGTTGGGAAACTGGTATTTCCAGGTCTGTCAACTCATCCCACTTTTGCGCGCAATGGGAAGTATTTGAGACAGAAAGCTGGGTTTGGGGGTGTGATGCATTTTGCATTGAAGACAGGTGGAGCTGAAGCAGTGAAAGATCTGGCTGCGAAGTTAAAGCTTATCAAGCGCTCTGATGGGTATGTCCTTCTTTCTCTCCAAATGAATGACTTCGTATACTAACTGTCCTACAGACTAGGTACTGCACAGTAAGTCCCTCGACCGTGTTCTAGATGTCTGGAAAACTAACGCTATATAGAACTCTACTCCATATACCAGATGAAGGACTGGCAACCAGAGAAGAAATTAAAGACGTTGATGATGCAAGCATCCGTATTTCAGTCGGTCTTGAACATATAGTAAGTTCCCAGAGGGCGTGTGTGTGCCGCCACCAAATGATTAACTTGATTCCTTTCATCTAGGATGATATCATTCATGATTTGAAGCAGGCCCTCGAGCTTGTATAATATTGAGATCTCAATATTCACAAGAATAGGCTATCATTAACCGATGTGTCTGTATAGAGTTACATAGATTCAAGGCCGGGCATGAAATGAGCATCATCATAGATATACTCAACGAGACACTTGGAAATAGACATGCCATATAAATCATAGTATATGTAGATTCTGTTTTATACACCACCTTCAAAGTTAAGAGGAAACAGTGACATTAATTCTGAATCCATGAGGTCTTCAAAGCCCAGCATGTCAAACTCATAGCCATCGCTGAGGTTAGATGGCGGATCCAACCCGTGTGAAACTGTGGCTGGTTGTGCAGGCATACCTAACAAAAGTTAGTCTTGATGTTAAACAGCAAAAGGGGGCGTGGCTTACCAAACGGAGAAGTCGGGTTCAAGTTGCCTGCATTAGGCACAACACCATTTACAGCATTGCCAGCAACAAGGCCGTTATTATTGTTACTACCCTGCCCCCCAAACGTCTCCCTCCAACACCACAAAATATCATGCAACAAGCTCGCCGACAACCTCGTCCTCAACTTGAGCGTCGGCTCCTCATCAATCGCGCCCACACGCGCATACGCAGACCAAAGCTGCGTCAATATCTTCGACATCCGCCCCGGCAAATCATTATCTTCCAGTGATAATCGTCGTATCAGTTGCGTAGCACCATGGAACATGCGCTTTCCTTCCTCGCAGTCAATAAATCTGGCATAATTAGAGTATGTGATTTTGAGTATGAGCATGGCGCCTAGCGCGGCGATTTGGAAGTATGTTAGTGGTGCGCATTCCGTGAAGTTGGGTCGCTCAGCGACGAGCGAGAATTTGTGCAGCATGCGCGTGGCGAGGTTGAAGGCGCGCAAGAGCGCGCGTTTGCGTAGGTCGCTGCCTGTGGGTTCGATGAGGTAGAAGACGTAGAACCGCAGGCCCATGCCGTCTAGTATAATACTATTTTCGTCTGTTGAAATGTAAGTATTGGGTAGAATGTTATCGGTTGGATGTTACGACTTACGAGTAAGCTGGTTCTCAAAACTGTCGCATAGCTCAAAGTATTCCTGCTCGAGTAATGCGAGTAAAGAACTGGATTCTCCAGAACGGGGTACGCCATCAGCGACTTTGGGTAAGCCGTTGATCGTGGAAGAGGCACGGGCTTCGAAACGATATATTCTTAGTTGTTGGTGAATTTCGGCTGGCACAAGTGCGGTGGAAGGGTCTTGTTTGCTTATACGTTCGATTGTCCAGTCTGTGAAGGCTGATGGTTGGCCGTCTATTGTTGTCACGCTACATCAGAAGTCAGTTTGGCTCTTTTATCGTTAGAATAATGGCTGGAGGGGATACCTTTGGAGTGAAATATAACAAACAGCCCACGTTTTCAAACAATCACATATTTCAGAATGATTTAACCGCCTATTAGTCCGCGAAAAGTCCCTGATGGCCTCTGGTCTATGCAGCCCTAGCCGCGTTGCTATAGTGTGTGCCGTCGAAACAAAAGTGACTGTATTGTCCGTCGTAATTGAAGAAGTAGGAAATGGCCACGCGCATACTAGTAATATAGACTGCACGAGCTCTAGCGAGTGTGGTGGATTGGCTATAGATTCCCATAGTAGCTTCTTCACGGATGGAATCAAGCTGACGACTAAATCCGGTTCCTCTGCGTATCGTCGGGATGCAACATATACTATTGTCCAGAATAGGAGTGGTGATTTTTGGTAGTATTCTTCTGGGGAGATGGATGGGGTGAGAAGTGGGACATGGTGGTGATATTCGTTGAAAAAGCTGTTGATATAAGCAAAGACAATATTAGTAGTAGACAACAGCATTCAACTTACATAAGAAATAGTTTATGAATGCAACAAGGGTCAATATTTATATGGTCGAGGTGTCTTCCCGATACAGGTCTCTGCACCAGATGATCCGGAGGTGATGCCTTTGAGGCGGTATCAACAGACGATGATACCACCGAGGGTATAGCAGGCCGAAAGAGGTCATGGCTGAGCTCAGTCTCCTTAACAAAAACCGGACTTTGAGAATTCACGGAATGATTGTCTGTGGCAATGCTGTTGGTCTCTGGTAGTTTCCCACCAACCACTGGAACAGTGGATATTGAAGTCCGGAGTTGTTTAAGCTCATTTTCCAGTTCTTCGAGTTTTCTATATCACATTTTAGCATCAATTCACATTGATTCTGGGGGTTATAGCCCACTCTTGTTTGTTAATTCGTTTAAATTCCATATCTATTTTACATTCACGGTCCATGCGGCGGCATCGTGCACAGGGCAGCCTGCCACCTGCTGACAATTCGCATCGCATCTGTTGGAAATGATTAATTCGGTCATCAGAGCGAGGAAGGTAATTATCATCTGTCTACCTTTGCTTGTCGACAGTTTCTGCAGGCGACGCGACGACCTGAGTTGTTGAGCGATTCCGGCAGCGCGGCCGCCTTCTGCCGGGGCCGCGGCATCTTAACAGGTCGATCGCTTTCAAGCTACCTTCAAGGAGGTTGGTTCGCAACACAATACAAAGGAAGCTGTATCGTAGCGAGATAAGAACAATTACCAAACAGCTTGAGAGCTTTCTCCAGGTTTACAACAGACAATGTAGCTTAATGATTTTCAGGGTCGCAAGACTCGCAACAAGCTTTCAGCTTGTTGGCGCTAGACTGTTTGCGGAGCACGCGTTATTGTTTGTCCGAGGCCGAGCCAGTCTGGGGAAACTGCAACCTCGCGTGGATCTTCAGTGACAAATATCTTCATTTTCAGTGGACGAACTGCTAACTAAACAAGGATCGAAAATCCACAGTAAGCAGAATCACAGGCACAGTTGATCTTGCTAATACAGAAGCCATACATCAAAAATACTTCTCATCTGTGAACTACGAGCAATATCACACGCGTCGCTAGCTACATGTTTATTACGCATTTACAGACTCATTACCATTGCAACTTAGCATGAGGATTCACACCCTCCTCTTTCTGACCGGCAGCACCAGGCAGATTTTTCGGCGTTGTTAGCACCTCAAACAACCTATTCCCGAATTTGTGGAACGCAGACGTGATGCCACCACTATCATGCAAACCCTTCTCCATCTCGCTGAGCTGGAAACTGATTTCTTTCCCATCCAGCAAAATCTTGTTGGCGCTGATATCCACCGAGATTTCTGCACCGTCTATTGCGACCTCGTAGAAGGATTCATCCGTGATGGTGATACCTAGCAGGCCGAGACTGGGCATGTTACGCTGGAAGATGAAAGCGTATGATTTTGCAATGACGCATTGTACGCCGCAGCCTGCACGAACTTAGCTTGTTTCTTTCGCGACGATGGAAAAGATACATACCCTGTAATGCCAGCACCGCCTGCTCGCGTGACGAACCACAGCCAAAACCTGTGCCGGCGACGACAATGTTGTAGCCGTCCTTCGCTTTCTGCCGGAAATCTGGATGTGTGTATTCCAAACAATGCGAGGCAATATCTTCTCGGGTTTTGCTGTTTATAAGCCAATTCGCGGGCGCCAACTGTTTCACATATTAACAAGTTTACGACTGAGTGAACTTTGACCCCGGTAGGGAATGACATACGGCATCTGTATCAATGTAATCTCCGAACCGCTGGATCTTGCCTTTGAGGATGGTTTTATCAGGTGCAGCTTTGGCTTCATCCTTTGCCCCGGTATCTAAAGAGGCGGGAATCTCTTGTTTCTCGATAGGAGCCGTTGACTTGGGAGCAGCAGAACTGTTTGGCTCAACATATGTCACAGAACTCTCTTTCTGCTTTGAGCTTTCCAATCCTCTGAGCGAATTCCACCGGTCAAGATCTACTTTGGAGATCAACTCGTGTGGATCTGTAACCTTCATTTCAAAAGACGAAGCAGCAACAGTGGCCGCAGAAGCCAAATTACCGAATGATCCTAATCATGATAAGTCACTGACTATATGAGTACTGGAGTTTGGGGTATATACCTTGACCCATACGATTCTCAAAATTCCTATTCTGCGACGATATCCAAACCTCGCCCGGCTTGGCCTGATCAGCAGACATGCCAACGCAATAACTGCATCCAGGAATCCCAATTTCAAAACCCGCAGCCTCGTAAATATCTGCCAGTCCGAGATTGCGAAGTCGTCGCTTGATTGGCATCGAACCGGGGACAATCTTTCGCTTTCCCTTTGCGACTGGCTTCAAGCCTGATAGAAGGCCCTGCTCAAGCACCAACGCACCAAGGATTAGATCTTCCTCAGTGGTAGTGCAGGCGCCGATGAAGCACCCATCCAGTTCCATGCCGGCGCACTCTGTTACGGATACGACGTCGTCTGGCTTGGGGTATTTGGCAATGAATGGATGGACTTCGTCAAGGTCGATGATGTGTTCCTCTGCATATTGGGCGTCGTCATCTGGTTTGAGGAAGATGCTATCTGATTTGTGTCGGGGACTTCGCCGCCTCTGCAGAAAGTCGTGGGTGATTTGGTCGGGAACGAAGACACCGGTCACGCCTCCCAGTTCCTAATATTATCAGCCTTTTTCATCTTCCACTCGCTATATGGAAGGGAAACCTACTGTAGTCATATTCGAAATCGCAAACCGCGCATCCGACGACAAATACTGCAGTCCCGGACCCGTAAACTCAACAATCCTCTCCGAAGCAACAGTGTTCCTCTTCAGTTGTTGCAAAATATACAAAATCACATCTTTACCGCCTATGCCTGGTTGAGGAACGCCGACTAACTTAACATTGACAGACTCTGGCACTTTGAACCAAGTCTCCCCGGTAACTAGAGGCAAAGTTACGTCTGCAGCTCCAAGACCGATGGCAAGACACCCTACGGCCCCAGAAGAGCAGGTGTGAGAGTCCGAGCCGATGACAAGCATACCCGGTTGAGCTCGCTCGCGGTAGAATTCGGTGTGCATGATAGTGTACTACGCAACTATCAGCATCATGCAATCAATTGCCATGCCAACAGAGGGGGGAAACGTACGTTCATTCCTTGGTAATCAGTCATCTTGAAAATCTTCTTCGCTCTCTCGCTGGAGTCAATGAGGTATTTGACTTGAGGAACCTCTTTGACTCGAGGGTCCACAACATGGTCGCCGGCGAGCCAAAACCTGTCATTTCGGAAGATGCCAGGTTTCCCGAGGAGCTTATATGTTGCTTCCATGCCCTGAACTCCTCGTTAGCGTAGGGTTTTGACGAGAAAAAAAGAAAGGAGGAGACATACTGCCCATGAAGCCTCCGACGCCATCACCCAATCCACATCAACCCTAATCAAATCACCCGCTTTCACAAACCCCTTTTGAGCGACATCATGCAGAGCAAAGATCTTCTCACTCAGTGTCATACCCTGGCGACCTTCTGGCCGAGCATCAAGTGGCTTCGGTCTCGTTTTAGCCCTATCCGTTGAGTTTAGAGACTCCAGCCATGCGGACACGAGAAACACGATTTCTGCTTCTTCGTTTTCTGCTATTGTCTTAGTGGCGTCTATACCGAGGCCTCCAAGTTCAGATGGCTGCTCGCAGATTTGCAGGACGTCGGTGACGGCGGTTGCCTCTCGGGTATGACCATGGGCCTGTAGGATTTCCACCAGGGATTTGAGCTGGCCCAGGATATTGACATTGCTGATGGCATTTTCTACCGATATCATTCAGCATGTTATTGTCCTTTATTCAGAAACCCCATTGCAACTCAATCAACTTACTCTCCGCCTCGTCCAAAGAGATATTCCTCGTCTCTTCAAGCAACTTCAAGATCTCACCAAACTTGCCCTCTCCGTCGCTCGCCATGATGATCGTTCTTCACTCGTGAGTACAGTATTTGCAATTCTCAATAAACAGTGGATGCATTCACTTCAATAGCACAGAAGCTTATTCCCCATAAAATGACACATCTGACAGCTTTCCTGCTCATTATAAATACCTAACGCATGATACGCCGGCCCGATTTGGAAGGGCGTAATACGGGCCGTATACGGCCCGGCTGATATCAGACGGGGAAACCATACCCCAAGGTAAGTAAGCAGTCACGTAGATCAAATAAATCTATTTTTCTTTTGAATTATTTAACGATTTCACATCATATCTCTATTCTATTCTACTTTGTAACTACACGTTTCTAAAAAAAAAAAAAAAAAAATCAGAAAGAAAGATAGACAGACAGACAAAATGGCTTCACCCGTTGCTAAGCTTCGTGAACAGCTCGCCGACGAGAGCAAGATTATTGTAGCGCCTGGCGTTTTTGATGGACTTACAGCTAGAATTGCGCTGCAGGCGGGCTTTGAGACTTTGTATATGGTAAGACTTTCTTATTTCAATGACTTTTTATGAGGGACTTTTCTAACATTGATTATCAGACCGGCGCTGGCACAGCAGCTTCCAAGCTTGGAATGCCTGATCTAGGCGTTCTCACTCTGAATGAAATGCGTGGCAATGCAGACATGATCGCCAATCTAGATCGGACGGTGCCGTTGATTTCAGATGCTGATACCGGCTTTGGAGGTAAGATATTACCCCTACATAGGAATTCAAGATGAGGGGACACAAATAGCTAACGCAACGACAGGCGCTGTAAACGTTCACCGCACAGTCACCGAATACATCCGCAGCGGCGTCGCAGCCCTCCATCTGGAGGACCAACCAACCAACAAACGCTGCGGACACTTACTCAACAAGCAACTCGTCGACCAAGACGAATTCCTGTCTCGCATCCGCGCTGCAGTGATTGCCCGCAAACAGTCTGGCGGTGACATTGTCATCATCGCGCGTACAGACGCACTCCAATCTCTGGGCTATGACGAATCCGTGCAACGACTAAAACATGCCATTGCACTAGGCGCGGACGTCGCGTTCCTAGAAGGCGTCACTTCCAAGGACCAGGCGAAGCAGGTTGTGCAGGATTTGAGTCCTACGCCTGTCCTCTTTAATGCTGTGCCCGGTGGACTCTCGCCGTATTTCACGGCGGAAGAAGCCAGGGAGATTGGGTTTAGGATTATCATCTTCCCGGGTTTTGCGTTGGGTCCTGTTTTGGAAGCTGTTTCTGCAGAGGCGAAGGCGTTGAAGGAGAAGGGCACGACTCCGGAGAGGGGTGGTAATCCCAAGGCACTGTTTATTGTGCTGGGGTTGAAGGATGTTATGGGTATTGATGCTGCTGCTGGCAGTAACCTTTATGAGAAGGGTGTTTGAGCTATTTTTTTTTGGAGATGTTCAGGGGGTGACTACTGTAACTATCTATTGGACTGATAATTTAGAATACATCTTTAATAAGATGATGTTTATTCTGCCTCAAATAGCCGAATAACGGCAAAAATGACAACAAAAGAAGTAAACACGTCTTAGACTGATCGCGAGCTCAAAAATGACTTCAAGACGCCGCCCACCGAACAACATGCTTAATCTCCGCACCATCCATAAACTCCTTAATTTTCGCAAAATCCTTAAATCCATCTGACTCTGCAAACTTGAAATGGTCCTCAACTGCATCCCAGCCACTAAAAAGCACAAACTCTTCTTTATTGCCATGTTCTGTGTCAGGGTCCAATCTCCAGCCACCCCCAACACTCCTCGGCGCGGTAAAGGCCTCGAGGTGGCGCTTCTGTGCGGAGAAGGTATCTTGAAACCGCCCGCGTTTGGCGTCCGGGATAAAGTAGCGGCCAATAGCGATTACTGGGGCAGATAACGGGATAATGGAATCCCCGCTTGCGTCATCGTTGATAGTAGACTTAGGGTCGATGTCTATATGTTGCAGCCAAGACACCTCTACGCTTTCTTGCAGAGAGGACATGATCTGCTGGTTTCTCTCGGAGGGAATCCATTTTCCCACGTGTATCTCTACCGACTCCCATCCTCCTAAGATGTATATATATGAGGTGTCTTCGATCTCGGTGAAGAGGTAGGCTGGGTATGCAGCGTAGGCCGCTTGTGCTTTGATGCCCGATAGGAGGGTCGCTCGGACGGGCAAGTTTTCGGGCGAGTCGAGGCTTTTGTTGTTTTTGAGATGGAGACGTGCAAGCTCGGTGACTGCCATTTTAGGTGACTTTGAGTGCCCGATGTGTTGAGCTCAATGGGTTGATTGTTTATATTGCGCTTTTATATATGTGAGAGTCCAACCTGGTCAACCTCGAAAGCGACGAATTTGCAGGTCAACGGCTCAAGACTTATTGGAAATGCGATAGTCCGCTTGGACGTTGATCAATCTATAAGTTTGACTGGCAATATCAATAAATTTTACAAATTTATATCAACATAGCTGTCTCACTCAACCAACTAGGCCAAAAAGGGTCCCCTCATGGACGTGATATTATTGGTCAAGTGCTCCCCCCAGCCCCACATTCTGACCATGCCAGATTAAGAATGTGGAGTGATAGTCCGCCAGCCAATAATAGGGTGCTCCCGAAGGCTAACTGGGACTAGCGCCCGGCAATGACGGAAGCTTTAATATCATCTCGACTGGTCAGCTTCACTCTTTCATTTTATCAACATGCTAAGCAATTCTGCAATACTCTGAACATGGCTTGTTCGCGACCGCCATAATAAAAGACGCGAGTTGGAGCAGTAGTCATGGAGCAGCAAGTGCAAGGAGTTGTGCAACGCGATGATCCGCCTCCACCATACAGCACGACGGCGACCAGGCCTGCACAGTTTCAAATCCGTCGAAAACCTATTGATCCTGACAAGGCTAGAGGCAACAATGGGAACGACATTGCTGCTAACAATGGCGGAGGACAAGTTTTGACGTCGTCTAGCAGCCAAGCACAAGTCTTGGAAGATCGGATACGAGACTTGCAAGCCACGCCGTCAAAGGCCCGGCCGCAGGGCGTGTCGCAGGGCGTGATGTCGGTTGAAACTCGAGATTCTTTACCACCACCCATGCCACCCAGGCCTCTTGCGCCTGTGCCTGTTATCGCGGATGGCGATATAGTGGCTAGTCCGCAGTCGGCTTCAACATTGCAGAGTACCGATTTTCCGCCGAGCGCCCCTGCATCTGTAGACGAAACAGCGGCAGAGACGGGACCCGGATGGAAGAAAATCGCCTCGGGTCATGCCCAAAAGGCTTTTCAGGAGGCTAGGCATTTCATGGGTGGGCTTATAGCACATCCCAGCGTCAGCAATAAGCACTATAGTATCCTACGACACTCTCATGGCGTGGTATTCTACCAAGGCAGCAATACATTTCTTGCAATCTCCATATTAGTTGATGAGCCATTACCACCAGACCGCACGATATGGATGCAGTGCAAAGGCTGGACGGGGAAGACGGGAATGAAGGCAAAGGCTCTTTTCGGCTTGAATGATAGCTGGATCAATGTCACCCCGAGCCTGGCTATTCAGCCTGACCAGGTCAATGCTAGTGATGAGCGTGCCTGGCAGCGCGATATCAAACGGTTTCATAAAAAGGCGTCTGGCTCGCCGCAGGAACGGCATCGGCTTCGCGAAACAGCCATCATTCGTGTTCCTGTCGAAGCTACTGATGGCTACTACCAACTGGTTCTCTGTCGTGGTGACCAGAAGCGCAAACCGCTCTGCACCAGTCCCGTGTTTCGTGTGATTTCGACCTCGTCGGATCCATCCACACTGCGTGGTGCAAGTCTTAGCACGTTACCGGTAGAACTGGGGTTATGGGTTGGCGGGTTATACGCGCAAAGCACGGCAAGTAGCGCCATTTCACCGGTGACGAGCAGGATACAAAATTCATCATTGATGCCGTCGGGGACAACACAGTTTGCTATGCAGACTGTATATACGGCGAGCGGGCTGGAGGACCGCGTGGACGCAGGCATCGAACAGGCTGGTGACAATTACAGTGAAACCCAGACTGAAATGTATACTCGACTTGGGCCTGTAGAATTCAATGCTGAGTCCGGACCAATGGCGCCGTATCCCGTTGACTTTGTGGCAAAGCTCAACGTGCAAGGAGTACCATCCACTTTTGATGCAAATGGCTTTCCGAGAAAAATAAATGTAGTGGGAATTCCTCAGAATATTCTACCGCGTCTAGACGGCCACTATTTCGCCTGGTGCAAAATACTGCCAACCGAAGGTCCAAAAAATCCGAGTTTTCTTGTCGACAAGAAAATTGAGACCAGTGATTCGTGGCTACAATGCATCGTCTCCGCATCGATTGCCGTCTTCGAGGAACGAGTCTCGAACGTGCGTTCTCAAAGGGCACTCAGAGTTACTACATCTATCAAGATCACCGAGGATATAGACCTTCCACCAGCCATGACGACTCGAATACAAATTCGTATCATGGGCTTCATCCGGCCATCCAGGACGACGACATCAATACCAGCTGGTGATATCCAAGCAGAAAACGAGCAGCAAATGGTTCTAGACGCCTGCGATATGGAGCTTACGCGCAACACATTGGATAATCTTGCATGGCAACCTGATCCTGTTGTTGCAGCCCAGCCGCCTTTGACTAATACAAGATCGATCGGTGATGATCCAGAAAAGAAGAATACGAAAATCTGGGACAGAGCAAAAGATGGATATAGTAGCGTGCGGTTGAAAGGCCAGACAATGGTTGGACAAATCCCGTTTCATCGTGTTGGGATTCGAACGGGGACGGATGAATTGAGGGATAAGAATCTTGCTGTTGATGGGTATTATATACCGCGGTAGGTAGGAACGATGGATATGTGATGGTAAATAATTTTAACGAAGTATATATGATATATGATGTATGATTTTTACGATTTAGCCGCCTTCTTCAAGTTTCCTTTCTTCTTGACATTTTACCTACATACCTGGTAGTTGTTGATAAGCGCTACTAACCACCTCATTGATTACTGTGACTAAAAAAATAGTGGAAACAATTCTTCTTTGTTTATTATGAATTATATTATTCAGAGTGTTCAAAGGGATCGAAAGTTTGGTTGACAGCTCGCCACCCACATCATTGACTGCGGTCGCGCTGTTTGTTTGGTCGGAAGAACGGTTCCTCATGATTGCCTGTACTGGGCGTTATAACGCATCCAATAGAATTCGTAGGCTGACATTTATCTTTTATTTTTTTGCTCGATGCAAGACACCTTCGCATCGCAACAGCAACTGTCTGTCTTTGCTCGAAAATGTTGACACCGCGGGAGCCCGTAGATCGCGGGCTTTGATGACGAACGAGGATATACGTCCACTCCACCACAAAAAATAATGAGCAACAGCTCTGGGGCAGTCTCGCCACCGCCCGGAGTCACGCCTGATTTCAACTCCAGTCCCTGGCTACTCACTGCGAATCGAATCGCAGTCGCAGTGGGCGTTGCTCTGTGCACGTTGTCGCTCTTGATGCGACTGTATACCAAGGCGCATATTCTTAGGAAGTTTGGGTGGGACGATGGTGAGTTCTTCATTGATTATTGCGCTCAGATCAGCCCTTACCTAACGTTATGAGCTTCTAGTGTTGATTACCCTTGCTTGGGTATGTGAACAATGTATCGGAGGGGGATAATTTATCACCCGGGACAAGAATTATGAAAATAGCAGTGACTGACCAGAACAAAAGACCTTTGCCATAGGGACCCAAGCAACTATTCTGTGTAGGAGACGCTGTTAATATACTTAAACTTGAGTTGGTACTAACCATGGGGATATAGATGGCTATGCCCACTCGGGATTTGCAATACATATCTGGAACTTGACAGGACCTCGTCTCATCGCTTATCGAAAGGTAATATCCACCTAGTTAGACCATAATCTAATCCAGATTTGACAAAAAACAGACCCTTCTGGTTTTCGCCGTGCTATACATCGTGTCCCTAACGCTCGCAAAGATAGCCATCATTGTGCTCTTCTATCGCCTGCTCCAGTCGATTCGCATGTGGAAATACATCCTTCAGGTCCTTGCTGCCTGCATCATTATAACTAACACTGCTCTAATACTGGCAGTAATAACTGCCTGCAATCCGATCCAGGAAGGATGGCATCTAGGGAAGACCACTGCGTGCAGGCGTCGATCTGGTATCCACCTTGGAACGGCGATTGCGAATGTGACTAGCGATGTGGTCTTGATCCTGATCCCCATTGCGTCGTTTTGGAGGTTGCATATACCCCTGTTGCAGAAAATTGGGGTTGTATGTTTGTGTGGGATTGGGTGTCTGTTAGTTATCCTAAACCCTTTCGTTTTCTTTAAAGAAGACGACTGAAGGTTTTGTGCTCTTTTTTTTTTTTAGTACCGTGATCATCAGCATTGTTCGATTAGTGACCTTGGTCCCCTTCCTCGCGTCGAGAGATCAACCACACCAGATCGGTCTTCTCTGTCTTTTCATGTAAGTCACAGTGACCTTTTCTGATGTCAAATCGCTAACTGGTGTCCACAGAGTCATAGAGGCCAATTTTGCCATCCTATGCGGCTCTCTTTCCTACCTGCGCCAATTCCTTCGCTACCATGCTCCTGGCATAATGCGCACAGATGAAAACTTTGGGCACCGCATTTCCTCTACTAACACACCACACACACCACCCAAATCACGGCAAGCCAGCTCAAGGATGGTGCACGACGACGTTGAACTAGCTACAAGTGAACGTTGTGAGGCCCATCATCTAGAGGCGTTAGAAGATTACAACGAGCGATGAGAGCCATTTGAGGATAGTGGCTAGAATGAATAACACGACGTCCAAATAAGCTTATTTCAACGAGGCATGTATTTAAGGTTAGATGCATCATGCAGGCACTCTACCGCAGGTGCCTACCCGTTGCGGTTGCCCCTTCTAGAATAATAACAAGACGTCCAAATAAACTTAACGCAAGGGCCCGTGGCTAGGTATACTTAAGCTTAAAACGACTACAGTATTTGAATGATTAACAGTTCTGTTGAAATGGTCGGAGTTTAGACATGCCCTTTCTTCTCGGTCCCTCGTGTGGAATCTCGTATCTAAAGTTTAATCCAGTTAAACCCTTGAATCACATCGAAAACCACCGTGGCCATAATATTTGTCGATGAAAAGCCAATGTGCACCTGGTATCTACAGAACCCATATTGTATTGACCGTCAATTATTGCAGGCTTGGGAGGAAAGATCATGCATACTATCTTCCAAGTACTTGCCTGAAACGAAACTACTTAACGTGGAGCAAACCGGCTCTCGGCGGCTGTCGGTGATCACGACTTGAGTATTTAAAAAAACGGGTCTGCCACATCTATCGATCAACTGCTCTCAACGTTATTATTATTAATTTATCAAAATGTCTTACTCCGTCCCCCACACTCCCAGCGGGCTGCCCACCACCCGGCCTAACCTTGTGCTCTTCATGCCAGACCAGCTACGCTACGACGCGCTGCACTGCTCCGGCCTCAACCCGCATTTACGCACTCCAAACATTGACGCCTATGCCTCTCGCGGCGTCCGGTTCAGCGAGTGCTTCGTTCAGGCTTCTGTCTGCAGCCAGTCACGCTGCTCTATGTTCACCGGCCGATATCCTCATGTCACTGGTCATCGCTCTCTGGAGTCCTTGCTGCAACCGTGGGAGCCAAACTTGTTCCGCGCCCTCAAAGATGGAGGCTATCACGTTGCCTGCCTCGCGCCGCGTGGAGATCTCTTTGCCCCTCATGTTACCGAGCTCAGCCTGACCGAGCATGGCTTCCTTGAGCCCCCCGAGGTCCGCAAGACCTGGGGCCACCCCGAGGACAACCGCCCAGAGGAGGAAATCTCCATCTGGGAGCGCCTCTTTTATGCCGGCCGTCGTGATGTGGCCAAAGCTGTCGACTACGATGAGGCGGCCATCCGAAGCGCGCTCAAGTGGCTTGAATGCCCGCCGGCCAACCAGCCCTGGGTGCTATTCTTGCCCCTGCTCTTTCCCCACTGTCCCTTCACTGTCGAAGAGCCATACTTCTCAATGTACAAGCGTGAGGATATGATCCCGCCGTCGACGCCCCAGGAAAAGGTGAGATTGTTCCATACAAGAATTATAGATCCCCGAATCTGACAAGTGATATAGACCGGATACGAACCTCGGTATATGCAAGTCAACCGCGAGCGATATGGCACGCATCGCGCTACCCCTGAAATCTGGGCCGAAGTAGCAGCGACATATCAAGGTATGATCGCCCGGCTGGATGACCAGTTCGGTCGTATCGTTGCCCAACTGGACGCCTCGGGACTCTGGGATAACACTGTGACTATGTTTTTTACCGACCATGGTGAGTACCTCGGTGATCACGGCCTCATCGAAAAGTGGCCCAGTGGACTCTCTGAGACACTGGTCCGTGAGCCGCTCATCATCGCCGGCGGTGGGATCCCCCAGAACCAGACACGGGACACGATGGTTGAGATGGTTGACCTGGTCCCCACGGTCCTGCAGCTCTGTGGCCTGGATGAAACCTTTCCACATAATGGCAAATCTCTCCTGCCTTCCATTTTGCACAATGAACCGCACCGCCAATTCGCCTTCTCTGAAGGTGGATTTCTCCTTTCCGAGGAGCCGTTGTTGGAACGGGCGTCCTTTCCGTACGATATCAAGGCCAATCTGCAGCACGAGGATGTCCAGCTGGTTGGCAAGGCTATTTCCATCCGCAGCCGGGAGTGGACATACATCTACCGGCTTTATGAACCGGCTGAGCTCTATGACCGGGAAGCGGATCCGAACGAGCTGCATAACATGGCCTCCGATCCACGCCATGAACATATGGCGCGGTATATGCAGAGCCAAATGTTCCGGTGGATGGTCGAGACAAGTGATCTACTACCCTACTCAAAGGATCCCAGGCGCCCCGAGGTTTATTTGCCGAGTTCGAAGGAGTTGTGGGATAGAAGAAAAGGTGAATGATTGCGCTAGGAATACACTTCAGAAGGACCAAGTATCGAAAACTTGATGGAATGGCTCAAGTTTTCCATAGTCAGGCTCAATCCCAGTCACCGATAACCAGAGATCATTGGTAGAATCCAGGGATGCGTGGCCAGTCATTTCAGCAGGGGTATCGGACTGAACCACCCCATCGGTCCAAGAGGCAAGAGATGGAGTCACTGCCTCTGCCGACCCATGATCGGTAGGAGACGACGAAGAGTTTGCTTGGTCCCACAAAGTCGAGAGCAAGCCAAACTTGGACGTTACCTTGTTCCCATGGACAGCTCGTTGGCGTAGGATCGTGCGCCAACACATAGTCAGAGTCAGATGTGGTGGAAGTTCGACCGTCTGTGAGCGATGCGCTTCGATCACTCCGTCGAGTTCCGTCATTAGAAGTTGGATCTCTTGTTGCTATCCACTTTGTTAGAAGAGCAAAAAGACACAATGATTGAATACACTTGGGAGTTACTTACGATGTTAGCAACTACCGGATAGATCAGCGCTGGATAATCCAAAACGCGTATCATCACCTGAAAATGCCCCCGTAGTTGTTTTTCCTGGCCATCCTCGAGATTCCAGAGATTCGCCATGATTTGCGCACCTTGGTACACATAGCTTGCAATTGTATTATCCGTAATCTTCAGCTGGTCCTCCTGTTGAAGCAGCTCTGACCATAGATTACATGCAGCGATAGCGTGATCCAGGCAAATTTTTCGGCATGACTGGGCGTAGTCAACGGGGGCCTGCTGCATAATGTTGTCCTGAACGGATTCGCGGATGCCGGGGATCATCATCCGGTAAAGATCGCAGTAGCATTGATGCCACGACGAATGGAGCATGAGATAGCCCGTAAGTCGGGGAGAGTAGGCGCGAAGGAGAAGATTTCGAGAAGAGAGCCGAAGATGGTCAGGAAGCCGAGCCGCAAACTCATCGAGTGTGGTTTCAAGTCTATGAAGGTGGTCTCGCTCATCATATGGATTTGTTTGCGCAGATATAATCTGCCTGGTCTTTCTGTGAGGAGCAGTTAGTTGCTTTCAACATCAGTAGACTTGCTAGAGAGAAAAGAGGTGCAAACTGCAAAATTGCATGGCGGACGGCCATTATTCGAGCCATGTGTCCCATCAACCCAATTCCTCTTTCCAGTTCCGGAGAAGGCTCGTTTGGATTCAAAACGCCTGTCGTCACCGGGATCTCCAGCTCAAAGGAAGTTTCTTCGCAGGGAAGCTGGATATGCATTGTCTCCGGGGCACAGAGCGTCAGCTCGGGGAATCCGCCGGCATGATACTTGTCAAGCATGAAAATAGACCACATTACGCGGCGACCGGTTTCCTGCAGGACAAACGATCCGCCACGACTGATGCCTTCGGCGTGGTTCAGACGAATGCCGTACGCAATCCTAGTAGCCATCGCAGAAAGTGTCCAGGTCACCGCGGTGTTGTCTTCAATCCAATGCCAATAAGCCAACAATAGCAAGGCCTGTAGGTTCTGTACGTTCATCTCGTGGAGACGCGACCACACCTGAGACTCAGCCTGCTGAAGCCAACCGCGAGCATACTCAAACACACCATCAGGCTGTCCGACATGCATAAAGCGAGTTGCGACGCCGCAAACACAACGCAGGAGAAGCGGGTCCAACTGATTGTGGTGGAAACTGCGACGAAAGAGGCCCTGGTGGATGAAATGAAAGCGGGGAATGGGATAGACGTGTTCGAAGAAAGCATTGATATGAGCTTCCAGCACCGGACGCTCCCAGATAGCGTCATAGCTCAATGCAGGAGTAGAGGACTGCCGAACTTCACTGCTACTAGTAGTAGTACTCTCGTCATGGACCGGCCTTGAGGTGCGTCTTCCAGACAAGTATTGGCATTGAAATCCTTGTTCGGCGCAACGGCGACACTGCGGCATTTCTCCGCTGCACCGTGCTTTGTGGCTGCGGCACCGCTGACAAGCACGCAGTCCGCGTCGTCGCTCGGTGCCTCCCACTGTGTATCGTACAAGTCTGCTGGCACTTTCCTGCACGTGGGCTACTGGCTCTGGCGTCTGCATCTGCTCTGAGCTAAAAGAACAGGAGAACCTTAGCCGCGTACAGTTGGCGCATCCGGAGAGCTCTCCATCGCAGCGGACCTGGCAAGACAAACCGTCAGCAGCAGCTTCCGCCGGTATCCTCGTCACATACCTTCCTGCGGCGGCATTGGAGACACGTCTGTTTACGGAGACTCATCCTCAGGAAATCGTAGCCTGTGCCTGATATTCATTATTAATGCCGGGGCAATGCAGTGGTCGAAAATGGAAACTTTCCGACCTCAGTTAGCGAATGATGAAAGCGCTAGCGCAAATGACGAATCTGTTGTCTAACCCTAACCCTAACCCATCTGCAATCCGGTCGAAAATTTCATGGGTATACTTCTTTCTCTTCTACTGCGCTACATAAGCTGGAGTTCTTATGCTGGTAATTTCCTAATAATTAGGGAACTAAGAGTTTATCAAGGCTTACTCAAGAGAAGTCGAATTGAGCATCACCTTGCGCAACCTCCCTACTAGATGATGCCATCACGAGCATCGGCCCGACTACCGACGGCAGTCGGTGTTGATGAGGAGGAAATCACGAAAGGGGAGCAGCTATATATCTAGGTATGAAATGAGCTGTCTATGGCGTGAGAAGGAAACCAGGAGCGCTCCGTGAAAAAGTCAGAATGTTGTTTTCATCCTTTAGCAAGCATTTCAACAGGACGCTGGCCCTTTCGTGCACCCTGGTCACTCTGTCGCAGTTCAGCTATGGGTTCGATAACCAGGGGTTCGCCACGACGCAGTCGATGGCAGCCTTTGCAAAGCAATTCGGCGAGTACGATTCCAAGACAGGGACGTACGCCATCTCGACGTATTTCCTGTCGTTGCTGAACAGTCTCAACTACATTGGATTCGCTGTGGGTGAGCATCAACTATTCCCAAGCTGGCCTCGCTCATTAAAGACAGGCTTGATATTGGAGGTACTAACAAGTTAGGCCTGGTATTGGGAAGTCTCGTCAGTAATCGCTATGGCCGGCGGGTGTGCATGATTTCAATGAACTGCTGGGCCCTGGTAACAGCGACAATAACTGTGACGTCGCAGACATACGGCCAAATACTGGCAGCACGCATCTTGAACTGTACGCTGCATTTCCCCGGCCTAAAGCCTAGATTTTATACAAGTTTTCTCCACTAACCCTGAAAAACAGATGTCTTCGTTGGAATGGAGCTATCTGTGGTTCCGGTATACCAGGCGGAGATTGTCCCTGCACCTGTGCGAGGGTTCGTTGTGGGAGCATACCAGCTGAGTGTGACTGTAAGGCTTCCCTTCTCTATCTATAGATTGCCGACACTGACGATATAGGTTGGCGGTCTCATCATCCATATTATTTGCCGAGGCACTAGCACCATTCAAGGGAACAATTCCTGGCGCATTCCTTTCGGTACCTACTACATTATACCCTCGGTGGTGTTGTGTCTGATATGGTGGATTCCAGAGGTTGGAAACAAACCCGTGATAACTTGATAAAAAGAGCACCGTTGACGTTTTAGACAGTCTCCTCACTGGCTCTTGACCAAGGATCGCTCCGACGAGGCCGCCGCCGCCATGCAACGGCTACGAAAAGGCACTATGACCGACCAAGAGATCGGAGCGGAGCTGGCAGACCTGCAGACAGCGCTGGCTATAGAACCGGAACAGGGCGACTTCGTCGAGGTCTTCCAGGGCGTCAACCTCAAGCGCACGTTCGTTATGATCGGCCTCAGTTTCTTCCAGCAGGCGACTGGCCAGGCGTTTGCCAGCCAGTACGGAGCCATCTTCATTGCGTCGCTCGACACTATTAACACGTACGACGTCACCCTCATAAACAGCTGCATAGCAACGGTGATCTGTCTGCTGGCAAATGTATTCAGTGACCGCATCGGGCGGCGCTCCCTCCTGCTGCTCAGCGCGTGCATTCAGGCCGTCGCGCTGTTCACGATGGCAGGGCTAGGCGAAGCCTCGACCTCAGCATCGAGCTCGTCCCTACACCACCTCAGCGTTGCCATCGTCGCAATGCTCGTACTGTTCAACGTCGGCTTCTCTGTAGGTTGGGGCCCGATTGTTTACGTCGTGTCCGCTGAGGTGCCCGCCCTGCGCCTTCGTGACCAGTCGCAGCGTGTCGGAATGCTGACCAACATCGCCATGAACTTTGTCGTCACCTTCACCCTGCCATACCTCTTAGACGACGGATACGCGGCGCTGCACGCCAAGGTCGGCTTCATCTTTGGCTCGCTGGCTGTCGTAGCTGCCGTCTTCACTTACTTGTACGTGCCCGACTGTCAGGGCAAGTCACTCGAGGAGGTAGATCAACTGTTTCATGACGACGTGCCTATCAGACAATTCGGCCGTTTCTCAAAGACAGAGCTGTAATTGTCCGGAGTACTTGAAACCTACTTATCACCACATATTCTTACTGGTTCCTCTTTTAGGAAATTTGGAAGACTTCACAATAAAATTAAGAAAATTATGAGATCTTAGAACTTCCCATGACAAATAATTTACTACATATAATATATAACAAGGGCATTAAACGGTACCCATCTGTTGGATTTCCAGATGCATTGAGAAGTAGGCTTAAAAGGTTGCCTAGCTATGTATACATAGCAGAAGAATATTTCCCTGCTATTTAACTAGAAAACCTTTTATTTGGTACCTAGGTATATTCCATTCCCCTCAACCCCCTTTATTTATATGCTATGTATTCGTATGTGACAAATCCTTGATGCAGGAAGGTCAACAGTGGGTACGGGTGGTTACGTTACTATGTACAGTGTCCTATCAAAATATTATTTGCGTAAATCTTCCGCAGGCGAATTGGTGTTTTGATAGTCGTATTCCTGTAGCCTAAAAAGCCCATTATAAAGAGACCCAAATTAATTACGCATTGACTCACGGTCAATACAACTGTAGTATCAGCCTTGTGTGTGCCTTATGGAATTTATATTAATCGGCCAACCCACCCCGCCATCTCCACATCTCAACCAACACAACCTTGGAATCCAATAAACATCACAAATTTACTGTATAATATAAACTCTGTCCACAATGTCGCTATCAGATCCCGAGGCCTCCGATACTGTCCTTCTCGGTCCAGACGACATTCGTGATTTCAACGAAGAAAACATCCTTCCTCTTCCAGCAGACGAACTCCAGAAGATCAGAGATTGGCTGCAGCCTACACCCTATGATTTAGAGCGATCCGAGTTTACAAGACATCTTGCATCCTACCTTCAAGGCACCGGTCAGTGGCTCACATCCACAAACACATACAAACAATGGCACCAAGGCGAAGACAATGGCCTGCTTTGGATCAAAGGCATACCGGGATCGGGAAAGTCTGTCATGGCCGCGTCGATAATCCAGCAGTTGCGCCAGGAAGGAGACGTTCCAGTTTTATATTTCTTCTTTCGACAGATTATTGATGCAAATCATCAACCAGTGGCTGCGCTGCGAGACTGGCTTTGCCAAATACTTTCTTTCAGTCCACCCTTGCAGGTCAGATTGAAAGATGAATACTTAAAAAAGAAACGCTCTCTTGATAGCTTATCTACGACCGACCTTTGGAAAGACCTCAAATTTGCGCTGTCGGCATTTTCCAAGGTTTACTGTGTCACGGACGCGCTGGACGAAATGGATCAAGGTAACAATGACTTTCTACTCTCCTTGGCTGAGTTGGGCCAGTGGCGTCCTGCGAATGTTAAAGTCCTCGTCACCTCACGCCCAGTCGTCGCGGTTGAGTCTCCCCTAAGGGCCCTTCACATACCTTATGTACAGTTGGATGAGAGACACGTGGATATCGATATTGCTGCCTATGTGCAGCATAGATTGCGAAATTCGTCCGTTCCCCAGGAATACTGGAATCTGGTAACTGAAGCTGTCCCCGGTCGGGCAAATGGACTTTTTTTATATGCAAAGCTTTCAATGGATGCTTTTGTCACTCCGGGTGCCGATCCTAAGGCAGTCCTCGAAACGTTGCCTGCGGATTTGAACGTGATGTATAACGATCTATTACGTGAGCACGCGAAGAGATCAAATGTCCCAGACGTGTTCCAGCTACTCATCTTGCAAGTTGTTACGCATGCAACTCGGCCTCTCCGCCTGCTCGAAGTCGCTGAGATGGCCAAAGCGACCCATGCTCCATTCAAAGACTACGATTTGAAAGAGATAAAGAACCTGGTTCGAGCTGCTTGTGGTCCGTTACTAGAGATTCTTCATGATGAGACTGTCTCTGTTATCCACCACTCATTTACCGAGTTTCTCAAAGGATTCACTCGCTCCAAACCCAATGATGACTCGACCTACCCTATCCTGGAGGCCGGTCCGACTAACCGGCGTCTTGCCATTGCATGCATGGATTATCTTACGTCTGGTTGCTTGGACAATCATGAGATTAACTATCGTAGTAACGAGGACGAATTTTATCACCCCAAAAGGCCTCAGCAGAGTGGCAACAGGCTCCGGTTCCCATTCCTCGAATACACAGCTGCTAATTGGCACATCCATACCCGTCGCGCCGTCCTGGCTGGTGCAGATATGTCATCATTCTATACGATAACACTGGACGATTTCGTTGTGAACAAGCCGAGGTTTGTTGGCTGGCTGGATATCGACTGGCCGGAAAACGAGATCCTAGACCTCACTCCACTCCATGCTGCGGCTCGCACTGGATTGACTGAATATGCTAGACACTTGCTTCAGGAAAGAGATGCGGATCCTAACGCGAAGAGTCATTATGGCGACCCTCCACTTTACTGGGCGGCTACAAATGGCCATGCGGATGTTGCGCAGGTTCTTATTGATAACGGGGCGGATCCGGATGGAGAGGCACACGAAGGATACAAGCCCCTGCATAAAGCTGCTAGCCGTAACCACGCTGAAGTAGCCAAGGTTCTGCTTGCGGCCGGTGTTGATCCTCTCACGCGCAAAACGAAAGAACGCCCAGGAAGAAGGTGTGGCAATGCCCCAACATCGATTGGTCATACCCCGTGGATGTACGCTTGCAACCATGGACACACCAGGACTGTGGCCGAATTTCTGCCTTATATCAAAGCTTCCAAAGATCTACTGAAAGGTCTTTTCTGGGCGACAGGAGCGGGAAATGTGGCCTGCGTGGATCTGATCCTTCAGCAGACAGGTATGGACGTGAATTCCGAGTACTTGGGAGAAACTCCTCTGTTCAAAGCCTGCCACAAAGGGGACGTGAATATGATAAAGTTTTTTCTCAAAGCCGGGGCCGATCCAAATATTCTTTGTGATTATCCCGAGGATGGGTTTGGGGGCCGGAGTAATCGTCGATGGAACCGAGGAGGTACGAAGCAGAGTGATGAACCAAGGGGCTATACTGCTCTGCATGCTCTATGCGGAATCAGCGAGAGGACTATGAGGATTAGAGACCGTTCGCCTGCTGAAAGAGATTGTATTTCACTCCTCCTAGAAGCTGGTGCGAGTGTTCATTCGAAGTGTCCTGATGGCAAAACCGCCTTGCACTTTGCCTGTGAGCACAACATAGAAGTCATACCCTTGCTATTGAATGCGGGCGCAGACCCGACCGCCCAAACTGATGAAGGAAGCACAATGTTGCACACTGATGGATCCACGGACAAGGAATTGCTACCGATACTGTTGGGATCAGGGCTTGTCGACGTCAATGAGCTGATGACGAAAGGAGGAAATCCTCTCTTTCCTCGACTTCAGGGCCATCATCCTGAATCTATTATTGAGCTCCTCAAGTACAACCCAGATGTGAATATGGCAAGACCAGATGGAGAGCGCCCACTGCATGTGCTTTTTAGTCCATTCACTTCATTCAGTTCCAACAAGAATATTGCCATCGACACTCTACTCGCAGCCGGTGCTGATCCAAATCTGCAAAATGCAAAGGGTGAGACACCGCTACATTTTCATGGAAGCAGTATGGAGCCTAAAATGGTCTCCAAGCTCGTCAATGCGGGTGCAGACCTTGAGATCCGGGATTTGGAAGGTCAAACACCTCTTTTCAAGAATGTTCTGTTTGACAAGATAGCCGGGGACAAAGCTACGCGTTCTAGTGAGCTCATTAAGCTAGGCGCCCGACTTGATACACGAGACAACAAGGGCAGGACTTTGTTACACCAGGCTGTCAGAAGCAAGAGTAGTTTGGACTATCTGATAGCTCGAATGGATCTCGATCCTGCTGTTATTGTTGACGACAAAGGAAATACACTCTTCCTCGAGGCGGCATCAAAGAGACGGTTTTCTGTCCAACTGTCAGTATATAAGCATTTGATGAAGTTGGGGGTTGATATTGATCAGCCCAACAACCGTGGCAAGACCGTATTGCACAAGATGTGCGCGAGGGAGTGCAGATCGTCCAGCTGGAATCCAACTATAGAGACTGAGTTTGACTATGTCATCAAACAATGCAAGAATTTAAATCCTCGTGACATGAATGGAGTCCAGCCCTTGCATGTTGCCGCCGCCATCTCCGAGGATTATGTTTTCAAACTTCTCGAAGCTGGTGCGGATGTGTTTGGGGCCACAAACGAGGGCATGACGGTGCTCCATGTTGCAGCTCGGGCCCGAAAGCCTGGTGTTATTGGCCTTGCTCTTTCAAGACTTAGCGATTTGGAAAGTACCACTTCCAAAGCATTCATCAATCAGAAAAGTGCAGAGGGAGACACAGCGCTTCACTATGCGTGCCGCGCTGGTCATTCTGAGAGTGTTGATTTACTGCTAGATGCTGGTGCCGATCTTAATTTACTTGGCAAATATGGATACACGCCGCTCAGAGCATGTGCTGATTTTGAAGTTGAACAATCACGTTGGTCGAGACTTATTGCAAAGGACGATCCCCAAAGGGGGATTACTCAAGGGAAAAGATCAGGCAGTATCTTCCTCAACCTGCCACCAACTGTCGATGATCCTGAAGAGCAGAAATCACGCCACCATGGTATACAACAGATGCCAGATTCAACCTGTCTAGATAAAATTTTACTCTCTGTGGTACTCCGCGAAGTAGACAGCAACAGAAATGAAATCTCCCTCTACGAGGCATTCCACGATGCTGTACTCCATCAACGAGACTATACCGCCCAGTGTCTGTTAAGATTACAGTCTCGCTTTTTCCCCAATATGAATCTTCTCGAAGGATCGGATGGTGAGGGCTGGAATGACTCCAAGTCTCAATTGGACATTGGGAGGTCATCTCTGAAGGAGGAGTATAGTAAGATCAACAATTGGCAAACCAAGGATGAATACCGCAGTGAATCGCGAGCTCGTTATTTGCAAAAGCTGGTGAGCCTTCGTCAATTTGAACTGCTGGAAGAAACAATGTCAAAAGTGAATATTCTCGAACTTGACCGGATCATGATTTCTATCCTACCCACGCTTGCACGCTCTGGACTGCCACAAGTTCTAAAGCGCGTCTGTTCTCGTGAATCCGCGTGCAAATTCGATGATCATGAGTGGCGCAACCAAGCAGAGATAGCGAATAGAATACACAGGAACACGATAGAACCGCTGCTTATAGTCGCGTGTAACCGAGAAATTCCCAATATGGCAGTGGTTCGGTTCCTTGTTGAAGAGATGGGCACCAATATCAGTGCAGCCTCCAGGAAAGACGTATTCGTTCACAGTGGCAAACGGCGAGAGCATGTATCAGGTCATAACGTTCTACATGATATTGCAAAGGGCAAGACTTGGTGGAATGTACACCAGGCGCTGCCTTACCTGATCCAAAAAGGGGCTGATCTGGAGGCGCGCAACGGGAGCGGGGATACTCCGTTGCACATTGCTGTGGAGGAAAAAAAGTTCAAAGGTGTCTTTTACAAGGAAGCAGTAAAGATTCTTCTAGAGGCTGGCGCAGATGCCAATGCTGTGAACAACCATGGGGAATCTTGCCTATCAAAAGCCGGCACCGATGCCGAGCTGATCAAGTTGCTGACATCGCACGGTGCCAAGGTCTCCCCAGCAGCCATATTCTCCGCGATTGAGCTCCAGCAAGTTGACTTGTTGGAAAATTTCCTGGCCCAGGGAGACTTTGCTAATCTAAGACAAGCCGGGGTTCCGCCTTTGTTTCATGCAGCGTTTTACAGAGTTCGAGACAACCGCTTGAATGAGGACGACCTTACTCCTTGCCGAATACGCATGATGAGAGCGCTCCTTCGCCATGGTGCAGACCCATACGCCACTGTAAGTGGTTCAGACTCAGAGTGGGCACATGGAAAATGCACCATCATACATCACATCGTGGGAAGAGGACTGGTAGCTGAGCCACTACTTGACCTTCCATCCCTTCGGCTTGAAACACGTGATGAAAACGGCCAAACGTTGCTTTTAGCCGCTTCCCAAGGCCGTAATATGAGGCTATTTGAAGACCTCCTTGCTCGTGGAGCAGACGTCAACGCCCAGGATCATGAAGGTCGGACTGTTGTGCACAACCTCATGAAACATGATACAGGAGAGGAAACATACAAGTGCCTCGAGGCTCTTTTCAATCAGAACCCCAACCTAGTCCACATGCCTGACAAAGCCGGCGATACCCCACTCCATCATATACTCAAATCAAAGGAACTCTACTCCAACAACTATTTCAGTGAGAGAAAAAGTGAATTTGGACGTAGACGCGACATCGATCTACTGCTCGAACACGGCGCCGATCCACTTCAACCAGACTCAGATGGAAATACAGCTCTTCATTTCTTCGCTCGGATGCCCCGTCGGTTCAAATCACGTATTGAACAATTTCAAGCCCTTGGATTGAACATCAACGCACGCAACAAAAAGGGCAATTCCCCAATCTTCGAGTACATTGCACGCGGCGACCTCAGAGGTGGAGGTCCTTACGCGTATGTTAACAACAGCGAACTCGAAAAGCTTGACGATGTTCACCATCTGCGATTTTTCAAGGAAGCTGGTGTTGATTTCTTCGTACGTAATAATTCTGGATCGTCACTGCTTCATGTTTTGGCAGGTCGGACTGTGGGTAATCGACGTCATGTGCGTTATGAAGAAGAAATAACAGTGCCGGCACAGAATGTTGTCAACTGGTTTGAGTTCCTTACGGGTATGGGCTTGGACCCTATGCTCGAGGATGCTCAGCAGCGGACTTGTCTAGATGTCGCTGCCGCTTGTGACAATGAGCATATTTTGAAGTTGTTTCGGCAGCAGCCTATCGATTGAAGCTTGGATGTGCTTAGCTGGAGATGCATGATATAGAGGACATGACGGAAAAGAAGAAATGCATGACGGGCACTGAAAGCGCGAGAAATAATAGTTGAATCGGAGCATAATGAAATCATGGTGTTCTTTGAGACATCTGTATCAATATAACATCAAGAAAAGGACATGATCCTTCGGGCCTCGGCGGCTGGAGCCCATACAATCAGACTAGAGCAGAATAGGTCTGGTGTAACACTAAGCCCAAACTAGTTTAGTCCAGATCCTTTCTCACCGCCCACTAAATTGGGAGTTAGATACAGGCTTGGCGGATATTCTGCCGCCAAGACCCAATGTGGGGCAGCGTCTGATAATGAGATAAAGATATTTTTTTTTTCAACTTCAAGACAGTCACATTGTTCCTAGCTTTCTTTTCGCACAATTCCACCGTCAATTCTCTCGATAAGCGGCCGGAACAACCATCATAATGGCTCCCAACCTCGAGTCCGAAGAGCCTCATAACAACTTCGACGTACGTATCATCAATATCCTGCGGAGGGGTTGGAATGACTCACTCCCCGCACCTTGCGATCGATCACCTCAGATCACGAGCGCAGGCGCAATTGATTCATAAACGGAAGAAGAATGGATTTGCTGACAATTCCATCTCCAGACTATACTAGTGCTCGATTTTGGCGTATGTTATCGACTCCGAAAGCCTTGTTAAATGGGAGAATGCTGACTCCGTTGATTGAAGTCTCAAACCAGCCATCTTATCCTACGGCGACTTCGTGCTCTCGGCGTCTTCGCTGAGCTGCTTCCGTGTACCACAAAACTCGCTGATCTGTCATGGAAGCCCAAAGGAATAATTTTCTCTGGAGGTATGCAGGCTCTAAATAAAGGGTTTGGGGCAATGTCTGACTGAGTTACTAGGCCCTGCTTCTGTCTACGACGACGGTGCACCTCGTAAGGTTTCCGTCTCCCGAACCGCCTGTTGCCTGTACTAATATGCGTAGACGTTGACCCTGCTGTTTTTGAGCTTGGTGTACCTATTCTGTGAGTGTGCTTTCTGGCTATCAAATTTCTGAACCGGGACTAACACGGGCGGCATAGGGGTATTTGGTATGACTTGCTTCAACATTATGAACACAGGATAAGACACTAATACGATTAACCCAGCTATGGTTGCCAAGAGATCGCGTGGCGGATTGACTCAAAGAATGTTGCCCGCGGAGCGACACGAGGTTTGCAACCTTTGAAACCCCAGCCGGAATTATTTCTGACCCATTCCTCGCAGAGTATGGCCACGCCGACGTCAATGTCACCAAGGTTAATAGTCATGTCGACCGGCTGTTTGCTGGTTTGGGGGATGCAGTTCCTGTGTTCATGTCCCACTTCGATAAGCTAGTTAGCCTGCCTGAGGGCTTTGTGGTCATTGCTGCCACCAAGAACTCAGAGTTCGCCGGCATCGCCCATCTGGAGAAGCCCATCTTTGGTTTGTCTTCACCGAGCTCCGTTTGTGGCCCCCTAAGAGAAAATGCTAACCGGAAGTAACTAGGCGTCCAATTCCATCCTGAACTCGAACACACACCCTGCGGGAACGATATCCTTCGCAACTTCGCCGTTGATATCTGCGGAGCTCAAGCGAATTGGAAAATGGGCAACTTTGTCGAGCTCGAGATCGCTCGGATCCGAGAACTCGTTGGTCCCCGCGCACTCGTCCTTGGTGCCTGCAGCGGTGGTGTGGATAGCACTGTAGGAGCTAAATTAATGCGTGAAGCCATCGGCGACCGATTCCACGCTATTGCCATCGACAATGGATGTATGCGTTTGAATGAGTGCGATGAGGTCAAGGAGACACTCGGGAAACACCTTGGCATCAATCTCACAGTTGTCGATGCTGGCGAGCTGTTCCTGGGTCGCCTTGCGGGGGTTTCTGATCCCGAAAAGAAGAGGAAGATTATTGGATCGACTTGTATGTACTTCAAGTTGTCTTGGATGGATTGGTGACAGAGGTACTGACGTCATCAAAGTTATCGATGTCTTCGAGCAAGAAGCCATTAGGGTACGTTCAAACTTCCCTGGCTATCTATGTGGCTTTCTAACAGGACCCTGCAGATCGAGAAAGAAGCAGAGAACACACCCAACAGCGGGAAGGTGGAATGGTTTTTGCAAGGGACACTGTACCCTGATGTGTAAGTTGTTTTGGCCTCATTGCTGAGCCCAAGCTAATCGCATTGCAGTATTGAATCCTTGAGCTGGCGCGGGCCTTCGGCTACTATCAAGAGTAAGCGGTCAACAAAGTCGTGCAAAAGAGACAAAGGCTGACATAAGACACAGCTCACCACAACGTAGGCGGTCTGCCCGAGGTAAGCAATACCCCGTCTCCAACATTAAAGTAATTGAACTAACTATCATCTAGCGAATGATGAAAGGCGTAAGTCGAAACACCCTGGCAGTGTTTGATTCCCACTAACATGACTCGTGCTCGCTTAGCAAGGACTACGTGTAAGACACTTTACATCTCCTCATCAACGCACAGAAGGCTGACATTACTTTCATTATAGCTTATTGAACCGCTTAGACTTTTATTCAAAGATGAAGTGAGGGCAATTGGCCGACAGCTCGGCATCCACGAGACGCTCGTTGGTCGTCACCCCTTCCCCGGTCCTGGCATTGCCATTCGCATCCTCGGCGACGTTACCAAGGAGCGAGTAGAGATTGCCCGTCAGGCCGACCACATCTTCATCACCAAGATCAGGGAGGCCGGTCTCTACGACCAGGTGAGTCGCATCACTCACACATGCGAACATGGGTTCAAGCTAATTTATCGCCCTCTCCTAGATCTCTCAAGCCTTCGCTGGTCTCGACACTAACCGTAGTGTTGGTGTCTTTGGTGATCAGCGAGTTTGGGGTTACATCATCATTCTCCGTGCTGTTCAGACCAAGGATTTCATGAGCGCGGATGTGTTCAACTTCGACCACTCCTTCCTCATGGTAAGTCACGTCTCGGTTATACTTAGTACCATTATCTTCTATGCTAACTAACCTGTCCATCTTAGGATGTTTCGCGCACCATTTGTAACCAGGTCGAGGGTGTGTCCCGTGTTGTCTATGATTTGTAAGTACAAGCCTTCATCTCCATTGGTCTGAAGGATCCAAGCTGACATTGTCTTTCTAGCACATCCAAGCCCCCTGGCACTATCGAACTGGAATAAGCAGTATGATGGAGGAAAGGTAAATAGAAGATAGATCACTTGCCGGTGTGAGGTAGAAAAAAGATATGAATTAAATGAATTTAATAATTTGGCGTTTTGACAGAATAAAAGTGTTCTTCATTGTTTGTATAAAAGCAGGGATCCAGTGATAATGGCAGAGCAATACTTGTGAACCGACAATTTCCTCCAAACACCTCATCTCATTGAGCACACATTATACTATATTCCTTCTGCAAGTTATTTACACCTTCTTCAGCAAATGCTTATCCCAAAACCTCCTCATCCTCTCCAACATATCGATATAGTGCTGCCTCTCAAACGGCGGAAACATTCCATGTCCCTCTCGTGGATAAAAAACCAGCTCACACTGCACCCCTCTTGCCAGACAGCCCTGGTAAAAAGCCTTTGCCTGACTCACAGGAACAACATCATCATTCTCGCCGTGCAGAATTAAAAGTGGCGTTTTGATATCCTTCAAATACCATATAGGGCTTCCCTCTCGATTTTTTGTAATACTCTGATCATCGACACCCCAGGGCGCAGCAGATCCTGTAATTTCGGATGCCCATAAGTGATCCTCGGGGGCAGTCATCATTAAAAGATCCCAATCTGTAACACCAGCGCCAGCAATGGCAGCTTGGAAATGAAATTTGGAGTCTCGAGTGGCTGCTAGGTATGTAATATAGCCTCCGTAAGACCATCCGGCAATCCCAACTCTGTCTGGATCAATAATTCCAGTGGCTATGCCAGCCTTTACTAGGTCAATTGTGTCGGAGTACTCAAATTTACCGCCTGCTCCTCGGATACTTGTAGAGTATGCGTTACCATGCGAACTTCCACCGCGGTAGTTAACACATAGAACTGCATATCCGGCAGAGGCAAACCAGGGAGACCAGTTGAAGAATGGCAAATCAAATCCACCCGAAACTCGCTGATATGGCCCACCGTGCACAAGAACAATGGTTGGCCATGGCTTTGGTACGTTGTAATTCTTGGGGGTTACAAGAACGCCATCGAGATCAGTGCCGTCTTGTGCTTTGGCATAAAAGGGCTCATCGGTTGCAATGCCCAATTTTTCAATATCTTCACCATGATCGGAAAGCCGCACGGCAGTGTTTCCATCAATTATAGAAAAGAGTTCGTTGGGTGAATTTCCGCTGCTTGTGACCACTGCAAGAATAGTCTTTCCATCTTTGGACACAACAGCATCAAAGCTCTTGATTTCATGCAACTTGTCGTACAGCATATTGCCCTCTGGTAAGGTATACAGCTTATCTGCAAGACCTGACTGCACTTGGACCACTAAGGTGCTTTCAGATGCCCGTTGGATACCAGGGGGCATGGCCCAAGTGGTAGCACAATCCTTCTCGCCGAAAGCAGCATGTCGAGTCCATTCCTTGGTCGTTACCGGCATGCTGTACACTGCCTTGGATGATGTGAGACTCGTTAACTCATATGGCCCCCTCCACCACAGACCCGACGAGATCCAGACAAGATCCTCAACTGGAGCCGGAAAATTTGATAAGTGCACCACGCCCCTGTCGTCCAGCTGAATTACTTTTATCGAAGTCCCGTAGACCTCAGCAGAGGATCTTTCAGTCGTTTTTGTCGTCACATAAGCTATAGTTTTTGAATCCGGACTGAATGCGAAGTCGCAAACCTGGAAGCTTTCTGATACCAATGTAGAAATTTCCCGAGTAGCAACCTCAATAATCCGAAGTCGAGTATATTCCAGATTTTCGCCATAAACAATCGGGTCGTCTTTTCTTTCAACTGTCGTCCGTTTCTCCTCCGAACTCTCATCTGCGCTCAAATATGCAATAAACCTCCCATCTCCGCTCCATGCAAACTTTGAAACGCTCTTCTCATTTTCCGTGGGCGTCAGAGCGGTCAGCTTGCCATTACTATGATCGAGTAGCCAGATCTGACTGATGCCCTCACTTGCTCGGTCGGACAGAAACGCAAGCCAGTTTCCATCGGGACTGAATTGTGGCAAAGAATCAAAACTGTCGCCGGGCGTTAATTGTCGTGCTGATCTAGGAATACGGATTTCCGCGATCCATAGAGATGATACCCAACGACCCTTGGGGCGGTTCCAGTCGGAACGAAGGGTATACGCGACATGTATTCCGGAAGGTGAGAGCTTGACCTCGTGAGGCAGGTCGAGGTCTGCTAGCATATCTGCTGTAAGGGGTTTAATTGATGATTCCACCATTGTGATGATTACGCGATGTGAGCATTAGCCCTATTGATACTTCATGAGTTGAATGAAAAATTTAGACCTTATTAAAGGTCGAAGCTTGAGCTAGGTATGTGCGGGGCATGCACGATAAGTAAGCTGTGTGGCGAAGCCGGGTAGCAAGCGATAAAGCTTTTGAACACATTTCATTTCATTTCATTATGACATTATTAGAAAAACGATTTGAAGTTATGTATGTCAAGTACAGTTTGCATATACACGTCTTTTGCTAAAGAGCCTCGGCTAAAGCAAAATTTAGTGAATAGTTGACTTTCGCCTGATCTATGGAGGCCTGTGAACCGGATTACATTCGCAACCACCCTATCCTGATAACCATTTCGTAGTCCTCACTCGCAGCCACGGACCAGCAAAGTAAAGAGGAAGGGCCAGGAAAAGCACCACCCACTGGACAGCCGCAAGCTCATAGAACATCTTACCAACACCGGCCATAGCCAGCCACGCATACGCCCCCTTAGCCAATCCAAAGGCAACCACATTCTTCGACGCGTTGACCAGAACAAGGGCCTCACCGCTGGTCTGTGGGTAGGAGTCAACTACATACGAGAGCATAACAGAGGGCACCAGCGTCAATCCAGCGGCGCAAATGGCTGCCCCAACTGCCGGGCGAATGTAGTTCTGTTGGTGGGCAACGGTGTATCCAAAGACAACAAGGCCAAGGGGACAGATGAGGAATGGAAGAATTAGAGCAGGCAGACGGTGCTCTGGCTTGTGCACATTGTTGTTCCGCTTGCGCAGCCAGCGCGAGAGAAGATCAGTCAAGGGTCCAGCAATGGGCCAAGCAACCACAATACCGACGAAGCTGCTTAGCGTGAAGAGGCCGAGGTCAACGGAAGTGAATAAGTACGGAGGAGGCTCGAAGACTTCGGGACCAACCGTTGAGATGACGACGATACTGAGAATATAAGTTAATTAAGTCCAATGGCGACAGTAGATGGGATAATTTCTCTTACCCTCCTAGAATCACGCCATACATGGCCGACGCGATTAACACACCAGGAACCAACAGCATCGGGAATGGAAGCATGAAAACGTAGGCGATGTACTTGAGGACACCCTTCTCCCTGGCTGCTTTGGCGATGCCAAAAGAGAACAATCCCTTTCCATACGCCCCATAGTCCATGGGGACACGTTGAGTAACCTGTGACATGGTGCGAACGGCCTCAACATGGCTAGTGTTATCTTTTTCGATATCCTCTTCAGGCTGGGCATCCTGTTCTCCAGGCTCGTAAATAGTCTCTGGAAGCATGAAGATGGTACAGGCAAAATTGACAGCCGCAATTATAGCACAGAGAATGAAGAACCAACGCCATCCACGAGCCTGGATGAGATAGCCTGCGATCATCGGGCCGATTTGTGAGCCTCCGGAGAGGAAGCCGGCGTAGACAGCCATTGCGCTCGAGTAGTGTCGCTCGTAGAAGAGATCTAAACATTTTTAGCGAAGGGAAAGCAACGAGGGGCTGTAAGGCATATAATACCTGCGAGAATACTAGGAGCAAGTGACTCAATTGCGCCGTAGCCTATCATAATACCATGTATTAGTTTAAAATGAATTCACAAGGCCAGGTATGAAGACATACCGAAGCAGGCAAATACTCGCGAAGCAAGCAGGCTGTTGTAATCCTTGGCCACAGCACTCCAGATGATTCCACCCAGAAACATTGCCTGAGAAACAAGAACCGTCGGTCGTTTTCCAAAGGATAAAGCGAGTGGCATCCAGAACAAATTCGCCAATCCCATAGAAAGAACCGGGTAAACAATCAATGATGATAATTCGGCGTTGGTAGCATGGAGACTAATCGCTAGATCCTCGAAACCTGTCGCGAGGCCCGACTATTCACAGATTGTTAGTTTCAAGGAGAGCTTCGAAGGAACTAATAGACGAGAGAGAACTTACCGCGTACATGTTCCCCATAAAGACATACACATTGACCGTAAGGAGGGCGGCGTACCGCACGCGTCGCGGGAAGAACTGTAAATCTCGTGAGCCATCGAAGTACAATATTGGGTGATAGCAAACAAGAAAAGGAGGGAAAATGCATCACATACCCTAGGATCTACGCTCACCATTTTTCCAAGATGGTCGTTTCTGAGGGCGGGGATGTCAAAAACCTGGGGGCGGATTCATTCCTGGGGAAAGGGATACGGGCGATACAACTATTTAAGTTCAAGTTCCCGCTCGGCATAGTGACTCGGCATATTAAGAGACACTTGGAATTTACCTAGGAAATTCGTACGTATAATCAAGCTAATAATACGGCTTTTCCGCAGTTTTGTTGAGAGGCCCGAGAGGAATTGAAAATACTCGGGATTTCCGATCGGGTCGGTCCCCCACACATCCGAGGTGCTCGGACATACAATTGGCATACAGTATGTATGCCTGACTGGATGCATATTATGAGACACAGTGGATATAAGAAGAGGGCAAATAACTTTGCTTTTACCAAGTCCAAAGTGAGAAAATAGGAGTGAGTCATACTAGGTACTTGCCCAACTATCGTTGTGTTTGTTATGCCGCCGTGCTATTACATATGTATATCCATCGGGTATTCCGATGTCCCAGATATTCCCATTTCAGGACCCTGAGGTCATTGTTCCACTTGACTGTTCCTAAGAGCCAAGATCCGTCTCTAATACAATGTCTATGTAGTCGTTGTGTGAAGTCAATACAAGGTTTTGACTTTGTCTAGAAGCGAGGGAGAAGTTTCCCGGCTTTTCCATGTACCCCGGATTTCTCCACGACCCGAAACTATCGGCTCCACCTGCATTCAGATGCCTTATAAAGTCGACAAAGTAACTCATATTGTTGACAAGAACCAGATCACAATCGAAATATTTTTGTCGACAGCATAGAGAGGTGTATGGTCATATCATGGCGACATTCCGCAGGTTCTTGTTCGATGGCAATGGGAATACAATCAGGAATTGCAAGGTGCTCTACGCCGACAGCCATACATTTTCCTTGACAGACGTGCACGTTACAACGCACGGAGGATGCCTATATCTATTCTCTGCTCTGGACATGCCAGCCGCAGACTTGCGTCAGCAAAACAAACTAACTTGAGACAGTGATGGCGTCGAGAAATCTCTCGATTGCAACGGCATATCCAACAAACAGTCATATTTCACAGAAATAATAATGAGCGCAACGCATCCCAGCAGCCAAGGAGCGCCATTGTGTCATTTCTTCCCTACATAAATGTTAACCAGCAATCAATATGACATCGTGTGCAAGTGGTTGAGTCAAAGCATATAATCTCCCCGATGTAAGTTGTCACAAACTTCACACGCTGTAAAAATTACGCGGGGATTTACGTTTCAGAGCCTTATTCAGACCAGAAATGGTGTTTTGCCCACAAACATCCTTAGTCTTATTTTATAGTTGATAGGCACTCCCCGGCCGTTTCGAGGCACCATTGGTCAGAGACTGATGCCAATCTACAGCCTGATGAGTCGTTACACTGACACGGCTTTCATCTAGTTAGCCTTGTTAGCAGATACGACTCTCGGAATATTTGAAGTAAAATAATTCCAATCTGAAATTGAATTACGTATCCCCATCAACCAGGTCATCAGCCGCCCAAGCGAAAACGGGCCAGCAGGCGGTAATAGCCCTTCGTAAAAATTGATAAAAATATAGATTGGTTTCATGTATAAATAACCCATAACTGTTTGTTTTGTCCCACCTTGAAATTATATTATCTTTTCATCAGGACCGATTGCTGTGACTGGCAGAGTGCCCGTATACCGAAAGTGGCGTGCCCTAATCAGCGAGGCAGGTAGCTTTTAAATTTATTTACGTTTCAACAACCTTGAATTCCTTCCCGGAATTGTATGAACGTATATTTATACTAGCATGTACTTGTTGGATCCTTTGTAGAAGACGATTTTTCACCATGAAGCTTCACAACGAGATCAGGTTTATTAGCAAAATACACCGTCGGCCCCAGTGGTATCCTATCATTTTCAATGTACAACTCTTTGTCCGGACCTCTATAAATGCTAATAACACCGAATCCTTCGCTTCGTGTCCATAAAGGAAACACTGCCATACTCCCCTCGCGGTCCTGGTCTCGAGACGTGAGGGTCTTTTTGGAGGCCGGCCCCGTGAAAGTCTATGTCAAATCAGCAATTGCGAAGTGTATAAGGATTTAGAAAAAGAAGAATAATAATATACGGTGGTTGTAAAGTTCACTCCTCCTCCGGTCACCGAGGCATTAATCTCAACGCCTGTTAAGAGGCGATTAGGCGCGTACTTCGAAACGACGACGGTTATTTCCTCCGAGTGTTGGTTAACAACCCATACACAAGGGGGGACCTTCTAGACAGTACGGACTATGGCGCCGACAAGTCCCTTCAACATATAGCATTAGAGGCAGTAGATTTAGTACATGTACTGTCTCTTCAACTTACTTTTCGTACAGGCTCACCCCTCGGCGGATGGCGGGGTAAGTCTTTTGCCTCGCTCAGCGTGTCTGGCTCCTGGAGATCGCAAGCCAGAACAGGCTCTAGTGATTCTTGATGATTTTCGTTTTCCATGCTGTGAGAAACCTGATCCGTTTCTAACAAGCTTTGACAGAGAGAAGTTGAATGGGTTAGAAAGCATGGACAATGTATGGAGCATACGTAACCCAACCATGTCCTGTGGAACATGCTAAGCGCCTATCTAGGTAAACGTGCAGGAAGGAGCGTTGAATAAGCATTGTAATAATATTATTAGGCTCATAGCGGTATTTATTTGACGTATATTGAATCCACATGGATATCTACGGTAATAAAGGGCACAGGTCACTTAACCCTGAAAAATAAATAATCTCAACACAAAGACCATGGGAACAGAACAATCCTTTTGTGCATCTTTCCAACCCAATGTATAGGTAGGCCTACCCGATGGGCTCCAGTAAGAATGACATCTTTACAATATCATACTGGACTTGTTCTGTTCGCTCTTCCGTTTCTATGCGGCGGCCTATTCCTTGTGACAGTCGCGAAAGGCGACGACTGAGCGATGACTTATCCGTACCCCTTCTTCTTGTGTTTGCCAGAAACTCTAGATTAACAGGAGCACTAGAAATCACAAAAACCAAGGTTTCCACCACTGCCTGCGCTCGGGAAACATTTTCGGGCCATGAAACAGCCAACCCCTTCCTGCTTTCTCGAGATTTATAAATTGTGTACCCTCGGCCGGGTGGGAGGTCGATACCATTTAGATGGCTTGAAATTGCGCCAATCTGGCCATCCTCCTCAACTTCAAATACTGAAACAAAGGCTTGGGGATGGTTTTCTGCATTATCTAGAGATATGAAGATTTCCGAACTCTCCGGAATTGAATTATCACCTGTGGTCTGAATGATTCTATTATCTTGCGCCAATCTGATCGTAATTTCGACACCGTGTGGAAATATATCATCGTTGATCTCAGTCAGCAGAAGTTGTGCACGTCCAACATTGTTTGCTATATTTACGGCGGCTTTGTACACCTGTGGCGAAGGCTCTGCCTCGTAGAAGCGGTGCGAGAAGAGCACCACTCCGCGTTGGTTCGTCAAAGTGAGTCTACTCTCCTACTGTTCGAATACAAGAATCGGCGGCTTCTCCCTGCTATCATGGCTTTTAATAAAACGAGACTGGTTAAATTGCTGTCGAAGCGCCACGAGTCTATCCGGAACTGAAACGAAGGACTTGGAGATTGATTCCTCGATGAGGAAACCAAGCGAACCTTCAGGCAACAGGCGAGAGGACCCGTCTTCCCACCTCAGTGTCGCTGTTGCAGTGAGTCCGGTAATAGTAACCACTGTAGCTGTTGCTACTTGCTTTTTTCGCGTCAACATACTCCGACCCAGGTGGCAGTATAGCATATTTATTGCTTTCTCGAACTCCGGTTACCCAGCCAGCTTCGATTACAGCCTCGTTGTCACTCTTGCTCTTCACGAGAAAGGCACCCGAATCGCGTTGCTCCAAGGAAAACATAAAGCGGCTGCTCGGCCCTTCCACTCGAGGATGCTGATCCAAAAACTCTACATTGACCAGCTCTTGCACACGAAACATCAGGGTCTTCCAAGAGACTTGATTATCTTCGGCTTCCGTTATAACACGAGTCAGGGCTTCGGTAAATGCACCGACGCTCTCCCCAAATTCATTCTTGTATTCAAATGCACTCTCCCATGGAGCTGCGGCAGCGATCCGCACAGCATAAGGATTACTCTTTGAGTGCTCTCGGAGTAATCCGTTTTCTTTAAGTTGCTCGATATGGCGGGCGATATCATGATGATGGGGTGCAGGGAGATTTTTCCGTGTTGACTTTTTTCGACTCCTAGGATTGCGTACCATGCGACCAGAATGACAACAGTCCAGAATTACCGTCACGTTCTGTGTTTTTTCTGTAGTATCGAGCAGTAGTTGCGATAGTTCCGCTTCGGTGATACCTGAGAAATCCCCCGGAACGTCCTTGTAGTCCATTGGAACGATGAACTGTAATCGCCATGGCTGGTTATTGCTTTTCTGATCTTCTCCTTTTGTTGACAACGCTTCTCCTCCGTGTCCTGAATAGTAGATCAAGACTACATCCTTGGTTGAGGTATTAGATATAAGTTCTTGCCAAGCGGAAAGGATGCCCTGTCGAGTAGCCTGTGCGCCACAGCATCGATCCAGCTCGAAGCCTCGCTTTTTAAGGACATGTGCCATCATGTCCGCATCGTTCTCAGGTCCTTCGAGGTTCCCGTAGGGACTCGCACTAAGCAGAGCTCGCTTGTTAATGGGAGAGATATCCATTTAATTTGACACGACCAATAAAAATGGCATTCCAAAGATCAGATCTTGCAGTGCTTAGGTCTATTTAATTAAATGTAATCATCGAGCCATAGCCCAGGAGTATTAGAAAAGTACGATAGCCCCGCAATGATAGAGGAACTACGGCATAGAATGGTGAGGCTTGAAAAAATATCGGAAAACTATACGCCTCGGATTGTAGCATGCACAACTATTAAGTACTCCGTACTATTCGCCAGTCGTGTCCAGTGCTTACTGCACGCATGTGATGGTGGCTGCATAAAATACACCGACGGCAGTATCGATCCCTCCGAACAGAGACCTAAGGTGAACAAATTTCAATCACGCCCGTAAATATTCTCTGCGACTAACCATAAAAATGCTTCTGCTTAAACCCAAGGCTGTATTAAGAGAGGAAAACAACGTCGTCGATTTAGGGTTAAGGTTGGGGTTACGATGACATAATATTGTGCACCCGCTTATAACCAATGAAATGTCTCCTTGGAGTGGGGCTTTACCCCAGCATCCCCGCATATCGCTGGCAGGTACTCCGGTTGTCCACTTGGCGATATTCCGTTTAAGATCATGCCAAGTTGATATGTCAATCATCTAACACGAGCTCTCCACAAATCCTGCGCCTCGGAAGCTTAGCTTCATCAAAAGCCTCCCAATGGAGTTTTCTAGACGCCGTTTAGCCGCCGGAAAGGCCTGTAACAATTGCAAGCAGCGCAAGATCCGCTGTGATGGTGCCCGGCCGTCTTGCAGCTGCTGCCAGGTGCGCGAGATTCACTGTCACTATGTGACAAACAGGCGATCCAATGTTCATCGAAATGACCGTCGGCATTCGAGAACGTGAGAGAAACTTCAATTTTAATTGACTGCGTGCTGACCTGTCGTAGGATACCCAATGCAACTACATCGACCAGTCGTAGTCCGCGATCACCACAGGCAGATGTAGTAACGCCACTCCAATCAGTAGTGATGGACGATGTTTCAGTTCAGAACCTGGTGAACCTCGCGCCATTAAGCCCCCCAGAGGCGGCCGATTCCAAAATGGAGGAGTCACAGGATGAAGGCTATATGGGTCAATCATCAACAGTTACCTTCGTCTCTAGGGTCAAAGACGCGAACTCAAATGGAAAGGCTGTCAGTTCTACGACAAATACCTCACCCGCAAGTGGCCGCCGGCCAGGGCACCTACACTATAGCCAGCACTCGGAATTTCACCCTCCTCACTACGACATTAATGACTACAGCCTTCTGCCGCAGCGTGCGACGGCAGACCGGTTGTTGGACCTGTATTTTACCTATGTCCATAAGTTGTATCCGTTTCTACACGAGCCGTCATTCCGTGCGGCCTACGAACGTATCTGGCAGCAGGGCGCCAATGCACAAAATGACGAACACGACCTTTTCGAAACTTCCCCGCCAATTTGGTTCGGCCTGTTGAACCTGGTATTTGCCTTTGGGTGCGAGTTCAGCGGCACCGAAACCTCCACCAGTCGATTTGTTCCCGCAGCATCCGGCTTCATTGAGCGGGCTAAGGCAATTGTCTTCTCTAACCCCTTCCGCAAAGGCAACCTAGAGACGGTTCAGACTCTCCTACTAATGTCTCACTACCTGCAAGGCACTCCGGAGATTAACAAATGCTGGAACCTCGTCGGGCTTATGATCCGCATCGCATATGGCATTGGCCTGCATCTTGACCCAACACGCTTCAATGTCAGCTTCATTGAACGAGAGATGCGAAAACGTGTTTGGTGGGGATGTTTCGTGCTTGATCGCACTCTCAGTGTGCGTATCGGTCGACCACCTGCCATCCGCAATGACGATAGCGAGCTGGAGATTGACTTGCCACTGGCCGTAGATGACGAGTTCATCACAGATGAGGATGAGCTACCTCAGCAGCCGGCCTCGCGGCCCTCGTACATCCACTTTTTCATCCGCTCTATCAGGCTGATGCGTGTCATGGAGGGCACCCTGCGTAACTTGTATTTAATGACAGAAAGGTTCCAGGGCCACAAATCCGCGTGTGAGGAAATCAAGGACGTCTCATCGATCCTAACACACACTGTGGAGCTGGATGGCGATGTGATGGCGTGGAATGCCGGCCAACCGCATCATTTGGTGTTCGAGCAACCGGCGTCCGAGAACATTGTCCTACAGCGTTCCCGCAATACCCTACGGCTGCGCTTTCTGCATCTCAAGATGACGATCCACCGTCAAGCCCTGCTATTATGCTGCCGTGGGGTGACAATGAACGACTTTCAACATGCCATTGCACTGGTGTGCTCACAGGAGTGCCTCACAGCTGCGCGCGGTATCATTGCACTCGTCCGCGAGTTCCACCCGAAACGACTTATTAACTCGCTTTCATACAACCTCCACTTCGTGTTTTCGGCAATGGGTGTTTTGTGCAGCCTGCAGATGCAGATACCTCAGCGTGCTCTGTATGACAAGCTAGCTGACACAAGCACCGATCCAGATTTAATCAAATGGGGAATGCAATTTCTACGCGATGCGCGACGGACGAATCCTCTGGCTGCCCGGTTCATTCATTCGTTGCGACAGCTATATAATCAGTCACAACCGCAGCCACAGACATCACATTCCCAGCCGCAGCAATCACATTCCTCTACGGACGCTCGACCCATGCACGTCGACCCGAGACCGAACACAGACCCCTCGCAGCAGCAGAACAACACCAACATGAATTCGGACATATCTGTCAATATGAATGTCGACCAAACAACCTCCTTACTAGATTTTTCTCCGGAAGACTTCTCCGGAATGCTAGACACCAATGGACAGTATCCAATCGATGCCAATTTCATGGAACTAGAGAATCTACTTTTAGGGACGGGATGGACTGAGTATTGACAATACTAGTGAAGGAGGAGTCTTGTGACGTCGTATCAAATCTCATCGTGTTTTCAATCCGGCCCAATCCTTCGATTCCCACGACGACTCGGTCCCCGTCTTTCAGCCAGATTGGCTCCGGTTTCATCCCCATCGCCACACCGCTTGGTGTCCCCGTCATGATCAATGATCCTTTGCGAAGTGTCGTGCCGCGACTGAGGAAGCTCACTATTTTCGCTGTGCCAAACAACATATCCGCCGTAGTTGAGTCCTGCCTGACATCCCCGTTAACAAATGTCCGTAGACGCAAGTTGTCGGCATTCCCCAGGACGGCTGGTGACACAATCATCGGACCAATGGGCGCGAAACCATCGAAGCCCTTGGAAAAACACCACTGCGGGACAGATCCAGCGAGCTTATGGTCACGCTGCCATTGTCGACAAGAGAGATCGTTGGCGACAAGGTATCCGGCGATGTAGTTGAGAGCGGCTTCTTCCGTGATATCTTTGGCATCCTTTCCGATGACGATGGTCTGTAACAGTCCGTATGTTAATAACAATTTATCTAAATCTTCAATTGAAAATGTACCAGTTCTCCCTCGTAATCTAAAGTTTCTTGCGCCACTTTCGGAATGGTGATCTCTGCATCGAAGGCGGCGAGTGCCGTGGAAGGTTTGACGAACAGTGAAGGGTAGGGTGGAGGAGTGCGGCCTCCTTCGGCGACTACTTGTTATTAGTACATTTATACAACGCAATTCATATACTCTGATGATATTAGGCTTTTACTATGCTTCATGTAATTCAAGCCGATACACCGAATAATCCCGACCTGGTCTTCCACCAGTGGCGATAGCAACTTGTCGACCCGCACTCGAGTCGACGAAACGCTGCAATTGAAGATATCATTGGGCTTCAAAGTGTTTATTCCCTCAATTACAAAGGCTTCTAGCTGCCCTGATGATGCCAGATCCGTTATTTGGTCGACTTGAGAGGGATCTAGGATGGCATCACCGTAGAGGATGCGGTCGTTCGAAACGAATCGGATGAGATGGGACCACATTATGATATTGCGTATTTAGATACACATATACATCAATACACTACTTGAGAACATGTCATACTACTTATATCATTCTCACCCGCGGATCGGCACGGTACGGCAGGGCTCCATCAGATCGCTTGCCGAATCTCCTCCGCGAGTTTCTTCACATCAGGTTCCTGAAACGGTCGTTGATTCCATTCTGAAAGTCCGGCGACGACATCTACTACTCCCTCCACGGCTGCCACACTATTCCCGACGCCGATTGTAGCCTTGATATGGCTGCGCGTATGTCGAGTGGCGCCGAGGGCTGTAATGGCTGCAGCGACGATAAGATGAGCTTGTTGCACGCTGAAGATCTCGTCTGTAGTGTTGGATACAAGGTATCCCCATGTGAAATTGGTGGAGCAGTTGTCTACGAGTGATTAGTACGCCTTTACAGGCCATATCTGATCTGCGAGGAAACAAGCAAGCATACACAGGTCCGTGAAATACTTCTCCATCAGTCCGAAGATCGTGGAATTACCAACGCCCCGATATATCCTCGCACGTAAGTCTTGTCCACGCTGAACATCATGGTCGCTCATCGCTGGATTTCGCAGTCGCCGTTGCGGGCCGTACTCTTCACCCTTCCGCTGCACGACACCGATCATCCCGTAGCAGGCCGGAATGCAGTTTGGTAGCCCGAGAAAGGGATACACAATCGTGATGGCCTCGCGCATACGGAAAAATTTGTCCTGAGACTCTTCAGGGGAGGCGCTCTGCGTGACATCGTCGAAGTATCGACCGACCAGATCTGCTCGCCCGATGGCGCATGCGATGACTGCCTTTTGCGCATTCAATTCTATTAACTCACACAGAAAAAAATAATTCAAAGATATCAGGGAGATATTACTATTATGCAATGTCGAATTGGTTCTGTGTCTCCATGTCCCGCCAATCGCTTAGATGCCTCCTGGAAGACATCTGCATCGTATTTGACGGCGTCCGGGCTGATATTGGTCGAGACGTAGGTTTTGTCCCACTGGGACATGAATTCGTCGGACCTTGACATTTTGTTGAATTCATTTAATTGCCATATTATCTTTTTTGACCTAGACAAAATTTGCCTGATGGCTACTGAAAGGTTGTTATATTCTACTCTGGTATGCATTTGCCGCGGCTCGGAGCGGTTCGCTCAACCGCTTATTACATCAATTGTTGTATTTAAATATCTCGACTTCCTGCATCTAAAATGTTTATTTTTAACGCATTTTCACCTTAAATTACTTCTATTGAAATGTTCAAACAGTATCTCCCAGACCCCTCATTTCCCCGTATCAAGGGCCTCTCATCTTCTACCGCGTTACAATGGGGAGACCGGCGTGCCAACGAGCCGTTCGTCGCAGGCTGGATGCAGATATGGAAGAACCTGGTTGCTCAGCCCTTTAAAGGAATTACGACAGACAGTACCGTGAAAGATAACCTCTACCGGCTAGCGGCACCAAACGAAGATCATGGCGCTCCCACTGAAGCGATGGTGACAGCTGGTGAGCGGGTTCTACATGTTGCAGGAGAGTCAATAGCATCTGCGATTAACCTTTCTCTCGATGCGCCGCAATGGCGATACTGGATGAACCCAGAATTTTATGTTTTCCACCACGGAGTCCGCCTGGAAGAATGCTCCGAAACATTGGAGTCTGCTATTCACGATCTACTACGCGCCAGCCTCAGTGAGTCAGGGTACGCCAAATGTGTCGCCTGTATGCAGGTTAATGATTATCTCGGCCAGCTCATCCATGGAGAGAGGGTGCTTAACAAGAGGTCGTATAACTTCGCCATCTTTGGAACGCTATCTCGCACGGAGCCGTGGGGGTGGCAGCTGCATGGGCATCATTTATGTGTCAATGTGATGCTTGTGGGCACCCAGATGGTTGTGTCTCCGGTGTTCATGGGAGCGGAACCCAACACTATTGAGAGCAGTGACAGCGATGGTGACCAGCTTGTGCTTTTTAAGACGCAAGAGCGTCTTGGCCTGCAGCTAATGCAGACGCTTGCGCCGGATCATCAACAGAAAGCCTGTGTGTATACACAATTACACGATCCAGAGATGCCTGAATGGCGCTTCCATCGCGCTGATCAACGCCAACTCGGCGGGGCTTTTCAGGACAATCGCATCATCCCCTACGAGGGTATCCTCGTCACGGAACTGTCTCCTACCCAGCAAGAACTGGCTATGCGTATTTTAAGAGAATTTCTGTCCTACCTGCCGGACCGAGCACTGGACCGTCGTCTCGACGAGATTCGCGGGCAGTGGACAGAAACATACTTCGGTTGGATCGGTTGCTGGTCGGATGATGATGCCTTTTATTACAAGATCCAGTCACCGGTGGTGCTAGTAGAGTTTGACCATCATACTGGGGTGTTTTTAACAAATACTGCACCGAAAAAGTTTCACATACATACGATTGTGAGGACGCCGAATGGGAATGATTACGGTTTTATGTATAGGAAGTTGAGAAATTAGATAGTTATATCCATGCTGTATCCAAATGTGTTGTCAGCTAAACTGTAGTCTCCATCATACGCGTGTATGTATCCATATTACAATGAATATCCACAACATAACCCTCGGCTCGGCACGGAACGGTCGACGACTCTATGAGTCGGCACCAAACAAGTAACAAAATTGATGAACTAATAACTATTCGTTGCTCATACCTAGTAATTTATACCTATTATCTAATAGCATCTTCTCATTGTTTTCACATTGCGCTCCTCAAGTCAAGCAGCAATCATGACGGAGTTTTACCAAAAAGCCACAACGCCTCTGTCCATTATCATAGTGGGCGGAGGCCTTGGAGGTTTATCTTCAGCGTACGTTCTGGGACGGTCCGGTCATACGGTGACTGTCCTGGAAGCTGCAGCCATGAAAGAGGTATCCCCGTCTATAACCGTTATACCCCTCAACGTGCTATATCTAGCCAATGCTGATATCGTCATTACTAGGTCGGTGCTGGCTTGAACGCAGTCCCTAACCTAACCAGAATGCTTGCCCGCTGGGGTTTGGAGCCGTATACTAAACGCAACTCAATGGCCCTATATCGTCTCGAACTACGCCGATGGCAATCTGGCGAGTATCTGGGAGCCGCAACCTGGATGCCGGAAGTGGAGGAACGGTTCGGCGCGCCGCAATACGCAGGACATCGCGCAGACTTTTTGAATGGTATTATCGAAGCAATACAGCAGGTACCGAATGTGACGCTACGGTCTAACTGTCGTGTTGTGGATGTGGATTTTCATCATCCGTCGGTGACATTGCAGAACGGCCACGTTCTGACGGCGGATGTAATTGTTGGTGCCGATGGTATATTGCTCAATGACATTAAATACGCGTAGAGACTGATAAGTTTTAGGACTCAAATCAGTCTGTCGACGTCTCCTCTACGAAAAGCTCGGTTTAGTGGACAAGGCTCGGCCAACCGGTGACGCTGCCTTTCGCGTCATGATTCCTATCGAAAGAATTACAGATCCCGAAATAATCAAGTTCGTCAAGACACCCATTGCGACGCGTTGGATGGGCCCCGGTCGACATGTTCAAGCGTTTCCAATACGTAATCATACTCTCTACAATATGGTACTCTCTATGTTATTTCGGGTATAGATGTCATTTCTAATATCAGGTATACAGGTCCTCTGCCATCCTGATACAGTCGGCTCCGTTGAGTCCTGGGAAGCACGTGCATCGAAGAAGGATCTCCTTGATAATTTCGGAGACTGGGATCCAAAGTAGGTTTCGTGGAATTATCAACACTTCAGACTCTCCTTGCTAACACGTCTCCCGACAGCATCCTCCGCAAGCTCATCGATCTCATTCCGGAAGATAAGGTGGTGAAGTGGCAGCTATGCGACCACGACGAGCTGCCCACGTGGGTGATGGGAAAGATGGTTCTCCTTGGTGACGCATGCCATCCCATGTAACTTCTCCCGAAAATATGCATATGACTATGCGTGCAAGTTCATTTACTAATGCATAAATCCAGGCTTCCTTACGTCGCGCAAGGCGCCGCCCAAGCCATCGAAGATGTCGGCGTTCTTAGCCTCGCTCTCAACCATGTTGATGCCGCCCACCCTATCACTACTATGCTTAAGACGTATGAACTGTCACGCAAATTGCGCGCCCATAGTGCCTCCGCCGACGGCGTACACACTCGTACCGTACTGCATTACCCGGACGGGCCAGATCAAGAAGCCCGTGATGCAAAATTCAGAAGAATTGACCAAGGGGGCGACAATCCCGATTTACAGTAATGATACCTTTTTAGAATAACTATCTATGCATGAGTGATGTGTAAAAGAAATGCTAATAACTCTGGAATCTAGCGGAAACCGAGAAGCCCAACAGATTTTATGGGGCTATGACCCAGAGAAGGTGTATTTGGATAACCTTGAGAGTAAGCCTAGCGTTCTAGTTTTACTTTGTTTACAGTACTAATTGCATGTAGACCTTATCCAACAAGCAGAGGCAATAGTGGGAAATGAGAAAGAACTTGAATTGCCGGTGGTTGCGAATTTGTGATGTGCCTAGAAAAATGAAATCGTTGAATGTATATATATCAATAGTCTCAATGGATATACTTATTACCGTTTACCCATTATTGTGTGAAAATATGACGTTGCGTGCTCCTCAGGAACGACACCACATGGAAGATAGAGCCATTCATTCATGTCAAGCAAACCTACCATAAAAACATACATACATGTAATCTCCCACATAAACATAGAGTCGAGGTACCTTTCCCAACTCCGTGCTTTGATTCTTAATCAGATGAACCGGATTCTCTATCTCCCAAATAATCACTCGCAATTATCGTATCAATCAGCCATGCAGAACTCTACTTTCTGTCCTCCGTCTTCGACGTACGTTCAAAGTACCTTCCGCGGCACGGTTCGGCACGGCACGGCTCGCGAAGCAATGCATGTACCCCGGACCCCGCAGGCCCCACCCCCATACTTTTAGCCTTTAGCTGCGTCAATAATAGGCCCTAAATGCCATGTAGCTTCACCGTACGGAGCAGCAAGCCGGCTTGAGCGCAGCGAGCTCTGGTGTCATGGGTATTAGGACGTTGACAGAGTAGTAGCAGCTCCAGCAACGGAATATAAAGTGCCGGAGGTGCTCCTACTTTATGCAATATGATGCATGCTACCCCATCGCGAGCTCTCTGCCACTATGACGCTCGAATCTTCCAGCGAAAAGGGCGATGCCCTGCACGAAGAGGTACTGAATGAGAACCGTACCCCAGACGAGAATGTCCGCGTCGATTCAGAGGGTATGGCGCTTGTGCCCCAGCCAAGTCGCTTTAAGGATGATCCGTTGGTAAGTCTTTCTTCACATTCATACTAGACTATTTTTTGACACGTCCAAAACTAACCGAGACAGAATTGGCCACAAACTCTCAAATGGGCTGTCCTTCTCCAGGTTGCCCTCCTTGCCGCCCTGGGTCCCTTCAACACCGCGGTCGTGAACCCAGATCTTGTCGTCCTCGCTGAGCAATACAATATCACCTCCGTCGTGGCAAGCTACCAGTCTACTGCGGGGATCTGCGCCCAAGGTGTGGCGCCGCTAATCTGGGTGCCGTTCTCGAACGTGTATGGCCGCCGACCTGTACTGCTGATTACTGCATTGATCACGGTGATTGGCACATGGGGATCTGGATATGCGAAGACGTGGACGGATTTGCTGGTGGCTCGTATTTTCAGTGGATTAGGGTCTGGCGCGGCGATGGCAGTGGGCACGGCGGTTGTGAACGATGTCTGGTTCATGCATGGTATGCTTGCACCCCCCCTCCCCCTACTCCTGTAGCATCCTGCTAAAACAATGTATAGAAAAGGGGACGAAAATGGGAGTGTGGACGGTCATATTACAAAACGGCGCACACATTGCTCCCGTCATAGGTGGGTTCCTGAACGTTGCCAAAGGGGTCAGCTGGACATTTTATCTGCCAGCAATCGTCCACGCAGTGGTGCTAGTCATTGTCTTCTTTGGCCTGCCAGAGACCCTCTTTTCGCGATCTGAGGAGTCTCTAGCTCGTCACCAAGAGCGCACGCACATGCAGATGCTATTTAGCTTCAATCGAAATCGGCTGCATAACCGAAAAGTCCGGCTAGTAGATTTTGTACGCCCTTTTATGATGTTCAAGTACCCAAATGTCTATCTTCCCGTGTTGTGCTACACGATGAGCTTCGTGTATGGATCCATCACACCGTCCGTAACGATCGCCACGTTATTCACTAAGATTTATAACTTCAACACGCCAGCTATCGGTATGTGTCTTGGCTTGCCGCTTCTTGTGGGCTCAATGGCTGGTGAGATGTGCTCGGGCAAAGTATCGGACATCTTCCTGCGGCGATACGCGAAACGTCACAACGGGTATGAGAAGCCCGAGGCCCGCATTCCGGCATGTTTTCTTGCGGCTATCATCTGTCCTGGCGGCTTAATCATTTACGGCGTGACGCTGCAATACCAAACACCCTGGATCGGGCCCGTGATTGGAATGGCAATGGGAAGTTTTGGCTTACAGCTCATCACGACTGTGGCGTATACATACTGTAGCGACGTTTATAAGCCACAGTCCGCCGAGATTGGTGTCTGTTTCAACATGGGAAGGCAGTTTTACGCCTTTCCGATGGGGTTTTATGCATACGTTTCTTCCTTTTCGTTGTTCCATGATGAAATGCTAATCTGGTCGGGTAGACTTCCCTTTGGCGAGGCAGTTGGATACGACTAGGCTTGGACGACCCTGGCCCTTATCACTTTTGTGACGTATGGCGGCATGATTGCGTTGTTATTCAAGGGTGAAGAATGGAGACTGCGTATGGGTCAGCCCAAGTTCCATCGAGATATCTAGTGTGGCTGTGCTCAACAACACAAGAATTAGTTTACATAGCCTAAACTGAACTACAAGAACCCTTTGGTCATTTCCCTCTGTCTATTTCTCTAACATAGGTAGGCTATGTTTTAATAACAACTTTGCCTGTGACTGTTTGCTTCATCAGCGCCTTAAAAGCCTCGCGAGCTTCTGACCACTCAAAAACCTGTCCAACAAGAGGCTCAATCTTGTGTTTTTCCATCAACTCAACCAGCTCTTCGTACATCTCCAAACTAGCAGCCAATTGACCACGAACTAGGACAACAACATCATTCGGTTAGCATAGAGTCCCCATACCTCGATAACTCAGAATGGTTTTTTATTACTTACCCGTCTTCGCCCCAAAAATAATTGCATGTATCAACCCTCGGTCAAGCGGTTGATCCGTCAAGAACCCAACCGCAGCTATCGTGCCTCCAAACCGTGTAGCCTTGATACTCTGATCAAACGTTCCGGATCCTCCGACCTCAACGACAAGATCAACACCTCTCCCCTGCGTGAGTCGTAAAACTTCATCGGCCCATTGCGGATGAGTCTTGTAATTGACCACTTCATGCGCACCCAATCTTCTCAGCAATTCCGCTTTGGAGTCCGAACTGGTAGTAGCGATTACTCTGGCACCGGCCGCCAAGGCGAATTGCATGGAAAATATTGACGAGCCTCCAGTGCCCTGCGTCAAGACAGTTTTCCCGGGAAGGTCAAACGGGTTTGATGATGTTGTTGATGTTGGTGATAGTCCATTGTGGAAAAGAGCCTGGATTGCCGTGCCACCAGCCCCGGCAATGCTGGCGGCCTGCTCCCAGGTGAGATGCTTGGGTTTCCTGACCAACCACGAGTCATCAATGAGTATATACTGGCGTAAAGTTCCCTCAATGTCGCCGCTACCAAGCGCGTTGCCTTTGAAATTGGAAACATCGCCATTGTCCCATGAATCGCTGACTCGGAAGATGACTTCATCGCCAACGGTCCATTTACTGTTGGCGCCAACAGCTTCTATAGCCCCGGATCCATCTGAGCAAGGGGATAGACCGGGTGTAGCTGGGATGGGGTATTTGGGAGAGAAGGAAGCGATGAGCAGGTCGCGGTAGTTGAGTGCTGCTGCGTGGATGCGAACTAGTGCTTGGCCTGGGCCAGGGGCTTTCTTCTCGACTGTTTCCAGTACCAGATTTTCCAGAATCTCAGGAGACTTTTCGTCGACGGTTGACGATTTGGGATAGAGCTTCCATGCTTGGTATGTAGAAGACATTGCTTCTTCACTATTCGGGGCTGACTCTAACGGCACCTTCAATTAGAAAAAAAAAAGTCTTTTACCCAGGTACCTCTTTTATATAGTAATCGTTGACTGTCAATTAATAATCCAAGCACCTGCGCCACCACCACTTCCCGGTGGGCGCATTGATGTGACTATACCTGGGGTAAATCGCGGAACAATTCGTCCGCATCGTACAGACGGAATGTGTGGGATAGCTGACCAAGCTTGGAATCTGTCACATTAGTTATATATAGAACTTATTGGATATAGTGATAGTCTGGTACAGGCAGCCAACAGAAGAGTAGATGTTTATTGTATGCTCTAAACCTCCCGAAGTGCTAGGATCCCTTCACTACTTCGAATTTGTCATATAGCTATCTAAATGACGACATATTCGGAGCGCGTATAAACTAGTAATTGAATACTGTATAGAAAGGGATGAGACTCGAATTAGGAAGCTATCTAAGCTGTCAAGAAAGGCCATATTTATAATAAGCAGCCCGATTCTAGGAAACGGAGACTTTCTATGGAATGTCCCATATTCCGAATCCCGGAACCAAAAGTCGTCGGATAGTAGGCTGTATTGGGTGAAATGTAGATTAACTATCTGATGTTGTGAAATCTATAAAAAGATTTATAAAATAATGACACGAGTACTGGTTAACAGCAAGGCAAGGCTTTGAAAAAGAGTATAGATAATGAAATAGACAGAATAAAAACAAAAAGCAAGCCAATCAAGCGTTGTTTTGGATCAACTAAATCGATCACTGACGACGCTCCTTGATAGTGTTGGTAATCCAAGCAAACAACATCATCAGCGGAGTCCCTTTGTATGGACGTTTCTTGTATCGAGGGCGTGTTGTCTGCTCAGAAGAGCCACCAGCGTCTAACTGCTGCTCCTGCTGCTGCTGCAGCATCTCAACGTTGTCGTTTAAACCGCCAGCAACTTGTCCCTTCGTCTTCACGGCATCATCGAAGCTTTCTCTCACTTGCAGCGTCAATCCAGTTAATAGGATAATATAAACGATAATAATCTCCTCCAAAACGTCCATAACCAAGAAAACCGTTGTATTTCCAGTAAACATATTGAATGTATCGTCGTGTTTGAAGATGGCAAGAGCTGAATAGACCAGCCGGACTAGGAGGAATGGTATGGTAGCGATAATGGCATATAGGAGACGGTGTTCGCCCTTTTCGATGGTTCTGGCCCAAATCAGACAGGTGATGGTTACTATGATAGCCCATATGACCATATAGATAACCATGCCAGCTTTTGTTTTTGAGTTGTCGAGTCCAGCAAGTAGACTAGGAGCTGTGGTCATGCCGACTATAGATAGAATCATGGCGACGACAGTAATCAGTGAGGTGATTTTGAAAATTATAGGCCAGTACGCGGAGCCAGTTTGACGTCTGACGTTTCTATTTTTGCCCTTGATGTTAGTGGTTCCTCGCTAATAAGATAGGATAGAATAGGTAGGTAGATTCACGTACAGTCGAGATTGCGCAGCAAGCAACCCCAATAGCAACGGCGATAGCCCGATAGCGTTGCACACACCATAGGCGATGTATAGGCTCTCATTGTCATTGTGGTTGATTGTCCCCAGATAGCAACCATTGCCAATGATTCTAGCGAGCGAGAAGAGGATAAAGAAGTACCACCCAGCACTGCGGCCAAAGCCATGACGAGAGCCCATCAGCAGAGCTATAGCCAAGGCTGGGATATAAACAATCAATTCCAAAATGGAAAGACCCTGCCGGTAAGAGACAGCCATGGCGATTGAAGATGTCTATTCAAGATATAGGATCAACTTGGGAAGACAGTACAGCGGTTATTTCTCCGGGACACTGAAAACAGAGCTAAAAGGTAGGTAGGTAAAGAGAGTCGATATCGGATTGAGTCCACTGTTGTAGTGTATCATCTCAACCTTGATGAGACCTCAGATGTTTATGTTTGGATGGCCCTCCTCTCTCGGTGATGGCCATGGCCATCTTGCTTGACTTTTTTATGCCACTATCCCGGAAAAGGATCATCTTGTTTGACTTGTTTATGCCGCTATACCGCAAAGGGAACCAACTTGCGAGAAACACTGAATGCATTAATGGAGATGCTTGATTTACAAAAGAATAATTAAGGCCAGTATACATACCAAGCTTTTTGTCTTGTGGATCCGATCGGGGAACAGTCAATTGATGGGGCCTGACTCCTGAGGCAGCCACGATTTTCACGCAGCTATTGGCTGAGCATTTGACGCCAGCCTCAATCCGATGCAGGGCGCATGCCTTGGGCGGCCTTATCTCCCCGAGGCTTCGGCGGCCAAGGCGAATATTGATGAGCCTCTAGTATCCTGAGTTAGGACGGTTTTCCTGGAAGAAGGGCTGTTTGGTGATGGCGATACGTCATTGCGAACAAGAGCCTGGATGGCTGTGTCACTGGTCCCGGCGATGCTGGCGAACTGGTCAAGACTGGAATTAGGGCTTATTGGATACAGTGATAGTCTGATACACGTAGCCTGCTAAATTATGTATTAATGCTGATTATCTGCTTGAATGTACACATTGTTTGTACCAATCCACCAATCCCCCAATATGTACACGTGACAAAACGTTCCTGGCGAAACGCTTATTTCGATGAAAACGAAAACAAAGGCCCCCTCTTCCTAATCGCCTCTCCCCATTTGATAAATATACCAATGCAGAACGGCCACAGCGCAACGGGCAATAACCCAAACACAATGTAGGGCACCTTGGGTCCCGCCGGCTCATCAATCCATTGCGGCAAATAGAATGGCGGATGGAAACAGTTGATAGCGAAGAAGAATTGAAAGACAATGGCCACCTCGGCTGCATTGTCTGGGTAACAATCGGTCATGTATGTCAAAATAACCGTACAGAGAATTTCTTGGCCAAATGTGAAAATGCCAATGCCCGTCAAGGCAGCAGCCCAGTTATGGTCAAATTGTAGCTCGAGGCCGTAGAGGAGCAGACCAACAGTGACTGCTATTCCGCCAGAGTAGACAAGATTGAGAAGCTTCTCGGGCTTCCATTCTTCGTTTCTTTTGAGGGAATATTTCGCGACCATGTCACAGAGTGGACCGGCGAATATTTCACCGAGCGAGGCGCCAATGACACCTGCAAAATAGCAGTACCCAACTTGAGCAGAGTTGAAGCCGTAGCTACTTGCAGCGCCAAAGTTTAAGGTAAACCCAGCAGTATTGCCGACTTCTGTCATGGCAGTGACGGAAAACCAAAAAGACGGGAGAAGAACCGCGGGATACGCGAACATGGTGAATGAGCGCTTGAAATTGTGCAACCATGTCTCCGATGCGTGAACGATGGGCTTGCGGAAACCGAGGCGGTATCCCATAGTTGATTTTATAGCAACGGACTGCTCTGCTGTGCCCGGTACGTCGCGGTTGTATATTGTTTCGGGGACTATTCGTTGGCACAATTCATGTTAAAAAGAGAGGATTGAGATGATGTTAGGAGCCTTGGACGTACCGAACAATAATAGCAACACTAATTCTGCTGCATACAAAATTGCTGCGATTTTCATCGACCACCTCCAGCCGAGAGCAGTGTTATATTGAACAGATCCACCGGTAACACCACCTAATAATTAACAGATTAGCAAATGCCATTACTATCCTGAACAATAGCTCAAGTTCGCTTTCAAGGGGCTCAAGTGGATAGACTTACCAAAATAAGGCGCCGTAACCAGCAAAATACTGTTAATCCCCATTCGTTTTCCCTTCTCATGCAAGAAAAACATGTCCGAAACAGCGGCTGGGCCGATACACAAGCACACACTACCTCCGAGACCCATCAACATACGACAAGCCAGCGCCTGTGAGAACGTCTGCGCTTGAGAAACACCAATCGCAGCGACTATGGAAATGATGCTGCCAATAATCAAAATCGGTCGTCGGCCGACCCGGCGACTGATCGGAATCCACAATAGGGAGGCAACTGCATACATGATCGAGGGTGCAGTGCCGAGATAGGTTGCGGTCGATTTTGAGACGTCAAAGTCTGCTGCTAGAGTCAAGGCGGCGGGGGCCTTGTAACATTTAATCCCAGATTAGTTACGCGTCGACATATTATGATAAGAGGGTGTGTAATGCGCTTACAATCATGACCGCGCAGAACTTGAGGAGCAGAGACCCGAAGGCCAGAGTGACAAGTGCCGCATGTTTTTTGAATGTGCTCCAGTTCTATCAATATGTAATCAGTAACTTGACGAAAATCGCGAGACTCGTGCTCATTGAGCGATCGTACTTACCAATGGATCCTCGGGATCATCGCTAGGCTGAGGTACCAACGGGAGGCCATTCGCGGACGTTTTCACACCCGGATGGATGATCTCCTTGTCAACAGGCGATTCAGCAGAGACAGCGGACTGGTCCATGGTTTTGGCGTCGGCCATTGTGTGCTGATTTTTTGTTGTCTGCCTGTAAATTATTGACAGGTGCAGATCTGCCACGTTCCCACGTCTGAGAGAGAGAAAAAAGAAGGATTCTCGAAGACGGGCGCGGCTAGCTAGTGTATATAACCTAAACCACAACACACACCTACCTATAACTGGCTATACTATTAGGGATGCGGCGTAGGTTGCAGTCGATCCCTTGATTCATATAAAATAATATGCAAGCTGTCACGAATAACATTAAATCTTAGAGCGCGAAAAGGAGGGTCGCGAGATTGACGTTTATACTATTATAGCACGACACCGCGCAAGCTTATGCAGCTTGCATTTGGAGTGCATAATAGCGCAACGCAGAGGCCACGGACGGTATGCTTGCAACCCGCACTCGACCTTGGCGTCGTTATCAGATGTGTGTAGGGGTGAGGGATCAACATATAGGTGTATGACTATTGACTATGAGGCTTGGTTGAAGTAAATCGGATGACCTTGGCGAGCCCGGCCTTTTGGGAAGTGTATTTTTGATGGGCCAGACAAAAAGAGTTCGCGATTTCGTGGGTGTAATTTGTGGAGTTGATGCTCCTTATCAGGGCGGATGGCCCATCCGTAAGAATGCGTATTGGCGTGACGACCTTGATGTGAGAATTGTGGGTCATATGTAACCTTAGTTTCGATTACTAGCGAATGGAAGCTGAGGAATAATGATTGGCGGTAACTTTCAGGGGTGTCCGTACCACGCCATACAGCAGAACGGGAAGCCCCACTGTATTGTTCAGACCCGCCAACCACAGATCGCTGTGGCGGCACTAGTGTCCTGGGCGTTCCGATTGGCCGGCGCTCCTGTTGGTGCTGTTTGTCCTTTTGCTTTTCGTCTCTCGATGTCTTCGCACTGAAGAACACCACGACAATATTGGGTTCGTTTGAATTCTCACAACGACAGCAAACATCAGAACCTCCCTCACTTCCCATATCTTTCGAGAAACGGGGCATTGCCACCGTCCACGTGGTTCCCACCCCCTCAGCGGAGAGACTCCACCCTCCCCGGAATCCCAGTGATAAGGACGGGGGTGTGCGGGTGCTTGCAAGCCGCACCTTCTCCCAACGTTGATAGCTACACTGTCCTTCGACAATCTAACAATCACCACGATATCATCGAATTTGCGGAGTTATGTACCAGAATTAACGTTTGTTCTACGATCCTTTTGCCCACTTTACTCCATCTTCTTGCAAAGCGACCGTGTGAGATCCAAGGTTAGCTAGCCGAACCTCAAATGAATATATTGCCGACACCCATAAAGAGCGAACGAATGCCGTGATGAATCCCCCAGCTCAAGCTCCTGCTCGACCCAAGAGCCGCCGAGTACCTCTTGACCAACGCAAACGCACAGAATGCAGCTGCGACCGATGCAAGTCGCGGAAACAGAAATGCCACCGAATTCCGGGCCAGGAGAAATGCAGGCACTGCGAAACACATAATTACGAATGCACAGTAACGAAATCGAGGAAACAAAGGCTATATGGAAGTGTGGATCATTTCCGGTCAAGACTGTTGATCTTGGAAAGTCTGGTGAAGGGACTCATACCTGAAGCGGGCGATTTATCGTCCATCGAGAATTTGAGAAGGATTGGAAGCTCACTAGGGATTCCCTTGCCGCCGGATGTGAACTTACCAGAGGAAAAGGACAAAGGAGATAGTGATTCTTCCAAATTGAAGGGAAATGGCACCAACGCGGAGGCCGATGATGAACCTGACAGTGAAGTGACATCCGATGAGAAAGAGCTGGTACATGACCTACAAGGTGAAGGACAATATATCGGCCCCGGTAGCTCTTATTTCTTCCAGATGAAACTTCGCACATTACTTGGCAGAGACCCGACAGGATGGAAAGGCCGAATGTATCTCTTCGGCCCAAATCCGACTGCTGATGATCCTCTGTCTGCTGTCAGAGCTGTTACATCTTCATCAGCCAATCCGTCGCCAGATGCAGGCGGCGATAGTCAATCCTTCGCGACATCATCGCCGTCGTTTTCAATCAGCCATGCTCTGCTAGACTCTCCCATGATTGATGATCTCATTCGATTTTATTTCGAACGCGTCAACACCGACTTTCCCGTCTTACACGAGGCTTCGTTCTTGGAAAAATATGATGCCTGGCTTGCGTCGCCCGATCAAGTTGATAGAACCTGGCTGTGCACTTTTTTTTGTGTTCTCATTCTAGCTCGGCGCGTATGCCCCATTGAAATCCCGCAGGATGAGGAAGAAAGATGGTGGCGATGCGTGCAGGCCTTGCTCCCGCACGTGCTTTTTACATCTAGTGTTGCTGCAATTAAAGCGATGGTGCTTGCTGGGCTGCACCTTCACAATACCGGTCATCGCGACGCTTGTTGGACGCTTACCGGTGCCGCTGTTCGGATATCATTCGCCATTGGTCTGCATCGCGACGAGGTGGAACTAAACGGCCCGCGTCAAGCGAGAGAGCTTAGAAAGTCGCTGTGGTGGACACTGTACGAATTCGAGCAGCTTCAAGTCTCGTCTCACGATCGCCCGAGCGCTATTGAAGATGCCTTGTCGTCTACCAAGCCCCCTCACGAAAGGATCATGGGACTAAGCACATCTCAAGGTCCACCCGAACATATGGTCTGGTGGGCAAAGCTTTCGGTCCTGATGGGTACAGCCTGTCGGACATTATTGACGAATGCGAGTCCCGTCAAAGCATGCGCGGGACCACTGTCACCAGTCCCGACATTACTGCGCGACTTGACACGCTGGCGAGATGCCTTGCCTCAACATCTGTCGCTGCGAGTTTTCGAAACACAACCAGCCGCATTCCAACGTTCGGTACTCCTCCTTCACATTAAATATCATTATGTCGTTTCCACAATCACCCGATCCGCTTTTCTCTGTCATTTGGGCTCACTAAACAAGAAAGAAGCCGGATCAAAAAACCCGTTTCAGCTTCCTTCGCCAATCGCATCGTTCTCCTCCCCAGAAATCCAGAAAGCAGCAGAAGCTTGTGCCCTATCGGGACGCAGTGCTTGCGAGTTACTCGTCAAACTCGACGAACTAGGCAAATTCAATGCTACTACCTGGTGGGATATCTACTACATGTACTGCCAAACACTTGTCCTGGTTCTCAGTATTATATACGATGTGGCCAAAGGTGTCAATTGCACCTCATCTCTCGAATTGCTCCAGGGCTGTGCGCAAATCGCAAGACGGCATCTGTCCAATCCCATGATTCCAGCAACCATGCACCGTTGGGCAGTCGTGGTCACGGAGCTGGACATTATGGCCCAAAGCTTCTTTGCACAAAAACAAGCCGGTGCGGGCGTGCAAGAACAAGAAAACACGCCTGATGAGCAGCCCATTATTTTCCCCGAAGCGACGAGCAGCAATAATAATACGAAAACTATGCAACTCCCATCGCATCCACATCCACATTCCCAACCACCACCGCAAATTCCACAATTCAAGCCTACGCCTACGATTTATGACCAGCGAGGAAGCAATCCTTTAACAACTTTTAATAATACCCCCAACCTTTTCACCCAACGACAACAACAACAACAACAACAACAACAACAACCCCTCGATCGCATGCAGGGCCTCGTTCCTGCGATGGAGCAAAACTTAGTTTTACACAACAACGACACAGTCATGACACCCTACACCATGGATTTCTCCCTCGCGCATACAAGCAATGAAGAGCGGGCGTGGCGCGGAAACATTCAATGGGACAACATCGGATCTCTTTTATTGGGAGCGGAGGAGTTTGACTTTACACAATTTTAAGACATGACTGTTTTTATTTTTATTTATTTATTTTATTTTTTTTTGATACGTCAGCTATTTATTATATACCCATGAAATTCTATCGGCTGGCTACCTATCCGGCACATTTTTATCTTGCAATCTTGTTCCTGATCTTTCGTTAGAATCATCTATTAAGCTTAAAGGGGTGTGTCATTCAAATAAGCTTATTTGGACGTCTTGCTACTATTCGGAGAAGGGCACAATTGATAGACGCCTATACTCTTGGATGTCTACAGATTTATTCGAATATATTGTTCGCACAAATAGTCAATATACTAGGCTACAGCTTCCCAACACAATGTTCTTTTTTTAATTGGGCACAATAAATTAATTTAGGGTCGCACTTTGACGGCCTGAATCTAGTCCACACCTACACAATATGGCAATAAAAAAAAGTTGTCTAGCCATACAAATCGCAAGTACCCCCTCCAACTTTGATTATCAATCCGATTGACTGGCGAATTTGGTGAATGAGTCGATATTGTGTCTGAAACTAATATCTTTCTTTCTGAATTGGAATCCAATGTCCCTTGAAAAATGCTGCCATGTTCCCAATAGTTGCAAACCCTGCTATTCACCTTTTAATGGACGCACGCAACTAGCCATTCAGCCACAAAGTAGCCTAGGCTGCAAGGTACAACCATCGTGTGGATGTGAATTGCACTTGAATAGGTTCATGTGTCACATAAAACATCTAATGTACGCCAAAACGCTTATCTTGGTTGCACAATTGTCTGTTCCTTTGAATGCATTGTTACTCCGAACCAAGCGTTAATGAGATCAATGAGCTAGATGCTTGTTTCCGGCAGAATGAATCGCTGACAATAACTTCAATTTTGAGCCAGAGACAATGAAAACGCGTCAGAATCTTGGATATAAAAGCAAGGCTCCAATGGCTGCGCAGTTTCGTTGGACTTTTTTCAACTTTGCCAAACAAAATACCATCAAATTTTGAACCTTGGTTGGCCCGAAGAAAACAGCCAATATTCATCTATCGAAAACTACGTCACTAGCAAGCAAAATTCTTGGTTTTTAGTTCCAAGGCTGTAAGTAAAGATCATCATGCTGGATGTTCATTCGACGATCGTTGTTTTGACGTATTTGCCATAGGAACAGAATGCCGCCCAAAAAGAAGGAGCCCAAAGAGAAGAAGGCCAAACGCAGGCGAACAAATGTTGACGAATGGGATGAAGAAGAATACAACAGTAAGTACACAGAATCTCTCCCATGTTGATGTGAGTTATTGACAATATCCAAGGTGCATCAGGCGAGGATGGAGTGCCCATGTCATGGGAGGAGTTTCTAGAAATGAAGGCATACGTCGAAAAGATGGTCGAACAGAACGGCCGCGCATTGGCGGAAGTACAGGACATTATCAACCATGTGTGGAACCACGACCTCATGCAAAAGATAAAATACGAGTTTCCGAGCCAGGAGGAAGTGGAAGCCGGGAAGAAAGAAGCAGGGCAGGAGGAGGAGGAGAAGCAGAAGAAGAAGAGATGAGATACGGAGGTACCCCCCACTCATTGATTTTGGGTCTTTGATACTTCGATGGGGATTGATTTTTTGGTACCTACATATATGCTCTTTTGGTTTCACTTTTGATACCCACGGTAGCTACTTGGAGTTATGATTAAATGCAGCATCGCAACAGGCGGAAGGGGCACGCTTGATGCCTTGCGTGACATTCTAAATAAGGATTTATTGACATCTACAATACATCCAAATTTGCCATTAATACGAAAATAGTAGTAAAGTAGACCCAGAAAAGGTTACGACGGCGGCCAGTCAGATAGGTATTCTCCAAAGTTCTCTTGAAGTCTGATGCTGGCTAGTGGATCGCTCCAATACAAAGACTGCCACTCTTGCAGGTGGTCCTGCCACCTATTCTGCTCCATAGGCGTGTAGCGCGCGTTGCGTGGTTCCTCGCCAGCGAGCAATTGAGCCCACTCGGTCTCTCGTGATTGAGGCTGGTCGTTGGTATTCATCTCCGCGGTCTCAGCGTAAGGATGTAATGAGGATTCCATGGATATTATTGTGCCCTGCGGTGGTTGGGCAACAGTTGCATCCGACTGATTTTGGCGAGGCTCTTTTGTCGAGATAGATTCGAACAACCTGGAGACCGAAGATGCGAAGAGCCAGTACCGAGAAAGCTTTCTCAGCGACTGCATGCCGGATTGATATTTTTCATTCGCCCTGAGCGCAAGAATCGGGTTTTTACTTCTGAGCTGACCTCGGAGATGGAGCAGTGCTGTAAAGAGAGGGCTCGGAGCCCAAAAGCAACATAGCCGTAAGCTCGACTGCTGGGTTAAATGCTCAAAGATTCGGGTGATATTCGAGGTAGCTTCTAAACAGATCTCATCGTCTGCAATGTCATCACCGCTCGCTCCACTGGACGCTAAAGGTCGATGAAACAAGACTAACACCGTATTATACGTCAAGTGCAGTAGGAGAGGCCAGGGGTTTGGTTCCCCAGTAGACCGCATTGCTGCATCCTGCCGGAAATCGGAAGGGAGACTGGACAGCCACTCGGCCAAGATCGCATCGACAACGTCTAGTCTTGCTCTGCGGCTAGTCTCGGACTTGATAGCGCGTAGCGAGAAATGAGTTCGTACAAGCTGAGATATCAAGGCACAGAGTCTGCTATGATTGATGACGAAGTTCACTTCTTTAATGCCCGTAGAAGCGTCAAAATCGTCTGGAGTTAGGACTGGCACGTCACAGTCATCCAGATCGCTATATTCGTTCTGATGTCAGCCTCAAAGACAAATCCGAGAGGATATAGGATCTTACATGTTCTGCGGCCGCCCATAGCAAAGTGAAACCAAACAGTCAAATTGCACAAGGCACCACCACATCCTCTTCCACGTCCGCTTATCCGCTTCCGACATCTTGCTCGGTCCAACTTCACGATGCATCCCGAGACCAATGGCAGTACGCGAGACAACTCCAATCCACCACCAAGCATTGGCACAGATATCGTCACCGCCATCAGAGAACCACGTCAGAAGCAAGGCCGCCTGGACCATTTCCATCCGATCCTCCTCATACCGCCCATCAAAAAGAGCCTTGGCTCGGCGGAAAAGGGAGACCTTGAAGTCTTGGTTGTTCTTGAAAGCGGCTGTAACATGACTCCCCGCAAGGCAAATAGCCTGCAGGAGAAGAAGCGAAAGGCCCGATTGCTGCCCATTGTACAGACTTAGGAAGCAATCCTTGTCGACGATAGGAAAGCACGGGTGGATATCCTCAAAGTAGGCTGCAACAAGCACGTCTGAGATGTGTTTGGGAGGTACGATGAAGGCATCTTTGGGGATGAGACTAGGCGCTCCAGGGGCGTGAGAGTTCCACTGGACACGGGGAATGTAGGTGTTGGAGCAAGCGTAATGATAAACGTTGCGATTCGCCGCGCGCTGGCGCACGAGATAGTTCAGATTAGCGAGCTCGCTGCCTACATAGGCTAGGCGAGTTCGGATGGGGGCTTCTTGCAGGTTTTGGCCGAAAAAGTTGACCAGGTGTTGTTTGGCCAATTCGACTTCGCCGACGACGCCGGATTGAGGCTCGTTCTCATCCTCGCCATCCTGGCGGGCCGTCGGCAGCGTGGGAGCTGTCGGCTCTATAGTTCCGGGGCCATTATTATTCGGCGTGCGGAGTTCCTCCGGGCTGCTGTTTACTATCTGTGTTGGTTGCTGCGCGATGCTGGTTCTTGGTGTGCGACGAATGCGTTTCTGTCGAGCGACAACAGCGCACTCGATGTTGACCGATCTACAATTGCTGCATGGATAGCCATTGACAGCCCCATCGCATTTCACTTTTCTGGCATGGCAGTCGGCGCACGCCCTCTCTGTCCATTTGGTTAGTCGATAACTACAAGGCGCGAGGGAGAGTGGTCTCACTGATGGGCCGCAGCGAGCGACTGGGGGTCGCAGTGTGCTCCATGCAGACTACTGGAGCCTGTCTCTCGGTAATCGCTCTCTTAGGCCAGATACGTAGTCTAAGCCAGCTCAAGACGATAATATGCAATATTCCGGCCGAAAAGAGTAAAACAGAAGGGAAAGAATGAAGATGGAATAACAACATGAAAAATCCGACATGCCGAAATGCCGAAATTCCGGGAGAGATTAACGGTGGGCCCATTGCCTGCCCGCATTTCACGAAGAGACGAGGGGAAGAGATAGTTAGATGAAGTATATATTGGCTATCGCTAAAAAGGGCGCCAAAGTAAATATGGATAGATCGTCTTACAACAGTAAATTGTGTTCGCAGATTCTCAATTGCCACCTCAAGGTACCATGGATTCCAATTGGAAAGTTATAGCAGAGGTGTGCCTAACAAGATCCATTATATATAAACAATACTAAATATGAAAGATAGGCAAAGCAAAAGGCTTTGAGAGACAAGATTCCTAAAGAATGGAGACTGTCTTCGGAGTACTTAGATAGTTCTCAAAAAGATGTCTCGAAAGTGCCCATAACATGTGGAATTCTACTCCCCAAGGAGATCGATATCACCGCTCACGATGCGACATACATTCTCCAGAAAGTGCATTCCGGAGAATGGTCCGCCGAAGAAGTGTGTCTTGCGTTTTGCCAGCGAGCAGCTATTGCGCAACAACTAGTAATCCTCACTTGTGGTATCACGATAATTGTATTTGGTTCTGACCGGCGTACTAGGTCAACTGCCTAACAGAGATATGTTTCGATGAGGCCCTTGCACTTGCCCGCTCACAAGATGAGGTTTTCAAGGCTACCGGCAAAATTGTAGGACCTTTGCATGGACTCCCAGTGAGCATAAAGGATCATGTCAATGTCGCAGGCCTCCGGTCCACCCTTGGTTACTGCGATTGGGCCGACAAGATTGCACCTGAAGATGCCGTATTTGTAAGCGCGCTGAAGAAGGCAGGAGCCATCATCCATGCCAAGACAACAAATCCTGTCACGGGCATGATCCTGGAGACAGTCAGCAACCTCTGGGGCCGTACTACATGCGGATTCAACCGCTCCCTCGTATCAGGAGGGAGCTCAGGCGGAGAAGGGGCCTTAGTCGGTTTATACGGCTCCCCAATAGGCATTGGTACTGACGTGGGTGGCTCGATCCGGGCTCCATGTGCTTTTAATGGTCTGTATGGAATTAGGCCGTCAACCAGGAGACTTAGCTACGATGGTATCTTGACGAGTGTTCCCGGAGCCAGAGGCATAGGCGCCGCCATTGGGCCGATGTGTCACTCTATCCGAGATGCTGAGCTCATCTGCCAGGTTGCCACCAATGCCAAACCGTGGAAACACGACCCCAACGTCGTCCAGAAGGCCTGGGCACCTAGATCTGAAATCCAGCAAAAGCTCGTTATAGGCATAATGGAGTTCGATGGGGTGGTAATGCCTCATCCTCCGATACTTAGAGCGATGCGTGAGGCTGCTACAAAGTTAAAGGCAGCAGGACATGAGGTTGTCGAATTCGCGCCTTATGAGCATCAACGAGCGTGGGACATCACGGTATTTTCCCCATATCCGTACTTCATAACCCTAGTTTCTGACAGTTGCGGACTCTATAGTATCCGCTTTACTACGGAACTAGAGGCAAGGAAATGAAGGAGCTCATCAACGCCACAGGTGAGCCTTGGTTTCCATCTACCGAGAAATTCAGTGGCAATCCGGCACTTCGTGAATTGTCAGTAAAAGAACTTTATAATGTAAGTTGTGATAATCAACGACACTGAGAGGTTCGGGCTAACACTTCACGCCTACTAGCTCCATGCTGCACAAGATGGTTATAAGAAGGAATACCTTCGGCATTGGAACGAGACGGCAAAACTATCCACGGCCGGAAGACCGATAGATGTTCTCCTGTGCCCAGTGAACCCGTGCGCAAGCTATCCTCACGACTTTTTAACGTACGCATCACATAATCCACGACATTTTATGAATCTCACGGCTAACTTATTTGTTCTAGATGGTGGGGATACACCTCGCAATGGAACCTTCTTTATTACCCGGGTGTTGTTGTTCCTGTAGGATTCGTTGACAAAGATGTTGACCTGAAAGACAAGAACTACTCTCCTGCGAATGAACAGGACCGAGAGAATTCCCAGATTTGTGAGTATCTAACCAAATATCTTCGGTTATGATGTATAAACTGACTTTGTTACAGATGACCCGGAGCTGTGGCACGGTGCACCTATCTCACTGCAGCTGGTAGGAAGACAGTTTGAAGATGAGAGGTTGCTGGCTGTTAGTGCAGTCGTGGATCATATAGTGAATGATAATTAGATGCATATCCTGCCTTGATGACAGCGGTAGCCTTGATTAACATTCAGCCTTAAAGTGGCTAGTTTCGCTCAGAGATCCCAGATATAAGTACCAACGCCATGTAATTCCCGAAAATTTTAAATATACATCCATCCCTGTAAAAAGAAATCAAAATCGATATCTCAAGAATTTACATCTTGCTAGGCATTCTCATAGCACCGTCTAGTCTTAGTACAGTCCCATTCAACATCGAATTAGTCACGCTCTGCATCACCAGACTCGAAAATTCCTCCGGATTCCCGGCCCTAACAGGGAATTCCATAACCCGTTCCAAGCTCTTACGGGCCTTTTCAGGCAACATGCGAGTCATTGCACTGTCGAATAAGCTCGGCGCAATAGTGACTGCACGAATGCCATACCGCGCCAGATCTCTGGCCAAGGGTAGCGTCATGGAGGCCACTGCTCCTTTCGAGGCGGCATATGCCACTTGACCTGGCTGCCCGTCGAATGCGGCGGAAGAAGAAACCATAATTATGACTCCTCGTTCGCCATCTTCTGTGAACGGGGTATTCTTGACCATGTGCGGCACAGAAAGGCGGATGAGGTCGATTGTTCCTCGAATATTGATGTTGAGGACAAAGTCAATACTTGACATTGAAACTGGCGACTCCGTTCTTGCATCATAGATCTATCATCCAAAAATATCTGAGTAAAGTAGGCACTCACGTATCAAAAAATAAAACTATAGACAGACCTTTGCAGGCAAACCAACTCCAGCCGCCGCAACGACGCCGCCGAGCGCAGACCCGGTTTGCTGTATCCATTCAACAGTGCTATTGACTGCAGCTTCAAGACTTGATGTGTCGGTCACGTCAGCCTGTAAAAATTTGGCTCTTGATTCCCCCAGTTTTTTAATGGCAGCATCGCCTGATTCGGTGTTGACATCCAAGAGAGCAACGTAAGCTCCGGCTTGGTGTAGGTCGCAGGCCGTGGCCAGACCAAGCCCCGAGCAGCCGCCGGAGATGATGAATGTGAGGCCGGCGGGCTTCATTTTTATTATGCGATTGTTCTGATTTGTTTGCAAGGGCTTATGTGGGACGAGAAGAGAGATAAAACCGATCTTTAGGTGATAAACAAGTCCTCCAGATTAATGCTCAGCTGTACTATGATTGACGGAAAGCCGAGGACCGAGGCCTTGTGACAGTAGTCGTCTCGTCTCCGCGCTAGCTTTTTCTGTCTAGTCTGGTTGGTCCTAGGGTTAGGGTTAATAATACTCAATCTTCCACCAGAATCAAAGACAAAAATCGATTCAATAAGCATCCAGTCGATGATGCGACAATTTAAAGCGCGTAGACCGTCTTTTCAATTTATATACAACAACTGCTCAGGTGGTATACAGATACCTACACATTCATGACTGGTGTCTCAGCCTTCAGGAGCCCAATTCTCGAACGGGTTATTGCAGCAAAAGGTCGTGCCTCTTTGTGAAAGATTCATTATGCCAAGAATTGACTTTCCGCTATACAACAGCGCAATGCAATACTTGTCACATAGCTTGGGTCAGAGTCGGACTAGGAATGTTTACAGAAACGATGTCGTATATAGCTACTGTCAGCATTTTCAAGCCTTGGTGGTAAGTGCACCTTCTCCAAGACGTTGAAACTACTTTCCACTAACATATAACTAGTCTGCTTACTACCTCGACAAGATTGACATATGGCTCAAATCTCATGGGTTGGTACACTCAGAGAAAGGAAGTTGTTGGCAGAGGCGAAATCCCGACTTTCTGGCCAACCCCGGGGCCCTTTTTAACCATACTTGCCAATAGTATTCGCCAATTTACTGTGATTACTTCTGCAAGTTTCAACTCACTTAGCGACATTCCATGCATCGCAACTACTCCGCACATACAAGCAAACTGACTTTGAATCAGGTTGATCTCCGTGATCAACAGAAGAAGTACATATGCCGAAACACCGAAATGCCGCCGAGAACTTGCCCAACACGCACCTTATCTGTTGGTATATATCTGCCCAGACTCTCTTTATCTAACCGCGCTGAGGATTGAAGATATTGATATCGAAGCGCCAAATGACTTACCATGCAGATTAGTTTATTTGTATGATATCATGGCATATCAAGCGATAGCACAGATCCGACCGAGTGCCGCGTGGCAACCTGCAAGTTTCACTTGCAGCACGCTCTTCATCCAATCACTAACCAAGTCTCTGGCGATCTTTGTTATCTGTCCGAGAAACCTAATAACACCGTTAGAGTCCGTCTAGGCAACCCAAGAAAGAGGGGTTGTCTCCCCAGATAGGAAGCTAGGCTAGTTATAAGTTCTCGGAGTCTTTGAATGACGGTACATTGACAAAAATTGCCAAACGTTTCTTTTCTTCAGCCAAATAATTGTTTCAATATACTGGATACACAGCACTAACGATGGACGCACCGGTTACGAAGCTACCTTTCTTGAGGTTGAATAAGTACGTGGTTTCGTAATAAGTCAGCTCGGTTGACTATGTCTGACCTAGAACAGCCCATTCATTCAAAACATTATTGCAGCATCATGTCTGTTCTGTAATCCAGGCCTGTATCTGGCCATCACTGTGCGTATAATCTAGCCACTAACCGCTCTTCTCTAACATCTTTCCACAAGCTTCTCGGTGCTGGTGGCGGCCGGGCATCATCAACCGACATGTCTAATACAAGCAACGGCGTGTTGTATGGCGTCTTCGCCTTCTCTGCGCTCATGGCAGGTTCCGTGCTAAACACTCTCGGCCCGCGCCGCACCATGATGTTTGGCATCACCGGCTATCCAATCTACATCGGTACCATGTGGTACTACGACAGTTACGGCCACATGTGGTACCCTATCATCGCCGGTGCTTACCTGGGACTCACAGCGGGTTGTATCTGGACAACAGCAACCTTCACCGCCAACACATATGCCGAAGAGAAAGAAAAGGGGTTGTTTAGGGCTATCCAGTGGCTGGGCAACGTCAGTGGTTCTGCTGTCGGTGCTAGCGTTGCTCTCGGTATTAGCTGGGATGCAAGCTCGCTGAGTGTTCCGCACTCGGTGTATATCATCTTCATTGTTATTCAGTGTTGCTCCGTCAGCTTGGCTCTGCTGCTTCTCCCGCCTGACCGGTTGCGGCGTGCGGATGGCACTGCGTTGGCATCCTTCCCGAGTATATCGCTGTGGGAGTCGCTCAAGATGACAATGGGACTTTTCAAGGACGTGAGGATTTTGATAATGATCCCGGCGTGTTTCACGCCCGAAATGTTCTTTCCGTTCCAGTCGTCCATGAATGCATATGCTTTCAATCTCCGGACTAGGACGCTCAATAGTCTTCTCAACAACCTGATACAAATTCCTGTCACACTGTTCATGGCCTTCTTGCTCGATACCGAACGAATTGGAAGTCGCAAGAAGCGTGCCTTCCTGGGAATTACATTTGACGCTGTATGGATTACTGGTGCTTACATCGCCCAGACCATCTGGCTCTCGAGCTGGAAGTTTGATAGATCTGTGACCGGACCGTCGATTGACTGTGCCGACCCGGCATATGCAGGTGCCGTTGTCATCTACATGCTCTACGCGGCACAATACGGCATCTTTCAGAATGTCGTCATCTACGTTCTGGAAACTTTGACCAATGACCCTTACAAGTCCGCCACTATTGCTGGGTTTTTTGTCGGATGTAAGTTGACCTTCTAAAATAAGCATTTTACATGAAATAACTCATACTCAAACGTTCAATTCATAGGGCTCAGTTCTGGCACAGCCATCTCCTTCGGCGTCGACGCGACAGACCAACCATATGAAAACGAAAACGCCGCTTACTTTGCACTCACCACGCTATGTTGGCCGATCTTGTACTTTGTCGTTTGGAAATATACGAATGAAACGAACTATCTCAAGGAAGACACCGTGATCTCTCCGTTGCATGCCACACAGATTAAGGAGATTGAGGGTGTAGCACCGCCTGCCAAGGCAGATATTGAGAGTTCTGAGCCTGAAAAGTCAGACAAGTAGAACTTGACATGGGTGTTTGTATGATGCGTATAGTGGAGATTCTTCTCCCAGAATTGGCCCCGGGGTGGCCATTTTGATATTATTGTGATTTTCTAAAGCATCGTGAAAGATTAGTCTGCACACGAAATTTTCCAGATCTCAGTTCATCTAATTCTATTCGATAATATGTTTTTTACGAGCCTTCCTATGGTTCGGTTGATACTCCAGCTGTAGCATGAACCCAAGCCATATGCATATAGTTTACAGTTCTGTGATTGGCCGAGGCGTTGTTTTTCGCCGAAACTCCGAAGCACTCTGATGTAAGCGGGGCATTCTAGAGCATCAAAAATTATATTTTTTTGTCTTATTTTTAAGAGACAAAATATTAATTCAATTGTGCTTCCACATTAATCGTCCTTTTCAATTCTGAACACACGCATTCTACTATCTAAATTGTTCAACGTCCAATATAAAACTCGCCCGAAATGCAGTTGTTCTCCCTAGCAGGCAAGACTGCGCTGCTGACTGGAGCTAGTCGTGGCATTGGTCATGCCATGGCAATTGGTCTCGCTGAGGCTGGAGCTGATATAGTTCTCATTCAGGTGAGTATAACACAATCTGTCGGAGAAGACCAGCAAAAAAAAAAGCTGAAATTCCACACCTAGCGCAGCGAAAAGGATGTTGCCACCAAAGAAGCCATTGAAGAGCTAGGTCGCAAATGCAACGTTGTCCTTGCCGACCTAAGTGAGCGCAAGCAAGTCCAGGGGCTAGTCGAAAAGGTCACTCAGTTATACAAGATTGATGTCCTTGTCAACAACGCCGGCATTATGCTCCGCTGTGATGCCACCGATACTCGGAAACCGATCTAGATGCAGTAATGGACGTGAACTTCAATAGCACGTTCATTCTTTGTCGAGATATGGGGAAATATTGGATTGCCAATAACATACGTGGCCGCATCGTTAACACGGCCAGTCTGGCCACGTTTCAAGGCGGCATTCGAATGGTGGCGTACTCGGCGAGTAAGGGAGCCGTTGGTCAGCTCACGAAAGCATTGAGTAATGAATGGGCTGCCCATGGTATTCGTGTTAATGCAATTGCGCCAGGGTCTGTGACATACTTCATACATTGTTTAAGTTGGATTGTGCAGCAACCACTGACTATAAGCTTAGGTACATCGCGACAGACATGAATATTGATACGCGCACCAATCCGGACACGACGTATTATGATTCTATCACAACTCGAATTCCTACTGGTCGATGGGGAAAGCCTGAAGAATTCAAGGGTCCCGTGGTATTCCTAGCTTCTGATGCTAGCTCATACATAACGGGCGAAATTATTGTGGTAAGTTCTGTTCAAGTACATTTCCCATAAGGAGAGAGATGCTAAGTGTTGAAAAGGTCGATGGAGGGTGGATGGGTCGATAGTTGGTCACTTGTGCGTAGACACTACGTCTTGATAACTAGGGTGATGGTAACTGCCCTTCTTGGAGTTGGGTGACATGATTTTAAAGTGGAAGATGTCAAAAATACGATCATAGACTTATGTAGCAATAGTTGATGAAATGTTGCACGCCTGAATACTAGAATGGCCTCCAAGTAGATACATATGAGAAAATAATGTCTAGTGTATCTAGCGCACTCATTGAATATTGATAAAACATCCAATCGGAAATGGATAACAATGCTAATAAATGAATAAATCTCCGATCCCAGTTCGCTTTAGTCTTTGATCTATCTGGGCCGTGTTTCTGGGAATTCGGAGGCTGGACCGGCGATGGCTGTTGTTTCGGCGTTTCGGCTCGGCTCAAGAGGAGACAGGCAATACTCTGCACTGCAATCACTTGTCCAATGGAAATATAGGGATAGTTCTATATATTATAGGCCTACTGCAAAGCTGACCGCCCCTCTGACTTCAAGAGACAAAAAGCCTCTGCCAACTCGTTTTCAAACTTCGACACATCACATAGCATTAGAATCTCGATATCGCCAATATTATGCCTCAACCTACACTGAAAGCCGCTGGCGATCCAACGACTACTCAAGTAATCGTCGTAGGTGCCGGACTGAGCGGACTCCAAGCTGCTTACAAACTGCAGCAAGCTGGCATATCATGTCTCGTTCTAGAGGCGCGCGACCGCGTTGGCGGAAAGTTGCTGTCGGTGCCATCTAGCCAGGGACGAGGCAATGTTGAGCTGGGTGGTGCCTGGACCAACGACATCAACCAGCCTCACGTCATGGAATTGGTGAAAAAATTCGGCTTGGAGATGATTCGGCAGAATACAAGTGGTGATTGTGTTGTGGAAGGATATGGGACGATGCCATATGGAGCAGATCCAAAGGTACGTTCGTTCCTTCACCCATCGCTCGAACTAGGATTAGGGTGCTAAAAGTGTCGACAGATTCCCGATATAGACCTAACTGCATACATTTGTGTGAGGGATAGCATGGAAAGATTATGCCATACAATCGACATACGTCGGCCTGACACATCCCTGGCAGCTCATGGACAAATGTCTGTTTCGGAATTGGCCCGCTCCTTGGGTGCCACTGAGATTGTGCAACGCATAGTAAATCTTTGGACAAGCGCGATGCTGGGAATGGCGGCATCAGATGTCAGCGCCGTTTACTTTCTGCTCTACTGCCGCTCAGGCGGAGGCCTGCTACAAATGCGATCAGATTCCGACGGTGGCGGCCAGCACCTGAGGTTCCGCACAGGAACACAATCCCTCTGCAAAGGGCTTCGAGACTGTCTCAAACCAGGCACTGTTATGTATTCCGCTCCTGTTAGCAGGATAGAGCAGTCGATTGATAGCGGCTGCATCGTGACCGCCAGGAACGGAGAACAGTACCGCTGCAACAGGGTCATTTCAACCATACCCAGCCCATTGCTAAAAGAAGTCACTTTCTACCCGCCTCTTTCAGCCGATAAGCAATGGATTATAGAGAACTCGAAGCTCGGTTTTTACGCGAAGCTGTTCCTCACCTATGAGAAGCCATGGTGGCGCGAGGAGGGTCTCTGCGGGCTCGCGCAAGGCTTTTATGGTCCCGTATCGTTGACCAGGGATGTTTCAAGCGACAAAGATGGCCTATATAACTTGGTTTGCTTCATCGTGGGTGAAAGTGGACGTGCATGGTCTCAGCTTCCGCCAGAGCAGCGCGTAGCCGAGGCAGTCGCCCACGTCGACCGGATTTATGGCAAAGTCTGTCCAAGGCCTCTGTATACTCAGCACCAAATCTGGAATGATGAAGAGTTTTCTCGTGGTGCTCCATGTCCTGTAGTCCCGGCAGGCTGCATGCAGAGTCTCGGCCATGATCAGTGGCGAGCGGAAGGCCGATTGCATTTTGCGGGCACGGAGACCAGCACGGTATGGAGGGGATACATGGAAGGGGCTCTAACATCGGGAACTGTTGTTGCAGGCGAGGTGATTCAGCAACTTGCGACTAACGAAGCTGGCCTTCGTGCTAGATTATAGGTTCCAGGATGTCAACATTTCAGGATGTCAACACGGTAGATATACAACCTCACGAAGCAACAACGCCAATGCATTGAAGACCTTCTGCATTCCACAATCTAACAGACTATAGAATGGCAATATGAATCAAGCAAACAATTTATACTACGTCTGTAATCTCGAGCACAGGATACACGTTTTCCGTAGTCCGTAGGATGCCGTGATTGATGCGATACAATAAATCACGGATGGGGAAAGCATTATTAGATTTATGGGACCCAATTCGCACGATGAATTAATTGCTGCAATTATTATCACGCATACCTTTAGGTCTAGTCACGCAACACTACGCTTCTGACCTCGGCCTCTCGGTATATCGGCCTCGTACGCCGCATACCTAGTTCCACAGTCATCCCCGTTTTCCATGATTTTCGATTCGAGTTATATATAATGACCACGCAAGAACTAAATAATAGATTTTATTCATTTTTAACACTGCAAAAATACGTCTGGTACCCCGATTTTCACAATGTCTGCTTCTTTGAAAAGCATAAACCCAGCCAGCGTGGCTCCCACACCGTTTTCGCACGGATTCATCATTCCAGCGGGACACGACATCCTCGTAACGGCTGGACAGATTGGCACTATCGGTCCTCACGGCACCATACCTAGTCCCTACGAGGAACAGGTCGACGCTGCTATCCAAAACCTGGGAACCGTCGTGACAGAGGCCGGGGCTACACCCCGAGACATCATCAAACTGACCTACTATATTGTTGATTATGGTATTATGGCACAACATTCTTTGTCACTCTTGGTTTTCTTTTTCTTTTCTTTTCTTTTCTTTTCTTTTCTTTTCTTTTTTTTAATGATAATTGGCTGACTGACGGGTTGGAATCTAGATGAGTCCATCCGCGGGGTGCATATCAATGCACTACAGAGATTCCTAGGCGATCACAAACCTGCCACCACGCTAATCGGGGTGTCTAAATTGGCCAACTCGAAGCTAAAGTTTGAAATTGAGGCTATCGTTGCGATCAAGACTGGCTTAAAAGGAGAAGCAAGGGCGGCTAGGTTGGCATAGAAGACGCTTGAGGCACTGATGGAAAGGGGGATACCTGGGTTTGCGGGATCAAGGTCGGTCGACCCGCGATGTTTGAACGGTGGTGGCTCGCCAAATATGGCGTGAAAATTGTTTCTAGTGCTCTGGATCATTATTCAAAATGGATCCCTGATGCTATATACCAATGATTTAGTTTGTGAGCCATGACTTCATGTGTCTGCAGGTGCTTGATGCACTAGGATCTGCGTCACATATCCCAAACAGTTAAATCTGCCTCTGAGACTGTTAACAACTTTTGATTGCCGCGATCACATTTTGATTGATCCTGCTGTCAGCTTTAGGTGCCAGCTTGGGAAACTGGGAAAAGAGTCGGCCTGTCTTCACTTTGCTCTGAAAAGGCATGTCAGGCATCTCGAGGGTAAATTCACTGCAACAGCCCACAATAATCATAGAACTAAAGGTTGTAACGTGCAAAGCCTGCTATGCAAGACCCAAATTGAAGTTGTGATTCTGCTTCAAGCAGTCCCAGGCCTTGGTCCTTTAGAAATGAGGCAACAAATTTGACGCAGCCCGCTTTTTAGGGCTAGCCCGGGGTTTCCGATTGGCTGTTCTTTTTATATCACCAACTCCCGCTCTCCTTCTCCGCGTATTCGGGTCCTTCGTAACTTATTCCGCTTTCATCAATTGTGTTGGCATGTTGGTATTTCAGCACGCGCCAATTACGCATTGTACGTGCAAATCAATGAAATCATAAACGGGGAGTCACTAACTTCATTGGGATAGATAGACGGCCTAGAGGAGTCTTAAAGTCTTTAGAGCATCGCGACGTTACTATTATTATTATTTATAGAGGTGAACAAGCGATCGTTGGCCAGCCTGATGAAAGCCAAGACGAAAAAAAAGACAGACATAAAGAGTGAGAGAAGATCGGGCTTGGAATTACATACGTTTTAACAGAGCCACTAGCTTCTTCAATACAGTACGCGCCGGTCGATCGTTACAAGCGCTCCCATGTTCCCAAGTACATAGTGGCACGCTCCCAAGTACATAGAGGCATAAACGCGAGATTTTAACAATCTGGCAGAAATCTAAACAAACAGTACACTTTACGTGTACTGTATGTCTTGAAAGGTGTTGTTTGCCCGTATTGCGCAATGGGCCCCCTATGTGGTTAGCAGCTTTAGGGCTGGGTTAAGCTTATACGGTGGGGACCTGGCCGAATACGGTATACATTTTGTAGTGCTTTAAGAATTCCTCGTATTGACAGCTCGTGTAAAGCTGAGGGAGGCTTTGCTTCTTGGCGTCTGTCATAGATTAACTGCTCTAAGTGTGAGTATTTGCTATAAAGATGCCGACCATGCTGCTCGTTCAAGAAATCGATATTCATCCTGTCAATCTGTTTTGTCTCCTGTTCTTGAGCATCTATTCATTTTATATAACACATAACGTATCTTTCACCATGGTACAAGTCCTCTATCAGGGGTTGTACGACTACAAACCCTCCAAGGTCGCCGCATTTGTTTTTGCCATTGTCTTTGCTCTCACAACGCTGGTGCACCTGCTTCAATTAATTTTCCGGCGGACATGGTTTTTCATCCCATTTTTCCTGGGTGGTTGCTGTGAGTTCTGTATTCTACCGCCCCAAGAGGTTGTCAGAGCCATACTGACATGTTGTTTGTTATTTTCAGTTGAGATAGTAGGGTACTTGGCACGAGCCGACTCCGCGGGACAATACCCCAATTATAAAACCGGTCCAGTGGACATACAAGCCATCCTTATCATCATTGCGCCGTCAATTCTTTCTGCCAGTATTTACATGGAGCTTGGACGCATCATGATAGTTACCCACGGAGAGAGGTTTTCGATTATTCGCCGCTCGTGGCTTACCAAGATCTTTGTCGTGGGCGATGTGTTTTCCTTTTTTGTCCAACTAGGGGGTATGAAAGCTTCTCCTCTACTCTTCTTGCCTCGGCTTCGTACTGACCAGAGCAACAGGCGTTGCAATGCTCCTCAAAACATCAACTGCATCGACCGGCAGCAAAGTCATCAAAATCGGTCTCGTCATCCAAATCCTCTTCTTCCTGCTGTTCATTCTCACCAGTGTCATCTTCCACATCCGCATGTCCAGTGCCATCAAATCCGGCTCCCACCATCTGTGGCGGGGCAACATTCCCTGGAAGCGACACCAGGGCGTTCTCTACTTCAGCAGCATCTGCATCTTTGTGCGCTCCGTTTTCCGGCTCATCGAATTCAGTATCAGCCAGACTTCTACCCTGTACAAACAGGAATGGTGGGCCTACGTGTTTGATGCGGGCCTTATTACGCTTGTCATGGTTGCATTCAACATTGTGCACCCCGGCGCGATTAAGAAAATCCTCAGAGAGATGAAGAGGAATGGAGAAGATGGGAAGGATAGCGAGTTCCTGCTTGAGTCGGCGTCGTACCCTGAGCCGACAGCGCCAGCACCGCAGCAGGCGTACCATCCGGTCGATCAGGGGTATGCGGCGGCGCCGTACCAGGGGAGATATGAGCCGACGAGGGAGACTGGTTATTACCCGTCAAATGCTTGATCATGCAGAAACCTCACGATTACGCGATCAAGGAAATGCAGTTTGTATTATTGTTCATGATTTGTCATAGAGTCTTTATTTTTTATTTTTTATTTTTTTAATTTTGATATTCGTTTTCACTTGTCCATATGTCTTTTGTTTGTGAGTTAATAGATGGGAGTTTTTCCAGGCGTGTTTTGATAGCAGGAGTATGAACAGATGAGGCGTTGTCGTGTACTGTCCAGAATATGTACATATTGTTTTATAGACAAAGTTTCTACATAGACTCAAATCTTTTGCATCAATCTTCGATCAATCCCCAGCCGTGCCATCAACATCAAACTGGCCGAGCCAAGCGCCATTGACCCGGCGTAGTAGATTGCAGGGTGGAAAGCATCGATACCAGCCTTTTCGCCTCCGCTCGCATTCAGCAGGTAACCCGCAATAGGTGCACCCTAATGTGGAACCAAAGTCAGTAATCAATCACCACATGTCAAACAGAGATACCTACCAAAAGATAACCACCGCCCCAACCCGTCACCACCATGCCCATGGCAACAGACACTCTCGCCGAGCCAAACACATTACCCACGACTGTCGGCATAGTCGCAAAAAACCCGCCATTCGCCATCCCATTAATGATCACAAACGCAATCAGCGGCCCCAACGAGTCAGAAACCGGCCACAGCACCAACGCACTCAAAGCACTCAACATCAACGACGAAAAAACGGTATTCAACGGCCCAATCCTGTCAGAACTGAAACCGCACAGCAAACGTCCACAAGCCGATGAGAAATTGAACGCAGCTACCAGGCCGGCCCCAATACTAGAATTCATGCCCAGAGATTCCGTGTACAGGGGCAAGAAGAATGGAGGCACAAAAAGCGGAAACGTCGCGAGCCCTCCGCCCAGAAATATCATGATGAACCGGTAGTCGCGAAACAGGCGCCATTCAACGAAAGAAGTAGGCCGGATCGGGGCGCGGGCCTTGATGAGATAGGCGGCAGGTAACCCTGTAGCTAGAGTGATGAAGCCCAGAACGCGAAATGTCCACGCTATGCCAACGGCTTGCAGAAGGCTGTTGGTCGCAAAACTGGTGACGGCGCCGCCAGTGCCACCGCCTGCGAAGACGATGCCATTGGCGATTCCGCGCTTGGTTTTGAAATACTGGGCAGGTGTAACGGAGACGACCTGTTGATGTCCGATTAGATCAATGCCATTCTTCCAATACACGAGAACTAACTTACCATGAACAATAGACTAACATACGGCAACGATTAGTTACAACTACTCTACTCTCTTCCCTCTCTCACATCACATAACATACCTCGTCCCCAACCCCGTGACAAGCCCAAACGTCAAAAACAATCCCACAACATTGTGCGTCGTAAACCCCGCCATAATCTCGCCCAACCCAAACAGCGAAATCCCTAGTAGTCCGGCATTCCTTGGCCCCAATTTGCGAATCACTCTCGCATTAACAACCGCCAAAAAGGAAATACACGCCGTCGTCAACGACCCCACAAATGCCAGTGTTGACGCAGACGCAACCCCCTGCGAAACAAGCACAGCCTGGAATACGCCCCAGCAGTAGGTAGTGCCCACAAACCAGAATGTGAGCAGAGCAGAGGCACCGATGATGACCCATCCGTAGCCCCCATCCGGCACTTGGGAGTCGGCCACGAGGGAGGCTTGCATAACATCGTCATTTTCCTGGTCTGGGGCTGCAATGGAAGTGTTGCTGGCTGCAGCGGTGGTTCGGGCGACATTGTCATTGTGAGGCTGCAGCTCAATTGCTGTGGTTGTTGTTGCGGTTGCCATGACCTTCTAGAACTGAGGTTTATGTAATTGAAAATAGATGCAAATGATTTCTACGAGAGAGAAGATGAAAAGAAGTCATGTTTGCAAAACAGCTAGGTGGATTAATAATCACTAAATTAGGGCGTCAACCAGTAAAATCGCGTGGGGGATTCTTGCGCATTTTTTGCAGTCGTTTTTTTCGATGACTCATTTATTTGCACGTGATAAATGGCCCGCAAACATGGAATCATCCAATCAGAGATGTGCATTTTGTTTTGTCCTTGACGATGTTGATGAGCTGCGATTTGTACTCGTACAGTGGAAATAATAAGTAATCGCCAATCTCAATACCTTTTTATGTATACATCACCAGGAGGTAGGTATACTGTGATATGTATTTAGAATTTTTCGAAGGTAACCTCGGAAGGTTATCTCGATCAAAAATATGTCACGGCCTGGTTCAGATATGGTAGATTTTAGGTACGCTCAGCTCAAAACATCAACCTTTTCAAACATTTCGAGATTCCAGAATGACATCAAGAGTATGCATGCATGTATAAAAGTACCGTGTTCATGTAAACTTTATTTGCGCCACGACCTGCACATTTTAGATGTGGGTCCCTTGAAAGTCATACATAGCCCTAAAAGCACCTCTAGTTAACTAAAAAGGAAGTATTCAACAGGTCACGGAGTAGAGAGAGACACAATAGCAGACATGTCATACAAAGTAAGCTTGACGCACGATTTACTGGCTTGCGTGCTTTTCGGCTTAGCTGTCTTTTTGTAACGGTTCAAAGAAAACAACACGATCTGGGAGACAAAACTTGACGTATATTTGTCAAGAGACATAGTCTAGAATTTGTCAGAATCGTGCCCATCTTAGATATGTAATATTCTAATAGAAACACTTGTTATATACAGAGTACATATATAGTATATAGGTGTAACAGCTTGTAATGGGTGTTATTAATGAGCTGCTCAAGACCGGTTAGCTGCTGGGCTGTGGACAAATTAATAAGATTTATTTCTGTGTTGCCTCCATTTCTCGGGGAAATTCCACAGCTGGGTTGCTTACATTATTGGCTACGGTATACAGGCATTTCTTTGTCCCTAGTGATACATAGAACATGCATCAGGTGGGACTGTATCAGGCGGTGAAGTACTGTAGTCTATTCTCGAACTAATTCCTGTCGTTCGTTTCGTCTTTCTTATTATTTTCGTCATCAATTAAATCCCACTGCTTGCTAGGAACAAATCCAAAACATTGAAGTATCTGGAAAACAGATCAACTTAACAAGACATTCCGTAACAACATTAAAATTTGGCTGAGATTTTCCCTTTATCTCCTGCTTTCTTCACCCCCTCATTAACTACATTATACCTGCATAATGGCGAAAATCACAATCCAAGCTGCGACCATGGCGGACTTCGAGGACATTGTCAAGATCGCTATTGACGTGGTCCCACAAGAGCCCCAAGTCTTGTATCAGTATCCATACATGGATCAATACCCCGAGGATTGCTATCGCTGCACCAAAAAGGAAATTGAAGGTTTTATTGAAAATGCGAGCCCCGTGTCAGACACTCTTGTTATGGTTGCTGAGATCGAAGATGATCAATCTCCGTCGGGGAAAACGGTCATCGCTCATACGGTATGGGATCTGATGGCGACGGGGGAGAAAATTAAGAAGGATGTTGCGACAGGCGAACATCGTATGCTCCAATCTGGTAAATTCCTTTCTTTTTCCCATTTCAAGAATCACTTATGCCTAGGATATATCTCGACCATCAGGGTCGTTTTTGTTTAATTCAATTTTTCAGCCGCTAATTTATCATCGATATGGATGGTACGGGTACAAAAGATGAAGCCAAGGAGTTTGATTGCTCCCAACGTCGCGATGCCGACTGGGATCGCATTACGTTCTATAGCAATATAATCAACGGCATCGCATGGGAGTATCTGGAGCCAACAGATCGTACTACTCTACCGCGAGCATATATCCATTTAATCCGCGTCGCAACGTCGCCGAAATGGCAGCGCCATGGTGCCGGCACCTTGCTGTGCAACTGGGGTATCAATGTGGCCCAGCAGCACAATCTTCAAATTGGCTTGTTGGCCACACCGTCCGGTCGCGGACTGTACACGAAGTTGGGTTTCAAGAAATTACTGACCGCGTTTGTGCAGATGCCCGAGGAGAAGGAGAGCGTGAGCATGACGGTGACGAAATGGTTCCCACAAAGGGAAAGTTTGATTGCGCAAGTAGGGAAAACGTTCAGCCAATTCCTCTGCGCGAAATGAGGTATATCATCACTATGAACAGAAAAGTTCGTTCCAATGAATTTTCGTATACTTGAAGCGGTTTCGGTGTACTGGATCTATGAATACTTGTATACACCAGCGATAGGATTAGCCCTATATATGATATGTTATTAGTATAGGCAATACCTAGGTATCAGGAACGCTCATCTTATCCCAGTGGGATCGAACATTGTACACCTTACCAAAGCAGGGAAGTCATAGCCCAATTTCTGGTTTTCCCAAAGAGTAGTATAGTTGTCGTAGTCTTCGAATTCCATGACAGCAAAAACACCGGCTCAGACTGTAGGTATGAATAAATGATAAACAATCGCATAATTGAAAACGCGTCTTGTTTGTGTGCATCGCTGGTGGATGGAATTCTTAAAAGACCAGTTGGTCTGGATCAAACAAAAGCATAGACATCACGGCCTTACTCGGATATCCTATTTTTTTTACAAATGCAAACATTTCAAACATTTGGAGATTCTAGAATTTGGTCAAAATCATGAATGCATAGGAGCACTACTCATACTATCGTCAAACAGCTTACTAAGGTTTCCTTGTGAAGCCCAGACCATTTCGGATGACTTCAACCGTACGTGTGGTAGAAAGTGTATGATGTCACGGTGCCAGTACGTACAGGGAAGGTAAACGAGAATATTGGACACCTAGGCATGAGAAAAGGAAGGAATCTAGCTAGAGGTTTGCCATATATTTATAGGTAGGATCGCCTACATGATCAAAATTAACAGTGTATGTACACCAGATACATAACACCAAGATTCCATGTAAATACTGTCAATGTAGATGTTGACCGCAGAGCTCCAACCAAGCCCTACTTCAACGTCCTGCCATGGCACCTCTCGTCACATATGACATCGTATTTTTCTCAAACCATCCAAGCATCATCCAACTTCATCTGGATAGTTTCAACAAAGGTCTTCCTACAAGTCCGATTCTCCTCCTTAGTTTTGCCAAGATTCATCATCCATCATCTTTCATCCATAAGAGACTACAGATCTAAGTTAAATTCTAAGTATGTTGCTGGTCCCTGGATCGAATCTGCAAACGTACCCCTGACTAATAATGAGATAAACATTCTAGATCATTGAACCTCTCTTGAACGTTCTTATTTTGAGTCTAACCAATAGTTATAGACAGTAGTGGAAAGGGGAAACTCAATTGACAAAAAATAATATTTAATTATGTTATGTATGACGTTTTTCAGGGGTAATTGTAGTGTATGTGTAAAGGTTACATATTTAAAAAGTACCGCAGAATTCAATTGTACAGCACGATGCTTCACATTCTAGAGACTAGAGTAATGCTGGGAAATTTTAATCTGCATTCTGGATCGTGTATAGATCTAGATCTGCAATTAACTAAAAACTAAAATGCAAGATCTTTGCAAAAACGCCTCCCTCAAAATGGATGACAGAATTGTGGTTAGCTTCACCAAATATATTGATTTTCAGGGTTCTAATTAGCAAAGAGGTGTATCCTTATGATTGATGTTTTTCGTACATTTGGCTTGGTTTGCTCTTTGGAGATAAATTTCTAAGAAGAACAATATCCGCTCGTCTGCAACTTCATGGGTACTGATCAGAATGACGATTTCACCAAAAGCGCATCTCAAAAACTTCAGGTGTAATTATATGGTCACCCTCTGCCTTGGCGTGGCTCCAAGATATCGGTTACTCAATCAATTGAGTTTGAAGCCTATACGATGTCTAGACTTCAAGGGTTCATAATGATGTCTACGTAGGTACATACGAAAAGGGCGAATGCTCAATTATAAAAGGCGTCATCTAGCCCCCCTGGACTTGAGATTTCCACGCTGCACCTCGACAGTTCCTTCACTACAGCCTAACCACCCACCAACCATTCCTCTACTCAAGACTACTTCGTCTCCAAACCAACCGTCAACATGAAGTCCATCCCAGTCCTCGTCGTTGCAATGGCTGCCTTGGCTGCCGCCGTCCCTGTTGCTGTGGACAACGCCGGTATGTCTTCTCTATACATAGACTGATCATATTGTTCCGGATGTTTATATTGATGTTTCTTATCTAGGCGTCGCCAAGAAGCACGGTGACACCGACATCAAGCCCATCACCGTGCCAACTGGCACCGTATCCTCCAACTTCGCTCGTGGTTTCGCTCGTCGCTCCGACGACCCTCGTGACCACGACCACGACCACGACCACGACAATGACCATGATGAGGATGAGGATGAGCGTCGCCGCCGCGAGGAGGAGGAGCGACGTCGTCGTGAGGAGGAAGAGGAGGAGGAGCGCGAGCGCGAGCGCGAGAGACAGCGACATGACGACCACGATGATCACGATGATCACGATGATCACGACCGTGACCATGACCGCGACCATGATCGCGACGACAAGGATCGTGACCACGACCGTGATGACAAGGACCGCGACCACGACCGTGACCACGATCGTGATGACAAGGACCGCAAGGACCGCGACCACGACAAGGACCACCGCCGCCGCCGTGCCTTCTAAGCTTGCTCGCTCGCCAGTGGCAGGCAGTTTTTGCAACGCCTCGCGCGCCCAGATCTGCCTGCCTATAACCAGCTAGCTGAAGCGTTAAAACTAGAAAGACGAAAGGGAAAAGCTATCTAATTAGTAATTTCTAGACTAGGTAATGATAATGCTTTTTAAGCCGAATCAGCGTTCCAGTAATTAAGACTTTGTAACAGTATTATCGTGCTTGGTTGTAGAATAGTGAACAATAGTAGATGGCGACCTACATTAGCAATACAAAGTCATTCTAGACATGGCCATGTATGCTATAAACACTGTTAAATATTTTTCTCGTCCATTGAAACTAGCTTAGGGCTAATCTGCGCCGATCCCAGTCAAGTCTCATCATTCATGCACGCAATACAATAGCCTGTTCTTTCATATGTACACCGTGAAAACGAAAGACCAGGAAAACAACCACAACAACAACAAAAAAAAAAAAAAAAGGACATATGCCCGATATGGGGCTCGCTGTGTCGACCGTTAGTATTTTTATTTTTTATTCGCGCGCGCGGATATACGTACAACCCATAACCTTGGAGTTTACATAGTAAAAGCTCCACGCGCTACCGATTGCGCCAACCGGGCTGGTGAGAAAGAGAGCCCTTAATGAAAGTGTAGTTGCTGGATTTAACTTTGCCTTTACCATGGAAAGACTTGAAGAGTTACGTGGAATAGGTTGGTTGTTGGAGGGCAGCCAAGGCTGTCGTACACATCTTTGTACTAGCGGTTCATTATTTCCGGGTATTTGTAGCATTCATTGCTCATTGGGCTGCACGGGGTATCGTAAAAAGGTACCATACCATCATCCATGCCCCGACCCCACCAGGTGGCATACCTAACTCCCACTATCAATCAACTTGCCAATATCATAAATTTCAAGACATCGCAAAGATATCCCAGAACACTATGCGGGGATGCAATACGCACTGATCCTGTATGCCTATGTACCCCCACGCCGTATCGATAGCATCTCGGCCGACCTCGTCCGACAGTGGATCCCACGCAATCTTATCGTTTTTCGGGGGTTATCGCTGCTGATAATGGCCTGACCCTGTTCACAATAACCTCATACTGCCTCTCACTAAGCAAATTGACTTGCTAAGTAAGTAAACTAAAGAAACGTGCAGCCATGAGTGGATCACTTCGTCCGAAACTGGCCTGCCACCCTTGCACGGTGCGCAAAATCAAATGCAACAAACACATCCCCTGCGACAACTGTGTTAAACGCGGGGAAGATGCACTGTGTCGTCGGCAGGCGGATTACGAGAATGGGAATGCGATTGTTGTTGATGGCGGGCTGGTTGAGTATCAGACTACTGAAGTGCTGCAAGAGTCTGATATTCCTGTTTCGTTCACCCGTCATGCTAAGTTGGTGGAGAGTCTGCAATGGAGAGTTGAGTCTCTTGAGCGTGCACTAAGGGAGCATCTTGAAAATGAGCATGTTGATAAATTCCATGGCATTCCTGAAGCAGCACCCGTGAACCAGCATACATTGCCGTCTCCGGTGATATTGCATCCAACAGAGAATGGCAACGACACCGTCGGTGTTGGACCAGTTGAAGATGGGTCGCGAACCGCCCAAATCATGAGATCGTCCTGGTCTGACGCCGATCGATTATTAAAATCAAACAACGACGGCGGCCTCACCATGCTACAAGGCTTACTTCCATCTCGCTCAAGAATCGATCAGATGGTAGACTATCACATCAATTACCTGCTGTGGATGCACAACGCGTTCCACGCCATTACATTTCGACGAGAACTACGCAACTTTTTTGAACTACATGATGGAAAGATTAACATGCCCTCCTCCAACAACGATGACAATTCCATGATCCAATGGGTCGCTCTCCTCTTTGCAATACTGTCCGGATCAATGATTAGTGCCCCCGATCGCATCGTGGCTTCATGGGGATACCGACGTTCGGAGCAGCAAATGATCGCTGAGCGATGGCACAATGCTACAATCCGATGCCTCGAGCTTTCGCGCTATATATTCAACCAGAATATCTTCTCGATCCAGGCCATCGCCACCTTGACATCTTCCGCATATGCACTAGGCTTCATGAGAAGTCAATGCGTCTTAATGGCAGCCGGTATCAGGATCGCGCAGGGCCTGGGCCTACATCAACTAGCTGGCCACTATGCGCGAGAAAGAGAGACATATACAGTCGACCAGCTGATTCAACGCGAAACGAAACGACGAGTATGGTACACACTAGTCCGGCAAGATTATTTCTTCATTCCATTCTCCGAATCTTACCAAGTCCATCGCCTTTTCAACAATACTACTAAGCCTATCAATTGCAAGGAAGAAGACATGTCCCCGCTCAACGACGAAATACCAACCATCACGACTTACTGCCGCTTCCTCGACGAAGTAGCCCTCATCATGTCCGAGCTGCACGACGCACTCAAAACATCCAACACGCTCTACGCGCAATACGAAGAAACGCTGCGCTTCGACGCTAAAATGCGCGCCCTCGCCACATTGCGGCGGCCGAGTTGTTTTGCGAATGTCCCGTCTGATCCTCTCTGGCCGACGTATGCGATTTGGGGACGGATGAATTTGACAATCAGCTCGTCGCACAAGATCATCATGATTCATCGCAAGTTTTTGGGACGGAGTTTTACGGATTCGGCATTTGCGTTTACGCGCAAGACGTGTATTGCGGCGGCCAAGACGATACTCAAGGCGCTGTTTGAGAATTATCATGATGTTGGACATGTCGAGCTGGGGGCGATGAATGTGGAGGATCAGGGGAGGCCGGTTATATGGACGGAGCAGGCGTTTTCGGTTACTGCTTGCGTAAGTATTTTTCTCTCGCATTTTGCGCTCCATGTGTGCTAATGAGGAAACTAGGTCATTCTGTGTTTCGACATCCTCTACCGTCCCCCCGGCGAACCCGAATGCCTCGAGCACCGCGCCCTCGTCGAGAAAACAATCCTCAAATTCCGCGGCCTCGATCAATACGTCATTGCTCGCAAGGGAATCCGCCTCTTACGCGCATTACTAGCTGAAGGGCTAGGCGGTTACGCAGCGACCATTGATCGGAAACGCAGGCGAACAGACATGAATCCAGACGACGGCAATGGCATGTCTCGAAATCCTTCTGCATCCTCGAGCGCCGTTAGAGGACTTAAATTCGTCGACATTGAGAATTTCATTCAACGCTTCTGGCTCTCGCGACGAGCTACTACGACAACGAATCATCAACAGGGCAGGACACCGCATTCTACACCGTCCAGCCTCCTTTCGCTGGAAGACTTTGGGAATCCTATCGCTGCTCCGGATAACGTTGGTGGGATGTACCGGCCAGACAACAACAGTAATCAGTTAGACAACTACATGTTCCAGGGCCTCTTCGGCGAAGACCTCAACGACCCTTTAGGCGGGATGGGGACTGCAATGAAGAATCCCGCGGCCATGTACTGGCCTGGTAGTTCGTCCATGTGTATTGACGTCGAGGAGCCTGCAACGCTACTGATTCCGCCTGATGCAAGGCCGGCGTCTACGCCGTCTTTTGAGGATTTGTTGTTTAGGGCGGAGAATTTTGATTTTTGATTTTCTTAACCACCTTCTATGTATATATGACTATTATAGGTAGATGAATCATGCATCCCGCAAAACGGCGGAACACTCGATTTCGACGTCTGTGTTTAAGGGGAGGGTTTTGACTGCGACACATCTGTATGTAGTAAACAACATTAGCTGGTGATGTTGTAAGTGACAGGAAAAAGGGAACGCACGTCCTCGAAGGCTTCACATCCCCCCAATACAATTTATAAACCTCATTCATGGCCGCGAAATCACCCATATCGGCCAGAAACACATTGACCTTGACGACATGCTCGAGATCAGACCCGGCGGCTTCGAGGATTGCTTTGAGGTTTTTTATGCATTGATGCTGTACCATCATCACCCATTAGTCGGTGACAAGTAAGCTTCGTGGGGAGGAGAAACTTACAGTGCGAGCACCAATATCTCCTTCAACCAATTTCAGCGTCTCCGGGCTAACGGGCACGCTGCCAGAGCAGTAGACTACTCCATTGGCGACGATGGCTTGGGAGAGGACGCCAGGGAGCGGTGGGGGAGCGCCGGTTGTGAGGACGGGGGTTTTGGATGGCATTTTTGTTGTTTGTGTTGATTCTGCTTGAGATAGTGGTTGTGTTCACTTAGTTCTTGAACGTGCAGTTCTTATATTTGTAGGAGACAAATGAAGAGAAGAATATTTCAGAGATGTGGGCTGTATGATGTATGATGCCGGCCGGGCGCCGGCCGAGGGGATTATGATCACGGGTAGGAACTAACCAGAGCATATGCATTGCGTTGGTCTAGAATTCTAAGGATGGCCGTCAGGCAGCTGTTGCCAAGCTTGAAGTTGTTGAACCTAGACTCGTTTGAATGTATACCTTGACCCATGCAAGATGCGTCCATTGAGGAGGTCGTGTGCGGAGTTACAGTCGAGGATTACAATGCGGAGTCCTCCAGTTCATTCATCTGCGTTTGTCGACTACATTTGTATACTGATTCAGTTGCCATGTGAATTTCTGCAATCAATCCAATATAATCAACTTAAGAATTGAAGCTTCTGCTCATAGTCCTATCTAATGAATAGTATACCCCCCATCCACCACATACGCCGCACCCTGCACAAACGTCGCCCTACTACTACACAAAAACAGCACCACATCAGCAATTTCTTGACATGTGCCTAGTCTGTTGAGCGTCGATCTTGAAATGACATCCCGATATAAATCTATCTGTCGCTGCAACATGGGTGTTGCTGTTATGCCGGGACAGACGCAGTTGATCCGGATGTTGTCTTTGGAGTACTGCAGAGCAAATTAGCTTTATAATCGAGTTTTTGGAGTGTGTAAAACTTACATCTATGGCATCGCTCTTGGTCATTGAGACAACAGCGGCTTTGGACGCGCAGTATGCAGCTGTAGAGGAATCGAGTCAATATTGTACGGGTTTAAAGCATATTATGTGAAAACTCACCCGCTTCCGGCCTGGACACAAAAGCCAGTTGGCTTGCGATATTCACAATACTCCCTCTATTCCCCGGTCTTCCATCATGAGTTTGCAACGGATCCTGCTTCAACATCTGCGCAATCTCATTTTTGGCGGACAGCCAACAACCGCGATAATTAATCGTGTTGACGCGGTCGAAATGGGCCGAGTCGCTTTCCGTGGAGGTCTTGTTATCTCCCTCAATTCCTGCGAACTTCTTCAACAAATTATCACAAAATATTATGAATGGTATGTAAACTCACCAGCGGTATTAACAGCATAATCCACCCGCCCAAAAGCATCCACAGTCTTCCGTACCATCTCTTCCACTTGCCCCTCTTCTTGCAAGTCCACCAACACGCATAGCGTCTCGCAGTCAGTACCAGCCACGTCGGCAATAAGACGTTTTGTCTCTTCAAGACCGGCCGCGTTGCGATCGCATAATGCGATTTTGCGACATCCGTCTTTGGCGAATGCGACTGCGATGCCTTGTCCGATTCCTGCGAATATGATCAGCTGGGACTCCCACAGTCTTCGAGGGGTTACACACCGGATGCTGAGCCCGTGATAAGAGCGACGCCAGGGAAATAGAGAGACATTGTTGATGGATCTCGGAAGACGACTTATTTTCGATGATATGTCCAATTGTTGTGAATCTATGACTTCCGACGAGTACCGGCACAGTCTCACAGAATCTTCAGACGACAGCTTCAAACTGTCTATATCCCGATGCACGTGGGATTTATTTTGCTGTCAACGCTTTGTCCTATCTCAATTTCGCTCCAAACTCTAATGTCAAATACTGTAATAATAATGGCTCAGGTCTGTCACTATCTCGTCCGACTCCACGCGCTCCTCCTCATCTCCACCGTATGTATCCACTCTCGGCCGGCGTCCATGACAGGAGAAGGTTCGCCAAGCGAAGTCACTCAACTGTTATCCTCCTTCTCACTATCAGTCAAAGCGTTCCCGAAGTACTTTATCTGGTCTCTATCAGGCCGATAAGTCGTCGTCATGGCATGTTAGCAGTTGTTTGCATTGTTTTTACACCCCCAGAACCGAAATCAAGAGATAGTGGCTAAGCGACATCGATAACCAGATTGGACCCGGGTGATACCAACAACAGGCATTGAGCAGGATCTGTTAAAATGCACCCCAATTCCCCGCATTAGCTCTCTCAGATTTATGGTCTGGATGTACACAATACCAATACTTGAGTGAACAAAGTATCAAAGACATGGAGAAGATTAGCGAGTATGCCCAGCGGGCGGGATCCAAAGTCAAGACCAGGGTCGCTCATCCATCGAGTTGGGCCTTGCCTCGACAGGAGAGTAGTGTGGCACCTCCTGGGACGTGGAGTAACAAGGGTATGTCTTTCATTCACTTAGACTGTGGTGCACACATTGACTAACATCTCTTGATCCATCCAGATTATGACCCTGTCCCAGTGGAAAGACAGATCTGGACTCACAAGACTATCCTGACTTACTGGTTCTGTGACCTTATTTCTATCGTCTCATGGTCACAGGCTTCGGCCATGTATGCCGTTGGACTCAGTGCGACGGATGCCACGTTGGGTTGTTTGGTGGCTGGTATATGCATTTCATTTCCCATTGGTAAGAAGTCCGTCAACTCTTTAGTCTTGTTGTCTATGCTGACGAGACTCAGTCCTGAATGGTCGAATTGGTGCAAAGCTGCATACACCATTTCCAATCAATATCCGTGCCAGTTTTGGAACATACTTCCATTACTTCTGTGTCTGCTCTCGTGCCATTCTGGCTCTGTTCTGGTTCGGTATTCATTCTGTATATGGCGGAGACTGCATGAATGCGGTACGCTCTCCTCCTCTTCAATCACGATCTATGGATAAAAACTCACAACTACTAGGTCCTCACGGCTATATGGCCTAGCTTCGCCAACTTGCCAAACTACCTTCCAGCGTCCGCTGATATCACGACCTCGGGCATGATCGCATACCTGCTTTACCACATCGTTCAGCTTCCATTCCTGTTCGTCCCACCTCAAAAGCTCAAGTATTTGTTCCGCGCAAAGATGGTTGTACTACCACCTGTCATCTTGGGTATGGTGATCTGGTGCGCTGTCAATGCAGGCGGTGGTGGCCAGTACTTTGAAAAACCTGCGAAGATTCATGGACCAAGGCGATCGTGGCAGTGGCTGGCGGGGATGACATCTGTTACAGGTAGGCCTCCCCTTGAAGAACTGCATCTGTTTTTACTCGCTAACAACGGCAAAGGTGGCTGCTCGACTCTCGCATTGAACAACTCAGACTGGTCCCGCTTCGCCAAAACGCCTAATACGCAATTATGGCAATTCCTGGCCCTGCCTCTTTTCCAGACGGCAATCGGCATTTGCGGTATTGTCGGTGCAAGTGCATCTGAGCAGATCTGGGGTACTGCGCTCTGGAATCCACTTGATATTATTGCAATGTGGCAAGGGAGCTCTGGGGGCAGGGCGGCGGCGTTTTTCTGCGCGTTCGGTTGGCTGCTGGCCCAGATCTCGGTTAATCTCAGCACGAATTCAGTTGCTTTTGCTACTGGTAAGTAACGCATCCTCAAATTGTCTATAATTATGATGAGATATTGATGAATGAAATAGATATTGGAACATTGGCACCCAAGTACCTCAACATCCGCCGCGCAAGTTTCCTCGGCTTCCTCATCGGCGGCTGGGTTCTCTGTCCCTGGATCATTCTCAAGTCGGCAGAAACCTTCCTCAATTTCATGTCTGCCTACGCCGTGTTCATGGCGCCCATGACTGGTATTCTGTTGACCGACTACTACATTGTCAAGAAACAGAAGTACGATGTTCCCGCACTGTACAATCCGCGCGGAATTTATTACTATCGAGTACGTATACCATTTGACGCCTCAAAATACTGTAACTGATCTGTGAATACTAGTATGGAACAAACTGGCGAGCCCTCATCGTCATGCTCCTCGTGGTCGTTCCGCTTCTGCCCGCCATTGGCAACGCAGTCAACACCAACGTGCACATCAGCACTGGCCTGCAACACCTGTACGACTTTAATTGGCTGTACTGCTTCTTCTCGTCGTCTGTGGCTTACTATGTGCTCAATCTGGTCTGGCCGCATACTGGAACGCAAATCCCTTCCCCGATCTATGGAGTTGATACTAGTGAAGAAGTCGCTGCTGAAGTGGATGTTGAGGCAAGTGATAAAGAGCGGTCGGGTTGACGGAGAGGTGTGTCTTTAGTGTAATTGCGAACTTTTATGCAGGGTGGGATATGTGATTGCGTTCGGTTTTGATTATGAATGGCCGTGCCATTGATAGTAGTAGTTATTTTCTTATCTAGTCATCCTGATGTGGTGGGTTTTATTCAATCGATTGATCTTACTCTGGAGAGAATGACGCGTTCAGTAAATCTTCGAGTACTTTTGAAATACGTACGATATAGGTAAAAGAAATTTGCAGTGGGTATTGTATTAATTTTGAATTGTGTATATGTACGTACCAGTTGAAGAAGTGGTAGGTAGAATTAAGAAGCTGCATAAGCCCTAAGCCAAACCGCTATGGCTGCATGCCCTTCCTTCTGAGCGAAAGATGCTGCCTGACTACATACTGAAGACAGCCCTTCTCGATTGCCATAAGCATTCAACAGCAGTTGTAGCATTTCTAGACGGCCATGTTCAGCAGCTCCATTAATTGCTGTCCTACCAGAAATTGGCGACGGTGCGGCATTAACATCCGCGCCCAGCTTCAGCAGTTTCACTGCTAGTGGATTATAACCATGAATAGCAGCAGCTTGAAGTGCAGTTGCTCCCCCCCCTCTCTGCTGGAGGCGCATTTACGTCCGCATCGTTTTCAATGAGAAGATCTGCAATTTCAATTTGTTCGTTTTGTATGGCCTGTTGTAACGGTGTTCCTGTGACTCTGCTGGCTGGTATGTTCACCTCGGCTTCGTTCTGAAGCAAGAACTTGACAACCTCCGAGTGACCATAACTGGCAGACTTTTGCAACAATGTCTCGTCGTCGTCAATATTCTTGGCATTGATATCGGCACCCGCGTCAAGTAATAGTCGAAGTAACTCAATATCGGCTGGAAGATCCTCGTCAACTATTATGCATCCAAACGATGTTCCAAGCCCATCAATATAACAATTCCCTGTGGTTTGTGAGATCAAACCTATCATCATTTCCACAACTTGAACCTTCGCGCCGTATACTCCAATCGCAACTTCAAGTGCCGATCGATCGCCCCAACACTGACTAACATCAGCGCCCCTTTTCACAAAGAGTTCGATGCTCTCATAAGACTCAAGATGGTCTAAGGCACTTATGAAAGCGGTAGGGGGTCCATATTGACAGTTAACAACTGGATCATTTGGACCAGCACCGTAGTCAAACAATAGAACTATCATATGATGGTTCCGGTTATCGATAGCCCAACCTAACGCTGAAAATGCATCCAAATCCTCGTAAGGAGGTAGCATACGAACCTCTGCATTGTAGTCGAGTAAAAGTTGTGCGCCCTCTAATCAGTCCATGCGAACTGCATACTGCAAGGCTGTCTTATTCTTATATTTTGAAGGCAGCGCGTTCACATCAGCTCCAGTCTGGAGCAGGAAGTCGAGCAAATTAATGTTCTTGTGTGCCACTGCTGCTTGCAAAGCAGTTATGCCCTCTTCATGCCCCGCTGCAGCATTGACTTCTGCTCCATAACTCAGAAGTTCTTTAACGATTTCAATGTCTCCGAATAATACAGCTGCCTGCAATGCAGTGAGTCCTTTGCTCAAGGCGGGTTTAGCGTTGATATCTGCACCAGCAAGAAGAAGACGTCTTGCTGCATCGATATGACCTTTCTCTATGGCAGCTTGGATTACCGTCCGGCCTCTTCTCAAGCCCGGTAATGCAAGTACATCGGCATGAGCATCGAGTAACATTTGTATAACTTTAATGTTTCCACTTTCTGCTGCCGCCTGTATTGCTGTTCGGCCATTGTATTTTGCAGGAGGAGCATTCACATCGGCGTTATAGGTCAGCAAAAGAGATACCAATTCCGCATTACCCAACCTCGCCGCTATTTGAAGAGGCGTATCGCCATAATCGATTCCAATTCTTGAATCCACCATTGCGCCCATAGCAAGAAGGTGGCGTACAAGTGGAATATTTTCGTTTTGTGCTGCATACTGAACTGCAAATGCAAATGGCGTTTCGTCTGGTCTTCCATATTCCTCAGACAAGGAAAACTGGTCTTCTATCAATTTGAGACAAGAAGCATTCCATATGGGACAGAAGTTGACCAATGCCCCATTCTGTAATAGAAGTAGCACTATCTCAATGTGCTGACCCTTTGCCGCGAGTTGAATCGGAGTTTTCAACCCATCATAACTTTGCCTCCCCCATGAAGATACATGACTAGTGATTTGCGCCATATTGACATCCGCTCCCGCGTTGATCAAAGCTCTTACGACTTGTACATGGCCACGTGCCGCGGAAGCTTGCAGCGCAGTCCCCCATCGCATAGGAATACTCAAGTTGACATTTGCCCCGGACGCTAAAAGCTGAGAAACCACTTCCACACTGCCTTCTGATGCTGCCTCTATAAGAGGAAAGCCGCGTGGCTCATCAGCGACTAAGCAATCCGGATCTGCACCATGGTTGAGGAGTAAATTGAGTATTCCAATGCTTTGGTCAGACCAGAGAGACGCACGAGTTCCGTTCTCTGCCATGCAATCAACTTCCAAAACTTCAGGAGTCGCCCCTAAATCACAGAGCACTTGAATCATTTGCATGTTCCGATCTCCGACAGCAAGTGATAGCGCAGTCCTAAAGTATTTTCTATATCCTAGACTCTCGATTGGGGTATCGATATCAACGTTCCTGGAAAGAAGTTTGTGAACTAGTTCAATGTCACCTTCTTGAACAGCGGCTGGAAATAACCTAGTGGCGAACACATCAATCGTCGTCGACATCAATTTGAGGATCTCTGAGAAAATCCAAGTGCAGGAATTTGAATTTGCCCATGCATAAATATCTCGAACGGACTTTCTGCTTAGCAAGTTGTTGGTCACCATGAATATGAACAGGCCAAAAAGTTTATATCCCGTTGGGTAAGATGTGAGATTCCAATGATTGTTTGGGTTCATTGCCGCATAGCACTCTATTTGATTGTCTTCAACCATGTAAGTCTTGTAAAATGACTCCAATAATTTAGAGTCAGACGATTTTGCTATTTTGTTTTGCAACAGCACTGTAAGGAAAGCTGACTGAGCCGTATTGGAGTTCAAGCTGGTGTTCGTTTCTATAGGTTCATTGATCAGGCGCTCCGGGAGCTTCCATGATAGCTCAGCATCTGATAGTGAATCACCTATAGCCTCAAGATTGAGAGTCACGTTTTCAAGGCCTGGAGTAGTTGGATAGGTTGAACTGAGAACTAAGCCTTGTTGTGCGTAAGATGCTTGAAGACGTTCTAGTCTGGGGTAATGAATGGGATTGGCGAAAATATCAGAATGCTCTCCAGCCGTGAACTTTATGGAATCAGACAAATATTGTTGGAGTATAGTCTGTGATTGAACCTCTTGGTTGAATAAAACCCAGGGGAGGTTGTCTGTTCGGATAACGTGATTGCCCGGCGGAAACATCACAGCTTCTGGAGGAGTAAGAATCGCAAGTCCATCAGGAGTTGGAGCATCTTGATCTATCCAAGTCAGCATTGCAATTACGCAGGAACAAGGTTGTCAATATGAGCCGTTACGAACCTTCTGCGCGATAGCACTTATCTGTAAAGGTTACATATCTCTCAATTTTTCTTTCGACTTCATCCTGCGGAATGTGCTTTCCATAAAGATAAACATTGCTTGGTTTTCCTTCTGATTGTCGCTTTCGAGTACGCTTGTAGACAACCTGCCACTTGCTGGTACTGCTGTTTTTGCGAATACTCCATATTTTGAGCATTCTAACATATTGGTTCTTGCTAAATGTTGTAAGTGGTTGCCTTGACAAGTTCAATGAAGCGTACATAGTCATACCTCGCATAAAATCCGTGTCTTCGATTCATTTGTTCAATCACGTACTTCAAGCTCGTTTCCTGATAAAGCGATACGATTTCTTCCTTGTATTTCTCCCACCTCTCATCCGGGAATCTCAGTCGTCGTTTAGCCATGATCAGAGAGTAAATATAGCGCAAAAAATTGTAATTAGCGATAAGTAGGACAAGTTGTTCACATTTGTAGGAGGTTGAATTTTGTTAAATAAATAAATTCAAGCCTCGTGTCGAATTCCAAGACCAAAGATCTGTGACTCCCTGTTGTTGAAAAAGCGGTGACTAGGCCAATACCTGTCTCAAAGCTGCTTCGTGGTTGGTTAATATCGAATTTTGCATTGATCCGACACCAGCAATTGGATGACTTCGAAATTTGTAGCCTGGTGTAGAAAATGCCGCTCTAAACTCGTTTTTTCATGCAATAAAACTTTTCAGCACACACGGCTGTTGTTTAACAGCCACTAGTTTATTAGCCCTTGGGATACTTGTCCAGGCCAATTTAAAATGAGACGAAAGTGATTTTAGTGGTAGACAACTGAATTTTTTCAAGTGTCTAAAAATAGTTTCTAAAGTATGGTAATTGCACGGAGGCAAAATACATGTATAAGGGGGTACAGTCTTTCATTGGTGAGAAACTATCTATAACTACGACATAAAATGAGCCCAGAAGATTGGCCGATGCTACCTACTTTATTACCCAGACTTTGATTCTGGCTGTCGGGGCTTGAAATTTTGTTCAGCTCGTTCAGACACCCGCCACAAGGCTGTAATAATCCGATGCTATAATTAAACGAAGACTAAGAAAAAATGACTGGTGACGGAATATTTCTCCTCTGTGTCCTTGGATTAGTCTAATCATAACTTAGAACTCCAAGCAGAATGAACTTGTTACTTCTCACGTACGCACTTGAATTCCAATTTCTATCTATTTATGCAGACATCCCAGCAGTACTACAAGTCCCTTCGCTGGTTAATTCCTCCTCCCCAAAACTTCAAGCCCAAAGCTCCCTCTCACCCGGACGCATATACTGCGGCGGCCTGTTAGCCGGATACCTCCCCTGCAACACCCTCCCAGCCTTTCGCTTCAAAAACCTCCCCTGCCCCTTATACCCTGTTATACCCCCCTCATCCCTCGCCCAGACCACCTCCCCTCGCAGAATTGTGTAGCGCGGCCAATTGGCAACATACAACCCCTCATAAGGCGTATAATCTGCATCATGGTGCAGATTATCTACCGATATACGAACACCATCGTGATGGTGATGGTGTTTAATACCATTTGCATGTCCATTGGTATGACCATTTGTTAGGTGTGTTTCCAGGAATGTATGCTTCGCTGGATACCAAATCACCAAATCGGCATCATACCCCGGGGCAATGTTGCCTTTGACGCCGCCCAGCCCATACAGCATTGCTGGGCCTGTTGATGTGATTTGCACGAATCGCGGGAGGCTAATCTTGGGATTGTCGCCGACAGCGCCATTGAACATTAGCGGAATACGGGTCTCGATGCCAGGCAGCCCATTAGGAATCTTGGTAAACATTGGTGTTTTACCATTGATCAACCCCGCCTTTTTGCCTAGTGGACTGTCGAATTTGACGGGCGCGTGGTCGGAGGATAGAGTGGTGAAAGTCCCGTTTGCGATTCCGTCCCAGATTGCGTCTAGGTCGGACATGTCGTGCCGTAATGGAGGTGAACAGACGTGCTTTGCGCCTTCGAAATTGGGTTCTGCCATGCCCTCGCTGAGTAGATAGGCGTAGTGCGGGCATGTCTCGCCGTGAATTGGTAGCATGCGTGTTTGCGCATCCCGAATATGCGCCATGGCTATTCTTGAGGAAACGTGTACAATCAAGATGGGTACATCGAGTAACTCAGCCAGAGAAATGGCACGATATGTCGCCTCGGCCTCTGCTATCTGCGGCCTTGCGACACCATGGTAGTACGGATCCGTCAGGCCTCGTTGTTCCAGACGCTCAGTGATCAACGAAATCATGTCGCTATTCTCAGCATGAATCATAGTCGTAATACCCAGCTTCCGTGCCGACATCATGATATCCAGAATAGCCCTATCCCCCAACTTGAATGGCTCGTAGGTCATGTACAACTTCACACTAGTAATCCCCTCTCTTTCAACAAGCAACGGCAACTCATTCTGCACGATGTGCTCTGTCGGATTCGTCAAGATCATATGAAACCCGAAATCGCAGTGGCTCGAACTATCGGCCTTGCCGTGGTATTCATCGATGATGGGGAACAAGGTGGTGTGCGACTTTTGCTGGCTTGCGAATGCGATTACAGTCGTTGTACCGCCCGCTATTGCGCCGCGGGTTCCTGTCTCCCATGTATCCCCCCCAGGGCAGTCGGGTTGTTCGAGGTGGACGTGAGAGTCGACGCCGCCGGGGGTTATGTAGGCGCCCTGGGCGTCGATGATTTTTGTGGTTGGGCTGGGCGTGAGAGCGGTGCCGAGACAGGCTATTTTGCCATTTTTGATGCCGATTTCGAGATCGGGGGAGAGGACTTCGTTTGGGGTTACCTGCGGAGAGTTAGAAAGAAATTGGCAGGTACCGCTCATCATGGAGTATACTCACGATGAGTCCGTTTTTAACGATCAGATCGAATTCCATGATTAAGTTACTGTCTAATGGGCTAATTGCTTGGAGTCACGGTGAACATCATCTATAAAGCGTACGGATTGAACATGATCTTTCTACAAGTCTGTCAACACAACTTGGATATTTTTCCCCCGCTAGAAACATTTTCCACGCGACGCGATCTGATTTCTAAGCCCGGCCGAGAATTCTATCTCGTAATTGACACTTTAGCAACTCAGTTGTCAATGGCGATCAGAGGTGATAAGGGTTGACCCCCAAACGGCCGACGCGGCCGGGTGGCCCACTCTCGTCCGATGCTGCTTCTGGGAGTATGTTTTAACTAGAAGAACATTCAAGTAGGAGAATGATAGACAACTGTATTTTCAGCAATTTTCAAGACAGACCTGATTTTCTACGTCGTCAAACTATACTCCAAACGAACGATAATCGAAACAAACCAGCAAAATGACTCGTACAATCACCATCGCCGCAGCCCAAGTCGGCGCCGTCCACAGAGCCTCATCGCGCGAATCAACAATGAAGCGTCTCATCGCCCTTCTCAACTCCTCAGTCGAACAAGGCGCACAGCTCGTCGTCTTCCCCGAAACCACCTTCACCACATTCTTCCCGCGCTACCTCTTTGACAACGACGAGGAAATGGAAAGCTACTTTGAGCAAGACGACGGGGGCGATTCCATCGCCGAGTCAAAGAACGTAAAGCCACTATTCGACAGAGCCAAAGAGCTGGGCGTCGATATTTGGGTTGGCTATGGTGAACGTACCAGCGAGGGTCGCCATTTTAACTCTGCCGTATACTTCTCTGGTAAACTGGGCAAGGTGCTTAGCAAATACCGTAAAGTGCATGTGCCGGGATACAAAGAGCTGCCTTTTCCTGGAGCTGAAGTACATTTGGAGAAGAGATACTTTGAGTTTGGCGACTTGGGATTCCAGGGATTCCGTGCACCGAACCTTGTTAGTGACGCTACGAAAGCCGGGAGCAGTGAGCAAGATACTTCGGGCAAAGGAGATGTCATCCTAGGCAGCCTTATCTGCAATGATAGACGCTGGTCCGAAGGCTGGCGCGCATATGGTCTTCAGGGCGTTGAATTGGTAATGGTTGGGTTCAACACCAACGGCAAGGCAGACGATATCTACAGACCTGCTAAGCCCATCTCGCTGGAGGACGCGCGCAAAGAGGCGCTCTTCCACCATCGATTGGTCATGCAGGCAAACTCATATGCAAACAGTTGCTTTTCTGTTTCTGCGGGAAGATGCGGCATGGATGACGGCCACTTTGATTTGATTGGAGGCAGCAGCATCGTGGATTCCGATGGCCATATCATTGCCGAGGCGAAGACGACGGATGATGAAGTTGTGCTGGCCACGATTGATTTGAATGAGTGCCAACGAGGGAAGAAGGATGTAAGCAAATTACATTCAAATCTATGAGAGTTTTGCTGACCCGGTTTTAGATCTTTGACTTTAAGACCAATCGTCGCACGGAACATTATGGGCTTATTGGTAGCCAGCGTGGTGTTGTTGAGCCTCCTCTTCTTGCCTAGGATGCCAGGAGGAGAATATTGTTAGTTCGTAAGCACGATGCTGTCCAGAGCAAGTCCACAAGGGCATGCTAATCGCTTCAAGCACGATACATAGATAATAGTTAGATCTACTTGTATCTTCTAAACAGGAAGTCAGTCCAATCGAGAATAAAGTCGATGTACATCCAGTTATTATCGCTAGTCATCTTACAATCAGATTCTACTCCACAATGCTTTTTCAGGAATCAATCGATCCCTCCTCCTCCCCCCTTTCGCTAAACCCATCCCCTACCTACCCCTCCGGATAGTTTCGCGAGCAATAATGTAGTTCTCCCCACGACATGGAACACTCCCAACAACCGATAGAAATTTATACAGAAAGCAGTCTACGCTATCAAAAAAACTATGAATAATAAAAAAAATAAAAAGAAACACTCCGGTACGGGGAATTGAACCCCGAGCTGCACGGATTTCTTCTGAAAACGAGCGATGTCAACCATTGCTCAAGTCCGGGTAGTATCCGGGACTAGTCACAATATAGCTAGCGCCGGGCGAAAGCGGATCCCGTCGCGATAAGATAAGATGACAGTTGATAGCATCACGGAAAAATAAAGAATGGACCGAGATACTACACACAGTCACGCAGCAGTTGTTTCTGCCAACAAGGCCGGAGAGCCATTCTGTCGTTCAATCATGTCACGTGAATTCGAAGGAAAACTCATCATCATCACGGGAGCCGCGAGTGGCATAGGGTAAGTCGACCATCTACCCCGCGCAGGATACATATACCGAGTGCCCAGACGATTGAATAATTAACGTAACCGTACCTAGACGAGCAACTGCGAAGGCATTAGCCTCCAAAGGCGCACACCTTGTTGTCTGCGATGTCGACAGGCTCGGTCTCATAAGGCTCGAGGAGGAGCTGCAGGGCAATCACTATTCATATCTAACAGATGTCGGCCGAAGCGAGGATTGTCACCATCTCGCTTCATCGTTGATGTCCGGCGAAGAATGGAGTCAAATAGACTGTCTGTTCAATTGCGCGGGCATAAATCCAACTTATTGCCCGCTGGAAGATACCACGGACGAGATGTGGGATAAATTAATGAATACGAACTTGCGCGGGACATTCAACATGACTCGAGCCTGTCTGCCTTATCTAAAACCGGGCGCAGCTATTGTGAATATGTCTTCGATAGCGGGCATACATGCAACGGCCGGCTTGTCCATTTACAATGCATCAAAGTTCGGGGTCATTGGATTTTCCAAGTCCATGGCACTAGAGCTGGGCCCCAAGGGGATTCGAGTTAATGTGGTAGCTCCAGGGCCTATTGAGACCCCGACAAACATGGCAGTTGTCAAGGGTAAAGATGCCATGCAAAAAGTCGTGGGGGAAACTGCTTTGCATCGAATGGGACAGCCGGAGGAGGTGGCCGATGCGGTGTGTTATTTACTGAGCGACAAGAGTTCCTTTGTAAATGGCACCGTTCTTGAGATATCTGGTGGCATGTAATTTTGTTCGATGCTATATGATGATGTATGTGAAGGAAAATTATGTTATCGCTGCTTTCTCAGTCAAGCATTGTATTAATAAACTTCTGAATCGAGAATTAACACCCCTCCTTTATAGGGACTTTGGATCTATGTAACTCTCAACTATTACGCATCTACGCTGCATTCCCCTTTTCGCTCTCAGCCATCGGCCTTTCGTTTCTTAAAGGTAGATGGTGCGCTTCATCGCCGTCTCTTCTAATCCAATCTCGCACTCGTCTCAAAATGCGAGATACATCATTAATGACCTGCTGAACAAAATCATCTGCCGACGGTCTACCTTTGTAGAGCCAAGAAACCAAGAGCGAGAATGCAATGACCCAAAAGAGTCGAATAAAGAGGGACATAACCGTATAGATAATGCCGATGATGGCCATGTATATACCCATGGCAGCAATGGTTAGTGGTGCGAGAATGAGTAGTGCGCCGAGTCGGATCCTATATGACGGACTGGGCGAGACAGACAGGAGAGGGACACTAGCTTCCAAAATAGTATTGGTGGTATCCTCCTCCGGACCGTCGAATTCCAACGAGAGAAGAGGATAGTCATACTGTGATGCCTGGGAAGAATTCTATCAGTATCCGCTATCCAAGAGAAGTAGGCGTTAAACATACCCGATGATCATCATCTGGCCACACCTCGAGTCTTCTTTCACTGCGTCCATAACCCACTCGAAGTTTCACATATGCTCGATCGCGACTGATAAAATGGTATATCAACACTGAGTCTGCCATCTCGAACCATGGCAGAACGATCCCATCGGTATCGCCTGCTGCTGCTGAAACAGCAATAGCAGACTCCAAATAGAAAAAGTCGTCATCTTCTTCCTGCTGCTCCTGCACTGGACTTAATTTTGTGGGTTTTGTTAGAGCAACTCTAGCCGTGTCGCAAATGATCAGTGAGTCTGAGGCGGAGTCTATTCTGAACGTCAAAGCAATGTGGTCTCGCCTCTCATCGGGCCATTCAGCGGCATTGCTATCCGAGAAGTACTTGTCGACTCTACATGAGATGTTAATAGGGCAGTCCGTTTTTTGGAGAAAGGATGGGGTTGACTTGCTCGTAAACTCGAGTCAGTTTTCCCCCAGACTTTAGCACTTTGGTTGGATAGTCTGTGCCATCATCAATCCGGGTGAAGTTTGGAAGACCCGCATATACAGCAGCCAAGACTATGGATTGTCAGCTCTTACTCCGTACTGTATTTGCATTTCCTGATAGAGTGGCAACATACCGAGCCAGGTAAGACCCAGATACAAAAGAAAGCGCAGCGCGGTGCGAGGACGGAGCATTTTTATTGCATCATATAGAAGTGAGAGGAAGAAGAAAAGAAGAAGTTCAAGAGATGGAAACCCGATGTCTATATGTAGTTCCCCTGAGTCATGTTTAGAAAAAAAATAAAAATAAAAATAGACCGCGGGCGGGCGCTGAGCCTCAATGGGTCCAGAGCGCCTGGAACGGGCTGGCTCGGTCCGGAAATCCGCACCGGGTCCGGTGCCACTAATATCCGGGTTGGGGTCACGCGTGTTGCCCTAGCCCTAGCCCTAGAAGCCTTGCCCTCATTCATCAATGCAAGGTCTATTGACCTTCAACAGCGCTCCGTATCAAATTTGACTAGTTGGAATTCGTTAATTCCAGATCATGGTACTCCATATACCCGAGACGATATTCCCGTTGGGGACACGACTGGCTCTCATGGACGCTTTGCTACCAGAATAAAGCTAGGTCATTGGGTAGGATAGCGAACTAATGCAGCACCTAGGCACCTATTTGGAATATCGCTCCCCAGCCTTGCATCCTATCACTAAGTGCATCTCACTCTATCCGAGCCCCTCATCATAGATACAGGTTATCAATGTTTCCGTCGTCCTTAATCTTGCTCTTAATTTTCACCATCTATTTATATTCATAGGGAAAACGACAATTCCAGCAATTCACCCGTTAGTATTTGTACTATCACAGCAATCATCAAAACCATGACCGAGCTCTCCAACTCCGCAGATGCCCTGTTTGATGCCGTTGAGAAAAAAGATTTTGAGGCTGTCAAACGGGCTTTGGGGAGCGGGGCTAACCCAAACGCTAAGCACGAGGATGGGGATACAGTTCTTTTGAAAGCTACCATGAAAGCTATAGATGGAGAAGGTCGCGAAATAGTGGAACTTCTGCTGCAAGAAAAGGCCAACCCGAATCTCGAAGGAGGCGATGGAAATGCACCAATACACTACGTGGTATTGTGGTGGCCAGACATCGAACTGATGCAGTTACTGCTAAACAATGATGCTGATATCAATTTGAAGAGCTCGTCTACTGGACAGACGCCTCTTTTCACGGCTGTTTTTGACAGAAATGATGAAATGACGAAATTATTGCTGGAAAACGGAGCTAATACAAATATCGAGGTCAATGGCGGCGATGCACCCCTTCATCATGCGGCATATATGAGCCACAACGAGCAGATTATAAATTTGCTGTTGGAAAATGGAGCCGATGTCAGCTTGAAAAGCTCTAGAGATGGAAATACACCGTTATTCAAGGCCGTGGAAGGCGGGAGTGTCGAGAATGTAAAGAAGTTGCCTAGGGAAGTCTCGGATCTGAGAATAACAAGCAAAGACGGCACAACACTCTTGCACGTGGCAGCCAGACATGAGAAATCAGAAATATTCGACTTGTTATGGAGCGAAAAGGAATGCCCAATTGATGTGAATACCCAAACGATGGCAGGCGAAACACCGCTATTTTTTGCCGCAAGGAATGGATCACTATCGTGTGTGGAATGGCTCATTGAAAATGGAGCACAAATCGATATTGTGAATAAATTTGGAGTGACACCATTTTTGCGATCTGCACAAGCAGGCGATATTAAACTTGCGGAGTTGTTAATCCATAAGTCGGACCGTGCCATATATGCGATTGATGATCAAGGCCGAGGAGCCCTTCATTATGCGGCTCAAGAGGGCAGGTCATTGTTCTTGAAGTGGTTGTTGAAGAAGAAAAGCGAAGCCAGCGAAGCCAGCGAAGTGGACTTGGAGCTGAAAAGGGCCTTGAATCCAAACAGAACCGATAAATTTGGAAAGACTATCATACACCATGCACTAGAGTGGTGGCAACAAGGGATAGTCGAGCGCGTTTTAGAGTTTTGCGAGCAAAATATTGTCAATGAAGTTGATGACCAGGGAAACACACCGCTGCATATCGCGCTCAGTAGACCGGCCATGGGAATTCAATTGAAGCGTCTGTTGATGAAAAACATGTCTTCGCGTGCCATGAACAGCAGAAATAGTGAAGGTAATTCTATTTTGTCTCTAGCGGCCAAGTATGACGACACGCAGGAATTGCTGCTCGATATTCTCAAACTTCCAGTGGATGTTGAACATCATAAATCAATTAATGACTGGCCTACAGTCATCCATGGGAATCAAGACCATGCCGAGTATATTGCGGAGAGGCTGAGAGCCCAATTTTCTCTTTCAAGTATGCCCAAAACGGCCATTTTCTGGGCTGCCAGGAACGGTGCCAAAGATCTGGTCAAAGATAGTCTATCAAATACAAGTATATTTGATTCGGACGATAAGACAAACATTATTTCGGAAACTCTGTACTGGGCCTCTGCAGGTGATCAGTATGATATTGTTGCCGACTTGATGGAGCGTTATAAAGACGACATACTGCCAGAAGAGAAAACCATGGAAGCTGTTCAGGTAGCTGCTTCCAATGGTTACGAGCCTATTGTTCAGCTTCTGCTCCACTACATCCGGGAAGATGACAAAAGACCAAAGAATGAGAACTCTACTGCGCTTTTTTGGGCTGTAACGTGGGAGCATAAGCATGCACGAGATGTTGTCCGATACTTGCTCATGAATGGTGCAAGCCCCGATGCTGCCGCAGATGGGGGCAAGACTGTTCTAGAATGGGCACAAAGTCAGAATACAGGAAAGAACAGATTCCCCATGCTCGGGCTTCTTGAAAGCCCAATACGAGTGCCACCGAGGCCGATAGCACCCAAAAAGCCACTAAGCAAAGGTACGGTGGAAGACATGAGCAGTGTTTATTGTACTATCGTGGACTTCTATTGCCAAAGTAATGCTTTCTATACTTTGCAAAGAAAAAGCAACTGCCAAGAGGTGATTTACACGGAGGGTCCCGCGAAGAAAATGAAAGAATCTTGGAGAGAGTGGTTCTCAACGAATGACTGGAGGAGGCCAGACTTTAGGTGGATTCATCTACCCTTAAACGATGTAAGCTGCTTCCTATTGGTAGTTATAGAGCCATCTGACTTACTTTCAAATAGTGGACCTTGGCCCAAGATTTAATGGAAATGGTATATTACGAATCTCGTGGATCTGATGCCGAATACACACGCTGGAAGACCTTTGTTAAACAAACTCGAAAAGAACATACTGGGTCAGCGCAATCGCGCTTCATGTATCCCACATTACACGTAAATACCAAGAAAATAACTTTCCCGTTTATCTAACAATGGCTTATGAGGAATTAGTTTCAAACAAAGGATCATGGTTCAGGCCAAAACTCTACATTGATCCAACTTCTCGACAATGAAGCAAGGGAAAGGGAGCAAAAGGAGGAGAAGGCAAAGGCGAAAGTGAAAGTGAAAGTGAAAGAGGAGAAAGACAGGAACAGGCAGACAGCACATAAAGAAGAACTAAGGAACAATAGGGCAACCTCTCAAGACGCATCCAAAGGCGAAGATATACATACACGGCAACCTGATCACCGACTATTGGCTGATTTACCCGTGAAACAAGAAAGAGAGCCCGAAGCTGACTCTCAAGGATCGGAAAAGAGAGAAATGACGACTGATGGCCATCAAGAAGACACGAGCAATATAATGAGTGGCAGTCTAATAATCACCAAGGAATCGGCGGGAAAGACCATTGCGCCCTCAACAGATGGAATTTTGGATGGTTCAAAAAAGCAGCTTGAGCCTGGAAAACAAAACGAACAGCAAATATCTGAAAGCAAACACCTCAATATCCACCAGAATTATTCTGAAAAAGGACAACCAGTTCCACGGGAGAACCTTAAAAAACAGGAGCAATTGGAGAAGTGCAAGGTAGCACTTTATGTGAGTGCTCCAAACCCGTTTATACACGCAAACTAACGGTTAGTAGATGCCATTCTTAACCTTAAAAACCGTGCAGGAGCAAAGAAAGCGAAGACAGCAGTTCAGAAAATCTGAAATTGCCGATACCAGGGAATTTCTTACGAAGAATGAAGCAACCGTGAATGGACTCAGAGAGTATACCAAAAAGGCTTACAGGGAGTTGGCTAACTCTGCTCGTGAAATATTGAAGAAACCGGATTGCAATCCACACGTTAAGGAAATTCTCCTCAAGGCCATTCGATCTGCGACGAGAGACCGTGTAGCTTCTAATTACGATGACGAGATGACTTCTCAACGGGGCCTTGAGGCATTGAATCATTATTTGGATTCTCTGAGCAAGGAAGAAAACCCTTTTTCAACTCAAAAGTCTTCATCGAATGCGACTCTCTCGAGAAAACAAGGTCGTGGTTTTTCTAAAATGAAAGGATCTATTACTGATATGATCGAGGCAATTGAGTATTTCATTGATGGATTATAGCTCGTCAATGAAAAGAAAATTCTTGAAAATGCTGAGGATATTTTCCCTTCAAGTCGTGGATCGCATGGAATGCAGTCTCATAACCCAAGTCATCACTCCGCTACAGATAATGGGTCAGTTAATAAAGAAAAGGATGCACCAACAACCAAAAGGTTTCGACGACAACATGAGTCGCGCACGCTAGATCAATACTTTTATTCTTCTTTGCCTGACACTGTAAGGCGGGACGCAGATCAAGTCATTCGGCGCTATCAGGCAAGGAAAAGGGGCATTGGTAGCGATTTCCGAGGTGATCAAAAAGAATACATGAATCAGAACAACAGCGGAAGGACCGAGCTGCCCAAGAGCAGTGCTCCCGTCGCGGCTATCGACTACCAAGCAGACTTTAAGCTATGTATGGTGGATCAATTATGGCTATGGGTTCTTGACGAGGGTAAGTTTTTCGTCGGGTAATTTCAGAGATTTGTAGGCAACTGATATGATCTATCAGAAACTATTATCACATGCTTCCCGCACACTGACAGGAACTCTACTTGGGACAAAAATCATGAGGACTCTCCATTAGATCGTATTCGTCATCATATTAACCGAGACATGCGCCCACAGATCCGAAACGTTTACGACCTCGCAGCCTTGATCACCAGCTTTTGTGTGGGCTCGATTGATGAATGTCAAGCAAAGGTGGCGGGGGGGGGTCAGAAACAATATTTGATATGTTTGCAGGTTCTATAGGTTTTGTTGTAAGTAATATAACCCCAAATGAGTACTTTTCCCAGCCACTGTAATTCTCAAAGCTAACAGTTTGTTCTCTATGCGTAGTCTGATCAGGAAGTCAAACTTTTCAACTCCTTCAAGACAGGTCTCGGAGAAGAGGGTAGCGAATTGGATCTCGAGCAAGACATTGAACTGCTAGAAGAGATCAAGGACATTCGTGACGAACTCAATATTCTTGAACGTATCTTGGACGACCAGAAAGATCTCACACAGAAGCTCTTCAGTCTTGTTGGTAAAACAAATCCTGAAGAGCTTAGCTCATCTATTTTCAAAGACCAGGTCCTGCAATACTATTACCAACGAGCTGACGTCAGCCTGCGCCTTGATAGAATCAAGAAGATGGATGAAGATGCTAAAATCTCATACGATGCGGTAAGGCAATCTTTACATATGTTCAATATGATAGCATATCTCACTGATATTGATACTGGAAAGATCAACTACCTCTTGGACCTGAAGCAAAAGCATGCAAATGTCATGGAAGCGAGAGCAGCTCGCAGCCAGGCACAAGAGACCGCCCAGCAAGGCCGAACAATTTTAGTTTTCACAATTGTTACGATTATATTTGTAAGTTATAGTGTCCCCAAAGCCAGAAATCCTTTCAATAGCGGTGTCTCATCATCTCCCAGGCTCCTCTATCATTCCTTGCGTCTTTCTTCGCACTTAATATTGAGACATTTCCCCATTCGGGGAATAATGTCAGCTTCACGAATAGCTGGATATACTGGCGTCTTTGTAAGCACATGTTATTTGGAATATGCACCCTCCATAAATTTAGCTAACTTGTTTGAAATAGATGGAATCTCAGTTGCAATCTTTGTGCCGTTGATTGTCGGTGCCTTTGGCTACAGCAAAGTCGGATCCTGGATAAAACATCTGGGCGATTTGTGGATTCGGCTCTACGACGCCTGGAGAAACTGGATCCAGGCGAAAGCTAATAAATCCACAGGCCATTCCCCCAACTTCAAAGAAACACAGCAGGTGGAGAGTAGGGAGGTATCAACTACTTCTCGGGCTACTAGTCGGTCACTTGCAGCGTTTACAAACCCCGGTTTGAGGAAGCCCCAAAACGTTGACGTTGAGTCGGGACAATTTTGAGACCATGATAAAGTGTGCAATGGTAGCCAACCAATATCCTTTTTTTCTCTCTATTAAATATCGTGCCTGGCGGGAAATAAGGAGTAATCACACCCTACAGATACAAGATCGAAAACGGTCTGGTAATTAATTCGCGTATAAAATTTGGCTTGGACGTAATGTGAGGTCATATTTCTTCGAGGAACAATCAGATCAAGAAATTGACCGACTTCCGGATGGAAAGCCGCGTTTGACGACATACGCGAGTCAGTTCGGGCTCTTCGGTACCTGAAAAATCTTATCAGATTTGTTAGTTTAATTAAGAAGTTACATTTGTTCCATTTTTTGCGCTGGAAAGAGAAATGACATTCGTCAGTTGTAGCCTCCGGTCTGCATGGCCTCCCAACGTGCCAAGAAAAAAGAGGAAACGCATCGCGTGCTTACTTGGCGAAGAGCCAATAAAACTGGCGTTTATGAGCTCGTGTTTAACTAAACATCGGTAAATCGGACGCTGCAGCTGTTAGCGTCGATTAGAGCCCTTCTAGAGACGTAGAAAACCCGCCGAATTGTAGACTAGCCCGCCCCGCGCGTTGTTAGGGCTAGAATGGGGGGAGAGCTGCATCCGATGCGCAGCAGCAAGCTGCAGGGAAAGGAAATTTGCATGGTTCTAGTAAAGTTATAAAGAGCGCGTGCTTCTCGGTTGTGCAAAATCTTTCTGACCATGAGAAATACCGCTCCAATTAATTCCGGTCTTTTCTCGTGATGCCTTCCATGTTTGGTTATCTACCTGCCGTGCTCGTGGCGGCTGCCAGCACCGTCGCTGCCGGTTCATCATCAGCTGTCAACACAACTGTGTGCAATGGTCAGACCTATGTGTATGAAGAGCTCGCCGGTTATGGATACTTAGTCAGTGATTATCGCGATCGCTACGGTGACAGTCTCAGCTTGGGCTCTTCCATTGCAATCGACCGAAACACATGGACTCAAAAGGGCGATGTATACCAGGGCGTGATGTACGCTCTGCCAGGTCAGAATGAGTTCCTATTTATTTTTTTGTTTCAGTATTGCATCATTGTTCTTTATTAATAACTCTTTCCCCTCCATCACACAGACCGAGGCTGGAACACCAATGGCACCCTCAACTTCCAGGGCCGTATCTACAAGCTCTGGTTGACGCTGACTCTCGACGAAAAGGCCACCGTTGAACACCCATCTGGTCCCAACCTTGAGATTGAATATCTCGACAGCATTCTGCTGCACGACCCATACGGCCAGCTCATGACCGGCCTCGATGCCGACGTCCTTGGTCCCTACCTTGAGTATCCCACTACATTCCTGCTGCCCAAGTTCCCCGAGGTACCGTCGGCAAACTTCACTGGCAATGGCTTTGGCCAGGATGGTCCTGGTGGCTTCCACATGTCGCTTGATTCCGAAGGTCTTGCCCTGGGCGCCGACGGTACTTTCTGGATTAGCGATGAGTACGGCCCATACATTTACCAATACTCGGCAGAGGGAACACTCCTACAGGCTATTGCTCCTCCGGCCGCTTTTATTCCCATGCGTAACAACTCTGTTAGCTTCAGCGCTGACTCTCCGCCGTTTTACAACCCGGACGAGGTGATCGATCCTGCTGATAACCCGACTGGGCGGGATAACAATCAGGTGGGTCGCACCCAACAGCGTTCTTGTTTTTACGGATTGACTAATGAATGATAATGAACAGGGATTCGAGGGTCTCACCATCTCCCCCGACGGAACCAAGCTCTACGCCCTCGTCCAATCCGCCCTCAACCAGGACGGCGGCGAGAAAAACAAGAAGCGCCGTTACGCACGCCTTGTAGTGTACGATCTCATTTTTACCGAATTTGAGCCCCAGTACATTGCCGAATACGTAGTCCCACTGCCCCTGTACGATGGCGGTGACGACGTCGCTGCTCAATCCGAGATTCACTACATCTCCGACACACAATTCCTCGTTCTCGCACGTGACAAGAATGCCGGTCACGGCCAGGACTCGTCAGAGAGCGTGTACAGAGATGCGGACGTATTCGACATTTCGAACGCGACCAACATCAAGGGTGCCCTTTACGATGCCTACAACGGCACCATTTCGCCGGATGGTGTTTTGGATTCAGCCATTGAGCCGGCTCTGTATTGCCCCTGGCTTGACTTTAATGTCAACAGCCAATTGAACCGATTTGGTGTTCACAATGGTGGTGACCAGGATCAATATCTCTTGAACGAGAAGTGGGAGAGTTTGGCTCTGCTGCCGGTGGATCTGAATGGCAGGAATGAGAATAATGAGTACTTCCTTTTCTCGTTCAGTGACAATGACTTCATTACGCAAAATGGTAAGAGCCGCATATTCCTGAGGGAGAAGTTTTCTGTTATTAACGCTTATTTTTATAGGTTACATGAACTTCGGTGAATTCCCCTATGCCGACGCCAGCGGCTACAACCTCGACAACCAAGCTTTGGTTTTCAAGGTGCAATTGCCCAAGGGTGCAAACCCACTTTTATAGTGGAATTAGGAGAAGAAAAGACATGATGTATGTCTGTTCTATTGACAATGGGCCCAATCTTTCATTCTTTCGATCTTTATGTTATAATTCTAATCTATAGCTATTGTACAGATGGTAAAAAATGTTTAATATAAAACGCGAAATCCATTTCGTTTGATTGTATTCCCTGCCAATTCGTTGCTAGTAAGTAGCTCGTCTGAATTAATACTTCTTCGGTACCGGTGTGAGGGAAGGGATTCGAGAAGATGATGCAGATGAAGGCTTCGGCGATGGGGTTGTTGATGGCCTGCGAGAAGAAATTCGGGAAGAAGAAAAAGACGCAGAGGAGGTACTTCGAACAGACGATGAAGTAGTAGCAGAAGAAGACAACACTGTTGTGCTCGATGAAGCCGGCGAAGAAGTCGAGGGCGAACCAAAGCCAATGCAGTCTGTTGACAACGAAATCGTTTCCGACTGTGAAACACACGATGTATTAGTCACTTCCACTCTTCTATCTCTAGGTGTCCTCTATACTTACAGTAATTGTCACTGTAGCAACATCACTGACACTAGCCACGAGATATACTCCGGCCGAGGGAGCAAGCTGGACTCCGTATGGACGATGTTCTGGGTCATTAGAACAGGCTCCGGAAGATGCTTTACGCTCGTTAGTAATGAAAACCATCAAAAAGAGAATCAGGGAAATATGAACTTACAATCAATTGCATCAATTGCTGACAGTGTCGCTCCTACAAGGGGCTGTAAGCCGATGCCAGCCGAAAGTCCTTTGCCTACACCCACAATGTTAGTACCTGGTAATTTGCTGGGTTTCTGGTTAGGGTTTGCATACCGAGGATTGTGATGTCGAACTCAACATCCGCCAGAACACCAAGAGAGACTCCTGCGCTGATCGAAGCTGATACAGAAGGTGTCTCCCCAGTAACATTCGGTGCCCATCCGGATGCCGTCAAACTCGATGGCGACAGCAGATCAATATACATCTCTGCAGAGTCTTGTACGCTTACGGTCACACCCGTTGTGACGGACGCTGTACCTTTGACAGGGCCGATTGTCAGTGATCCACTGAAAGCAACTTCGGGGCCCAAGTCAACGATATCAGCAATCGTGATACCATCAATAGGGATGCGAAGGAAAGTATCTTTGAATGACTTGCTACCAGTCAGACTTCCACTTAACGAGACTGTAGGATCGATAACCGCCGAAACGCCTTGTGGTGTTACCGTAAGCGTAGCGTCCACGGGGATGTCGAGACGGGTCTTGATGTCAAAGTCAAAGGTGAAGTCGCCAGTAGTATAACATGTTTTGCAGGTGAGACCGATGGAGTATGTGTCGTCTACGGGGAAGGTCCAGTTTCCAAAGCCCAGTCCGTGGTTGAAGTCGAGCGTGTAATCCTCTTCATCGTCCCGCCGGGTCAGGTCAGCTTGAGGTAAGGCATCGATATGGAGATCGTAGTTGGATGCAATACTGCTCCAGTTGGCGCGGCTACCGGCTAGCAAAGCGGTCTCGGTGGCGTTGTTAAAGTTGATGGACGATATAGAAAAGGGCTGTCGGTCTTCGTTCCAGTCACATTGGTCGGCGCCTGCGACAACGATCAATGTGTTGTTATCCGCTTGGTTCGTCCAGCCGAGAGTCTTTTGGAGGGATGCAAATGCTGTTGCGTCTGCGGCTTGCAAAGTTATAGAAGTGTTGGAACATCGGATAGACGAGAATAAGCTTTCAATGCTGTCAAGGTCGATGATGCTCTCGGAGTCGTCCGCTGTATAAAGAGTGAATGTTGCAAGTGTTGTACGATTGTTGCTGGCACCTGTATGCATTCATGTTAGCTTGGGCGTATACCATCAACTGTCTATCAAAACAACGTACCACTCCACAAGAATGTCTCATTCTTTTTTAATTCGAAAGCAGTGGAGTCGGTTCTTGCAGCAAGTCCGGTAGAAGACGAGCGAACTGGCTCCAGTTTCAGCGAGGAACCCAAGCAGCTAAAGAACGACAATAGAAGGAAAGTAGTGTAAGGGGCTCTCATGATGGCTCTACAACTGTGAAATCCAATAAACAAATAACGAAAGAAAGCGAGATAAATCTCCGAAAAAGAAGTCGCCAATCAGTTGGTTAATAAAATGAGTGTATGTGATTGAACCTGCAGTTCTTTGAATGTATATATCAAGCCATAAATGACCACAAGGCTGTACTCATCGCATGCTGATGCGAGCGAGGCTTTAATACTTCTATTCATAGTTTGAAACGAAAGAATGCAATATCCCCTAGAACTAAACTTAGATGGTTGCATATCATTTCTATGAGATCTACCTGTAGTATGAAACTAGATCCTTGCTAGCAGAGTAGTAAGCGCCCCCAGTCGGCATCTATGGCCCCTGTGTGCTAGACTGTACACAGCAAAGATGCGCATTTAATGGGACTCTGATTCCCGGCAGTGGCGCATGCCAGTTCATCGCGAATTCCTAGTCGAGTAATAATCTAGAAAAATATCACCTGTCATTTAAGCCGCCCCGGGGTCTCAACGTTTCAGCCTTTCAGCGTTTTTAGGGGACGCCGGGGGTGGATCTTGTTCCTGACAGGGCCTATCACGGCCCCTGGTAGATCTGACCCAGTGTCGCAGCCTCGAAATAGCGGTTCCTGGATGCAACGTTTAAGAGTCAGCGTAATTTTATTTCTGCGCAGGCTGATTGTTAATTCATATTCAATCCCTGGAGCATGCTTGCTTGTCGCCTCATCAAAAGCGACGTTCTGCCGCGTGGGCTCACTTGGCGTATTGGTCAAGAAACCTAGAATCTGGGCTATTTTTTTTTTCGTTCGAAAATATTTGTACAACGAATGAACCGTAATTCATTTCTTACAATGTCTTTTTGTGTTGGTGACAGCGGTTCAAAGACATAAGGCTCTAATCGGCTCCTGCGTTAAATCTCCAGGGCTGTGGATCTTCATCATATACAATTGATTCTATGATACAATTCCCATTCTTTTTCAAATTCTTCAAATCCAGCTTGTTAGTTCCTTAATCATGTTACTCGGAGGTAGTAAGTTAACTAATTTGAAAAATATCTGTTAAGAGATGCTTCTGTTGTCCCAATCATTTGTAGAGTGGGCACATCAATAAACGTCGTTCAATTCCTGCTTAAGTACTCTGTACACCGCAGGCTGATGAGGTTAGAAAGTCTTTTTCAATTAATAACAGCGCGGAGTGTAGTTGACTCCGTCAAAGCCAACATTCTTATCATGGATATAGGGCTACTCGGGTCCTGAGATGTATTCCCCCGTAGTTATCTAACATAATGGTGGTATGTATGAACAAGTCTTGCCAAGACGCCTTGAATTCCTAGCTCGATGACATAATTTTTTGCTTTTTGTATTTAATTCATGCAGCAGGCTATGAATTATGCAGCAAAAAAATAATTGCTTCTTTTCAATGGCGGTGACCGTAAGAAGGCGGGCTGCTGACCGACTTCCACGTTGGAGATAAGAGGCATTATATGCCTCCATTTTCATGCCGTAGCTTCGGATATGCTCTTTAAATCACTCATGATAAATATTAAACAAATTCTTCTATTGTCGTACAAGCAATGTACTGCTGTTAGATAATTATGTCTCTTTCGAGCCGGTGACGCTGGTCGGGAAACCAAATAGTCGCTAATTCGACAATGGTGAACAAAGAAATTCAAACCCGATAAATCCGATTCCAGGGAAATACAAAAATCGAGCATCGAGAATCTTCCAGCAGTGATAGGCTGTGTGTGCCTGTTTGTACTCCGCAAATGCGCGTCGCCGAGTATCCCGGCAAAATCACCCCGGAGAAATGATACAAATTTATTGTTACTCCGAACTGACTGCAAGTTGCCGACTGATTGGAAATCGGCAGCCATGATAAATAAAAGTTGGGAAAATGTCACTTGTCCCGCAGACATATGCTGTGGAATATTTCTTCTAATTCTGAACGATCATTGTGCCTGCAGCTATCAGAGACGACAAGGGAGGCAAGGGAAGGAAAAAGCGTGTGTACCGGTTGCTCACGTGTAACGAACTCGAGACGCGCACAATAACAATAAATTCAAAAAGGAGCGAGGATGTTGCTTAACACAGAATTTTTGGAAACTCAGACGCCACCGGTTCTTTTTGTGAGCAGTCTTGTGTTGTTGGGATTGGTAAGTGTCAATTGTATAAATCATTTGTGAAACAGCGATTATAAACCTCAGGAGACTGACATGGATTGTATTCAAAGACAGTCATTATATTTCGCGCTCACAGAGGCCCTCTATCAGCCTATCCGGGACCATGGATATCCAAATACACCGACCTACTCGCGAAATATCACTTTCTTTCAGGCGATCGGCCACGCTATGTGCATGGGCTACATGAGAAATATGGTATTATTTAACCCATTTAAATGCATCGCAAAAAACATTCTAACCACTATTCCATTTGCAATAGGCCCCGTGGTTCGAGTCAGTCCCTACGAACTCGATATTTCGGATATTGACGCCGTGAAAGAAATCCATCGAGTAGGGGGCCACTATCGCAAAGCCGATTTCTACAATAATATAGGACACCGCAGCATCAGAACCCTTTTCAGCACAACCGATTCAGTCCATCATGCAATTCGTCGGCGTCTTTTGTCTGCAGGAATGTCAAACGCCAATCTTGCGCGGGTGGAGCCAGATGTTCAGAGCCGGGTTGAGCTTACTATAAAGCAGATGGGAGCAGAAATGAATCGTCGCGGTGCAGTTGATGTCTTCAAGTGGTGGACATTCATGGCTACCGATGTTATTGGAGAGCTGAGTTTTGGCCAGTCGTTCCAGACGTTGGAGCATGGAGAGGTACGCAGCTCTTTAATTTTGGATTATAAGAAGATAGGCTGATATACAGAGACAGAAAACGCAATACGTGAAAGACTTGGAAAATATGTCCTCTTTCATGGCCGTCAGAGTCACCTTCCCAACATTACTGCAATACTCGAGTTTCTTGCCAATTCCATATCTCAAAAGGGTACAAGCAGCAGGGATGCGCATGGCTCAGTATGCACATCGCGCCATTGGGAATTATCAATCTGTGATTGACAAGAACCCGGAAAATCCGAAGCAAACCCTTTTCACGAAAATGTTCAAGGGCGGTTCTGAAGGTCTTACTCTGCCAGAGATTATCCCCGAGGCTGGTGGGTATATCGTGGCTGGTAGTGATACGACTGCCATTACCTTGACTTATCTTGTATGGGCTGTTTGTCGAAACCCAGCGGTCAGAGACAAGCTGGTCGCTGAACTCAATACTTTGCCGTCTGATTTCAACAAAGATCATGTTCGTGATTTGCCTTTTCTGAATCAGGTGATTCAAGAGGCTCTACGTCTGCATTCTGCTGTTCCAAGCGCTTTACCCAGGGCTGTGCCTCCAGAAGGTGCAAGTCTGGCTGGATATCAGGTTCCCGGTGGCATCACGGTATCTACTCAGGCATATACCTTGCACCGCAATGCCGATGTCTTTCCCGAGCCGCAAACGTGAGCCACTCTCGAAACTTTACCCTATTTTCAAGCAAAGACACTAACTGTGAATTTTCGTAATGTTTAGCTTTAACCCCAGCAGATGGGAGGAGCCTACCAAAGAGATGAAGCATGCTTTCATGCCGTTTGGGGGTGGTTCTCGGAGTAAGTCTCGCATCCATTCTTCCATACATCAAACTATGATTATTTGGTTGCTAAATGAATATTCTTTTCTTTAGTATGCATCGGTATGCATCTTGCCTGGATGGAGTTACTGTTAGCAACGGCCCTATTCTTCCGGACATTCCCACGGGCAAAGGTGTCAGAAAAGGAAGGGATGTGCGAGGAAGATATGGATGCTAGAATTTTCTTTTTAGTGTCTCCGAAGGGTCGTCGATGCTTGATTGAGACTTCTTAGTTCGTGCAAACTTACTAACTTCTTGTACCGAGGGAAATTTTTCAAAGTGTCTAATATAGAACGAAGAAAATGTCATAAACTTCATGGGTGGAAATGTGACATAAATATCGATGCCTCTTGTGCATAAAAACTGGGATGTGGTTGAACTTTTGGTTAAATGAATGACATCAAGACTGATGTGACTTCTCATGTTCTTGCTGGTATTTCAATAACCGCTATTCCTTGAGCAAATCCCTATGACTTGCATACAGCAGCATCAACTAAACTGTAAACTAACCCTCAGACACGGTAATAGAGCTAGAACCACTGCTCTCATATCCCTCAGTAGATACAATCATATAATTATAAGTCCCCATGGAAAGTCCCAGTGCCTCCCAAGCCGCAAAGTGGTTCGCCGTGGTGACGGTTCCACCAACTCGCTTTTCAGTGCGAACTGACCAATACTGGTTGAAAGTTGCAGTGCCATCAACAGAAGGCTGGTCGACCTGCTCTGTGGAGTAGATGTTGTATGTGCCACCATCGCTGGTCACCGTACCCAAGCTTGTTAGATCAGAGGCAGGATTGTAGTCTCCGTATGATTCGAGGATGTAGTATTCGACTAGAGGGTCGGTTGTCCAGCCGTAGACGGAGAGGTAGGCGTTTCCATCGGGGTCGAAGTCGCCGGAGTATACCACGGTCCTGGAAATACGTTAGCATGGATATTAAGTATCAAAAAAAGAAGAAGAAACTTACTGGGCATCCGCAGGGTACCACCCCTTTCCAGATGTAAAGTCACCACAGTCAACCCATGTGACGCTATACTCGCCGTCGTCGCCGTTCGTGTAAGTCACTTCACCGCCGTCGTTGGTCCAGAATTCGTAATAATATCCACCGCTTGTTCCTGTCGTGCTGGTCGTGATCGATTGTCGCTTATTGAGCGACTGGCCTGGGATAGCCACAACCCCGGCAGAGAAGAGAGCAATTGCAAGAGGGTATAAATGCATCATGATGTGGTCACTTATTTCTGATGGCTATTAAGTTGTTTTCAATCGTCAAAATCGAGAGCATTGGACTTTTCAACTCGAAAGGAGGCCCCAGAAGAGGGCATCTATGGCTCTCTTATAATGCATTACGGAACCCCCTTTGGCAACCAAGTCGTTTCACACTGGATCTTAGTGTCCTGATGCAATATAACCAGATTTTCAGGCTGTTTGCGCGGAATATCGGGGGATGCCATTAACCGTCAATCGATCATTGATGGACAAACCTATCCGCGCAATGTCGATCTTAAGAGGGGGTTCATTATTTTGGTTGAGTCAAATGACATGATTTATCCTTGACGATGGTTCGTTTTGTCAGTGAAGGGTGCACTCGGATGAAACATAAAGCCGTGATTTTACCGTTGCTTAGGGTACTATGGTTGAAACGATTCAGTCTGAGGTTTAGTATATGTGTTACGTGTTTGTAAAAGTCTCATGATGTGATCCCCTAACAGGGATGATAAATGGGGTTCACTCCGGCACATTCATTTAGCCGAGTTTCAAATAGAAATCTATATGATCGCTACCTATAGCAATGTCTATTTAACCAGTGCATAAACCAAGCCCGCCCAATTTTAATAGAATTCTATGAAATGCTTAATTCAAGGTATAATTCTCACGGCACTTATTTCTACAGGGCAAAGGGATTCCGTAAGAATATGTGACGTTTTAAGGTGTAAAGAATGAGTAGGACTAATTACATGAGCCTTCTCAGAGGAACTTTTCTCTGCTATTTATCTTGCAAATCTCACTTTCATTCAGTTCCTAATTATTCCTTAAATCGCTCCTGAGACATATTGCATATGATTTCTCAGGCCTGTCTTTGTGAGCATACAAAGGCTAGCACACGTACGACTGAAACCCCACCAGCTGAGTTCTTTGAGGTGCTAGGAATTCTGTGCATTTCAATAGATTTCTCATAATATACAAGTGTATTTTTGTTTGATTTCGTGTAGTTGACAGGGCTCGACCCGTTCCAGCAGAAATTATATCTGCCTACATGTCAGCGAGAAGGATTTTGTATTCTCTATTTCCGACTGTATTAGCCACTAAGTATACCCATGCATCCGAAAATGAGGCTGGAAACATTACTGTGGCTGGCTGAGTTTGTTGTTTTCAAGCCTTCCAGCCTAATCCGAGTAACAAAAAAAAAACCGAACCTCCTGATACGTGGGCTATATCCCGCATTATGCTTGTAGCTATACCTCGGTTTGTGTTATGCATGAAAAGTGCAGATCAGTTTGTAAACTGCTTCTTAGAATTTGTTTGCCGTAGTGATACTGGCTGCATGATGTGACTCTGATTAATGTCTACAGCGCCAAATCGATCTGGATTATTATAGGAAGTAAAGAAGCGCTGCCAGGATACAGCATGGGTGTACTCGCCACGACTGTAAACCATTGGCTGATTTAGAGAAACAGCTATGATCTCCCCTTTGTGAACCCCAGTAGAGCGCACTTAATGCAGGCATACGGAGCTATACATTGAAGAGGGTGCCCAAAAGTGCATTTCTCTGGCTTCCATTGGCCGGTATGCGGCTCCATGTCTTGTTTTGAGGCTCAAATTGCAATAATGGTGGCTTCCACAGTAGCAAGAGACAGCCTCGCCACGTCTATATATTGTTTTAAATGTCCGAAACAATATCCCAACTACCTAGATTTGTGTGGTGTGTTCCGACTTATAAACGCCAACGATAATCTCGAAAGTCATGGCTGCAATCGACGAGAGAGCTACCCCCGACAACCAATCGAAAGAAAAGAGACCACACAAATTTATGTGGAATTTCATACTCCAGTTCCTGGGTCTCATTTGGATCGCGCCTGTTGTAGCCATTCTTGCTTTGAACTTTCGAGGTTTCATTGTTGGCGCGGGCCTTGGTTGTGGCATCAGTGGCTGCGATGTCAATCCATATTCCACAAGCCAGATCCAACAGATTGACGAGGAGGATCGCAATATCACCGGTGCCCTCCAACTAGCAGATAAGGCGCTAGAAATATGGTTCAGTATTATTGTCGGGAGCATGGTGTACGATCTTACTGCGTGGTTGGCTACAACAGGAGACGGTCTACCTCTCTCTTCTACCTAGGCACGCCTTTGAACCTGTCTCCCAGCATGCTTATCAAGAAATCATTTTAGCTTTCAACCGGCAGTCCGCAACCGAGGATAGAACAGCATGACAGAAGGAAATGGGTTCTTCGACTCTTTGTTCTCTTTGTCGTAGTCATACTGGTCATCACCAATTTGATGGGCCCGGCCACGGCAATACTCCTCCTACCGACCTTGGGCTGGAAGACAGTAACATCAGGGCAGACACCACAAGCGTTTTCTCAGCTCATTTCTGCGGACCCCCCTTCCTCCAGCTCCGGCTCTGAATGGCTACTCTACCAATGCTCTGATACCCAACTGGCAAGCGGCGGGTTCTCGTGCAGTCCTTCGGGCACTACTCTAGACCTTCTGTTCCAGAACGAGGTACTCAACTATGCCAGGAACCCTGTAGGGCTGGTCTACGGCGACATTTCATATACCTTCGACGAGACCAACTCTGGATCAGCTGTCTACTCACCCACCGAACAGGCCATGGAGGATATGGACAACGATTATACAGCATGGATCTTTTCAAGTTATACCACTTATGCGGAGGCTTCGTTTGAGTCTTCATTTGAGGACATCGCGCTTACCCAGTCAGACTATAACCTGATGCACAACGCGCAGCAAACGCAGCGTCTGCGCAAAGCACCGGGTTTTTACACATTGTCCACATGCTACAGCAACACAACGTCGGTCGTTAACGCTGGAAGTGATAAAGTCGTCCGCTGCTATGACATCCCTAACATAGACGATACATGGAGTCTCTACTGGGCCTCTCCTCCAAATTCGTCGGACCTATTCGCGACGAGATGCATCCGCGAGGGATCTGGTTGGCCTTCTGGAAGCAACAACCAGTCATCATTTTCCGTCGAAACTGGCAACTCTTCATCACCGAGGTTGAACGTCAACGTGTACTCATCATATCGGGCTGTATTCCTTAATACAAGCACCCATGCATGCACTAACGTTAACAGTAGCACCGCTAACTGCGACTGGGATGCATTATTTGCCGATGACCCCGACCCTCTCCTAAGGAACATATCTATCAATACCCAGCTCACCGAATATAGCATGGAGGGCTATGTAACCGCATATTGCTTGACTTCAACGTATCTGCGCTTCCCAACCTACAGCCTCGACACGTCACCTACATCCAACCCACAATCTCTGGTCACCATGTTAGACCCCGACCTGAGCAACACCGATGCACAGGCAGCAGACCCGATCATCGTCAACCCAGACTAGACCTTGGTTGCATGGAGTGTCGACACCAACGGAACTGTGAGTAATTCCAACGGCTCAGCGGCAAGCGAATTGGTATCTGTGTATCAAAACATCGTGCCCGAAGGAAATGACAGTGCTGCACTGAACGGACTCCAGAATCTAGTCGGTGCTCAGGGCCAGTTTTACATGTCGTATTCAACTACAAATAGTAGTCTCTCCTCCCCTTCTCTCAACGCAACTACCACCAATCCAGTTTTGGACGTTCAAATCTCCGTCTACGTTTGGTCATATGGAATCAGGTCGCACACAGCTAAGCTCGGTGCCGTCGTTACACTTTTTGGCTGCGTGCTTGTTCTGCTCGAATTTCTCGTCGGCTTGATTGTGCCAGCTGACCAGCGCTCGTTTCTCAATCTGTTCGTGGGTGCTCTCGCGCAGACACCTCCACAAGCCCTTCAGGGTAGTATGGCCGACAAATCTGAACAGGACGTTGCGAAGTGGAGGTTCCATATGGAGGATGGGGAATGGCCTGAGTTTGAGTTTACATCTAATTAACTGGGGGTTAAGAAGACATATGATCGTTATGTATAAATAATGTTTAATTTAACTGTCTATTATCCGTGGTTTTCATGGTAAAGGGTTGTAGGTAGTGTATATGCATTTCCTTTTATTATCCCTGTTCGGTAGGCTTCAAATCAGCGAATATGGCTTGCACGCTCAGATATGTACTGCATTTCTCACCACACTAGAGAGACATTGGGAGAACGAGATGCACGAATCGCCGTATAACCCTAAGTACAAAATCGGCATATCATATACCCAATCCGACAATGCGGTATTAACGGTATTAACCAAAGTCGTAGGATTCCCATGATGTCACTAGAGTCGGAACCAACAGAACGATATCCCCAAAGCCTCATTTTTATGGAATCTAAGTTCTTAGTTCTAAGTTGCGCGGGCCAAATGTCACTGGATTTCCACCAGACCGGAGAGTTATCGAGTCATGGTGGAATCTAACATATCTAGACACTAGTTAGTTAGTTGTCAGTCTGACACAGTAAATCCCTCAGCTAAAACCCCTTTCTTCAGAGTTTAGCGAGAGTGAACCGCTTTTTAATTCTAACTCTGTATTTCAACGCAGAAGCATATCCGCGTTTGATCCCCTTTCTTTAAGAGATACATACTAAATTTGAAATATAGCTTTTATCAACGTTGTGCAGTTGTTCGCTACATAGATATTATTAGATTTAGCTTCTGCACTAGAAGAGTTCAAGAACAACAGCAGAAGAGCATTCCCTGTGCAGATGATCTTCAATAATCTAACCGATTCACAGTGATCCGCTGACTTGCTAGCACGTACATCATACATATTAAAGGGTTCGCGCACGCGGTGTAGATCCTCGTATGATATCAGATATCCAGCAGGAAGATCAAAGCTTGAGAAGGCAATTTAGGAAAAGTTATCCATATGTGGAAATGCGTTGCGAATACTTATCAGGATAGATACGCTTGAAACTAGCAATGAATGGGAAAATCTCGCATACATTTTCCTACTGTAGATGAATATCTACCTTGATAACTATCACTTCATGACTGTTAAGGAGTGCAACTCGTTATCTTTCTACGAAGTATACCTAGGCAATAAATGTGCTTGATATTGCCAGGATGCAATACCAAGCCCGCCCCTGTTGATAAGAAAGAGGCCGGGCCTTCAGTTCCCATACGAAGCGAAGCAAGCACCTTGGATGATGTCGCTTAAACGCGCCAGGATTCGAGCCATGTACCCTGGAAAGCGACGGTCAACGTTAGGTCTAGAATCCTGCAGCGGAGTCTCTGCAACGTCCTGGGGGCAAATATTGGTGTTAATATGAGGTATAAAAGCACGCGAGTAATGAAGTAGTGCTGGAACTTGCCACACGAGTCAATTGATCATTTGACAAACTTGCATTTACGTAGTATGGAGATTCAAGACGAGGATTAGGGTTTCCCTCGTATTTGCAGGACAACAGACTTTATACTGATGTAACGAGCATCGCAGTTCAGCTGCACAGCCTACAAGAGTTGTGCTGATGTGAAGGTGATGTGGTTGGCCTATGAAACGGCTTTAAATTGTTGGGACAGCGCGTGGCCAATCAGCCGCCACCAGCAATTTACCGCGCAACCGCGATTCCCTCCGGCATTACCATCTTTGGTCTAGCACAATATCACGTGAGGAGCCGTGCCCTGCGCTAGGCCAATAACGGCGGGGGCGAGAGAGTGGAACTGCCAAGGGTCTCACCATTCCCAATATGGGCATAGACCGACAGGAACATCGAGATATGATTGGCGGCAGACCCTGACGGCCCACGGTCGGCGAGCCCGTGATCCGTAAGCGGCCTAGCGCGGGCCGACTTTGCTCCGGGTTTAGCAGCCTTGGCCCTTAGGCCCTGCTTACGGTAGGCTGACTGCGACGTCGACTCCGACACTCCTGTTAAGAGTGTCTAGGTGGCTTGATGGCTTGAGGGCTTCGGGATGCATGGCATGGGCGTTGGCCTTGGCCCCCGCTGCGGGACTCTCTTCCAGCGGACGACGATATTGCGTGTCCTGCAAGCAGCACTGCTCTCGAGTCTGTGGCGCACGGAGAACACTGTTCTGCGCAGTAGGCAAAGCTCGGCTGCAACCCTGGCTGAGGCCTGGCAGGTGCATCACATTGTCAATGCATCTCGCATCGCCTCAAGAACAAATTAATATGCCTCAAATTATCAACCACGCGCAAGGCTGGCTAAAACCGATGGGGAATGGCGAATCTCTTGGCACACGCGACGGCGTGAAAATTTCTGGGATGGCATCCCATCTTGTCTCCACAAGATGGAGACAGTTGGTGGAGCCGGCTTGACTCGTCCCCAGACCGGTAAGCCACTTACGTGCCTAGTTGCATGCCCTGGACGATGCCAGTGATATGGTGATCCAATTGCGGTTGAGTGTGTCGTAGCATCTACTGCTTCTGTAATTTCAATTGCGGTCCGATCCCCAATTGGAGAAGGCGATTTATAAGAGAAACCTGGAACAAAACTGGGATTAAAATCTGGGGGACTTTTTCTCTCAGTTGGTTAAATAAAAAAAAAAGAAATGTAGGAACGGACTAGCGGGGGGAAAAAAAATTGTAGTTTTGATCCTTGTCTTTCTTTTTCTTCTTTCTTTCACTCCTTCAACTTTTCTTGGCCAACCCTCAGCAGAAAACCCAGAAAACACCAGAAATTGAGGGAAACCAAGAAAATACACCATGTCGGAAGAACCAAAGTACGGCAAGGACGACACAGCCTTGCCAGACAACACTCAGGATGTCGCCAGCGGCGAGGTCATCGACTCCAATCATGGATTGAAGCGACACCTGGGCAACCGCAAGGTTCAACTTATCGCCATTGGTGGTTCTATCGGAACAGCCATGTTCGTCAGTATCGGAACAGCACTGAACACTGGAGGAGCTGGTAGTTTGCTAATCTCCTACACCCTGTACTCGTGTGTCTTGGCCCTGGTAAATAATGCCATGGCTGAAATGGCCATCTTCATGCCCGTCAACGCTTCTTTCATCCGCCATGCTTCCGTCTGGGTCGACGATGCGTGGGGATTTATGGCTGGCTGGAACTTTTTCTTCTACGAGGCCATTCTGATCCCATTCGAAATTAGTGCCCTCAACTTGGTTATCAAGTTCTGGAGCGATTCCGTGCCAGTTGGAGCCATCTGTGCCGCGTGTATTGTGACTTATGCGTATGTATCCATATCACTCCAACCCTCTCCGCACATACCCTTCTCTCCACTTTTCCCCGTCCCAATTCTTCAGATATGGAGAAAAAGTGCTGATATGACGGTTTCTACAGTATCATCAATTTAGCAGCCGTAAAATGGTATGGTGAAGCCGAGTTCTGGCTGTCGTGGGGGAAACTCCTCCTCATGGCGATTGTATTCTGTTTCACTTTTGTCACCATGGTTGGAGGCAATCCTCAACACGACGCATACGGTTTTCGGTATTGGAAACATCCGGTGAGTCCATTTGCGATTAATCCAGATTTTTTTTTGCCCGAAGCAACTGCCCAAAGGAATTATCCAATGCAACTATCGCAAGCAATTGTCCTGAAGCAATTGTCCTGAAGCAACTGTCTCAACGCAACTGTCCCAAAATACTCTCCCAAAGCGCTCTTCTCCCAAAGCAACTAGACCTAACATTTTTTTTTCTTTCTATTCAGGGCGCCTTTGCCGAGTACATGTCAGGCGGCGCCATGGGCAAGTGGGAAGGCTTCCTCGGCTCTCTCTGGGAAGCCAGTTTCGCCATCGTCGGCCCCGAATACATGGCCATGGTCTCTGGCGAGGCCAAACTTCCGCGCATCACCGTCAAACGCGCCTTCAAGTCTGTCTACATTCGATTCGGCGTTTTCTTCATCGGTGGTGCGCTCTGCGTCGGCATCGTGATTCCTTACAATGACCCAACCCTTCTTGCCAACCTCGGTTCCAGCACGGGAGCTGCTTCGCCGTATGTCATTGCCATGCAGAATCTCGGTGTTGCGGGGCTGCCCAACTTGGTCAATGCATTGCTCGTCACGTCCATCTACTCGGCGGGCAATGCTTACACGTATTGCGCGTCGCGAACTCTGCACGGTCTCGCGTGTGATGGCCATGCGCCCTCGTTCCTGAAGAAGTGCACGAAGAACGGTGTTCCGATCTACTGTCTCCTTATCACCATGTGTTTCCCTTTTCTGTCCCTGTTGCAGCTGTCTAATGGCGCCTATACCGTCTTGAACTGGTACGTCCTATCCCACGCACACAAAACAAATTAGCACAACTAACCAGTGACTACAGGCTCGTTAACATCGTCACCGCCGGCGGTATCATCGACTACATCGTCATCTGCACCAACTACATTTTCTTCTACCGCGCCGTCAAAGCGCAAGGGCTCAACCGCCGCGAATTCAAGTACTACGGCTACTTCCAGCCCTGGAGCACCGTTTTCGCGTTGTGCTTTGAGATCTGCGTCGTCGTCTGTTACGGATACGTCAACTTCATGCCCGGCGGCTACACCAACAGCTCCTTCTTCACGCATTATGCCATGGTTTTCATGGCCATTGTTACCTTTACAAGCTGGAAATTGTGGAAGAGAACCAAGTTCGTAAAGCCGCATGAGGCTGATTTGGTGTGGGACAGGCCGGCTATTGAGCGCTACGAGTTGACGACGCTGGATCGCGATATTGGCTTCTGGAGGGAGATGAGGGAGATGTTTACGTTTAAGAGTAAGAAGGTGGAGGCTGAGGAGGCGGCGGCGAACTTTTAATCTTTCACCCCTTTTTCAGAGTTGATGCCTACTTCGAGCAAAGAGGAAAGAGGAAAGAGAAAAAGGCGTTGGGAGGTTGTCTGCCTGTGCATATAACGAGATGTTGTTCATAGTTATTTGATACCCATCTATACATACTACTATTGACTTTTGATGTCAATATCTGAAGCAATGCGATTTAGTTTAGACCAATACTTCTAGTATTTGTATTTCTGCTCCATCTCCTACAACCTCCTGCATTAGCCTTCAACTTGCTTCCCTCGGTGATTTGGGGCATAATACATACCCAATAATCCTCAAACCCAACCCCCTTCACCACCTCATCATACGACAATATCATCTCCGGCGCTCCCACCGTCATACTCCGCTTCAGTCCTTCCAACGCATCCCTAATACTTTTGAGCTTCGCCGCCACCAACGTCCACGGATACGCGACAGCCGCAAACCCCAATTCGGACAGCTCCTTTGCGCTCAGATTCTCCGTCTTTCCGCCCTCAATGATATTAGCTAGCATCGGCATATTTACCTCCTGGATGCATTTCTTCATTGCGGCGCGATCTGGCAGGGCCTCGACGAAAATGGCGTCGGCGCCGATGCGTTTGAACTCCTTGGCCCGCGCGATGGCTTCGTCCCAGCTGATTACCAGCGCGTCTGTCCTTGCGAGAATGAAAATGTCCTGGCCCTCGTCGCGAGCGTCGCAGGCGGCTTGGATGCGCGCATAGGCTTCCTCGCGAGAGACGACGGATTTGCCTTTTGTATGGCCGCAGCCTTTTCACCAGTCAACACTCTCACTTTACATTCTTAGGGTTTTAGGTCGGGGAGGGGGGGGGGGGGGGGGGGGGGATACGCTTCGGCCAAGTCTGATCCTCAATCATAACCCCCGCGGCGCCCGCCCTCGCAAAGCTCTCCACCGTCCGGCGCACATTCATCGGACTACCATACCCCGTATCGCCATCCGCCATTATGGGCAATGTAACCATTCGCGCGATTTCTTGTAGCTTGTCACACATTTCTTGCATGGCAACATAACCCGCGTCGGGCAGGCCATGGGCAGCAGCAACGTTGAAGCCAGATACGAAGATTAGCGGAAACCCGGCTTCTTGAACGAGGCGTGATGAGAGGCCGTCGTAGGAGCAGGGGAAGGCGAGGATTTTGTCGGGGGCATTGTGGGTTTCGAGCCAGAGGCTGCGGAGGCGGGATGTTTGGAGGGAGGGGATGCGGCCGCGGACGTTTTTTAGGGGGAGGGTTATGTCTGATGCAGATGATTGGGAGGATGAGGATGGGTTGGTTATTTCTGAGGTGTTGAATTTGAAGGGGTAGGGCTCCATGATGTTGGTGGTATGTGTTTATTTTCTGGTTGTTGATTGTGTTGATATTGATGTTAAGTTTGTGTGGCTTCGAGGGTGGATGGATGGGTATGCCTAAAGCTTATTTAGACCTGCATAAGTACCTTATTTCGGCAGATCTTCCAAGCTGCGGGGGAGAGGAGGGGTGTATACATCGGGCAGCACAAAATTCGTCGACATTACAAGATTCACATACTCAGTTGGTCAGGCATAAAGATCTTGTTGACTTGAAGAGAACTTTGTTCGAATTATAATAAGCATAAGAGAAGCTATCGACAGATACGAAAAGGCGGAAGTATTTACTAAGGTTAAATTTACAATACGTGGAGATAGGAGATGATAATGTCAAGGAAAGACTACGAATTCTCACCCCATCCCCCAGTAAAACTCCAGCCTCGCCTCGCCTCGCCTATACCACGCACGAAACCAACCACCGAGTCTGAGAAGGTGCCATCACCACGATCAACACGCATCCTCCGCTCAATCTCAGCGTCCGAGTCGGCGTGCACAGGAATTCGAATAATTTCAGCAGTTGTCAGACCTGCCGCGCGCTGCGCATCGTCTATAGAGACGACTTCGCCGTATTGACGGCGTCCAAAGGCCGCTTGCTTGACTGCGGGCGCCCAGAACTCGGCCAGCGCATATTCATCACAGCCACGTGCGTAGCGTCTCGTGCGTATGAGGCGACCGCCGTCCTCGATGGTGTGGGATGCATACCATGAAGAGTGGACAACTTCATAGCGCTTTTCGAGGAGCCAGATTATAGGCCACGTGATGATCCACAACTGCAAGATGATGGCAATCCAAAACACGAATTTATTGTTGCGCAGCTTGTTGATCCAGTGGGGCGAGTAGATGGTGAGACTGCTGTTCGCCAGTTCGATGTGCATGTTGATTTGACCCCTGTAGTTTGTTTCTCGGATGTGGGATGCAAGACGCTCTATCAGAGGCGCTTTTTGGAAGTTGTGGACCTCTCTGATCAAGGTGAATCTGTGAAAGGAAAAAAAAGTCAATCGAGAGAAAAGCAACATGGAAATATGGCAAAAGACGTACGACTTGACTGGAGAGGGATCGTTGCAGAACCGAGTGCACCACTCTAGCAAAGCTTTTTGATCCCCTTGGATGGCTTGCTCTTGCCCCTCGGCTCCTTCTAGCAAGCGACTCTCTGGGTCATCTTGTTGTTGAAATGTATCATTTCCAGCAGAAATTCGTGTACTATTCGTTGTTTGCTTAGGTCGAACCCAGTTGAGAGTCTTTGTCCTTGATCCTCGGAATGTTTTAATACCATCATAGTCCTCGGCGACTCTCACATTGTGCCATGTCATCGTATTATCGGGCCGCTGATCGCCTTCCCAGCCAGTCAACATTGTCTCTGCAAGATCAAGGCGGAAATCAAAGTCAACGACCCTGTCGCTCTTGTTTTTATCCTTTTTGTTTCTGCTCGAGTCCGTGTGCGATCCGTTGACGACGAGACAAGGGCGTGGGGGTTGGCGCGCTTGCTGGGCAATGACGGAGCACAGCTCACGTGCAGAATGAGACAAGATCGGTTCCAGCGTGACCTTGCGTGTGGTGCTGCACACGGTTGTGGCCTTGCGGATACCAGAGACTTGGTAGTCGGCACTGTTCAGGCGGGAGGTAGGGATTTGTGGGCCGTTGTTGATAGCTGTGTTCCTGCTGTCGGAAACATTATTTCTGGATGAATTGGAATTGGCATTGGCATTGGCAGGCCCTGGTGCGTCAGGATGGTCTGAAAAGACTGCATCGTACGCGGGGGGTTTGTCGTTTCGTCCGTCTTGGATGTTATCGTTCTCATCATCGGTCAGGAGTGGGCCTACGTCGTCATCATCAAGGGGGTGCAGAGAATGAATTGATGGCGCCGAGGATGGCTCGACTGTCTGAGGCGGTTTGCCCATTGCGAGATATGCGAGATATTGGTGATGGAAGCATTGTGAGGAGCGCAGTCGTCGTCTTAAATCTAAAGGTGTTGTTGGCGTTGCTGCCTGGGGCTGCGGCTGAGACCCCTCCTGTTAAGAGTTTAGCGTACGCACGATAAGGCCCGATCCGGTTTAGGGCTTAGTCTGAGCCTCCAAGGGATTGGACTTTGCACCTTGAACTTTGAACTTTGAAGTCAGCATTTATGGGTCGATAAACATGGATGAGTTATCCTACACATACTGTGCCGATGGACTGTACCGATGGAAGTGGTTGGGATAGCCATGTTGCAGACTCCAATCAGAGGTGACTGCAGTCTTCACATGCTGGATGTAACCTATCGCCTCCTTCTATAGTACGGTGTGCGATCGACAAGTAAATCGACCAGCGATGCCGTTCATACATATGCACTGTGACAACACTAATATGTATGGGCTTTTGATATGCATGTGCAATGCTTCGCGATGGTGAGACAACCCCGCGACGGCCATCCGAAAACGCCGATGCCGATGCCGAGCAAGGGGTTTGGGATTTCAAAAGAACCCAGGAACTTGATATAACATTGACTTTAAAACGTTGCTTATATCTATTTATGTTTTGAGGAATCCATTTCTTACAGCGACACACGATCATACTCTGTATACTAGAAGCCGTTTCCGGGTGCCACTGACAGAATGGCGAAACGACCGATGCGCGTCATAATTGTCGGTGCTGGTAAGCGATAATTAATTCAGATGGATGATCAAACTTCTAATTGTTGACATGTATCAGGACTGGCTGGTTTGGCAATTGCGCATGGTTTACAGAAGGTAAGTACCTACCTACTCAAATTCCAGAACCGAATGCATGTCGACTAATAGCAACCTTAGAACAACATAGACTTCGTCATCGTCGACCGCGAAACCATCCCCCGAGACCGCAACTGGTGCATCACCATGTCGTGGGCCTTGCCTCTACTCGAGAAGCTTCTTCCAGTCAGTTTATTCGAATCCATCAATCTATGCCAACCAGACCCCGCCGCAGACCCAGTCGATGTTGGCAAGCACGGCGTCATCGTCAAAGATGGCTCGACAGGGGAAATCATCAAACGAAATGCATTTCCCTTTATCCGACGAATAAACCATAAAAAGACAAAGAAACACCTCTCCCAGGGCCTGGATGTGCAATACGGCAAGAAACTAGTCGACATTTCTGTCGATCATGAGGGGCAAGAAGAAGTAACGGCTTATTTCGAGGACGGCACGACAGAAACCGGCACGATTATAGTCGGCGCCGATGGCGGCGCCTCGCGGGTTCGACGCTGGCTTCTAGGCGGCGACGCTGGGTCGCAGGAAGTCCTGCCGTGCACGTTTATGAATTTCTCGTTTAGTCTGCCGGCTGATCTGGCGGTGTGGTTGGAGAAGGACCTGAGTCCGACGATAGAGGTTGGCGGGCATCCCAAGAATATGTACATGGGTCTTTCATTGCTGGATAAGCCAGAGGTTACGAAACCGGAAACATGGTTGTTTTATCTTCTTGCATGTTGGGAAGTACCACCACCGGGTGGGAGTATTGACTCGGAGAAGGACTCGGACAGTCAACTCGCTGACCTCCAGTCGCGCATGGACGGGTGGGTAGACCCGTTCAAGACTGTGGTGGAGAAGCTGCCAGATGATACGAGCATAAAACATGATCAGTTGAGGATATGGCACTCGAAACAGTGGGATAACCACCAGGGGCGAGTGACTTTGGTGGGCGATGCGGCGCATAGGTGAGTCAAACCCACTCCCCTTTTCCTGTTGCCATGCTAATAAAGGACGATAGTATGACGTTCCACCGTGGCCAGGGCGGGAATCTGGCAATCAGGGATGCCTACGAACTCGTCAATCAATTAATCTCCGCGCACAACGGCGAAGAAGAGCAAAAGGTTGCTATAGACCGTTACGATAAGGGGGCGCTACTTCGAGGCGAAGAAGTCGAGATCTCCAAGCAGTGTACAATAGCGTTTTTCGACTACAAGAACATAGAAAAGAGCCCTGTTTTCAACATGGGTCTCAGTCCCGCGATGAAATAGAGGAATGAATTGAGTATTTATCAGAATTAGTGATGCATATTGTCGTTTAAAAGGACGTCTGAATAAGCTAAATTCAACGACACCTATTTTTAGGTAAGCTTAAATGCTTCACTTGTTCAGAGGAAGGTGCCGGCCCGTCGTGGCTGCCCTCCAAGAATATAATAAAACGGCGTCCAAATAAACATAATGCAACGGCCCGTACCTAGGTAAACTTAAGCTTAAATGAACTTCAACAGAGCCTTTACATAGATAGATGAACCGATTGATGCCATTATGATTGTCGGCACGAATTAATCTATGCCCACCTGCGGTGAAGATCAGACACGATTATTGCAAGACGCTACCTAGCATACATAATATACAACACAACGAAATCACAACCCAAAAACAAACAACAGTTGCCAACAAGTCCAAAATCACGAACACGACAAATAGAACACTTCACTTTTTACTACTCTCCCCGCCAACAACCCCCATATAACCCCCCGCACTCTTCGCACCCTCCGATATCGAGTTCCCCATATACTGCGCACCACTCTTGGTCTTATCAATCACCGAATCCGTATACCCCGCCGCCGGGCCCCCGTAGCTTCCTTTATCATCTTTGCCCTTCCTTTCCATTCTGTTTACCCCCTCTTTACTTGCGAGATTACCAATGGGCGCTGCTAGACCGTTCTCGCCGACTTGGTTGCCGACGAGGTTGTGGACGTCGTCTTGGAGTTGGTCGACTTGGCTTATGCCGGTGATTTTGGATTTATTCAAAGTATCTATTAGGCATTGTTAGAAACGATGCAATGATTGATGCCGGGGATAAGATAGGGAGGATATACCTTTGGTGGCATAAGAAGCCTTGTTATCGCCTTTTCCAAACCATTTCAGGTACTGGTCTTCGATCCAGGGCATCCACTTCTCGTACTGGTCTTGGTAGGCCTCGCGGACCCATTCCGAGTAGGACTGCTTTTCGCGCTGGGAGGCGGGCAGGTTGTTGTACAGATGTTGTTTCTGCTCTTCAGAATGCTGATTTGCTGAACTTGTAGCTTGGTTGATGGTATCCATGGTGGAATTATACTTGATCTTCGCCAGATGGGTAAGTGGGATGCTGGTGGAAATATATAATATAGTGATCCAGAGTCAAAAAGTGTAGGGAATCAAAACGTCTTTTGCCTACGCGTCAGACTACATCTTTTATATTTACTTATTCCCCATTCCGTCATCAACCTGGAAACATCTTTTAGGGCAGGCATATACACTGACGTCGTGGTGGATCAGCCATTGACGTAGCCCGGGCCAATCCGGCCAATCACGTTGTTACAAACTGCTTACGAAAGGACAATGCACGCACTCTCATTGGCTCATAATGTACATTTCCGCATGTGAATAAATATAAAACCCTAAATAAATATAGCCTGTCGGTCACCTTAATTACATCTTTTATTATTTCATCTCATAATCCACCGGCTTCTATCGACCGCGCGAACCCAAAGCTGGCTACATCCGCCATTAGGGCATCACGCAGTTTTCGGTCTGCGGCGCTCATTTCAGTGGTCATCTCCATAACACTGTCGACTTCCTTCGGAGCGCCGATGAACGGCTTGAAGTCGGTGGAGCAGACGGTGCCAGGTGCTGGTAATTCGCCAGTCTGGAAGTATCTGCGGATCTCTTTGGCGATGCAGAGAGAGGGGCTGGAGCCGGTTGTGTGCTTTATACAGATCAGGCAGGGTTAGTTTGGTATACTAGGAATGTTTAAAGTGATGGTAGTTACTTACGCCTTCGGAGTCTTGGACGAGAACGCCGGAGCCTGGGAATTTCGAGGACATTTTCTTTGCGCTAGAATACTGTTAGCTTAAAGCCCAACGAAAGTGAGGACAAAGCAATGGGCCGTGCTTACCTCTTGAGCGGCGTCACTGGGTCTAAACTGGTGCTGACGAACAGAATCGGGTTGGATGTGTTTCCACCATACGGACCTAGACCCGCGAATGTTAGAGACAGTATCCTAAGATGTAGGAGTCAATTTCCTACCTTCCAGCCGCCACTGCGCCTGCGGCGTCCACCCCGTGCACGTCAAGTGCAGACTAGCCCAATAATCGCCAATAGTCTTACTATCCTTTACCAGTCCATCCCAGCTCGCTTTGAACCCTTCCTGGCTAACCGTATTCAAATACTTTGCATCACCGCACAGAATGGCCTGGCTAGAAGCATCCTCATTAATGGTGGCGCCGGTGCATTGCTGCGACCACAGTCCAGCGTTTACACATTCATCAGACAAACAAGAAAATTGGCGATTGCGCTGCTTAAAGGCAACCATTGTCGACCCATTTCCGTTGGTGAGTTCTGCGAGGATGGTGGCTAAAATGGGGAAGACGAGTAATGGTTGATACACCGAAATGCGCTGAAGCGTTTTGAGGTCCGTCCACGTAATAACCTCGGGCCCCCGGGTGCTCGAGGCTGCAACAGGTACAGATTTTTGGCGGATCTGGGATTCAAGGGCGTCGAAATGAGACTTGATCTCCGCGGGACCCCCGGGGACATAGAATGGACAACCCGATTCGCCCGCGATATGGCAGTAGTCGAAAAACCGCTCGAAGATGGTGTCGGCGTCCGTGATGCTGCTGGACTCGACGTTACCGTCGTAGTAACCGTCCAAATCGACAACGCCGTCCAGGACTGCCCTGGAAATCCGATCTGGGAATGCAGACGCAAACGTGGCGCCCAGCGCGGTGCCGTATGACCGACCCCAGTAGAGCAATTTCTCTTGACCCGGGCTCCATGCCGTACGAGCTGCAATTTTCTGTTCACTGTCGTACCCGACGAGCGCATCTTGCTCTTGTTGCAGTTTCAGGCCTTGCTTCTCGCGCCATTCGGCGTGCTTTTCGGTGATTTCAATCATGTCGCGAGCTACAGGGAGCGTGTTGACATGTTCGCCTAGGGCTTCGCCGTCACCATCTCGGAGGAGTAATTGCTCAGCGCAGCTCTGGCTCAGAGCGCTTGTTCGTTGCCAATTCCGCATCAACGAGTCCATCGAACTGCCCAGCATGCCGTCGGCCTCGGCTTGTAGCTCAAAATTGAGCTGCGAGGAGAGACTGGGGAAGCAACTAAACGCAGGCGTGGTATTGTTGACGCCTCGGGGATCAAAGCCGATGATGTCAAAGTATAGTGAGTTAGTATCGTCGTCGCCATCGCCATTGGGAGTTGATGGATCGATGTCTGCGTCGACTATTGTTTGGAGGTTGCGGCCTGTGATGAGTGCCTGTGCGACTCCAGAACCGCCGGGGCCACCTGAACAAATAGTTAGTTTCCTTCGTATTTTTCTGTTACTCTGACGAGGGGGTTTACCTGGATTGATCAAAACTGCACCGCCGTATCGCGGATCCGTGACTGGCACCTTGGCTGGCAGACGAGCAATGGCAATGGCGAATTTACGACCACGCCCGTCAGTGCGATGGTAGTCAAACGGCAATTCTAGTCTTGCGCATTGAAACCCATCGAAGCAGTCATGATATTCTATAGTAGATGAGGGAGTGATCTATTTACTTGTAAGTCAAATATTTTATTTTTTTTACAAAGCAACAAGAAGAGAAGCGACAAACCTGATTCCAATTAAATGGTGCTGTAGATGTATAATCATTCTCATCAGAAATAATATTATGGTGGTTTGGTAGATTCACGACAGGTTTTGGTCGCATATACCAGAAAAACGCCGTTGCGAGCAGAATCGAGGAAATCAAGACGGTGTGAATATGGCTATTCCGAACCCGCCTTTTACGGCCCCGAATTGCATCTTCCAGCGTCTGCTGGTCGGAGATGTATTTGAAGTCTTTCATTTTGCTCACTTTGGCTGCCCTTGGGAAGACAAAGGAAGACAAAATAGAAATACCGATCGATTTCGATTCTCACCGGACTTTAACTTCAGAGGTGCATCGCCGCTCACTCGCTATACAGTGGATTTATTTTCTTCGGCGCCAAGTCACCAGCGCAACAGACAGTAACCTCGCGTTACGGTGACTGATTGGCTCCAAATACGATTTATCGTGTGTGGATCGCATCGGCCGTCGCTGATAAGCCAGGGCACTAAAGTAAGAAGTAAATCACCTGAGCCCTTGCGTTCTATTTTGCTTTTTCCCCTCCCTTGTGCGGCATGTGCGGGCAGCGGAGTACGAAGGATTGACCGACAGCCGACACGGACAGTATGGGAAGATTCTCACAAGACTCGTATTAACTTCAGACTCAGCCTCTAAGCCTACGGCTGTTCGGCCTGCCTATCTAAGTTTAAGGACAGGCCAAACTACATACGGACCGCGAATGAAATGTATGGACCTTGTGGATAGCGTTGGTCCCATCATCCGCCGGCACAGGTCCATGGAAAGGGCACTCGCTGTACCTCGCTCCCAGACGCTAGATCTGGGCTTACTGATAAAGCTTCCCCGCTCCAATCCAATTAAGATACACATAAAAGTTAGTCGTAATACGGAAAGCGCAGGCGGCTTATTCGCTGATCGCTACGGAGCACGTCTTGCATTTATCCGCTGCTGCACTGCAATGTGCTGGTTTGGTCCGGATGCGAGAACCGGCAGACTATGTATGCTTACGCAGTATCGGCGCAACGCCATAAACAATAAGATCGCATCGCAGACACTGGGCAGGCCGTGTAATCGTATAATTCAAGGGGCGCGCGCCATTATGCATACTGTGATTAAGCTATCTGTTATCTTCAAGCCAAGCCTGAAGAATCTCGCCCTCTCAAAGTCCTAGGCGTCTCGCGTTAGGAAGGGCGTGGCGAGAGTGCGGAGTAAAAGAATTAATTCACGGGCCCGGCTCCGGCGGTCGACTTAGTTGCGCGCCTAGCATATCGTTTCCTGATTCATGTAGCAGGGGCAGCCAATGGCATTCGACCTATTGATAAGGGACTGTCATGAAGAGGGATAGCCTGCGAGGGTGGACTGCGTGCCGCCGTGCATCCTAAGCCATCTTTTGAGCTGTCCGCCGCTGTCGCCTTTTTGTAAGCGAAAATGATTGAAAGGGCTAGAACTTAAGGTTAGTATAAGCGCATACGCGTGGCCTCGTCTTAGGAAATACTCCGCACAACCGTTGCATTCCCACGCGGGCAGAGGACAAATATGGAGCCATCCTTATCAGCAGCATCCACCGCACGATGATTGATCGTGCTACTCCATCTGTTATCTCGAAGACGATCGCTGGTGGTATGTGTATATCTTGTTGCTTGAGTCAGGAGTTTTGTCGTTTATGAATATGCTATCTCGTCTTATCTCATGTCGTTTTACTAATAAGCAAGAAGAATTCCTCGGATAGATCCCTTGAAAAACAACACCACCACCGGCACTCCATCGTCTGCGATTTTTTCATACTCCACAGCATAGACTAGTGACACATTCTAGTGGCCCAGTCGAGATGGAGTCTCTATCCAAGCTCAAGCAGCGACTCGCACCTGCAGACAACAATGCAGATGTCATAAACGAAGCTCAGACAGAAGCCAGGTCATCATCCGTTGCCGAACCCAACGATGACCCAGAAAAACCACCGCCGCAGCTGGAGCAGGCCGGTATTGCAAAACTCGAAGCTGCTCAGGCAGTCTGGGGCAATACTGGGAAATATTTTCTTTACCTTGGGTGAGTCATTCATATCAAACAAGTCTTTTCAGTTAATTGTAATACTGACCAAGAGCAGATTAGCATTGATGATGATTATATTGTAAGATATACACAATTTACATTGCTCCTAGAGGAGTGAGTGACCTAACACTGTGTCCAGTGAACTCGACAACGTAACCACAGGCACATATCTCACCTACGCCTCCTCCTCCTTCAACCAACTCTCCAAAGTCAGCACCATCGGAACCGCAGCAAGCATCATCCTAGCCATTGTCAAACCACCCGTCGCCAAAATCTCCGACGTCGTCGGGCGAGCAGAAGCATACATTTTCACCATTTCCTGCTACGTGTTAGGCTACATCCTTTGCGCGTCCTCCAGCACATTCAACACCTATGCAGGCGGTTACGTGTTCTACGCCCTGGGCCAGGGCGGCACGTCCATGCTGGACTCCGTCATGGTTTCGGACCTTTCTAGCATGCGCTGGAGAGGTTTCGCGTATAATATCATCTACGTCCCCTTTTTAATTTCGCCATGGGTCGGCGCCAAGATCGTGGATAGTGTTGTCGATGGCATTGGCTGGCGCTGGGGTATCGGCATGTATGCCATTCTCATGCCGTTTACCGCCAGTTTCATCATCATTACGCTGCTCGTATTCCAGCACCGCGCCAAAAAGGCCGGGATCATTTTTACCGAAAAGCTGAGCGTATACCAGTTTTTCTCGCGTATTGATCTAGGCGGTGTTTGTTTGTTGGGTGGTGGCTTTGCGTTGGTTTTGATTCCTATTACGCTCGCGTCGACAACGTCGAGTAAATGGAAAACGCCCTGGCTGGATGTGCTTATTGCGCTGGGCGTTGTCGCGCTGCTTTGCTTGTATCCGTATGAGAGATATGTGGCAAGACATCCCGTGGTTCCCATCCGATACTTTACCAATGCGTCGATCATGATCAGCGTACTGTTGGGGATTTTTGATAACATGGGTTTTGGGGTCACGCACGCCTATCTATACGCCTGGTCGCTAGTGGCGCACAATCTTTCTGCCGAAGTGGGAATCTACCTGGCGTACACAAACGGTGTCATGCAATGCTTCGCCGGCATGCTGGTCGGTCTCGTGCTGTACAAGACGCGTTCATACAAATGGATCCTTGTTGCAGGCGCCACAATCCGTTTGATTGGGTATGGCGTTATGATTCGTCTGCGCACAAATGACTCCTCCCTGGCTGAGCTGTTTGTAGTTCAGATCGTGCAGGGGTTGGGGAGTGGTATTATTGAGACGATTATGATTGTGTCATCGCAGATTGTCGTGCCACATGCTGAATTGGCGCAGGTTACAGCCTTGATCAGTCTGAGCGCGTATCTGGGTGATGGGATTGGCGCGTCGATTGCGGGTGGGATTTATACGGATACTCTCCAGAAACGCCTGGCATATCGCCTTGACACGACGAACCAGACGGAGATTGATACGCTGTACAACTCTATCACGGGCGTTTTGCCTGAATGGGGTAGCGCTGAGAGAATGGCCGTGGATGAAGCTGTATGTCACTTATACACCATCAACGAAGATAATACTGAATACTGACCTTTTTTTGCTACAGTACTCGGATGTCATGGGATACATGACATATGCCGCTTTAGCCATATCCGTGCCCGTGCTTATAGTCACATTCTTTATGCCAAACAAGAAACTCGGGTATGTCCATATTTCCATGTCATAAATCGCAAGCTCTAACCACTTTTACAGTGATGGCCGAAACTTGATTGAAGGAACCGAACCCTTAACCCAACCCGAAGAGACTGCACCGGAGGAGTCTGAAGCCCCAAAAACCGAAAACTGATGACGCCCATTTAAGCATCAAGCTGGACCGGTAATCATCCTTTCAAGGTAATACTGGATCTCTAAAAGGGGAGAAAATGTGTCCGTGAATGGACTGCTTAAATCTGCTGTCTGTCTCTTCGCCTTATATCGGCAGCCTGTATCTAGTGATCTGTACAATATGGTCAAAACTGCCGATGAAGGGCATGGTCTTTAATGAAGTAACTTGTTTCATGACATGATTGTTCATCATTCCGTTAACTTGGTAAAGTATTCGGTGCATTTATATACGAATTCAAAGCGTGATGGGGCTGACCGGAGATGGCGATGTTTTGAGCCGTAAGTCCCACTCAAACAGCGACTTACTTTGCTAGTGCAGCGCCACCCAAGACTTTTTTTGTACCTGGCAGGCTGAATATGATTAAACTAACGAATCGCCGTGTTTCCAAGACGCCACTGGGCGGACTTGCACCGACAATTGCATTCAGCCTGATTCAGCTGAACCTACGAATTGCCGCTCTTAGACGGCATGCGCACAAAATAGGAAATACCACAACATGAGACAAAACGTTAAATGGCATTAGCCTTTGTGCTGAGGCTTAAATGCAGCTTGGAAAGGAAACTTGACACGCATGAATAGATAAGCTTAAGCTTATACTTCGTACTGAAATGCATGCTTTAGGTCTGATTGGTCCTTGTCACGGCAGAGGCTCGTATTTTCTCGTTTGTATATGGACAAATGGGGAAGTCATGAAGCTTAAAAGTTCCAGGGCTGAAACATTGATGCCACTGAGAAAGATACAAATAAGCACCATATAACCCAAAGATGGCATTAGCAAATTTTACGACCTCCGAGAAACAGCGGGCAAAAAGAAACCAAATAATACAACTAGCAACACAAAATCAGCCATGGCGCCAAAACAATCAAAGTATTCCACAACAGACTTCTTGGTGTCGTTCGGTCCACGAGCAACATATCTCGTCCGCGCCCCCGGGGTGGAACTTACGTCGACCCTGGCCGTCTCGTCTGACCTCCAAGGCATTCTGAGCCATAGCAAACAGGTCAATTTCGTTATATACCCTCCTCTGGCAGATGACGACAACACGGCAGCAGCCTTGCCGGACCCCGGTGTGGCCTATGTCAAGAAGGGATTGCTAGGCGACGACAAATTTTACACTGCTGAGAAAAAGGGCTTTGCGGAGTTGAGTGAATGGTTGGATAAATGCTGGGGGAGCGATGTAAGTATCTGCCTCCCAGTCTGTTGGGAATAAATAGATGCGGGTTATGGCTAACCCAATCTTGTCTATGTCTAGGGCATCCAGGTCGTCTCAAACAACAACGGTGGCTGGTGGGGTCTTTCCTCATCTGGAAACCAATCCTTCAAATCCCTCCCCGGCGACGTACGACAACTCGTAAAGCCTTCGCACCCGAATGGAAAGGTCAAGCACATGGCGCTCGGCGTCCAGGGCGCTTACATTGCCGTCTTTGAAGATGGCCATATCGTCTGGGACTTGAAAGGAGCGTACGACCGACTGGATAAACACCTTGAGGGCAAGGCTTGCGGCGAGTTGCTGTATGCGAGCTTGAGCAGCTATCAAGAGAACATATTTTTTGCTGCGTTCACAGATGGTACGATCATTTACAATTTCCCGCAAGATAGTGAGGGCAGTTCGGTGTGGAAGGATCTGGATGAAAAGTTTTTGGAGTTCGATGGTCTGCGCGTCATAAGCCCTAGTGAGACGCTGAAGTCGTCTGCGGCGGTTGTGAAGAAGCCTGGTATTCTGAGGCAGTTTACGAATGAGGTGATTCATGATGTTGCGAAGAAGGATGTGGAAAAGATGTTGGAGTAAACGTGGTTATGTTTTAAAAGGGCAGGGAAGTCTACGAGGGAGCACAGATGAAGTTACCCAATGTTTAGATCTCTATCATGTACACCATTACGATGTTAAGAAAACTTCTATAATCTCAAGTCTATTGATATACTATATACAATGGAGTATTCAACTTTATATACATAGTCCTCGCAATTTCCGGCACTGTACAAGCTTCAACTGCGAGTCTTGAATCCACACATTTGAATCCCTTAAGAAATTGACGCGGAAGGGCTTAGAATTCTCTTGTTTAAGAATTTAAGAAGACTCAACGAGCTTCCACTCAGTGTCGGTCATCTGAGTGCCGTCACCATCAACACCACCAAAGTCTTCCCACATGGTCAAGCACATGTCGATGATATCAGCGCCGGCGGTGTCAGCAATGACAGCAGTCTCCGTAACGCCGTTGGGTCCAGTGACTTCAATCTGCAGACCGCAGAGCTCGTTGTTCTGGGCACTGCCGAACGCGCTCATGACGGACGAGGCCATGGCGACCAGGTTGTAGGTGGTGGCGCTGGGCACAGTAGAGGTAAAGTAGGTGGACAGACCGCAGCTGCCAGACTCGTAGAAGATTTGGTTGCAGGCAGCGTTGTCATCGAAGGAGTAGATGGAGCCGGTGATGGACATGTCGTCGTAGTAGGACGAAGGGATGGTGCGCTTCATGACGCTGCCGGCGGCGGCTGGGGAGGCTAGGAGAGCGGCCGAGGCGGCGATGGCGGCGGTGGTGAACTTCATTTTGTTTGTTGGTGAAGAAGAGATTGAAGCAATTAATGAATGAAGAAGATTTTGTATTGCAAAGGAATGACTGTGTGAGGAGTGATGAGAGATAGAAGAGAGAACAAAGCTGGGAAACTCTGTCCCTTTTATTTCTCGAGTCTACCCCCTGATTGCACTCGACTAAATACGTACCTAGGGTTATTCTGGCTTGCTAACTTTGATGCTTTTCACTGACTAAGTTATGGTTACATCTGGCCCCAAGGTATGGCTTGCTGACTGTCGGGGTCTATACCGTGGGTATATAGGGCTTGCTAACTAAACCCCTTTAGAGGTATGGGGTTTGGTTTCATCGTTTGGGCAAGATTAAAATCTGACAACGCGATTGACGTTGCTTTGAATTTTTCGACCCTTACGCATTGTAAGAAAATGTTGGGTGGTAGTAGGCAACACGTGTATGAATGAATAGTGGCGAGGTCATAACGGTGAGTATTGAGTAGGTGAAACGATCACTCCTGTCAGAATTCTAGGCACTCGGGCAATAATATGTAACTTATAACCTGTACCTGCGTATCAGCCCGGAAATAGTGCAACTATACCAAGCCTTCTTAGAGGCTCCAGGGTGTTTGTTGTTCCTGGATTTGCTCTTAGCGTTGGTTTAGCGGCGCTGTTTAATTCCAACAACAGGGGAATAATTGGCCCCCGGGTTACATGTTGACGGCGTGGGCGGATAGTCAGCCACATCGTCGTACGTAAGTGTCTACTTTGGCTAGTTAAACATTTATTCTGTGTGAACATAAATTGATGTTTTTGTCGCCTCACTGGGTGGGTCGTTCCTGGTAAGGCTGCAATAGCGACATCCGTACGAGCCCCAGATGGTTCTGGGATGTATATTATGAAGTGTTTGTATTTTCGAAATTTTTTTACAAGCCACACTGCCCAGGTGCGTGTTCATCTAGACTGTCGCTGTCTCTTGGCATATAAACTGGTTAAATAGTTAGGTGTCATTGGTTAGTATCACATGGTATATTCTTGGGAGACTAGATGTCTGGGCATCTCATCGATGCACCCTGGGGTCGTGGATGTATAGGTTGAAGGATCAGATCTGCCTAATATGGAAGTACGTAGCATCGCCTTACAACACGTGGCGAGTCTTGTCCATACATTCAACATTGTGGATGAAAAGTGACATTATGGTTAGTGATCGTCGAAGTTATATGCAACTTTGAGTTACTGTCGGTGGAGTTGATGACTGTTAGAGTCTGTTAGTCCCATCGTCGAATTAGCGGCTAATCATCAGCTTCTTCCTAAACTTAGCTTAGCCCTGTCACATCAGCATGGTAGCATAAAAATTTTGACTTTTTTTTTTTCAACATGGCATTATTATTGTGGTTGCTTTTTTCAAAAGGGCAGCGCCATCGATGCGTAGGCAACTTGGCCCTCTCTATTTTATTTTCTTCCTGTTAAGGGCCATGGACTGGCTTCTATCCTTTTCCCTCTGTTTTAAGTCCTGTATACCACCTTAGAATACGCATGTGTTAATATATGCATCTATCTAAATGATTTGTGCGACCCTAAATCGCTCAGCATGCCACCGTTCAGGAATTGCTCACTGATCGATCACTGAGCGGGGCCCACAGGCGTCAAGTAAGCATTACAGAGCCCAGAAAGAAGCCCCCAGTACTACTCACTAAGCATCCTAACACAGTCACGCTCTGTTGGTCATGTTTGCCATATACTCGTCCTTAGGGCTGGCTAGGTATGTTGGCTGCCTTGGGCATCAAATGGTCGGTTATCTATTAACCCTAACCCTAGACTCCTCCATTGGCTGTGACGTGCTGGTTTCCTGACAACTGGTAGCTTGACTAATATTATGATCACAGACTAAAGCTATTCCACTGATGTGATGTTTTTTATTCCTCAAGCTATATACTATGTCTGATTTAATCAAAATGTCTGTTGACCGGATATCCGAGATTGAGCGCCACCTCCTTTCTCCCTTCCAACAATTCCCGACCGCCAGCATCTTCTCCTGCGTGAGCTTGCATCTATGTAAGCTAGCGAGAAAACATATTCCTACTTGCAGATATGGCCCCTCATCTAGGAGGTTGGAAATATAACATAATCTGTGGCATGATCCACAATGGGAAAACAATTAACTATGGCAAACGATCTGTCTTGAACATCCAGTCGAATGTACGACGCTATGGCACAGCCAGGGCGCTTGGAAATTGTGGAAAGCGGCCACCTTCAATAACAACCCGATTCTCCTCTGACAACATATTTCGCTGCCAATATTTCTTGCGTACTCTGTCTACCCAATGCGCCAGGATGAATTCTCTACCCAACAGGGCACTTCGGATGCCAGGCTTCAGCTGTCCCTTGAATCTTCCCCCCGACGTGAGTATGGACTGCCTGCCATTTGTTTACATTGCTAATTTAATTGACAGAGAAATGTAATTGATGGATACATCTATGGATTTCCAAGTGCGCTCGATCCGGAGCATATTGAACATGGCAGCCTCGAGTAAGACACGCCCCATATCATTTCTATAGCGGCTAAGAAGCGCTGACAAAACTACAAAGCGCGCTCGTTACCCTTCGAGAGATTGTGATGATGCAAATAATGAACCATATCACTGACAAGACTGATTGGGATCGCAAAGTCTTTGACAAGCACATCATCGCCAAGTGGCGTGAGGAGGTTTACTCTAGTGGACAGGACGTGACACCCAAGATGATGGATTGGATTATCCGGGAACTGCAATGGAAAGCGAACATGCTAGAACAAACAGGCTTTGTGGACGTGTTTAGCGGGGTCGTTAAATCTGACACTGCTATCCCAAAGGAGTTGCAAGTGGCTCTCAGCCAAGCAGTGTTTCCCATCGAGAATGTCCCGGAAGATGAGAAAGACTACCATCCAGGCTCCGATAACAAAGTGGTCGACCTAGTACATCCGTCCCTTTTCCCGATGGTTTATGGTCGAACCCATGTACTACCTGATCGGACTATTGGCCTAGATGACTGTCTCGACAGTATTGGAGAAGGCGTCTTGCTTCCCAAGCCCGACGAGGGAGGAGCCTCCCCGGAACCCCCAACGTATTTGATACGGGATTCACGATATAGTACCAAATTCCAGTGGCTACCCTGTGATGTGAAAATGACCCAAGACGATGGTTGTTCTATTGTGTCGTACATCAACAATGCACATCCTATAAAACACAAGGGCCTGTATGATGTGGTCGAGAAAATCCTTACAAGAACGATGCCGCTCTGGGAGCAATCTGTGTCCGAGAAAACATTCCAGGGCAAACGAATTCAGTATACAGGGGTTGTTGAGTACGAAGATGATGTAGAGCCCGAGCCTGAGCTAAGTGAAGATTACGAAGATGCTGAGTTTGATGAATATGAAGACCGCATGAGCGCGTGGTATGATCGTCGCAAAATCGTTCTTCCCGAGCCAGGAGAATTCAAAATCCCAGAACCTGAGGAAGAAATGGTGAACTTCTTGAAGCACTTTGCTGAAGGCAACTTTCAAGTCATTGTGAAATTGGCAAATATAGAGTTGACACCAGAGAAACCCAACTATGAAGGAGGTACCTGGCATATCGAGGGACAATTGGTAAGTGACTTTCATAATTTCCAAAAATCTTTCTTTTACTCACACGTCTTAGAATGAACGTATTGTGGCATCTGCCATCTACTACTACGATAAAAAGAATATCAGCCCAAGCTCAATAGCCTTCCGCCACCGAGGAATGGACGACCTGTATGATATCTCCTACGAGCAAGATCGACATCAATTTCTACAACAAGTTTACGGGCTTCCCGAGGATTTTGGTAAAGAGGATTGGAATCATGGGCAAGTTACGCAAGAGCTGGGCAGTGTGACATCTGAAGAGGGCCGTCTTATCACGTTTCCCAATACCCTTCAACATAAAGTGTCACCGTTCTCCCTAGCGGATCCTTCTCAGCCTGGCCACCGAAAGATTCTTGCCTTGTTCCTTGTGGATCCTCATCATCGTATCACTTCCACTGCTAATGTCCCGCCGCAACGGCAGGATTGGCGACTAGAGCCAAAAGATGCTGCCCATTCAGACGCACAAAAATCGATTACTATGGAGGAAGCAAAGGCTTATCGAGCCGAGCTTATGATCGAACGGGGGATCGAGTCAGAGGCAAGCAATATTCTGTATCAACAAGGATCCTTTAGCCTTTGCGAACATTGAAATAACGTTGTAGAAATATAAATCGCTTAAGGTAGCATGCGTGTATATAGGTACATTTATTTAATAAACACAACTATTGTAACATAATACATGTAAACTTGGTGGCCGAGAAATCGAGTAACAATCAGGTTGGTATCTTCCAAAGAAATATCCATAACATAAAGAAAAAAAGAAACAAGACACGAGCATCAGTAAATAATTAATACAAGGTTGTGTGGTAGCTGTCCTCACAGATAACGTCCGCATTCATGGCACATGGTGAAGTCCAAGTCAAATCCCTCAAGCCCATCATACAATATTGGCCTGCGGGATTGTCTGTGACTCTACTACGTTCGCAGACTTGACATAAACCTAGTCTGAAAATCCCGCAACAGGGAATGCGCACTTGCACCCTTGCTCTGCCGTAAGCCCACTGGACAGATCCTCACAGGTACACCCATTATTCCCAATTGTAAACAAGCCATTTGCATACGCAAACTCGAAATACCCCGAACTTATCCCCTCATCAACTTTCTTAATCGTCAAAACATAATCCAAGAAGTTTTCCTCAATGTAATAAGGAATTTCACAATCATCCCCGGACGGGCCATACACTCCTCTGGGCGTGCACGAATTGTCGTAGATGATGAAGGCGGTGCTGCCTTGAAGCCCAGCCCATGCATCACCACCGTCGAAAGTGGGGACATCTGATAAGCTGTTTTCCATTGCAAAAGTCCAGTCTCCTGCGCCTTGGCTCATGCAGAGTTCGGTTCGCGTCTCGACTTGACTCTGGTCGGATGTTAGGCTGTTTGAGAGCTGGCAGGCTGCGGACGCATACCCGAGTAGGGCTGCAAAGGTAGCGAGATTGAAACTTTGACGGTACATCTTGGTTGGTAGAGGGATCTTTGGTTTGGGGAAAAAAGAGTAAATGAATCGAGTCCTTGTGTGTCTTGATTTGAATATGTCAATGGTAGACTGTTTGTTTGGAGGTTGGGTAGAGGCTTTGGTTCCTCTTATATAGTAATAGAATCGTGATAAAAGTCTCATCATCTCATCAGGTATTATTTTCTACGTCATACCAAGGCATACCAAGCCGTGATAACTCGTCATCTCACGGTGAAAAGACCCCCGAGGTCGTTCGTCATATATAGATTTTGATATAAAGCGGCCTATGCCGACCTTTTGGGGCCGTTTTACGCTCCCCAGGGGACTTACTTACCCCGTTTCCCCTGATTTGTTTGCCTCCATCGAAGATCTGTTCCCCATATGTACACATGTTTCTTACTTCCTAAATAGGCATAAACACCAAGCGGCTACTTTGATTTATTATCATATATTAATTGTTTTGGCCCCATTTTTATCTAGCGCATTACTTTCATAAACTTAGTTGATCCCGTCCCCAGATTTGCCCCCTTTTCCCCAGGTCCTGTCAGATGTCACCCCATATGACATATTGACAGGTTAGTTTGTACTAAATAGACTTTCGGACAACCCCGAAGGTTCTAGGCGACATGAATCCCTTGTATTTGCCTCTATAAATGCTGTAGTCTTTCACAACAAGTTGCATGGCTATTCACACAGGTTGATCGAGCTATTCATACAAATTGATGACTTGCAGGGCCAGGAACAGGATATTCGGGCAAACGGTTTGAACAAACATCTTGAGGCCATACCTACGTACACAAAGAATCCAGGCCTATCAGAATTTCGGACTGTCACGACTCATGTCAATTCCCAAAGTAGCAGCCAAGATGCGCTGTCGATTTAGCGGACTGTCGATCTATGACATCATAGCTGAATATTACCGTAACGTATTTACCACACTTTGTTAGACATGCGGCTAAATTTGGGGCGTAATTTGTAACGGGTAGTAATTCCGATTTGTTTCCTACGTAACATTTGGATAACTTCATCAAATCACCAAAGCAGCAATTACGTACGCCGTGCTTTATTAGACTTTTCTATATCCCACCCCCGAGCTAACTGGAACAGCTTCGACAAACTCATGCACAACACTACATCGTTTTCGAGATGACGACAAATACGTATGTGGCGGACTGGTACCAATTTCTTCTCATTATTCTGAGCTGTTGTGCTCCATCAGCAGATTGATAATTTCCGTATGATATTTTTCACGGGCCAAAGATAGTGGAGTCTCTCCATCCCAGTCCATTGAGTCAATATCGGCACCTTTTTCAATAAGCAGCTTGACAATATCCTTATGCCCTTCCCACGCGGCTCTTGAGAGTGGTGTATCTCCATCACAGTCCTTTGACTCGATATTGGCACCATTTTCGATAAGCAGCTTGACAATATCCTTATGCCCCTCCCAAACGGCTTTAGATAGTGGTGTATCTCCACATTGGACCTTCGATTCAATATCGGCACCATTCTCAATAAGCAGCTTAACAACACTCTTATGTCCCTTCCACACGGCTAATGATAGTGGTGTATCTCCATCCACGTCCCTTGACTCAATATCGGCGCCCTTTTCAATAAGCAGCTGGACAGTGTTCACATGCCCACGTCTAGCGGCCCGTGCGAGGGGTGTCCAACCAGTTTCACCACCTTTTTGCTCAATATTAGCACCCTTCTCGAGCAGTAGCCTGACAATGTCCTCGCGTCCCTCCCACGCAGCCCACGACAGAGCTGTCTTGCCACCCCAATTATTTGACTCAATATTGGTGCCCCTTTCGAGTAGCAGCTTGATAATATCCTTATGCCCATAGTCTGCAGCTACTCCTAGCTGCTCACAATCATACTCTTCGTTTGTAGATTTTAATTCAGCACCCTTATCGAGTAGCAATTTGACGATGGCCTTTTGTCCCTGTTTGGCAGCCCATAACAGTGGTCCCTGGCCAAAGTGATCTAACGAATAAATATCAGCACCGTTGTTGATGAGGAGATTGACAATCTCTATCTGCCCTTTTTCGGCAGCTAATGAAAGTGGTGTTCGGCCAGATTCGTCAATCGGGTCGGGATCAATGGTCTCAATATCGAACAAAAGCTCTAATAATCTCTTATATCCCTGCTCTGCCGCTACTAGAACCAACTGACTGTCTTTCACGGCATCCATTACCCACAATAGCGGCGACATATGCCCGTAGGAATCGTTGGTTGAGTACGTGTCAATACCCTTTTTTGCGAGTAACAGCTTTATTATCTCTTCGTGTCGGTTTGTTCCGGCCCACCACAATGGCGCACGACCGTATTTATCCTTGTGATATGCGTTGACGTCGCCTCTGGCAAGTAATAGACTTACTATCGTTTCGTGACCTTTTTCTGCCGCCCAGGAGAGCGGCGTCCGGCCGACATCATCCCTGTGGTCTGCATCGACGTTCTCTCTTGAAAGTAACAGCTTCACTAACCCTTCGTACCCTTTCTCCGCGGCAATCGAGAGTCGGGTCCGACTAATACTACGTTTTTGTTCTGCGTCGACGTTCTCTCTTGAAAGAAGCAAATTTATTATACCCTCGTGCCCTTTATCTGCTGCGATTGACAATGGTGTCCGGCCGACCCCATCCTCAAGGTCTGCATCAACGTCCTGTCTTGAAAGCAGCAACTTCACCATCCTATCGTACCCTTTGTCAACTGCTATTGAGAGTGGTGTTTTTTGAGAGTACATTTCCTTGAAGTTTACATCAACATCATCCCTTTCAAGTAGCAGCTTCACGACTCTCTCGTGCCCATTCTCGGTGGCCCACCAAAGAGGTGTTTGATCATAGACATCCCAGGAATGTGCATCGACATTATCTCTTGCAAGGAGTGCCTCGACCACTTCGTCATGTCCGTTTTCTGCGGCCAATGACAATGGTGTCCGACCAACATCGTCTTCGCAGTTTATATCAACGCCTGCTTGTCCAAGAAGTAGATCCACCATATTCTTATGCCCCTTTTCTGCGGCCCATAACAGTGGTGTCCGGCCATAGGTATCTTGGACATTAGGATCATACTGCTTCCTTTGTAGTAGATCCACAGCTAACTCATTGCTTAGCCCAAAAAATGCTGCGAGATGCATCCCCGTCATCACCCATGGTTTCCGCTGATCATAGCCAATGTATGTATTCGACGCCATCAGCGCCTGGGATGAAGCTGATACCTTGCCATCATTTTCGAGAAAGTCGATTATAAAACCTTCAGCCTTCATCGAGGCTGCACAAGCATGATGTCCCCAGTTACGGGTAACATAACTATAGAGGGGATTTGACTGAAAGCGTTCATCAAGTTGATCCATTTCACAAACTCCACTTTCAAATGTATTGAATGAAAGGTATGTAACGCAGGTGATCGTTATATGTCTATGAGCCTCTATCATAGCCACATCATTCTTTTTGTGATCGAATATAGTGTAGTCCTCCCCTAGCTCTGTCTTGCCAACGAGACAAAACATGTGACTCTCCAGGAATTCTCTTGTCGTATCATGAACCAAGCGGACGACATTACTTTCTTTATCAACAGTTACCAATCCCGCACAAAACGAAGTAATCACACTGGCGTCTTCCAAATCGTTTTCGTCGAGTTCTACTGTATGGGGTTTTACAGAGAGTGCATGTCGGAGCTCCACAGTGGTGAGTAGTCGCTTTGAGCATGTGAGCCATAATAGAACCTCCTCGGCGAGACGTCGAAAACCTTCGTTCTGGCTCCTGATTCTCTTGATTACCTGCCCGTACGCATAACTTAGGGCACTGGGTCCTTTGGGGAACGTTTCTAACGCATCAAGGATTTTGTTGGGTGTTGTCTTATCAATTAGTGAGTCCATGTAAAGTTGTACTAGAAGGAACCTGCAAGGATCATTAGTCCATTCTATTAGATGCTCCTTGCGAGAGAGTACTTACATTCCGCCAACGGATTTGGAAATTTTGCTCTTGATCATCGCCTGAAGATTATAGTTATTCTGAACACAGTGTTGAAGTTTCGGGATATATCCATCGATATATTTCATGACGTCGCTCTCATTAGCATGGATTAATATGGATGGGCAATCCTTAAATTCGTTGACAATGGTGGGAATAGATCGTGAAGTTGCGAAGAGATTCGCTCCCGTCTCAAACTGAACTTTGAAGGTTTCTGCCAGTATCATTGCTCGGCATCCATCGGAACATTCGTCGAGAGCATCGATAACTATGAAAACCCTAGAATATAGACCTATTACTGACTGGAGAGTTGATGATATTTCATCGAACGACGGACGTAGCTGTCCATCCTTGTGCTTGTTGTAAAGAGATTTTACGTTATCTGGGAGAGGAAATTGATCTCGGAGTAGCAACTGCTTCAACACACTAGCAAGAAGATCATCTGCTTTCTGCTCATTTTGTCTTTGAAACATGCAATAGATGTATGCAATGCCAATTTTCTCGTCTTTATCAGCACGATCTATGAGCTCTTCCACGACAATGGATGTAAGCATTGTCTTTCCCGCTCCGGGAATACCTGGACAGAACAACGTTTGCTTATCGGTTTCTATCCAATTTCGAAACTCTGCGGAATCTAGGAACCATTGGCCAGTCCCCTGTTGCCGCCGGCCGATGAAATCACTTTGTTGAGAAGAAAAATCCATTGGTGTAAGCCAATTAAGAATGGCTTGACGAGTGTCGCGTTCCCTGTCTAAGAAATAGTCAGAATAAAATACAGCTTTGGATATCTGGAACAGTCGTATTTGCCTTGCTGGAGAGATTCAAAGCCAACTTTAACTTGCTCTTGTACCCGACTCACTTTCTGCTCAACCTCTTGTACTAAATATTCAGAGTATTAGATAGAATCACTCTAAGTATCACTCGCTCCATCTTCACAAAGGGCTCAGCTAACCGGAAGAGATAATATCACTAATCCTCTCCTGAGCTGCGACTCGGTTTTGTGGAATCCGGCGTAAAAGGTCATTTGCATACGCAGCTGATACCATTGCTGCATAACCTTGCCAGTCCCAATTCTTATGCGTGTCGCAGTAGTCGCATATACCCCGAATAACCAAACAGGGAAAATGATTCATTAGTCCAGCTGCTTCCATCTCAAAACATAATATCTTCTTTTCTGATGTAAGCTTATCCCGAATTGTTGCATCCTTCATTACTTGGTTTGCTGAAGCAATTAGGCCATAATGGATTACCGAATCATCCTCGGTTCGTTCAGGTCGTGTTATTAACTTTGATGGATCGTCGCCACAGGAGACTGCACACTCTGAATCGGAGTCTGGTGGATGAGTTATGTTACTTCGATAAAGCCTATCAGTACTTCGGTCAGGTCGTTTGTATTTTGCATGTAGTCTGGGCAAATCCTCAAGCACTTGATCGATTGCATTGTCAAGCTGATGCCCTCTTTCCTCGTACTCAGCCGCAAGATCAGTCGTAGCTGCTAGGAGGAGGGTAGGAGGCCGGTTTAACGATCCAGTTGATTGGAACGGTTGCTCTTGAATGGTCCTTCCAAAGTCGTACTGAAACACACCCCCATAACCATCGTCAGGAGTGCTAACAACGATATCACCAAGGCGAATATCATGCTTTCGACTGGGAGCTCCACCACCAATTCCAACCATCAACCCGATTCTGATGTTTGGGAAGCTACTGAGCATGTCTCTTGCAACGCTTGCCGCTGAAGCTATACCATACTCTCTTGGTAGAACGGTGATGACCACATTGTGTTCCCCAAGTCTGCCTAGCGTGTAAACGTTGTTGTCATTCTTGTTGGATGATATGGACTCCGGATGTCCATGCTTTTCGTCAAGGAAAGTTCGTGCAGCGACGTATTCGGTCTGTATGGCGCAGATCCAGCCGACAGTGTAATCACCACTCGCTAGTCTTTGCTTGTCTCCATCATTATTAACCACAGTCTTACTCCTCTTCTCTGGGACGTTGACAGGTTCTGGATACTCTCTTTTCGACATTTTCCAAGGACATGGCTCTGTGTTATGGAAGGATGCCAAAACATGAGGTTGTCAACAGTGAGGCTGAGATCTCAGTGCAGTCAGCTGTCCAGACATGCCGCCTTCCTATATTTAGCCTAGCTCGTCTCCGAGGCATTATAGTGTTACACAACTATTAATGTTAGCAGGGGTCGACGTGGCAAGCAGCGCTCCCAGACTTATTTCCAGGTTGACAAGGCTGACCAATTAGAATGCCCTCGTGCAGTCTTACACATCAGGCACCACAACTTACTACCATTACATTTACTGATGAACACCAGTTCAATCCCATGCAAACCAGACCCCTGACCACCTATCACTCGCACATAAACAGACAGAACATGGAATTTAAGTCATAGAATCTTTTGAGTCAAGTTTTACTATATATCCGGAACAAGTTTGGAATGACCGGATTCCAACCCTTCAGAATGAGTGCCGAAAAACCCCAGAAACCTGGCAGCATCTCTAGTCGGTTTCATGCCTGATCTTAAATAGTTACATCAAGCTCAAGAATACCATGTTTCTACTCGGTTCAACTACTCATTGGGTTATCAAAAGAGAAGCGCCAGACGAGGCTAAAGTGGGGGCTATATGCAGCGTGATGGGCGGGGTAGCCGGCATCACACCAGCATCTTTGACTCGGACTTTTGCAAGAATAAATGGAGAAATTATTGCGCTCTATGACTCACAACATGATACTTCATTCTGATATATGTGCAACTATTTAAGTGGAAGCTGCTGAGGTCATCCGTTAAGCACCATTTTTCAACTTCAATCCCTCCCGGACCCTAGGCAACACATAACGTCCATAATCAATGGCATCATTGAAGTTATCATATCCACGAATAGAAATGAGATCAGCACCAAGCTCAATGTAATCCAAAATTGAATCCGCAATAGTCTGCGGCGATCCAACCAAAGCAGTTGATGCTCCGCGCGCATTAGTAGCAGTTACGGTAGGATACCAAAGGGCGCGGTCCTGAACCTCTCCCTTCTTTGCAATTTCAAGCAAACGCTGAGATCCAACATTCTGCGGTGGTGGAGCGTTCGCGGGGACTTTTCCTTGCCCATTGGCCCGGTTTTTAGTGAGCGTATCGAGCGTTTCGTGCGCCTTTTTCCAAGCAAGCTCTTCGGTTTCCGCAACGATAGGTCGGAACGTGACCCAAATGCGAGGGCGATCAGTCCGACCTGCCTTCTCTGCCTCCGCATAGATGCGGTCAATTTGCTCCTTGGTCTCCTTGAGAGGTTCGCCCCAAAGCCCGAAGATGTCGCCGAGAGAGCCACCGATGCGATACGCCTCGTCCGATGAACCGCCGACTGAAACCGGGATGGTCCCATTGGTTGGGCGAACTTTGTTGGTAAACTGTTTGAATTGGTAGTATTGGGTATCCCAGTCGAATGCATCTGCTGACTCCCACGCACGACGCAAAATGCGGATGTATTCCTCAAGACGTCCATAGCGCTGATCTTTGGTCAGGAAATCGCCTTCCTTTGCCTGCTCGGCATCACTGCCGCCAGCGATGAGATGCACAACCACGCGACCGCCGCTCAGCTGGTCGAGAGTTGCCAGGGCCTTGGCAGCAACAGTAGGATAGAGTGTGTTGGGGCGAAGTGCTATAATGACCTTGATGTTTTTGGTCACAGAGGCGATGGTTGCTCCTATGGTGAAGGGGTCAAATGAAGATGAATCATAGGGCACCAAGGTGTAGTTAAAGCCATAGTCATCCAGAGTTCGGGCGTATCGAACAAGGTAATTGGGATCAATTCCAGCACCGGGGATCGGATTGATCTCGTTTGATGCGTTCGGGAACGTGACGCTGATGAATTCGGCCGGCATGTTTGTTTTTTATAGTTATATACGTATATACAGATAGTTGTTTATGATTGTATTTGTTTTTGAAGAAAAAGAAAACATAAGCGACATATGGTATTTATAATCATCGCAGCTGCGCCGATGATCGCCAGGGTCCATTGCTGACGCGACCTCAAGGCAGATTGCGTGATAAGACGCAATCGTATTCATTAAGACTTCTATTAAGAACATCCCACTTTCAATTGATAAGAGATGCGAGACTGAGGTAGTTAACCAGTGAAATGACAGTCTGATTGTACAACAAAATTTGACTACGAAGTCATACTTCCATGATAGGCTACCTCAGGACACATGCTTAGGGTTAGCCCTAACCCTAATAAATAACATCGTCCCCTCACTGATCCAAGCAACCAGGCAGTATTTAATTAGTCCTATGAGCATGCTCGGTAATTAATAATGAATAAACACTAAGTGCTCACTTCGTGCTATATGCTTGCCCATTGATCGATGCTACCTAGGTAAGAATTCGTCAAAAATGTAGATGCATGCAAGGTTTCCAAGGTTATATATCGGCAGTACCATGTAAAACTCTACCTAGATACCACACCTGTAGTTGAGAACAGTCACCAAGCCCTGCTTATCTTCCAAGACCTCATTCCTTTCAACGTCCTCCAGGTTTTCGTCAGTGATCTCTATATCAATGTGGTCGATAAACCTCCGAATTATCCGCTCCGAACCGCTTCTAAATACGATCCTAGTCAACATCTTGATTGCAGGGACTGATATTTCTCGTCCAACGCAGGCCAAAAGTAACCCCTCAAGCTCTGTTAAGCTTAAGCCTGCCTTATTATATTTGAGTGGGACAAAATCCAGTAACGTCGGGGAAACATCGCATTCTCCGTATTTGTTTGAGTAATGCACTCTGTTCCGAAGCCAGAATCCATTGTCTAGAAGAATCCTTTCCCTGGCTTGTCTAATATCAATATCGGTGATATTAGTATCAATAACCCCTGATTCGACGAATAGATCAAGCGTCTCTGTAAGAGCTTTTTCCAGGGTACTCCCTGTGATAATAGTCCGTTGAAATTTTTCTCTCTTGTCTTTGAAAAAATAAAGAAAATTCTTGGTATTGGGGGAATCCAGGGCCACCAACATATCCTCTTCTGTGAGATGGATGTCGTCACGAAAGATTATAAGGGTTCCCAAGGCCCAGTAGCTTCTACAGGCTCTGTTGATGGCCCTCCGCGTAATAGGAAAGGTAGGTTCTCTCTCATAGAGAGTAAAGATAGAGTTTTCATGACAGGCAACCGCTTCCACCAAGTTTGCATCTATCTGGAGCCCATGGCCTAGCAGATGATTCAGTGTGCCGGTGTAGAAATCCCCCCGGTCCACAAGCATCTCTATCGTTTGGCAAGCTTGGACGTGGTCACCCTGTTGTTTCAACAATAGCCATAATGAATTTCCATTCCAAGAGGCAGCCATTTGAAAAACGCGATAAGTCAAGGGTACTTCTGGATATTTGTTGAGAATGAATCTGATTAACCCTTGGTTGTTGTCGCGCCTTTTCGCTGCTAACACTAAGACTTCTTCTGTGATAGGTAGGTCTTCATTGAGGGTAAATAAATACTCTATGATAGAGTGGCCAAGCCGATGATTCTTCGCGACTGATTCCAGTAATTCTGCTGTAATACGTAGGTCTTTATCATGTGTAAATAAAAATTGTAAGATAGAGTTGCCATGGGATTCATTTCGTGCTGCTGATGCTAGCACTTTTGTTGTTATAGGAAGGTCGTTATCAAGTGTGAACAAGTACTGTATGGTAGAGTTGCCGTGCCATCCACTGCTAGCTGCTGAACACAATACATTTTCTGTAATCGGAAGCTTCCTATTCACTTCAAACAGATGCTGTGTCAAGAACTCTCCGTTGGAAGAACATACTGCTTCGTTTAGCAAGCTCTCAGTCGCAGGAATGTCGGATTCATAGTTATGCACAAGAAGGCGCATCATTTCTTCTGCGTCATCCGATTGATTACGAGCACATGTCACAATTGCAACTTCTGAAAAATGAAGATTAATTGCCCCGGCTTGTCGTTTTTTCAAAAACAACTTCATCATGGCCGGTCCGCAGTATTGATTGCCCATCACCTTGTGGATCACCCCCTCTTCAAGGGAATATCCTCGGCGGCATTCACCTAGGAGGTTTTCCAGCAATCGTGGGCCGTCGCGGCTTTCTGCGGCACTTTCCAGAATCGTGGAGTTTATTTTTATGCCAGGCATTCTGGTTTCCCAAAGCAAAAGACACGCAGCAGCATTTAGAATATATTGAATGGCGGCTATCAACGCGTCTTCTGTGATTGGGGTATCATGGCTGCAGATGTGTAAAAGTAGTTCCATCAAATCAGTTGCTCCCTCATCTGTAATTAGTATCCTACTTCTTTCACTCTGGGTATTCTTGTCTCTGTCATCCCGGATAATCAGATTTGGTGAGATCGGGTTACAACGTGCTGCTATTGTTTTCATCAGGGCTGGTGTTATTTGAATATCTTCGGGGTTCTTCTCGTAAATTAATCTCATGATTAATTCACCCTCTTCTATGTTATTCACGACTTCTCGAAGAACGTCCTCAGTAATATGAACGGTCAGTCTGTTCTGTGCATTGAACAGAAATTTCATCAAGTACAGCCTTGATGTACTATTGCCCACAGCTCCCATAACAAACTCTTCCTTTAGAACAGGAAGTTCTTCTGGAAATTTGTAGTACAGCACATCTGTAATCAAAACCATATTCATAATGGCTTCAAATTGATCATGCGTAGCGTGGTGATGATTTCTTCTGCACGAAATCAGCGAAGCAATTTCCACTGAAATCTCGACTTCCTCTAGTAGCCTCTTTATGATACGGAGGTGGCCGTATTTAGCGGACTTAATTAATGGTAAGTAAGCCACGTCGCTTCCACAGGGATTCCGAAGGTCAACTCCTTGCAAGAGTTGTTTCTCAACGACAATCTCTAGCCCCAGTTCACAGGTTACACAGAGAGGGTGGCAGACATCCGTATTATTACCCATTTTACCCCTTCTCCATTTGCGTTTGACAAAGCTCCGCCAATTCAAGTAAGCGGTGGGCTCCTCAAACAGACGATTGATCTTTTCCTCCAGGCTTGTGAGCTCATCTGGAGCATCACCAAGCTCCCAGACATGGCGGTGCCAGTTTTCCGCGGCATAATTGAAAAATGGAAGCTCACACGCGGCATCTTCTGTTAGAAGTTCGGTTTGCTCGAGTAATTGGTCAAGGGCGCCATTTGTAATGGTAAAGTGACCATAGATTGCAGTCAGATGCCACCTATCGCCTTGCTCGGTAGCGACTTGAGCCGTCAGGTATTCTTTGACGGAAAAATGAGCAAGTCTGACAGTCCCATCTGATTCCCTAAATGAAACAAGAGAGGTTGTGCAGACTCTCAAAACATCCTGAGGACTGTCGTACGAAACCACCTTTGCAATGTCCCCCAATTTTATCGGTCTAACTGCAAAGGTTATCTAGGTGAGTATCAATTGTGCATCTTCTTGATCTTTTGGTGGAATGTTGTTGAGGATATCGAAATATGTCTCTTCTAGGGTTCTTGGAACTGCTTTTAGTGCTTCGACAACCTGTTCCTTCTTTGTACAACGCTTCAAATCTTGAATCTGCAATTCAACCCAACGGAAACGTCTGGAACATTCAGTACGTTAGTTTTAAATGCATGCAAGCTAGTCGGAGGCACATACCGCTCATTCTTATTCAGTAACCCTTGAGTAATCTGATCTTTCCAATAGTACAGTCTTCCCTCTGCATTGTCGACAGTATTGCGAATGAAAATCTCGACATCTTCATCCATTTTACCTTCCAGGTCTATATTCATGTGACTCTTCAACCCTATTTTTATATCTTGATAAAATCGGCTTGTTGCAAGAACATGGACCCTTGCGTCATGTGTCATTACTTCTTTGAGAAATTTGAAGAACGATTTTCTTCCATGGATGGCTTCTTCAGGGCACTCATCAAGTGCATCAAAGAGAAGAAAGATACTTTGACCTGTAAAACTACCTAGAACCTCGTCGAGAATTGCCAAAAATTTCTCTTGTTCAGGAACACGATTCTTGGTAGCATAATTTTCCCACAGATTTAACATGGATGTTGGAAGTGTTTTTGGTAAAATCTGTCGAATGATCGATCTGGTCATCTCTGCGACATTTTGAGAGCGTTCGTCATCGAATTGAAAAAACCAGTGGGCGCATTTTTTAGACAAATCGACATCGCAGCTATCATTGACATCCTTTATGACAGTTGAACTAAAATAAATTAGCCTGGAATCGGTGTGAAGTGGAACAATCACTTAGTTACCATAAGATCGACTTTCCACATCCAGCTGTTGTTGGTTAGTTAGCCTTGGTTTTTCTATACATCAAAAGGTATCTAGGTACTTACTAGGTCCATGCAGCCAAAAAATCTTCCCGGGTGTGGTCTTCCACCGGATATAGTCGTCTGAATTTAAAAGCCAGGTGCCTGTTTCACATTTTTCTCGGAGCGCCTGTTTGCTATTCTGGGTATGAGAATATTGCTCTGTGTCAGACAGCCAATTGAGAATTTTCTCTTTTTTCGCCACTGACTCAATATGTCAGCATGATGTGTCAAGGTTAGATAAAAGGATACCGTACAATCAATGTCATCTTTAATGATCTCTGTATTCTGAAGAGTCTTTTCAATATCGGAGAACATTCTTTCGGCAACCTTGGTTTGAGCTTGGTAGCTTTAGTGAATAATTTCATCAGAAAATAAGAGGTCATCTCACATAGCTTATCCGGAATCTCTTTTCAATCACCAACAGTTTGTTCTTTTTCCGTCACGGCAGATCTCAGCTTAGCCAATTTTGTATCCGAAATCGAGAATATACTGTTGGCAATGCTTTCTAGAATTTGTTAGTATCATCTGACAATGACTCATCAGGCTACCTACTTGCTATACTCTCGCTTTGTAGTCTTTTCACCTCGGCGCTATATTCAAGAATAATTCAAGAATAGCCTGGTATATAGCAACAATGGCATGGTGCAGCCCAGATTGGCTATCCTGATTGAGATCTTCGAGTATGGTGTATCGGGCGAGGGTATCTGCGAGAAACTCAGACGAAGCAAAAATAGCATCGCGTTGTTCCTCGCGGTTTTCAATCATCTATTTACACTGTCAGTCAAGAAGAAGAAATTAACATGGCAATACTTACCGTTAACCCGAGTGAGACGATTCCCCATGCACACGAAACTACAACTTATAAGCAAATAGATCAATGCCACACATAAAATGCATCATACCATGTCCAGTCGGGTCAAAAGCTGTGATTCCTTTGAAAATTTCAGAACAGTGAACCGCCGAATTGAGAATTTTCTTGGCCACTTTGCGAATATTAACTTCTTTGCCATCTTTCTTAAATCTCAGCCCGCTGGCACTATACGCCTCAAAAATTTCTCTTGCGTTTGTAGGATCACGTCTTCGATCGCTTTTTGGGCTGGCTTATCTTTATCTTCTTTGAGGATTTCTTTGCAATTATCTGTTAATCGTTCGAAGGCTCTTTGCCAAAGCTTTGGATCCTCGGCGTTTTCAACGGCGGGTAGCCTTGATTGTTTGTGCTGGTTGAGGTACTTTTGACATTGGCCTCTATACTAGTATAAGAAGGGGTAGGTCGGTGGTCACTGTGAGTGTTTGTTGTGACCTTAGACTTGCAACGGACCTGCCCATTTTTGGATACGGCCTCATTATTACTCTTTTGGGGCACGTTGACAGGACAAGGTTGCCCTTTCCCACCTTTTCCCGGTTTTGTTATAGCCAGAAAATATCTAGCGTATTCTTTAAAACATCTTGTCAGTTTGGTTCAGAGTTGAGTTTGAGTAGTTTAGGATGGTGGTAAGATTGCGTGAAGGAAGGACGGAGAGATTTCAGCGGCCGGCCTGATTCTGAATTTCTCAGGTGTGACAGAACAACGCAACTTGCTCTATTTCTGCGTGTATCTCAGGCTGTTAGTACACATTCTGTTAGGGTTCCACAACGGGACGCACGGGCCATGTTTCCGATATTCCTAACCACCATCATCTCCTCTGGCAAAAGATCGATTACTGTCGTTTCCCCATAATGACTACCGAAGCAACCAAGCCATAAAATATGCGGCTTTGAATTTCCAACGCTTGGAATGAAGTTTGCTGGTACAGGCTCAACTCTGTGCTGCGAAAACAAGCGTTGATCCATTGATCGGCCTGGTGGGAAAATAGCTGAAATAGGTGTTGTTTTTCGAGAGATGATGCGGGCTTGTAGACGAATCAAAAGGCGAACACGCCGTGGTAGCAACATGGAGATCAGTAATAAATGACAACAAAAATTTTCCTCGCCAGCTTGTTCTCAGTAAAGAAATGCTCTTTGCTAGTTTACACAGATATCTCTGGGAGCGGAGATCTTTCGGGAATCTTTCGGAGATCGACACGGACTTGCGTCACCATTTCATTTGTAGGTACGTGACAAAAAACTCCAGATGTCTTGCACGATCGACAAGATTTCGAGCGGTAATTCATTTATGTGTCATGGCTTCGATCCAAAGTCTCCCAAACCCCTTACTCCTTGCAACTTATGATTATTTGTGGTTGAGGCCGGGCGCTTGGCGAAGCTATACTTCTATAAGTCATTATTGAAGTCTTTCCCATTTTGGTCTAGCGCCAGTCTCCCTACCATATTCATCCAGACTTCGTTTCAACTTTAAAGGAGCCCAGTGAAATTTATTTCAAAATTCCATGGGATTGACAACGTCCCACAAGCCAATCATAGAGACAATTGTCTTCATACACACTGACGCAACGATGAACACGGTGCGTCATATGTTTATTTTGCTTTTGAATGTGATCTCGTCGGAGAGGAAATCTAACGCGCCCCGTTTTCAGATACGATCAACCTGGTAAGGAGTTATGTCATGACTAGAGCCATGAAAACTAGTTCTAGAGTCGCTCAATGGGCGAAGCGGGCTAATGGTGTTATTAACGACTAGGATTGGCTGGGGCAGCCTGTGCATTGGTTAGTATGTCAAATATATGGAAATTCTAGTAGCTAATATTTATCTTTCTCCCTAGCTGGCGGGAGTGCATACTACCTAGCCAGAAAAGACATCGATACGGATCAATATGCGCGGCACGAAGAAACCAGGAGACGGAAGGCTACGATGGCTCTGATGGAAGCTGAATACAGACGTCAAAATATTTCACCGAATTCCTCTCCGACAATCTCCAGTCCCACGCATAGAAGTTCCTCCTCGTTTCCACAAACCAGCTCGCAGCCTGCGAACATATCGCCTCGGGTTTCATCAGACTAAAAGGACAGGCGATACGTCTTGTTGGGTGTGGATCTAAGATCTAACCACGCTTAAACAGTATGCTCGGGGCCCAGCCAAACGTTTGTTGGGTGGTAATGACTACTGATAACACTTCTCATGGCCAGATCTTGATTGCTCGGTGTGGTGTTCTCTTTCTTCACTTACGTATTTTTCTATTAAAACCCATGAAGAATATCATATTATGAAATACAATTTGTATATCTAGGTATTATAAATCTATGCCGTCGAGTGGATAAGAAAGTTAACGACTGGGTGGAACGACCAGCCCTTTATCTCCAGCCTCTAATCCAAACGGATAGTTACCAGGCTAAAAAAGAGTAAGACGGTATTTGGACAGGCGAATTGATCTCAATTTTCCTCACAGAGTATTGCCTATTTACAAATTAGCCTGGAATGGGTGTATATATAAGGAGTAGCAGCTAACCAACCCTCTTGATATCGCTGTAGATCGCAAACTGGCCCGCAGTCATGCCAGATACCATAACTAGGCAGGCTCCAATGCCGACATAGCTACCTCGAATACCGAGACGTAAACCTATATTGAATAACCGACGAAAGATACCTTCCCCAGTCTGGGCCTATGTCTTATTTGGCTTAACAGTGTGTCTGCAGGCTGTGAAACCATAGCAGCAGCCATTCCAGCCACGAGACCTGAACCAGACTAACCAAGGTGTTCATAGAGTTTGACAGTTTTGGTCCATCAAGGGTTTTATATCCTAACTCAATAGCTTTCTCGTGCACAACAAACGTTGCCATGGTATATAGGACCCTGCAAGACATCGTTCAGCTGAACTAAACAGCCACATAGACATTGATAGAACATTGCCTACTACTTCAGTAATATTGGGCCAAGACCAGAGTAAAGCCCTCTGATCCCTTCCTGTGTGGCCATCTTCCTGAATCCTCCCCAAAGTCCAGACGCAAACGCTGGTTCGGAGACTAGTCGGATGCGAATGGCTTCAAAAGGACACAGGACTATGTCACCAAAAACTCAGCTGTGGCTGAGGCACCTAAGTATATGGCATTACGATGTTCAGAAGCAGCCTCTGGCCCCACAATCTTGATGGCATGTTGCTTAAAGAACTCGTAACAACCAAACTTGCAGGCCCCCTGAAAGAAATACCCCGCGACAGTCGGTCCCAGTCCAGTTGCTAAAGCTGATATACCATCCTTGGCGACAACTTGACGTAACCCACCTAACACGCCGCGATTATATAAACAGATGAATCAAGTTGAATCCTCGTCTTGACTCTTCAAGTATATCAGCTTATTTGTTTAAGGACACCAACACGGTTATCAGTCATACATAACTTACACATCAACGGGAGTAAAAATTGCATGAGTCAACGAGCAACAGATGCCGCCTGTAATTGCATATCTACTGTACATGCCGATGCCTGGGAGTATTCGCTCACTTCCCGTTGTTGGCTTCTGAACAACATTGTGCAGCTTGTTGAGTAGGTATGGTGGTCCTTGTGAATGCGACATGATATTAATCAGTTTCCCAGACGCAGCAGACAGGTCACCAATAACCCCTTGTTACAATCAGTAGGTGGGTTGGCTGTCAGAAAATTCAATGATTTCGGCATGATATTGATACTGTATTCATGGACAAGTTTGACACGAACCAGGAACTAGGAGAACCCGGATATCCCCGAAGAACTTTCTTCACATCACAAGGAGTAAAGAGTTCTGACAGAAGCTAAACAGGAAATGTCCGTGAAATAGTTGCGTAGTTGCGGCATTTTTGAAATTCTCTATCCTTCGATAACGGATTAATGTTATCCGAACCATCTCCGAGAAAAAGCCGTATACTCAAACAATATTCCAAGTCTCATTGGAGAGAGGGACACCCCTTAATTTGTGTGCCTAACGGCCAGAATGCCGATATGCAAGCTAGTTCATCTCTCACCACTTACGTGTTTCGCCAGCCAACTCAATTAGGCGTTGATTCCGCACCCAACCCGGTGCGTTCTCGTTGGGCGAGGATTAATACTAAGCTTGGTGATGTGCGCCATCTATGCCACCCACCAAAAAAAATTTTCTTCTTTAAGCTTCCATCCTTTTATGTAAAGTGGGATACACTACCTATCTAAGTGACGTTACCTATATTTTGCGCGCTCTCAGTGATACTAACTAAACTCGTCTATCCTTTCAGTGAGTTATTCCTCAACAAAGTTTGTTCAATGTAGCTGACCCTAAAATAGGTTATTTGATGTCAGGATTTCTACATACCACCATGCTTCTAACCCGAGGAATCTCCTTGGTCAATTTTGGAGTTGCTTCTTCGGCACTAGCATTCCAAGTTTTTGTCTTATACCCATGGCATAATCAATTGGATGATGAATTTAGATCGCTGAAGAAAGAGCACCTGCGAGTTTTACGCCATATCAATCAGGACAATCGAAACAGTGCATCTTGAAGCGGAGAAAGCCGGATGAGGTCAATTTAAATTGGGGGATAGATTAGAGGGCTGTCGTTCCTTCAGTATGCTGAGATAAACTGTTAGAAGATTCGTCGCGTCAAGCCTACAGTACCATGATTTCGTGGCGTTTGATCTTGGATCCTATATATTAGACTGGGATCTATTAGCGACATCTAAGAACGTGTACTGTACTATTGCCCACTTGTATATATAGCATTTTCTGTCATCCAGCTTTCGGGCGAGACTGCTCTTGCTTTGCACCAGGTATGGAGGTAATCCTATTCACTGAGGATTGTTTGCGCTAAATCATCAATGCAATTCTGCAGAAATTTATTCTGTTTTTCAAGTTTATCCTGGTCTCTTCTAACTCCTTCAATACGTTCATCTAATGCCTGAAAAGAAGACTGAAGTGCTCTCGTCTGGCTAGATATAGGAAATCGGGAATTAGTACGTGTTGCCTGTACTGTACTAATTTAAGAATCTACCTCTCTTACTGTTGTAACCATTGTCGGGCTTCTTTTCCAAGTCTCTCAATATCGGCAGAACCACGGCGGGGACTCATCGCACGGGCATCATCTGGAGGGAGCTCTTCATAGCTGTTAAAGATTGTTTTATGTATTTCGAGGTGGATTTCCACCCACATGCGCTATGTGGAAGCTATCAAATAAGTTTTAAATATTAAAAAATTTTATATAGACAGCAAAGTATTAATTATACCTGCTACGAGAAGCTTATCTAGTTCTGCATATATTTAAATCTAGAAATATTGTTAGTAGGAGAGAAGCATTTGTACTTCTAGTATATTGTACATAATTTGATGATGTCCCTCCGATAAGAGGCCCCTTTCACATTGACCGACAAAGGCCAAGTAAAACAGCAACCCCTTGTACCTCACTCATTTAGGACAAATTCCTAAGACTGAAAGACCATTTTCGAAGCAGCGACACCACGCCTGCATCGTCACACTCTTGCTCCAGCGGCTGTCCTCTTACTGCTCGTCCTCCACCCTCACTGCGTTTCATCCCATTGCCAGGGTCAAGTCCACTACTAGGATCCGGCACAATGCAGTTATACTGGGCATCGCCAGCACGAATTTCACAAATAACATCATTTTTGCAAGTAGAATTGTGGCAATCGGTAACTTCGAATCCGCGAGTCTGGCGCTCCAGGTAGGCTTAAAAAACGTCGTCATCGGTCTCGAAAAGGGCTGTGACATTGTGCCAGAATGCCGGAGTCAATTCTGCGGCGGCATCGGTTACGGGTGGCGAAAGCAAGGAGCCATAGGCGTCCTTGGCCGAGTAGTAATCAGTCCATGTTGGTCCGTTTTGGTAATCCGGGCCGCTGATGTTGGCAATGTAGGCGGTAAAGTCCAACACATCAAAGGTAACTGGATCAATGTCGTAGACGCGGTATTCAGGAGGACCGGAAGTCGGCGTGAGAGAAGACATGATGTAGCCTATCATGGTGGCAGTATTGGCAGTTTGGTCGGAATAGTCGGAATACCATAGTTGGAATTGGTCGATATGGGTATGCCCAAAAAAGACTGCTGCAATGGTTGCCTCGTAGCGCTGTACGATTTCATTAATATAGTGTGAATAGTCGTGAAGGTGGGAGGAACTGCTAGTAGGCACATGTGTAATAAGCCAAACACGCTGGCCGGCTGTTTCAGATGCTTGCAGTTCATCAATCAACCAGGCGAGCTGTCCGTCAGGGTCGTACGGCATGGGATCCATATAGGCCCAATAGTTCTCAATGTAATAAAAGATGCTGTTATAAGATATGACCTTCAAATCAGTGCCACAACTTCCGGTGTAGATATAGGAGTACGATCCATATTGTTCAGCCACTGAAACAACCGCAGGATCTCCACTAAGATTCCCCCAGGTCGGTGCTTGAGCCTCACAAGTCTAGTTGACGCTATACTCCTTGGAACGCTCGAGATGGGGAACTCAAAGGGAGATGAAACATAATGATTTCCGATAGCAGCAAATACCTGACCCAAACCAGCCATGCGGCTATAAGTTGCATTCAAGTCGGTCAAAATCTCATCTTCATCAACAGCCCAGATATCGTGAGCCACAACGTCCCCGGTGTAGATAGAGAACGCCGGTGCAGGGTCCATTGCCTGGATAGAAGCAAACATGCTCTCTTCAAGACTTAGCGGGGAGTCGCAATTTGTGTTTCCATACGGCCCACAAGGAGTAGTGGTGTTTCCTGGGGCGTCAGCGGTATCATACATCCGGCAGCACATGCCCTCTGTGCAGTTCCAGCTGGAACCCGTTTCGTATGATAAATCGACATGAGTATCACTGATATGAACAACATGAATGGGAGTCTCTCCGCTGGGTGCTGGGCGTGTGGTATTTGGTGTTGGTTCGGGAAAGGTAAGGTTGTAATCCCGCACAGCTGGGTACGAGCCGATGCCAAAGGCGCTGGCGCAGAACACATTTGAAGCATCAGAACCTAGAGTCATTTTCCCTAGGATGTAGTTGAACACGGGCCCTTGTCGTTCCATAAGTCCGGTGCACACATCTTCGGGTTCCTGGGCAGTCCGTTAGAGAATCTTTCATTGTGCAATACACCGGTTTGCGCGAAGTTCAATCGCGGTATGAATGAAGAGTACTTACCCCGAGCGCTATGCATACTTTGACCAGCGTTTCAATGAAAACAGTATCTCCAGGGTCAGCTACAAGTTTCAATCCCTCAACAGCAACCTGTCAAGATCCATTTAGCTTGGATTCTTATGAAGGGCAGAATATACTGTGTCCGCGCAAGATAGAGAACATACATCACATGTGCCGGATTCAATGGCTACCCCGAGATCGGTCGCCAAAAGGGTAGTATTAACAGCATTGCTAGTAGAATTCGTTTCATGGGCAATGCCCAGGGAAAAGAGAAGTGTAAGAATGGAAGGTCTGAGACCATTGTGTCGATATGTCACCCGCCCCAATGTCTGAACCTTTTGTCTATCTTGGAACTTGTTGAATCAACCATGTTCGCCATGCGATGGCCCTATATTTGTACCCCTAAATCCCTAGCTACGTACGGAGCAACTCCGTACAGAGTTGGACAGCAATGACACCGCCAAATAACTTTATAAGTTCATTTCCTGCCCTGAGGCTAACAGATGATGTCAGATGTTGGGATCTACAATAAAGTTGGGATATTGACACTTCAACCGTTCGGAGTCGCCGACGTCTATGTATATGTGCCATGCGGGTTGTGCATCGTGTACTTACTTTATCTTCTTGGCGCACTGATACTATTCCCAAACAGCAGCAAATCGCGAACTTTTCCACTTTTTTGTGGGTATTACACGCCTTAATGTAAGGGATTCCGGGGATGGCCCCCAACAGCCAACGCATCAAAACATAAGCTTATTCTTTTTTTGATTCCTGGCTATATATATGACATAATAGAAGAGCCTTGGAACCCTTTGTTTTTCAATACCTATGTCGATTAATCATTACCTAGTAGGATACTATTATTAGAGCGTGGATACTGCTGTTAACTGACATAGAACATGAATGGCCCGAATATGCGGCCCTCTCGGGCGCCCAGAGCACGCCGCTTGTCTCTGTGACTTGATTGCGATTTTGAAGTTGAGAAAACCTGGAAACCCAACAGAGATGTAGACTATAGCCGGCCAATTTGGCAATTTGGATGTTGCTACGTCAGATGGACCCGTGCGGCACTAAGTTCAGGGCATTTGCGCGAGGCGTCTACATGTCAACACCTGTAGGAGCACGTATTAAATGCGATAGTCATTTTGCTTCAACACCGCAGATGACAACGGCAAGAATTTCAGCACGCCGTCTTGTTTGGTGTTTTGCACGTCACTACTGGTGGGTTTCTGAAGGCAATTGTTATGAATATTGAATATCCGTGAATATATTCCTGCTTGGTAGCATGCATCAATAACGAGTCTTAGCAATTTCACATGCTATCACTCCGTAGGTAACTACCTATACGGAGTACTCAGTTGCATCGTTAGGGTTACGGACCGATAACCCTAATCCGGATAACCCCGGGTCCTGCCCTAACTGCCACCGTACCTACTCTCCTCGAGGATTATTTCATATGCTGTCTATGAAAGTCACAACCTCTATTATTCTGTATCCTTCCTAGGTACAAGATAACATGCGATCAATCTGGCTGTTATTAGATGACCAATTGAGGCCGGCGCCCACTATCCCACCGGAACTCACCAATCCCGAAGTCCGAAGTCCGATATCCGATATCCGAGATGCGAAAGAGCTGACTGTGTTGGGGATTTTGACACTGGGCAATCTGTATGAAATCCCCATGATATGACAATAATACTGGTTATAAACTTTTTATACGAACCGGCTGCAAGAAATTCGATTAGCATGTCAATGCAATGTGAAGATTACTGGTTACTCGAGGCCCTCTTTCTAGTTCTAGTTGAATTTCGATACTACGGATATACACTCTAAAAGTATTTTAAGTTCGGTTACTATTCTATCTGTCAGCGGACTTGCCCAGAGCAGTTATTCCACCCAAACTGATGATCTACGATGCTCCTCTGAATTAACTACAAGATGCTGACAAAACAGTAATTAGTTAAGCATTATGAGGTAATCAACCAGGAACAAACTCGACAGACTGGAAATATTAATAGACAGATTGCTCGTCGGATTTATAGGCGTTGATATCATGGAATACGACACTGGGGAAGATCTACGCAGCCCCGTAAGCACTAATACTGAGCAGTTCCATCTTGTCACTTGAGCAGCGAGCAAAATATTCAGCTATCAATCTGTGTGACAAACTGAGAAACAGTCTTCATTCGTTTTTGTTGTCATCCATGTATATAATTAGCCAATTGTATAGGCATTCTTGGCATGTTTGCCTGCTATACGAATCAGATTTACGATTTCAAAGCTTCCAGTGATTATGTGGGGTATCCAAGGATACGAATGCAAACATTCTGACCAAGCACAGCCTTGCGTGATGGGCCGAGGGACCGAACAAGCACTTTCGATGCTGACGTGATTAGAAATGTTGAAACTAGAGCAAAGAATTGAAAAACATAAATAGGAGGATTTCGTCATTTCTAACGATGGAATCATACAACACAATCCAGATTCAATTGCTTCCAACTCAACTACTTCCGCTTCTACCAGAAAACACCTAGAGACTCTAAATATGGCCCTCCAAAACGTGATCATCGTCGGCGCCGGTGGCATCCTCGGCCCCTCCATCCTCTCCGCCTTCACCTCTGACTCAAAATTCAACGTCTCCGTGCTGAGCCGCCAGTCCTCCAAATCCACATTCCCCGAGGGCGTCAAAGTGCACCGCGTTGGCGACGACTACCCCGAGAATGAAGTGCTTGACGCATTCAAGGGCCAGGATGTCGTTATTTCCTCTATTGCAACTGCAAATATTGCAGACCAATTACGCCTCATCGACATCGCCATCAAAGCTGGCGTAAAGCGATTTGTGCCGTCGGAATTCGGGAGCGACACGCGTAATGAGAAGGCTTTTGCACTTATTCCCGCGTTCTTTGCGGGGAAGAGGCAGACAGTTGAATATTTACAAGAGAAGGAAAAGGAGGGTCTGACATGGTCTGCTTTTGTGACTGGGCCATTTTTCGAACTGTATATTTCTTGTCCTTCTTCTTTGTCGTGGAACTACTTCAGATTCAGTGACTAACGTGAACAGGGCTATATCCGGCTTCATTGGATACGACATTCCCAACCGTAAAGCCGTTCTTTATGGCGATGGCGAAGGATCCTGGTCCACCACGACTTTTTCGACAATTGGCCTTGCAGTCAAGAACTCCTTACTCGTTCCTAATAAGACTGCCAACAGATACATCCACATAGCGTCATTCACGCCCAAACACAACGACGCCATCAAAACTCTGGAGAAGATCACTGGTTCAAAGTTTGATGTCGAATATGTGGATGCCGACGCTCAAAAGGCAGAAGGACTCGACAGAGTTTCCAAGGGCAACTTTGAGGGCGCGGCGCAGTTGATTCGTTATATTATCTCGGTGGATGGATATGGTGGTAACTTTGCCCAGATCAAGCCTACTGATAATGAGCTATTGTCGCTGCCAAAGGAGGATTTTGAGGAGACATTGACGAAGATTGTTAATAAGAAGTGATGTGCTGCAAGATGTCGACTGTAGAAGTCGTTTAGGTCATGATTGATGTTCTTTAATCGTTTAGCCGAGATTTATATATTATTTAAATGCTTTCCATTCCAAGGTTCTAAGCTCAATACATTTAGTCAATCAATCTTATGCCGACATTGTTTAGTCTTGCAGTCGATGACCCTCTTGCTTCCTTTCCTGGCCTAACCTAGTCCATGCCTCAGGCACCGCACCTTATTCCAACGACATCATTCGAGACAAATCTCGCTCGCTTTTTAAGTCTATAACGACAACAGCTTTATATGTGGTGTAAATCCAGAAATCCGCGATTCATATTTATTGTCTTTTGCAGTTCGTAGCACGTAGCTTGGGCCTCTCGCCACAGCGCTTGTCCTGCCAGCTTTGCAAAAACACATGATCACTCAGGCGTCCAAGTCGCCAGCAATCTGGAAATAAGCATGTTTTTTAATTTATTTTCCCCTGAATTCGTTCAGAATCGTTCTCCCATTCTCGCCGCTAGTACAAACACCGAGACTGTGGCCGGGCATTTTAGCCGACAGCTTATTTTGGTAGGAATAATTGCCGACACTCACTGTATACCTATACGAAATTAAGCAATAGACCGTAACCATCAAAGCCTCCTCATGGGTCCGAGAACTTTTGTGGCAAGATATATGAAGGTCCCGCATACCTTCTTAAAGATGGCCGGCCAGCAGTATTTCCAAAGTCGTTCGTTCTGTGTTGTGTCAAGGCAGACCCGTTCACTCGTTTATAGGCATCATGCGTCCCTCTTTCCTCCTCGCATTGGTTGCCAGCACCGCGGCGTTGCCCACTCCCGATCCCATTTACGACGAGGATGAAGGCACCTGTCCTTTTGACGACGATCTAGTCGACCTTCTCTTGTGGTTGCCCGAAGGAGATGCCTTTTGCCGCGACCTCATCCATATTTCTTCCGAGGTAGCGACCATCACTGAATCGACGACGACCGTAACAGTTGCGAGCACCATAACCGAGTCGATCACATCTACATTCACCACCACGCCACTAGCAGAGACTGTCACCGCCACTGACGACTCTGTAGTGACCCTCACCAGTGTCCAGACAGCGCTTGTCACCGACATTCTTACCACTGTTTCCCTGACCGATGTAGTCACTGCGACTGTCGTCGAGGATTCAACCAGTGTGGTTACAGATACCTCCACTTATTTAACCACCGACACGGTCACGGATTTTACCACTGAAACCATCACGCAGGCCTTTACCAACACTGTCACCGAGTACGCGACAATCTTTGCGACCGAGTCCATCTCCAACACAATAACGGATATCTTCACCGAGTCGCAAACAAACTATCATACCGAAACTTTTGTTCTGACTTTCACCGACACCATCTTTGCCACAGACACGCAGGACGTCGTCGCAACTCAAACCGACGTTTCTACTGCCACACAAACCGACTGGGAAACGGTGACAAACGCGGCTTCAACGACTAGTACACGGTCCGTTACTTCGACCACAACCACCGTCCTGACCGATACAGCAACCGCAACAATTACCGATGTTGTCTCTGTTGCTAAAAGAGATGCTACTGAAATTGTTACTCCTGCGGCCTTGACTGCCTACTCGCCCGATGAACTGTCCAGTGCCTGCTCCGAACTGGACCTGCAACCTGAGACATCTACCGAGTTTGTCACTTCGACTGAAACGACCACTGCTGGTGCTTATATTACACAATTTGTCACCGTCTGGGAGACCATCACTGCCCCGGCCGCTGAAAGCACAGTGACCCTGACCGAGGTTGTGCAGACCACGACTCTAGATGTCTACTCTACACTCTACACGGATGTCTCGGCGATTGAAACAGACACTCTGACAGCCACCGCCACGGAAGATCATATCACTACGTTGACTGAGTCTGCCACTGTGGTCGTCACTGCCTGGGCAACGACTGTTGCGACTGAAGATGTGACAACCGACCAGACTTTGACGGCGACCATCGAGGACTCCACGACGGTCACAACCAGCGACTTCATCACAGCAACTCTAGACGAGACCACCACCGTCACCGCAGACAGCACTACTTCCACTACACAGTCAACCACTGTATCCACCACGGATGTCTTAACCGTCACATCCACCTCATCCGTAACCATCACCGTGCCCACCACTATCCAAACCACAGCCACCAGCACCATCTCCATCACCAACACAGCACTCACCACTACCACAATCGACATCACCACCACACTCACAACCTCAACCACCAAAACCGTAACCGCCACCGCCACCGCCACCTGCGGCGTCAACCTCGTCCAAAACCCCACCTTTGACGTCTCCAACACCTTCTCTCTAGCCGACTGGACTTCCTCCGGCACCGGCAGCACCATCTCCTACTCCAGCGGCTCGTCAATTTCCACGTCCTACGTATTCTACTACATCGGCGTAAGCCCACAAACATACACTCTCTCGCAATCCCTCTCCACCTTCCCCGGAAGCACATACACGGTCTCATTCTGGTGGCGGGCGGGCACTACAACGGCGTCATTGAAAGTTCAGCTAGGCTCTCAAAGCCAAACCTTTCAGTCTCCAGCGAACAAACTCGCGGTATGGATTGAGGAGGAGTTTACGTATACGGCTACGTCCTCGTCGTCGCAGCTTGCATTTGAGTTTGTGCCGGGTACCAGCACGGTTGGCATGCAGTTGGGGTTGATTAGCGTTGAGTGCTGAGATACATATACATGTCTCTGTAAATAAAACTGTCTTTATCCTGTTCCTTTCCTTGTACCTATATATAAATAATTCTTGTTTTTTGGGAGTTTATTTGTGGAAGTAGGCCTTGATCGCGGCTATATTCGGCCGAGATTTCAGAGCTCCGAAACATGACGCTGCCAGCCATTCTTGAATAGGTAGCCGATCGATACAGCAAGTAAATTAACAGACCCCAAAAATTACAAGAAAAATAATCTTAATTTCAACTATTGAAAACGATCTGCAAGTGTTACCATGTATATGAATATTGTAGATGAGGAGCGGTGTGTTGTGTCAAGGTTTGTCGGGATTTGCTTTCCTTCCAAGGTACAATTCTCCAGCGCAGTAGGAGGGCGATCCATGGGTGAGAATTGACTTTGATTCCAATGTGCATTCCAAGGTTATCTGTTTCAATAATAGTGAAGATCTGGTCCAGGAACCAGGACCGAAAATCGCTCAGGGTTGGAAGAATTGGGGTTTGTTGTTACACAGGTAGATCCCTTGGAAATATATGTATATATATGCAAACACCGACACCTCATCTCAATATAGAGCTTCTGTTCACGATTCCCTGTAGATTCGATAAATTATACTATTAATTTCATAAAATAATTCTACCATCACAATCACCTATGAAGTTCACTTATTATATACATACCAATGGTGTACACAGATCGCACGACCATTTTACCCCATCCGCTCACTCCCCAACCCACGGACTTTGGATCATGAGGCTTCGCTTGCGGCGCTGCGCACGAGCATCTCCATCTCCATCCCTGTCCCTGTCCCACTGATCTTCGCCGTTATCAAATCTACATGCACTATTGAATCTGGTTCCAAACAAACGAACGCGGTCAAAGCACGATGTCAAAGCACTCAATAATTACCGTGGCTGTACATAATACAGATGATGGGTACAAAACTAGTCAAGATGTTTATTAATGTTTATGATTATTTCTAGCTCTATACAGTATATACACATACAGAAGTAAGCACGTCTTCGCCATGATCAGTAGAAAAAAAAAAAAAAAAAGGAAAATTTATAAAACGAGCGAAGAATCGAAGCAACTTTTCCGGCGTGACTTTAATAAAAAAAAAAAATTTAGTCATATAAAAAAATAAAGACTTGACTCAGTACTCCTCAAAAAAAAAAAAGATTAACGACGCTCGTCATCCGTATCCTTGACACTAGTCACGTAGTAATCATGCTGCACCTTGATACTACTCGGCGGCACATCGCTCCCATGGGGCTTGATGATGTGTTCCTGGCTATCCATGCTCCCGTTTCCCGTCAGCCTATCATCTTTATCAAAGCTCGAGTACGGGCCGAGATTACTGCGTGGGTCGTCGCGGTTCGTGCTGTGCAGATGCGACAGGTTGATGTGGCCAGAGTTGGCGGTGTTGGTGTCTCCCCGGCTGGACTTCATGCCGCTGGTGTGGTTGTAAGGACGACCGAGGACGTGCACGACGAAGAAGGCGAGCACTTCTTCGAGCATTTTGAGCACGGTGGGGACGCACGCAGCGATGCAGGCGAAGTCGACTTCGAGTTGGGAGACGAGGATGCCGGTTTCGGTTCCATCTAATTCAAAACGTCAGTCGCTGTTCTTGCCGAGTATAGTATCATGGAAAAGAAGAGGGGCTTACAGGTTAGATCATCGGTCGAATGGGAGGAGCGGTAGAGACCGTATAGACGCACGACACCGAGGGCAGTTTCACTAACACCAATTAGCATGATGGTTCACCAAGAAGGAGAGAAAGCCACTTACGCAACAGCCAAAGCGCTCATGATAATGGCGATGATGTACTTGCGTTTATATTGAACTCTGTTTTTCGTCAGTTGCCTGTGCGTATTGCTTATTTCGGAGGGGACGAAACTCACGAAGAGAATAACCACCAGGGCAAAACGATCATAACCATGGTCGCCGAAATATTAATTGCCGCATGCGAGTACCAAAACGGCGGCAACACGAAGCACTGACCCTGGGGCAGCGTCTTGTTCCAGTTGCTTTCAAAGTCTGTTCCGCATTGAAACACAGTGGCCAACGAACAGCCAATGCAGTAGGCCGCGATATACAGAATAAAGCCCTTGCAGAACGTGTTAAAGGCGCGCATCTGGCTCGTCGAAATGGCCAGCAGCAGCAGCAGCGTCGCGACTTTGGCCATGCCAGACACGAATTTGTACAGCACCTGGTAGATGTAGAACATCATTAGGGTGGTGTGTGCCTGTGTGGCGCTGAGCTCTTTGGTGTGGATGCCCTCACCCCAGCGCACGGCGACGTAGACGATGGCGGTCAAAGCGACGTTGGTGATCTGTGGATGTTAGCACTTAGCGGCCCATCCTTGCCATGTCTGTGCACATCAAGATCAGATAAGAAAATGCGGGAAACATACAAACGATACTACAATGGTTATATCAGATAATAAAATCCAGAAATGAGACTCGCCATATCGAGTGTCGCGCGAGCTCGACAGCGGCCTGTAGCGGTATCGACCCCAGAGACGGGCGCCCACGGCCAGGGTCATGAAGACCAGGACGACCGAGGCGGCGACTTCGAGCTGGACGCCATGCGGGTTAGAGAGCGTGGGTGGGCTGGTCGAGAAGTTTGTAGTTGAAGCCATTTTGCCTGACAACTGTCGGTCGACCTGTCGACTGTGTCGAGCGAGAGATTGAGAGTCAACAGACAGTGCCAGCTGGTGAGAAGTAAATGAGGGACTCGTGGTCTTTAATTAGTGCAGCAAAAGAAGGAAGACGACACCCGTGTGCGAGGGCAGGGTACAACAGCATCAGCGCTAGACAGGCAGGCCCTGGACTACTAGATCGAATCGATCTGCTCCACCGACCAGGGTCGAGCAGGGGCAGGGGCAGGGGAGTGTCCGTCCGGTACAGAGGTACGGAAATGCAAATTGCAATTTATCATGCAAGCAGACCACCACCAACACGACAGTCGACAGTGGACAGTCCTGCAGAGGGCCAGAGGCGTTCTTGGGCCACGAAATATTCTGGAAGGAAGAGTCTAGCAGTCATGTGGAGATTGCAGAGGCAATACCCACACCGCCTCGCTATAAGCAAGCCTTATTTGGGGGTCAGTCTCTCGTTGTAGTACATCCCCCGAGGCCACCCCGAGAAAAGTGCGCCTCCATTGGCCAAGACCTAGCATTGGCAGCGTCGACGTACGCGTCCATGCGATATAAGCAGTGCGGGTTCCATGGATGGGCCACTGATGCAAGGGACGGTGGACACGACGTCGGCATTGCAAATTGTGCCCAGCCAGTCGGCACCGAACTATACTAGCACAATTAATCAATTAGAATTTATAGTTAAATCTAGTTTCAATAGTTTGTGGTCGTATGCATAGGTATGCATACGAGTATACGATACGATATACGTAAAGTATGAAGAAGTGTGAAGAAACGCCACAGTTGGCGAAATAAATCTCAGACTAAGACTAGGACGATACGATACGCTACTGGCTCGGCACTCTATCCGACGACCAAGGGACCCCTGCTCGTTAACAATGCCAACCATGCTACCTCCTGCTGTGCAAGTGTGCGGCGCTGCATCGGTGTTTGCAATAAACCACTAGTTTATTCTTAGAATATTATGGCAATATGCGCGCTCAGCGTGGCGTGTTTCTGATGAATTAACATTTATTAACTGCATGCCGGCAGTTGCCCTGTCGCACACTGTCACAGTAAAATCCCTGCGCAATTCACTGCCGCTTACTACATAGTACATACACGCCATGAACTTCGATCGGCAGCGATGACAGATTGACACTGACAAGCCAACAGTCGACACTGACACTGACAGTCTACGGAGTACAGATACGAGGTTGCAACGATCGATCGAGAAGACTAGAAGGACTGGACTCTACTATCTAGGGCGACGGGTCTGGTCTGGGCAGACTCCAGTAACGTTACCTTAGTCCTTAGGAGTACAGAGTGTTACGCTTGCAGTAATTTTGATAAACTTTCCCAGCCCCAAATAGACTTTCGTAGTGCCGGAAAAGCGGCGTGCTTGCCCATTCCGGCGGGTCTGGCTGCCCCTCATTCGCTCTGAGGCCGGCAAAAAAGAGGGCAAGTGGGAAACAAGGTTTTGCAATCTCTGGTACTCCCCACACACCCAAACTCCCCAGGGTATAGCTTATTTTTGCTATTACTCGCATCGGCCAATTAGCGCGGGGCTACGTAATCGGCAGCGGGTAGCGGGATTGGCGTATCGCCTGCTCCGAGTGTATCCTCTGGCTGGCTCAGGCTGGCTGACTGCAACATGATAAATGCCGCAGTGAGACAGTTGCCTCACCATATTTTTTATGGTACGGAGTATAGTATAAGGATAAGGATGCCTCAAAATTTAATCTTTGGTCATTTATACTGAAGACTTTGCCAACTTTTGTCCAACACCAACATTAATTTTAATTGCAGGGTACGTCTTCCTGCCATCTTGTTCGTCATAGATATGCCGAGGGACCGAGGGACAGGACAGGGTCTTGGTATCGTCTACTCCGCACGTATCGCGCTATTATAGTCGCATACTTAGTACTTGGCCGCGAAAATTCTTCTTTCGTCTTCGTCTTCGTCTTCGAACAGTCGAGACTAAGCAAGAGTCAGACATCGGCTGTTGGTGTGGCACTTGCCTACGCTTACTTGCAACCAACTTGGCACAAGAACAGGTTTCACCACCGTTGAGCCTTGCGGCGTTGACTAAGACAGTAGTCAGACTGCATCTGGAAGGCGTGTCTATCTAGACTATCGGGCCTTTTGCTGGTGGCTCGACGAGTCGACACTCCCCGGCATATCCGCTGCCGGTGCGCGATACGATAGGATAGGTCTACGCACCCGAGTCATGTAGTAAAATGTGGCGACCTGCAGAATTCCACCTTAAATTTATCCGGCTGTCTCTCCTTTCTTCAGGAATTTACAACTTTGTGAATTCTCAGTTGCAAGACAGAGGCAATTAAGTATCTGAATATGCGCAGTCAAGTGTAGTTCCTGTACGAAGTATCGGAAGCTCCGAGTCTAGATCTATGCCCAACGTACTCTGTTTCTACGGAGTATACAGTGGAGTATGTACGACCGGCGGAATAATCCGTTCTTCCAAGGTAGGTTATCGACTGCCCCTTCCGGCATGGCGAAACTCGCTTATGCAGTTAGTGTCCTTACTAAGTAAGTAGGTAAGTGGAGGGCCATGCTGAAGAGGGACTGAGGTCCGCCCATGGTATGGAGCCAAAGCCATGCATGAAATTCCCCTAACCAAAACACGTGGCGGGCAGGCAAACTTTGTCTTTTATCTTTCTCCTCTTTCTCTTTTAAACTCTTTCCAGCCCTTTGTTGTTGTTGTGTAACCTCTGTTCCAGAACTTTTCTTTTTCGAAGTTTTCGTCTTCGAACAGCAGCAGCAAAAGAAAAGATGGCCGACAACACCGAAGCCGCCCTGCCCATGCAGGAGGTCGAAAAGAGCCCTGCCGTCAGCTCGAACGACGGCAGCATCGCGCCGTCCTCTGATGGCCAGCCAGTCAAGGAATTCAACAAGGCGCTCTGCCTGAAGCTGGACTTGCACATTTTGACTCCCATGTTTTTCCTTAATGTGCTCTCGCTCATGGGCCGCACAAACATTGGTGCCGCCATGATCCAGGGAATCACCACAGACCTAAAGCTGGACGCCATGAAGGCGTTTTTGGCTACGGTCATGCCGCTCGTTATGTTGATTCTGTTCGAGGTGCCGTCCAACCTGATTATGAAGTGGGCCGAGGTCAAGTTTGGGCTGAGTTATATGCGGTATTTGTGTATTATTACTTTCTGTCTTGGTAAGTTCACCCTTGGACGAGTTAATTGCGCAATGCTAATAATTTATAGGCCTCGTTACTATGGGCCAGGCATTTGACAAGACCTACGGCGCGCTGCTCGCCACGCGTTTCGTCATTGGCATTTTCGACGCCGGCTTGATTCCTGGCTGCGTGTTTATTCTGTCACTCTACTACCCCTCCGACCACATGCAATGGCGCATGTCCATGCTCATGGTCGCCAACATCTGCAGCAACATCGTCTCCAACATCTTTGCCTGGGGCATTGCCGAGATCAAAAACAGCAACGGCTGGCATGGCTGGCGCTGGATCTTTTTGGTGGAGGGCTGCGTCACCATGGCTATCTCTGCTGCCACGTGTTTCAGCAACCTCGGCCGTCCCGAAAAGGCCACTTTTTTGACTGAAGAAGAAAAAGAGATTATTGCCAATGGCGTCGAGTCGCGCGTTTCGCAGATTGGACTTGTTGCTGAGCTCAAGGTCTTCTTTAGCAATATTCTCAACTATGTTTGGGCCTCGTTGTATGTGCTTACTTGCACGACCATGTACTCGGTTGCTATTTTCGCGCCGTCGTTTGTCAAGGCGTTCAAGCCGCATTTGACCACGCCCGAGATCCAGGGCCAGGTCGTTCCCGTCTTTGTTGTGTCGGCCGCTGCTTGTTTGTTGGTCGCCTGGTTGGCGGATCGCTACAACCACCGTTCTGCCTTTGCCATTGTCGGATACTGCTTTACCGTATGCCCCCCATCTCCTATCCCATCTCTTATGAGCACTGCTAACTGCGTCTAGATCATCGGCTACGTCATCCTCCACTTCCCCAAGCGCGACAACACCAACGAACTCATGCTGGGCCTCTACTTTGTCTCGATCGGCACCTACAGTTCCCTGCCCATGGTCTGGACGCTGACCTCCCTCAACCTGGCCACCCCCTTGCAAAAGGCTATTGGATCCGGCTTCGTCATTGGCGTCGGCAACGTCGCCGGTTTCGTGTCTGCCTGGATCTTCCGTACCAGCCAGGCACCGTACTACACCGACGGTATGGTTGACGGTCTTATCCTGACTTGCACCGCTGTTGGTCTCACTGCTGTCACCTGGGCGTACATCACGTGGCACAACAAGCGTGTCTCGCAGGCCGCGGGCATTGAGACGCTGACTAGCGGTGTTGTGTTCAAGTACCGCTCTTAAACTCGACAAAAGCGTTGCGTTTGAGGAGACAGGACAGTTCAGTTCGCCGTTCGCTACTGTGTTCTTCTTGGTACCAAGTAAATGGATTGTAAAGTAAAAACTATAGCAATTTAATATGTTCTATACTTCTATCAGCACCTCTCAATGTGTACCTAATTTCAACCTGTTTATATATACCTATTACGTTTGGCGTTTCTAGAGCAGCTTGACAGCTTTTTATTATTCTGCTACATATGTTGGAAATGATGATATGCTATTTTCACGACATTCATTCATTCATTCAACGTAGTAAAAACTTCTACAAAGTAAGTACCTTGGTAAGGGTTTATTCTAATCTATCAGCCGAACACCACAAAAACAGCGGCCGTTCCCGCAGCGTCTGCACATCTGTAATCCCACCGCTCCACATCGGACCCTGCTGCGCCGACTTGTCGACCAGCTGCTGCGCCAGGGGGCGGTGCTTGGCTTCATACGCTCTCGAAGCCTTGACGAGGGCCGCCGCAATCTCGGCGTTGGATGCATCAGCGGCGAGAGAACCAGACTTGACGAGCGGATTCCATTCTTCATGCAAAAAGGTTGCAACACCGATGAAACCGCACGACATGCTGCCTGCAATGTGCGGCGTCATGGCATTCGCTGCATCCCCGAAAGTGGTCATGCACAGCTCGGCGTTGACAAAGGTCTCTAGTTGCGCCATGTGGCTGATGTTGAGGCGCTGGCAGCCGCCGGGCGTGTCGCTTTGGACGAGCTAAAACCCATCAGCCATAATCCATATCCCCCTTTGTAATCCTAGTAATATGAGTCAGGGGCTTACCTTCAACAACGTATCAACCTTCTGATTCCGCCCAGGGAAGTAGCTCAACAGCTGCTCCAACGTAACCTTTTCATCTCGTCCAAACCTCTTCAGGTCCGGCTCAACACAAAACGCCGCAATATTCACCAGCGTGCCATTCTCCATTGGGAAAATGAGAATGTGCCACCCTTTCACGCCAATAAAACAATAACTCTCGCTCGCAAACGTCGCACCCACTAAATCTGCCACTTTTTTAGCGGACACTTTGCCGCGGTATGCAAGCATGCCTGTATAACTAGGCGGTTTGTAGGCGTCTCCTTGCACGAGTTTGCGACATAGCGAGTTGACGCCGTCGGCGGCCCACACGGCGTTGGCAGACTCCTTAGTGCCGTCGTCGAATACCAATTCTAGTTCCTGCGCTCCAATAGAGCGGATGTCGGCCAGGCGTTTGCCATACTTGATATCATGCTCTTTGCTCAGCCCGGCTTCGGGTAAAGAGTCGTCTAGTAAATTCATAAGCTCCTCGCGCCCAATTCGGCCGTAGAGTTTCCCCTCGGGCACTTCCACAGCGGCAATGAGTCTATCCTCGTCGCCGCCGTGCCACCAGTTCATCCAGACTTTGTCCGTGAAGCATTGCTCCTCGAACCGTGCGCCTAAAGTCGGGTTGAGCACTTTTGCGGCGTGCAGGGTTTGAGGGCCAACGCCGTACCCGAATGAGGGCCGCAGGGGCAGCACGTCGGCCTCGTATTGCGTGAGTTGGATGCGTGGGTGTGCTGTGGTAGAGGACGCGAGGAGTTTGCCGATGGGGCCGGAGCCGACGATGGCGATGCGGAATTTGTCACTCATTTTCCTCCTTTTTTTTGCTTTTGTCTAGAAAAGTTGGCTATGCTTGTCGCTTGAAATGCTTGTATGTATGTATAGAGTGGTGGTGTTGGTGGTGGCCTGTGTATACGGATGATATATCCCAAAGCAGTAGAGAAACTGTTCTAGGCGCTGCCGCTAGTTAAATCGCCACGTGCTGCGACTCTGCGAGTCTATCGGCTTTTCCGGATTTGTGAGATAATTGGAGCACAAGCTGCACAAATTCGATAGTCCTTTTTTTTTCAGTTTTTTCTGGAAGCGGGGTCGTCCGTCGTATCGTATATGCAGGACAAAATGCGAGAAGAAAATACTGTACCCACCAGACCACGCATCGTGGCCAACGCGGAAAACTTACAGCCGGCCGGCGCTAACAGGCTGGCTCCATCGCTATCTCTCGCCCGAACGGTTTACGGAGTAGACGTTGGAACTATTGATTGTTTATTTAGTCTTTTAGAAGGGGATTTGGAAGTTTCTAGGCAACTGGAGTATGCACGCTATAATTTACGTAGCGTTATTGTGTTGAAGGGTGGCTTTGATTGATACGAGGGAAAAACAGGCGACAAAAGAATGCTTGTCGGAAAGAACGGCATCTTCAAAAATTCCTAATTGGGGAATTTATTATTTACGTACGGCCGGATTTTGGTTTCGATGTTTAACTATGTGACCTGGATGAGTAAATAAAATAATTATATAATTTCTAATACGTTCCGCAGATTGAATAGCAAATCTGAAGAAAAAACAAGCAAAGTAAACCACAATCAATCTGAACCAAACCTTTAGACACTCGGAACATGCCCGGTATGTAAAGAATTGCAGTCATCATCATTTGATAAAACGCCCAACTCACCTCTTGACCCTATCATTTCGTGAGAAGCTTGAAAAACCGCCCAAACTCCCCATCCCTCTTCAGCACCTCCGCCTCGTCCTTCCTCAACTGCACAAACACATCATAAACCCTGTTTGTAGACTCCTCGCTCAAATTCGGCATAAGCATACAATACGCACCCGTAAGTCTCCTAAACGACCGAAACGCTTTTGGCTGGCCAATCCCGATATCGTAATTTTCGCCCTTTCCGGAATACCAGCTGTTCACGAGCACGTCCATGTCGTTGAAATCGGCGCGGTATTCCAGCCGTTCGTTGGCGCGGAGACAGTGGATGAGACACTGTAAGTTTTTGACGGAGGGGCTTGAGAGGTTGGTTACGTTGATGGATTGGCGGATTAGAGAGGCTGCTGTCGCTATGCCTCCGTCTGCTGCAAGGAGCGTTTGGGTGTTGACCGGGCCGGCCTGCGAGGGCATAATGGCATTCCCAAAATATGCCGGCGACGTCAGACCCTCTGGATCGCGCGCGCGCAGATTCACGAAATGCACAAACTTCGACTGTTTTGCCGATTTCTCGGGGTGGCAGAGCAAGCGTACACGCGTGATGGACGTCCATAGCACGGCGGCAATGCAGTCATACGAACTAACATAGCTCACCCCCCGGTCGAGTAGTTTGTTGTCGCTGCATTGCCATGCTCGTTTGAGTTGTTGAACGGCCGGTTCGCGAATCTGATAGATGAGTGATTGGAAATCGGCCGGCGACTCTTCCGCGCGGACTGGGGATGTGCTCAGGTCGATCAGGGAGTAATGCGGACATTTATCTAGTAAATCCTGGTGCGTCATTCCAGGATTCATTGAAAGCAGATCCCGCCCATTGAACGGCGCCCGATTGAGGTCTGGCACGCGCACCGGCATGAGGAGCTTGTGCATATGCGCTTTACTGCCCAGACACACCGTCGAAATAAAGGCGTCAGAGGATACCCAGTCGCCCACGGCGTGGTCCGCGGCCCAGGTCAATATCAGTCCGCCGTGGATGATATTCAGTTGCAGAATACACACTGGTTTGTGGGCTGGCCATTCGGGCACGAGTTTGGTCGGATCGACGTCGTTGGGATGGAATGAGCCGGCGGCAAGAGCTGAAAAGCTCTTGTATTCGTCGGCTGCGAAATGGCGGATTCGTAGTTCTAGGTGTTGCCCGCCGGGCGATGTGAGGATGTACGGCTTTCCAGAAATGGGATCGACGTGGACGGTTCCGGCCATGAAGGGGTATTGGTTGACCGCGTTTTGGATTCCTGCGCGGAGTGAGGATATGAGCGAGTCGAGGTTTGTGGTGGGTTGGGTTGAGTAGAAGACGAATACCTTGGTTATCATGGTTGGTGCGAATTTGTCGTGGTCTGATAGCTCGTAGCGCTTTGGTAGTAAGGCCATGGTTGCTACCTAATCGACTGTGTCTGCTGTCTTGGACAGATAGATTGCAGTTGTAGTGAAGGTTGAAGAATAATATGAAAATGCTGCATAGATCGAGTCTTATATAGTTCTTAAATATGCTGCCTAGTGATATGAATACATGAGGTTACTCAATTTGGGACTCATGTCCTGAGTAATGACCGGTAGTCAGCCTGGTTGTATACTGAGGTCATATAAGTCACAAGCATATCCTAGGTAAGGAGAAATAGACACATAGAATGAACTCTAAGCATTAGTACTGTCGATACTTCATCCCAAGTAAGTAAACACCGAGGATACCTAGGCTGGTAATATCAGACGAACAACTCTGCCGGCAAAGTTTGGATATTACCGCCAACACTAATAATTCAATGTTCATCATGTAGCTATTAGTTTATCCTTTGGACACTATAGACAAGGTACCTCTCAATACCAGGGCTATAAAGTAACGTGCATGTTTCAGGCCCATTCGTACGCGAAAACCAGTAACCAGGCATATTAAATGCTAGCGCACAGGACACAAAAACATCAGTATAAAGCTACCAAAGTATTAACGACTGCATTTAAATATCATACTGATAATAAATAGAGAATTTAATCATGGACTTCCAAATTTACACCTCTTCAATCATGACTACCTCGCTCTTAGCTGCCATCACGTCCAACCCATCATCATTGACAGCATCATCATATTCCCTTCCTCCTTTGCGGAGGATATTTGAGAAAAACGCATCGATTTGTCCTTCTGTCTTGATTTTGGTCTCTGGGAAGAAGAAGAAAATGACAACAACCTATACATATGACTTATCAGCGAGAACTCGTATTGGGAGAAGGTTATACGTACAAAGCTTATATTAAATCCCAGAAATACGCAATAATACCTCCAACCTAGACGAGCGACTAATGCAAGAAGTCAATTTACTAGCCACCTCATGAGAATGAGAAGAATAGGAGACTCACGCGCTACCGGACTCGCATACAAACTCCCCAGCGTAAAAGCCCAACTCGCGAAATTGAAAACCGCCAGACCCTTTGCGCGGTATCGATAAGGTAGAATCTCCGCGGTGTACGAATAGGGTAGAGGATTGCAGCCGATGTTGAACGAGGCGTTGTATATGAATAGCGTCGCGATGGTGGCGTATCCAGCGGGGATGGACCCTTTGATGGTGTATGCTGTTGCAGCGTTAGTATCAGTATGATAGTTTATGGGTTTGAGGTGTTGGGGTATGTACTAGACGTCGTGCTAATAAGAGACACCCCCGACAAGACCATTCCAATGAACGACGCGAGCCATAATGGTCTCCGACCAAGTCGGTCTACCAGGCATGCGCCGATGATGGCGATGATGAAGTTCCAGACTTGCATGCCGCCGTTGATTCCAGTTCTGCTGCCGTTAGCCATATCTAGTCATTAGCAAAAGAAGGAAGTTTGACATACTTAACAGTTGCGTCCGTAACACCGACATCCTCCAAAATAGGCGAAAAATAATACGTAATGTTGTTCTGCCCGCACCAATCCACGCATATCGCGATGAAGATGACAATGTAGATACGACTCCTGATTCTCGACTCTCGGTACAGATCCCACCATGTAGAGCTAGAAGCATCACGGTTTTCGGATTGGTCAAATTGTCGGAGTTCTTCCAGCACGAGAGGATCGTCCATATCCCCGTTTGCGTGGTAATGCGCAAGAACACGATGGGCCTCTTCGCGCCTGCCATGCGCCGTTAGCCAGCGAGGAGATTCGGGGACGGTCCAGATCAGTAATATCAGGGCTAATGAAGGGGTGGCCTGAGATATTGATGGTATTCGCCATGCCCATGTCGAGGAAAGATAGGAAGTGCCGAATGTGAGCCAGGATGCGATGATTGCGCCGAGATACCAGAGGACGTTATACTGTAGACGGTCATTAGTTCCGCACACACATTATATATTGGAGGGTGGCTTACAAAAGAAAGAATCGTCCCTCGAATGCGCGGATGCGCCAGTTCAGTAACCAAACTCGGCCCCCCGATCAACGTATTCGTGACACCGAAACCGAGCAGAGTACGCCCCACGATAAACATGGAAATATTGACCGCCGAAGACTGCAAAGCGGTCCCCAAAATGCACACAGCAGCCCCAAGGATGAGTATCGCGCGGCGACCAAATCGGTCTGCCACGGGTCCGCCTACAAACGAGCCGACGATTCCGCCAGCGTACAGCATGGAAGTAATCAGCCCGATTTGGGAGGAATCAGGATATCCGAGATCTCGCTCCCATGAGTTCATGGCTTGGAAGGATCCCGTGGTCGATTCGTCGTAGCCCGCAGTCATCTGTGCGATGAAACAGACGACGCAGCAGCGGATGCATCGCCGGATGCTTTTGTCGCGGTACCATGTTGGATCCGTATTGTTCTCGAGTTTCTGTTTTCCAAACTCGACGAGAGTCATTTTGTAGAAGGTACTTGAATTGAGGATTTGCGAGCAGGGATGTGAGAAGCCACATATTTCCGGTGCAGGGGCCGATAATTTAAACCTGTCGCTGTCTATACATGGCCGCGTAAGTTTCCTCCCTCATGCCCCTATCGCATAGGCAAATGCCGAAAAAGATATCCAGAGACCAATAAGAGTGCTGCGATAAATAATCGGCAGTTGACACTGACAGATAACCCCGGATTTCCCCCCGCAAAATCTCACCCGGGATCTGGCCCGTGTTCTCACCCGTCCGCTTGCCCGTCCGCTCGAGTCATGCCCCCTGGGTGAGAGTTTGGGAAACGAGTCATCTCGTCCGTCTTCTTACCCGGCGAGGATGGATTGTGTGTTTCGATTACAAAGCAGATACTCGCCACAGGAGAAGACAGCCAGACCAACCTCGTAGCATATAAAGGGCTTGCAAGTCAAGGCAAAGACCAGCACAAGCAACAGCTTTCCTTTTAACAAACGAATACAAAAAGACGTCAAACTTCTTAACCAACATGCCATCCAGCGAATTCATAGCAGCCTCCAATTCCACCCCTCCCCAAGAAGACTGGAAAGCAGCTCTTGACCGAGACGGCTTCGTGGTAGTCAAAAATGTCATCTCCAAAGAACGCGCCGCGCACTACGTCGACGAAATGAACTCATGGGTAGAAGGGTTTGGCCGGGGATACAACCGGAACGACCCCAGTACCTGGATTGAAGAGAACCTTCCTGTTAACTTCAAGTACGCTGTTCGTTTTCTAGGTTGTGTGGATGTGTTTGCTAACTTTTCAGGGGAGGGATGTACCACGACTACGCCGTCGCGCATGAAAAGTTCACTTGGGATGCGAGAACGTGAGATATTCAACTTTCATATTATAAGACATAGATTGACTGACTATTGTTTTAGCGAACCGGCTATCGTCGACCTCTTCGCCAAAATCTGGGGCACACACGAACTCCTCGCATCCTTTGATGGAATCAACCTGACCCCCCCAGTCCAGGACCCGGACCGCCGCGCATGGCCACATATCGACCAATGTCCCAACAGATTGACCAAACTCCAATGCGTGCAGGGTATCCTGAACCTGAATCCCAACGGGCCGCAAGACGGGGGGCTAGCTGTCTACAAGGGCTCGCACAAACTTTCCAAGGAGTTTTTTGATGTTCATACTGTGAACGATATCGGAACATGGGGATATGAGGATTTTTATTTGTTTGATGACATTCAGCGCAAGTGGTTCACCGAAGATAAAGAGTGCGAATTGGTAAAGGTGTGCATGGAACCCGGGGATTTTGTGTTGTGGGATTCGAGAACGGTGCATTATAATGTTCCGCCGCAGGGGGATGTTGTTCGTGCTGCGACATGTGAGTTTTGCCCGATCTTGGTTTTGATTGAAGATCAATGCTGACATATGTTTATTAGATATCTGCTTCACTCCTGCGGCATTCGCCAAACCTACCGACCTGGCTCGGAAGAAGGAAATATTCGAGATATGGGGGCGCACCGTATGTATAACCTTATCAAGAACTGAGTTTGATAACTAACGAGGTTTCAGACACACTGGCCACACGCAAACCTCCATCTCGACCACAAAGTCCCCAAAAGAAACGGCGTCCCTGATCCTCTACACCGTGCGGAACCAATAAACAAGCCGGAGCTTACTGATAAGTTGCTGAAATATGCCGGCGTCAAAGCTTATTGAATTATGTACCTAACTAGTTTTCTCTTATCCATATGTTCGGATATGTTCACAGAATATTGTCCGGCGAGTAGTCTAATGCAGTCCCCGAATGAAAGGCTCGTTCTATCCATATGATAAAACTCCATCCAGAACGGATCCAGAAATGCGCTGGGGAGTGGACTATTCTGGAAGTCACTTCCTTCGGCAGTATTCTGTTCTTCTTGTTGCAAATTGCTAACCACGCCGCCTGCATACTTCTGTAAACGACAGATATCCGTGACCCGGTCGTTTTGCTCCATTGATAGCTTCAACTGCTGCAAGATTTGCCACGCGCGCGAAGCTATTTTGTGGTTTGACGATGCTAGTGGTTGCAAGAAATTCAAAATGATGTCGATGTGTGCTTGGTTTTGCCCGGTTTCTCCTCTGCTGCTGCTGTCGTAGTGATAATGCTCGCGCCAGTCGAGGAAGAGGAAGAAGCCTGTGCAAAGCGCGTTCATGCTGACTGTCCTGGTCTATTGTCAGATTGGCCGTATCAATTGAACAGGGGAGGAATCATACCAGTATTTCTTGAATAGAGACGGCACATCCAGCTGCAAAATATCCGTAATTTCCCGCGCCAACCTCTTACAGATACCGCGCGAAGCTTTGTTCCACTCCACATCCCCTTTTCCGCTATACGAGCTCATTCGGATATACATGTGTTCGAACCGCAGCTGAATGCCAAGCGCATATCGCCGAAACTAGTTTGTCAGATCGAGATGCGGGTTTGGATGGAAAACCTTGTCGTTTAATTCGGCAGGAAGATTGGAAATGATTTTGTTGAGGGATTCTTCTGCTTCTTGTAGTCGTGCTAGTTCCGGTCTGTCGTGGATATTCGCTGGACTCATTGCTCTTTTGTAGCATGCGACTTGAGCGAAAGCGTAGTGGTAGGATACTGTCGTGGCCTCGTGGAGTGGCCGTGGGGAGCGCATGGGTAGTCCGACTTGGAGATCGGTGTCGTTGAAGTTTTCGGGGAATGCTGTATTGAATGCGCCGCTTCCAATGGCTGGGAATTGTCAGGCAGATGAGAGTGAGGCTAGTATAGTGACGTGACATACCTGAAATCCTCCAGTTTGGAGCGACCCTATAATAAAGAAAATGGTTTAGTGAGATTGGCCAGAAGAAGATTCCGGGCATGTTACCAGTCCATGATAGTGAGTGTCCAAAACACGCGCCGTCCCATCTGCCGTTCGATAAAACCAACGTCTATCGACATGGATTCGTCCGCTGCAGGCTCGGAGCCAAGCATGTGCAAATTAAGACTTTGAGCTGTGTATATCATCACATTGAGCAGAGAGAACTGATGATGAAGCTCCCTGTTTGCCTGCATGTCAGAATAGACCTCTGGTAAGTGAAGAGATATGTATTTGTCTCACCCAAGAACAGGAAAGCACAGTGTTTGAACGCAGAATACCTGTATACTGCGCACACTAGGATACTGCAGAGGACGAGTAGAATTCAACGACTCGATGGAAGCATCGAAGAATAACTTGGCGTTTTTCTGAATGTCGCCTGCAAATCCGATGTTAACAAGGAGGATTCTTAGATTTATTTTCGATATAATCACCTTTTGCCCATCCTAACTCTTGACAGGCCATATCATGGTCCATATAGAACAAACTGGCTGCCAGCACGGCGAGTAATAGCGCATTCCAATGCTCATCCTCGTTGCACACCCCCTGTGTCAATTTATCGTAGAATAGGTCATGTTCGGTCAAGAAACTTGTGGCATGCAATGCACAATGAACCCACGATAAATGCTCCAGATGATACTCAACCAAGAACCGGGATTGTTGGTGTGATAATTGGGATAACAAACAAATACTACTCTGACTTGTCGTCGTTGTAGCCGTGCAGATGTGCTGCTTCTTCGAGCTATCTTCTAGAAAGGTTTCTAGCTCATTAACTTGTTGGCGAGATACAGAAAACCCAGCCAGTAGCCCGGTTGTCAGATGGTGAAGGGCAAAAGTAAATCCATCATTGTCAACCTTTGAGCTTGCTTCTTCTTGTGATTTTGATGGCTTAACAGATGCGGCTGTTGTAGATTCCTGTATCTCACGGTTTTCGCGCTCGAGTCTGTCGCATTTTGCTCGGAGCCACGATAGCTCTTCGTACAGATCTTCATCGCTTGTTTCATTGAGTGATGACGAGCGGTGGTCAACTCTATATAGATAAGTACAAGGCACGGAAGGGTGAACGCGTTTTTAAAAATTGGGGACAGTACCCTACTAATCGTCCCTTTACATTGACTACCTCTCTCTCGCAAGTAGCAGCCTGGCCGCGCTCAAAACACGGCCGACAAGGAATAATTTTGTCGCAGCGAATCTTGCGCCGCGAGCATTCCTTGCATGAACGCGGGGCTCGTTGGGTCTTCCGGGCCGAATTTCCGTGTGACTGCGTGCTCATCGCCGCTTTTTTAGAAGGCTTGTGGCGGTGGGAATGTTGGATATTCAATAAGCAATGCAGATAATGGACGCAATGTTCCTTTGAAGTCTCAAGAAAGTTTATAATTAGTGCGAGGTTATAATAAACTTCTTTATTAAGTATGTAGCGTCGGAGAACGTGCCGAGGAGTTTGTCCAATAGTATGCATGACATTATAACTATGGCAGGTAAATAACGACTGATAACAAAAAGATGGCTGCATCATTCAAAAGTGAAAGAAATCAAATTTGTGCTATTTTTGCAGTATCACCCTGGAAGGCCCATTATTCCCAACCTTGAAGGAAGGAGTAAATGGATGTATGTATGTCTTCACCATCTCAATATTTGGAGCTATGAAGGAACACAATAAGCAGCACCGTTATTCATCGTGCAGCCCTGGCCGACGTCGCAGATTGCTGCTTCTACCAATCTACCTGTAACATCGCATTCGTGTATTACCATTACCTGGCCGTTGGAAACACAACTGTATGAGGCAGGTGGCTTACACCCCCCCTGCGCCTGTGCAGTATATGTAACTGCAAAAAGCGTCATGAGAGTTGCAATGTAATGCATTTTGAAGTTTTTCTTAGAGTCAAATGTTAATGGCGAAAAAAAAAGGCAAAGTTGGAGTGGCTTGGAAATTTGTCCGCTGGATAAGACGAGCTGTTAAACGTAAGAAACTCGAGTAAGCAAAGAGCCTGTGTTGAGGTCGACGAACCAAGAAGCCAGATGATACTGTAAAGAGCAGTGTTTGAGAGGCAAGCCCAAAAGTGCTTGGTTAGGGAGAAGAAGGTGGTTTCTGACGAAAAGCCTCATACAGAGGTCATAGAGTGTGATATTGAGTGTGTGTAGAGAAGAAGAAGCTGAGGGGGCGCACGCAGGCCATATAAAGGACCTACGCTACACAAAGCTAACTACATATGGAACCGCGATGCCTGGAGAGTGCCTGAGGCGCCTATGAGGCCGCCCATCAGTTTATAAGGTTGCGCTCATGACCGGAGCATATCAAGACACAGTATAAAATAGGCGGAAAGAGTCAGGAGACTGCGCTGGATGAGAAAATTATTGACTGTGAGAGGTAAAAGTGGTACGTGTAACGTCTTGTGTTGCCCCTGTTGAGGTATAGACAAAGAATTGATCATCTAGGATGGTGATCTATTACCATAATTAAGTACTGAAAAGGATACATTATGGTACTTGTCTCACCACCTCCCCCGACCCTCCGGATTGGTACGGGCTTCCCAACCTTGAAGAAGGGAGTAATTGTAGCCATGTGACATGTCTTCACGATCTCAACATTTGGAGCTAAACACAATAACCAACACCGTTCTTAATCGTGCAGCTCTGGCCTGCACCGCAAAACGCTGTGTCTACCCATTTGCCTGAAGTATTGCATTCCTGTATTACCGCTTGCTGACCATTGGAAGCACAGTTGTATGACCCTGGCTGACACGCCTGTGCTTGTGCAGTACACGCAACTGCGAAAAGCGTCATGAGAGTTGCAATGTAATGCATGGTTTCGAAATTTCTCTTGGGGTTGACTAGAGGATTAAAGGTTAATAGCGAGAAGAAAAAAGGCCGTATCGGGCCATCTGGATACTTACAAGAAAGTTGGAGTGGCTTCGGAAAGGTATCAGCTGTTCGTAATGATGGGATAGTACGAGCAGAGTGAGATCTGTTATATGTAAGAAAGTCATCGAGTAAGCAAAGGGCTTGGCTTGAATTCGACTTACTAGAAACCAGAGGATACCTAGGTACTGGAAAGAGCAGTGCCTGAGAGGCGAATCCAGAAGTGCGTAGTCAGGGAGAAGAGGGTAGTTTATAAGGTTGCGCTCATGACTAGGGCATATTCAAACTAGCAACCATGTGCCACCAGGACACAGTATAAGATAGGTGGAAAGAGTCAGGAGACTGAGAAAATTATTGATTGCAGGAGGGTACGTGTAACGTCTTGTAGCTACTATAAACAAAGAATTACCATCTAGGATGGTGATCTATTACTATAAGGAATTTATCCCGACAAGTTCTTTATGCAAAAAGCCGGTGATCAGGGGGCAAACCCAACAAGTAGTGTTGACAACTTAGCAGGGATCAATAGTAGCATAGTATTATGCCAGACAAATAAAAGCTCCATTGGTAGTAAATGATGATAAGGAGCTCAGGTATGTCTCAAGGCACAGCGCTTTCGCATGTACAGTAGTTAGCGCGGCACGTTGCAGGTGCTTTTATGGCTCATGTTTCTTCTTATCTACACACATCTTAATATGATCATATGCCCTCTAGCATTAGACGTGGCATCAGTAAGTAATTAATCTAATTTGTGCTATTTTTACAGCATCAATCACCCTGGAAGCACCATTTCCCGACATCGAACAAGAGAGAAGTGAGGTTCAACAAACTATTCCGTGACCAAACCCCATTATGGTTGACAACTAGGACAAGAAATACAATAGGCAGCGCCGTTCTGAGAGTTATACATGCAGCCCGAGTGTGGACCGCATACTGCTGCTTCTGTCCAGAAGCCTATACTATCGCAGACATATATTATCATGATATTTTGAGGGTTGTAAGCGCAATTGTACGTGCCTGGCTGACACACCGGGTGGACCTCCTTTGCAGTACACATAACTGCAAAGAGCGTTATGAGAGTTGCGATGTAATGCATTTTTAAAAAAAGAATTTCTCGTAGAGTTGACTAGGAAAGTGGCGATTAATCGGCAAAGAAAGCTAGATTAGAGTATCTGGACGACTTACATGAAAGGAGTATTGATCTCGGGAGTTAAACTCGCCGGATAGAAAGAGGCAAGACGACTGCAATCTGTTATATGTGAGAAATTCAAGTCAGTAAAGGACCAGAGTTGAAGTCGACTAACCAGGACAGCCAGAGGATAGTGGAAAGAGCACTGTTTGAGAGGTGAGTGCGTAGGTACGGAGAAGAAGGCAGTTTATGAGGCTTCGCTCATGACTGGAGCATATTTAAACTAGCAGCCATCCATATTATTTGATTTCCTTATAGCTGGGGTATATTTAACTTGGTTGCATTTGTAACATCATCAACACGAATTTCGCGAAAAGAACGTCATGGATGCGCCGGAAGGCCACAGATATTGCCTACAGAAAACAAACCAAAAAAGCTTGATGAAACATACAACTAGGTATCCGCAAATAGAGAGAGAGAGGCCCAGACTGATCAAATGATTGTCTTCGGTTAGTATTTTTTGCTGGCCGAGTCCGGGGGTTATCTGGGCTTTGCAAAGCCCTGCAGTAACACAACGCACATTGTCGACCAACATGAGGCATAAGACAACAAAGAAAATATAGTCAACTAGTCTTGCTTGCGAGCTATCCAGTGATCTTCCAAGGTTGAAGGGTAGTATTATGTGCCACGCAATTTCCCGACGTTTCTCAACGTAGCATATGCAACGGATATCTACGCAATGACGATACATCATGGTTTCATTCAACTGGTTCGAAAACAAAGCCATTCCCCTCGTCAATCAGGTTTACCAAACCAAATGTGCAACTCTACACTGTAGCATTTGGAGTTTGTATGGCTCAATGTTCTAAATACTACCTAGGTAGATTTTTAGGGTTGGGGTTGCTGCGAGACAATAGAAATTTCATCAATGACCAAGGCGTCTGGTAGATTTAATATAAGTAAGTGAAATAGATTGTCTTTGTCATTTAATAGGCTCAAAGGTAAGTTTACATAGCATATCCTTTGGCCGAGATGTCATCAACTGATCCGACATTTTCATCGATGCGTCCATGTTGTGCGCAGGTCGAGTGTAAAATTTTGAATAAACGGCATGTAGAAGAAGTCTCATTTCGGAAAGAGCGAAACTACATTGCATGCATTAGCCAAAAGTAAATCTGAAATGGGAATGATCTCATCTCGTGTAGCGAACATACAATTTACCAAGGCATGTTCTGGCACCGGAGCCGAATGCAAACATCAAACGCCGCCTTCCAATGCTTCCCTCGGTTTCAAGCCATCGTTCGGGAACGAAAGCCTCTGAGTGAGGAAATATTGTCTGATCCAGTCGATGCACTGTATAGGATTGAGCACTGACTACGGTATGGGCTGGAACAAAGTAACCGTCAATAGTGCGGCCACCACTAGGTACGTATCGAGGCAGCGATTGTGTTCCCGGGGCCCAAAGCCTCATCGTCTCTTCAATCACTGCATTTAGATAAGTCGAATCGATTAACGTGTCTCCGCCGTTCGCTGCCGGGTTTCTCAGTTGCAACTCTTCGCAAAGTCGCTGCATCCTCTTGACATTGTGCGGTTGGGATATTTCCCACATCAGAAAACATAGCGCATCACCGGTCGTGTCAATCCCTGCTCCAATATGGTCCAGACATTCAGCCAGCATGTTTTCGGGTCCCATTTCGGGGTATTGGAGCAGTCGTGTGGAGAGGGTAAAGGCCGAATGACGTTCTTTGCGAATAGAAGTCCGAACGTAGTTGTCAATCATCTGGCCGCCCTTTTGGGCCTGTGCAGCAAAAAGCTTGTAAAATGTATGCAAGCTTGGTAGATAATACCGGATAACCAACCCTATAGTAAAAGTGAGTGTGGTGGAATTGATACATTTCATAGTACCTACCTGGACGGCTATTATGATACGAGAGACAACGAACCATTTCATTGTCCTTGCCCCCTTCAATGGATTTGGTGCCATGTGGATCAAATAAAGCACCGCTAACACAGTCCAAGGCATAGCAATGTAGGTATAACTGTTCACGACAAATCAGTCTTTGATCAAGAAAAAAATTCAGCAGAGAAATGCTACAAACATAGACATTCACGGTTTTCTTTTCAGCGCAAACTTTGGCAAATGCATCGGCTCGATCACGTAAGAGCGCCTGTATCTCTGGCTTTAAGACCGCCGAGTTTGAATACCGATCTGCTAGTCTCTTCTTCTTCTCGTTGTGCTGCAATAGAGTTAACCATTAGCTTGTTCTTCCTCTTTTTTTTTTCGGGTGTTCTTCTGCTCACTTCTTTCTTGTCAAGAGCCGTGAAAAGGTTTCGGTGATCCCCGTGTTGAAAAAGAGAGTACAGCTCAGTTTTGGCGTATCCACCTGCAGATGTATAAATTTCTTTCATCGCAGATGTGCTAGCGAACGATAGCTCATTTGGAGCTACGCGTACACACTCCCCGTATTTCAAGTGTAGATTGTGAATCCACAGTCGTTTTGAGCCCCTGTACTCATGGTATACCAGAAAAGCAACACTGAGGTTGGTATACCATGGCCCTGGAACCTTGCTTAATGGTGAAAATTGCAGCGGGCTGTTCCCCCCATCTTGTCCTTGCTTCAATTGGAACAATCATCTGGGGTCTGTCGATTGATCGACAATGGCACTGGATCACGGGACAAGTTGCCTTCTTTTTGTGTGAGTATACAATGGCGGAACAACTTATGTTTGAACGGTCACTGAAAACTTGTGCTGTTACGTAGACTCTGCTGGTATGCAACTGGGAAATTGCGCTGTCTCAACCTATATTTTCGATTGCTATTCGGAACATATCGCTGAGATTATGACATTCTACGCTGTCGTATATAACGTATGTCGACATTCAATCATTGACTGAAACAATCCAATGCTAACAGTTCAAAGTTTTCTGCGTTTGTTGAGCCGTGGTTCATTAATTATTGGGTTGAGGCCGTCGGTAAGTACTATATTTCTGCATTATCATACATGCATTCGTTGGCTGACAACTTAAAAAGGTTATACCTGGTGCTTTGTCACACAGGGACTTATCATACTGCTCCTAGGGCCAATTTATATGGCCCTGCAGAAATACGGTTCAACGTTTGCAAAGGAAATGACTTTTCTCTGAATTTTTTGCCTGGGATCTCAATAGGCTAGGAAGTCTCGAAACTGTAAGTTCGCTGAAGAAATTAGCTTCATATCAATACTGTCAAGAGATTTTGGAATATATGTAGTAGTTATTAGTAAATAATAGCTATTCCCACTTACCTCGTGCTGTTGGATGAGTAGAACTCGTTTCTACATGTAGCCAGTGTCTTTCCATATTCCGGAGTACAATAATCATGCTTTGATTGCGCGTTGGTTGATGATAAAGAAGGAGAAGTCGCCTGATTTCTTCTCGGGTGTCTCCCAAGGCGTACATTCCTGCAACAGAAAGGCGGTGTTGCAACGTAGATTATGTAGCTATCCGACTGTAACTTCCAGTTTTGACATACGGCGTCCCAGACGCTAAGATCCCTCCGAGGGAGAGGAAATGTAACTTCTGTGGGTTTTCCTGTGCCCAATTCAGTTTTGTCAAACCCTCGCAAGGCCTTAACGGGACCACTGGGCATGCCGGTGTACAACTGTGGAACTTCACTGACAGGATAGGTGGCTTTGTTATGCAAGACGACCGTTACTTGTGCAACATTATACCATAGCGAAGCAAGTCTGCCTTCCACAGTGACATGGCCAAGGGTATAAGGCTTCAACCTTATAAACTGCCTTCTTCTCCCTGACCACGCACTTCTGTGTTCAACTCGAGCCCTTTGCTTACTCGAGTTTCTTACATGTAATAAATCTCACACTGCTCGCCCTATCCTCATAATTACGAACAGCAGACAGGTTTCCAAGGCACTCCAGCTTTCGTGTAAGTCATCAAGATAGTCCGATAGCTTTTCTTTGATAATTAACTTTCAATCCCCTAGTAAATCCCAAGAGAAACTTCAAAATGCATTCTATTGCAAAGATTCTCTTGATGCTGTTTGCAGCTATGTATCCTGCACAGGCACAGGGGTGGCAGGAACAGAGGTGTCGGCCAGCCTCGTACAATTGTTTTATGATCGCTAGCAGGATGACAATATATGAATGCACTACTCTAGGTTTTTGGCAGGAAGTAGCAGTTTGCGATCCAGGACAGGCCTGCCAGATTGAGAATGGTGCTGCTTATTGCGTTCCTTGACAAACTGCACAATGTTGAGAGCAATCATAACGGGGCTTTGCAGTTGATTGTTGAAATGGGGGGGAACAGCCCGCTATCGCTTGTGTTATTATGTTGGCAATTTCTTTGACCTTTAGGTGGACTTCTTTATTCGAACTTGCTACAAGTTAATCCATACCCGAACTTGTAGCGTGGGGTGATATTTTGCGTCAGTGTCCAAGTTTCATTCACTAGAACGTGTCCCTCCACAGCCCCTTGAAATATGAGGCCTTGATGCTAGATTCCGTCCAGATGCGGCATGCCAAACAAACGATTCGTATAGTCTTTAGTAAACAGGATATAATGCAACAAGCACTTCTAAGTTCTTGATGTTGCTGTGTCAATTCCAATCCTCACATTGATAATCGTCCACTGCCCATCTCCCTCAATATCTGGATATGCCGGGTTAAGGAGATGGCATCGTCTTTCTCCAAGACTATCCAAGCAGCCTACACCTATCGACCATCCTGCACTTGCATTGTGAGGTGATGCAGCTCCCGCATCCAAACGCAACCTTGCACATCCCCGACTGTCCGACGCTCCCCGAGCCAACGCGCCAGATTCTCGTCACTGATCTCATCAAAGTAAGCCTCGTCAAGGAATCGCGCAAAGATTTCATCGTAGAACCGCGGATCACTGCTGACCAACCCGATCACCGTGTCGTACACCAGAGTGCCATACTGGCACCGCCCATTAACGGCCGAAGACCACCTCCCATCTGCATCGCGTGCCCATCGCCCACAGTACTCCTGCGGCACCGCGCACTCGCCACATCCTCCCTCTGCGCGAATCCCTTCCCGAAATACTGCCTCTTCAAGGCCATGCCGACGGTATGGTTGCCAGCCAGCAGCACAGTCTGCAAGGGAGTGTGCGGCCATGGCGCCACTAACCCCGTTTCCAGTGCAGAAACTGCACCGCCCAACCCACCACTGAAGTGACTCGATCCATCGCACTGCCTCGCGTTCGGTGCCCCAGTCCCGCGACGTGGCGATTTCCTGCTCCGAGAATCTAGTGGTCCGCATCTCGGCGAATTCCCGCTCTGAAATTTGACGCGCCATCTTGTAGAGAGAGAGTGTACGGTAGAAGACTATAGATAATATAATATGGTGGAAGATTACTGTAGGTTGTCGTCTTTAAACTGTGGACTAGGTAGGCTACAGAGTGGGGGGAACCATCCAATCAAGAGGGTGTCGAGACGTTGGTTAATAGATTAATTAAGCCTGCGTCTGCCAGATCGAGGACAGAATTTAGCCAAAAGAGAACTCTTTGATAGGCTTGCAACACGGCACATTGCCCTACACATTCCCCCAGGTAATCGTTTTATCTGCTATTAAATTATATCGAGCAATGTCCTCAAGATAACCAGGTCCCACGAGCAAATTCGGTGGAATATAACCACGAACACAAAGCTGGGGTAGAAGCCCTAACCTTTCCGCAATGAGCTTCAAAATCCGTTTTCTAGACGGCAAGACACAATACATTTCCACGCCTGCCTGTCATAATTTATATGGGAAATTTTAAACCAGAATTCGGTAAGCTCTGATTTCTGTGTGCATAGAATTGTCTCGATGCGGTGAACTTGTGTTTTGAAATTAGAGAGCAAAGAAGAAGAAGAAGAATAAGCAAACGGTCGATTACAAATATCTCGATAATCAATGTTCGTAAACATTTTACCAACAATCGGTTAGAGACTAGGTCGCAATTTATATATACTAAACGAGTAAAATTGAAACAACGGACTCCCATCACGAAGCTGGAGGACGATGGTTAGTAAATTGATAGACATGACATCCCATTTTGGCAAAGAATACGAATACGAGATCGAGTTACGGATCGGCCAATCAGAGAGACTCTTTTGTAGCTGCTAAGCTGCTTTTGGCAACTACTTGAAGGCGCCTTACCAGACAAGGTTTAGCTGCTAGAGCGCTGTGGGGCTACGGCCCATAAGCGAGGAATATGATTGGAGCGTGGAAAGGAAGGAGAGAAATCTGTGAGCAGTGTATTGCTGTGTCTTGGATTTACCCTGTGCCAATTTATATATGAGATAGCTGCGAGCCTGCATAGGCCAAACATGCAAATCGAGTAAATAATAACAAATATAATGGGCGAATTGTGAAGCCGGTTGCTGTGGCATTTACGTGCGAGTGGCCTCATACGGCCGAGTTGGAATAGCGTAGCGTTCCAACATTCGCGTCTGTTGGCTTGGCCCTGAACTTTGCAGCCTGGTTTGCTTTTATTTTTTTTATTTACACCTTTCAAGATGGAATAATTTGATGAAAACCATTGTAGAATCCATGTCTTCCATTCTTCTCCATAATGAATAAGGCATCACAACATGGCGACGGCAGTGAAGAAGCAGAGGAGCCGGCTCCTCCGCCCTACTCGCCCTATATAGATGAAGAACTGACGACATCGTCCGGCACGGTGCAAGGTAGGGCTGAATTCACTAGCGCTGGGCCACCAAAAACTGACGAGGAGACTGGTATTATAGCTGATGGCCGCATTGATGTTGACCTTGACTCTCGTATCGCCCAGACGCTTGCCAAGATCATCGACTTGCAAGTAGAAGACATTCACAACCCGCCTCCAGACTATGAGTATCCCAAGATCGAGACTACGCCGGCGGGATGCGATTTGAAGCTCAATATTGTCATACAAGTTGTAGGTAGCCGTGGCGATGTTCAGCCGTTTATTGCTCTCGGAACCGCTTTGCAAAACCACGGCCATCGGGTTCGCATCGCTACTCACGAGCTCTTTCGCGACTTTGTACACCAGTCTGGACTGGAGTTTTACCCCATTGGCGGGGACCCAGCGGAACTAATGGCATTTATGGTGAAAAATCCAGGTTTAATCCCACAACTAAAGACGCTGAGGGCCGGAGAGATCCAACGAAAACGGGAGATGATTGCCGAAATGCTGGGTGGTTGTTGGAGATCGTGCATCGAAGATGATCCCATCACCCAGAAGCCCTTTGTGGCCGATGCCATCATTGCCAATCCGCCGAGCTTTGCTCATATTCACTGCGCACAAGCCCTCTCTATTCCCGTCCATTTGATGTTTACAATGCCGTGGAGCAGTACCAAGGCATTCCCTCATCCGTTAGCCAATCTATCCTCGACATCAATGAATCCCCGGACGGCGAATTGGGTGTCGTATGGCGTGGTGGAATGGTTGACATGGCAAGGGTACATATTTCCATTTTATCAATAAAGAATTCTTCACAGCGGGACGACTTATACGTTCAATAGGTTAGGCGATGTGGTCAATCGTTGGCGGGCCTCGATTGACCTCGATCCGATCCCGGCTATACAAGGGCCCAGCTTGGCGGAAGCCTTGAAGATCCCGTTTACATACTGTTGGTCCCCTGCTTTAGTCCCGAAGCCGGTGGACTGGCCTGAACATATTGGTATGTTTCGCATTAGAAAAGTCGGAGTGCAAAAGAGACGAGAAATGAAATGAAAGGGGCGGTACTAGGGATTATCAATTTAGCTGACATTCATAGATGTGTGTGGGTTCTTCTTCCGGGAGACTCCATCATATACGCCTCCAGCAGCATTGGATGAATTCTTATGTTCCGGACGACCCCCGGTCTATATCGGTTTCGGCAGCATCGTGGTTGAGAATCCACGACGGCTCTTAGATATTGTGCTGGCAGCAGTGTCAAGGGCTGGTGTACGTGCTATCGTACTGCCAGGATGGAGTAACATAATAGGGCCGACAGATCCCAATGTCTACTATCTCAAGGACGACTGTCCTCATGAATGGCTCTTCCAGCATGTTGCCGCTGTGGTTCACCATGGGGGCGCTGGGACTACCGCCTGTGGCCTCTTGTATGGACGGCCAACAGCTATCGTGCCTTTTTTCGGAGAGTATGCAACCCCTTATCCCTGATCTCGCATGTTGCTAGTGTTAAGTTCTCATAATTCTAGTCAGCCATTCTGGGGAAACATGATTGCACGAGCAGGCGCCGGCCCTAATCCAATCCGTTATGCCTCCCTCAATCCGCAGAACCTAGCGGCTGCCATCGAATTCTGCCTTACTCCGGAAGCGGCTACTAAGGCCAATAGCATTGCTATCCAAATGCAGAAAGAGTCAGGCGTGCTGGCGGCGGTTGATTCCTTCCATCGCCATCTACCTTTAGACCGCATGCGCTGCAGTGTGATTCCCGACCAACCTGCAGCGTGGACATATAAATGTGTTAAGCGAACGATGCGTCTGTCCAAGGCAGCCGTGGCGATATTGCTCGCACAGTCTAAAATAAATATAAAACATCTCACCAAGTATACTACTATCTCTCCCTTTCACGATAGTACCACTGCTGATTATGCCAAGTTACGAGTGTAACCCGATCATAATTGAAAACCGCCGTTGGGATCCCTTGACCGGCATACTATCAGCTACCACTACCACTAGTGTCAATATGGTGCAATCAACAGGGGAAATGTTTTACAACCCATACAAGGCATATGCAAACCGTGGTTCACCTTCTCGTACGACGTCCCGTTGTACCAGTCCCACTGTTGCAGCGCCTACTTCAAACAAGGGCAAAGCCCCTTCCAACGATGACGCATCCTCCATATCTACAACCCGCTCAGATACCATACACTCCCGCCAGAATTCACTGGTCACCGCAGGAAACATGGTGGGCGCGACCCTCCAAGGGTTCGGCAAGTTCACTGCCGCATCTTTCAAAGGCGCGGTGGTTGACATTCCCCATGCGGCGGCCGAAGGATTCCGGCAGGTACCCCGGTTGTATGGAGATACGCCCAAGGACTACGGCGTCGTTCAAGATTGGAAGTCTGGGGCCATCGTTGGTGGTACAAATTTTGTAGACGGCATGAAAGAGGGCTTCATCGGATTTGCCACGCAGCCCATCAAAGGGGCAAAAGAGGGGGGAGCGTTGGGTGCCGTCAAGGGATTCGCTAAAGGTACCATTGGTCTGGCTACCAAAGTACCATCTGGTAAGCTATTACTTTAACCTTTTGTTCAAAACCATGACTAACTGGGGGGTTCTTTTTCCCTTGCCATTAGCTTCAATCGGAATTGTTGCGTACCCGTTCTTCGGGATTACAAAGAGCATCGAAGCTATGTTTAAATCTACGACGCGAAAGACTATCGCGGGGGCCCGGCTTAGAGACGGTTATTACCAGAGTACTATGTTTGAGAATTCGGCACAGGTAGTTCAAACATTTGATAGGCTGCGGTACTCAATAGAGGGTTAGGAGTATGGCGTAAGCTTTAATGGGCATGGGAAAACAGTGGTACCAAATACGCGCTGAAGCAGATATTTCATGTATCTGTATTCCAACTTCTTTTGTTCACTATCTTTTCATCGCGGTAGGCTTATGTATATAGTATCTATCATTAAGATGGAACGTAATCCCACCCTACCTTGTGTTGACAACACTAAATTTCGGTAGCGATTCCACCGAGAATCACAAATGTTCAGCAGGTCTTTGCCGGCTCAAAAGCCAAACCTTTTAATATTAGGCTCTACGAGCTCTGAATTACCAATCTACTTCGGCTTGATTAAGAATATGGCACTATGAACACCGATACATCGGTTAATTTCTATGCAGTGCGGAGTACTCTCCGCAAAACCACCTTTGGCTCTTTTGCAAGGGATGGTTTGACCTGGCCATTCTGGCGGCAGCGATGTCTTCAGGTGAATTTCAAAGCTTCGGCGTCGATGAGTTTTATATTATATTAATATTTCAAAAATACTTTATAGAACAGTCTGAAAATGTTTATATCACTAAGAAGCCTGAATGGTCTAGTGGTATGGTATGTTACAAATCACCTAACACCAACATCTCAATCAATATACTAATAATCATCCAGATTTACACTTAGGGCATTCCAAATTGGAACACATGCATGTGTAAGGTCCTGGGTTTTCAGGCCGCTTCATTTTTTTTTATTTTTTCCACAACCATACATAATTGTTGCACGGTTATTCACTTTCTCAAAGAAAAGAACCTTGAGAACTGTCTCAAATTAAACATATGATTAATTGTTTTTTACATTAGAGAGAAATATCCATGGAGAATTACAACCATGCAGTCAGATTGATATGTTGTTGCTTGGCTGGATTCTGCGGAAAGTCCCCGTTATCGACTGTAAGCGACCTGTGGGACCCGATGAACCGTACATAATTGCGTTCCCAATCTTTGCAAGTTGGTCGTTTTTGGAGGTTTATGGATTCAGGACTAGTGATCCAGAATGCGATAACAAAATGAGGATAGAATATTTAACTATAAAATTGTGTATAGATTTTTCCATACTTCTTCTAGTAGTCCTTACGAGAGGCGTCGTAATAGCCGATAGAAGACTTCTGCCTCCCTCGGCCACGGTACACAGCACCTGATCGCAGATCCACTAGGATGTTAACATCTTTTTGGTCTAGAGGGAAAAGCACAACAGTTTGTCCGAGATTTCTGACGCCCGCAGATTTCTTCTTAAGTCGACTGCATTGTTTCTTCTTCTTACGCAGAATTCTGATGAACTAGGAGTCAAGGACTAAAGAATTTCTTCGTGGAGGAATAACACAGATTTCAAACGTAGTAAACGGGAAGTATCTTGATCCATTATAAAAGGGGTCTAGATTAGAGGGCTCTGGTTAGTTAATATTAATCTCTATATAGTATGCTTAATCTTGGGAATAAGCCCTGCAGTGATGACCCCAGTATGCTAGAACCATGGGATTATATTTATATCACTTAGTGCTGCTAATCAAGACTAGTTACTATCGCAGTTACTAGGTAGTAACTATAGTACTATACCTGGTAGTGGATTAGCGGTCAGTTGGCGCAGAATAGAAAAGAATTTAATGAAATTAGAGCAGGACTATATATATACTGAGTACACTTGATAGTTTTCTTAGAAGTGGCCTATATACTAAAATGTATACTATATATAATAATCTGATTTACTTCGATACATTTAGCATTGCCCCAGATTTACTAATAATCTAATATACATATAGAGTACTACCACGTAGGTCCAGTAATCTAACACCGGGCCAGAGAGTCAGGGGAGCCATCGAATTAAGAGAGTGCTAATTCATGTTCCACTGTCATTGGTGTACACATCACATTGTCCTATACATACCCACAGGTAACCAATTTTTTTTTTTTTTTTTTTTTTTTTGCTTTTGGAGATTATATTAAGCAATGTCCTTAAGATAACCTGGTCATATAAGCAAATCTGGTGGAATATAACCACGAAAGCAAACCTCGTAGATTTTTTCAACGGTAGTAGCCGTAACTTGTACGCAATGAGCGTCAACAAGGATCTGCACCAGCATCCGGACAGCCAATACCTAAAACTGGACCGAATTAGAGCCTGAGGGCTCTCAAATGTTCCATGAAGAGCGGACTTCACTCATCCGAGATTTCATAATCAAGACGTGCCCCCTCAGCAATGGTATCATCAACAAGAACCCGAAGAGCAAGCATTGCCATCCCCTTGCCACTCTCAATGGCAGCCTCGTGAGCCTCGTCTGTACCAGCCGCCGCAGCAAATCCCGGGTTATGCGCGCCAACATCTTTTTCGGTTGGAATTGCGAAATAGCCGTGGAAGCTGGGCACATGATGTGACACATTGCCCATGTCTGTAGACCCGGAACCGCCTTTGGCTCTTTTGCATAGGATGGTTTGACCTAGTTTTGCCATGTCTTCTACATAGGCTTTGCAAAGTGTGTCGTTTATTCTTAGGTTCTTGGATGTGGGAGACCTGTGATTCTCAGTGTTAGAAACTCCTATCAATATAGATTTGGAATGTGTGGTTAACAAACGGGATATAGTTAACCGTGCAACCAGTTGCAGTCGCGCCAGCTTCAATGCAAGCCTTGACTCTTTTTAACAGGTCATCAGCTCGAGTCATCGTTGGCCCACGAACATTCCAACTCAACCTCGAATAATCAGGAATGATATTTTGCGTTGTCCCACCGACTTCAAAAATGCAATGAATTCTCTCATCTGGCTGAATCTGTTGCCGCAAAAGAGCCACATTATGGTACGCTGCCACCGCCGCGTCCAACGCATTTGTCCCCTTCCACGGCGAGTTGCCCGCATGTGCGGTTTTCCCGTGAAATTCGACCCGGAATTTGTGGCTAGCTGCAAGTCTTATGCCTGCCATTCCCGTGAACTCAACGCCGTCATCTCGCTGTATCAGATAGAGTGCTTTGGCGTGCGCCATTATGGCGGCAGCAATATCTTCAGGCGGATTGAAAGCTCCGGCATCAATGAGTTTTGCTTTACCGCCGCCACCTTCCTCGGCGGGTGTTCCGAGAAGTCGCAAGCGGCCAGGTATAGACAGAGTAACCATGGCATGCGCTGCGCCGATAAAGGCAGCTAAAGAGGCTGTTGCGATAAGATTATGACCGCACGCATGTCCAATTTCTGGCAGAGCGTCGTATTCGGCGCAAAAGACGACCTGCCGTCCTCCTTGACCTAGGGAGGCTTCGAAGCTTGTTTCCAGGCCATATGTGCTGCGTTTGACGGCAAATCCGAGACTCTCCAAGTATGTGGTGAGTGTCTCGTGGGCGAAGTACTCTTTGTAGGCTAACTCCGGGTGGGAGTGCAGGGCCTTGTTGATCTCGTGCAAACCGGCGTTGGCGGCATTGATGCGATTGTTTACAAGCACTCTGGCTTGTTCTAAGTCGACTGAAGGTAAATGCATAGTTGGATAAAATGCTAGGGATATTTGCAGGTTGATACGGCAAAAAGAGGACGGAAGAGTGGCCTCTTAACATATTTAATGAGGGATTTTCTATAGCATTCGCCCTTTTTGTCTAGAATTGGAATGGATTTTTGCTGTTCCGAGGGAACCAGCCGTGCCTACGGCACCAATCCTTCACAACTACAACACGATCATTAGCATAAGATATCTTTCTTCGGAGTACTGGTAAACCGTAAGAAAAGTGGGCACCGATAGTGATCCCACCCACTATTTTAGGGTCTGTAGTGGGCCTCGGTGGCCAAAGAATTGTCCCTGCGGGGTTTGCCGACGTCTTATCACTTTGCCGACGGCCGACAATTTATAACTCAATGCTGCTGACAGGTATATCTTGACTTTTGATCCATGCTGCTTGCCGATGGTCGTCTAAATAGGCGCCGTCCCTCATATTTCATCCCAACAGCGGGATAGCTTGGCATCTTCCTACATACCATTGAATGCTGGGAGCCGACAACATCGGCCAACGGAGAACAGAGTCGCAGTCATGCAATCGACACAGCCTCCATCGTCTGATGCAGTAGTCAACAAGCGAGGCCGTAATGCCCCCCGCTCAAAAAAAGGATGCTGGACATGCCGCACCAAGAAGGTCAAGTGTGACGAGGAGCGGCCCAGCTGTGGCCGATGCCTGCGCCTACGGCTTGGTTGCGATTATGCACCACGCTGCAAATTCAAATGCAGCGATGGCACGGTTAGTCTAAACCAGTCAACTTCAGTGGTGGTGCCATCATTGCCGGCACAGATGAATCTGCCAGATCTTTCCACCAGCGCGAGCTCGGTCAATCTCAGCTCCGCCGACCACGAGGCCATCCGATACTTCCGCACGACGTTTGCGAGCATGCGACACACCAAGAACCCACATTACTCCATGTACGCCATCATCTTTGGCATGGCACAGCGCGAGCCAATGGTTATGCGTGCCGTATTGGCTTTGGGGAACCGGGAACTCGAGTCTCGCCTTGACAATAATGTGAACAATGGTGGGTTGGCGGTAGTAGCCGAAGACGACCGGACTCGCAAACATTCGTTTTCACGAGTTCAGCATTACTCTGCCGCACTTCGGCTAATGGCCGATTCTTTGGGTGGTTGTGACGGTGACGATGACGGAGGCGAAGCCGAAGAAAATCGACAGTTGGATATTGACACTATCTACGCTACGCTGTTTCTAATGGTCGTGTACGAACGCAAATATGGAGACGCCAGGTGCTCGGGCCTGTCAAAACACCTTGCCGGAGCAGCTGTGGTTCTGAAGCATCACTTTCGTTTCCCTTTGCAAGTGGCAATTACCGCAACTGATCAGACCAGCAAAGCAGCGCTTATGCCACGAGGCCAGGATAGAAATAACGGCCGATCTTTGTCTCTATTTTCAGCCCGCGTTCTGGTCTACCTCGCAACGCACGATGCCAGTGCGTCAACATTTGGCCTAGGCGGGGAAATAAATGCGGCACTGAACCAGATCCTACCAAGCCAGAATCCGAGCGGTGCTTCATCACTTGCAGAAGGCCCTGCAGCCAGACTCCACAGGTTTTCGTACCCACTCTACCGGACAATATGGGGTGACGAATACCCCCAGACGGAGTTGTTAGACGACGTTAATAACCGAGACATATTTGCGCTTGCCACTGCTAGAGCCCAGCTAAGATTCATGGTGGCTCAGATGGGCAAGCTCCACGGTGAGTTAGCGCGGCAAAAATCTCTGGAGGTAGATGCCTTTATCCAGGACATTCGATGTCGTTTCGGGGAGCTACTTGAAGTTGCGGGTCAATTATCTATCGCTACAGACAGCTCCCAACGGCTTGTAGTGAACATGCGTCAGATTGTGCCACAGTACTATGCTGTTTTGCTTGAATTTGGACGAGTGAAACGACGCTTGGGCTTGGATGACTCTCCGCCATCGGAAGATTATATGCGCAATATTATGAATCTTGCTCTACAGACGTTTAAGCATGAAGGTGACGAGTCGTTGGTGCGTATTGCATGGCCTCTGTTTGTTGTTGGTCTTGAGACCAGTGACGAGCTGCACCGAGAATGGATTCTCGCCCGCTTCCAGGCAATGACTCGTTATGGTAATAATCTGCAACGTGCCTGCCGCTTCCTTGTCGCCTCGATCAAAGCAAAAGCTTTGCAGCCGAACCCGGATGTTGCAAGAATCCAATTTCAGTCAGACGATCTGGAACTGTTCGTTATATGAATTGGTTATCAATTGTACATAATCGGAATAAAATAGCGAGCATTTATATTTCCGAGCCTTTCTTATCAACACATTTCACTCGTTGTTGCTCGGATGTTGGGGTTGTTCATGGAATTCGGTATACAATTAAAATAGAGAGGCCAATAGAAGGCTATCCCTGATCTAGAAATAATACTCCAATAACCATATTATGAGCGTATAACTGCAAAGCCAAAATCTACTGCAAACATACGCATAGGATGAGACCGATGCCAGGTGGATAACTGAGAATTAGGGCTTGGTGGGCCCCGTGGACCCCGTAGCCAGGCTTGGTTAGTGCTTACGAGGGGCGTCGGCTAATAGTCGATAGAGTTGGATTTCCGGCGCCTGCAGTTTTCATCTTAGAATCGACTACATTATTTTTCCTTCTTACGCAAAGTTCTGAAGAATTCCGACTCGAACACTGAGCTTTTACCCTGTCCAATCTATTCATCTCCGCTTTATGAACGGTAACAAGGTTTACCTTACCTAAACCAATCAAATCATATAGAGAAATCGGCATATTATTCAAAAAAAAAAAAAAAAAACTGGGGAAAAGAACCCCCCTCCTGAGCAATAGAAAGAAATACAAAGCAAAATTTGGCATGGAGGGATGAGCTACGTACTACGATAAGGATTCGGCATGCATTACTGCACAACCACCGAGCTTCCAGGGACAACAACAGAGTACTTAAAGCCCTCCGTGCGTCTCCTCTACACATGTTGGCTCCATCGGCTTTGACTTGAAAACAATAACATCAACACCAACTGCTGCCGCTCCTACAATGTCAGCAAAGATGGATATCGAAGTTGCTCATCAGGATAAAGAAGAAGCCCTCGGCTTCACGCCGACAGAGTTACTTTCCCCCGAAGAGGATAGGAGACTCCTGCGCAAGATCGATCTTTGGTAAGGGATTCCTGCTGCCTACCATCCCAAATACTATGCAGTTAGACGCTCATTCGATAAACAGTTTACTGCCCGTCATGGCGTTGTCTTATGTCTTCCAGTTCCTAGACAAATCAGCGCTCTCCGGTACAGCCGTCCTGGGCCTTCGCTCGGATTTACACTTGGTCGGTAGCGACTATTCGTGGGCCAGTGCCATTTACTACTTTGGATATCTTGTTGCGTCTTACCCAGCCGGCGTGCTTATGGTGCGCTGGAAGGTTGGCAAGACTATCACCGCTGCAATGTAAGCTTGGTTACATGTTAGGCTTAGCTAATTGTTACTGACACTGTGGCTGCAGTTTTGCCTGGGGTGTGGTACTTATGGTAACAGCTGTCTGCGTCAATGCCAGAGGTTTACTGGCTGTTCGTTTTTTTCTTGGAGTCTGTGAGGCGCCCATCGCCCCCGGGCTAACTATCATTATCAGCATGTGGTACAAGCGCTCTGAGCAACCTCTGCGACACGCAGCCTGGTTTCTCGGCAATACATTTGCTGGTATCGTTGGCGGTCTACTTGCCTATGCCATCGGCCATATAGAAACCATTCCTGCTTGGAAGGTATGTCATGTTCTACCGTCTATTCCCAACTGCCTCTGACCAATATCTTAATATAGGCGGTATTCTTGATCTTCGGAGGCGTCACGATAGCCTGGTCTTTTGGCGTCTTTTTCCTATTGCCCGATGTTCCCATGAAAGCCTGGTTTCTCAGCCCGACAGATCGCATCAAAGCTATTGCGCGAGTGCAAGAGAACATGACGGGTATCAAGAACGACAAGTTTAAATGGGACCAGTGCCGCGAAGCTCTTCTTGATGTCAAGACATGGCTCGTTTTTATCATTCAGCTCTCCAGCAACATACCCAATGGTGGCATAACTAGCGTAAGCACCATAGCCCTATTTCTTGGAGTTTGATAGCATGGTGGAACTAACCAGGAGATTAGTTTGGAAGCATCGTTACCAATGGATTGGGCTTTAGCAGACTCGACACACTTCTAGTAGGGATACTGACTTATGTATTCCAACTCTTCTTCGTCCTTCTCGCTACCGGCGGCAGCTCATATTTCCGCAACTCTCGCACTTACTGGATGGTATTCAATTTTTGTGTGGCCGTTATAGGTGTCGCACTCGTTCGCCAACTTCCACACCATATGAAATGGTCGCGCTTCATCGGCCAGTGTCTAGCTGGAACTTTTACGGCCAATTTCCCTCTCATCATGTCTTTGATATCGGGCAACTTTGGCGGCTTTACGAAAAAGACGTCCGTCAGTGCAATTGTTTTCATAGCCTACTGTACCGGTAATATTGTGGGACCGCAGCTTTTTTTTGCTGATCAAGCACCGGGTTATAGCTCGGGCTTTTTGGCCATGTTGGTTTGCTACGGGGTAGGGATAATTACTTGTCTGGTCTTAAGGTTTTATCTTATTTGGGAAAATCGCAGGAGAGACAGAAGTGCTACTCCACTGGAGGAGGCAACTAATGAAGCTGAAACGGGTGTTATGTTGAGCGAGATGGACACGACGGATAAGGAGATTCCTCAGTTTAGGTACATCTACTAGTTGAATGCTGGCTGTCGGGATCTACCATGTGTGATTTGCCAGGCAATATGGGATTTGCGCAAAATTATATAGGTCAATAGTGGTATTATTCAATGGCTCATGAGGACCTTACCCGTCTGATAAATCTAGCAGCAAATCTTTTCAATGCCTACCGACTCTGGTAGCTAAAGACTTCCAAGGTTTTTTCGCTTCGAAATAGATTTTAAAGTCTCCATCAAATCTTCCCTCGCCGTCAACATTTCCGTCCTTGTCCACTCCAAAGCGAACCTTGATATACCGCCCATAGTTGTCGAACACTTCGGTTAACATCCCATTGATGTAGGACGACTCTTGATAATCGATAGTTAAATCGTCGTCGTCATCTTCATCATAATCATCATCTTCTTCCTCGCCATCAGCGACAGTCTCGCCAATCCCATCTCGTCTGCGAAGGTCGGCTGCCAGCTCCGCCGGAGGCAACAACTGCCCAACCTTCTCCTCCAATCCGGGAAATGCAAAATAATCGTTCCACTGCTTCACAGTATCCTGCAAGGTATAAGGAACTATGCGTGGCCCAAAATGTGGTTTGGCATGAAAGCCACATTTCTGACCTTTGAATTCTGTCCCGGCGCGGCCGTCCCCCATCATGAATTCAAAGAAGCCCTCAAGTCTGTGTTCCCACGGATTGATGCGGATCTTGCCCTTAGTGAAGGTCTCATTGCAGTAAATGGTATTTGGGTTAGCTTTCTGAGCTCCACGCCAGGTAAATGGCAATTCTTGACCATCTTCCACGTCGCTCAGAGACAGATTCACACCAGGATCAACGAGAAACACTCCCTTGGTGTATCCAAAGTCGAAAATTCCCCAGAGTCTATCGTAGTCCCACAAAAGCCACATCCGGCATCTCTAACCATAGTCAGGATAGCCATCTAGCTAAACAACATAAGTGTTTTGGAGCGTATATAAGCAATCGAGGTTGTACTCGTCGAGACCAAGACCGTGTAGCCAGGGATTGTCGATGCGGGTTTTGGTAGATGCGTCTACTCGCGCTCGGAATTCGTCGTCTAGCATCACTGCTGTTATCTTAATTGGTCCCCTTATTTGTTTTATGCCAACTCAGTCTTCCGTTGCCAGGATTGCTTTATTCTTTCTCTTTTTCGGAGGAGAATCTCGGCGGCTGCTGCCTATACACAGCAAACCTTGGTAGATTACGTGTGGATTACACTTACATCTTCAATGCCTGAAATTCTAGGATATGTGCTGGTCGTAGTTATCGCGATAGTGACAACGGACTCGTAGAAAATCAGGGAAAAGCAATGCAGACTGTCAAGATATACCAACTGTGGTTTCCCAGGCAATATGGGGTGTGCGAGAAGTCATATAGCTGAATGAGAGTATTATTCAATTAGCTACAGCCATTACAAGACAATCCATGTAACATTAGTGCCGGAGGAGTTTAGAGTCACAGTATGATGAGGTAGGCCTGTTATCCCTCAATATTCAGCAATTGCCGTTCTCACGAAGACTATTCATCTATACCTCATCCAAAGGAACATGGGCTTTCAACACCGCAACTGCTTCAAGAGCAAGCTGCGTTCTGAGATAAACCTGGGCTCGTTCATGCACGTCCATTTTCTCATCTTCAGGTAACTGACCATCCAATGCCTGCAGCCATGCTTCACGCCTCGGATGTGGTACCAGGATATGGTCCATCCAGCTCGTCACACGACTGCCACTGAATTTGTGCACGGCACCTATCAGAGCAGAGCGCCCAGTGAACTCGAAGCTCTTTATCGCCACCTCCACTCCCTCCTCGTCTTGCCAGGTTCTTGCCAATCCACGCCATCTCGAACGCTGTTTAAACGCTGCATTCAGCACCCACAGCACAAACATAAACACACCATCCCACCCCTTTTCGGCAGCAGTAAAAGTCATAGCCGCCAGTTGCAGCCAGTGTGCGACCTTCATCCATCTCGCGGCTAGCCTCGTGCTGGCCCTATCGCACGGGATGGTCACCATGGTCTTGTTTAAGAGCCAGTCTACGACGCCACGATCGCCGACAAACAGCTGCCATTCCATGGCGTTTTGATGCGGCGCAGACAACATGAATGCAGTCGGCGTTATCTCATTATTGTCCAGGTAGCCCGGTGTACGTGAAATATCGACGTTGTGTGCCACAATAAACGAGGTCACGCTGCAGGCCAGCACCATGGCAGTGCCATATGCGCCGCATAGGATGAGAAAGACAAAGCCTACAATGCAACTCAAGACCCAGAGAATCTGAATGGGAAGAGAGTGGCACCAGGTCAGGATATTTCCTGAGGATTGCCGCGGAGCTTTGCGAGAAATGCGCAGTACGTGAAGGGTTTGAGTTCGACGAGATTGTGGACTTCGCAGCTGGGACAACTTTGGAGAAGAAGATGAAGAAGAAGATGATGATGATGATGTAACAGATGACGATGCAGGTGAGGATGGTGAGGACGTTGAAGTCTTCAGAGTACTTTCTCCCTTTGATGCTATGGAACAACCGTCTTCGGACATTTCGGAAAGTGTCTCGGGCATTCGAATAATATTATGATCTCGGTACCGGCGCGCCTCATTAACGATTACCGCACTTGCACTTCCATTCGCGAATGGGAACTCGCTGCCCCAGAGAACATCCCAGATGATCTGTGTTGACCCTCCCTTAAGGCTTGCCTGGTCAAAGAACTCCTGGCCTCTACTTAACAGCCGAGACAGTCCAGACAGTGTCCCCAGCCTAGGGAAAAAGTCGATCGAGAGTCGTGCAGACAGCGCAACCTCGCCAGCGATTAGATAGTCATTTCGATGACTCGCAAGGTGGCTGAAGAGAGGAATGATAGCTGCCCACTCGGAAATGATGTTTGGTAATTGTGGAAGGGCGATGATGGAGGGAAGATTCAATGACCCTAAGCGGGCTTGATTTGGAGTTAAAAACAGCGCCATGCCGAGTTCTGTATCCTGCACAAAATACAGACCCTAGAATTATAAATTTTCTATTGAAAAATAGCAGATACGGGGAGTACTTGTGTGTTTGTCTCCGGAGGAGGCTCATTGTGGGGCAGTTTTGCCAGGGCATCATGAGGCGTACATCGATGGCGTAGATGCCTAGATGCTGCGCCTCATTTCAAGAAATCTGGCCATTAAAGACACGCAGCTGCCCGGAAAGAATCCAAGATTATCCTTCAAGGCCCACTATATAGCCTAGCTCACAGCCTTGCTTATTCCAACTCCACCAATCTCTCTTCCCTTCTGATCTTTTCCTTTACGAATACAATACTATACAACCGATTTGGATGAATAGATACTGGGATATTTTCAAAGGTGATGGAATGAAGTCTGAACTCCCCATCATTTGCCACCTATGGAAACCCATGCCTCCAGCGATGCCGATCTTCGCCGAGCCCTCAACGCCGAGTTCGTAGAGGCATCGAAACAAACTTCTCCGAATCGTACGATTAACTGTCGGTGCTTGAAGTTTGATGATGGCGAGGGAACTGAGCAGGATTTCTACAACGCAGTTAACCATATGGTCGGAGACCAGCATCCAGACGATGAGCACTTGCTCCAAGAAATATCCAAATCAGACCTGAAACTAGTGAACCTATTCACACTGCATACTCCAGTCTCGGCCGCAGCGCATCAAGAGGCCGTTGTCACAAGAGCCGTGAAGCTCATGAGACACACTCTCGGCTTCGCGAAGCAGCTACTCAAAAGCTCTCGGTTCTTCACAAACGACGGTAGGGTTACTAGTTTGATTTCCAGACTATCCTTTCGCGTGACTTTAGCCATAGCTATTACTGAGGAAGGATCCTTACACGTTGCATCTAGCGTGCGAGACCTGCTCAACTTGCTATCCAAAGTCATGGATGCGAGCGACATACAATTGGACAAGACATTCGACCTATTTGATGGCCGCTATTCCTATGATCTGAGCGACTTTATACGTGTAACCTGGCAGCAAGTATTCGGTCTTCTGCTGTGGTACATATTCAGCCACCAAGTGACGAACGGATATCAGCACCCTTGGCACCAGCTTTTGATCCTGGAAGATAAACGTATTAATTCCGTAAAAGGTGGCTTGTCGAGTCGATCTATGAATATGATTCCTCGTTATATGTGCCACTGGGCCTTCAAGCTGCTCTTCAATAGTCGGGCGGCCATCGGTCTTTCCTTCACCCACTTTTTGCAACGGTTTGGTGAGCTACATGAGGGTAAAAGCGCTCGATGTATGGGTAATGACCCGTGGAACCCCTGCAACGGCACGCACCCTTTCAATTGCGGTCGATTCACGGATATCGCCCTCGTCATGCCAGAGCAATCCGTCCATGCCGATACATGTGATCGCAAGTGCCGGAGACTTGTATGGGACAAGGATAGTTATGACTCCCTAACAGGCTGCTCGAGAGCTGTATGTGTATCACAGTGTACGAAGAGGTGCATTTATACAAAGGCTTCAGGCTGTACCATGGCCATATCGCATGTCTGGAGCCATGGGCATGGCGGGAGGCCGGGTACTGGTATGAACCGTTGCCTCCATGATCGGTTTTCCAAGCTTGCGGCTAGTTTTGGCTGTGACTCCTACTGGATCGACACACTCTGTATTCCAGAGGATCATACAAGAAGAATAGAAGCCATTCAGCACATCAACGAAACCTTTGCAAATGCAAAACTTGTCTTGGTTATAGACCGAGACCTTATGGACTTGAACATTTCAGAGCCGCGCGAGGAGAATAGCCATCGGCCACTCACTCATTATAAATTCTCCACAATCCCCATCGAACTTTTGGAATCCGTCCTCGCAACGTTTCTCGTCTGTGATTGGAACGTTCGCGCCTGGACAATGCTAGAAGCTATGAGAGGGTGTCGAAATCTTCACTTTCTTTGCAAGTATGATCAGTGCCTAGGTTTGAAAGAATGTCTTAGCAGAATGTGCACTGGTGGTAGCATCGAGATTGCATCCATGTTCCTGTCATCAAGGCACTTGCTTCCAGTTTCAAAAGATGCCATCGAACACTCGTACAGCCTTGAGTCAGCAGGAGCCATCCTAGCCTACCGTCACGCTACAAGACCAGGAGATGATGTAGCCATCTGGGCGCTTATGACAGGCACAAAAGTGCGGGGTGATGCGGCGGACTTTTGGAGAAGCCAAGTTGGAAAGCAAGTCCCCACTGGCTTCCTTAAATCTAGTATAGAGCGACTGAAAAATGTGAGAGGTTTCTCTTGGGCACCGGAAACACCGTATATGCGGTGGGAGACAGGATGGTCACACAGTAGACAGAGCATTATGGAATGGGGACGTAAGCATTACCCATACGACGGTCTGGGGAGCAGAATGGCTGAAATCACCAATGACGGCTTAAAAGCGAACTGGCTATTTTATTCCCTAGGACCGGAAGATTGGAGCGGCACGTATCCTCGTGTCGGAGGGGGAAAGAACCCTGCTTGGGTAGTCGCTACGAGTCTGCATACCTTCGTTCCTCACGTTGCTCTGCTCGATGCTCTTTCAGAAAAGGACGACAGTTGTTACGAAGATGTTACAGTGAAGTTGAATGATAATGCAGAGAATAGTCTAGTTGTTATTTGGTCTTACAATGGGCTGTGGTGGCACTGGTACGGAGTATACGAATGGGGGCCATGCAGATATGGAATGCCCATAATGGTACCAGCAGATCTAATCATAGTTTAAAGGTCGATAAATCACGGAATATAAGCTTTTGTGTAATGGTTTCATTTGAGTTGACACCTTTATCAAAAGGGAGGAGTTTTATTTTCCTTTCTTTTTTCTGGCCATCTCAAACACAGTGGTACACCGCAAACCTGTAACATCGGCACTTAAAAAGTTCTTAGGAATTATTCTTTTTTACACATCCATTTTACTGGTCACCTTAGTAGTCTAAGTTAGTTGTTCCAATTACCTTTCACTAAGGTGTTCTTGGATTTCAGCATCTCAACCGAACTACAAGCTAATCATTAAATAAAAGCCAATGAGACATTCGTTGTAGAAAGGTACACTACTCGAGGAAAGAAAAATTGAAGCAGGTGACGAAATGAATGTAGTTACCTTTTGAAAAATTAACAAAATGACGGCCTGGTAGATTCAAGAGAAAGAAATATGCTGATTGTCCAGATGCCCGCGAGATATGATTTGCGTATAAGTTATCAGCTATATGCTCAAGTCTTAGGAGAAGGAAAAAACAAAGACGCGCTAGCAGATAAAGAGGTGATTGGTCACTTATAGCATGCTGTCACACTTCAAGACCGAGTTGACCCAACCGTCTCCATTGGTGCACCATTGGACATTGGCTTCCCACCACGCCTACTAAATGTAGCAGCCACTCTTTTCCCTAGCGACTCCCCTAGCTAAGGACTGCATTCGCGTTGAAAGAGATATCTCAAGTCTCCGTAAAATTTCCCCCAGCCAGGTTACCCTCCGTGTCCACTTGAAAGCAAACCGAGATACTTCGTCCGTAGTTATCAGGCATTTCGCATAGCCTCTCTGGGGAATTCAGATCCTTATGGGAAACTAGACATGAGTCGCCCTCTCCTTTGCCAATCCCACGTCCTCCAAAGGGTCGGCTGCTGTGTTCGCCGGAGACAAGTACTGACGGACCTTCTCCTCCATTCCAGGAAATCCAGACACATAACTGTTCCATCGTTGCACAGCCTCTCTCAAGGTATAAGGAACCACACGCGGGCCAATCTGTCGTTTGCCATGAAAGGAACATTGCTCTCCTTCAAAATTCCCATCTGCGCTGCCATTGCCATGCATGAATTCAAAAACCCCCTCAATTTTCCCTCGCAGACCAATCCTGATTCTCCCCGTGGTGATACTCTCATCACAAAAGACAACGTTTGGGTCCGCTTTTCGAAACCCACGCCACGTAAACGGTAACTCCTGGCTGCCATCCTCGTCGCATAGCCATAAATTGAATCCTGGGTCAACCAGGAACATGCCCTTGCTGAGTCCAAACTCGAAGATACCCCAGAGTCGATTATAGTCCCACAAAAGCCAGATGTGATGCATATAGCCATCGTGAGGCTGGTCATCTAGTTGGACGAGGTAAGTAGCCTGGATACCACGCATGTTATTGAGATCGACTTCGTTAAGACCAAGGCCATTCAGCCAGGGGTTCTCATTGCGGCTTTGGATTGCTAGCCCTGTCCGTGCGATGAATGCATCATTGAGTGAGAGCATTGCTGTTACTGGCCAAGGACTTTCGTACACTCCTCCGTCGTTAAAGGTTCTTCTGTCTGTAGGAGAACGTCAGATTCAGCAACCTTTGAACTTGGGTAAAGGGGTAGATTACGTGTAGATAGATATCTGTTCACGATTCAGTATTCTGCAGCAGATGAGGAACGGTGTGGCACGAGATGAACGTTATGAAATCTCTCTGATGTGCACGAGAGGGAACACAACATTGCGGGCAACCAGCTACGCGCGATATAGGGTCACATGACGATGCCCGATTAGGAAACCGTAATGCTGCCTGAGGCGCCATATCAACATGACCGGGGATTCCCGCCAGAATACAAGTCAAAGGTTCTCATGATAGCCATGAAATTGGATAGAATATTTTACTCGTTTCTTGCAACCAGTAACCACCAATAATAAGAACACAAATTTCGAGTGGGATTCGTTAGAGACCAATTTATATTCCAGAACATGTTTCCACATGCGGCCAAGCATTCTCTCCTCTCCTCTTCCGCAACGCCTATGGCCTTATATATGGCCGATTTTCATCTCACGACGAACTCTGGACAGAGGGATGTGATTTTGAACGCGAGTCTCGGTCGTGCTTTTCACGTTTCATCCATTTAGCAATCGTTCACAGCGTTCACCTTGATCTCTACGCGTAGGGAAGAACCGCAAAACAACAAAGTACCTAGATAGTAATTCATCTCACTCTAGTACCAATATCTCAGTAAAAAATTAGAAATTTTATACCGCGGAATCATAAGCTTGTCTTCGTAACATTTCATCATTTCAATCCCAATTATTCTATATAATATAATTTGTTTCGCAAAGGTAATATAGCAAACAACAAAACGAAAAAAAAAACCGAGTAGGACAGATGCAAACAAAACATCTAAAGCACAATCGCAATAATAGGCAACATAACATGACCAAAAATCTGGTTTGCTATGGGCACAATAGAAGTCCAGCCGCTGATCGTCCAGTCGTAGGGGGCAAACTGAGCCAAGTAGATCAAGCAAGCAGCCAGGCAAGCCATGAAAAACAGGACAAACTTGAATGACTTCCAGACCCTCTCCATGCCGATAAACATGCCACCACCCTCGAGTTCCTTGGCTGTCGAGGACCACTCGATTGGAAGAGTGAACATGTGGGCTAGGAGCGCATAGGAAATGTGCCATGAGACGCCGCCGAAGAAGATGACTATTTATTCGGCTTGGTTAGCAGTAGCAAAAATATTTGAATTGCGAGAAACTTACCAAAGAAAGGCATCCACATGAACGCCTCGAGCAAGGCCCAGCCAAAGGTTTTATCTCCCAACCGGTGTCTGTACCATGCAAATGCAATCGGGCTGACGATGACAAAGATGAACAGTGTACCACAAAGCATGTCCCAACTAGGTAGATAACTGTGGTCTAGCGATGATGCAATCCAACCTGTCAAGAAATAATTGGTGATGGACAGAGGAAGCGCTGCGCCGATGGCATAGTATGTGCCGATGTAACCGAGAATGGTGAACTTAGCCGAAATTTTCATGTTGGACCAGAGGAAGCGACGGAAAAGTTCGGTGAATGGTCCACGGTATATCCATTTGTGGACGGGGTGGAAGATCTGATATTGTGTTAGCATAGGTAAGCATGAGGCAAAAGAAAGAACAAGTTAGGAACTTACCAACTCGGAGCAGCCGTATGCATATTTCTCCCAACGCAAGAGCTCATCAAAGGCTGTAAGGGAGACACCCTCTTTGAATTCACCCTTATCTATAGGAAGTTAGTCATCTTACACCCAACATATTCACCTTCAGGGTTATTTGTATAGGAACTCACCATAAGTTGCCAAGCGTACAACGAAACCGGCAGTCTGCAACCGAAGCGACATATCAAAGTCCTCAGACACATGACTCTCTGACCAAAACTTTTCAATGCCATGTTCCATAAAGGAAACACTTTGGATAGCTTTCCATCGAAGAAAGGCATTGTGTCCGACGAATGGTGCGCAGTCGCCGTTACCGACCGAGAATTTAATGAGCAAGTAAACGAGATTGGTGAAGTAAGTGACTAAAGAGTGTCAGTTTGACTGCTCCACTGCCGACTGGAATCAAATGGAAAGTGGATGACTTACTGGCGTTTTCAAAGAAGCTGTGGATGACTTGCATGACACCGGATGCATGTTGGATGATGGCGACTTCGGGGCTCTCTTCCATCTCCAAGGCACCCAGAGAAAGACAGTTAACAGGCTGTTATTAAGTTAGAACAATTTTGCACGCAAAGCAAAGTGTAGAGAAGTCCAAGCTTACTACTCGAGTATCGCAATCAATCAGCAATATAACCTCACCCATACGAACATTCCCCTCTGCCCAAGTCTTGCCTCCATCAGCGTCAATAATTGTCTGCAAGGCTTGTTGGTAGAGTTCTTCCTCCTCCTCAATAGACAAAGACTCCTGACTTCTTCCCTCGGCGTCAGCCTTCAGCTTCATCAGCCGCAACAGCTCATCTTCAACCCGAAGACTGAAACTCAGACAGTAATTCATGTTGGAAGCCTTCTTGAATTTCCCTGCTCGGACGAATCCGTCTTTACCATGAGGTGGTCGAGCACACCAACCAATGTTATTAGCCTTGTAGAACTTCTTCCTCATATCCGCAACCTCGGGGCTAACTGCTTGCATTCCGTCCTCGCAAACGAAAATACTAGCGGTACCACCGAGGGATTCATAATGACGAATGGCAGGCATGAGACTCTCAACGGTGGGAATGATGACTCCCTTGAGACCTTCCTTGTAAACCGGCATTTGGATCGTGACGTGCGGAAAGTCAAAGTCTGGGTGACGCTTGAGACTGGGAGGCTGAGAGCTGTAGAAGCGCGAGTTGTTAAACTTTACATCGTTCATTGGTCCTAGTAGCTGGAAAAGGGTACCGATAACAACAATGGTGAAGAAGAGAGTGAAGAACATGAAAATCGGCAGCGTTGCGAGAAGACCGAGACGAGGAAGCATGGGGACTCCAAGGGCCTTGACTTCGATAATGATTAAACGGACAGCAAGGCATTCGATGACCATCAGCAGGCACATGGCGAGGCCGACCATGACGGAGTGGGAAAGAAGGAATGGGCGCGCAATCGGCTCGTTGGATTCTTCGTCTTCGGCGGAAAGATCAACTTCGTCGAGAACCACCAGGCCGCCCTTTTCGTTTCCGTGCGCGTATGTTCCGTTGGGGCTGTCTGAAATGAAGCTCGGTGTTCGGTTGTTGTACGGAGTAAGGGCGCCTGCTCCGGACACTGTATGGGGACGATGGTTTCGAGGGGTTTGCGAACCTGAAATCATCATGGTTCCCCAGATCTTCATTGTATGTTAGCTTGTATAAGTTTTCAAATAAGAGTAGAGACTAGGAAACATACCGAACCCATGAGCTTGGTTTCTACTTCAATAGCATGCTCCATGAGCTCGTCGGCAGAGCTCGTCCACACCAAGACCGCTTTCTCCTTGCGAGAAAAGCAGCAGAAATCTCTTCTCCTAACATTGGAACTGTCCATTGCCAGCGCAGTGAATGAGTCGACGACAGGGACAGTGATGTTGTGTGGTGATAGAGTGACTTCCGAGTCGTTTTTGCCAATGCGCTTAAAAATCAACGCAGTGATATCGGAGGACATTGTGAAGATAGCCTCCAAACCTAGGCTTGCACTGATTGTCTGAAGATCAGCGTCGACATCGTCAGGCTTGGAGACGTATTTGGTCTCCTCGCCCTCTTCGGGGTCGACCCGCACAACAACACCGAGAGGTGAAGTCAATCTAGCAGTTGGGTCTGGCAGTAGCCACCCCTTTTCTTGGAATCGACGGCTGAGGAATTGTGTCATCTATTTTCTATAATCAGTTTCCAATCTAGCTTGATATTCGAGTGGAATGGACACTTACTGTCATTGAACGCGTGTAGCTGTCTACATCCTTCATGCCTTGGAACAAGTTCTTCGCCGTTTGGTTCCTAGAAATTCTAGGATGATACGCCGACGATGGGCGCGCAATTGGACCATCGCTGAAAGAGCTAGCGCTCTCTGTGTCCTTGTCCTTTGAAGTAGTACTCATCTTGATTATTTCGTGCAATTGCAAGCTATCCACCCAGTATGAGTATCAGGAAAGAGCTGCTTTTGCAGACAAAAAAATTGTGAGGGAAAAAAACTCTGGGGATAGCTTTGGCCTTAGCCTCGCTATATGTGTATTCAATCAGGTAAGCGCCACCATCACGATAGTACAAGCTCGAATTGCCGAGACCTCACCGTAGGGCTCAGAACAAGAATTCTCGCCTACTCTAACCCTGGCTACCTTGTATGCGAACGTACTAGTCTGAGCCGAGTTCCAAGTAAGACAAAGCATCAGCTCGACACGATGCTTAGCTACAGCAAGCTAACGATTGTATCATGCGTCTATCAGGGCCACGAACCATGGCGTGCATGGTCTGACCAATGTCACACGCCTCACGAACCATCTCCTGCTAAAAAGACTTTTTGGCAATGTGATCTATGAGCAGCCATGGCGCCGGGGGCTTTTCAGCCTGATAACGTGGCTGTTTTGTATGGTTTCATGGAACCAGGAGTGAATGGCAATTAGGGCACCGGCTCGCTTTTTTGCGACCAGGCTGTCGGCAATTATTTACACAAGCCTTGGGTGCATAACAGCTAGAAGCTCCGGGAATTTTTTTCGGTATGCGAAACGCGTAAGGATGCATAGTTAGGGTGCATGTTAGGGTGCATAATTAGGGTGAAAAACGAATGAACGGGCATGGGTGCTGATGGGATGCCCTTATCTCCGACAAAACCCCTTGAGGCTGCAACAAAGAGTTTCCAATTCGGCGGCAAGGCCCGCTGTCACAACAAATCAAAGCAAGGTGAGTGGCCACGGATCACCCAGGAACATCCACATCCAGCGCCTATCGGGCTGTTCCTACGGGCTTAGAGCCCTATCGGACCCCTGCTAGTCTGTGCACCACCCGGGCTAAATCGTTATCTACGTGGCTAGGCACAATGCAGGCGCTTCGGCCACAGGCATTTTAGCCGACGTTGACGTCTAGACTTTTTTTTTCAATACTCACCGTCTGTAAGGCGTCAGATATGCCGAGCCACGGATGGCGCAAGATAAAAAAAAGTTTCGAGGTTATATTCAAAAGAGTGAACGCCGTTATCACGTAGCTGGGCAGCCAAGATTCACCATATCGAATAACAAACAATGCGGTTTTTTCAGTGGACATTGCTGGCTGCGCCGGCGCTTACACGAGGAGCACTGTCTCTGGACGTGTCAGGCAGCACAAAATTCCAATCGTCCAGCAAACGAGGCCTCATCTACATACCATCATCAGAACATCCTTCCGACGCTCAGATATGGGTTCAAAACGGCTCGGATTTAACATGGTACTACAACTACGCCGACACGCCTTCGAGCGCATACTCGAATCGCTCCCAGGAAGAGTTTGAATTCGTGCCAATGCTCTGGGGCTCATCAAACAGCTCGGGATTCGCTTCGGATGTCCAAGCGCAAATCAGTGGTGGGAGAAATATCACTCATATCCTGACGTTCAACGAGCCAGATGGGTCAACATCAACGGGCGGGAGCGATATCGATCCTTCCACGGCGGCGAGCATCTGGATCAAGGATATCGAGCCTCTGAGGAGCGACGGCATCAAAGTCGGTGCTCCGGCAGTAACCGGAAGTCAAACTGGTCTCACATGGCTGGGTGATTTTTTCTCGAACTGCACATCTCAGGGAACCAACTGCACGGTCGACTTCATTCCGTTGCACTGGTACGGGGATTTTCAAGGTCTCGCGAGCTGGATCGGACAAGTGGTTGCCACGTACGTATCCTATTTGTTCAATGACATCACGACTGGAAACAGAATAACTAATGACCTTTTTGAAGCTATCCCAATACCTCGATCTGGATCACAGAATATGCGCTCGAGGACGCCGATCTATCCGACACACAGTCCTTCTTCCAGACATCAGCTGAGTACTTCGATCGATTAGACTATATTGAACGGTACTCATACTTTGGGTCGTTCCGATCCGATGTCTCCAACGTGGGGCCGAATGTGGCCATGTTGACCCAAAAGGGTCTGCTCACAGATATAGGGAGTTGGTATTTGGGCGGTGCAGCAACGGGAAATGTCCCAAGCTCGTCTTCTTCGAGCTCTAGTAGCAGCTCTAGCAGCAGCACTGGAATTGGGTATAAAACCCGGCCATATTCAGCTATTCTTCGGGTAGCCACTGCATGTCTTGTTGTTTTGTTTGTTTTTTAGGGCTGGGATTTTTAGCGTTAGTCTTGATATATGATACAATGTGTACGAATTTTTTTTTGTTTAACGACCAGCGTGTAACCATCGGCACTAATTTCTTTTCCCCTTTTTTTTTTTGATTATGCAGTACCTAACAAAACTCGGATTCTGTATCATCCAAGTGCCCAATAATGCCAGAAATAAGCGTCATTGATGCATAAAAGTGGCGCTTCAACGGATTACTCCGTAGTACCATGGTACAAGCGCCAAAGCACGCGCTATTGAAATCTTAACCCCTGCACAGACCGATATGGGTTTTTTTTTATTTTCGGAGTTTAATCGGATTACGCCTTACTCAATGACACGTCTATTTCTGGTTATCTCGGTAACGATCTAGATCAGCCACGGTTCGCCAGCTCACATGGCGACGCCGCGCTAACATCGGTACCAGTTCGGTCAGAGAGAACCAATGCCCTAACAAGACCCAGAGCTTAGGCCGTTGGTGGCCCGGCCAATTCGCTTCAGCTAGCTTGGCTGTTTTTGCCTCTTACAGCTTCGGCGATTTGACAAACAAAAAAAAAGATGGCTGCGCAACAATCGCTAACCCTGGTTGGGCTGCACGCCAGCCCTATCTACTAAAGTCGGCAATCTTGAGCGAGACAAGACGCTCTGGGCGTTTTACTCGCTAGTCATGGCATTCTATGATAAAACAATTTGTATTTCCATTGATCCACGCAGTCCCTCCCAGGCCTACAATTGCAATCAGAGAATAGCACGATCGTAGCCGTTCTGTTGCAGCAACAACAATGGAGCGATCATCTGTTTACATTACCACTGAAAAGTCCACCGCCAGGAACGAGGTGCATTCTGCTCATGAATACCAAATTGAGAATCCCTTCTCGACTCCTCATGACCAGAGATCGGTCATCTCCTCTGCACACCGTTCCGTTTCTGGCATTACTAGTTCTGCCTTTACAGGTATGTTTTCAACTCCATTGACTCAGAAATTCTACTTACACAAGCCGTTTAGAATCAAAACCTCTGAGACAGCGCAAATTCAAATCTGCTCGCCTAATCGGCGCGTACTATAAGCCATGGACTGCTAGGAGGGACCCTCGCATGCTGTGGGACAAAGTATTTTTCATCGCTCTCACTTTTGTAGGCCTCGGAGTTGGCGCTTACATTATCTACACTGGATGGCAAAGTGTAGAAAATCCTCCAGTGAGTTTTCCACATCATTTCATCCCGTCTATCCCGTTATGATATTAGGGTTCATACTAATCGTCACAAATAGTATTGCTTAATATTTGAAGATGACTTCACCGACGGAATCAGCGACAGTAACTGGAACTACGAAATCGAAGTAGGAGGTTACGGCTCTGGCTCATTTGACTGGACAACCAGCGACTCGTCAAACGCCTACACAGACGAAACTGGGCTCCATATCGTGCCTACATTCACCATCAACACCACAGACATCACCACCGCCGAACTATACAACGGGTACACCCTCAACCTTACCTCCCAGGGCGTCTGTTCGGCAACCGATTCCGGCGATTGTGTCAAAGTCAGCAACGCGACGACGCAAGCTATGATTAACCCCGTCCGAAGCGCACGCATAACGACTCAGGGGAAACATAATATTACTTATGGAAAGATCGAAGTTACAGCCAAGTTGCCAAAGGGTGATTGGCTCTGGCCTGCCATCTGGTATGTTGCACAACCTTTTTTACGTTTCGGATGCACGAGCCGAGCCGAAAACCTTCTTTTGACCTCGACACCCTCTTTTTCTGCTCGGGCCTCTCAAGTACTCTCTCGTTTACGGGATTAAAAAATAATTATTTAAAAAAGCCCATGACTAAGAGCAGGGAAAAAAGAGAGAGCCGATTTCACTTTCGCGAGTGCCTTTGCAAATGATAAATATATACTGACCACCCTGGGTAGGATGATGCCTGAAGAAAGCGTCTACGGCGCATGGCCAGCAAGCGGCGAGATCGACATCATGGAATCAAAGGGCAACGATGGTCGAACGTAAGATTCATCAATGCAATATCTATATTTTGAAATATGTACTCAAACTAACCCGCCGCCCGTTCGCAATAGATTCAAAGGAGGCCGCAACGAAGTCTCGAGCACTCTCCACTGGGCACCGACTAGTACTCTAGATGCCTTTTGGCGTACCATGGGAGAGAGTTACATGACGCGCGATGATTATTCGGATGGCTATCATACGTTCGGAATGGAATGGAGCGAATCTTATCTCTATACATGGGTTGATACTCGACTGGCGGTAAGTCATCTTTCTCTCAAATGTGTTTCACTAATCCTGTTCACTTACTAACTCAAAATTTGTAGCAATCGATGTATATTCCCTTTGGAAAGAAGCATGGAACCATGTACGAAAGAGGAGGGTTTGCCGATGATAGTGTCAATGGATCTGTCCCAGTGAGCATGCCCTCTACTATATTAATACTCGACCGACTAGCAAGGGTTGCATATGCTAATCAGTATTCTTTCTTGCTACTAGCTCGACCCATGGGCGGCAACAGGCCGATACAATACTCCCTTCGACCAAGCATTTTACCTCATTCTGAACGTCGCCGTCGGAGCTACGAATGGTTACTTTGTGTAAGTCTTTCCACAATCGTTCATCTACGGGTTTGCTCTTCGTCTTCGATTCCAGTTATCTAACCGACGTCTTTAATAGAGATGGATACGGAAACAAGCCCTGGATTGATGATTCTAGCACCGCAATGGAGCAATTCTATAATGCATCTGATGCTTGGCTACCTACTTGGGGCGAGGGTGATAAGCGAGGCTTGAACGTCAAGAGTGTCAAGATGTATCAGCGCGGTCTATGCTCTAATTAAATGTTTTAGTTGGGAATGTTTTCTTTTTTTTACGATTAGATTTTAATGTGACTTATTTTTCATTTCATACAAGACACGACATGGTTGCCGTGAGCCTTCCCTCCTTACCCACCGGTTTCTTGTTTAGCGTTCATCTTCTTCTTCATGAATCATTAATCATTCCAACCGACTTCTAAAATAGCCAAAATCGACCCCGGGGGCTGGATAACGTTTCTGAGTTGGAACCGAGAATCGGCTTCAGCAAGCAGGTTGCGCCATTGCCCATAACTCCGTTCATGAGAATTGAAGACAGCTGCCATATCCAAATCCATGGCTCTGATCCAAAGACAATGTATTAGTCACGACAGTAAAAACAATAGCGGTGCAGGATTTTACCTCAAGTCCCTCTCCCTCGACAGCGGTATACTCCCCGGTTCCGGCATGCAAATCTCATTAATCAAAACCTTCACCTGAGAGTTGAGCATTGGAACTAAAGCCCTCAGGATCATGACAGCATATCGATCTGCCCAATTATGCAACACCCAACGCAAGATGTACACGTCAGCGCGAGTATTCTGTGGTGCAAACAAGTCATGGGCCATGAATTTGACGCGACCTTTAAGACTTGCTGGAACATCGGCCTCGGCACCATCCACCACTGGTGCAATATCTTGCACCAATATATTGAGACCTGCGAAATTCTCGGCTAGTTTTTTGGCAACTGCACCGCTTCCACCTCCAATATCCACCACCTGAGCCGTGTCAGGCCAATCATAAGAATTGATAAGATGGCCAACATCGATTCCTGGACTGGAGGCGTACGCTGCCATTGCACCGCCGAAACGCTCCGCGCGTTTGGGATTGGCGGCCATCATGTCGTAAATGGAATTAGTGGTGTTGTTGGAAAGTGCAAAGGCCTGTGGACCACGTTAGCATGATTGAACACATATAGTGACAATCTTTGGAATGGAACCTACCGTTTCATTCGGCTCTTGAGAATCTGGCCATTTTTGCATGGCATCAACCGTCTATAAAACTCACAATTCTCATCAGCATGAAACATAAACAATACCCACCTATCTAGGCAGTCATGATAGGGAATATTTCTTCAACTAACTCTAATCGAAACAGGCCACATCTCTTCACTCCCAACCGCCATCCAATCATGCACATGCTTCATTCTAAACAATTTCGAAATATTCGTATGTGCCACCATCCCCGGGGCCGGTTCACAAAAGATCCTCATCGTCATCGCATGCCGAAGTAGTCTGGTAACCGACTGCTCGTTAAGACTCGTCAATTTGGCGATGTCGGAAAAAGAAATTTGGCCGCCTGGCGGAACAAGGTCGGCGATTTGGAGTCTGGTAATGGCTTGTTGGCATATCATGTTGTTGTGCTACACATGTATGCGAGAACGGATTGGGCAAGTTAGTGGATGTCTGATCGGCATCAGAATATGAGACAGGTACATACTCCGCCATGCCTAAAAAGCAATGTAAATGGATCGACAAGAAGATCACAAAGCTCCCCAGCGGCATCAATAGTCTTGTCCTGAGCTTCAATTACTTCTGCTGGAAGGACATGGTTTGAATCCTCATGGAAAGAAGGTGACGCAAGGCCCTTTTCTGACAGGGCTTCTTGTATCTGGCCAACAGCGTCGGTTATAATTTTCGCGAGTTCCACAATTCTTGATCTGTTGTTGGACGGCATATTTATTATTATCTTTTCTCTGGTACGGTTTGCTGATTGAGTGTGAAAATATGGGTTTGGGGACGAGGAGAGAAGCAAGAGAACCTATATATAGGAACTGGGATTACTAAACCTCGTATTTGTCAAGTGCCATCGACCTATGTACCCCTCCCTTCGTTTCTGCTCGGCCGGTTGTCAATACGAGGAACTGGTATCATCTGTCTGGTTAGCTTCTCATTCAAGATACGAGCCTGACTCGTGCCAACAATAACGAATCACTAGCTGCTTTTTATCTTTCCATAGCATACAAGCACTATTGTAATGGCAGTAATATATATATGCTATACCTATATAATAGGATCCCTACCTAGGTACACAACTCTTGCTGTTGAATAGGGCTAGGTTGGGGATACTACATGAAAGGGAAAGAAACAAAACAAAAGTATGAATATATATCTATATGACAATGCATTGATATCATTGTTGAGTAGTTTTTATGTACAACAAATGGCACCCTTGATATGTACATGTGGTACCCTCAATTGGGAGAAGTAACAATAAATGAAGGAAGGACTTGAATCGAAATTTTAGACCGCACTCGATGCAGACTGCAAGTGATCATACCTAGTCATTATAGTACTTTAGTACTATATTACTGTAGCTAGTGTTCACTCATTCAAGCGTCAAAGTCATCGTAGATCTTAGTGTCGGTAATCTCCCATTCAATCTCAATGTAGCCGGCATCGCAAGCATCGCCACCGGACAAGGTGTTCAAGGCCTGGTAACTAAAGTCCAAACCAGGGGCACCATCGACGCTGTAGGTGGTGGCGTCAGGAGAGCCCTCGGAGCAGCGTTGGCAACCGTCGCCAATGAAGAATGGGAGGTCGGATTGGACACCGTTGACGGTGACAATGACCTGCATACCACCTGTAAAGCACTGTTAGAAAATACTGCTTCCTTCTCATACAGATAGTTGGAAATAATGGAGACATACAGTAGCCAGTAAGGTCATCCTTGAGCTGGGTTTCGTTCATGGCGACCAGGTATTCAGAGCCAACCTGCTCGAGGGTCCTGGCGGTGTACCAGCCACAGAGGGCATCACCGTCGTTCAGGGCTTCCACGTCGTAGCCACAGACCTCAGACTCCTCGAGGTCGTAGTACCAAGTTCCAAAACCCGTGCCGGAGAAGGTGGCTTTGGCAGTGATGCCGAACAGGGTGGCGGCAGCAGCGGCGATGGTTTGAGCCTTCATGGTTGCTAAAAAGGATTGAATGAAGTATATACTTCTTTAGGATTGATAGAATTGAGGGGGTGATTGGACTTCTGGTGGTCGTGGATAATAAGAAAAGTCGATTAATTGCAGGGAATAGAGGGCTATTTTATGTTCCACGGTTTGCCATATTTCACCATTTCATGACTTTCAACTTTACATTTCTGCCCTACCGGTTTTCGCTATTACTTTCCACTACAGGATAGTTTCCAACACTCATTAAATGCCTAATTCAATGTCACGGTGCCATCTATGCCCAACTTCAATCCTTCTTTCGATCAAGCTGAAGGACTATTGTTATTGATGACTTGAAATATGCAACCTCCAGGACACAGATAATCCCCACTGTTGGTCGACCGATACATTTCTCTGGGTGTGTAGCGCTGGGAAGAAACTAGTCGGCCGTTTTCTCTATCTCTTAGTTTGTAATTGCTCTCTTAACGACCTGGGGGCTTAAGCCCTGGGAGTGTTACGGCACCAAAGAGAACATTCTTTCGATCCACCGCTTGGCCCAATCCAGGCCAAAAAGACCAATATATCAAGCCATAGGCTTGACGCTACCTCATACTTACAAAGCAGACTCGGGACTCACGAACCAGGGCAGGAATAGGGTTTCCAAACCCGAACCCTAACAGGGAGCCGCAACTAGCCTCTTGTTTCAAAGATGGTGGAAGACCAGACACTTTGCTACTGTCTGATTGTGTGGGAGTAGACTTCGGCAAAGGATTTACCATGTTAATGAAAGAGATTACATCCATACTCAGCTAGATCAATCAATCAATCAAACCAACGCAAAGCAGAGTATGCGCGCAAATAATTCCTTTTTTTCTTCTTTTTCCTATTTCCGTAACCCGACCAACATTCAACACCATTGTGAGAAGCAATTGGATACAAGACTCGGTGTTTAAGAGCCTAGCACAAGACGCCTACAATTCGCCCCTTTGCCTTGTGACGCTCAAACTGCACTAATACTTAGTTAGGAATACAGTCCAGGTACCACCTTATTTCTATGAACTAAAAAAGCTTGTCATTAGGAGATTTTTGTACCCATGGATAGTATAACACTACTAAAACGAATAGCTAATATGCTAGACTTAGAACTAAGGAAATTTTATAATCTAGACCGTCTAGCTTTTACATGTCTAGCAGTTGGAGCTGCGAGGCAGTAACACGAAGCGTTCCACATGCACCCCTTACTACGTACACCAAACGCACTAGAAGCCTTGCAAGCCTTGCACGTACTACACCTACAGACATAATCCATGTTCCATGAAAATCCAGTGCGATTTTAGCAAGACCGTAGGGTTGCTTCGTGCCGCACGTGGCGTTCTTAGGCAGGGACCATTTGTTTTAGCCCTACGCCCAAATGCAACTCTAAACACGCAGCGCATTGCGTGCTGGGAAAAAATACCACCTACTACCCAGTCAGTCATCCGGTGTTCCGAGAATCAATCAATTTGAATAATAATGATGCGCATAATGCGGCACCATGCTGAACTTTTTTAGCGTCGCACATATCATCTATTTAGGCAGAAGGCTGTGTTATAAAGCCAACACTAGGTAGCACACTACAGTACAATTCTCGGTCTGGGCAGGAGAAGGAGCACAGTGCTATTCACCTCGTATTCAAGCGACAACGAAGTACCGTCCGACTCTGGTCGGCCGATTATGCATACGCGGGACTTGTTTGGTAGCCACTCGTTCAAGATACGACCGGTGTACCTGCTGGAATCGTCCACTACTTTTACACCAGGCGATATAAAATTCCAGTAAGAGCCCATGTCACGCCGATAGTTAACGACCCTCAACCCAAGTCATTTGGTTTTGCCAGACCCGGAGAAGATTGTGTAGACATCTTAGATAAACAGCGCCATGGTGGAAGATACTGCTTCTCTAACTAGTTCTAAAAGACACTCTTATCCTCTTCCCTTGATAAAGAACTGGGCCTCGTTGCCTTTCTACAAAGCTTATTGATGGTAACGCTAGATATAACGTATAAAGTATTCTCGGTGAATGTATCTAGCGCTAGAGGAGAGAATTCCTAGTTAAGTAGACTAGATATAACAATCCTACCTAAGAAGCAGCTAGGGCCTTGGAGGACACTATCGCTCTTAATACCTAGAAGAAGAAGAAGAGCAGGGAGAGAATAATGTTGGTCTTGACATGGGGAAGCTGAAACCAATTACTACCCTGATTAATAACACTATGATTCACTACAACATTTCTCCGTGCGGCCTATTTAGGACATGGCGTTGTTGAATCGTGGCAAGTACGTACTTCGCAGCGGTAGCACTTATTGGAGCGGGATAGCTTTCCAGGGCTTCAACACTCTGCTTTCTCAACATGCATAATATCCACCTTTGTCTCTTCTCTGACTTGCTCAGCTACCGTCTCGCGCTTCACCTTGTCGAACAGATTGTCCACCTCCTCGAGAGTTAATCCTCGGGTTTCCACCCAGAATACAAGGACGAAAATCACCATCAGCACGTCGAAACAGCCATTTACCATGTAAAACTTCCATCCGATTGCGTCCAGGCCAAAAGGCACAGCCATGGTCACCAACAGGCCGCAAGATTTTGTGGTGAACGTGTAGATACCCATGCCGATACTTCTAATCTCAAACGATAGGACTTCCGGCGGATACAAAACGGTAAGTGGTGTGATGCCCCAATTATACGCGGCATTGTATAAGAAAATGACGGCAATGGTGGCATATATGCCCGAGTTATTGGTCGAATCTCCGTACAGTTTTGTGAGACCCCCAAAGATGAATAGGAATGTAAGCTGGAGTGTTAAACTGAGGGAACAAAGCGCTCTCCGAGGCAGCAAATCGGTAAACCAGGACGACACAACAGCAACGACTAAACTCCAGGAGGTGAGGATGACGTTGATTTGAAGTTGCTTGTTTGAACTCTCAATGCCGGCGCCTGCAAGCATGTCACCGAAATAATACGTGATGATGTTGGTTCCTGGAAGCATGACCATGGCTGCAAAAGTAGATGTGAGGAACAGGCGCTTCCGGTTGGATTTCTTTGTGAGAGCATGGAACAGGGAAGTTCTGTGCTTTTTCTCGAAAGCGAGTGTATCCGCAATCTCTCGGTACTGAACTTGTACATCTTCAGTCTCGCCACCGTTGGCGATGGCGAGGATCTCCAAAGCTTCGTCGTGTCGGTCGCGACTGACGAGCCAGCGGGGCGATTCAGGAATAAATGGCAAGATCAAAAAGCAGGCGATACTTGGCGCGGCCTGGAGAAGACTTGGAATGCGCCAGGCATACGTGGAATCGATATACTGAGTCTATAGTCGAGACTAGTTAGTCAGTGATTTCCCTGAAGGTTGAGGTCTGACTCACACCATAGCAAATGCCAGATGCAATCAGGGTACCCACTCCCCAACAGGAGTAGTACATACCGAGAGCGAACCCTCGATAATTGACCGGGGTGGCCTCGGCCACCAGTGTCGGGGCGGCGGTCTGCGCTAGAGCCATGCCTGCACCGACGATGCATCGCCCGGCGATGAACATGCCAATATTTTGTGCTGCGCCCTGGATGACGCCACCGACCAGCGTCAGCAGCGCTGACCAAAAGACGCACTCTCGCCGGCCTCGCCAGTCAGCGAGAAAGCCGGCAAATGGTGCCATGGCTGCACCTCCGACGTATGCGATTGCCGTGTTGAGGGACTTTGTTGTTGTGGTGAGGGTGAAGTAGCTGCTGTATGTAGGCATCACGTTTAGGCTCCCCATGAGCGAACTGTCATATCCAACTAGCTAGAGGTTGTTGTTCTTAGCAGGACTGGAAACTGCCGCGTGGGAAAGGATAAACAACACACCACAGAATCCACCGCTGACACCGAGATCAAACATGCCACGAGCCATCTTGGGTCTCGCGGAATGAAGCGCGAGATTTTTCGAGGAGCCATTTTCGTCGGCCGAGTTGTTGTATCGATGAAGAAAAGTCGGAGGGATTCTCGTCTACTTAATGTCTCCACAGTCCATGTTCACTCCATGTTTTGACTGATTGTGGGTCCGGGGTAGAGGAAAAAACCCCCGCACCAGCAAGTATAGCCAAGTACAGTCGAGGTTTTGGCTGACTTGACGGACTTCACTCCGAGTGCAAACCAACAGTGAAGAGAGTTTCCCGAAAAATACACACCTACCATTGGACAGGTACAGTACTTCTAAATATTTTCATCAGATTCCTAGTGTTGACTCCCAACTCCGTGCCGGCTGATTCATCTTACTTTCGCTTCATGAGCAAATTATTTACAAATGCACTTATCAAAATGTCCAGTTTCCGTTCTGCCGCCGACGTTTGAGCAGCATCACGACGGCTTTGGAGTTCAATGTGCACGCCCAAGGATTTCATGGAGATTCTCGTGTTCTAGTGGTGAAATCCGCAATTGGAGGCAGACTGCATACGACGTTGAGATTTCCTCTGATGATGATGACAGCGGAAAACCTGGCCAAGTCTTCAAATTAAAAGGTGCCAACTCCGTCCTGGTACCATGGCCGAGCCCCGAGTCGCTGCACTCCCGAGCGCGTCGCATCGTACGTGTGAGGTGCCATGGCCACTATCATTCCCTGTCTGATCAAGCTGAGGTCCAAGCTTCTGTGACCGACTGGTCCCCATCTAGTGTCTTGGAGATCGCACTCCTACACGAAAGCGATTGGATAGGACGCATGATCACCGTGCGGGAGCCGTGGCCTCTAGCCTCGGATCATTCAGCCCGTCCACTATGCTTTTGCAAAACGTTTGACCTACCATTATTGAACCCGGGAGGGGTCGTCGTCAACAGAGCGCGGCTTTATGTTACGAGCCATGGCGTATACAACGCACAGATCAATGGCAACAAGGTTGGTGACCACTGCTTGAGCCCGGGGTTTCAAAGCTATCACAAAAGGTTGCATTACCAGATTTACGACGTAAAGCATCTTTTGGTGACGACGTCTTCTTGCTCGAAGAACAATATCAAAATAGAGGTGGCCGCAGGATGGTTCGCTTCAGCCTAGTCTTGGGCGAAGAGACGGTTCATATATGGCCGCAAGCTAGGCGTCCTGGCGCAGCTGGAAATCTGGCTCTCAGACTCGCCTTCCTCTCCGTTTGTGGTGAGCACTGACCAGACCTGGACATCATCGACTACGGCCTTGGTAAGCAGTGAAATATATGACGGCGAAATCTACGACCAACGGCTAAACATCCCAAATGATGATGCTACATGTTTCTCAACCCAAGAATCATGCACTCCGCTGGGCCAGCTCATCTCTCCAGAGGCCCCTCCAGTCAGGGTGGTGGGCAGAATCGCACCGAAACAAATCTTCAAGTCACAATCTGGAAATTCGTTCATCGTTGATTTCGGGCAAAACCTTGCCGGCCGCATATGTGTTAACCGAATCCAAAAGCCTGCTGGCTCTTCCATCACCTTTCTCCATGCAGAAGTCATTCAAAATGGAGAAATTGCACGTCGGCCATTGCGAACGGCAAAGGCTAGGGATATTTTGATATGTGATGGACGACGCGAGGTCGTTGACTGGCATCCGAATCACACATTTCACGGCTTTCGATACGTCGAAATCGTGGGTTGGAGCCCCGAGGACCAAGATGGCTACCCTCTGACTCCATCGAGTATTGTCGCCGAGGTCTTGCACACTGACATGGTACGTACGGGCTGGTTTTCATGCTCCAACGAAGACGTCAATCGCCTACATGAAAATTCGCTATGGAGCATGAAAAGTAATTTCCTCAGTGTGCCCATGGAATGCCCCTCAAGAGATGAGCGCATGGGCTGGACAGGAGATTTGAATATTTTCGCGCCAACGGCAAATTTCTTGTAGGACACGGCTGGCATGTTGAGGGGCTGGCTGGATGATTTGTATCTTGACCAGATGGAGGATGATATGTACTGGCGTCGGGGCGTGGTGCCTCTGTTCATCCCCAATTGTTTATTAAAGACAAGCGACGGTGGCCACCACGGATGGGACCCGATGCCAAATGGCGTTTGGGGGGACGCGGCTATCATGGTTCCCTGGGGACTCTACCAGACCTCTGGTGATGTCGGCTTCCTCGTAAGGCAATACTACAGTATGTTGCAATATCTGGAGCATGGGGTGACCCGAGGCCAGGATGGTCTTTGGGATCCCGAACAGTGGCAGTTTGGCGACTGGTTGGATCCACGAGCGCCTCAGAACGATTCCGGCAGGGGCACTACGGACAGCACTTTTGTTGCCGACTGCTTCCTAATTGCTTCGACGCGGATTGTTGCAAAGGTTGCCACATTGTTAGCCAAGCCAGGAGATTCATCTCGATTCAGGGACACCGCTCTGCATCTCGTTCAATCATGGCGGAACAAGTACCTCACCGCTGCTGGGTTTGTGCTTTCAGATACTGCGACAGCTCTTTCTCTTGCTCTGTTCTTTAACCTTCTTCCAGACTCTTACCGAGTTCCGGCTGCATCTCGCCTCTTCCGGATAGTCTGTCTCAACGACTTTAAAATTACGACTGGGTTTGTGGGAACTGCTTTTCTGGCTCGAGCGCTCACTCGCTCGGGTGGTGTTGACCTAAGTTACGCCATGCTTTTCCAGAAGAATTGTCCTTCATATCTGTATCCCATTACCATGGGTGCCACCACGACTTGGGAACGCTGGGACAGCATGCTGCCCGACGGAAGCGTCAATCCTGGCTCGATGACGAGCTTTAATCATCATGCTCTTGGGAGTATATCAAATTGGCTGCACGCAGACGTTGGTGGCCTCGAAGAAATCGAGCCAGGCTGGAAGGTGTTTAGAGTGAAGCCGCGGCCCAATAAGGAGTTAACTTGGGTGGGAACCATATTCGAGTCAAAGTATGGCCGAATTGAGCTCAAGTGGACTTTGCAAGGAGAAATTTTCCGCCTGACTCTGCGGGTACCTCCGAATTCTAGCGCTGTCGTCAGCTTGCCTAGCGACGGTGAAGCTCATGGCAAAGAACAAAAGGTTGGTTCTGGACAATACGTTTGGGAATGTCGTTTTGTACAGGCAAACTGGCCACCAAAGGCAATCCTACCGCCGTGGGGAAGAGCAGAGTTCTAAGGTTTTGTTAGGAAGAGCCAAATACAGTTGATGTTCTCGAGATTTCAACTATGTAAGCTTGCAACCCCAATAACGTAATCGGTAACCGAGTTGGTCACGCAACTGAGCCAATCGTGAAATAGCTTCTGCATGGTGCAAATATCCGCGGGCTCCCTGAGAAGACATGGCTGAAATGAATACCTAGGTAGACGATCTTGAGAATATAAATATTAATATTCGGCCGGATGTATGACATGTTATGCCGGCCATAATCTACACTTCAAATTACGTACTACAATCTGTTTTAAATCGCTAGAATAGTGACATGATATTGATAATAAAACGCCCCTACTAATTTCTTAGGCTTTGGGCTAGCTATTTATAAGACTTGGACAACTGAGCATAGATAGGTACTCGAATACATCACCGCCGCAACAAAGTGAGACTCCCAAGATAGGTACGGTTTAGACTTTATCTTCCAAATGGTTCATACCAGGTTTCTCATCTTCGAGGACCTTGGGATTTTCTTGGTGCGTAAATTCTGTGATCGTGTATTAGCTTCGGGTCGTACAAAGGGGGAAAAACGGGGAGGCTTACGGTTGACCTTGGTATACTTGAACTTTCTAGCCGGAACGTTGTTCTCAAACAGAATATCAATCTCGCCAAAGGTACGGTCTTTGGTCTCGGGCAGGCGGAACCAGCACCAGATGTTGCACAGCAGGTTGGTGCCGGCGTAGAAAAGACCTGTTTTGGCACCCCAGTTCCAGGCTAAAAAAAAAAGTCAGTAACTCCTCCTTTTTTTATATAACAGGTAGAGATACTCACAAGTAGCATCAATCATGCGCGGCGTCACAGAATTGCTGAAGATCTGCGTAAGATTGTACACGAACCGCCCAATAACAATAGTCTTGTATCGGAGTCTGCCAGACGGCGTCTCAGCCACGATTGGGTAACAGACCGGCCCCACGGTGATCATGTTGATTAGAGTTGAGATAACCAGCAAAATTCCAACTGCCATTTGCGCGCTGTTGCTGGTGGACCATCCCAGGGCACCGATTACGATGCAGCAGACAAACATGCCTGCAAGTCCAGTCATGTAGATTGTTGCGCGACCCAAATGCGGGAATAGGAACCAGCAGATTATGCCGCCGATGATGTAGCAGGAGGACAGAGAAATGTTCAAATCAAAGGCTTGCAGTTCAGAGAAGCCGGCTGCTTCGAGGAAGACGACGGAGTAGCTGAGGATGGCATTGCCGCAGAGGACTTGGGCGGCCCAGATGACGCAGTTCTAGTTTCTGTGTTAGCAAGGAATCAAAGAAGAAAAAAAAAGAGGGAGAGGAGAGACCAACAATCTCGGTTCGTCGCAAATTGGTTCCCCGGAAACACTCCCAGAAACTCGCGCTATCAGTCTCCTCCCTCTCCAACTGGGTCGTATGCCGAATATATGCCAGCGTTGCTTCGACTTCCCGTTCCTTGCCCGGAGAATCCTGGCGCAGACGCAAAAGACTATTCTTTGCCTGCTCGAGTTTCCCACGTCGTACTGCATTCCAGGGGGACTCGGGAGCGAAGTATGCACCGATAAAAAGTGGAATGGGCCACACCCATTGGATGGCAAAGGGTAGTCGCCATCCTAGATTGCCTTCGAGACTGGCCACGGCGCGCACGACGCCGGAGGATAAAAGGATGCCGCCGCCCCAGCACATGCAGACATATGCTGTCACGTACGGTCGCAGCACGGTGGGCACGACTTCGGAGGCGTAAGCGGTTGACAGCGTCTATCAATGCACAAAGCCTTAGCATATGAAATACGACACAGTGGAAGAATAGACGGAGGATAATACCTGAAAAACACCCCACGACACACCACACATGGCCTCTCCAAAAGCCAACACAGACAACGAGGGCGCAAAAAACGGAATAAAAATCATTACAGCCATCCACGCCATGAAAAACATCATGGTTGGCCGACAACCAAACCTGTCCTGGGCCCAGGCATTAACCAGCAGTCCAAACAGCTGACCGACCGTCGACGAATTAGAGAGTCCGGATTGCCATGATGCCGAAATAGTCGGTGCTGCGCCTGGGGTAGCCGCGGTTCCGAAGCGCTGTTGGAATTGTGTTTGGCCGTAGAATGAAGTAATCTACAAAATATTAGCTCTTATACATATATATATATATATATATATTCTTCTTCGTGGTGGCTCTTACAATGACGACATCGTATCCCTCCATAATCAAACTGGTCGAGAGGAACATGGCCCAGAACACGGCCTTGGGGTATTTCTTCAGGGCCTGGCGGACGGTCAACAGGCGGTCGGCGGCATCGCTCTCCTGGGCATGGTGGATGAGCTCGATGGACTCGGGGTCGTCGAGGGAGAAATTTTTGAGTTCGCGGTCTGTCAGACCGATTGGATCGTTGCCCATGTTTACTTATATTAGATATCAATCAATGTAGCAACTGCAGTCCCGGGATTGTGTTCGGAGCAGCACAATGAACTGGCAAAAAAACGGACGAGTTCATGCATGAATTCGGGATGTTGAAATGTTTTATTTATACGTACATTCACTCACATAGCCTAGCTAGATAGGAAGCTCCGCCGGGGAAGCAATCAGGTCATGCATGGCCAGGATATGCATGGCCTGATGGATACAAAGTCTAAGCTGGCTTACCCCAGATCCATCCCCCGCAAGCCCAAAACGGAACTGATCGGAGCATTCCCTCTTCCACGGGAGTGGATACGGTACATCATCAAAGGCCGGGGATAGATGCCTAATACTCACTCACATTGCGGCTATACAGGGTGCCACGCTTGAGCATGCCAATCTGGCGATGCTGTGTATTGCAGCACCTTGTAAATGCTGGCTTTCATATCTTGATGCCGGCAATATCTACTTTCACTGTGTGAAAAACGCGCGGACAGCATGCCACATGGAATGCCTGCGTGCCTGCGTGCCTGCGTGCCTGGCCAACAAGGCAAAACTCCGGCGGGGATAGCAGATTGCCCGATTGAGAAATCCTCCCTTGAGACGATAAGCTCTACTCTAAGGAGTTCGTCTATTTTTGCATGCAGCTCAACTTCAGATGCATGCGTCATTTCTGGAAAGAAAAAAAAAATAAGAGATCATAATCGATTGGTTTGTAGTATAACTAACAGATATGTAGGAATTCATGGCTGGCCGCCAAATCTTTTGAGACGTTCCTCCACATCCCCTCGGATACATCCCGGCTATCAAATGGGCTTCCCCATGACATACGAACGGCTTCCGGGGTAGTGGTATAACGCTTCTTTAGCATGTTTATTCTTGGATAAGCGTATAATTTTCCGGCAGATCCTTTGGTAAAAGCCGCCATCTTTCAATTGTTCCATATAACACTATATCCAAACTTTGAGTCAAGAAAAAACGATGGTGACGTGGGAGCTAATCGGTCTTCATGGATATTGGTACCCCTGTAGCCTTCAAGGCATCGCAACGAAATACAACATCTGGATCAGAATAGGTAACAAGCTGATTTGAACATCTCCTGGGATCTATATGAAGAAAGTACCTAGTATTTATATATAATATTTCCATGAGAAGGGCTCTAAATGCTTATATAAATGATTGCTTATAGGCGACATGATATTGAAGTGTTAACACGTATAAGCCCCTACTGTATATGTCCATCACGCCTCGTCAAGAGCTTGCTGAGATTTACGAGTTTGACAGATTTCTAGAGCACTTTTGTTTTGCAGCCCTTGAACAACACACCAGGTTTCGCAGTAGGGTTAGGGTTATATTCGACACCTCAATAAGCGCCGCCTAATCCGATCTAATTCGATTCGCCGACTGACAGCTTTTCTGCATGCTGGACGAATTGGAGCGAATTGAGATGCGCATCATTTTGCGCGCAGATTGTGTGATCAGCAAGCGCCAAGATATGCAAGTTGGTGGTGATAGGCGGGGGAGTTGTTGGTATCGCAACATTTTCCAGAACTTCCCCTCATCGAGTTCTTTCTGCACTCTCATTCTTCCTTTCTTTTAATCTCGCTTCACCTCTGCTTTGCGACACTGGAAAACCCCGCCAAAGCAATGGCGACGTTCGACGAGAAGATTCCCTTCAAGAAGAATGGGCTGGAACTGTACGGGCTGTTCAAGCGGGGCAACAACCCCGAGTCCGCACGCGGGCTCCCGCTGATTGTGCTCTTTCACGGCGCCGGAGCCACCGCCGCGTACTTTGACAATGCCGCTGTGTCGTACGTTCATCTCTATCTTACAAGTTACCAGCCTTCTTGTGCATTGGACAATTCTGAGACCAGACTTATGATCCAGGGTCGTCAAAGACTTGACCAACCTCGGCCATGACGTGCTCAACATCTCGCGCCCCGGCTACGCGGGCTCGCCCATCCCCGACTCTGACACGCCCATGAGAGATTCCATCGCCGTATTCACCGATCTTATCGAACAAGTCTACAACGAAAAGTCTTCCGCGCGTAATGGCGACGGCGGTATCATCCTCATCGGGCACTCCCTAGGCGGCGCCTTTGCGCTGGCCATTGCCTACGAAGCACGCGACCGCCTGCCGCTGTTGGGAGTGAGCTCTCTAGGTTGTCTGCCCAGTCAATCCGGCTCCTCGATTCTGCTCAACCCTGACCCCGAGCCGCTCAACCCACGGTTTGTCGTGGAGACGAATGCGGAGAATGTGCGCAAGTATATGGGCGAGATGGAATGGGTCAATCTAGACGGGTTGACGCCGGCGGTTATCGCCGCTGCGTTTGAGCCGTGTAAGTACTCCCAGAACTGCGCGTGGACACTGGCTAACAAGTCTGATAGTGATCAAGTCGGAACTGCGAGAATACGACTCCAAGGAGCTGTACGAGTATCTTGTCAACCGGGTTTTTGCCGGCGTCAATATTCCCGTGCAATACCTTGCTGCCGAGGCGGACATTCTTTGGTCGAATGAAAAGGAGGCACGTCCAATATTTGACGGGCTGGTATCGAAGTTTTCGTCTGCGCCTGAAGTTGACTCGGCGATTTTGCTGGGCGGTGGTCACAATTATGAGTTTTCGCTTAATGCCGGGCGTCTGTGGGAGAAGAGGAAAGCGTTTGTCGAGAAGTTGGTACGTGTCGTCACCCTAGGTGGAGTGCATATCATATTGACTAATTTTGTAGACCAAAAAGAACACCGCGTCACCCATCTCGAAATCCTTTCGAAATGACGTCTTCACCTCAGTCCCCGTGCTAGACTACGCCGAGTCGATATCCCCATCAACCCGACCAAAATTCTTGAAAGAGCTGAGAGACGCCATGGTCAATATTGGCTTCTTCTACTTGAAGAATACCAGTGTGCCGGATGAAGTGCAAAACGGGCTTACAGAGCAAGGGATTGCTCTATTCGATTTGCCGTTGGAGAAGAAGCTGGAGATTGAGATGGTGAATAGCAAACACTTTCTAGGATATGCGCGGTTGGGACAGGAGGTGACGGCGTTGAAGAATGATTTCCGCGAGCAGTTTGACGTACGTTCTTTCTACTCTATGCTCTCTTTTCGTGGTTAATGCTAATTGGGATACATAGTTTGCAACGGAACTCCCTGCACCGGGTCCTGAGGAGCCACTCTGGAAGAACTTGCAAGGACCTAATCAGGTATGTCTAAACACAACCTTGAATCTTTGAAATATTCTAATAAGTGTATGTAGTGGCCCGACTCAACCGCCCTGCCCAAATTCCGCACCTCCATCGAGGGCTACATGGACTCCATCGCCACCCTCGCCGACACACTAACACCGCTCGTCGCCCAAGCCCTCGATCTCCCGCCCACATCCTTTGAGCAATTCTTCGACAACCCGCAACAACACAAACTCAAACTAATCAAATACCCGGAGCCAGTAGAAAGCAAACCCGGCTCCGACACGCAAGGCGTCGGACCGCACAAGGACTCCTGCTTCCTAACCTTTTTACTCCAAGGCACACCCCATACAGGCCTCGAAGTGCAAAATAAAGCCGGCGCCTGGCTCCCCGTCAAACCCATCCCCGGCACGCTCGTCATCAACATCGGCCGCGCCCTCGAAGCCATCACCGGCGGCATCTGCACCGCAACCACGCACCGCGTCAACCTCCGTCCTGAGAATTATATCGATTCTCAGGGCAACGCGCTAGGTCCGCGCTACTCATTCGCCGTCTTCCAGGGTGTGCGACTCGACCTGGTCCGCGAGAAAATCGACCTGCGTATCCCCGAGCATGTCAAGGAGTTAGTCAAAGATGAGAAAGTAAGGTCCGATGCGGAAGCGACGTTCAATCAAATGTTCAACGGGCATATTGGCGAGGGCACGCTGATTGCGCGCGTGACGAGTCATCAGGATGTGGCGCAGAGGTGGTATCCGGATTTGTTGGCACAGGCGTTGAAGGCGCAGGGTAAATAAATACATAATCAGCTATATAAATGAGTAAAGAAGAATAGACAGTTTACATAATTCCTGCACTAGTGTTTCCTAGGTCAGGTTGAGCAGTGCTTGCCATGCTTTCACCCGGGTGCTAGGTCGGGGTGATAAAAAAAAAGTAGCGACCGAACACAGGTTCGAACTGTGGACCACTGGCTGACCATATACCTATCTATGGTGTAAATAGGTATAAAATAGGAGGCCAGCATTCTACCACTGAACTACACGGCCATTAGTCAGAAATTCGTTTTTCTTGGTACATAAATTTTGAATTCAGAAAAAGCCAAGCCACGGTTTCGAATGGTCTTATGAGTTGGATTTTGAGCGCGTAAAATATAGTTTTGTATGGTTTTTTATATGAAGGCTAGCTTGTTTAAAGAATAAAAATCAAATTTTAGGCTTAATGATCTCGGAGGTGCACGAAGTACCTGCCTAGGTACCTAGTGTACACCAACTGAAGGGTCTGCACCGAGAAATATATCTAGCCGCCTCCCCTGGCAATATGAATGAACAACGCCTCAACCTTTGTATATTTTACAGAATATTGTATGCCTGACGTTAGTTATAAGGTATTCCCTACTTAGCTAAGGCATAATAATATACTCTTTCTATACGTGATTGGTAGGTAATTCATTGCCCATGTAGGTATCTCTGCAGCAGTCTTCATTCCACCAAAAAAATGCCGTCACTGGGTAATGATAATCAGATTTGGCCGAGAAAATCCATAAAGGGCTTGGGTAATTGGGATCACATTCGACTGCAGCAAACTTTCAGTTCTGCGATCGAAAGGTAGTATGGCGAAACCGGTCGGCCGCATGACATTTTCTCTCTCTTTTCCCATTGATATACTACACAGTACCAGTCAGAACAGATTTTTTTTTTTTTTTTAAAAAAGTCAAAGTTGATTGCCTCGGAAGAATATAAGAATATAGACAGTATTGAATCATATACATACAAATCAATCAATAATCCACAACACCTATGCAATGTGATATCTCAACAGATGCAGCAAGCAGGACGCTAAGTCGCCAAACGAAAAAAGAACATCAACAGAAGCAAATAATATTATACCAACTCGTGATCCGTCTTCCCAAACCCAACGTCACCACTCGCCTTGCCCTTGACCGGACTCAGCACCGGACTCAATAAATCGGCCACCGTCTTCAGTCCCGCCCTCGCTTTGGCGCCATTATTCTTCATTATATTCGCCGCCGCCGCACTCGCACCACCGCCCATTGCTTTGCGTCGTCCCAAACAGCATTTCCAAATTATTAGGCCAACAACTAGTGTCGTCCCACTGACCGCCATCACCACAATGCGTATTATCTTGTCCATTTTCTCGGTGATGCCCATCCACAACCCATAATCCCAATCCTGCCACGTGAGCCCCGCACCCTCGTTCCAGAAAACCCACGGCTCGGCGCCGCGCCTATTATCCATTTTGACTCTATACAGCTGTTTCCCCCTTTTCCCTTCATCTTGCAGTTCGTTGTAGCTGAATATATTCCAGTTGATAGGTGTTACTTTGTCGTGGTACTTTTCCCACATATCCGTGAAAAACCACTGTCCGGAATTGTACATTACGCTCAGGTACGGGTACGGATACCAGAAGAGGCTGTAGGTCCAGATGTGGTTGGTCACGTATTCGAAGAACGGGTGGTGTGGCGCGGCGCCCATGATGTTGTTGTCGAGTGTGTTTTGGGCGTTGTCCGTCACGAAGACGGGGTAGTAGCGGAGGGGTTCGAGGGAGTCGAGGCAGCCCTGTCGTCACCAAAGTTAGTATGTATGAATGAATGAATGAATGAATGAAAGAGGGTTTTGGGGGGAGTACGTTGTCCATGTCAATGTATATCCCGCCATAATGCCGCAGAATGAAATACTTGAGTGCGTCCACCCTCTGGACGGGGTATTTGTAGCTGTCGTACGTGGGCAGGAACCAGGCGTATTCGCGGGCTAGGAATTCGCGCGATTCGGCGCTGCTCCATAACTACATATCCCAATATCAGCATCATCCTATTATCGAGTGTGTAGGTAAGAGGGGGAATACTTTATAAGACCACCCCGGATTCCGATCCCGACAACTCTGCCGCAGCCTCATCCACTGCTCTTTATGTGGCACATTACTGCCCCAATCATGATATATCTGGTGAATCTTGCGTGGAATCACCGCGTCTCGTGTTTGCTCGACTGTATGGTTCTGGTATGCCGTTTTTATGGCGGACTGGGATAAGGGGATCCCCGCATGGGGCTGTGCGAAGATGCGCGCAAAGCTGAGCGTGCTGGATATGAGATAGTAGAATGTGCCCAGGAGGAGGAGCAGGATGGCGAGGGGTTTGATGCGCATGTGCATTTTGATTATTTTCTTTTCGCAATGAGGTGATATATTATGATATTATGGTGTAGTAGGTAGAGTTATTCCATGCGGAAATGAGAGCCGTCTGTCGGAATTAATAGTCGAGTGCTAAAAATGGTTCTTTGTCAGTTTCCATTTCAGTTCTTTATTCTCGCAACTAGTGGGAGGACTCACTCAGCACAGCTGCGAACAGCGCGAATTTTCCATGTGTCGTTTTTTTATAAGATAAAAGAGTTGAGTCTGTAATTTCCGCTATATCCAGGTACCTGATATTTGACAGTCAGAGAACCTTGGAATCGTTCTTGGCAGATGACGTCGATCGTGGAGGCCGGCTCCGTCTGAGATCAGATCAGATCAGATTCAAATTATGTTCCGTGTCGGTGTTACGTGTGTCGCAGTCAATGACTGAGGGGATATAATATCTTCCGTCGGTCGAGTACGCAGGTACGTATGCGGTTTTAAAAGAGTGTCAGAGAGGCTGAGAGAGCGAAAAGGAGGGGCATCGCGCGAGTCGTAGTCAGACTGATCAGCACTGAGAGCACGCACGCGGGAAATCCTGAATCAGGTTCTGCCTGAGTACTAAAAGAGAGTTCGACGAGCCATCCTGCGTGTGAGCAGGGAATTAACAGAATTAAAAGATTAATTAATGACGGCTTGACAGCCATGGATTGATTGCTCGGAGCCCCTTATTGCAACGCCCCACGTTGCGAGACTCCCCCGTTGCGGCGATTTTCTCTTCTTTTCCCAGCAGGAGAGAGTCCAGAGACGGCAGAGGGTCCGCTCGCCGGCCAATAATTGGGTGTCGATTCAATGCTCACAGACGCTACCCCACTAGACCTTTTAGTAGAAGCACCTCGCCACAATGGCCATCCAATCAAAGGGCTGCGTTTTCGCCGCCGTTGAACCCGCGACGGAGTAGACCTTAGCAGGCTAGAGCTTAGCAGAAGGATGGGCCTAGAGTGCGACGAGGATTTTCTCCACCAACGGAAAACCGTGAGGCTGGTTCGGCGTGTGCGCATGTGACCACTTGCTAATTAAATCAAGCTTTATTTGCTTTTTTTATGTTAATTGTTGCTGAAATATGAGCCAGAGCCTCGTTGGGTTGGGGTCGTTTTACTTGTATTTGTGGTAATCCGGCATCGTGTCTAGATGCGACCGGCGGTTACATACTGAGAGAGAAAGATTGTCCAACGTGGCAATTCGATTATTTGTTAACAATAGCGACGATCGCATATGACGTGAGAAATTAGCGATACATTCACAAGCTTGCTTATCTGATTCTCAGCCTTGCTCGCATCGCAATTATAAAATTCAAAAGGTGAGGTGGTTATGAAAACGGCGTCACCGGCCTCTGCTTCACCACCCCATTAACCCTCACATCAACCTTTTCATCGTAAAACGCAACATGGCCCTTGATATCCAGCACCTCGGCCTTGGGCGTCTTGTACCACCACGCCAGCCCGCGCTTCTTCTCGCCGTTGGGCAGGTTGATGAAATAGTAGCTTGCGTCGCCCTTCGCCACCAGTCAGCACCATCCAACAATTTTTAAGAATGTAGGGAAGGGTAGGGAGGGGTACTTTATAAGGACAATGCGAACTCGTCTCGCCATCATCCTCCAACAACTCCACCTTTACATCTGTATGCGGAATATAATACCGCACCGGCAACCCCGTCTCATACAACAGCACAGGTCGTGAAGTATTAGCGACTTGCACCCCATCGATTTCCACTGTGATCTGTTTAGACGATTGCAGCGTCACAATCCGCTTGTACGGATCGCGCGGATGCCCGAATATGCGCTCATCTTCTTCGAACCATGCATCGACTTTGTTGGCGCCGATTTTGGCGTATTCTTTTAAATCGCTCGCTTTTGCGACTGTTACCGCTGCGGTGGATGTTTTGGAGTCGACGACTAGGTCGTAGGTGTCCACGTCGGAGCCTGTGGATTTGTTGGTTAGGAAGTCCCGCTGGATGTCGGCGAGAGGGAAGTAGTAGACGGGGAAGCGATGGTGTTCCCATCTGTAGATATAATTAACATCTAAAGAGTGAGTGAGTGAGTTTCCAGGTGGGTGATGGCTTACACGAGTTTGGGCACCTCCGAGTCGACGACGAGTTTGCCGTTGAAGTATGCGCGGACGCGCCGCACGACGTCTTCGGAGTAGCCGGCCGGGGGGAATGGGACGGGCATTTTTATTATATTCTTCGTGGTAAACGATATTTCTTCTTTATTCACTTACTCTGTTTCTATTCCGGTGTCTTCTGTTCATGGGATGGCTGCTCTTAAGATGCTGATAAATAATACCTAGGTAAATAACGATAGATGTGCGGGGTATGTCGTCAGTCCCAGCAAATCCCTGAAACTCCTTGATTGGCTGGTATCACAGATTTGCAGATTTACAGACCACGGCGGAAATTCGAGAACAATGCTTCTGGAATATGACGAAATCGGCCCGTGGGCTGTTGATTTGAAATCAGGCCGGATATACGGTTGGACGAGTGTCTGTTTAGCCTCGCACGGATCGATGTTGATATTGTAATCGGAGGGAATATGCCTTTGGATGGATTAATGGATGTAAAAAGGGTCTATTTGTTTTCCTTGAGTAGCAGAGTTAATGTTTATTGATTGAACGCTGAATGGTCGGACGCTGGAACGCTCATAAATATGCATCATGTTGACGTTTGATAGATCAGATACTAGTGAGGTGAATTGATACAAAGAGTTTCGGCTTACTGAATAACCTTTCTAGAGGCTACAACTTAGATACACGGAATCGCTGTGGCTTTATATCTATGTTTGTTACACGTATGGCATGCAGGGATATTTCCAGAGCTATTAGGATCATGGGTCTTGCCAAAGACACTTCTTTTCCCATAAAAGTATCTCTAATCATAGGTAGGGGATGCTTGTCTAATAATTTACATTCTTGATTGAATAGCCATTTCTTTTTCTTTTTCCTTTTTCGGGTACCTCTCATGCACATTCAACTACTTATACTAGAAACACAGATTCTAGTTTCCTAAAATCAAACCCGATCCTGTGAAAATCACCCTGGCGATTCACGTAGGCAAGAAGGCTACCATGAACTTTCCAAGTTTTTGTCGTCCAGGGTCGGTCTGCAGGAGGCAACCATAATATATTCTCGCCACCTTCCTTCTGACTTACCCATTCTCTAGCTTTATCTAGATCGACTTTCGGTTGTGGGATGATGACTAGCTTATCGGAGCTCAACTCAAATGGCACATGCGAAATATGTGTACTGTGTGCGTAGGAGTCATCGATGATAAGGGCAGATCCATCTTTTGAAAAATCTACTTCGCCAGCTTCGTAAGGAACAGGCAAATCCCGTGCAAAGCTCCAATCTGCTACATTCCATAATCGTACCTTTTCGTCTCGCCATGTTGATGCTAAATATTGACAGTCTGGAGAAAATGCCACAGCAAAAGTAATCCGTCGGAAGCCGTCGACACTTATACTATGTTGCAGATCTCCTGACTTCACATCCCAAACTCTGATGCCCGACCCGCTGTATGATCCGGCAGCCGCATGCTGGCCGGTTGGAGAGAGAGCCATGTTGGGCACTGCTGTTGGATTCTCCATGAGCTTTTCTTCCTCGGTTGCCTGTAGTCCCAGTACTACATCGAAAATAGATACGCTTGAGTCCAGAAGTGACCATGAGACAAGCAACCGGGCATCAGGTGAAAATATAAGACCAAGAACGTCTACATGATTCCTAAGAGTATTCAAGCACCGTTCATGTACAGTGCTATACAGCAGGATGTCATACCCGCGTCCCATTGCAATCAAGCTGTCATCAGGGGAGAATGCTAGTGTTTCTGACGTCGGAAATGGACCCAGGTCTCTTGTCTCTCCCGAAGCCAAGTCCAACAAATGAAGAATTCCATCGAACGACATGGAGCATGCCTTTCGACCACTTAGGGAGAATGCAAATGCGTGATTACTACCACATATAATCTCAAATGATCGTTCCGGCTCCCCTGTGGCTACGTCTCGTAGTTCAATAGCCCCCCCGACTATGGACCACGACAAATTTACCACATGATGAGAAGGTCAGCTGTACGTGGGGATCCAGCGCCGTGTCTATTGACCATTTGAGAACCAACGCAGTGACGTCCCACATGCATAGACGCTTCGATGAGAGAGAGGCAAGCAAGGTACCGTCAGGAGAGAATTTGACAACACGAGGTTCTTCATGTGAGAATTTTTTGCATTCACGTCCTCTTTTAGGATCAAAAACGACTACCTCGTCACCCACCTGGTCCACAAACGCTAGCAGCTTGTTGTCTCGTGAAAAGGTTGGGCTAGCGACGTATTTCAAGAATTCAAACCTGTGTTGAACAACCCTAGTTTCAACATTTCGAATTTCAATTGATGCCCCCACAGCTATTGCCAATAGAGATCCGTCAATAGAAAACCCCACAGAAACTGCGTGACTATCAAATGTCTGTAGTAACGCATCCCAGTTCTTCCTAACCTTGGGTAGAATAGTGATCCAAGGAGGAATTTGGTCGTTGAATATATGCCTGACCATGCTATTCTGCGGCGCAAATACTAGCGAGGAATTATAAAGTTGCATAGGAGCTTTCGTGATAATTTCCATATTTGCCAAGATGAATCGTTTTGCGTCCACCAGGAAGTCCAAGAGGTCGGAACCTTTTTGATCCTTAACGAAGCCAGTTAGCTTTGAAAGATGAACAACACCACAATACATGTGACCTACCTTGAAATGCGACAGAAGTGCCTCTACAGCCTGATTCAGATCTGACATCAGTCCCAGCAAGCTCATGGCCTCCATCCAGTGCAGAAAATGCTCGCGCAGGAAAGAATAAACCCTTCCGGTATTAGCTGCGTCACCCGGGCATCGTTGCAAATGCTGGGCCCAGTAGTGGCATGAATAGCAAATCGGAGCCAGTGCATCTGATGATTTAGTTTGAGGTTTGTCAGCGATGGGCCCAAGATCGGTCAGGTTGGATATATTTCTTTTCAAAATGCGCTCTATGCTTTTCAGAGACTGCTCAACGATGCGAAGCTCGAACTGACCCTTGGGAATTTGCTGGACTTGTCTTAAATGGCTATTAAGATAATCTTGAGCTGACTGATGGATAAGATGGACTGTGTCTTGCTGCACCGTGAAAAAGGAGCTGCAGTCTTGAACTATGTCTGATGCTGAGCTATCAGATATGTCTGCTAGTTGCTGGATCTCATTGATTGTCAATGGTCGAAACGCAAGCATGCTCAAAGCAAGAACCCGTTTGCAGTCCTCAAATCTTGAGCCGTTGAGTCTTTCGAGTAGGTAGTCGTATAGCTCTGTTAGTCCTCTTGGGGCTTCCTCCAAAATTATTTTCCACTACGAATCTCGGGACTTGGCGAGTTCTTTGCAAACCAAAGACACCCAGATAAAGGTGTTGCTTGCTCGTTGTCGCAGCTGTGCCACGATACTGTTGAGAAGACCCTCATTCCTCGTTCTCTTGTGGAGCTGTGATCTCTTTACATCAATAAATGAGTTGATAGGGTCTTCGAGAGAGTGACTATCGAGCTTCAGTGAGCTCATTGCAGAGGGGATTTCATTAAGTGCGTGCTCAATTTCCCATAAAGGTCGACCTGACACCAGGAACTTTACCTTTGATGCAATCTGACGTTCTGACAGGAGGTCCTTCAAGAAGTCAAGTAGCATCTCTCGGTCGTCGTTTGCTTCCTTGCATTCGTCAATGGCATCGATAAAGATGCTAAACCTCTCTACCTCATCATCCAGTAACATCTTCTTAAAAATCCTTGATAGACCACTGAAAGCCGAAGAGCTGTCGAATAATGCCTTGCCAGCCTTGCAATACTCAGGCATTAAATGGCTAATGAGGCCAGGTTGCTGCAAAATAAGTAGCCACATCAGACTACGGAGTACTGCCGTGCCGCTATTGACGTCTGCAAGTTTGTTCTGGATGAAGAAGTAAAGAATGTCTGGTATGTCTGGGTTGGAAAGCTGACCGGCCGTGAGCTCCTGTATGATGCCCATCAGAAGCATGGTCTTGCCAGTTCCTGCTTCGCCGTTGATCCATAGCAAATTAGGTGCATCTGGATTTGACCAGTCTGTAAAAGCTTTGTATTGTGGAGTATCGAGAGCCCAGCTGTACGAGGCTCGAATAATCGGGTCCTTTCGCTGTTCAAGATTTTCCATTTCCGTCAGTGGATTTACCACCAAGTCTTGCATACATGCTTCGTTCTTATCATCTTCTGCTCGTTGATTGAAAGTGTTTTTCAGGTCTTGTATTTGATCCAACACCTGCTCCTGTTTGTACTGAGTAATGTGGCGCTGAAGGGCTTCTTCAGATGTGGCGATTGCATTCAAATCACCGTCCCAATCATCAAACTCTAACATTGCACGACAGAAAACCCAAAGCTGATTCTTCCAGTAAAAGCAGACACTCTTGATCTGGTAGAAAAGCAATGCCTGGTAGAAGTCGACAATTTCATTTTCGACTGCGCAATGGACTTGTTCAAGACCCTCATCTTCCGCGTGGTTCTTCCTCAAGACTTTGTCAATGATTCTAGCGTGCCACTCGATTTTTTTCGTGGTTTTTTGAACGCCATTATAAAATGTTTGCATCGACTTTGTGGGTTTGACAAGAATCTAGATTTCATGTTCCCAGTTAGCCGGATGTTTGGCACGAGAGTATACAAAGCGTCAACTCACATCGATACTCGAGGTAATTACCGCCCATGGAAGACTGGTTTGCGGAATATTGCTTAAAGGAATATCGATGACACTCCTGATGGGTTCACTAGCATCCACAATCCCCACCGTGGATTTCATTGCTTTTTCATATTTCCTGATCTTTTCTTGGCCCTTTTCAATGACAACACTCAGTTGCACTTCCTCCGGAGAGAGGGGCCTGTGAGGCTCGGAAGCTGAACTCGGAGTAGACACATCTGAAAAAAGTCGAGTAATGATTTGTTCGTATGTTTCCACATATTTCCCTTGTTTTGTGTCTTCTTTCATGCTACGGTAAGCCTTTCGCCAAATTTCTTCATGGATCCGAGTGAGATGAAAGATAGAATCGGGTTGGGATGTTTTTTCATGGGAGGTCACCTTTTTGTCGAGGGGTAAAATAGCATCGGCATCATTGTTTTCTTTTGTAGGCGCAATGTTGTCGCCTTGTGAGTTTTGAGTACTGGTATTGAGCTTCGAGCTTGGAATAGGATCAAGATTCGGTTGAGGCTGTCGTTGAGTTGTCGTTGGTGTTGAATTTGATAGTGATGATTGACTGGAGCTATCACTGGTCGATTTGACTGTTTTCTTCCAGCCTTTGAGCTTTTCTCGAAATGATGCCATCAGTAGCTTTTTACCTTGCCAAGAAACATAAACTGAAAACAGGAATCAAAAATGCAAGATTCGGGATACAGTATCTTGATATTTGGAGGGGAATTTACTTCGATCTTGGGTAGCAAGAGCCGAAAGAGATCCAAGTCCAGTCCCGCCTTCCAAAACCTCTTTAGCTGCATGTTGACCGGGGGTCTCATTGGACTCGGTTAATGTGAGCGTCTACAGAAGTGAAATGCCCGCAAACCCCGAGCCGTTGGGTGATGAAACAAGTGCTATTCAACGACCGTACAATATCGTTGTTCAAGAGGAGAGAAGGAGGGGAGATGCTACCCATCATATTTTCCATTTATAGAATAAAAACAAGTCGTCAAAATAAGGTTAATTTAATCACGCATAAATTAAAGCTTAAATGCTTCGCGATTGTTCAGGGCAGGCGCCTTCCCGTCGTGGTTGCCCTTCTAGAATAATAACAAGAGCTTATTTCAACAACACGCACGACTAAGCTCAAACGCTTCGAAGCGACAATAGAGAGGAAACGCGGAATCTGTCCTTGATGTGTTACTGTTTGTTGGTCTCTCTGGCTGTCATGGTTCTACAAGATTTCTTTTCCACCCCTGCAAATCAGGTGATTCTTGGGGCTATGTTTCACAGCCTCGTCGGTCACTTTTTGCGACAGCCTCGTTTGACTAGACTACCCCGCCGAGATCTTTTTTAGACTTCAAACATTGCTGAGGATGTTGGTTTCGTGAAAGTCCTTTTGCGATTGGGCAACGATCAAGCGTGTGTTCAATCTTATGGCTTCACGGCTGTGGCAAAACCAAGCTCATCTCGTCGGTGATCCAGCAGCATTTAGATCAAGCACAGAGAAACACCCGCAGTGCCCCAGTCGCATATGCATACAGCTCGAGTGTTCTTGAAACTGTGCAAATGGATACAGCCACAATTCTTCGGACTATACTTAGACAGTTGGCAACCAGCCAACAAACAATACGACGACCAATGTGGGAAGAATACAAAAGACGACAAGAAACAGCAAAAAAGACGGGCTTGATCCCACATCCTTGACAGCATATGAGTGTTTGCAGTTGTTGTTAACTCTGATGCTGGACAGTCCAGCCACCATAATAATCGATGGTCTGGACGAATTGCAGACGCAGCAACAGATGGACCTCATAGTTGCCCTCAAGACACTCATTACGGAGTCATCTAACGTGGTGAAGATTATGATATCTAGTCGTGAAGAAGTGGACATTGCTCAGGAACTGGAAGATTCTATATCAATATCTGTTTCTACCAACGAGAACTCGGCAGATATCGACCTATTCGTCAAGGAGAAGGTTAACTTGGCTATTACGAACCGACGATTACTCCGCGGGTCAGTTTCCGAGGCCCTTAAGGACCATCTTACGCAGTCTTTACTCGACGGAGCAAATGGGATGTTTCTTTGGCCAGCGATGCAATTGGAATATTTGAGTGACCGTAACAAGTTCAAAGTCGAAGCGGACATCATCGCTGCATTGAAAACACTTCCACCAACCCTCGTGGAGACGTTTAATCGATTGTATAACCGAATTGATGAATACGAATATCATACAAAAACCGCCGCGACGCGAGCTTTGGCATGGCTTCTAGTGACTGGGGGGACTCTATCCGTATCGGAGCTAATTACAGCAATTCGCCTGGATAGGGAAGATGAGACCAGAAGTCCAACAGTACGTCTCTATGCTGTCAATAATTCATTATGCATATAGCAGCTAACTTGACCTATTCAGAATCCTGTATATGATAGCCAGATGATACTCGACCTCTATTGCAACTTTGTCACAGTCAACCAAGAAACGAGACAATTTTGCTTTGTGCATGCATCCGTCCGTGAATACTTACTGCAGCTTCCACAGTACTCGGTATCGACAATCAACTTTTTAACCGCCAAGAGATGCCTTGATCTCTTCATGTTTGATGACGAAGAAAGTGTTAGTGACAGCTTGTCCAACGATGACGAGGCTGGTGGGATTGACAGTCTCGACTCCTTTCGGCAATACGCCATCTGCCACTGGGCTCATCATCTTCTGAACGTGACAGACGATGCAGCCAATTCAAAACTCGACATCCTTGTGAAACAGTTTGTATCAAAGAAAGAAGCAATAACATTCCAGCAATGGCTCGATGACGTGAAGGAATTAGTTGAATCAAAGAGAACAAAAGAACCCGAAGAGTTGCATCTACAGGAGCTCAACACAATCCTGAACAGCTCAAACTCCCCTTTATTTATCGCGTGTGTCTATGGCCTTCCCTCCATTTTTGAGCAGATGGAAGCCGACGTATCGGGATCAGGGCGGAATATCGACTATAACGCAAAGAATACCAATGGCACCTCCGCAGTGTATATTAGTGCGCGATACGGACGCACTACCATATTAAAGCTTCTTCTCAATCACGGAGCAAATGTCGATGTTGATGGAGGCTTTTTTGAAAACCCATTACAGGCCGCCGCCTTCCATGGATACTTGGATGTTGTCCAAATACTCATCGAACGGGGTGCCAATGTTTTTGCTTCTGGTAAGTTTACGAGTGCTCTTGAGGCTGCAATGCTCGGGGGCAATGAGAAAGTGATTGAGACCTTGCTTAAAGCATCCAATATTACTCAAAAGGAAGAATTGGAAAAGGTGCTCCTAAGGGCATCATATGATGGGCATAACGATATAGTCGGGTTAGTTCTTGGCTTACTATATCCAAACGGGGACGATACGGACAGTAAGTGACAGAGAATGCTGATCATCTTCAATCCGATATACTTATGGTTATTATAGACAGTAACCTCCATGATACTCTGCAGCTGGCCCTGTTTCAATGCAGGCCACGAATTGTTAGAAGGATTCTCAAAGATGCAAAGGTCGATATTAAAGTAAACACTGGCCATTTTGGGAACGCGCTTCAAGCAGCAGCATTTGATGGGCATGCCACAATGGTCCTCATGGTTCTGGAACATGGAGTGGATATCAACTCTCGAGGTCGTTATGGAACGGCTCTATGGGCAGCTGCTTTGCGCGGTGACGATACGATCGTTAAGCTGTTGGTAGATTGCGGTGCAAGCGCTAAAGGTGAAGATGGAGATGTAACACAAGCAGCCGCATTTAATGGACATTTTTCCATAGTCTAGCTTCTTCTGAGCTGCGGCCTTTACGACGTTGAAAAATTTTCGTGGAAGATGAGGCCGGCAGTCGAGGCAACTTGCTTTAGGGGGTCCATTGATGTCGCAAGTCTGTTTCTACAAACATACCATGACAGCCCAGACTGTGCAACCTGCGCCTTTCTTGCTGCTTTAAACGGTGATCGAGAAAGCATTGTCCGACTGACATTGGAATATGGTCCAAGTGTCCACAATTATGAGGCTGCCAGGGCGGCTGTATGCAGTGAAGTCCTCGTTGTTCCTAAAGAACGCTTCAGGGGTATGACTTATAGACAGCGCCAACCCAGGCGTGGCAAGGATATTTTCAGTCCTCCACGGCAGGTAATCCAACATGAAATCGAGAATAGTACATACACCAAGTTTGATGCTCTACTACCATGGGATTTGATCGATGATGATAAAGCAAACACAGGGTTGCTATCAGGGCAACATCAGTTAATGACAGTTAACGAAGAAATTTGCAATGGTAATGGCAGGTTTCTAAGGATTGCAGCTCGGAATGGTTTTGTTGACACGATCCAGCACCTGCTTGAGCAGGGGAATGATATAAACACCACGGGAGACGAACGGGGTGGCCCGGACTCTGACCAATCAACAAAACAAGAAGGCTAAGGTAGGAAAGTCCTTGTCATATGCGGTACGAAACGAGAAGGTTGATGTAATACATCTGTTATTACAGCATTTTCCAAATCACTGTCTCGATGACCCAGTTTCTTTGGACAGAATTCCACATTATGAGCGGTGCACAAGTCCAATTGCTGTCGCCGTAGAGTGGAGCTTTCCAGATATGCTGAACATCCTTCTCGATCACGCGGAAAAGAATCGGAGTCCCAGCATTGGTTATGGAATAGTAGCCGCAGCCGAAAAGGGCTATGTTGATCTGTTGAGTTCAATTTTATGTAAATTTCAGCTACTGGACCATGGAAATGGGGATCGTGAATCTGCTGTACACGAATATCGCGCCTTTGTTATGGCGGTGAAAATGGCAGCAAGAAACCGAAATATCACGGCGTTAGAAGAGTTGATGAACCATGTCCCAGCGGATGGTCTCAGAGAGGAATTTCTCAGCATCTTCATCAGGGAGGCAATAGTTGAAGACAGGTGGTATGAATCATTGCAAGAAATCAATGCGATCTTCTCTCCCACATTCTATCAACGTCTTGTGGAGAAGACATTGGTAGCAATGGCAGGAATAAATAAAAGGCGCCGAAACCCAGGAGATGACGATATAGGTAAATACATGCTATTCAAGGAGTTCAATCGAGTATCGGAAATCTCTCCTATCTCCAGTTCCTCGGCCCATGAGGCTCTTATCGAGGCATCGCGGAACTATAATATCAAAATAATCCATCTTCTGTTTGGGCGACATAGTGACTATCATTTTCATGTCCAAGATCCCCAAGTTTCGTGGATTGACCGACCGGATGCCGACGGACACACGGCAATGTACTACGCTTGTGCTACAGGCTGCCCCAAAGTGTTCTATGCGTTACTACAAGCAGGAGCAAACCTATATACAACCCATACCCCATATCCAGTGCAGTTATTCTCGGAGGATGGCGAGAGACTAGAAGATGAACGACCGGCTAAGGCCAACCTCTTGCAGGTAGCCGTGGATGCTTGCCTAGCCTCTCCGTTGTGGCGTAACTTATTTGCCATCAGGAAAGAGCCACTGCGAGAATCATGGGGGCCAATTGTGTGTTCGCTGCTGGACGACAACGTGAAAGCGGATGTCAAATCTCCAAGTCTGAAAACATTCTTGTACATTTCTTGTTTTGAGGGTGAGCTTTTATATATGGCCAAGCTCTTAGAACTTGGAATCAGTCTTGTAGGATCATCGGGCATCACGCGAGAAAGAGACTACTTTTTTGACTCGGCTTTACACATTGCTGTCATTGCGGGGCAAAGAGTTGTTGCTGACTACTTACTTAGCCACGGTGCTGACGTGAACTACAAGGCGGAGTCTAAAGAAAGAAAGAACCAGACAGCAGTTGGTGCTTATTTGAAAGGGATCATCGTTTCTCAAGGACACGAGGTCGGTCCGATTCAGATGGAGCTTGTAAAGAAACTGATTCCCTGGAGATATGTGCTTATTTGGTGCAACTTGGAGGGAATGGGGCCGATGCTGAGGAAGTCTTGGATAGAGCATGTAAAATCGGAAATGTGGAAATAGTGAAGGAAATGTTACGTCGCGGAACAAGGATACAAAGCCTGCCTATCAACATTAACGTTGATATATTCCGCATTTTCGTCGAGGCTGATTACGATTTCCACTCACAACTCAGCATCATTGGTGACCTACAGCTTCGTGCAATGAAAGAGGGAAACGTAACATTTCTTTCGGAACTTGTCCAGGATTACGGTCTACAGCATAGATTCGACATGTTTTCGGAGTGTAGACGGGCTATAATCCTGTGCAATGGGGATAGAGCTGCAGTTCTACGCTATCTCGTCGAGAAATGCTCCTTTGATATCAATTCTATTTACCTTTCTTACGCTGGATCATCCAAGATGACCACTTTACTTTATCAAGCGGTCTGTTCAGAGAGGAGATCTGAGGTTGTCGAATTTCTCTTGAAGGAGGGAGCAGACCCTGACTCTCCGGGCATTCCCTACACGCCTTTATCGGCCTGTTTCGAGACATTTGCTTACCGCAGTGCGCGCCAATAGTCAAGACGCTGCTAGAATTCGGGGCAGACGTTAACGGGTCCAGGCTAGAAGATCGAGAGCTAGATGGCAGCTTAAAACCTAATTTCAGCGCAAAACCTTTGGTTTTCGCTATATACCACGGCGTGCCTGAGGTGGTTGAGATACTGGTCAACAAGGGTGCCGACATTAACATTGCGTCTTGCTCGTTATTATCAGGAGAAGAAATCGAAAAGCTTCTTCTTCGACACGGGGGGGTGGATAACAGCAACCACGCTTCTTTCTCGGTCGATGACTATATGAGGATTCCCATGAGTGGAAGGAGTGATAGCGTACGCAGAATGTTCGATGGCTATATGGGAGGTATTTCCATGAGCGAAAAGATTAACAGCATAGGCAGAATCGGAGACAGGCTCTCGGGCAACTCAGATAGTAGCGACACATCCTCTATTCGCACTAACCCTAGTTTATATGATTCTTATTAGAACTACTAAAGCTTCACGTGTATATCAATATAAATAAGATTATAGAAAGCAATTTAGAGGCATCAAGGCAAGCTAACTTCATCTACTAAGGTCCTAGTTATAAAGATATATTCATTTGCTCTTTATATTCCCATAGCTACATAAGTAGTGTCACAAAAGTATTAAATATGATAACAGCCATGAATACAATCATGACACCAAGATGAAATAACATGCCATAATAATTTCCCTTTCATAACAGAAATTTTTTTTCTTCTCAAGATGATTTAACAATCCCGAGATGCAAATTAGGATGCTTAGAAGACATCAGCATTCAACAATGCAGCACCAGCACCAACAACCACCGCTGCACCAAGCCCGCCAGTATTCATAGGAGCTGCTGCATGCGACGTGCTAGAAGAAGCTTTAGCAGTTCCCGTTACGCTCGCACCCGCTCCAGCGCCACTTCCAGTAGCTGTAGCGCTGACTGATACTCCGCTTGTGAAGGGGATAGCGCTTTCGGAAGACGCGCCAGAGAAGGCCGGCACTTGGGAGCTGGCCGTTGCGTTGGGAGTTGCATTGGTGTTGTTCGGGTTGAGGACACTACCAAATTATTAGTTGGTTGTCTAACTTTCAAGGGAAGGGGGAAGACATACTTGTCAATAATATGAACCACGCCATTAGCAACCAGCAAATTTGGGTAGAGAATTCTGGCTGAATCGACAAAAATCGATCCATTCTCGATACGCGTAGTCAGGTTTAGGCCGTTCATGGCCGTATACTGGGTATCGTTTGCCAGATCGGTAGAATAGAGAACCTTCCCCTCGATGACGTGATAGTCGAGCACACCGGTGAGTTGACTGGCGGTGAAGTTGCTGAGAACAGAGCCGATGGCCTGGAAGGCCTCGTTCTCGGGAGCGAAAAGGGTGATGTTTGGCGTTGTGTCTATGGTTTGGGTCAAGTTGTCTGCTAGTAGGGCGCCTGCTGCAGCGCTATAACCGGCGGCTGCGAGGGAAAAGGAAATGTTCTGGGGGACGGTGAGGACTTTGTCGATTATGTGCACGACACCGCCGGTGAAGTTCAGATTCTTTTGCATGTCAGTACCATCTTCTTGTCGTTTAAAAGGGAGAGGGGGAAAAAATTACAGCTTGGGTAACTGACGACTTGGCGAACAACCCAGAGTAAAAATAAGTCTCATTATCTTGCTTGATTGCCTCCACGACCTGGCCGCCAGTAACATTGGTCGCGGCCGTATCATTCAAAAGAGTCGGGGTAAACTCTGGGTTTTGAGTGATGTTTTCGACATAGTATTCACCCTGAAGAACATGGTAGCTCAGGAAATCAATAATAGTCCTGTTGTTGGCGGACGACAACAGCGATTTGTTGTTGGTAAGATTGGCTAATGCGTCGTTGGACGGTGCAAGAATGGTGGCGTTTGTGACGTTTTCGAGCGCATGGGCGGCCTGTGGATAGGCAGCCAAAAGGGCATTGAGAGTTGACAGTGAACTTGTGTTGGACAAGAGGGCAGTCAGATTCTGAGCCGCAATGGGGCTCGCCATAAGCGACCAGAAAGATAGTGTTGTCCACTTCATTGTGGGTATTGAAGCTAGCTAAACTAACTGAAATTGTATACTCCGTACTATCCAGAAGAGCCAGCTCAGTGCGAGTTTTTCGTGCCTGTCGAGTGCGCAAGGAGGGTGGAAATGCGGCATTTATATGGGCATTTTCCGCCATGTGCCTTCCAATCAGGCAGAGGCCATTACCCAATATTTTCCAACTTTGTTGCCTCTGATGCAATTGTATCCTGCGTGCATCTACGATGCATTGCCTCGACTTGCACTGTCTGTTGGTGAAAAGGAATATGTGTGGCTGGACGCACTCGCCACATGCTGCGTTACCGACCCATGACATCTGTATACGGTAATGGGCCCTGGATCAAGCCAACTACGACCGTCGCCTTTTGTTCAAGACTTGTTGAGAGGAATTCCATTTCCAATCACACTGATTTGCCATTGCAGTATGACGCAGGTCTGTACAACCATTCGTAATCCCCGGTTGTGATTGGGTGGCAGATGAGGTAATCCGCGAAGCTTGTCGTCGCAATAACATTATTTACTTCAACCGCAGCTATAACCATAACGTCTCTGATTGGTGTCGACTCATGATGTCACGGAATTGCTTCCGAGCTGCTTCTCTTCGAGTCGAACATGTCTGTGACTCTGTGGCTGCCTGAGCTGTTGCACAGCGCCACTCTCCCTTGCTGCGGACTAATGTTTTGCCCAAGTCACAGCGTGAATGCGCTCCACCAGCGAGGATTGAGAGATCGAGATCAGAAGAATGGTGCGATCGATATATCCCTCGGGTGATCGCTCCGAAGGTTGAAGCACTGCTTGCCGGGATTGACCATCGAGAAGGAGACTGCCAGTCTGCCACCAGTTCGGATAAGTCACGTGCTGCTCCGGGATAGAAATAAAAATAAACAGGTTTGAAAATTAACTAGAGAAAAAAAATGCATACTTTGTAATCATCATGACTAAGATGGCGGGGGCGTACGCAATCTGACGGGTAGTCCGATCTGATCGCGACAGGAGGATCTGCGCAGAAATGGCAGACAGCTTTGGCGTGCACTAGTCGGTCGGTAGTTACGTCGTGAGTGCAGCAGTCGGTCAGAACAGGCTTTATCAATCTACGACTAATAAATTGTTGACGGAGTTTTCGCCGGTGGCGGATGGCAGCCACTATGGATTCATCACTGACAGGAATGCCACCCACATGCCATACCGCTACCCTACTGACTGTTTACAAACTCCAGAATAATGGCCTCAAGCGGCCCGTCCCGCGCGGAGCTTTTCCTTTGTTCGTTTGTTCCTTTGTCTTGAGTCATTGACGACACCGCCAAAATACATAGACGAAGAGTACGAACGTAGATCTCTCGGAAAATGCCCGAGTAAGCTCCGGACAAGTTCCCATCGACCAGACCTCTTGTCCCGTCCGGTCCGCACGGTTGGCCGTTGATTGGCGTGATCAACAAGCCCGCGCTGCATTGCGTCCCAACTGGATTTCGCCTTTTCACAAAAATCATACCTGTAAACTCTTGTCTTGTACAGAGTGTACCTTTTACTCCATAGCTGCTCACTTGCTCACTTGACCACTGCATGTTTCTTAAAATTGACACGTTTCTTTTTGTCTTTGTGCGTCACTGCGTCCTCCGTACACGCTCCGAGGTAAACGCGGCGCTGTCGGTGTAGGGCGACTAATGATAGCGCCTTGTCCGGCAATGCAAATCGTCTAATCGAGCCGGCATATGCATGCAAACTATCGTGATTGACGTCTTGTCAGGAGACGGTGTGTTCTAATAACGTCTAGTAATGTCCGCATGATTCATATAATAGTACATCTATTAAGAAACTAACTGGAAGGATCGCACCGTCTCAAGTCTCAATTTTGATTCCAGTTCTAAGCTGCTCCCCGGGCCTCCTACCGGGCCTCCCCCGCTCATTTATTCTCCTTGTACGGAGTACTCCGTTGAGTACGATGCTCTTCTCGTCACATTATCACATATTACACAGTGCTTGATCCTGGCATGTTCATGTCGAAAAAGTAGAAACAAGTAATTCACATTGTGAAGAAACGCCAACCCAATCAAAAGTCAAAAACCGAGCTTCTCCGTGCTCCATAATGCGTGGGCCATCACAAGAAATTCAAATCAAATCCAGTTTTTATTTTTATTTGCGTGGTAAACGCCTCGGATTTGCGATCCGGTTCTGGGCAGTGGGCGAGCATGAGTGGATCATATTTTAATTATTATTCACGATACATTAACATATTTGAATTTCAAACCAACCCTTGTTTGGCAAGTCCTGCTGCTGTGCTGCGTGCAACCCCTCTTTTGGCACACTTTGTCTGCAAATCAGCCTGTCTGTCATCGACTCGTCGCTCAGTCTCGCTTACTCTTCGTATATTGCTTCGGAAATGCATTGCATATCTCCAACGCTCCATAATTAGTGGACCTAATCTTGCGCGCCGAAACAGGGCACTGTCAATCTGCACCATCTCAACGAAAACGCCTCCTTCTGTCTGCCACGTACCTGTCTTCAGTACAACAAACACTTGTTCCTCGGTGGACAAGATTAGACAGACCACGCGATCAACATCATGATTGACAGCATTTCCGAATCCAGCAACTTGCATCAGGCATAAACAATTCCTTTGTGGGCTCGAGTCAACAGACAGATTGGCTGATTTAAAGTATCGACCAATTAACTAGCGGGGTGACCTAAATATTCAAGTCAGTCTCTTATTGCACGACGCAATCGGGAAAAACAAGTCCTGACGGGACGACAGCGCACGTCGGTCGCACTTACTACTTACTAGTAGACTGGCTGCTACCTCGTCTCGGTGAAACAAACATACATTGGGTTCGTCGTCTGCTGTCCAGTGTCGTCACGTTATGCCCTAATCGCGGCTGTTTGTTCGATCATCGTTCATGTATACCACAGTCATTATACCACGCTATACCACACTACTAAACGGCGGTCAATCACTGACTCGGCTTTAGAACTCCGTGATTGCCTAGGTACAATTCAAATATCCTCCGTCGTGGTTAGTCGTCCTTCATCTCTCCCTTTCTGCCCCTCGCTACGTTATGTGCATCTCCTTCACAATCGCAATGTCCATCTTCCACCCCTCTCTGATCATCTTCATCTTCAAGCCCATGACGTAGACGCACCATGTCCAACAATGACCGCTCAAAACTACACCACCTGGTGCCAGCACCACGAAGCAGCATCAACATCAAACAAGAAGAAGGCAGCGAACGCAGCAGCAGTCAGACCATTCTCCCGCGCCGTGTCCGGCCCAAGAACGCCTCGCGCGCATGCAGCGAATGCCAAAAACGCAAAATCAAGGTTGGATAATTTGCACGCATTATGAATTGTTGGTTATGCTTTATGCTGGCCCTGTTCCCCCTCCCCCTCCCCTCTCTTCTCCTCTCTCTCTATCTTATTCAGTTCCTGATTTTGGTTGATTTTGATAGTGCATCGGCGCCAACCCGTGCAAAAACTGCCACGAAAACTCGCTCTACTGCGAAATCAACGACGAAACAGATGGTCGGCGCCGGTTCGCGCTAAAACGCAAAGTCGAGGACCTCGAGCAGGACCGACACTTACTCCTCGGTCTGGTAGAGGCACTACGCGATGACGACTATCACGCCATGCAGCTGTTCAAGCTAATCCGCAGCAATGCGTCGCTAGACGAGATCCGGTTGGCTGTGTGTAATCACATGGAGCGGTTGTCGTCTAACAGTACGCCAACGACAACATCAGCATCGGCGGCATCAGCGTCACTGCCTGTGTCGGCGTTACTCTCAACGTCGGCACCGTCATCGGGGTCACCGTCGTCCTCGTTCTCGACGCCAAGTCCATTCGTGTCGAGTCAGATGGGGCTACAAGTCTATCAAATCTCGGACCCAAACTCAACAAGCCGCAACAAGATCATGATGGACATCGACCGCCTAACCGAAATCCCCTTATTCGAACTACCCGCAAAACCCTGGACAGAAGTAACCACCGACGACGCTTTTGTGTCCCATTTGGTCTCTCTATGGTTAACCTGGGACCACGTTAGCCGCAACTGGATCGATAAGGATTTATTCATTGCAGCCATGAAATCGGGCGATGTGAATTCGCCGTTTTGCTCGCCCTTTTTGGTTAATACTATTCTCTCACAGGCTTGCGTTCGTCCCCCTCTCCCCTACTCATACGACGTCACGATATACTGATGGAATGAATGTAGTTATATTCCTCCTACCCCGAAGCATTCATAAACCCCGACAACCTGGCTTCCCGAGGGCAACACTTCTACAACGAGGCCAAACGGCATCTGGACGCGATGGAGGGGAGGGTCAATTTGACTACGGTTCAGGGGCTAGGTATCCTCTTCATTATGTAATGTCCATTTACCACCAAAAACAAAAACTACCAGGAAACAAAGTATGGAATGCTAACGCTAAAGGGGGGTGATAGTACATGTCTGATGGGCAAAGACCGGGTTGGCCGGAATTACGTGTCGCAAACAATCAATTCGATAAGCGGCTTGCTTGCGCGCGCAGATGAATTTGTGAATAGGGCCGGAGCGCAGGCGGAGGGTATGAGGCGGTCGATAGGGCTGTGCGTGAGAGGGATATTCAGTTTGTATACGTATGTTTACCCTCCATTTCCAACTCATCTGGGAAGCTTCTGCTAATATGATTATAGACTGGCAAGCCTGGCCCTGCAAATCCCCTTCCCAATGCGACCCCCCAAACGCGAATACCTCCCCATCCTGCACGATGATCAGACAGACACATGGATGACATACCCCTATCGAAGTGCCCCCGTGCCCGCGCACCGCAACTGCATCCACAACCAGTCGTTTGACCTACATCTAATCATGTACGATGTTTTGCAATTCTACTGTCCCGCAGAGCAGCAGGACGAGCTACTACGCAGTTCGCGCTCGTATCCGGAGGTCGAGAAGATTGTGACTGGTTTCTACGACCGGCTCACGGCGTGGTATGCCCAGCTACCAGAGTGTATCAAGGAAGGGCAGAGTCTGACGCCGGCTGTTATTGGGCTGCAGTATGTCCCCTTCACCCCTTAAATTACCAATCAATTGACAGATGATAGTATGATCTACCACACCTACATAATCACAATCTTCAGCCTCATCAAAGTGCACCCCTCTGCACCGCCCTCCGCATCCTCCACCGCGCAACAACGCTGCATATCCTCAGCGCTCGCCGTGCGCGATCTCCTCAACACGCACAGGTCAAAATGGCGACGCATCGAACATTTACCGGTTGAATACATGCAACTCATGACCGTCTGCCTCTTCACCCTCCTCGACGATCTCCCCAACTACTCGCCGGGCAGCCGGCAGGCATTCGTCGACATATCTGTCGTTGCACGCGCAATGGCTCGACGCAATCAATTGTCACGCGGCATGTTGCGGGTCATACAACTCACCGCGCGCCAACAAGGAATCGAGCTACCGGAAGAAGTGAAGCAGGTCTTTGAAGATTTTGAGCGCGAGTGGTTTAGGACAGGCGGCGCGGGGACGTTTAGTAGTCTGTATCCTAATTTTGCGCTGGCGTTGAGGAGTATTGCGGGCAGTACTACAGGCGTCAGCAACAATAGTAGCGCAAACAGTCCGGGGGATAATAGTAGGGATGGGTTTGTGGGCAGCGTGGAGTTGGATTTGTTTCTGAGGGAGTGGGATGATGCGCTCAGGATTGATAATTGATACATAGATATAGTAAGATGTAATACACGGACATCTTCGTTCTATCACGTATAGTGTGTATTGCTTTTGCATATATCATTAGCGGTGTCTATCATCTTGATGCGCTCAGGATTGATACAGAGTGGGATACATTGTAATACATGAACATCTATCACTCTATCACTCTATAGTGTGCATTGCTTTTACATATAGTCATAAATAATGCATCTATTATTGATGCCAATCGTCTACTCCGTATGAATTTGTTCACAATGATAATCGGCTGGCTCAATTATTGCCCAACATTTCCTCCGATGTAATAGTACGTATGCTATCACCACCGCACAGCATCAGTAGAGCATCAAAAGGAGACAGATCTACTCTGCAAGTATGTAACTTCAGTGGCGCAGCGCCGCAGACAGTGCTCAATCGTAGATATATAGCATCATCATACAGATATCAAAAGGGGGACACTGGGACAGATCTACCCCGTCAGTGGCGCGACAGTGCTCAATCACGCGCCAATCTAAGCGAATCGACAATTTCCTGGTTATCCAACTTTATTGACTTGTCGGTATACACGCTGGCCAGTAGTTGGCCAGTCATGACAGCTCACTGCTTGAAAGTTGACGGCGGGACTAGTCCCTGTGCTCGAGCCCTGAACTCTATCGGCATGCACGAAATGACAACGCTGTCTGTGCGGTCTGAGTCTGTGTCTGTAAATCAAGGATCAGGAATCAGGGAGAAGTGGCTGGCTGGTCGAATAAATATATAGCACAGGATATTCGCCGGTTGGAGTGCTCTTCAAGGATCGCCAATAATCAATCAATAATCAACATTCCAATAGAGGACTCGGATCATCTCTCGGCTAGGACCAGAACCAGAGCCACTGTCAGACTCAGACCCCTCGACGGACCACGGACAACGGCGCGGGATATCCATCCGACACATGGCAAGCCGCAAAGTCTAAGTGCTAGCCAAACCTACGCAAGCGAGTCACTGCGAGAGACGAGATGAAGCCGAGAAGCTTAAGACGGTCGGATGTTTTGATAAGAAAGAAACAAGTCAAAAATTAATCCGGGCTCGGCTGCAGTTTTTTCCGCCAACGTGCTAGCCTGTTGTAGACTAGTAGGGAGCGACCTGGCGCCTTCCTAATCGAGGATGTCCCCCGGGCACGCTCGCTGATTGGCTGCTGGTGGTTGGTTCAGGACTTGGCAGTAGAGGAGAAGCGTGTTAACTACTTTTGCCTCTTTCCACTGCTTCTAGTGGGGAGAGAGCAGACTACCTGCAACAGACCAAGGTACCAGGTTAGTGCTTATTTTCTCTACGCGAAAAATTGCGAAACAAGTGCTCACCCTTTCCGGCCTAGCGCGACTAGCCACAAGCACTAAGAAGCCTTAGGCTTGAAGCAGCATGCACGTCGAACGAACGGTCGAATCGAAGCAAGCAATATAAATCCCCCGTAGATCATGCACACCCCTGTCTGATGTTGTCATTGTGAGTGAACTATTCATATGGATATGTTCACATGGGGTTGTTGCATCTGCAATGTCATCCCAGCGTATACACTCTACAGTGCATGCGGCGCAGGACTGTATAAATGTAAATGGAATCTTCCAAATCACTGAATCAGCCATGAGACGGACGAGCTCGGTGCTATCGGACCAACCGTCCGTTTCATCGTCTCGAGTCTAACTTGTAACTGTACGAAGAGCTAAACTCATACGGAAAGTTCCGAGTATATTTTATCCCAAGGACACAAGGAAAAGCGTTGGTGGGTTCGGCTGGCCCGGCTGCGAATCGCCGCGCCAGTGGCCACATGGTTAGTGTTAGTCCAGCCTAGCTGCTTCTAAGTTCTCCCCGGCCTCCTTGTACTCCTATGTAGACGATCCTGGATCAATGTGGCACAGTTCTCTCTATTTCTCTACTGTGGGTGGCGATACAATGGTGTCTAGTAGACAATGGCTATATGCTGAACAGCGTTATTTCCGTGCCTTACTTCGTCACCGCGGGAACTCCCTTTACCGTGCGGCGTAGGAGTCGACGCAATCCACGGTTCCAGGACCTAGCCTTAGTCTTTTCTTAGTGGGACTCGACTTCTTCTCTAGTGGGCCTGTAAACGCAAACGCTCGCTGGACCGACGCTGGCAAAGAAAAAAAAGAAATGAAATCGTCCAAGCGCCCACCGATGGAGATAGCCCAATGGCTGTGTAAATTTTGTCTGTTCGCCCGTTCCGGATTCCCCACTCGTGCCAATTGCTTGCACAATGCTCGATCCATATATATTTTGCAGCCCCCGATTTGACTCGCCTGCTGACACGATCCGCGTATATACTATATGCTGCATATACTAGGTACATACTACCTACATTTACGTCGAGATATTAAATAGGTGATTGGACACTATCGGTCGATTGTCTCGACTATCGCCAGCATGACTTGGCCGTGCCGCGAATAGTACGAGTCTCACTCAACAAAGGACAAAGAATTGCGCCAGGCAAGCCTCGACAGGAGTCTCGACCTTCGACTCCCCAGGATAACGACTCGGGACAAGGGATCTCCGTAATCTTAAAAAAGAGAAGAAGGGTCAAAAGGGAAGCACAGTCCAGGACAGCAGAGCACAAGCACATCAAAGGAAGATTAAAAAAAAGAAACATTGGAACAAGCAAGCAGCGCCGCAGCCGAAAGGGGGAAAAGCAAGGCACACAATCACGATCTGCTCCATGTCTATACTTGTTACGGTGTATATGAAGGACTAATACCATTGACCAACTGTTCACGGCCAAATAAGCGCTCCAACCCAGACAACTGTTAAGGTTTTTGCTTTCAGTTTCTTTGTTTGCGGCAGTTTTTCTGTCATCATTCATTCATTGATATACGATACGCTGAGCCTCCTTCATAGGTAAAGGCATTATAAGGCACCACCTGTCTGTCACCTGTCACAACTTGCACTCTACAGACAGGAGCTTTGACAACTTTTTCCGGAGACGGCTACACACAGCCACCAATACTCTCGGAGCAGAGACAGAGACAGCAAACCTGGCGCCAACCATGGAGAAAATCTGGGCCATCGCCAAACACGAAGCCCGCCTGTGCTACGGCTTCATCCGCCGTGACGTGGGCATGGGCATGATCCCCATCCCCATCTTTACCACTGCTTCTCTGCTCTACCGCCACGCCCCCGTCGAAGAAATGGCCATCATTATCCCCAAAACTCTCCTTCTGGGTCTACTCTATCTTTATTCCTTTGTCGTCGGCAACCAAGTCTGCGGCAGCTCGCAGGAAGACGCCATCAACAAGCCTGATCGTCCTATCGCCTCTGGCGCTACTAGCCTGCAAGCTGCACGCATCCGCTGGGCCGTGCTGACTCTGGCCTATTTCTCGTATGGCTGTTACTTGGGCGTTGGCATCTGGTCTGCCATGTGGGTAGCCATCACTTTTGCACATAATTTCTTGTCTTTTGGCGACTTTGGTCCTACCAAGGACATGTGCATTGGCCTGGGATGCGTTGCGCAGTTGACCGCTGCATGGCTGATTGGCGGCTCGCCGTATGCTGTTGGATGGGACTGGATCAAAGTCATTGCATTGTATACGCTCTTTCCAATCCCATTGCAGGATCTGCGCGATGTTCCTGGTGATTTGGCTGTTGGACGGCGCACGACGCCGATTCTAATGGGCGATTTGCCTTGTACGCCCCCCTCTCTTCCCTTCCATTCTTTTCACCTGCTAATCTGATGTATAGGCCGAATTTACATCTCCCTAGGCGTCTTCATCTCTCAATTCCTACTCATTCGCTACCGCATCCTCGAAAACCGCGTCGACTGGACCACCATCACTCTTTCGTCCATCATCAGCATCCTCGCGCTGACCGTCATTTTCCGGCTATTCGCCTTTCGCAACGTCAAGAGCGACCAGTACTCGTATCGCCTGTACACGGTGATTTACCTGTTTCAGCCACTTTCGGCATGTATCACGCTACGATAGTCTTTCGTCTCTCTTTCGCCTTTTCAGAGCTGTTCATTATATTTCCTTTTTACTGCATCATAGAGAGATACCAACGCCCATAATCTGTTTCGGGCTCTTTCCTGACGACGACATGATTGACATCATTTCCTTACACTAATTCTACTCTTCCTTCACTTCTTGTGTTAATACTACCTTAGTACGTCCTCTGAGCAGGCTAATTTTCCTTTTTTTCTGGTGGCTATTTCCTTTCCTGTTTGAATACTTTATTTTGACCGGCGGCGGTGTCTTTTGGCGAATACCTATATATTAGATGGAGTCAATTCACAATAATAATGAATGACAGACGGGTGACCTTCTGAGTACACAAAAATTTTCTTATATCATAACACCCCTGCAGAAGGCCTTCCCAACTAAATACAAACATTAAGAAGAATAACTAACATAATCTGAAGCCCTCCTGCAATACATATCATAAAAATATACTATTTCTACGAGGAGGTCTCTAGATGTTTGTACCTAATGATTATCGATAAACACAAAATAGTGTAGCGGAGGGGAGGGCGTCAACACATATGAAACCGCACTGTACAACCAATTCAATACCTTTCGATTCCATCTATCGTGACGTCGTCGTAATTTTGCTAATTCGCCTCGATCGATCGAGAACGTCGTGGATACCTACATAGCCAAGCACGCACTTGTACTACTATGTATGCACTATGCAATGCAACACACCTAATTTAGATTTATTATTTCCGAGATCTGCACATTGCTAGTCCAGATCTCACTATGGTTATGCACGAACTCTGCATCTGACTAGCACGGCACACTGTGTAACACTGCAACCCTTGCGCACCACGGGCCGAGCTGGCTCAAGGGTTACACAAGACGTCCGAAAGCAGCATCCCGGCTGATACGGCGATACGGCGATATGCAGGGTTTTTTTATTTCCTAATTTGGACTCCCGTGTTGCAGGGTGGCTACAGTAATCGATCGAGCGTTGTCAAGCGGAGTTCTCGGCCAGCATCTCTCAGCACTTGACTTGCCGGCACCAAAACCTCTGACGATGCATATAATTCCGAACAGCGAAGCCTTGGTGATACGGGACATGAATTATCTTTGAACGAAGAGGAATATGTACGGAGTATACACGGCTAGATTGTCGTGAGAAAACGAGGCTAGCCTCACTGTAGCTTGGCTAACTGCCTGGCATGGATGGGGCAATGGGGCATCGAGATCGATCGACTCGATCGACAGGGGTGGATGCATATCACGAACTAATCTAATTTTTGAGTGGACTAGGCCTGAATAGTGCACGATCTCTCTACAGTCCACCAGTACGTAGCTAGTACGTAGGTATAGATGACATACACGAGGGATGCCAGATGTCATTTTATTATTTGGAATACATCCAAGTTCGTCCCAAGGGCATATGACTACTTGGGCATGCTGTGTACCATGAAGATACACGAGGGATGCGATGCCCAGGTAGGTAGGGTCGTAGATGTCACTTTATTATTTGGAATACTTCCAACTTCCAACCAAGGGAAAATAAACACTTGGCATGCTGTGTACCGTGTACGAATAATATCCGATCCGGTCTTGACTTTTCTTCGCATTTGGCAGACTAATCGTCAGGAATGCTCGCGATACGGATGAGTAAATGCAGCGGTCATTTCTGTTCAAAAAAGCACGTTCCATCGGTTCGTATGAAATGCCTGACGAAACGACTATTCATAGCACCATGCCCGGAATGTAAGACGGAACACTTATTCTGTACACAAGGTCACACAGCGTCTGCATTCTGACATTGACAGCTGCGGGTCCGGATCGAGCGTGCATATTCCGTGCAACCATGCCTGCCCTATCTACTAGTGTTCTAGGACGTATCCACATAGTTAAGCAGCTGCATGCATGCAAGGCAACCACATCCACTGCGTTCTGTTTAGGCAAGGTTGGCTGGTGGTGACAGACAGTGGTGAGATTGGGCATGTGTAGATCCTTAGATCGGAAGTACGGGCCGGTCATCCTGCAAGCCTGGCACCTGCAAGGCGACCAGGAGGAATCTTTGGCTATGTACTTTTTGGGTTGGTATGTATGTCCAGATACGGCAGTTTGTCTTGTCAAATAGGATCTACGTACAATGTCAAACAAATGTTTAGCATGGGCTAGCGGAAGACTAGAGTAACATCATCCCCCAAAACAACACCACCGAAGCACCCAGACACAGATTCAGCGTCGTCGCAGAGCGTACATCTGCGGCTGCAATACTGGCCTGTTTCTGCGCACCGCCTGAACTGTTGGCATTGCTTGCATTGCTTTCCATACTATACACCGCAATCCCCCTTCTCTCCAACGGCACCACCATCTGCCCCGTCCTCGAATCCACAGCCACCGTATCGGCAGTGTCATTATCCGTTCGTATAGTCTGCAACAACTCATATTTTGAGGCGTCTACAATCGCAATGCCTGGTATCCAGCTATTCGAACCGCTTTTTGCGTCATGTTTATTCTTGCCATGTCCATGTGCAAACCTCTTCGTCGGCGAACTCGTGCGCACGCTCATACCCCCCGTCGTCGCCGCATAATACAATTTCGCCACTGGATTATACACTGCCTGACCAACGCCCGAAACGCCCGAAATGTTTCCAACCTGAGTCCCGTTGGACGCCATGTCTAGGACAAGACTGAATCCGGGGCCCCCATAGAAGGGGATTTGGTTAATACCACAGCCCACGAAGAGATCCTGTGCGGAGCCAAACGCGATGCTCGTCGGGAAACAATCTGTCACAGGAATGCTGTTACTAATTTTCATAGACGACGGGTCAACTTCATCAATCTCGCCGCCGGGGTTTGCATGCGTCGCACGTAGAGGCACATGGAATTTATTGGTGGCATTGTTCCAGGCTGGTTGGCCGATAAAGGTTGCGTTACTGCTCCCCAGCGATACATTGCCTATAACACTCCGTGTCGACACATCAATGACTGACAGGAAAGGAGTTTGACGAGGGTATTCTAGCGGATTGACAGCCAACACAAGCCCAGATTGCGGGCTGTACGCCATTGTATCCGCGCGCCGCTGCCCACCCGTTGATATATTTCCGCTCACGCTGTTGTTGCTTAGATCAATCACGCGAATCGTGCCGCCTGCGTCGCCGACGTAGAGTTCATTGCGGTCGGGGAGGACGACCATGCCGTTGGGGCCGGATGTGCCGGGCAGTTTGCCAGATGTGTTTCCTCCAGTACCATCACTACTGCCATCACCGCCGTTACTGCTACCGCCGCCGCCGCCGCCGCCGTCCTTGCCTTTACCGGTTGGAACACCGCTGAAGCCCGTTATAGTCGTGATTTGGCTTGCGGATGCGAGCTCGATGACGTGGATGAGCGCGTTGGTTTGGTCGGCGAGGTAGTATGTGCCATTAACGATTGTGCTTTGGCCGACGGTCGAGGTGTTGCGCGGAGACCAGGGGATGAGGGTTGGGCTGGTGGTGTTGTAGATTTGGGCGGTGCATAAGACGGGAAGTGGCATTGACAAGATGGAAAAGAGGATGGGCGTGGGTTTCATATTTACATGTGCGGATACCTAAGCCTGCTTTCGGTATGTGTAGGTAGGTAGTCCGTTTGATTATTCTTGTGGTATCGTCTGTTCAGGTGTAGATGGCTGCCAGTGGTGGAGGCAAAAAGTATCATGATGACCTCAGTGTACTAACCACTCTAGAAATTTGTCAGTCAGGATATCGATGTTACGAAGATATTCATCTTTTCAAGAATAACGCAATATTCTTGCTCTTCGCATCTGGCATTATCTGGTAGCTTGCACATGAGAGGTAATTTACCCAACCAAACACCAAACACCATTGTAGAACAATACATAACCCGTCGTCCGAATAAGCTTAAGTCAACGAACCTTAAAGTAACTACCTAGGTCGAGCCCTGTCGCATTATCAGCCATGTCCTTAAAATATATATCCACTAAAACTATGCAATCTGCGTACGCTCTCAGGCGGATCGGAACAAAGAAAGCATCACCAAAATGCACTGATTACACACCCTGAGACACGATAAGGTGACTACAGAATGTACAATATTAGACATAAGCTATCCTCTGCCTATTATTATCACTACCTTCACAGGATAATAATTATCCTTGACCGGACATATGACCTCATAAATGCGTTGACATTTTATACAAGCACAAACTTGGATCAAGCCACAACAACTCACTCCCTACATCTAAGCCGTAGCCTCCAGAAACCTCTTTTCTGCAGTCTCAACATCTTTCTTCAAATCATGCTCCCAAATCCAGAGAAACCTCGTGCTGAAATTTTCCCATATTCCCTGCATGTCATCCCCGTACTTGGGGTGCGAGAAGCTATATAGTTGACCTGCTTCTTGGCTTGTATGCACAACCTTTTGAGCGCGAGGGCGTCTAATTTCGTCGTAGATTTTGAAAGCAGTCTGAAATTCAAACTTTCCGGTCTTGTTGGCTGTAACGAGGCCTAGGAGCCGGGATAGAATGAGTGCGTCTTCGAGACATTGACCAGCACCAGACGCCTGGTGAGGTGTTGTGGCATGTGCAGAGTCGCCGAGGAGACAGATGAGATCCTTGTAGTAGATTGGAGTCTCGTAGTGGTGCCATAGGGACCATTTCAAGGGATTCGCCCACTATAGAACCTGTTGTCAGTACGATTCCAGTTCGAGGGCTGTCAGAAAACTTACGTCGAGTAATTTCACAATCCGCTCATCCACTCCTTCGCTAAAATCGGCCTTCATTTCCTCCATGGTAACCTTATGAGTCCATTGCGGATGTTCCCAGGGAGTATCATCAAACTTGAAAGCGACAAGGTTGCACTGTGTGCCCTTGCTGATAGGAAAAGTGATAAAATTCACGCCTGGGCCCGTAAAACTCATAGCATCGCCAGCCATGGGCCCCAGTATTTTCAACGCATCCTCCATGGGAATAATGCTTCTATACACATATTTCCCCGCATAGGTTGCTTTGACTTTATCCGGGTGCGAATCACCCAGCACAAATCCTCTTGTTGGGCCCTTGGCACCATCAGTGCCAATGACTGCATCGGCATAGGTGATTTCGCCGTCTTCGAATTCGATTCGAACTTTGCCTGTAATCTTCGAATCACTGCTGTCGTTTTGCGTCAAGTTCTTGACGCGTTTGTTAAACCGTACATTCTCTATGGGTATAAGGCTCGTCATGATATTGAGCAAGTCCTTGCGATGTGCACTAGTACGATCGTAGCAATCAGCGCCATACCCTTGAGGCGTCCACCCTCGTTTGGCACCAAAGTCATTCTCGGCATAAGCAAGATCCATCATGATGTGTTCCTTGTCCGGAGACAAGTTTCCTGATGAAATGTCGTTGTACATTTTTCGGAATCTCGTGTCGATCAAATCCATTGCATTGAGGGCATTTGGGCCCAGGCCGACACCGGCTCCGACTGTGCTGTAGACGGCAGCTGATTCGTATAGAGTGAAAGGGACGTTTTCTTTGACAAGGCCGATGGCTAGAGCCAGGCCGCCAATCCCGGCACCGATAATTGCAATGTGCGGTTTGGGAGCATCTTCAGCTGCCGAGGTGGGTTGATTGCTCGACATGGTCGTTTTTGTTGTCGTGGTTGATCCCTTAGTCTTGCTTCCCCTCGACAGCAATTGGGACACCCAGTTTAGAATGGGCATTTTTCCGGATGAATATTATGAGTGGACGATTATGTGATTTATATTTCGAACCACCCAAGTCTCCTCCGCCCCGGAATTACCTGCCTAGGTAAGTATTGATATATAATCGGATCCAAATAAGGTAGGGATGAGTCTTCAAGTCCCGATCAGGTGGTTCACACGACTATCGGCTCGGGCGACTGTTCATCGATTCGATGCTAATTTTGAAAAGGAAGCTAAGTTAGTCACTTTGTACTAAGTGGTAACTAAGTACCTACTACGCAGATATGATTTGTTCGCTGCTCTCTAATCCTTGTCACACCGCCGCATGTCATACGTATCCTTGTTACTGGCATGACGCTACTAAAATCTCCGCGATGGTGCCCCGCTAATTCGTTTGAACATCCTTCAGCAGTACATATCATCCTATGAAATCGCAACTTCACATGTAGAATTGTGATCTGTAGCAAAATCCATTGCGGATGCAGATAACCCGCGGGTTGCGGACACCCCAAGAATGGTGCGGGTGTTGGCAGCCGAAGGAAAAGAGCTTCCTGACTGAGAATACTAGTGGGCCATCCAGGCGGAATCAAGGCTATTTACCGATTAAGCTCACTGAAATTGTGGAATCTGGGCCACTTAGTGAGGGGAACGCTCGGTAGCAGCCTCGGATGCTCCGATTGCGATAGACATGCAGAGAAGCTAAAGCTGTTATCTGAGATCAGCTAGCAACTGCATAACAAAAAATCACTTTTTTTCTTCCTTGTCTTCTTTGGATTCTATGGAAACTATCCCGGGCATTAGTCAAAGATTCATTCGATGAGATTTATCAAACCATTGCTTCGAAAAAACACATTATTAACAACCACCAAATCCATACGATCTCCCCGTAGAGCTATCATGACCGACACCAAGCGATCACCTGTGGTCGACGTCCACTCACACCTCTATCCACCACAATACATATCTCTGCTACAATCTCGCTCCGAAATCCCATACGTCAAATCGTTCCCTCCCTCAGACCTGCCATGTCTCTGCAACCGCCCTCATCCTCCGCACGTCGCCGGTACCCCGCCACCCGGCCGTCCTCTACACGCTCACTACTACGATGTAGACGAAAAAATCAAATTCATGGACAAACACGGCATTGATATCTCTGTAATTTCGCTCGGAAACCCATGGCTGGACTTTTTACCTGCCACATCTGAGGCGGCAAAAACCGCAAAGGATATCAACGATGCTATGAATGAAATATGTACGAGATTCAAAGACAGATTATTCTTCTTCGCGGCTTTGCCATTCAGTGCATCAGAGGAAACTATTATCAATGAAATCCGACGCATCAAGAAAGAGCTACCGCAAGTCCGAGGCATTGTCATGGGAACTGGCGGGTTGCAGCATTTCAGTGAAGCTGGAGGAGAGGCCACAGGAGAGGGACTTGATGATCCGAGCCTTATAAATATATACCAAACTCTAGCCGAAGAGGGCCTGCCGGTGTTTTTACATCCCAACTACGGTCTTCCTGGCTCTGTATGGGGCAAACGGGGGAATGATTATGGCCAGATTTTACAACTTTCTCTTGGATTCACCATGGAGACAACAATTGCAGTTACCAGGCTGTTTCTGTCCGGATGTTTTACCAAAGTGCCAGATTTGCAAATGATCTTGTCTCATTCTGGTGGCACACTCCCATTTCTAGCTGGTCGTGTAGAGGCATGCATTGAGCATGACCGGCAATGGGAAAACAAGGGAAAGCTAGTTCCTACAAGGCAAACAATATGGGACGTGTTGCGCAAGAATATATACTTGGATGCGGTGATTTTCGATCAGGTAGGGCTAAAGACGGCGATTGATGCGAGCGGCGTTGAAAGGGTCATGTTTGGCACTGACCATCCTTTCTTTGCACCTGTTAAGAAGGAGCAGCTTGCTAATTTGTGGCCGGCCATGACCCTCAACCAAGACGCTGTTAAGGACGTGTTTGGCGAGGGTGATGAGGCGTATAACCTGGTAATGGGTGGGAATGCTGTCCGCGCATTGAACTTGCGTTCAGCATGAATTAACAGACCAAAAGGATAGTTCTAGCTATCAGAAACAACTGTACATAAAGCTCTACAAATACAAATTTTAAATATATTTTAGAAAGACCTGGTAGCAAGTCATTGGAATAACTGACAATGGCTAGGAAGCTGTTACCGGACTGTGAGAATAGAGTAATCTTGAAAACGATGATTAGGATTATAGATTTCCTAGAACTCTTGAATAGGAATGTACTGATGAACGTCGTGAATTTGCTCAGCTGTCGACCTGACCCGAGTTCGCGGATACATTCGCGGATACAACCGCTCACCTGCATGACTCGCGTCCATAGCCAAGCATTTGTTACCTAATTTTTCGCCAAACTTTCTTCGATAAAGTTATCTACAAATTCGACACAAGTTTTATCGCGACCAATCAGTATAAACTAGATAAATCCATTGGGATGTGTTGGTAGTTGGAGTTGATCATCGGCTGCATGCAAGCGCCGCAACCCATTCCGACGAGTTTCACGATACGCTGACCACCCCTCATACTCCGTGTCTTTATGCCAGTTCGGGAATTTTCTATAGATGCCGAATGACAAATCGCTGGCCATCTCCATAAGGTCTGGAAAATGGTTAAAGAATCAACTTTTATAGGCTTCTGTATTCTTTCCTAATTTTGACATCTTCCGGGATCGCATGTCCTACTGCCGATTGGAGATCAGAAGACCAAAGGAAACCCTAATCGATAAAACAGAAGTAACTACCTATATATCGGAACGGAACCTCCTAGACAAGCGATAGTTCAAATCTGTCTCAAGGTTCTTGAGACCGACACATTTTAACCTGTTATCACGGCTCAGCATACAGGAATCATGGCTGTCGAAGTGCGCGACATCCGCATTGCCATCGACCGGGGTGGCACATTCACAGATGTCCACGCCATCGTTCCCGGCAGTCAAGATGATATCGTTCTGAAATTACTGTCAGTAGATCCTCAGAACTACTCAGATGCGCCCACGGAGGGCATCAGACGAGTCCTCGAGCTGGTCCATGGAAAGCCATTCCCACGCGGTGAACCCATTGACTTGAGTTCCGTGGCAAGTATCCGAATGGGCACAACAGTCGCTACAAATGCCCTTCTCGAGCGAAAAGGAGAGAGATCGGCCCTTTTGATCACAAAGGGATTCCGTGACCTATTAGTTATTGGAAACCAGGCTAGACCTGATATTTTCGATCTTACAGTTTCCAAGCCTGGTGTTCTGTATGAAAGAGTTGTTGAGGTTGATGAACGTGTGACTCTGGAAGCGTTCTCTGAGGATCCCGAGAGGAAGATCCCTGCCTTGGGCTCAGATCCGGATCTCGTAGAGGGTCTTTCCAAGGAAATAGTCAGAATCCTTCGCAAACCAGACTTGGAGTTGGTCAAGACAGAACTGGAAACCCTTCAAAAGGATGGCATCAAAAGTTTGAGTATATGTTTCATGCATAGTTATACATACCCTCAGCATGAATTGGAGGTTGCCAAAATAGCAGGCGAGATGGGATTTGAGGTGTCCGTCAGTTCTGTTTTGCAGCCCATGGTACGTTGCTCATTCTTGTGTCACTGCTCTTATGATGACTAACAAGTGAAAAGATTAAAATGGTCCCTCGAGGTCAATCAGCTACAGCAGATGCCTATTTGACGCCACTTACGCGTCAATACATTGAAAATTTCCGCAAAGGGTTTATTGGAAACCTGCAAAATGACAGCACGACTAGATGCGATTTCATGCAAAGTGATGGAGGATTAGTCGACTTTAGAAAGTTCTCTGGATTACGAGCCATCTTGTCCGGCCCTGCTGGCGGTGTTGTGGGCTACGCACGAACATGCTATGATGACATTCAGAAAAAACCTATCATTGGATTTGATATGGGTGGAACTTCAACAGGTTTGTCTAACCCTCTTACCGTAACATATGGCCATTAAAACTAAGATATCTGTGTTGCAGACGTTTCACGTTATGCTGGACGCTATGAGCATGTATTTGAAACAGTTACGGCTGGTATTGCTCTCCAAACACCTCAGCTAGACATCAATACTGTCGCTGCTGGAGGTGGCTCGCAACTATTCTGGTCCAATGGCCTCTTCAAAGTTGGCCCTGAGAGTGCCGGAGCTCACCCCGGTCCGGCCTGTTATAGGAAGGGCGGTCCTCTTACCGTTACTGATGCCAATCTGCTGCTGGGTCGACTCGTGCCCGAGCATTTCCCCAAGATCTTCGGTGAAAACGAAGATCAACCACTTGATATTACCGTCACGCGGAAGATGTTCACAGCTCTTTGCGAACAGATTAACAAAGATCTCGACAATGCCGCCAACCCACTTTCACCGGAAGAGGTTGCTCTTGGCTTCCTTCGTGTCGCTAATGAGGCCATGTGCCGGCCTATTCGAACATTGACTGAAGCTCGAGGCTACGATGCAGCTCGTCATGATTTAGGAGTCTTTGGTGGTGCAGGAGGCCAGCATGCATGCGATATCGCCGCTTCCTTGGGAATCACGAGAGTTATTCTTCATCGATTCAGTTCCATTCTTTCCGCTTATGGAATGGCATTGGCGGATATTGTTGCAGAGGTGCAGGTGCCATTAGCCTGTCCGTTCAATCCTGAGAATCTACCGGAGATTCAGAAAGCGGCAGAGTCGCTTGAACAAAAGGCAGAGGCAGAACTCACTAGCCAGGGTATAAGCGTAAGTGACGAAAAGGAATTCGAATTATATCTTCACATGCACTACGAAGGATCGGACACTCTGATCATGATTCCCAAACCAGTTGATGGCTGGGACTTTGATAAGAAGTTTATTGAACTTCATCGTCAGGAGTTTGGTTTTACTATGCCACGACCTGTGTTCGTGGGCGATGTTCGAGTTCGAGCAGTTGGCAAGCGACGAACAACTGAGGCATCGATGTCACCTGCTGCTGAATTAGAGGCACTTAAAGATGCCCCTGAGGTGCAAACCAAAGCATCGCCGACAAGTGTAGAAAAAGTGTACTTCGAGAATATCGGCTGGCAAGATACCTCTATCTACCTGCTCGAGGTTCTATCTCCTGGTGAAAGAGTTCGCGGACCGGCTTTGATCATCGATAAGACACAAACTATTATAGTGACACCAGATGCTACAGCGACTATTCTCAAGAGACATATTGTTGTTGATGTCTCCTCCTCAGTTGCGTTGACAAAGCAGCCTAAGAATGTTGTTGACCCCATTCAACTGTCTGTCTTTGGCCATCGCTTCATGGGTATTGCGGAGCAGATGGGACGTACGTTGCAAAAGACGAGTGTTAGCACCAATATTAAAGAAAGATTGGATTTTTCATGTGCGATATTCTCCGAAGATGGGAAACTAGTTGCAAACGGTAAGTCCTACCCCTGTCTTTTCTACCTGTTCTGTGACTTCTTGATTAGTTTGATGAAACATGCTAAGTTGTTGTAGCTCCCCATGTCCCTGTTCACCTCGGAAGTATGCAGTACGCCGTTCTTTGGCAGCATGAACATTGGAAGGGCAAGCTCCAAGAAGGAGATGTCCTGGTCTCGAATCATCCTAGTGCGTATAATACTCGCTTCCTTTCTAAACAATTCACGTGTACTAACTACGAGCCCTAGTCTGTGGTGGAACCCATCTTCCCGATATCACCGTCATAACTCCATTCTTCGAAAACGGCAAAATCGTGTTTTACGTTGCTTCTCGAGGTCATCATGCTGACATCGGCGGTATCTCTGCCGGTTCTCTGCCACCAAACTCAACCGAACTGTGGCAAGAAGGTGCAGCTATTGAATCCATCAAGCTGGTGAAAGATGGCAAATTTGATGAAGAAGCAATCAGAGAACACATGCTCATCAAGCCAGCTCAATACCCTGGCTGCAGCGGTGCACGGAACTTGTCCGACAATCTTGCGGATCTCAGAGCTCAGACTGGTGCTAATCAGAAAGGTATTAATTTGATTGGACAGTTGGTCAAGGAATATAGCTTGGAAACTGTTTTGGTAGGCCGTTTTTCTCTTTCAATCCTGACAAATTTCCAAAAACATCGGAATCTGACATTGAATAGTTTTACATGAAAGGCATCCAAGACAACGCCGAGGTCGCTGTTAGACGCCTTTTGAAGGAAACCTACGTCAAATTCGGGGGCCAGCCTCTGGAGGCAATTGACTTCATGGACGACGGCAGCCCCATCAAGTTAAAGATCACTATTAATGGCGAAAGGGGAACTGCAGACTTTGACTTTACCGGCACAGGGCCAGAAGTGTACGGAAGCACAAATGCGCCTACATCCGTAACATATTCCGCTATTATTTATGTTCTCCGATGTCTAGTCAAGGACGATATTCCTCTTAACCAAGGGTGCCTTACGCCAATCAACCTCATCATGCCACCGCGAACCATACTTTCGCCAAGTTCGGAGGCAGCTGTTGTGGGTGGTAACTGCGTGACATCCCAACGTGTTACTGATGTGATTTTGCGCTGTTTTGAAGCTTGTGCAGCATCTCAGGGTTGTCTTAACAACTTGACCTTTGGCAAGAGTTCCAAACTCGCGGCCGATGGAACTTATACTCCAGGATATGGCTATTATGAAACCATTGCCGGAGGTGCTGGAGCAGGACCCGGCTGGCACGGTACTGACGGTGTACACGTGCACATGACGAATACTCGAATTACAGACTGTGAAGTATTCGAGCGCAGATATCCTTGTCTTGTTCGTGAATTCTCTTTGCGTGAAAACAGTGGCGGCAAGGGGCTGTATAGAGGTGGTGAGGGCTGTATTCGCGATATCGAATTCCGTGAGCCTGTTTCAGTGTCGATCTTGTCTGATAGACGATCGCATGCACCGTATGGAATGCACGGTGGTGAGCCAGGAGCGTTGGGCGTAAACCAATTCATCAAGAAGCCGACTGAAGTGAGAAGTGAGCGTGTCATTAACCTAGGACCGAAAAACACGATTGCCGCTGAGATTGGTGATCGTATAGTCATCATGACCCCCGGTGGTGGTGCTTGGGGCTCAGCCACCGTCAATGGAGAATCGGTTATTGAGAATGGTTCTGCACATGAGCAGCAACCATATATGCGTGGAATGGGCTCTGTGGCCGCATTCCATGCTGCTCAGACGAGTAATTAAACTACTGCCTATATTGATGTTCTACTACGTACAAGACAGGAAGCTTTACTCTAATTTAGTTAGATTACCTCATTATGAATTACTTGTTTCTTGAATATGTTAGATTATTAACCTATTAAAAATTAGTGCACTATAACATCTACCGCTTTCATAACCTTCATAACCGTCATAGCCGGAGATCAACCGAGACAGCACCATGAGGATAGAGCAACGGTTCCTTTTTCGTTACCCCAATTCATCCCTAGCGACGTGGGATCTTCTCCAAGCCACGTTCTGAGTTTACCAACTTGTCGACATACCACGTAGGCAGCGCCCACGTTGCGATTCGTACAAGGGGAGCAAATGCCCCGTGCCAGATCGGACCCCTGGCCCCGCCGAGAATGTCCTTGACCAGCTTTTCGGCACGTACCTCAACTTTCATTGATGCATTGGAAGTATATATATCCCGGAGCCTCGGATGTACCTACTTGAGGTATAGAAAATTCATCAACAGCATAGTATATATTCACGAACTCCCTGCAGAAATTATATCTAGTATCCATATACCTTTTTCTAACTCGCCTGATAGACCTTGAAGCTCTTGAATTCCCAATATGCATTGCTAAAGTCCGCCGAACTCGACGACGCATATGTCTCACAGGTATCCGGGCATCCATATTGATCTGAGTAGGTCGACGTCGCCCCGGCCCAGGACCCGCAGATATCGATGTTAGCAATAATACTAAGATTCTGGAAATGCGACGAAATGTCGCAGTTGGTGCTGGGAAAGTCGGCCAGCGCCGTGCTCCAGCCAGAGGGATCGGGGCTGCCGCTAGAGATGTCCGAGGGAATACTATCGCGTGAAAACATCCAGACGCGGATTCCTGCGTCGCGGAGTTCCATAGCATAGACCTGCAAGTTATTAGAAAAGGCCACGAACGTGTAGTATAGATAGGTATGCGTACACCGCCGCCATTTTCGTTAAATTCCTCGCCGTAGGTGGCTTTGCCTCCCTTGACCGAACAGCCGTCCTCCTCATGGGCAGACCAAAGGCACTGGGAATACGCAGCAGTCCCCGTCTCCTTGCGCTTGACGTTCATCTTGCAGTCGTCGGTCGTATGCAGAGTCATGGAGTTGCCGTTGGTCCCGTTATTCACGGCCTCGACCACGTCAATCTCCCCATGATCGGGCCAGTTGCTTGGGTCGGTGAGCCACAGGGCCGGCCAGGTGGCACAGCCGTACGGTGAGTGCACGATATCAAAAAGAAAGAGACCTGCGTCGTAGGTGTCAGTCGATGTGAGTCGGATCGACTGGCGGCTACTTGATGAGCGACGCGAGTTGGGTTGTGATTGTGATCCGCCTGTATTGGACCCCGGATTGGACCCTGAGTTGGAGCCCGAGTTAGATCCTGTATTGGAGCCTGAATCGCCGCTCGTATCGGTGCTTGATGAATCCGAACTAGAGTCTGTGTCAACCCGGATTACGGCACGATCACTCGAGGCGTATGTGAGATTCAACGAGCTGGCCGTGGAAGAACCGACATATCTTCTAGGCGTTAGTCTAGACCGTCAACTACGGGATGCACATATCTTACTCGACGTCCCCGTCGCTCGGGTCCGAGGCTGTATAGTAGTCAAAATTGTCGAAAAAGTCGCTTCCCGAGTATGTCTTAGAGATCGAATAATTGAGCTGGGAATAATCGGGGTACGAACTTGCTTTTGTGCCCTCCACTGCGCCTGCGATTACTCCAGCAATCACTGCTGCTCCCACAATACCGGTGGCAACCTTTACCTTGGCCGACCACGCCCCCGGATGATACCAGGGCTTTTGAGCCCCTTCCAGATTCTCATATTGCAGTTCTTCCATGGCAGTATTGAAAACAAGGGCATTATCTCAGTATGTTGTCTATAGACATTCAGGGTTCTACAGACTTTTGCTTATTCACGTGGATGGCTAGCCCTATTTACACTCTCTGGCCGCTGGGTGGGTCTCTTACGCAAGTGAGTACGTCTCCTATATAGCCTAGACTCTTCAACACCCAATAAGCTTATCTTGATAACATCATTAAACTTTTAAGGCTTGTTGTTAGGTATTAGTATCCAATGGTAACCATATTTGTGAAACATGTATAATAAGAACCTTGTGAGAGGGAATTCGATCCTTCTGCCGTCTCGGTGTTTCATTTTCAGCTTTGGCTTGCCGTGTTGCTCCCCAATCTTATAGCCGTTTATTTACAATCGCTATCTAGAACAGAAACACAATCTATGGAAGGCCCATGCGTGTATCGATCTTGGGGTTAAAGCCACATGCTTGACTGCTATCATCATGCACCGTAGCACGCCTCATATCTCTCCTATACTTGGTGGTGAATTCACCACCGACTGCACGATGCATTGTGCACGTGTTATCCCAGACAATCATATCTCCTACATTCTTCCACTCCGCCTCGACAACGTATTTGTCCTGTGTTGCGTGCCGGAATAACCGGTCGAGAATGGCCTCGGATTGCGCGGCTGAGACACCCTCTAGAGAGTGGATGTGCTTGGCGAGGTAAAGCGTGGGGATCCCTGTGCGTTCATGAATCTGGACTAGCCTGTGCCGGCCCATGAAATGATCTGCGGGATTGATATCTTTAAAGTGTTCTGGGGCGGCTAGTTTCTTGGAATGGAGCATGGAGTGGCAGGCGATGAAGTTCTTTTCGTCGAGGAGTTGCTTGAATTCTTCGTCTAGGTCGCGGTACGCGCCTCTCATATCCGCAAAGCAAGTCGAGCCTCCCGTGCCAGGAGGGGGTAACTCGTGAGCAAGCAGGAGAGAGTAACCGGCCCGACGAGGATTAAAGCTAGAGTCGGTATGGAATAAGGCATTACCCTGCAGAGCAGCGTCAGTCTCTTCTCTACTCTCTGCACGTCTGTATTGTGATATACCTTGTTGGCCTCACCGCGGGGACTGTCCAGCTTCACAATGGACCCATCGATCTCAATATTCCCAACATCAAACAGTTCAACGTACTTGAGGCGATGAGGGCGGCCTGCTTTGATATACGGTGTGAGGTCGTCTAGCTCACCGAACTTACGGGCCAGCTCTAGGTAGGTCTCATCGACGAGGTTTGTCTGGCGAACGATGGCGAAGCCGTGCTAAACAAGGGATTGGTAAGTACACAGCTTTATTATTGAACTGTATGGACTAACCTTCTTCACAGCCTCCTCAATAAAATGGAAACCCTCTTCAGTGACACCGTTAGAAAAGTCAAGACTGGTGATTTCAGCCCCAAACCCATTCTTGATAGGTCTTAGGGTAGGGGCAAGAGTCGTGGTTGTGGATGTGGATGTTGCTGACATTGTGGCGGAAGATTCGAATTTCTTTGAAATGTGAGATCACAGAAAGCCTCAATATATCGGTCTCATTGCTCGTATTTATACCTTGTCAGGGCCTACGCATGATCAAGTGTCGAGACGCAACAATCCGAGCCGTCCGTTGCCGAATATTGTTTGTCGTTGGGCAGGCTTCTCAATGCGGGGTTAATGTTGGCAGCTACTGTAATGTAGAATTCTAGTTTATAGTGAAAATCGGCTTGACCGTGCAGCAAAGCTAGGCCGGAGAGCAGTGCGAAAACACTTTCCTCTATTAAAAGCTGGGGTTGACATCCATTGCCGACTATTGCCGACAACTTGATTGCCGATGGCTTCTCCACAACCGCTTCCTCTCTTCATCTACAGTATCCAATGATCCATATTTTGATCTTGAGCTCAACATCCGCTGCAATGACCCTAGGAACTGGCAAACGCTCATATAGTGCCTGCTTGCGGTGCCGTCAACGAAAGACTAAATGTAAAATGTGAGATTCTCCTTCCGGGTTTGCTTCACTCCAGCACTGCTGATTGGGACCCGGTTAGTGACCGGACTGGTGAGACAAAGAAGCCATTATGTGTATCCTGTCGTAATAGCGGCGCAGAATGTGTTTTCGTCAAGTCGAGACGAGGAGGCAATTTTCACTCCAAACATCGACCGAGCAAGAAGGTGCAGAGCACAGAATGCGATTTGCCCCAGACCACGTCCGATAACGACAGCGTCTCGGAGCCGGTGGATGGCGATGTATTCACCATGGAACTTCGCAATCCGTCTGATGCTCTTCGGATTTTAGCACTTTCTGGGAAGGAGCGAGCGTTAAATCAGGGATTATGCCAGGCTGCAGGTACCAAGCCAAATGGCCAAAAGAAGGCCTCCATTCATACTCGGAGAGCTGCCCCTTCGTCGACACTGGCAGCATTCAGTCCCGACGAGTATGAACTTGTCCGTCGAGGCCTGTTGTCTTCCGAGTTAGTGCTTGAACTATTACAACGGTAGTTCGCTCCCAGGGACCATAGGAAAATAGAGGCTGAAATAAACGCAGATATCTTCATCATTACCACCCGTACTGTCCCTTCGTTCCCTCATACTTTCTGACGCCGCCGGCTGGAGGAAGGTTTCCGAAATCCGCCAACTTCTTGCTGACGGCCATTCTGACTGTTGCGTCTCGAGATGATCCAGCCATCACACACATCCACAGGCACTGTTGGGAGTATACGCAGAAGTTGTTGGTGGATGTTCTTCTCGCAGCTCCTTGGACCCTCACACCGAGAACCGTAGAGGGCTTATTACTTTTGGCGGAGTGGCTGCCCCATCTTCATATCCATCATACCACTCCGGAGACACAACGGAGTCTTTGTGACGAGGATCGCACGGCCTGGTCTCTCATTGGCCTCGCCGTCCGGCTTGGATATCTCCAGCGTCTGGACCAAGCCGCATTCCCAGGCACTGTCGCTACCGAGACGAAGGAAGAAGCAGAGCAGAATAGGCTTGTGTGGACATGTGAGTCAACGCCCTTCCAACTTCATCCAGCGTCTAATTGATGGATGGATAGCTATTTATATAGCAGATAGACAGATATCTGTCCGTCTTGGGCAGTCATTTTGGTCACGAGGCCCATCGCTGGCCACGAGACTCACGGCCGGGGATTTTCCCAGTCTGAGACCTGGTCTGGATGGCAATGAAGAGGATTTTGCGTCCGCCATGCAGGCCACCATGGAGCTGATTCAGATCTTACACAACACGCACGCAATACTGTACTCTTCAAAGGACCGGACACTTAGTATGATGAACCAGGGTCATTATGCACGTTACCTTGATGATTATCGACAGTCCGCGACTGCGTGGCATGCGTCGTGGCGGAACATTGCGGTGTCGAGCAAAATCAAGACTACTCTTCTGATTATGTACGAGTACATTAACATCTATGCCAACGCTTTTTCATTCCAAGCTGTCTTGACGCGGGCGTCAAACTCTCGTCGGGCCTCGCAAGGCTCAGAAGTGTTCACCAGGATTTCATCCTCGCCGGATGGACGTTACCTCCTCGATGCGATCAGTGCGGCCATAAACTTGCTAACTCTGATCAACAGTCTTGATCCGAAACAAACCCTATGTTATTTACCGTCACGGTATCACCTGTAAGCAATCCACTGTAGACACACCGGCGTACTCTCTGACAGGCAAATTAACAGGTACGGGGTCTACGCCGCAGTTCTACTTCACAAAGCCGAATGTGTAGGTGCTTTTGAAACCGAGTCGCAGCGCGAGAAAGTCACCGCTGTCGCCAGAAAATATGTGAGACACCTCCAAGAGGCCGCGCCCACCGAACTGCATGTGTGCCATAGATATAGTCAAATGCTGGAACGGCTCTGGCACCCTCGGGATCAGCATAACTCGAACCCGTCTGACATAGACGCCGAAATCGCTGGCTTTGACCGCTGGAACGAGCACTCATCGTCAGCAGCAGAAGGTGGTCGGATGGCAGACAAACCCGGCCCCGACGGCGGGCTACCATTCACAAACAATCCAATTGTCAACGATCTGGATTTCACGATAGATATCAACGATTATTTTCTTGGCTCCTTTATGCCGGGAGTCGCGGATCAGAGCCCCATGGACATGAGCGGAGAGTGGCAGTCGGATCAGCCGTTGATGTACGACTTTGATGGTTGAGAAGGATATAAAATGGTTGCTTCCCATCGTCGTGCAAAGAAATATCTGTAAATAACTTTTTAGTTATCTTTCCGATATGTTAAACAAACTACTTTGTATAAAAAGGTTTGTTTGTTTGCTGGATGGTTATATCTCTCCGAACAAAATTCCAAGGTTGGATTTCATTCAAGGCGTTTATCTACCTAGACTAACAGACCGAGTTACTTCCCGAATTATTACCATTTTTTCGTTGTTGATTTTCTAGCTAGGTCGCAAATATCTCTAGCTTAGACCATCGTGCTATTATACTACGTACACGATGAGCCCACCTATAAAACAAACAACGCAAGATCGGGCCATAAATGTTTAGATTGGCAAGCATCCTCTGCTGAAGGCATGAACTATCATACCGGGATGTTGCGGAGCTGGGATAGCTATATGTGGCTATATTATTATGGACATGAATCATAAAATTCTCGAGGAAATCACTCGAACGGTTATCACGAAATCTATCCCTAGTGCCTCTCTTCGCTTTTCAAAGGCATTTACTCCGTATAGGGAGATAGAAAGCACGCCGATGTGGAAATATACCGAGGCAGACGAACTTGGGAAAATTAGCGTTAAAGCCCCTTATTCTTGTCCCGGTCGAAAGAGAAAAACTGCCGATGTTCCCAGTAGAATTACTCCAAATTATAGATTAAAATTGCAAATAGAGTTGGTGGGTCAGTGATTGGCTGCCCCCGTTTAGCCTAGGGAAGATCCGGGGTTGTAGTTCCCTTTTGATTTTCAGCACCTCATCCTTCCAAGAGGCTAAGCTGGGTCTAATTTCTTTTTTAATTACCTTGCGGAACAGATGACCTCCCCATCTGTTCCTGTTGAAGAGGGTTGACGCAGCTGTCTAATTGTCCGAAAGAGAGAATTGTCCGGTTCGTGACTTAAAAATCGGTATATTCAAGCCATCATGCATGAAAATAGAGACAAGGCGTCGTTGTTTATATTGCAATACTTGGGAGCCTCGCATTTATTGCCCAACAAGGCCGCGATGACACGAGGAATGTGATTGTGCAATGAGCCTCGGTCATCACGAACTACGCGATAGGATTTGTCGCTATGCCCCTGGCCCGTGTATAGGGTGGTATTTGGAGCTTTTGCGGGGTAGGATCATCACAAGCTGATAGATTCCCAGCCTAGGCTCAACAAATGTTTGGTGTTTTCATTGGTACATGGTTTTCTTAGGGCTACGCCACGTTCAGCCACCACCGGGGATGACAGAAATCGAGTTAGGACTTTACACAAGTTCGCTCTTCAAATGATTGAATTGGGTAATATAAACAATTAAACAATCGATGGCGTTTTCTGGGGTAAATATTGTTTTCTTGTCGGAAGGATGTAGTAGTTCTCAGCTGACAGGGGTACTGAAATGTATTTATTCAGAGGCAAGGCCTCTTCCCGAGGTCAGTTCTATCTATCTTTCTCTGTAGAAGATCAACACAATCGAACATACCGAGTCATATCTTCCAATCGGATTCTAAGAATCAATATGAGAGCCTTTGCCTTCCTCCCCTTTGTGGGTCTCGCCCTCTCCTCTCCCCTCCTCTCCAAACGAGACGCAACATCTGTCATCGCCGGAATCGAGAAGATCGGCAACGCAACCGAAACCCTCAACACGACCGTCGCGAGCTACCCCGGCGGCATCGTGGGCACCATCACAGCCCTCGAGATCCTCGCCGACTCGTATGCAGTCATCGACGCAATACTAAGCACAACCAAGGACGCCCAGAATTCGGCCAACTTCACCGAAACAGAGTCCGAGGATGTCGCCGTGGCCTTTACCAATATTGTACCAATAGTCGAGTCCAGTTTGACGACAATCGAGGGTAAACACGCTGATTTTGAGGATGGACTGCTTGGAATTGCTAGTTTGACGAGTTTGGTTGAATCGATTCTGGAAGAACTCAAGACCGACAGTGATAATTTGGCAACTGCAATCACTGATAAGCTGACGAGTACTTGGGCTGCCGTGGCGCCGTTGCTTGTAGCCGAGGTTGATGATGCGTTTGAGACAGCTATTTCGACTTATGCCTCTTAGCTGCTGGCTCTTGTTTTCTACAGTTAGCTGTGCTAGTCCTATTAATACACCTAACAATTGAAATCCAAGGAAACTACCTAACTACAACTGATTCATCCTCACTTAGTACCTTAAGATCCAGAAAGCGGTATAATGTTGCTGATAACTACGTTATGGGGGAAGTTATAGTTATTAGTACACTGGGTCAGGCAATGATATTAGGGAAATAATGCAGTGCCTAGGTAATTTTACTTTTGAGTTACATCGGCGACGTAATCGAAAAAGAAAGAAAAAAAACTCATGGACATAGCGTGTTCCATACCCCTAAAAGCGACTTGATTTTGTTGTTTCCACTTCATTCCCACTGTGCAGCAACTGGCGCAGGCCTAAAGCCAGTACGGTGTGACTCTTCAAGAAGTTTATGCCAATGGTAAAAAGTCCTCTCCCAATCAAACTCGATATCAGCCAAATAGTTATCAAGCCTCGGTGCAGGACGCGCAGCCTCGGCAAACTCCATATAGTCTCGAGACGCCTTTTCCACAACACGATTGAATTTAATCTGGAAATCCTCCCCTCCTTCTCCGTCACCCAGAACATCAAACTCTGGCACAATTAGAGAAGGGGGCCAGCGCAGAAGAATGACGGCCAGCATGAGCGGAATTGTAGTACCTGGCCAGTCAGGCGTGACATCAAAGACGTCTATGATGCCCTCGGCTAGGAATCTGGCACTAGCCTCCTCGTCGTAGCGATGCGCATTGTATGAAGTTGCATAGTGGATCATATTGACCAGGTCGGTATGAATGCGAGTGAGTATATTTTTGCGTTCCACCACAAATTCCAGCGCCTTTTCGGAAGATTTTAGAACATCCTTGATACTTTGGATGTACGCATTGATGCTAGTTTTGTGACCCTTGAGGTCTATCAGTTCAAGGTTCGCTTTCTCGACCCGTGCAAAGGCGTCGTTGTACCGAGTTTCGTGGCTTGTTTGAAGAGCCTTCTCGTGCTCGAGCTTGGATTCGTTAGACTTGATGGATCCAGATAGCTTGGATCTCTTGCCAGCAGCAACGGCTGCCCCGATTCCCAAGAACCCCCAGGCCATGCCCTCGCCGAAGTTTCGTGGCTGTTCCAAATCACTCCTCTGTATCGGACCGGTCAGTCAGAGTAAGCTAAAGGCCTAGAAGAACGTTACCTCGTTTCTCCACTTTCGGGTCTCATCAGTTAGCTTATCGATTTCAGTTTTCAGTGTGTCTAATTCTGCCTGTTCAGTGTCCATCGTTGATTGGTCTGATGTAACCTCGCCATTTCTATTATCGGTAGAAGTGTCGAGGTATCTGTTGGATAATTTTGCCCTCTTCAAAAGGGAGTGCATGTTATGCACTTTCTCATTGAGCTAAAGGGTCGAATTGTGAGCGATGTGTGCCATTTGCCTTTTTGAAACTAGAGAAGCCATACAGTTTCATGATGTTCGCCGAAGAACTCCCCCAAGCTGGAGTGAGCAGTTTCCACGAGCTTGAACAAGCTAGTCGTCCTTTCAACGGCTTCGTCCAGCGAAGACTGATGGACTTCTGACAAATCATGTGTTTCCAGCGCATCGCGAACCTGATTAATCGATACCTCCATTCCCGCAGGGAAAGAAGCATATGCGTCCGAGACAGACGCGATCAAGCCCCCGAGTCCGCCCGGGTATGTCTTGACAACCAGCTGCAACGCAACATCAACTAGAGAGTCGTACACGGCATGTATCATCAACTCTGAGCCAACTTTGATATCATCGTTTTGACGCTTGATTGTCTCGGCGATGTCAGTCGCGTCTGAAATCATATCTCGAAACGCCATTTCAACCTCTTCCACATCCTCTATACTGGAAACCTCTTTCACAACCTCCTCCTCAATTGCATAGTGACGGCGAAAAACCATGCAGTTCTTAGTCTGTCCGGGGTGAGGAACTGCTAGTGGACGTCGAGAGAGATATGTTGACAATGACCGGCTAGCATTAATACGTGTCGATGCACCTAGACACCGCCCACGTAAAGCAATACCTCTTGCATGATATCGCAGCGAGACAGAGCTTGCCAGTTTAGAGACATTCATTTTGGGTCTATGGATGTTGAGCGGAGGATGGTAAAAAGGAGAACAAAGAAAGCAACGAAAGACGTCTGGATCAGTCCTAATTCCCAGCTTGAAAGTCGTCTTATGCTAGATTTTCCTTTTCTTTCTCTGTCTACTCCGCGGATTTGCTTCAATTTTTGGACAAACGATCATCATCGAGTGGCAAAGCCACAAAGGCAATATTGTTCTGCTCCTTCTCTGCCATTGGGCTGTCAGGCCGATCTCGTATCGATACCGAGATCGTCCGAGAGACAACAAACGATCTGTAACACACTAGGGATTTGAAGTTCTAAGACTAATCCAGATCTCGTCAGATCTAGGTAAGGATCCGCAGAGGTTAGTTCTAGGTCCGGGCCGCACCTCCACCACGGCCCGCCGCATTGACAGCCATGCATGAACCAGTGGATACATTGAGCATATTTTAACGATCCTGAGCCAACAGATCCAATTCCATACGTAGCCTGCATTACATGGCGTTGTATCTTTCAGCTTGGCTTGGTACGCAAACTCCCCGATTCTCAGCCAGCCCGTGGACCGTGAACGATTGGGGGAATGTGGCTAGTTCGCAATTGGTTTCTTGCTTTGTTTGAGTTTGTGGCAATCAGTCAATAGTTGGACTATTCGACGAGAGCGTTCCAACGCGAGTGCGGGGTTTGACCTCTGATATGTCATTCTGCATATTGGAGGTCCTTGCATGAAAAGTGGCGGTCGTTGTCCTGTTTCTATGTGTCGATTCTTTCAGTCGTGTTCGCAAACACAGTACCATCAACTTCGCTTATAAGCGGAGGGAATTCTCTCCAATTCTAATTTATTTCTCTACCCAGACATTACTAAGAACGCGTTACTTTTCCTGATCAAAAACACCCAACATTCTTTTCACCTCCAAAATCATGGCAAGCGCAGATCCCGCCCCAGACACCCTGGGTTTGCTCATTACCAAAAACACGGCCACTATCAGCTCATACAAGACTGGTAGGTAGCCATTGCACTTTACGGGAAACTCAGTAACGGCTGATAGTCTACAGATTTGCAGGCCAAGGCCCAAGCCTCCAAACATGGATGGCTGGCATACCTTGGAATGGCTCCGTTATGTTTGGAGCTTCTCGCGTTGTGCACTTTGACAGCCGCGCGAGACGACGCAAAAAACATTACCTTAATCCCCAACGGCAAATATGAGCACTTGAAAGGGTATGATGAATGTTCACCGCCTCTAGAATCACAGAGCTACTAACACGGTGTTTGCCAAGGCACCAATATCTCTCCACCTGCTTGATTGAAGTTAGCAATAGAGGGAGCACTGCCTTTACGAATTGTAACACGCATATGTCAACGATTCGAGCCACCTCGCAGTCGGTTCAGGACACAGTAAGTATACAGTGATCATATAGACGGAACCACAGGCTGACTAGCAAAAAAAGGTTGTAATGATCCTGAAAGCTCTGAATCGTGGAAACGTCCAGCTTAGCGTGCAGTTGGAGACCTTAATGAAAGCGGCTGATACATGTAAGGATGCTGCTGCGGCCATGGACAAGGAGCTGGAAACCTGGAATAAATACGTCATGGAGCTGCACGAAGCTTGTGATGCAACAGACCAGGACACAAAAAGCAAATACCAGATTGCTCTCAGCGACGAAAGGGGTCGCAAAGCCGAGCAGCAGCTTTTGGAACAGACCATTGCAACTGCCCAGAAGTGGGTTAGCGACCGAGAGCTGCAGGTCCAGGAGATGAAAGATATGGTCAAGGAGGAGTTGAAGAATTATCCTACTGGGTAGGTTTTCTAACTGATTTGTATGACAATGACCACATTGGCTGATATTATACTATGTAGGAACCAATTGATGGTCATGGATCTAGTCCAGACCCTGGGAAATGCAGCAGCCAGCGCCACTAATATTCTTGCCGGAGCAGCAGCAAGTCGAATCGGTGGCGGCGCTGCATTCAACAACAGCAGCAACAACAGCAGCAATGGAAAATCTTCCGGTAAGGAGGATGATGGTGATGAAGCAGCGGATGATGTCGCTAGTGATCCGGCCGCCCCGCACTTGCCATTTGCTCTTATGGCTCTAGACCAACTCTACGGACTTGTGTGTGACAAGAGCGGTGTCCAATGGGACCTCATTACCAACATCGACTCTGCGAGTGGCAACGGAGGGCAGCTAGACCTTTCGGGCGTGGCGGGTGCCCTAAAGCGGCGTCGCGCAAATTTGGAGAAGAAAACCACGAAGAGCTCCAAGGTCGGAAAGGCTTTGCTCAAGGCGATCGGCGAGGCAGACATGGTAGGTTTCGTGGCACCAAACGATCCATCTTTTTACTGATATCTTGTAGGTCGTGAGCGAACTGAACGTGGAAAAAACCAAAAGCCGTAGCATGAAGGACAGCTGGAAACAGCCTACGAAGGATTCCAAGCAGGTTTCCGATTGGCAGTCAAAGGTAAAAAAGTCTCGAAAGGATGTGCAAAAGCTTGACACCAAGAACAAAGCCTTGACCTCGGGAACAAAAAACCCCCCACTGCCCGGTGCAAATTTGCAAGCGGCAGCTTCTTCTGGGAGCAAGACCGCCAGTCAAATGGCCGTCGAAGCTGCCTCGTTCAAAGTAACGACTGCCCGGGAAATGTATAAATCTAGTTTGGCTAGTGCCGATGCAGCCAAAACCCAGCTGCTGGGATTCCAATCTCAATTGGGCAATGTAAAGGCAGACCTAGACAGTCTCAAGGAAAACAAAATCACGCTGGTAGGTTTACTCTCGACTCATTGGCTACACTCTCATCTTATAATTATTTGTCTCTAACCCAATCCACAACACAGGAAGCAATCAAGGTGTGCCTACGGAATTGCTTGACCTTGCTAGTGGAGTTGAAAGATTGCATCCTTCAGTTGCGGCTCTTCTTTACCCAGCTCTCTGTGCAGATTAAGACCTTGGTCGAAGGCAACGTTGTTCCATTCAACCGTACGGTTGACTATGCCAGGACCTCGACAAACGCTCTTATAGACCGCGTGATCCTACAGCAATATACTGTGGCCATCTGGGCAGGGTTCGACCAATTCAAGGAGATTGCGCAGTTTTACAAGAGCGTCCACGATCCTTACATCGTAAACGGTCTCCATTTGGTAGGCAAGATGAGCCTTCAAAAGAGCGTAGATGCTGGCTATCAGCAAATTGAGGAGTACTCCAAGGGCGCCCAGGCTGCTGTGGCAGGTCTCATCGACGCGGTAAGTTGTTGGAAGGAAGTGCTTTTCTTCATACAAGTATAGGTGGCTGATTGATTTGTTAGGAAACGGGAAAATTCAAGAAGCGAATCGAGAAGACATATGACGAAATTATCGAGTTGGAGAAGAAAGCCCTTCCGCCAACGGAAGACGAAAAAGCCCTCGTTACCAGTGCGGTTGCCAATGTCGAGGGCATCATCAAGGACCAGCTCGACGCAAAGTCCGGACCCATAAACTATCTGACACAGCCTCGTGAACAGCGTGACGCAGAGTCAGACAAACTGGTGAGACTTGTAAACTTGAGAACGAAGCGGTAGCAAGAGCTAATATTATCATAGTCTGGGGCACTTAGCCCGGAAACCTTGGAGAAACAAACAGATACCTTGTTTGAGGAGGAATTCTTTGTACAGGATGATGAAGAGTATTTGGGAATCACCGACTGAAGGCCGATCGTGACTACATACATGCGCATGAATTCAGAACGCTGTTGCCAGGTAATCCACAATATTAGTACATGGTTTAAACATCGATTAAACTTAAGACTAGTTACAATTGAGCACTAAATAATTCCAATACTTAGTTTGAGAGGCCAGCATACTGTGCAGCCCTTCGTACAAGACTCTCCAGATCGGCATTAGTCTTAGCTATGCCGTAGACAAAATGGTCAGGCCGTAGCAACACCCCCTTCGCACCATACTTCTGAAACCACTCCAAAAAGACTCCCGTCGTGTCTTGTACATCATCTTGACCAATAACAAGTCTGCTTCCATGGAAGACTTCAGAGAAGAGTGTCGCTACCTCGGAAGACATAGGCATCTTGTCGTCTCTAGACTCTGCCGGCCGTTCCAGAATCAGCCAGCCCCGAGCGCCAAAATGGTCGCATAGTCTCCCTATCTTGTCTCCTATCCGTATCTGTCCATCAATGAACAGACTTCCCATGACATCGGCATATGTGGCATCTGCTTTTGAGCGCGGGAAATACATTCCCGGTGCTCCGAGCTGTTCCAAGTTCACATTTCGAGTGAAAGATACCGGGGGCTGCTTATCACGGGCCTTTGCCTGTTCCATATCAGTCATTGTAGCACGCCCTTCCATAGCAACAGATGCTCTAATCAAGTTTCTAGTTGGGCCCAATCGCTCGACGGACCAGTCTTGCAACATTCGGTGCCAACTACTCTGAGGATATCTTAGTGCCAGACTCAGCCTCCAGGCAACCAAGCTAACGTCACGTATTCCAGAGTTTAACCCTTGCCCTAGGAATGGCGGAGTCACATGGGCTGCATCTCCTGCCAAAAGGATGCGCCCATGACTAAACGTCTCACACCATCCTCCGTTGAAGGCATACGACGCGCTCTTGTCGATATTGGCGTTCTCGGGATTGCAGCCAAACTCCGCCAGCAGAGACCATATGAATTCTGGGTCTGTAGCTTTCATGATTTCTTCGTCCGACATCAACATCAACTCCCATCTCCTGCGGGTCGCGTTCCCAAACACGGAAACGCGTGGTCGTCGAGGGTCCATGTAGATTTTTGGTGTGAAGAAATCGCCCCATTTCTCCCCTGCTCCTTCGCTTTTCGGCGTAACGTCAACAACTACCCAGGAAGTCTTTGGACCTGGACAGTCGGTCATTGGGATGCCGACGCATTGGCGGACAGTACTATTTGCTCCATCGCAGCCGACAACGAAGCGCGCTGACCATCTTCGAGGACCACTAGGTCCCCTTGCCGATACCTCAACGTGGGTGTGCATGTCGGTAACGTCTTCCACCACTGTGGATCGAATGACGTCTATTCCTCTCTCCTTGCAGGCAGCTTCCAATACATCTTCCATAGCTGGCTGGTGGAGTCGGAATGTGCGACTTGTGCCCGATGTGGATGGTCCGTTATAGGGGGCATGTCGAACAACCTGGCCCAAGGCACCGATTATTTCAACCTCATCCGCGACTATTCCACGAATGTCGGTTACCGCTTCTTTGAACAGGGCCTCGTGTAGACCGAGTCCATCGTACAGTCTCACGCTTTCGTGACTCAGACTGATTGCTCGAGGAAGAGGGTAGACGGCAACCTGGCGCTCCAAGACAATTACTCGATGACCATGGGATCCCAGAGCGAGGGCCAGAGTGAGGCCAACAGGGCCCGCCCCGACGATGAGAACATCACAATCGTACGTCATTGTGAATGGTTGTGTGCTGTTTTTGATTCGTGGCTGTTGGTTTGTTGATTGAGCTGTTTTCTTTCATTGGAATTTCGTGAGATAAATGCAAATTTATTCTATCAATGTACTGGCTGCTCTTCCCGAATTTTTGGATGGAGAATCCATCGACTCAAGAAATTCACCATAGTCCGGATTCTCTCATACAAAATTGCAGGGATATTCCCTCCCATATTTCTTCTGGAACATACGCCGCATAAAATCATTAGTCCGCCAAGGAGATCTCCGGGGAATTTAGTCCGATGAATCCGGTTGGGGTTGTATGCACTCGGGTTACTCTTTGTATCCAAACCGTGCGGCGCAGTACAGGGGTTATGCTTCTTTACCCGGGCATTGCTATCATTTCTCCGTGTTTGTTCACCTTTATGAAGTCCGTAAGACGTGGGAATATCGTTAAGGCTCTTTTACCTTCTTTTATGTGTAGATGGGCCGCCGCTAGGAAGCGACACGCATTCCGATACTTAAGGCTCCTGATTTTTTCTTTGTCTAATATCTGATCCGAGCTTCCGACTTATGATCAACATGATTAGGTGGGCTTATTTCCATGTCAGCTCCGTCACAGGACTTGCATTAAAAATCTTGATTTCGGCGATCTTCTCGGCATGCAGGTGGAAATCTTGGATTTTACTGCAAATAGTGCGGTGGATCTGGTTACACATCGTGACAGTTTCGGCTGGTCGGCCGGTGTTCTAACCCTAAGAAACAACAAAAAGATATAACGCGGCTTCGGTCAAGATTCTATGCCATTGTATTCAACGATGTCTAAGCTGCTATTAGTTCCTGCATTGTCCAGGAACCTGTCGAAAATTGATAAAAGAGGGAATGGGATGAATATTCATTGGCCCTGTTTTTGGTGCTTTTAGTATTTCTTTTTCTTTTTCGTTTCTTTTTTTTTGCTCCTCATGCATGAAGATCTGCTCTCCTATTGACGGCTCATACGGAAAGACACTAGCCATGAATCATGATCATAGATAAGCGGTACCTAATTATGTAGTTATTATCGACCAACTGATTCATATTGCTATGAAAGGCGTCTGTTGGTTGAGCTTTGTTTTTTCTTTTCTTTCCACTAGAAAGGAATCAGCCTGAACTTCATATCTACACCTTAACTACGAAGGTTGGAGTCAAAACTACTGGGAATGCTAAGGCACTAGAAACTAACTAAATACTAGTTCCTGTTAATATTTGCTTTTTCATACAGCCCAATATAATACAGATATATCTTTTAACCTATAATTCTATGAATATTCAACCTAGTTAAAAGCAGTAAAAGAATTATTTATATTGCTCTATGGTTTTAGATTCTAAATATTTTTTTTCTAAGCTGAAAGAGTGTTATTATAGGAGATATTAGGAAAGCTAATGTAAATTGAAGTAATTTGATAACAGGCGTGGGGACGCTATCTTATTTAGCGTATTCCCAATAGTTTTGACTCCAACCTTCGTAATGCAATAACGAGATGGATTTCCTACGCACTAATTGAAACAGCACGTCATCTGTTTTTGCTTCTTCAACCGCGCGTAGCTCATTGGCTGGATTATATATACCTAGCGTTGTGATACACTATTGGTGCATGCCGCTGGCCAAAATAAATAGTCATTCAAACAGATAACATCGACTATGATTTTAATTATGAACTAACTCCATACTAGTAAGCCCCCGAATCGCTTCCCGCGATAGGCGTGAATGAAACTTCTGTCGGTTCATTCGTGATGCCTCGTTTTTGTGCCTCTTCTATTATGGCCACCGTAGCCGTAGCACCGATTCTCGTCACACCCAACGACATCACATGAAGCAAATCATCTAGCGTGCGAACACCACCAGCCGCCTTTATCTGAATCCCCGGCTTGGAATGCTCTCTCATCAGTTTCAAATGTGGCACCGTAGCACCCTTGTATGTGTACAACCCATTGGGCTGCTTAACAAACCCGTAGCCAGTAGACGTCTTGACAAAGGCAACACCGATATCCGAGCAAATTTCGCAGAGTCGGATAATGTGGCTTTCATTTAAGTAGTCGTTCTCAAAAATGACCTTCAGTATCGCTCCGTGCTGCGTGACGACATCGTTGATTTGACGAATTTCCGAGGCTACATACTCCCAATCACCGCCCAATGCTTTGCCGATGTTGATCACCATGTCAATCTCTTGTCCTCCAGCAGCTGCCGCGGCTTTGGCTTCCAAGACTTTGATTTCTGTGGTACTGTTGCCGTGAGGGAAACCGATGACCGGGCAGACGAGTACGTCGGTTCCTTCCAACTCCTCCTTCGCAAGCGGTATGAGATATGGCTTGACGCATGCCGTGGCAACGCCGTACTTTTTTGAGATTTCTAGACCCTCCAGAATATCTTTGTCGGTCATGGTTGGATGTAGCAGTGAGTGATCAATCATCTTGGCGATTTGCCGCAGGGTCACCGTGATACGATTCGTGGTCGCCATTGTGAATAGAAAGAGTGGAATTCAATTGACAAGTAAACAGTAACTGGGAAAAAACCTCAGTAAGAAATGAAGGTTGATCTAAACGACTGTCAACGCCTGTCCGGTCAAGGATAAAGCACGGCCTCGAAGATTTTAGTTAGCCTTTAATATTCTGAAGGTATTAATCTCCGGGTTTGAATTTTTCCTGGAAGTGGGCTCATGAATGAGATCCAGGCATCATTATTCCAAACGGCTTGTGTCATGTTGCTGCGTTGTTGGTCATGGATATGATCACCACCGAGTTGCTATCCGGTGGAACGAATTTCCTAATCCGGCAAGCCTTCCGGTGGGACTACCAATGTCAGAACCAGAACCAAGGCCAGGGCATTTACCTATCATTACGCACGGAGTAGACCAAGCCGAACGAATGAGTACGAGGATGTGGGTTTCTCCGAGAGAATCATTTGAATACCTGCAGTTATGAAACTAAACTTATAGTTCTAGTGCACGAGTCAAACCTTACACTGCACTACTCTATACGGGGTAGATTCCGATGTAACTTCCAACTTCCAAGAGCATGACGTACTATGCTGTCTCTCAGCTTGGAAATAAACTTCCCCCGCAGCGTGTTTTACTTAGGATAATTTATGATTGGCTCTTGGCGAGGCCAAATCCGGGGATGCCCGTATGCCCCAGAGATTGCTAGTAGTTCCTGCGTCCGGCCATGTGTTTTATATAGCCCTAAATGCCATGAGATTCCCACTCCTCTGCCTCGTCTTGGTCCTCGCTCTCATCTCGTATTTGGAAGATAGAGAATCGTTCATGAAATATACACACCATGTCCATGGAAAGGTTCAAAGAGCCCTTTTTTGGGTTGCACGGGTGATGGCTAACGTTTTGGCTTACTGTATGTCAGTTCTTCGATTGATTACCATGTTCTCGCTACTAACGCCTCGCAGGTGGCGTGTGCCACTGATATGATCATGTTCGGCTACGATCAAGGAGTATTCAGTATGTCATTACGCCGCAGCAACTCTTGGATCCATGCTAATTCAACCAGGTGGTGTGGTCGTCACCGAAGACTTTCTTGTCGTGTATGACCTCGTGGGCGATTCCAAAACCAATGTCTTATCGACAGTCTCTGCTATATATACTGTGGGCTGCTTTTTCGGTGCGATCATTGCCTTCACCCTGGGCGAAAAATTCGGGAGAAAGAAATGCATCATGATTGGAACGACGATTATGGCTGTGGGGACGATTCTCATGTCGTCGTCGTTCAGTCTTGCGCAGATGTTTGTTGGTAGAATTGTTCTTGGGTAAGCGAACATACTCGGATTTCCGATGTTTTTTTGATTTTTTATTTACTTATATATCTGACGGGGCGACAGATTCGGAAACGGCATGAACACCGTCGCAGCCCCAATCTGGCAAACCGAAACCGCCAAAGCAGAGTGGAGAGGAAAACTAGTTATTCTTGAGATGATGACCAATATTGCTGGCTTCACACTGGTCAATTGGATCAACTACGGTTTATCCTTCGTCGGTGGTGGTGTAGTTTGGAGGTTTCCGTTGGCCTTTCAATTTATTTTCATTTTCATTCTTTGGGCTACTGTGCCTTGGTTGCCTGAATCGCCGCGGTAAGTTCGAACCTAATGTATGGAAGGAGTGTTTGAAACTAATTGATTGGAATGTGTATAGATGGCTCATAGCGCACGATCGACGCGAGGAAGCACAGTTAATTGTCTCCCGACTAGAGTCAAAGGGCACCACCGATCCTCACGTTATCGCCCAGATTCGTGAGATTGAATTCTCCGTGCAGTACGAGCTCGAGCATGCCATCCGCTGGCGAGATCTGCTGCGAGGTAAAACCGGTGCTGCCGGAGACACTAAAACGTTACGACGTATTATTTTGGGGGCTGGTACTCATTTCATCCAACAATTCGAGGGTATCAACATCTCGACCTATTACCTGCCCAAGGTTCTTCAAAACTACGTCGGAATGTCAAACTCCATGTCTCGCCTGATAACCGCTGTCAACGCCACATCATATCTAATATTTTCCTGCTGTGCGGTGCCTCTGATCGAAAAATGGGGTCGTCGCATGCTCATGTTTATCTCGACAATAGGCATGGGCACGTGTCTGCTTGTTATTACCATTCTCTTCCGATACGCCCAGAAAAGTGAGGGCAATAATTCCCTGGCTACTGCTACAATCCCCTTTTTGCTTATCTATTTCATCTTCTTTGGTTGCGGTATGCTGGGTATACCGTGGCTATACCCTGCCGAAATCAACTCGCTACCGATGAGAACAAAGGGTGCCGCGATAGCAACAGCTACTAACTGGTACGATATCCTTGACCGCTAGGTAGTAGTGGTATCAATAATTGAGGCAGTGTGGCTGACTTTGTGCGTATAGGATCACTAATTTCGCTGTTGTGGAAATCACACCAATTGGTAGGTCATGCAGATTCTTTCCCTTGTTTTTTTTTTCTTTCGTTTTTTGCTTGTGTACTGAGTATAAAATCAAGGTGTCCAAAACCTAGGCTGGAAGTTTTGGATAGTATGGACAGTCTTCAATGCCGTGTTTGCACCTATAATTTGGTTCTTCTACCCGGAAAGAGCAAATCGCACACTCGAGGACATGGACGCCTATTTCAGAGAGGCCCGTCACTTATCGTTACCAAGGATCCGAACGCAACCTGTATCAGACGACCACTCAAGTTCATTGCGCATGAGGACGAGGAGACGCAAAATGTGAAACATGAAATAGAGGATGTCCATTCGGAACATGCTGTTGGGTCTATCCTTGAGCATCATATTTCCGAGGAGAAGCAGAATTAGTTTATTACCACGGATGAAACCATATCGGCATAGCACTACACGTACAGTGATATGCTAAACAATACCTGGGGTGTATTATCAATACTATTGTATACCTAGGTACCTAGATGTCACATATTTGAAGACCGGCTTCGATACATATTTACATGACTATGATGCTCTAGGAATGCCAAAATTCTACCATATTAGAAACTGTATCACAAAAAATTCATGTGGGATTACCTACTTGTGTGTACATTTTAGGGGTTGTCATGAAGAAATATAAAATTTTAACCTCGCCCTGTCAAGCTTTGCAAAATATTCGGCCTAATTAAATAGGTATCCATCTTGAGTAAGACTACCTATCAACGAATAAAATTATATACAGGGACGCTTTTACCTCACTTCGGCCCCTCAATCAAAATCTTAATAACCTCCCCCTCCTTCGTATCTTTAAACGCCAGCTCGGCGTCCTCAAAGGCGACCTTGCGTGTCAACAACTTCTTAACATCAACCTTGCCACTACTCGCCAACGCCAGCGCATCACGATAATCATGAGGCCCATACCGAAAGCTCCCACTCATTTTGAGTTCCTTCACGCACGCAGTCGTCATCAGGAATGTAATATCAGCCTGCCCCATGCCGGCCTGCACATAGCTACCACCAAGACGGAGGGCATGGATGGCTGTTTGAATGCTGGCTTGTGCGCCACTGGCGTCTACTGCGACGTCTAATCCATGTCAGAGATTATTCTCTTGGATAAGTCGCCTTGCATTTTCTTCTGCGGATTCGGTCTTGGACCGGAGGAAAATCGACGTCGCAGCAAACTCCTTCGCAAAGTTGAGTCGATCTTGATTAATGTCGATGGAAATCACTTTACTCGCGCCCCAAGCTTTTGCAACGGCACAGCAATGTAGACCAATCGGACCAGCACCGAATACTGCCACCGTATCCCCAGGGTGGAAAACGGCTTGTTTCATGATATGCACCGCTACAACCAGCGGTTCCGTCAGCGCGCCTTCTTCCAATGTCATGCCATCCGGCAGCTTGAAGCAAAAGTCTTCGGGCAGAACGTAGAATCTGGCCAGTGTGCCGTCGCACGGCGGTGTTGCTGCAAAGACCATGTCGTAGCACAAGTTGTAGTTTCCTTCTTTGCAGCGATCGCAGCGTCGGCAGGGGATTCCGGGTTCCATTGAGACTAGGTCGCCCTTTTTGAGGCCTTTGACTTCTGGCCCAACCTCGAGGACTGTGCCGGAGGACTCGTGGCCCAAGACCATGGGGGAGTTGAACACGAAATCTCCAATGCGGCCGGTATCCCAGTAGTGGACGTCTGAGCCGCAGATGCCGGTGAAGCCAACCTGGACGAGAACATCGTCGGGCTTTGTCACCTTGGGAACTGGCCGGTCTTCGAATGTGACATCTCTGACTGCACGAAGGACGAAAGAGCTGTTTATCTGCTGCATGTTAGCTTTGTTTGTTATAGGGGTATGCGCAATGGGTTACTTACACTCGTTGCTGACGCCATTGTGTCTGGGAGAACTAACTAGTTAATGCTCTGAAACCATCTTGATAATTTACAATCGCCATGAGCGATCATCGCAATTAATGAATCCCCTCAGGGTCAACCGAAAACATCAAAGATAGTTCTAGCCCTAACTGCCAAGTCTTCCACCGGAAGCATCTGCTGTGTTGGGAAGCTACCCCGCAACGGGATGAAGCCCGAGTCCACAGCGTGGCTTACTCTATGCAAGACACTGTGTTACTTCTTGGGTAACTGTGGAAGCTTCCCAGCTAATTGTTGGATACTGTGGTTTTGCGGAACGAAGTGGCTTTTGAAAGGATTTGGAACGGTCAGCTGATAGATGCCTGTCTCTCCTTTGTTCTCGGCCATGTCACGGAGAAATTCATTTTATTTCCCAGTCACCCAGGTCAATATGCGTCCAACAGCTGGGTTTCTCTTTAGTCGACGCAAAGCTTCATTTTGTCAGAATGGCACTTCCTACGACATGCAAAGCAGGTGTCGTGACCCAATTTGGACCGGACTTCAAAGTCGAAGTTCAGGATGTACCAATTCCGGAGCCAGGTGATTATCCATTCAATTTTTTCAATGCTAAGTAAACGGACAGGAAATCTAACTACCAACAGGTCCCGATGAAATTTTAATCAAACTCAACGCAACAGGAGTCTGTTTCAGCGACATTCACTACATGCTCGAAGACCTACCCCTGCCGCGGAAGCGAGACCACGGCGTTCGATCGCCCGGCCAGGAGGAGCAGGAGTTGTAGTGAAGATTGGAAGTCATGTTAAAAACTGGAAACTGGGTGAGTGTGCCGGAATCAAGCCGACGTGGATCGTCTGCATGTCCTGTCATCTTTGCTGGGATGGCCTGCAATGTCACTGTCCAGAGGTGATTCCGACGGGTCTCAAAGTTCCCGGTAAGCTGTCCCCTTTGGCTTTCTAAAACCTCACTAATGCTAAGGTGGCTACTGCTAGGAACATATCAACAGTACATCGTCAGTCCGGCGAGATACGCGTCGCCAATTCCCGATGGCGTGGATGACTTTTCTGCTGGTCCTATTATGTGCAGTGGCTCAACCATGTACCGATCCGTAAGTAGCTAATCGACAAGCCCTTTCAATCAAGCACAATGTCTAATAGAACATTAGTTATCCGATTCTGGACTTAAACCAGGAGACTGGGCTGCATTCGTCGGCGCAGGTGGAGGAGTCGGCCATATGGGCGTCCAACTCGCAAAGGCCATGGGCATGCGAGTCATCGCAATCGATACGGGCAACGACAAGCGAGAGCTGTGCACGCGTCTCGGGTGCGAAGTCTTTATTTACTTTCGTGAAACAAAGGATCTGGCCGAGGAGGTGAAGCGTGTATCAGGGGGGGATGGTGTAAATGGGGTGTTTGTGACTGCAACGTCACCTGCTGCATACGCAGTCGCCCCGAAGATGGCGTGTATTGGGGGTAGGATCATGTGTGTTGGAATGCCTGCGTTGGGCACTGCATTTGCAGGTGATGACCCGATGTTTCTGATTCTGAAGAATCTCAAGGTTATTGGTACGTTGACGGGGTCTATGAAGGATACGGCTGATGCACTGGCGTTTGCTGCCCGGGGTTTGTTGAAGCCGGTATATGAGACGTTTAGTATTGATCGGTTGCCGGAAGCAGTGGATTTGTTGAATAGGGGGAAAGTCGCGGGGAGATTTGTGATAGATTTTAATGCGTAGCTAGATGAATTCCAGTGATAAGCTGTATAGCTCGATTCTAAGGGCTGAGGTGTGACATCAAATAGTAAATGGGATCGTCTTTCCCCCGCATCCGCTAAATATTAGTGGGTTCCGGTGAGTAGTCCGGGCTTATATTTAGGCGTTGTTGTTCCCCGCAGCAGAGGTTGGATCGGGATCCATGGTACTCCGTAACATTTTTGACTGGAACGGGCCCCATTTGATTCTTCAAGTTTTTCCTTGCATTTAATTTCATTTACTTTCATCAACAAACAAAGTCCTACAACGGAACTTATTTTCAGTCTCGTCATGAACCCGCGCAAAGTTCCTAATGCTTGCGAGCGATGCAGGAGACAGAAGCTCAAAGTATACTTACCCGCTTCTTTAAATTTCAACACCGTGCTAATACGTAATGCGCAGTGTGATCTTGAGAGACCCTGCACTCTGTGCGCGCGCACAAACGTGGAATGCGTCGCAGCTCCAATCGAGAAATTCAAGACCTACCGTCCGCCAATAGAGCAGCAAAATGATGCTCAGGACGTCTCCGATGTAAATCGGGGAGAAATAAATGATTTCTCTGGCCCAAAACGGTCATTCGCCACATATAATCCAAGGACAGGAACGCGAGGTGAATCTGGTGAGAGGCGTACAAAGCGACCGAGGCGGCAGAGCGTTCCCGTGCCTCAGCAGACACCGTTGGAAGGCAGTCCGGAGCCAGGCACGCCGTGGAATTCTAGCTCAACAATCACTTTTGTCCAAGAGGTAGTAGTTCCTTTCCCTTCTTATACACATCCAGCCAGCTGATCTCTCGACCAGGCATTCCATCACCACCTCGCCAGCACGCCCGAAGAAGCAGACACATCGGCCTTCTTGGCAACCCCATGGGTAGAATCGACCACTCGCTTCTCGCGCGAAAGCGGCGGTAGTAACACACGGGGAAATCATCATCACAATACTCTACAAAATATAATATCGCACCATTTCGAAGCCTCGGCAAACGTGCACCACCATCGCCGTAAAGCGCCAGCGGCTGCAGAGCGTGATTTGGTGCCACTGTTGCCACCGGTAGAAGCAGCAACGTTGCTAGTGGACAATTATTTTGATCGGATCCATTGGTTTATGTTGTTGTTTCATCAGAGAGACTTTAGGAGGAAATTTTATAATATTTATAATCCGGCCGATGATGCGAACTTGACGCAGACAACATCCCTCGGCGACATTGCTGTTCTCTTGGCCGTGCTTGCGAATAGTTTGCAATACATAAACGATCTGCAAAGGCGCGAGCTGATCCATTTTGGCGTGGATCCGGAGTCGCTCAAAGAGAAAATTCTCGACACCTTGCGACTGAGGCTTCTGGATCTGCTATCACTCGGCACTCTTGAAGTTGTGCAGACCTGTGTGTTACTAGGGAGTTACTACCTTTATCACGGCGAACCCGAACTTGCCTGGCCTCTATGCGGATGCGCGTTGCGAATTGCGCAGGCGTTGAATTTACATCGTAGACCTCCCGATGAGCGCGCGGTGGATCACGCTTTGAAGCCTACAATCGAAGCCAGAAAACGATGCTGGTGGGCTGTTTATGAAATCGAGACGTTTTGCTCTATGCTCTATGGCTTTCCGTTAAGTATATCAGACAGCGATTGCGATGTCGAGCCTCTGGATCCGTATGATGAATGTTCGGGGTCGACTGTGCGAGATCACTCGTCTTTGCAGCCAACACTGCTCTTTTACAAGTGCGCCATGTCGAATCTGTCTGCTATAGTCAAGTCGGCGCTAGTCGATCTTTATGGGCCGCATCGCAACCGAGACCGGAGCAATGAATGTCGCTCAGACCAAGGGTCTCAATTGTCCGGCTTGGTGGAAAAGGTAGAGTCGCTAAACGAGAGACTTCTAAGATGGAACGAGAATATAGCGCCGAAGTTGAGACTAGGTACTTTGGATGTGGATGTTATGCTTCATTCCAACAAAGGTTTACATCAAGATGATTCCATACGCACATTTGAAGAGCATCTCTTCCAACTGCAGACCCTCGCGCTCAAACTCGCCTTTGAAAACGCCAAAATCCTGATTCATCGCCCTCTACTATCCTTCAAAATCGTACCATGTCGAAGTTCATACCAACACAATAAATCTGGCAGTAACAGACTCGACCCTTTCAGCTCTGCAATCCGAACCTGCCGAGACGCCGCCCTCCAAATCTCCCTCGTCGGTCTATCGCCCACCCTCCGAGAAGCAGCAGATACCTACGCCGTAGCGTTCATGTCCCTGCACCTCTTCACCGCAGCCGTCACGCTATGCATCATCACCAGCCTAGACCCCTTGAGTCAAATGTCGCATGAATGCAAACTGGGGATACGCCGGTTGATGGAAACGCAAAATATCCTCAAAGAGAAATCGATTGTGGCCGCTCAGGGACTGGATATTACGAGAAGGCTCATGTCGCTGGCGATTGCGAAGGAGATTAATGCGATGTTTGGTGTAACATCTTCCTCAGCGAGTGATGAGCGGCGGCCATCGGCAAGACCCAGTGATATTAATCTGACTCCGAACAGAGGCGATATAGAGGGTGTGCCGGTTCAGATGCCGGCTAGGACGGACGGATTGAACCAACCTAACGCCGTTCCGGAGGTGAACATCGAGCCAAATACCTCGCTAAGCCGAGATTTGAATTTGACTCCTGCTGGCTTAGAATCAAGCGCTTTCGAGTTTTGCGAGAACCCATGTATGACAGAAGTACTCATGGATTTCGGACAAAGTAAGTCAAAATTGTATGTGTCGATGTATTGAGCGCCGAGACTGATAATTTTGTAGTGATCACCCAGCCAGTGACCAGAAACGCGGGGACGGAACAGATGCCGATAAATGATCCATTTGGAAATCTGGATAATGGGTTTGTTGGGCAGGATCAGGGCTGGATTTGGGGGTGGGAACTATAGAATACCTAGGTAGGTACCTCGGTAGCTCTATGTACCATACCCACACGTACTGGATTTGCTCTTAATCTTATGCTCTGTGGCTTTCCTGATGTACGCGTCTCTGTTATTATTACTACGACTATTTCTAGCTTGAATAAATGGCGTCTAAGCTTATAATGTATAGACAACCAAAAATGCTCCCCCAAAAAATAGTTCGTTGAACCTGGGCCCACCCATACATCTCAGGGCAAAATATCCGACGGAATCTAGATATAACCCTCACACAATCTTAATATTATTTCTTATTCTCTCTGGTGTGTTATTTTGTGCATTTCTTGTTTGCTGTTGTATGTCTTTCGTTTCTACGTTTATATTTGCTTGCAGTCGCTCGTTTCTGTAGTGTTTCGTCACAATGCTCCTCGCTCCCTTCCTAATAGCCTTCACATTGACCATCCAGTCAGTCAGCGCCGCGACTCCGTCCGTTGTCACCATCACCTCGACCTACGCCAGCACCATCACAACTACCGCCACCACTAGCTTCCCCATCACCTCAATTGCAACGACCTGCACGCCGGGCTCAGGTCCTGCCAGCAGCTCGTGCGCCAACTCGGTATGGACCAAGGGGACGACCTACTGGCAAGAGTCCTGCGATGATGCCTCGGCCGTCGGTGGCACCGTAAGCGCCGTGCTGAATGCTTATAACCACCTCCCTAACATCTGGGAGTGCTACGTCTACTGCTCCATCTTTGCCGGCTTGTGCAATGGAGTCAACTTTTTCTCCGCAGCCACCTCGTGTCAGTATCTCACCGGCACTGGTGGATACCCAGTCACTTCGTCCTCCGGGGTGCAGGCGTTGGTGGCATACACGACGAATCCCTGCATTGCCACCATCACTTCCCTGTCGACGCAGGCGGTAACGCAGACAACGACCGCAGAGTATACCACTACCTACACCTCTACTGTCTTGGGAGCCTCTTCGTCGTCGCCGGTGCCGTCGTCGCTTTCCTCTCTGGTATCATCGCGGGCCTCGTCTTCCGCATATTCGTCTTCGTCGTCCTATGTTATTTCAACACCTAGTAAATTCTCTAGCTCGGCCGTTCAGAGTAGTACCCCTTCAGAGAGTCCGTCTTCCACTAAGCCAGTATCTGTGGCTTCTTCTTCTTCTTCTTCTTCTATTCCACTCCGTTCAACTCCAGCACGCTCCCGATCGTCATCCATTCGGATAGCTTCATCCGGCGTCAGCTCCGTCGCCCGCCCTTCGTCAAGTAGCATCTTTAGCATATCTGGACATACAATCAGCTCCGAGCCAACCCGTCTCTCGTCAACTGGAGTCCATTTGTCTTCACACAGCAGCCCATCTGCAAGCAGAAAATGCGGCAAGGGCAAGGGAAGCAGTCACGTCTCGACTCACCATCACTCAACTACTACTGTTCTCACCCAGACACTATCCAAGTATTCTCAGACAGAAGGCACGACGAGCACTAGCACCACGGAAGGCGAATTCACAACTTCCACCGTCTTCACCACTCATACAACCACCCTAACCGCATGTCCATCCGGCGTCGTCAACTGTCCTGACGCCGCAAAAAGCACTTTTGTCACCACGGAGACTGTGATTGATTACACTACCATCTGCCCCGTCACCGTCAAGTTCACGCACGCGTCTGTTTCTTCGGGATCGTTGGAAATTACTGGCCCGCCGACACATCCTACATCAGGAACAACTGGTTCCTCCACTGTTACATTGTCTGAATCTGCAGGGCCTGAGACGATAACACCCCAGTCTGGCATAGCGAAAGCTTCCGAGTCTTCAGCAGGGTCGACCACTAGTTTACAGAAAGTCTCCACCGGTGCCTTAGCTGCAGAGTCCACCAGCTCCTCCCTCTCATTACTACACGCCTCCTCCAGTGTTACTCAGACCCCAGCCAGTGCCCTCTCTGCTAGCCCCTCTAGTCAGACGAACAAGACGTTGGCATCCAGCCCCTCCTCCATCCAAAGCACAACCATCGCGGCCGGGGCACCGGCACCCTTCAATAGCGCGCCATCCGTCCGTGCCGTGATGTCTGTTTTATTAGCATGTATGATAAGCTGAGCGAAGGATTGATATTGTTTTCCCTCCGCCAATGGCAGATTCGTGAGCTGTGTTCTGCCCGCAGTGGGCAGTGCGAGACGTTGAACATACTTGAGAATGATTCCGAGGTTGGTGGCAATGGTTCGCGTTTCGCGGGCGTGCACGACGCGGAATTCGTGGGCGAACTGCGACTCGGAGAGGGTTGGGAGCTTGTCAGAGAGTATTGCTAGCTGCATTGTGTCAATTAGCTTAATAAAAACATAATTATTGGCACAAACCCAGAACTGTTTCCTATATGTTTGGCTTCTATCGGGTTTGTGGGGGAACATCAGGCTATTTCCCCGCGGCGAAATTATCGTCGACGGTACCTGGCAGTGCGTACCAAGCTAGCGACGTACTCCGCAAAATTTTGTCCCCACAGGTCAGTCATCTCCTAGACATAAGATCTAAGAAACGATGGCGAAATGAAGTACAAAAACATTTCAAATACCATTCACCACAATGGAGGTCCCAAAGACAGGTTCCGAGCATCTCGAGGAAGCCAAAGGTGCACTCAACCATCCCGCTCAGGATGGCATTGAGGGACTTTCGCTCTGGGAGACTGTCAAGGAAAGCCCCAAGGCCATTTTATACTGTTGTTGCATGTCACTTGGTCCATTTGTTTTTGGGTTCGACAATATTATCGTCGGCTTGATTACAGGCATGCCAGCGTTTCAGTAAGATGTCTCTGGCCCCTCCCTAGTGGAAACATTTGTTTAACTCCAAGTAGAATTGATTTCGGCGACTTTGACGGATCCGATCATGTTATCCCTGCCAATTGGCTTTCGCTCTGGACCGCGCTCGTCTCGATTGGTGTCATGGCAGGCTCGCTGCTGGCGGGGTTTCTCTGCGAGAGATTTGGGACTCGAAGCGCCACTATCCTTGGTGGGTTGATAGGGGTTGGCGGCACGCTCGCCTGCACGTTTGTCAACCTTTGTGCCTTGCTCAAATCAAAGCGTGTGACGGTTTTGATGGGAAAGATCATCACAGGTTTGGGTCTGGGTCTTATGATGCCAGCTTCGCAAACATATGTGTCTGAAGTGGCCCCAAGGAAGCTTCGGGGGGCACTTCTGTCCTCTTTTACACTTTTTGTGGTATAGTTTGATGTCCGCACGTCTATATCTCACATTAGCCACTAACAGGCCTACAGGTGTTAGGCAAGTTATTGCAGTTGCAAGCATATATTCACGCATCTCCATGATCAACAGCTTTTCCTATCGGGTGAGTAATTCGACTTTAATTACTCACGGAAAAGGGAGTTAATCTATGTTTTCTATAGCTTCTTTTCGCTGCCGAAACCATTCCAACCGGGACCGCAGCATTATTCGCTCTCATCTCACCGGAGAGTCCGAACTATTACATCAAGAGGGGTAAGAGAACCCAAGCCATCTCGACATATTCCCGTCTCTTTTCCCGGGACAAAGCAGATTCCGCCATCGACGGCATCGAACTTGATCTCGAACACGAGAAGAGCCGACAAACCGCGGCGGGAACTCCCACATATCAAGATGTTTCCACGGCTCGAATTGGCGACGCACGCGCATTGTCCTGTACGCCAACATCCTTCAAAGCTTTGTCGATATTGCAATGATAAGCAACGCAACCTACTTTTTGGAAATTGGTGGCATGTCAGCTGGTAGTGCATTGACGGTGACTACTTGCTCGTTGAGTTTGATGCTTTTGGCTATCCTGATTTCCTGGTACACGATGGCGGTGATGGGACGACGCACTATTCTGCTGTGGAGCACTGGCATGATGGGGATCTTCTGGTTGGCGATTGGAGTTGCTAGTTGCTTAAACGTCGACCTTGCGCCTGAGAGGTAAGACACAGGGAATTGCTTTTTTTGTGCAATTCGTGGTTAGCCTAGCTTTCCAATACGCCGTTCCCTATATGTACAGCACTGCGGACGGTGACTTGGGGGGCAAAATTGGATTTGTATTTGGCGGCCTTTCAGCTATCTCAGTGGTGGTGTTATTTTTTGAACTTCCGGAGATGAAGGACCGTACTGTGGGACACCTGATCAGTTGTTCGAGCAAAAACACCCACGTTGGCCTTCGGAACTTCACAACTGTGAGGTGGAGTTAAAACTTCTTAGGGCTGGAAATATAGCCCTAAGTCAAGCTCCCGCTGTTGCATGCCTAGGTATTTAACCTGGTTAGGGAACGGGCGATAGCCGGCAATTTGTCTTTTAGTGCTGACTTCAGATACTTCAAATATAGTGTTGAATACCTATAATATTTTTTCTATAAATATGTCTGGTGAGTTTAAAGATATCTGGGACTTTCATTGCGTGGTAGAAACAATATATATTTCAATGGTTATCCGCTACATAGGGACAATAGTACCTAGGACACATTCCCTAATTTCCAGTTCCATAATTATGTATGTAGTTCAAAGGAGATACAATTGAATTTTCCTTGCAGATGTTGAAGAAATAAAAACAGACTACGAATTTGATGAATCTGGGGGCGGTCCTGCAACGAATCTGGCCGCCGCTCGAGAATGTGTTTCCTATTTCCAACATTTCACACCCAGCGTCATTGGATGACTGACTTCCTACCCTGTACGTAGCATGGCCGCGTCATCGTAGGAGCTTGGAACGGTCGGGTTAATATATATCTGAAAATGTAGGCTTGTTTTGGAGCCAACCAGGGAGCATTAATTTGTAATGCAAGTCTAGACTTTACCCGGGTCGACGGTAACTCGTCAGCGATTTCAAGGTTGTTGGGAATATCCCGCAAGCCATCGAGGATCTGCAATGCACATCTCGCGAATATCATTGGACACTTCGATCCTTTTATAGCCCTAACATATAGAAGCGTCGTAATGGCCAGCCGTGCCTACACTCCGCACCACTCATTGTTCGTCATGCAAGCTTGGCGTCCAGCGAGGTAGTCTTGGCATCTGACAACTTTAACCATGTCTACTACAATGATATGTGTAGGAACGTAGCATCTGTACCAAAAGTTTTCCCGCCTGGGCGTGAGACGCGTCCACCTATGGAGGAACGGCTAAATGTTGTTTTCGGTCAGCACATGCCGAGGTTCCGACAAATAGCGAAGCATTGTTTGGTCAGGTGCATCCAGAATATATTACACGCCCATGAACGGGACGCTATAGTCCGTCTGACGTTTGCAAGATCCTTCATTGTTTGGCCAGACTCTTGCAGAATATATTAAAGATCGATGAACGGCGTGTTATAATCCGTGAGCTGTTTGTAGGGCTAAGCTTCGGGATGTGGTCCACCTGAGAATTTCGCACCAATATGAATTGTATACGCGGACACTTCACATGGAAGACACTGAAGGAGTAGCTTGGCATTGGTTATAAAAGAGGACTTGAAAACAGGAAGTTTGGTCTGAACAACACTTTCTTCAGTCAGTCTTTCCAAAGCAGAGCAGTCCTCTTTTCAATACAATCCAAACATCTCTATTGCACAACATGAAGCTCCACGCCGTGCTGAGCATAGCTCTATCAGGCCTTGCTGGGCTCTCTGCTGCCCATCCAGGCGAACAGCATGAGGAGCCTGACCTGGCTACTACTCTCGAGAAGCGCGAATTCCAAAGCCATGTAACCCGAGGCCTTGAGAAATGTGCCCGCCAGCTCGAAGCCAACGGTGTCTACAAGCGCACCGAAGAGCGCCGTCGTGCTACCTACGAAAGTCTTCGTCGCGCATCAGCTAACGTACGCCGCCTGACTATGCGTGACCCCGAAACAGTGCTCAACACATCCCACCTGGTAACGGACCCAGACATCACCCCCGATGCGTCCGACTACGTCGTCTTTATCGACAATGGTACCTGCGTGCTCAACCCCGAAGGTGAAACAGGCCCATTCTACGTCCTCGGTGAATACGTACGGACAGACTTGCGCGAAAGTGAGACCGGTGTGAACATTACGCTTGAAGCCCAATTCATCGATGTCGAGACATGCGAGCCTCTGACCAGTGTGTGGTGGGACGTCTGGAACTGCAATGCTACTGGTGTCTACTCCGGGGTAGTTGAAAATGGTAATGGCAACGCCCAGGACACAGCTAACATCGACCGCACTTTCCTACGTGGCATACAGCAAACGGATGATGATGGCGTTGTTCGATTTGACACACTCTTCCCAGGACATTACTCAGGACGCGCAACGCACCATCACGTCGTTGCTCATATTGGAGATGTTACAGAGCTGTCGAACGGTACTATTACAGGCGGCACTGTGGCGCACATTGGTCAGCTCTTCTATGACCAGGACCTGATTACAGAAGTGGAGGCCACGTACCCTTACAACACCAATACTATTACCATCACTGAGAATGCGGATGATCGTGTCTTCCTGGCTGAGACCGAGAATACTACTGCTGACCCCGTCATCAACTATGTGTTATTGGGTGACAGCGTGTCAGATGGCCTCTTTGGTTTTGTCACAATTGCGGTCAACACTTCGGCTTCCTATGATCCAAAGTATAGTTTTGCATTGACCTCAAGCGGTGGCGTGGAAGAGTCTGGTGGCACCGATATGAAGTGATTTAGGTAGTGTACCTGTTACATCTGGTATCTGTCACGAACAGTTCTACCTTTGCATGAGACTCGATTGTACATAAGGCGTCGAGTAGTCGTCAGTCAGTCAGGACAACGCCTTGATTCCTGATCAAAACTGTGTAACTTGTCCTGATAAAACGAATAGCTTGATATTGATGATGAATATACTATTTATATTCTACTAATCGATACTGAAAAGTAGATCGTTTCAACTTTCCCTGAGAGTAGTTCAAGAGCGGATAGAAAAAGGATATGGAATAGCGGTCATTAAGAAATCACACACCAAAGCATAGTATATTGCCTCGAGGTAAGGTAACATAAGGTCGTAACTTATGCTCAAAGTGTCACGACAAGCTTCTGTGCTGACTTGGCACCCCTCTTGCCCCTATCTATGGCCTCCTGCAGCTTGTCCAGTCCCTGCCCCACGACGACCGGCTCCGGCAGACACTTGAATGTGCCCTTTTCCAGCGCGGCAGGCAAGAATTTGCCCCAGATCATCTCTCCAACCTTGTTAGGAGCAGCCACTCTTCCGGCCATGATGAACTTGGCGGATAAGCCCTGAGGCACTTCCTCCGGTTTGATAGGCATTGCACAGGAAATAAATTTGTGTCCATCGACCTTTGCTGCGATTTCGAAGCAGGGTACCTGAGACCCTGCATGTATTGCAAAAGCCCCTCGGAACTTCTTTCCTTCCAAGGAGGCGAGTATGTCTGCGACGACAGTTGGGGAACGGTAGTCGAAGGCCTGACTCGCCCCGATGGACTTGCAGTAGTCGAAGTTCTTGGGCGACGACGTTGTAATGACCTCGTATCCAGACGCGACGGCTAGCTGGATGGCGTTGGTACCGACGCTGGAGGCACCGGCCCAGATGAGGAGCGTTTCGCCGTTGGGTTTTGGGTCCACGCTGGGAGGGTCGAGGTTGAGGTAGTCTTCCTGGTAGAGCCCGGCTGCTGCTGAGCAAATACTCAGGGGCAGGACTGATGCCTTCTCGAATGTGATATTGTCCGGGATGGGGGATGTCACAGCGGCTTTGACGACGACGTACTCCTGGAAGGCACCTTCACGGGGAGTAAAGCCGGGGGCGACGGCGACAACGCGGTCGTCTACCTTGAATGTATCGATGTCACTGCCGACCTGGACAACGGTTCCGGCGACATCATCACCGCCGCAGTATGGGTACTTGAGGAAAGAGAAGAGCTGGTCGCCCAACGTCTGGATCATCCAGTCCATAGGGTTGACTGCAATGGCGCCCACCTGGATGACAAGCTCGCCAGCATCAACCGTCGGAAATTCGGCAGGCCCGATCTCCATGGGATAGGCCTTGGCGACTGGAAGCCAGGCAGCGTGATTGGTGGGTGTCATTTTGTATACCAATATCTAACGCTTTTTGGTTTCTTGGTACTGGGGGACTCGGCAGGCAACAAACATACAAGAAAAGAAAGAAAACTCCATTACCGCAGGGAATAACAGCTATTAATGCTCTTCAGAGCAAAATACAGACAATGAAAAGGCACGCTGGATTTCGGGAGCGGAATTCAACATGTCGCATGAAATCTCCGTAATCTCCTAACTCCATACGAAGGTCTCGCCAATAGATTCCTTACATCACTGGGGAAACATTCTATGCTACATGGAGAGTCGGAAGATCGGGCTAAAAACCGGGATTATATTGGGCAATGACGTTGCTTATACCTCCTTGAACAGGTAATTGGGTAAATTGTCGTGCCTACCCTTGGACATTGTGATTCGCCCTGTGAATAAGGATAACATCACACGTGCCACTGAAAAAAAAAAAAAAAAAAAAAAAAAAAAAACTCAGCTAGAGAACCCCTACTTCAAAGGGAGCTGAATGTGTTAATCCATGCATCTGTGGTAGTAAGTAATCTTCTATGGCTTCCGTTTATTTAGACATGTTGTTCACTGGAACGGAATCATGCTGGGCTCTATGTCTTCATCCTTAGCAGTTGCATATGTATAGTCTTTGAGCGTTTTGGAAGGAGTGAAACCTTGTAAATGAATCTTGCCACAATCCTTCCAACTGCACTTCGGCATTTAGCAACCAGTGAGCCCGCACAATCAATAGGACGCCCAGTTTCGGAAGAGTACACGAGAAGACAAAAATGGGGAAAATACAAAGGTAGAAATTAATGAAAGTCCACGTCGTAGTCAACATAACTATAATATCTGGAATACCATACAGCCCCGGCGATACCAACAAAACTTCCCAATTAGTCTCCGCATGAGGCTATCCCCAGATTTGCCGCTGACGGGTTAAGGTTACCTGCACCGTAGCCCTACTTCGAAAAATTTCCTATTGTGGCAACCGTACAAACCCTAAGTCGATGACTAACGTGCCTGCCTGCTGTCGCATTGATAATAATAAAGATATCAAATTAATACCGTCCTCGAAGAAGTCTCAATGTCGGTGGAAGGCAGACATGAGTGACTCGGCGTTAAATTTGTAACCATGCTCACTAGCCTATGCCTTCAATTATATCGTAGATAGTGCCCTCAATTGCTCCCTCAATAGTCATGGCCTTACCCACGCTCTATATTATTAATTTGTTAGTAGTCTTGCTTATAGCATTTTTCACTCTTGGCCGATAGATAGGCAAGACTATGCCACGATTCTTCCTCGAAGTCATTTACAACCTTCTCCTGTCTGCGGGGCAAAAATACATTGTGGCAACAGAGCATTTTATAAATAGTTCACATTCTGTTAATGAAAACTTGAAAAGCTTACAACTGTCCAATTTGTTTCGTGTAATCCAAAAAAGAACCAAAAAAGCAAAAAGAAAAAAAAGCAAATCGTGCACATAACTTCGAAGGAAAACTTGTCATGTCCCAAGAGACTTGCTTCGAAAGCGCTTTGTAACAATGTTAACAATTACAGGCAGGTAGGTGTAAGTGCAACCTTGAAAGCTTGAAACGTGCCAAACCCTCCATCGCCTCCACCAATACGCAAGCACTGTCCCCCAGGGCCAGGGCTGGGCACAATTGAAGCTGCCACTCCACTTGGGTTAGCGCAGTCATCCATTGTTCTAATTTACATTGATTGGTAAGCGCCTACACCATTAACTTGTAAGTTTAAGGAGAAAAATAAATAGTTACCTATAGAAGAGCAGTTGCTGGCCCGCCCCGAAGGTACCCAGGATACTCTGAGCAGGACCACTTGAACTTGGTTAGCTGTTTTACAAGCTTGCGGAAGTGTAGAAACTCGATCTGCTTACGTGGAAAAGCAAGTGCCTATTGGAAGATCGTAAACATTTCCTGCCCACGCTGAACAGGACTGATCGGTAAAGAAGGTAAGCTAGTTATGTATTAGAGAATATGTTCCGTTCACATCAAGTCAACTACTTACCGGCCAAGCAAAGGCCAGAGGACAAGATAGAAGCAAAACGACACCAGTTTTGAGGCCAACCATGGTGTAAACTTTCAAAGAGAGGCTTGCAATATATTTTTCGAAGAGAAGACTTGGAGAAGAGTTTTTTGGAGTTGGAATAAAGAACGATTGACCTACGGGCTATGAGCCATATTTATACCGCGAAAGTCATCTTATTCAACGGCAAGAAGCAACATCACATGCCTATATTCCACTTATACTTTTGATGCATTTAGACATTTTCTTCATGCAGAGCGAGGGTCATACAATCGACAATAAGTTGTATATTTGCTCCCTTGACAAGACATCTGATCACCTTTGCTGTGGTTCTTACGCTCGGATATGTATATCTTTGTGGTTTGGTTGGTTAACCACACAACACAAACGAATTTTGTCTGACACCAAGAATCTAAATAAAATGTGTATATTCCACATATAGTGTTGATTGGTTTAGGCGTAGTCTCTGTGATTGGTAGATCTCGGAAAATCTATAGCATGCAGTGGATATGCTCCGTTGATAGAGCATCTGATCACGTTGACTGTAGGTTACACAGCATGAACGATTCCTGTATTACGCCAAGAATCTATATCATAGGCGTATAGTTTATTTACACTTTTAATGGCTTTAGATATATTCCTCATATCGAGTAGGCCTCATGCGATCTAGAGTATGTCAAAGCGATGATCAATCTCACATGCATATCGTATCGGTGGATACAGGGATTCACGAATCCTCAAATTTAGGCAGAAGAATATTTAGGAATAGGACGTGATTAGTTGGCTCTAGAGATAGAATTGAACAGGTGTAGCTGAGCATTACTTGATTCGTGCCCGCAAAGTAATCGCACTGCCACTATGCTGTGCAACTTGGATGTTTTAGAAAATAAATCGGTGGTTATCAATACTCAACATCGAGTCTGTGCTACATCCTCTCTGCAAAACACCCCAAAGGATAATATCACAGTAAACTTCCCCGGCATTACAGTGCAAATTGTATTGCTAATTGAACTACCTTAGTCAACGGTGCAAGTACAGAAAAATAAAATGCTGAGCATGAGAAGGAAAGGAAAGGAAATGGGCTTCCCAGGGGGCGAGGAGGGCCTTGGAACGCAATCGCCTAGCTTAGAAACCATGAAGCTATTCCCAACTCTATACTGCCAGGGTAGGGTGAGCTCTATCTTGGAAATGCACGCGCGGTTTGCCGGAGACTTCCGGACTTCGGACAACACCAGTTACTGCCTTCTCATCATAAGATCCTTTGTGCGTTTGCTTCTTCGTACAGGCATCGACTTGCTAGCCATCTATTACGCTCCGAGATCCTCGAGGGAGTGCACGTCCTTTTAGTCCAGCTAGGCCACACAAGACGATCTCATGATCGTCCATTTGTGTTTTCTTCTTCAGAGTTTCTCAGCAGCTTCATCTCCCTCCAGTCCCGCTGTCCTCGAGGCCCATACATACGATCCCCAAGTTGATGTTTACAAATGAGGCGCATTCAACAATTCTATCGTACTCGGCCCCCATGGGTAGCCAGTAATAATAATGGCAATGCGGACGTTCCACAATATAGAAGAGGCCAAGCAAGCTTACTCCACTAGGAATCATCCATTCTTTATACTCAAGTTCCTTGTCTGAGACAACCATCACGTCCAAGGTTGGTGGTGTATCAGTAGAAATATCAATTCACCGGCCTCAGTCATGGGTTAACAATGCTTAGTAACTTGTACAACAAGGAAAGCCCATACTCCGGACTTCTACCGAGCATTCCAAGAATCTAGTGCGATCCCAGTATTTTTTTGTGATGATTGTTGGTTGAGTTCCGAGCTGAATTGATCTCAGGTCAGCCGTATGTGGCGCTCAGCACCACACATGAGGCCTTTGTGCTCATAGAATGGTCATTCCAGGGAATCAAATGGAGGGGGCTTTGTGAAACTAGTCCAATGGTCTATCCTAATTTTACTCATTTTTCTACCTTCTCATTTCTTCCGCGAGCATATGAAAATATTACGAGTATCATGTGAGTCATACACCGAAGCTCGGATGAAAATTGTCTGTCAGATAGAATTGGCGTTGGTCCTATTGGGTTCATGATACGGTGTCATAGTTTAGGCTATGTCCCCAAGGTTGCGTACACAAGGTTGCGTACATTGGTAAATATACCTACAAGAATATCACTGTGTGATGACGAAGTAATGAATATCCCAATATTATTATCATTAACAAACTGTGGTACCTATAACCAAATAGTGCCATACTCGTTTAATAATCGCTGTAGTAAGAAAAGATAAGGAATGAATGCAAAACTAAGATGCCTGCGCAATCGGACGATATTCAATCGTTTGAGAGTCCCCTTCAACCAAAGTAATAGACGTGGACCCCTCGTTTCGAACCCATTGTTTACTCGGGATTCCGCTCAGTACAGTTTCTTTCGAGCCGGCCGCATCCAGCTGCCGTTCAGATTTGTTCATTTGCGCTGTGAGAATGCGGCCTTGCGATGTTTTATTGAGCAAACTCCGCATTTGACGTGGTCCAACGCGTCCGAGCACAGTCGTAAAGAAAGTCACGGCCACCATGATCGTCGTCAACAAAAGCGTCAGGAAAGCGGGAATTCCATATGGCACACGATACTTGACTCGTCGTTTGTAATCAATCACGCTTGGAACGCCATTGCCACTACTGGTAAAAGTGTCGTCGCTGCTGTCGCGTTTCTGGAGAGCCTGTTGCTGCGGATCTTGCAGTGTTTTGGTTCCAACGACTGCATTGGCGGCAGCATCGGTCCAGACAATGTTGAGAATGTTCGCAGCACTTTCAGGAGAATTTGAAAGTCCTTGCCATTTTCGGAACATAGCTAGATTGGTTATCCCTGAATAATCAGTGACACCAAGGTTTTCCAATCCAATATTGAAACTAGTTCCAAGGGCATCGCTATGGAACTCTACTCCTGGCAAGTTCTGAAAACCATTACCGGACGAAAAGCCGCCCCCGCTAGTGGCATATCCAGGCAGGTAGAGGAATTCCTTTCGCAGCGTTGAGAGGCTGATATTGCCTTGGTTCTCGCTTGATAGGAGTCCCCATAGGGGCCAGACATCATTAAGAACAAGCTCTGTTTGTTCAACGCCCCAAAGGGGCTTGGATGCGTCATCTACATAAACCTTGTCGTGAATGTCGGTGATGTTCAGCGATGATAAGTCATCGCTGCTGCCATTGAACCGAAAAGAAACCGATTTGATTATAGCCCTGGATGTTGATATGCATGAGTACAGAGGGATAGTCCAGTTGCTTCCAGGGTCAAACAGAATAGGGTTGCCGCCGTCCGATCGTTGAGGGGCACCATACATCAGTCCGCATACTGCGGCGGTGTTGGTGATGTTGGCATAGTCTTGGCCACCTGCCCCTGCACAAAGGAGTCCTATTTGATTACATGATTAGCTTTAATTGCATAATTCATGATATCACTTTCCTGAACAGTACATCACCCGGCCATGGTGGGAATGACTTACCAATGTCACTCCATAAAGTGTCATTTATACCGAAAGGGTTCGAATACAATGGTGGTTTCGATGGTGTAGTAATATTTGAACCGTTTGATATCGAGGTTGTGTTGAAACCCTCTATTCCCTCATCCAGCCCATAAAGATAATTTGCAAAGAGTGTGCTGGTTGTTAGCTGATTGGGGTTGACGATGATAGAAGAGCCAGTTCCGTCATCATACATCAGTGGAAATGTTTTCCCCAACTCCGAGTTCAGATAGGCAAATGCTTTCGAGCCAGGAACGCTATCGTTATGAATGCTGGTGACGTTCATAAATGCCATAGAGTAGGCATTGTTCAGCCAGGCTGCCCTGTAGGCTCGAAGCTGTAGGTCTGGCTGGCTCTGTCGATCAGCCCATGCATCCCAAGTCGGGTAAGTCTCGTTAAGATTCACAAAGCCGCCACGGTCAGTGAGAACCATGTTCATGGGTGATGTACCTTGACTTGAGTATATGGGCAGCATGAAGTCAATGGTTAAGTTGAGGTCCACACACACAGACTCTGGCTCAACGAAGAGAATGTCTTCTGACCAAGTGCTACCAAATGGAGTCACGGGAGGGACGCTATGATTGCGAAATCCAATGCCGCCATTGACCATATCAACAATCAGACCTTCAACGGCTAAAAAGCCACTTTCAGTCGCCAGGGTAGCGAGCTGTCGGAAGGTGCTGACGGGGTAGCTTTGGTTGTTGTCAGGTTGGATACTGCCTTCGTAGTCATTAATCGCACCCCATGTGTAAGATCTTGGCTGGATGTCGAATATACTCGAAACCGACTTGTTCATTGTCGCCAATCCGCTCTCAAAGGCGTCCATTACATATTGTGGGACACGAGAGTCATAACTATCAACCCACGCGTAGTCACCGGTGGAATTTTCTATTGTCGTGACATTGCTCCAGGAGTTTGGACATGCAACTGGAACCCACCCTCCACAGATGCGACTGAATTCCAGATTACTCCTGGGGACTGTTCCTAGACCGAAATCACCCGTGTCCGCAAGGTATCGAAACGAGGTTTGAGTGCCTTTATCGTTTGGGAGGATGGCTTGGTATAGGCCTAAAGGAGTGACGATAGAGGTGACAGAAGTCAACAACACCAGAACTGTTCTCAGACGAGTTGTAAAAACAATGCGAGAGGGCACCCCGTTCGTTGATGCTGAATCGGCGCGGACTAGGAAAGGCCACCAGGACGAGTGAAGAGCGCGGCCGAGGACGGACCTATTCGTTTAATCGAGACCAGTTAGTCTACCATAAGGAAACATTGTAGACGTGTACTCACCATGTCACGGCAGATGCTGTGGCAGCAGAATTCTTTTTTGCGTTGAAGAGGGCCAGTACAATGACCGGCATGGCCAATATAATGAGTATATGCACCAGGGCGACAGCAGCAGCAATCATGCCCGACACGTCGCCCACCGTAAGATCGTTGAGGGTCAGCATCTTCATATTGATCTGGCCTCCTGTAGGTGGCGAATATCACGAACGTTGATGGAGGTTTCCATATGTTTAGGGTTGTCAACTACGTTACACTTCAGGGGATTCAAGCCCAAGCCCTTATATATGCCGCAAGGCTGACCGGACTTCCGACTACTCGAGACATCTTAAGAAAATAAACTTTTCTCGTGGGGTAAACGAATCACTTTGTGCTTGGCCCTGCAAACCTAGAATGGATTTCCATCAATGGATTAGCCTCTCGAGTCCCAGTGCAGTGCACAGCGAAGGATTCAGCTGGTATCTGCCAAGTAGGCGGAAGAATCAATCCGGCGTGCTTTAGGTTACATAATATGTAGTTTAAAAAAAGTTGTTGCGCTGAGGCTCAAATCAAATTGCTTAAGGAATACGAGGTGGCGTCCAGTCTTTTCGTTTCACGCGATAGCCTCATTGTTTAAACTGCCCGTCAACGGAGTAAATTTCTTAAACGAGCCCAAAGACACGGGCCAAACAATTTTAGAATACGACAATCAGCCTATCGACCAGACCCTAGTAGTGCGCTTGGTACACATAGTTCGGGATGATACACTTGGCATAGGGGCCTGAACCCTTTAATCGGAGTCTGAACCCCACGCTCTTCCTCCTTAATGATCCCGCCCTGATCCATATTTTACTTTCGCTAGCACCGACGAATCAGGTTCGAGGATTCCTTGCCGTTGACGTGTGGAAACAGTTTCCAGATCTCCCCGAGTCCGGACCCTGATTGAGTGGGGATATATACTGTATGAAGAGTGAGGATGGAAAAAATTCGTGTCTACAAACCGATCATACTGCAAGAACCTACAGTTTCATGTAGAGCCTCATTGCAAGGTTTCTCCGTCTGTGTCGGTGGCTATGCTTTGGAAACCAAATTTACCAAGGCCATGCTCTAGGAGTGGGGCTTGGTAATTACCAAATTTGGAAAATACAGAAAATAAGAGACCTTCGTAAGAAATAAGAATTGGGATTGGTAAGTACCAATGCCAAGAAAAATTTTAACTATTTTAAGCTATTTTTTGCTGGATTTAATGCTTTTAATTGGTCAAATTTTATTAGTGTTAGATGCTGACTAACTGTAAAAGGCCTAGCGGTAAATAGCGGTACGTAAATATAAATTCTATTCCTCTATGGTAAATAGACTTTACGGTAAATAAGGGAAAATTTGGTAATTACACCATCCCTACCATGCTCAAACCTTCCCGACAACCAAGTTCCAAGCCCAACGTACGAACGCCAAGTGGTTAGTGTACCGTTGATCGAGATCTTTGCCCGATGCGAGGGTCTCGAAAGCCCAGACAGACCAAAACTCCATCAGATACGACGTGTACCGGAGATCGAAATTCGGCTTGGAGGGTGAATACCTAGGTATAATCTTCACACTTTGCTATTGGAAGAAATAATTAGGTAATTTATTCCACAATAAATGTGTCACATGTATCTCAATATATATAACTCCAAACAAGTACTCCATAGGTACTCTTTTCCCGACATTTATGAGTAACAGTTTTTTTTGGGGCTATCTATCTGGTTAATTATCTAACAGAAAGCCAGGGCTCCATCGTTTAGCCAGCTATATGGACATCTGGAATGAAAGCTACAGCGGGAATACCGAGCCGTATATATCCTCACGTACGATCATGGAAATCTACATGTATACGCAAGTGACAGGTATAATTCTAGCCCAAATATATCGAGGCCCCTGCTGCTCTTTTTCAATGTCTTTACACTTTGCCAAAATTTCATGAATATCAATCATCCTTCAGAGACACGGAATGCAGGCTTCGCAACACGACGGCATGATTGATACGGCGGGGAAGTGAGTGTACGATGCTGCCTGATTTTGGTCCTTGCTCTCTGCGTACTATACTTCATTCAATATATGAAGGACGACCCGCAATGTTGTACCGCTATCCACGTTCTTCTTTCCAGCTATTTGACGCTAGAGGACACACAGTAGTCAGAGAACGAGACACAACGACAGGCACGTTGCTTGAAACTTTATTTAGGTCTTTCGAAACCGTATCAGCCAGAAGTACGGCTTGCCGCATTCCCATTGATGCACCGATGCTGCGTAACTGATCCACAGCAAAAGAACGAACGGTGTGGTTATTGTACTCCTCTAGACATACCATATATAGTGGTTGAACCAGAGACATAACACCTAGGTAGATAGAAAGGATCGGTTAGTGATGTAGGACTGCTTGGAATCGATGATCATCAGGGGGGAATCGTACGTGGAGTCCCTATAAAGCTTGATGTCGAAATGCAGATCTCCGTGGACATCCGGTAGATAATAGACAATGCGGCCAGTTTCCTTTTGTGATTTGTTCGTCCACTTGAACGAGCCTCATTTTGCATAATGATATGGTTGATCATGATTCGTAACGTCCGCCAGTTGTTCCAAATCTCTATGATCCAGATGTTTGGATAGAAATGTCTCTTTCCATCAAAAGCCGTGCCTGCTGCGTCGTCGATGGTCTGGTATCTCCAACTACCTGGGATGACAGATTCCCAAGCCTCGAGATCGGCGTTAATTTCAAACGCAACTTGATGGATGATTGCAGGATCAGTGATATCGCCATTTCTTAGGGCGGCTCGAAGATTCGCCGCGCGAAATGAAATCTCGGAAATGGAGGCCGGACTGGCAAATTTACGACTTCGCCATTGTTGTCTAATGCCGCTGGTTTCAAAGTCGTAAGTCGCCTGCACTAGACCCGGGGGAACTGCTATCCCCTCCTGCATACAAGCTAGGAGCTAGACTGATTGTCAGTGGTTAATCCTTTCCTAAAGGCCATGATATGGGGAGAGGTCTTGACGGATAACGAACTATTTGTGCCCTACTCTGAATATAAAGCTGCGCACCACGCTCTCTGGTAAACTGTTGCTGACCCCGGAGTTCCAGCAAAGCCGTAGCTGCTTTGACATGAATTGTCCAGTATTGAAAACGATCCCAAGTTTCGAAATTGATGATCTAGATGCAAGTAAGAAATAAGTCCACAGGAGTCACAGCATGAGTTGTGGAAAATACTTCATAAACCCCAAGAAGCAGGACAGCCATAAGCGTTGAGTCCGCTACGGCTTGGACCGAATCATTCAAAGCTTGCTTGACAGCAACCATAGCCTCGCAGTACTTCTCTCTGGATTTGCGCATTACATAAGGCGTGTATGATGTATTGGATATGCCCGCCATCCCCACAGCTTCGATGCCAGCTCTCATGGCCCGACTGGGGATATCAGCAAGATATGACTGTGTTAGCCAGTCATGGTAGTCTGTGGAATAAGGTGGTGAATTATAGGTATAGTTTGTGAAGAAGAAATTGGCTCCGAGTTCATCGATGGGCTGGCAAAGTGGACGTGATATGTTGTTGCAGAGCAAAGCTGACTGTATATTTGCATTGCTGGTGGCGGCCTGGACCAAATCTGGCGTTTGTTCTCTGAACCCCGATTTGGGCGTCAAACCGGACTTCAGCTGCTCACTTTTGTGAGATTTCCGGATAATTCGATCATTCTCATTGCGAAACAGGAGTTCGCTCGGATCTCGATAGCCGGGACACACAGTGTCTGACTTTTCACATTTCAGGCAACCTGGCCTATGTTGGTCACACTAAACAGTAGACAGACAAGTCAGATCGAATTGGCGGACAGGTCTTGAATCTATTGGACATGCCTTGATCTTGCGTTGGCGACAGCGCTGGCATCCTTTGCTCGGCGCGCCATAGTAAACCATTGGAAACTAGAAAATATGGCCACAGTCCCCTAGTTAGTGGTTTCCACTAATAGGGCCTCGTTTGTGGCAGAGTGGCATATTTTCCAGTTTTTTATTTCCTATCATCCATGTTGTCAAACTGTCTGTCAAAAATTTGTGCATGTTCGTTGTCTTTAGCGCCGGCGCTCGCAGTCGTGGCATGAAACGGGACTAGCGTGAAAAATAGAAGAATCCTATTGGCCAGGACCGTATTGATATTGTGCCATGAAGAGAAGATAAATAGCTTCTCATTCCTCGCTCTGATTCACTCCCCCCGATTCAAGTCGAGCGAGAAATTGTTATTACGAGTCCGAGACTTCATTACGACCCGAAACTTTTCTAGACTTCCTAATACGGACGTTGATCTATAAAAATTTCTACAAAAACGGCACCTCATCCGTCATGTCTCAATCTACAGAAAAGACCTTCAGCTCCTACAATCAACACCAAGGAAAAGCGTATGCCCACGCCCGCCGTGACTACCACCCCAACGTATACCAAACAATCATTGATCACCACACTTCGACTGGCGGCAAGCTGGACACTCTGCTGGACGTTGGATGCGGTCCCGGGAATGCTGCCCGCGCACTCGGCGTGCTCTTTGACCACGTAATTGGTCTAGATCCTTCTGACGGTATGCTCGAGACCGCTCGCTCCTTGGGCGGAGTGTCAGCAGCATCCAATCCTATCCGCTACGAGGTTTCGACTGCCGAGGATCTAGGTCAGACCCTTGCCTCTTCTCCCGTGGAGAACTTCAGTGCCGATCTGATCACCGCCGCGAATGCTGCACACTGGTTCGATATGCCGCGCTTCTGGTCACGCGCTGCCAAAGTCCTCAAGCCTGGGGGTAGCGTCGCGGTGTGGACCAGCGGCGAGATCCGCGCTCACCCCTCTATGCCCAATGCAGATGCAATCCAAGCGGCGATGGATGAGTATAGCGATGGTTACTTGAAACCTTACTACGTGTCGGGCAACCTCTTGACCCGGAACCGATATGTCGACCTTCAATTGCCTTGGACCATAGATCATCCCGTCGAGGCATTTGACAAGACCACGTTTTTTCGCAAGGACTGGCAACCTGGCGAGGAGTTTTTCGTGGGTCTACCAGAAGCGGATATGGACGCATTTGAGAAGATGATGGCGACCAATAGTGCGTATACGCGATGGGCTCAAGCGAATCCAGATATCCCTAGCACGGAGAAAGACGGGTTAAGGATTCTTCGAAAGCAAATTGAACGATTGCTGCAAGAAGCGGGTGTAAGGCCAGGGGAAGAGAAGGTGAAGGGGGTAGTGTGTGGGACGATATTAATAGTGAAGAAGCGAAGCTAGTGGCGATATACATCGATAAGACGGAAATTCTCTCGCATAGAAATCATTGACGACGGTGGTCTCGAGATAGAAGAGGGTGATGAGAAATACCTATATCGTCCAAAGAAGAATTACCTAAAAGTGGAAGCTGCTGTTATCAAACTGGGATTCTAGATCACTTGGACTGTTTGATTGCAGTTTAACATTCCCTAAACTCCCACAGATTCTTTGTCTCAGCTTTTAGAATAAATATGCTAGTAATGTGTAAGTAAGAAATACGCTCAATTAAAAATAGTTCATTGTTGTAACCTTTCGATTGTTGCCGGATGTCAAGGTAAGGCCTGCCGGGCCTTCCTTTTCAGCATCGCCGACACCAAAGTATGACTGAAATTAGACATAATTAGACCAAGGATATATAGCAGATGAAATTAGAAATAGAAAACTAACCTTGGTCATTATAACGACAGACTCTCGAGGAACAATTTTGACAAATTTGCCAAGTACCTCCTCGCTCACTCCATTGGAGTATAGATTGGAGGTATCGAATGTATCAAATCCTAGTTCCCATGCTCTCTGAATAGATACAGGCATTAGTGAAAGTTTTTTTCCGGAGAAGATATAAACAAGATCAATGAACCTTTAAATGCTGAAGAGCTTCTTTTTCCTCAATACACCATGCTGTGTCGGATTTTATACCGTACGAGCCGCATCCTAGAATTAACCTAGACACCTGCCACGCAAAACAGTAAAGTTAGCTAAACTTGAGCCATTATACTCTTTATCGAGAACTATGCAAGCAGAGGGCTAGTCACCTTCAGGCCACTGTTACCAAGGCGAACGTAAGGCATCTTAGGCAATGCCTTTGTTTGACCTCCCTCATGGGAAGTTGTTGTATTAGACGATGCCATCGTAACTGTGCCAAGATTTTTTAAATTAAGTAGATGATATTTTTATTACTTGTGCAGCCAAGCTCGATGTTGTGATAAATGAAGGATCAGATACACCAGCCAAGGGGTACTTCGAGTAAAAATTGTAAGCGCAATGTATAGTATATAGCTCTTATATCCCTCAATGTCATATTTAAGGGTGAGCTTCTTCCGACACTCCGTAGACCTTATGAAAACCCACTTAACGTCATCATACACATTGTAGGTTGTGTTAATCCCCCACGGTGGCCCGCCTTACCCGTCTACCCGCCTATCCGCCAAATTGCTTGCCGGCTAGATTATCACGTCAATCCATTTGGTTCTGCGTAATTGCGGCCTGTGACTGTTCGATTCAATAGAATTAAGGGTGATGTCGATGGATCCGAGTTTTGACCATTTACCATTTTGAAATCTTATGCAATCGACATAGGGATTGGCACAGACCCAGACCGAAGTTTATCATACGGCGGGATTAGGGCTAGGGCTAGGGCTACCGCCTCCACATACTCGTTACATCTTGTATTATATCGTGGAGGAAATAACTAGCAATAACTCTACACCTTACCTACTTTAGAGTTGAGACCTACAGATACATTATAGTACAATTTCACAGCATGTGACATTAGCTTTGCATACAGGGTAGAATAGGTGGCCGCATCCTGTACTATGTTCGGCAAGGTTACCTAGATATATATCTTCTCGACAGTCTCCCATAAACTCCCGAGGTCAATGTGAGAAATCTCCAGACTACTGGCCAGATGTGACAACCTCTCTTAAATATCTCGATTAATTCTTCAGATTGAGACTTTGTTCCTGAATACACCACCAACAGAGAGGAGGGAGTGTTGTTTCATCAGGCATTTGCTTGGCGCCCAACCAGGCTCCTTATAACGCGGATTATCGGCAATATTTAAGCAAAGTTGAAACAGCCAGCTAATATCAGCATCAGAGTCACTATTGTCAAATACTGTGAGGTGGTCCTTATAATTCCGAAAATCCGCCGAACCCCAGAAAACTTCAACCGGGTACTATTACTGATGGAATTAATGGTTAGTCTGACCGAGGTCCTTGGAGGATTATTTATTCATCTGAACGCCTCAAATTGAAACAAATGGTACCAGCTGACCAGTTCAATTGGCAGATACATCCGATATCTTTATATTTTCAGATTATGTGGCTTCGCCTTCGGCATTTTAAAGGCAGCCAAGCCGCAACAATGCAACCTTTATCTGTCTAGCTATACCAACTAGAATGAGCTTTCAAAATACCCCCAGATTTTACCCCACAGATTTACATTAGGGGACGTGGCTTGCGGTTATAATGAGGAGAAGAATGGTCAGACGAAATATGCTATGCAGTCATCCAACAAGTGAATAAGTATTTCGGAGGTGGAGAGTTGTTGTATAAGACCCTGCTCGCCTACTGCCAAGTGTCAGTGAAATTGCAACGACTGTTTTCTGAGCTCGTCATCTCTCTCGCCACCAATATCAGGACTACAGCCACCGTCCCTTGATATTTTACATTGGTGACAATGGCCCGTGGCATAGCAGCGGCTCTTTATGCTGCTGGTCTGATAATTGATTCAGCCTACAGTGCTGCATCGCAGGCCTACACGTGGAACAATGTGGTCACAGGAGGTAAGTATCCACCTGACAATCCAACAGGTTCCCTGATCGCGGAGGGTATATACTGAATTCTACCACAGGAGGAGGAGGCTTTGTCCCCGGAATTGTTTTCAACCCTTCCGCCCAAGGCGTCGCCTATATCCGCACTGACATTGGCGGCCCCTACCGTCTCAATTCAGACGATACATGGACGCCTCTACTAGACGGGGTAAATACCAGTAACTGGCAAGTCACATCTATTGCATAATGATAGCCTGTGATATAATGCTAAATTAGCATCTCCAGGCATGACTGGGGCACTGATGCCATTGCCACTGATCCGGTCGACACCGACCGCGTGTACATAGCCGTTGGAATGTACACTATCGACTGGGATCCAGACAATGGATCAATTCTACGCTCGACGGATCAGGGAGATACCTGGGAAGAGACTGTATTGCCGTTCAAAGTTGGCGGAAATATGCCCGGCCGAGGGATTGGCGAGGTGGGTTATATCGCAGTGTTTTGATTCGAGCGTAATGACCTGACTTAGAGTTGTACACATAGAGACTTGCAGTCGATCCGAACGATAACAGCATCCTCTTCTTTGGAGCTCGAAGTGGTCATGGTTTGTGGAAGAGCACTGATTACGGTGTAACATGGTCGAATGTTACCTCCTTCACTTGGACTGGTAAGTGTCAGCATTAGTGTTAAGAACAACGCGTCATCTAACAGCGCCATAGGAACATATGTTGAAGACGCAAGTGAACTTTACGAGTCAGATCCGGTGGGAATTGCTTGGGTCACCTTCGACTCGACCACTGGCACAGCTGGCTCGCCAACTCCAAGAATATTTGTCGGTAGGCTTGTTCAACGTTTCTTGACGAGGTGAGGGGAAGCTAACGGTGGCAGGCGTGGTTGATGTCGGAGAGTCTGTTTTCGTGACTGAAGATGGGGGTTCAACATGTAAGTCTTCTTGTCCTCAGCTCTGAATTTCTTTCCGTCAATAACTGTAATTTACTCCCAGGGGCTTGGGTCTCGGGCGAGCCCCAATACGGATTTCTCCCTCACAAGGGCGTTTTGTCACCAGCTGAGAAGACTCTCTACATATCATACTCCAACGGTGCTGGCCCATATGATGGCACTAACGGAACGGTGCACAAATATAACATCTCAACCGGAGTATGGACCGATATCAGCCCGACGCCAATGTCCACTACATATTATGGTTACGGTGGTCTTGCGGTCGACTTGCAAGTACCCGGCACCGTCATGGTGGCTGCCTTGAATTGCTGGTGGCCAGATGAAATCATCTTCCGTAGTCTTGATTCGGGCGCGACCTGGTCACCTATCTGGGCCTGGAATGGATATCCCGATATTTATTATTACTACGATTATGATATTTCGAATGCGCCATGGCTGCAGGATGATACCTCAACTGCCGAATTTCCTGTCCGGGTTGGATGGATGGTAGAGGCGCTGGCTATTGATCCATTTGATTCGAACCACTGGCTTTATGGCACCGGTGAAACGATCTACGGTGGCCATGACCTGCTAGACTGGGATTCAGTTCACAACATAACCTTGGAGTCTTTGGCCGTTGGGGTTGAAGAAATGGACGTCATGGGACTCATCGCCCCTCCCGGCGGACCGGAGCTCCTGTCTGCTGTTGCAGATGATGGAGGCTTCTATCATACAGATCTTGATACCGCGCCAGATCAAGCTTTCCACGACCCTACCTACGGCAATACAAACGGTATAGACTATGCTGGAAATAACCCGGCTTATATCGTCCGAGCCGGTGTCAGTTCAACTTTGCCAACCGTCTCATTGTCAACGAACTTTGGCGAAACCTGGTCGGCTGACTATGCAGCTTCGTCCAGTACTGTACCTGGACCGGTTGCACTCTCAGCAAACGGTGATACCATTCTTCTTAGTCCCACATCAGGCAGCCCCCTTGTTTCCACAAACCAGGGCACCTTCACCACTGTATCTAGTCTGCCCGCACAAGCCGTGATTGCGTCCGACAAGTCCAACAACACCGTTTTTTACGGTGGTTCGGCTGGAACTTTCTACATTTCCACGAATAGCGCCGTTTCGTTTACACAGGGTGGTAGCCTCGGCTCTAGCACTGCTGTCAATGAAATTCGAGTTCATCCTTCCGTCGCTGGAGATGTGTGGGTTGCTACCGATATAGGCCTCTGGCACTCGACAAATTATGGCAGCAGCTTTACCCAGATTGGAAGTGGCTGCACTGCTGGCTGGAGCTTTGGTTTTGGCAAAGCCTCAACAACATCAGCTTATCCAGTCCTCTTCGGCTTCTTCACAGTTGACGGCGTTACCGCCCTGTTCAAGACGGAGGATGAAGGTACCAACTGGGAAATGATTTCTGATGCCTCTCATGGTTTTGGAGCGGCGTCGGCAAATGTTGTAAATGGAGACCTGAACAACTATGGCCGTGTCTTTGTGGGAACCAACGGAAGGGGTATTTGGTATGGTGTTCCAAGTGGCAGCTTGCCCACGTCGACTGCAACATCGACCACCAAATCGACTACTTCTACTTCCAAGACTTCATCCACTACGTCCACTACGTCTACCTCCAAAACTTCATCATCCACCTCAACAACTAAAATAACGTCAACCACATCGTCTACTACCACTAAGAAAAGCACAACCACCTCGTCAGCCTCTACCGCGACAGCCTCACCTTACGGCCAGTGTGGAGGCTCTGGGTACACCGGACCAACAGCGTGCCCCAGTGGATGGACTTGCACGGTTGAGAATGCTTACTACTCACAGTGTAAGTAACCCTATTCATATCAATCTACTATGATTATTGTAACTCTTTTAAAAGTCCAAACGCTGACTGCAAAATAGGTGTGGAATCATAAGCTCCTCGATCGACAAGCCAGTCCACAATATTGCGGCTTTCATTGTACGAGGTTATATTTCCTAATTCATAGCATAGTTCAGCTTCCGCTTTCTACATGAAATCTCAATATTGGTTGCATTCATAGGAGTAGGTCTCTTGAACAGATCTAGCTCAAAATTCATATTACAGTTACCAGGAAACCCGTGGACCTAGGGTTCAAGGTTTCTTCCCTGCCTTCGGAGTGTAAGGAGACACATGCCTTTTTTGTTTCCAGCAATGTCCCTCATCGCCCTTCTTTCCTACTCCCTGGCTGCAAATTAAAGGTTGTACGGATAGAAGTCCTCCTTATTTGGAGCCCAAGCCCTCTCAAAAATATAGTCACCAAGCTCCGTTCGTACCTCTTGGAATCCATGCACCAGATATTTCTGAATGAATCTGAGTGTCTTTCCGAAATTATAACTTTCCTCGTCCTCCTCGTCCACCTTTTCCTCATTTATATCAACCAAAACAGTACACTCGGTCGATATTGTCTTACCCACATATTCCAGGATTGGCGGGAGCCATTCGTTCCAATCCTTAAATCTCTTGTCAACCTCACCGATGGTGGGTGTGTAGTCGCCGCCCCACCAAGGTTCCTCTGCTACTATCCACAAAGATTTGAGATGAGGCAGAATGAAATCCCATATGTGCCTGCGCATTTTACCTTCAAGATAGTAGACCTGCATTGGCCGCATAACAAGCGTCATATGTCGAATTCTTGGTCTATTTTCCGCGCCGACAAACCGTTCAAAGGCATGTACAGCGAGGCCATGGTCTTGACGAGGCAAATGAGTGTACAAGTGATTCAGGTTGATCCTCGTTGGTTAGCAGACTTGGACTTTGGTTTCCCAGGTGTTGATCCCTCGCCATGTACCTATACACACAATCTTCAAAAAAACGGCCACTACCGCCACCACCATTATCGTGTTCGTCGTCATCGTCATCATCATCGTCATCATCAGAATCATGAAAAGCCCACCGATCCGAGAAGACGAAGACCCTTTTCAGCGGGAGGGAGTATTCATAAATCATCAGCCGTAGTTCGTACGGCAAATCAAGAAAACTGGTTGCCATGATTGTCTGCAGGCAGGGGAATTTGGCTGAGTAACTAAAGACTGGAATCTAGAGCACCACGATTGGTAGTACGCTTCTGATTAGCAATATCAATAGTACGAGTTATGGGCAAAGCCACATGGCTGCCTAACTAGGTAAATACGGAACACGGATATCGACGAGTAATAAGCTCGTCACTATGAAAGTGACTTTGAATCAACCAATAGCATTCGGACTCAATAGGCAACTATCCAGGTTGTAGTTATCATTTTCAGACAGCAATGATCAGTTAAGTTGGCTGCGGCAGTTATAGTAGATACCTACCTAGGAAACAAAAACGATCCAGTCGCCCCTTGTTTTCCAGTAATCAATCCCCGCCCCCTTTTGCTCGTCTCCAATCCCACATTAGATGTCCCGTCCATATAAGTCCCTGTTGATGGCCTCCTACATGCTCGATTACTGTAAGTCCGTCTGAAAATCAGTCGGACTCATCCCAATAACTCGATTCTATCGAGAACTGGCCCCTCTTGAACACAAAGTCACCAGTCCCAGTGTGTTCCTGTTGGAAACCATGAACCAGATATTTCTGAAAAAGCTTGATGGTCTCCTCTCTCCCATCAACATCGACTCGCACAGTGCACTCAGCCGACAGTGACTTGCCTAGATATTCTAGCGTTGGTGTGAGCCATGTATCCATCCCTTCCTTCTGATTATGTCGCCGGTCCAAAAGTAGGGGTCATGAGCTTGCTCTGCTACTATCTGCAAAGATGTTAATTGAGGAAGAGTATTATCCCACAATACCTCGTCCATTTTGAATTTGGAGTGGTATGAGGCACCATCCGGTCGCATAACGAGCTCGATACGCCGAATACGTTGTCTGTTAGCCCCAAATACCAATTTTTTGATATCTTCCTGACCAGATTCATGCAGCAGAATTTGAAAGACGTTGCTGCCATAGAGCATATCCAGCGCTTCATCGCTCACTTGTTTAGAAACCTGCAGAAGACTCGGAAGGTAACCAGGTTGTTGACGCATTTCACGTCCGTGCTTTTTGAGGTATTCGCGGGCACATTTCATGACTGTTGCATCTTCATCGGAGTTCTCAGCTGTTTTGTCATGTTCTGCATCGAAGGGTGTCAAGTGAGACTGTGGCGAGTCGGCTTTGGTTTGTTTTTGTTCGGATACGAGACTTGGACTTTTGTTTTCGACCTCTTTCTCCTCATCATCGTTGCGGTGCAAATTTTCATAGTCCAGACGCCGGTTGAACATGCGATCAAAACGAGTAGAGACTTCTATAACCTCTTTGTGTGGGATGCAGTATTCGTAGACCTGAAGTCGTAGCTCGTATGGCAGGTCAAGAAAGGAGGTGGGCCTCCCACTTGATGGCAATGTGAGGCTTTCCATCATTACTGGTAGGCACGTGAGCTTGGGATGCTTGGCAAAAGACCTCAATCATCGAGAGCACGACTTGGACTGGATCTGGATGATGCTGTCGAGCTTGAAGAGAGGGTAGTTGTTTGTGTGTGTCGCGCTACGCGAGTTCTTTGATATCAGGCAAGTCGCACTAGACTAAAAGGGGAATTGGTGATGGATGCCTCAGGAATCTCGACAATGGTGCTAGTTAAATGATCTCGTAGGGCTTCATGTGCTAACACCCTCCACTCAATATCATCTTGTGTATAAGTACTTATTCATAAGCATTCGGAGCGCTTCCATAGGAATATCATACACAAACACGTCTTTCTTTATAGAGACCCCGGGAGGACTTCAAATCATTTCGATTATTTTTCTGAATGTTTCTGGTCAGTTGCGATGGCCTTCTGCAGGGGTATCAACACATACCTATGGAACCTGTAGGATCATTCTAATTTCCTGTTGTCACATCCTTTACAAAAGGAGGGACATCCTGTAGGGCCACCAGGGCATTTCATTCATATAATGCTCTTGTGATTATTTCAATCACGCACTCTGAGTTTCCATCCCCTACCTCGGTCAGTATCCTGTCCAGCTGCACATTGAATCTATGTCTGCCGTTAGGCCTAGCAGCGTCCCCCGTTGACTGATCCCTAGCTCTAAACTAGAAGCTCCGTACATATAATTCCATCATGATAAGCTCAATCTGGCACTGTTGGTTATCATACCCCCTGGCTCAACCGGACTCGGGGTAGTCGGCGTCGTCGGCAGGATCCTCCCTATACCACCTTCCCCAAGTGTAATCGCCAGTCGCAGTTCGTACCTGTCGGAATCCATGCACTAGATATTTCTGGATAAGTTTGACGGCCTCGTCTGTCTTGTTGACATCAATCAGCACTCTAGTGTCAGCTGGCAGCATCTTGCCAAAGTATTGAAACACTGGCGTGATCCTTTTGATCCATTCGTTCATTTCCTTCTGGTTGCGATTGGAAGGGTGCTCCGCCACTATGCACAAGCATCTCAGTCGAGGAAGAATATCATTCCACATAGTCTTGTCTATCTTAAACTTATGGCGGTACCAGTCACCCTTCTGTGGTATATAAAGTTTGATTTTTCGCACTCTTTGTCTGTTATTGACCTTGATAAAAAATTGTTTCATACATTCTTGAGGAGTGCAGCGCAGGTTAGTTATGAAAATGATACCACCATAGAGAAAATCGAGCGCCTCATCACTGATTTGGTGTGACACCTGTAGCAGGCTCGGAAGTACGCTGTGTGTAGTACGCTGGATCTCACGCGTAATAAAGAGACTAGCAGCAGGGTTGAAGGTCAGGTTCTGCGGGATGCTGTATTTGTAAACCTCAAGTCGTAGCTCGTATGGCAGATCAAGAAAACCAGTTCGTGATGTCAATTTTACGCTTTGCATGATTGCCCGTATGGATATCAGTCTCGCTCAAAAGGCCGGAATTCAAGGCACGTGCAGCTAGAGAATGGTCATCAAGCGTGCACAAAGGAGTGGCTGATTGCGTGTGTAGCTCCCAGGAACGCCTTGATATAAGGCAAGACTCAAAGCACCGCGGTTCTGGATGCCTCGGCAATCTCTGCAATAGTCCTAGTTAGCTATATTAATGATGCAATCCTGTCAAAAACAGCGTCATGTGCAAGATTAAGAAGGGAATAATGAGAGTAAATTGCATTTATAAAGCCACACGGTTGCCTACGGCTGCCTCGCTACCGTCAAAGCAAATATCCAGGCAACAAGCTACATCGAACCAAAGAATAATTATCTTGCCAGAAATGATTTAACCCCTTGAGAATATATGGGTCACAAACTATTAATTTTCAAGTTCAAGCTCTTACAGGAATAGAATAAGCTCTTGTCAGACTTTCTTTAAGATGACGCTTATATTTCGGAAAGTCCCGTCCATATGATGCCCTTGTGATTATTTCAATCAGCAATTCTCATTCATCATTTCCCTACCTCGGTCGATATCCTGTCCAGCCACAAGTTGGATATATGTGTTTGCCGTTATACCTTGGACCACCATTATCCCAATACCCCGACTCGGAAGAGAACTCTCCTCTTTTGAAAATTGCGTCCCCGGTCTTCGTTTGGACCTGTCGGCACTCATGCCCCTGAAGGTATTTCTGAATAAGATCGAGAGTCTCCTTTCTATCGTCGGCATCAATAAGGATAGTAGCGTCGGTGGGTAGCACTTTTGCTACAAATTCAAGAACTTTCATGAGCCAGTCGACCCATTCCCGCATCTTCTGCTCAAGCGCATTGCTGTTTGGCTCCTGGCCTCCATCTAAAGGTTGCTCTGCCACTATCTAGAGCGATTTCAACGGAGGCAAAATAATACCCCATACATCCTCGTCGTCCATCTCAAATTTAGGGCAGTACGAGGCACCTGTTGGTCGCATGTCGAGCATGAGATGTCGAAGTCTTCGTCTGTTGGCCTCGGGGAACATTTTCTTCAGGTCTCCCTTGGCTAGGTCATGGAGGAGAATTTCAAAGACGTTGTCTGCATAAAGAACGTCTAGCGCTTCCTCACTTATTTGTCGAGACAGCCGTAGAGGAGTACTAACAGTTCGCCATGTGTCTTGTCCGGAATCTTCATTAGACGGATCCGTGGCATTTTCATCATCTGAACACACGGTCCCCGAATGGGAACTTGGCCAGTTATCTTCAGACACTTTCTCTTCGGATAACAGACTTGGAGTTGTATTTCCCAGCACTGGATCCCTAACCTCATAGCCATCCACATGATAGTAAGAAAACCAGTAAGGATCATTAAAAAGACCCATATTGTGCTCGACGATAATCACGAAGTTCTGTGGGAAACAATACTTGTAAATCTCCACTCGTACATTGTATGGCAGATCAAGGAATCTGCTTGGCGTCTGGCTTGTGAGATCTTCCATGATTTCCTGTGGGCACGTAGCTTAGCTGATTACCAAAATCTAGAGCGCGGGTTATCTGGAAGAGCCTGTTTAGGTATCTTGACAGTGTCGAAGATACCGTGAGATGTCAAGTTGAAGCTGGTTGTGATCAGAGAACGAGGAAAACACGTGGCTGCCTACGGCTAGGTAACTACGGCCGAAGCAAAAAGCATATCGAGGAGTAATAAGCTCCTAATCATGAGCCTATTCGTAGATAGTTGAATCTTTTGAACAGCAATAATCAGTCAGGATGGCCGCGGCAGTTGCAAAGGCCTCAGGCCACCCTGTGATCTAGCCTAGGCAGGCAATAAGCTGAACAGTTCGGGCAATAACTAACTACTTAATCAAAACAGGAAGCCCAGCCAATTACCTCACTGGCCATTCAAAAACAAGCGGATGACTTAGCTGTGTTCAACGCCCATCTGGCAGATATAGTCCTAGTTGCGTCGCCTCCACCAACGCTGCAGTTGGGAGGTGGCACACCACATGCATTGATTCCATCTTCATGGTATAACGATATTGCAACCACTACTAGAAGACACCCAGTATTAACCATAGTGGACTAATAGTCTAATACCTAAATGATATGCTAATGCGATAGAGTAAAACGTACAGTCGTCTGCATGCGATATATCGATATATATATATATATATATATACATATGTACATATATATACATACAAGTGAAAATTTATGCAGGCAGATTTATAAAGTTCAGTCAAGCGAGTCTGGATCAGGAGGCACCCTGATCGGCTCCCAACCATAATCGTCCTCTTGCCGCTTGTTATTCAACACAAACAGACTGCGTCGCGCACAGAACCCGCCGCGCGAGGCCACCCGTGCCTCATCCTTCCAGTATCCGCCCTCGTCATAACTGGCGTCGGGCTGCCATACCCGCTGCGCGACCGTCTCGCCAGCGATGTCGGTGCGGCGCGAGTTATGTGCTGGGTGGTGGGAGAACACGTTAGCGATCCAGTTGGGCCAGGCGAATAGGCGCTCGAAGCGGCGCACGAAGCCGAGCCGCGTGAAGGCCCGGTATTCGTAGGATACTCGGATGTACGGGTTAATGTAAATGCCGGTGTCGATGACTTGGTCGATGTTGGTATAGGGGTCCTGCAGGTCGGCGTGGATCAGGCAGCTTTCCGATGCTTCCCAGAAGACATCGGAAATGGTGCGGAAGCGAACGGGCGTAGATGGCGTGACAGTAGGTGTTTGTTTTTCTTTTCGCCGGTCTGCTAGTGTTTCGCGGGGAACAGACTTGCTGACCTCCTGAGTGGTGGTGGTGGTGGTCTGAAAGTACTTTGCGTCAAACGCCACAATGCCACCCCAACAACTGCGCACGCGCACGGCGTCCTTTTGGTCCAGCACATTCTTGCGACTGGTCGCCGCGCCGGTTGAGACGAACCAGGGGTAAAACGGCACGCCAATGGGGTAACCATGGGCATCTCGCACCGCAAAGGAGTCATAAAACTTGATCAAATTGCCAAAGTCAACGGCGCAGGCGGCGCGATATCTGGACACGCCGTTTTGGTCTGTGTTGGTCGAGAAGAGCAGGTGCACGATGTCGACTGGGTCGTAGTAGACGTCGTTGAGAAACAAGACCTTGTCGTACTGGATCCCCTTGCGATTCTGTTCCTCCAGCGGACGCAGAGCGCGGTTTCGGAGGTCGGCCAGATAGGGCACGCGTCGCAAGCGCACCGAGCCGTCGGGCAGGGTCACATTCTCGGCGTGAGAAAAGTCATAGTGCGGCTCAAACACAATGGACTTGTTGCAGTTGACCTGGGCGTCCAGCTCCGCGAGGGCACGCGCGGCTTCGTCGCCGGCGTCGTTCTCGTAGATGCTCAGAAAGGTGTTTTCTTCGCCCAGCAAGTCGATCAGCTCCAGCAGACTGGAGCCCCATTTGCCGCGGGCCAATTCGCCAGATCCGTCATACAGGTTGCTGGCAATAAAGACTTTTTCATGGCGAGGATTGCCTCGGCCAGACTCCTGGGAGCGTTTGATGGCGTGTTTGAGCGAGCGGTAGTGCGGCGGGTGGTGTGTGTAGGAAGGGAAGAAGAGGAAGGTGACGGAAATCAGAGCGCCCCGAAGCAGCAGCAGCAGCCACAGCAGGCGGCCAATATACCTTCTCCACCGCGAGCGCCGCATAAAAAGAAAATGAGGTCTGTACAGGGCGGCCGCAGCGCGGTCGTCAATGTCGAAGATTTCGCTCTCGCGAGTGGAAGACTCGGCAGAGCAGTCGGACAACATGGCTGCTGGCACGCATATTCTGGGGGTTTTGAGCAGACAGCTGCTCCCTTTCACTGGCGGGCTGCCTCACTTTTTTATGCCTCCTGATCAGCATGGTGAAGTTGCGCTTGTCACCCCCAGCTGCTCCATCCTGTCAGCAAGTTAGACATCACACCTACCAGGCAGCCGCGTTCTGCGAACTCCTTTGCGGCATCACAAGTGCAAGCATGCCGTAAATAGCCCCAAAAAGACCTGAACGAGGCTAAGCCGCACTAGAGCTGCACTAGCGCCGCCCTAGCAGGTTAGCCGCCAATCATTCCGAGGGCCAATCACAGCCAGCCTTACAGGGCATGCGCCTCTGTCGCCCTTCAGCCTCAGTTTTGATTTGTTCTCTTTGTCTCTTTTTTAACTCCTTCTGTTGGACCTCACCAACACCAACATCAATCCTACATAATAACACCACCAGCTGCAGCCTCATACGGCGGCATTTCCATACCCCGTTTCGCTGCGAACCGGTCGCCGCTTTAACGTCGCGTCATCCCTGATTAGCGCGCTGACAGCGCCCTTAGTTATTTGCTCGTTGTCGCGATCGAATCTTTTCGACTCACAACAGCTTCACGCTGACCATGATATTACTGCAGCTAGACCCAACAATATCTCTTTCTGGCCGGCCTGGTCGTCCATTATCTAAGATAGCACCTGCTCCACTCTTCTTCTCGCCCTTTATTTACCATCTGCTACCCTCTTTTTAACCTACTTCTTTTCTTAATCTCGCAAACTTATACAGTGACCTGCCAGAAGAATCAGAAGTCACAGCCAATAGATAAAGTAGGCAGCGTTACCTACCTAATCACAAGATAATTGGATACAGAAGCAATGATAGTACCTAGGCAACTATACTAAGGGTGGATACTAAGTAGGGTTAGGGCTTGATATTGTTGAAATAGTGGGTCAGCCAAGCCTACATAGTGCCTAACCTATAGAGGTTAGCGGGGCACCAGGCCCCTACCTAGGTATTGGTTAGTGGCTCCAGGCACGGAGTCGGGGTTACTATTATCCGTGTAGAGGCCACAACACCAAGTTTTATCCCTATTTACTGTACATACTCTCTATCTAGACCTTCAATCAACAACCTTGGAACGTTATACACTATAATCCATGCCTACACGCCCTAATTTCCATAGATATCACGTGTCCCGTGGCCTGGTCCGTCACAACCACAACCAGTCATGACCAGTCCCAGTTCTCAAAGACAACGACAAAACAGATAATCACCGGGCCTAGGAGGAACCCAAATCGCATATTCACTCGTGTTGAGTCGGAAGGAACCGATCGGACATTCCCCTTCGACTCGTCGCGAGTCATCTATGCATGTTGCCATTACACCAGGCCGGTTTGCATTGCTTACACGAGAATGAAGATACAAATATAGGCCCGTCAAACCCTACTGATCCGGTATCACATACTAATCGCTGTAGCATCGGACGTTGCGTTGACCCGAGATATCAGCTGACTATATCTTAACAGACTTCCGATATTGGCCACTTAGTTCTTCAGACAGTCCAGGAGAAAGGTCTTCAGAGTCTGGAGAGTCTCGTTTCATCTTCCTATTCCTGGCTGACAGTCTCTATGGCCATCTTCATTGAAATTAGCATTTCTTCGACGAGCACTTTATCAGGTTGTCAATGATTTCTGCGTTGTATAGATAGATAGTCGAGTTCCTCATGTGAGTCTGTATCCAAAGAAAACCTGCAACATGGTAAGATAGTACTTCGGTTCCAATAATACATGCCGGCGGTAGAATATCGGCACGGACGCTCCGGAAATTCCCCGACAGGGCAACACCTCTATCATTCTGCCCACCTCAACATTCCCATCTCGTATAGACAAGGGGATGTTGGCACTCAATTGATGATAGTCTTGTGATATGTAGACAAGACAATGCGGAGAAAGTACCAGTCAGCTTTTATATCGGATTGGTTGCTCTACGTGTTTCGTTTCAAGCGGCATCGGATACCAGTCCGAGCCGGCTGTTTAAAACATCGGAACCCACGAACCTACGCGTATATGCCAACGTGGAAGGCGCCGATACAACCAGTTAGTCCTAGCTCCATGATTCAGGGAAGTTAAACATTTCTCCTATTCCTCATACGCAGGTGGCTTCGGCAGTGGGGATGGAGGTTGAAAGACAACCATCCCCAGCCTGAACGACCTCATTTCCGTAGATCAGGACTTCCAGGCTGATACTATACATAGACAACATGTCTTGTTCCCTCCTCGATGTAAAACCACCGCGCTCTCCGCACCATAATCCTCTCAATAACATGTAACTTGGCCCATACACGTAAGCAACGCGGAAATATTCCTCAAAATTAGTCCCTCGTGAAACAGGGATATTTTCTCGGCTCTTCCGCCGAGAAGTGGAGCCCCAGCTTCCCCATGGAGAGCCGTCCTCCGGATTTTTAGTACGGAGAGATCGTGCCTACTCCAGGATAAGGCTGCTGGTTCGCCCAATATCGGTCCGAGAAGCCAAACTGGCGGGATTACCCCAAAAATCGACTAGCCCTACGATCTAATCATGGCATGCGTTGCGCCCGTTTGATAACGGCAAGGCAGGCACGCGACAGAACAGGGTTAGCTATGGCGCCAGATGGCGTGAGGCTTGCTAGTATAAAAGCCATGGGATGTCTTACTTCGCGTCATTATTATATTCCTGTTATACGGGCTTGTCTTGTCTTTTGATTAACTTGTTATTCATTCATTGAGCCATACCACGAACATGGCGAACATCACACCAGCGGAAGACGACCATGTCGAACCTCCCGTCATCTCGAAAGACCCGGACCTTGTCAACGAGGCTCACCGCGGTCTCGAAGCCGAGCACAAGATGGGCCTCCTCCAAGGCCTGAAGACCTATCCACACGCAGTAGGATGGTCGGTGTTATTCTCTACCGCGCTGGTCATGGAAGGCTACGACAATGCACTCATTGCCGGTCTCTACGCCTACACACCCTTTGCAAAGGCATTCGGCAATGAACTAGCCGATGGCACCTACCAGCTTACGTCTGCGTGGCAGTCCGGGTTAACGAACGGTGCGCTGGTGGGTGAGATCTTGGGCTTGATGGTCAATGGTATTCTTGCCGAGCGCTTTGGCTACCGCAAGACTATCATCGGGTCCTTGACTTTGTGTATTGCGTTTGTGTTTATTATCTTCTTTGCAAAGACACTGCCCGTCCTATTGGTGGGTGAAATCTTGATTGGCATTCCCTGGGGTGTCTTCCAGACTATTACAACCACGTACGCCTCCGAGGTGTGCCCCGTGGTGCTCCGGCCGTACCTTACGAGTTATGTGAATCTATGTTGGGTGTTGGGGCAGTTCATTGCTTCGGTATGTCAGGAACTTTATGGCTGATAGTGAAGGAGAAGAGCTAACTGTCTACTTTCAGGGCGTTCTCAAAGCGATGCAATCCCGCTCCGACGAGTGGGGATACAAGATTCCTTTCGCGTTACAATGGATGTGGCCTGTCCCGATTATGATTGGTGTTGCCCTGGCCCCCGAGTCCCCTTGGTGGTTAGTCCGCAAGGAACGTCCCGAAGAGGCCCGCGAGGCTTTGCTACGCTTGACAGTACCGGATCGTGACCCCAATTTCAATCCGGACGAGACAATTTCCATGATGCGCAGCACCAACGAATTCGAAAAGCAGCTCACCACTGGTACATCATATTTCGACTGCTTCCGAGGAGTTGAATTCCGTCGCACCGAGATCGTTTGTTTTGCCTGGGTCATTCAGACCATGTGTGGCAACGCTTTCATGGGATATTCGACATATTTCTATGAGCAGGCGGGACTGGCTCAGAGCAACGCCTTTACACTCACCATGGTCCAATACGCTCTCGGTGCCATTGGTACCTGCTCTTCGTGGTTCTTAATGACCTGGTTTGGTCGGCGCACATTGTACCTCGGGGGCCAGGTTGTTCTCACGACTTTGCTACTTATCGTTGGTTTCTTGGGCCTCGTATCCACGGGGAACTCGGCTGCTCAGTGGGCTATTGGTAGTATGATGCTTTTGTATACCCTCACCTACGACGCGACGGTTGGCCCTGTCTGCTACTCCCTTGTCTCGGAATTGAGTTCGACACGACTTCGCGCCAAATCTATTGTTCTTGCTCGAAACTTGTTCAACATTGCAAGTATCGTAGTGAACATCCTCACACCACGCATGTTGAATCCAACCGCCTGGGGTTGGGGCGCGAAGACAGGCTTTTTCTGGGCTGGTTCCTGTTTCTTATGCTTTGTGTGGACCTACTTCCGTCTACCAGAACCCAAGGGCCGCACGTATGCCGAACTGGACTTGCTTTTCGAACGCAAGGTCTCGGCACGCAAATTCAAGGATACTGTTGCCGATCCTTTCGTAGTCGATGCTGCAGTAACAACTAGCTTTGAGAAGGATGTGGATGTGACAAGGCAGGGTACTGTCGAAATGGTTGAACGCATTTGACGCATTTCCCACGATGAACTTGTATTTTAGCACTAGGAAGTCAAATAACCTGAATCATATTCGTCTACGAAGTCTGGAGGTCCGGATTGCATCTTCCTAGTTTTGACCTCTCTTTTTTTTCCCAACGATACTAAAACATGTAGTTCCGTCATGTAGTTCCGTCCTCTATTGAAATTTCTGATGACCAGCGGCTCTCATCTGCGCCAAGAGTCAGTAGACGTGGCTGAGAACACTATATGCGAGCCACAGGATGTACTGCTATATGTCTACGAAAGAGGAAATGCTTCCAAGAATCATGACCCTTTGCTTGGTTCCCTTTTGCATATTCTTGGGCGCCGTTCCGGTGTCCCTCCAGAGTAATACGCCGACGTCAAAATAAGCTTTATTCGACGACACTTCGAGTATTTAATTTTAGATGCTTCATGCAGGCACCCATGGACAGGCGCCTACCCGTTGTGATTGCCGTTTCCGGAATAATAACACGACGTAAAAATAAGCTCGTTTCAACGACACGCATGACTAAGCTTCAATGACTCGAGGACTTTAAATAATTGCACCATTGAATGCAACTATAGCCACAAGCAGACTACACAACCTTTTGGTCTCGGTCGGTGGACCGCTTCACCGACCTTGTCCCCTCCAAGGCACCTTCGCTTGAAAATGCTATTCAACGGACAACACGGCTAGAACGATGGTCTCCAGGGACTTGCAAGCGACAATAACATCTTCTTTACCTCTAATGCTCTCGATGTTTTTTTTGACGTCGTATTACGAGGTCCAAAACTATCGTAGAGACAGATTAGGAATGACGCTATGCAACTATTCGAGTGGATAACTAATATTCAGTCTATAATTTCTGGATCAAGATGAAAGTGTCAAACCATGCTCATCAGAAAACATTTCGTACGAGCCCCAAAATTCATCCGGAAGATTGGCCTTTGTTCTGTCCCCTCCCACTATAACATACCTATCCACGTCAACACCCAAAGCCAGAGCCTATCTCGTCAGTGCATGATGTGGACATGACAATTTGGAATAACTTACTTTGATGGACCTTTCACGAGCGATGAGGTCAGACAGAAAATCACCGAGACCGTCATAGCAACCTTTCAGATTGAATTTGATTGAACCACTCTGCTTAACGAGGACGAAGGTACCGTCTTTACCCAGCCACAGTTTCTTCATCGTCGTAGGTGAACAAACCTTCGTCACCGTTTTTGGGAGCTTCCAGCACGTCCTTTCATCCGAGTCAAAGAAATAGTCACCACCAATTCCCAGGGCAACAGTCGTAGGGCAGGCGGAGGTGGCCTTGTTCTTTTTGAGCTTCTCGAACAGACCTGGGTACTCATCCTTAAAATTTCGACTTCGTTCTATGATGGTACTTAGCCGCCACGCAATACTATACAGCAGCATACAGATAAGTAACTTACTAGTCCAACACTTCTTTCCCGCATGGTAGTGACGATACCAGGAGCCATTCGTCCCGAACCATATACGCGGCATCTCATCATACTTATAGTCGAACCCCAGGTGCTTCTTCATTCTCCTAGTTTGATTCAGTTGTTATCCAGTGTTTACGGGGAAAGTAACGTACCAAACCTGATATCTGGGTCCACCAAAAAGGTACTTTGTGCCTGTTATCGCCAGAGTAAACTTTGTAGCATGATACTTTGTGTATGATTCTCCCACAACAGGATCATGGACAGATTGATAAACAGGCTCGTCATCTAAGCTATCATCAGAGTCATTATCCTGGTCATTCTGGTCATCATCGTAGTCATCTTGGTCATCGTGGCCATCGGTGTCATCGCCAGTCGTCGGGCCATCTTTGCCACGGGCTCGCTCGTAGTCGGCGCTGTCAGCAAGATCGTGCAGAACATATTTCATGCTACTCATATCCAATGCATCTAAAATCCAATTAGCGCCTGACGGCCTAACAATCTATGCATGTAGGTACTTACTGGCCATGGGGGGTACAGTGACCAGCTGCTGCTCAGGGACAAGCAATAGAATCTCCTTGGCTGTTGCCGCCGCCACTGCCGCTGCATATTCTTGCCAGGCCTTGTCTTTGTGAGAGTCGGAATAGTCACATATACCTCTGATAGCTATGCAGGGAAAGTCATTCATCAATCCAGCTGCTTCCATCTCAAAACATAGCACTCTGCCTCCCAGCCGTGCGTTGATCTCGTCTCGAAACTCCCCGTCTTTGATGACCTGATTACCAGAGGCAATTAATCCGTAGTGAACTTTCATGTCGCGAGGGCGTCTTTTAATGGCCTTTTTATAATCGCATCTCCTGCATGATTGCAGTCCGTTTTGTCCTTCTACTTCCGTCTCGATGTGATGATAGTCTGATGGGAAGAGAGTATCCCTCAGACCGTCACACCGCGTGTATTTTGGCACCAATCTAGGCCACTTCTTTTCCATGGTCCCCAAAAACTCCTGGATCTGAGATCCCTCCATTTCATGCTTGACTTTCAACGCTGCCAACGCCGTTTTGAAAATTGTTGGTGGGCTGTCGAGGGACCCAACCCTTCTAAATGTATGGCCTTGCTCGGTCTTGCCAAAATCCCACTGAACAACTCCCCCGTGGCCGTCCGCTGGTGCACTCACAACAACATCACCCAGGCGGACAGTGGTTGGAACCCCGCCTCCAATGCCTACCATCAAGCCGACCCTGACTCTGGGAAAGGTAGAAGTTAATCTCGTTGCAACTGCTGCGGAGGAGTTATTTCCAATCACTCCAAGGGGCAAGCATGCTATAACGACGTTATGATGGCCTATCCGACCGAGTCGATAATTATTGGAGTCGTGCAAAGGCTGGGAGGGAGTCGGATGTACCTCGTCAAGCATGGCCGTCGCCGCGACCATCTCCTTGTGCAGCGCGCAGACCCATCCTACTGTGTAATGCTCGCGACTGATGCCTTGCGACATTTGGGTATTGCAAAATGTGTACGTCTGGGGCGATTCAAGCAATTGTCCTCCCAACCTCCATGTTTCATGACAGGATCGCGATTGCCAAGCATTGTCGTGGCTCGGTGTGATTGGATTTTATGAGTTTGGCTTAGCTTTGTTGGCAACTTTCCTCATAAGAGTTAGCGAAGCCCAGCAAGGCTGGCCGCTGGCGGCTGATAGCCTGATTCAGCCTTGCTATAAAAGACCTCGGGAGGGGCGGGCCTACATCCTCTTGGACTTGCAACAAGATAGCACAAATTCATGTCACCCATCTATCTAGGTGCCACGGAGCTGTCACTAAGCACTAAGCCGTATCAACATGCCAATTAGTAGCAGGTATACAATGAAGCGCACGGTTATGTCGTGGGGTAGACAATTACAGGAAGGCCGCGAGTTAGAGAGACATATACATTCCGGGTTCCGGCAATGTGAGTGATTACCTAGGTACTTTTCCAAAAAGAAAACCCTGGAAGGATCAACGGCTCATCGCATGTGTATTCTTCACCCCATGCCACATCTCTTAGTGATTTATTGGATCTTATTGTGTTGGAAAAAGTTGGTCGAATTGAGGTAAGACGGACGTGGACTCGTTTCTATTATAAGGCTGAGCCGCTAAATCTTGAAAAGTTTCTATATCAGAAATAGCATCTGTTTTGCGAGCTAGTCTTGCGACTAGTTTATTGAACATAGCGCGCTAGACTATATTGGGTTATTCTACAAATTAGCGCCTCGCTGGCGCCCCCCACCTCCAGAATCGGGGGGCCACTCTATTCTTAGCAGTTAGAGAGAGACCCGGGCCATCGCCATCTAAGTCTCATCTCCACGTTCAAATGAGTATATAGGCCACTCAGTACTGAAATCCACAGTTCCACCACAATCATTGCAACATCTGATACAAAACCTCTAGGTGCACAATACACTGGCGCGACATGCGCCCTAACAGTCGCAATGATTTCATGGTTGCGATCATCTGTGCGCTTCCGCGCGAGGCTGACGCCGTAGAGGCACTCTTTGACGAGACCTACGATCGCTTCAGCAACTTCTATGGCAAACGGATGAATGATGAAAACGTGTATGTGAATGGCCATTTCGGTGACCACAACATAGTGCTATGCTACCTGCCCAGAATGGGAAAAGGAGGCGCTGCCAGCGTTGCTTCTGATCTACGAGTCAGCTATACAAATGTTCAATTAGCCCTGGTGGTCGGGGTCTGCGGCGGCTCACCGTATACACCGGATGGAGGAGATATTTTTCTTGGAGATGTGATTATCAGCAGTTCTGTGGTCGAAACTGATTTTGGGAGAATGTACCCAAATAAATTCGAGCGGAAGGCGGAGGATACTTTGAGAACTCCTCATCGCGAAATTCGCACGCTGCTTGCAGCATTCGAGGCAAGCCATTCTCATTCTGAACTGCAAGATAAGGCGTCTTTGTATCATGACAAGATATGCCAATCAAACCAAGATTGGCGGCGTCCCGAGGGTTGTGATGATACCCTTTACGAGTCTTCGTGTCACCACAAGCATTATAGTCGAGATACTTTAGATAGTTGTTGCTCTTTCGATGACAAAATGGCGAAAGAGATTTGCAAGGAGGCAGTCAAATCCGATTGCAACCGTTTGGGATGTGATAAGAGGGGAGTTCGTCGTCGCCGGCGGGGTTCGACTGCGACTAAAGCCGCAGTACATATTGGGAAGGTGGCCTCATCCGACACCGTGATGAAATCTGCAGAGCGCCGTGACGAGATTATCCACGACGAAGGAGTCATTGGCTTCGAGATGGAGGCGGCTGGTGTGTGGAATAATATCACGTGCATCCTGATTAAGGGGGTATGCGACTATGCCGATAGCCACAAAAGTAAAGAATGGCAAAGCTACGCCGCAGCTATCAGCGCCTCAGTGGCCAAAGCATTTCTACAGTACTGGAAGGCTTGCCCGGCGGGGACAGGTGAGTTCTTTTTCATTTGGCTATGGCCATCTTGATGTTGAGGATCAAATCTCCGCTAACGAGTCTTACGTTTGATACAACACAGTTCCGATATTAAAGATATACAATCGGTCATTAATGAAATTAAGAACAAATCTCAGACCACGTTTCTTTTCCTCTGGTACAAAGAAAGCCTTGAATGCGCCAAAGAAAAACTCGAGTACTGACGAAGTCTATAGCCTGGCATTCTTTTACATTCGGAACATGCTCCTGGCAATTCAACGTCGACTGCCAAGGGAGGTCAGCCTGTGGGTCGAGCAACCAGCGTTTCTGGAGGATGCTCATCTACGAAGATTTGCCATTCCATTGGAGACAATCAACACCTGGGAGGTATGAGTCCGTTAAGCGCCCTTATTGCCCTATTCCGTCCGAAAAAAAAAAAATTGTCTATTTAAATATTTCCTAGATTTTGGACTTTATATTGGAATCCCAATTCCGTGATATGCCAGGATACAAGAAGGTGAAAGAAAAAACCTATGTTCTGCAAGATTCCCTCACACGACAGGAAATCAAACATGGGAGAAGATTCCAGGCCTGTTTCCGACCCGGGCGTCGAATTCTGATGAGCATGGTTTTTAAGCATGTCAAGCTTGAAGAGTCCAGCTGTCCTTCCTGTCATACTGTTAATCCAGACTCCGGAGGCGCCGATGTTTGTTGGTCGGTGCTGCGCATGGCGTCTCGTACCTTGATAATTTCATACAGCTGACCTTTCTGTAGTTCTTCATGTGGAACCCAATATTGCAGAGTCACCGAAGTCATCGACGATGTTTTTCACCGGAAGAACGAATTGCTAATAACCCGTGAAGGCCGGAATCTTCGGGTACACAATTCTGGTAATGACGAGATTGCTGAATTTAAGAGGGTACGGATTGTGGTGCCATCACTGGAAATGTACGTGCAAAGGGGGTTAGACGCACTCGGCCTTAGTAACCAAGAATCCACGAATTCTTCTCCAGGGCTTTTCATTTCCAGAGACGAGAGTCGTTCTAGGACATATTACTATTACTGCTGTCAATGCAACGACGGCCCATTGCCATACGACAACCATCCTTATTGTGTGAGCTGCAATCATAGAATATGCACAACCTGTCGTCCTGTATAATGAGAGCCATGGATTATCTACTATCTGTATTAGCTATAATGGAATGTTTCCTTTCGTTTCTAACCGAAATACGAAAATGAGTGGTAGTGTGTGGGTCTTGTATTCACAAGCTCATAACAGAGTCAACTAAAGTATTTGAGCCATAAGGAAATCACGAAGTCTCTTAGTAGAAAGGGAATCTTGGTGTGAAACTATAATTCCATAAAGCAATACTTATTTTACCAAACTGCAGCGAATCCAGACACGTGCAGCCGTATATTAATTTCTCCTGAAACTAAAATTTGTAGATATCTGCTTGCAGACAAGGCTTCTAGCTCCAAGATATGACCAGTATTCTATCTCCCAAACATGCACCAGAATATAACTTAGATACAAGTACCCAAAAGACCCGTGCCGGCTTTAACGCAAGCTGAACAGCCATCCGCTAGACATCCAGTATTGCTTGAACAAGCATTTCCGCCACAGCTTCGTGCTTCCAACACTCCTGGCTCGGCGTTTGTGGCCGTAATGTCGGCATTTTCAACAGACGAAGTCAGTTGTTCGAGTTGCTCCGAATTGAGGTTCACGGAGTCGAGGACTGTTTCGTCTTGGGCGAGCGATTGGGCAACTCCATCAGCGCCGATGAGCACAGACCCGTCAGGGTCAAGTTGGAGGCTTTGAATCAAGGCACCGGCGCTTGGAGATTCGGCCTAGGAAGTGGAATAAATTCATCAGCACTCCAAACCGTAACTATTATTTCACTCTTGAACTGAAAGACGCCACGTTTAGTACTCACCGATATAGAGGCGATGTGGCAGGTCATTGCCAAAGACAATAGAATTGACTTGATTGCGAGCTTCATATTGAAAACTTTGTCTTTTGACACACGTGATAGAAAGAATCCAGTTGAGTTGAGAAGGTTGGCTGTTAATAGTCAATAGATCAAAGTAATGTGTCCTCTCTCTGGGGGAACATGTCTTTTTATACCCATCCAACACTAGACATATGGACTTGACGGCGTATCTGGGAGGATTAAATGTTACTACGTAATGGATTTATATCATCTAGAATTGGAAACTTTCCACTAACCTATAACTGGCAAGCATCGTGATATCTAGTATCTAAGCGTCTTAGATATAGCTTGAGCTTATGACTAGTCTCTGTAACTTGTGTCTGTTTGAAAATGAGAACTATAGTAACCCATTAAAAGCCGTTGATTTTTAGTTAACTGTTGGGGCGATTTCTAACGGCCTCCATTCATTACCTAGGTGGGTATGATGTAAATACTCAATTGGCTTTTTGATATTCGGCCTTCCTTCCTAATTTGACAGAAGTGGAGCAGGATTACTGCAGGAACCCTCACATGTCGAAGACTAATATTCTTCATGAATCTACAAACTTCAGCGAAGTTGGTTACCTGAAAGAGTCGGTGTGAGGTGGTCTTGAAGACGTGCTGTTGTTGGATTCCCAATCCCTCGTTGTGGCAGCCTCCGTATTCTTCCCCCATTCCTTTCTTTTTCATTGAATAATTCTACGGGTACGGTATCATTTACCATGTGTTGAATATAGGTCAAGCTTATCTGACACGAACATCAGCGGTACAACGACTGAGCCTTTTGAAGCGTTGTGGGTCTAGCAGTGTACAAAATACGTCCTGCAGGGGCTGATTGGAGCGTGTATACAAAGAGGGGCAAACGACTTAAGTTACAAAAAGATGTGTAATGTTGGTTGGTCGACATACGGACAACTCTTGGTCTAAACCAAGGCATGTCAAAAATATGGGAATTCATATAGCCTAACAAATGTCCTATATCGGAGCGTGAAAAGCCACTATAAAAAGTTAATCTTGTTGTATTAATTATTTTCTTCCTGTACAAGAATACAGTGACAGCTAAACTGGTAGTACATCGGGGAAATAGGAGACAAATTAGGCCATAGCCTACCACCCATAGAGTGGAATAGAACATGTAGGATGAGTGATTTCCGGAGCAGCGGGTGACTCTGGCGACCTACATACGAGATGGAGATGCACTTGGACAAGCGGAGAACCAACATCTACTTCTTGCCAAGATCTGACAATAATTCACTCAGCTGCATAGCGCCAACAGCGGATCCATATCTGCCCCTCTGAGATTAGTATAGAAAGGTTAGATAGCTGGGCTCCATCTTATCTGATCGTAGCTTGCGTTCTCAGTGGTCCAAGGCATCCCCACGACGGACTGGCGCAAAAACTTTGTGTCCAAACAAGGCATGGATCTACATGCACAAATGGTGCGTATCGTACTATAGTTGGAATTCTGTAACCCGTGCAACGGTCCCACGCCATACGGGCAAATGACTTGCCGAAAACCACCGAGCATGCCCCGACTCCCGGGTGTTATTACCATCTAACCTTCCTAGCACAGTAAGCACGAACAGTGAGAAGGAAGACCGACTCAGCAGGCTACTATTCCATGCGTCAAAAATGATCTATGCGAGTCTGCTGCAGATGCAAGAACATGATTGTCGTCTTAGGCAAGAAGGATTTCACTATGTCTCAAGAGCAGCGAACCTTCTCCATCGAGACGAAACTCCTCAGGCAGATACTACAGAAACCAACGGTGTGGTGTTATATGGCGTGTTTATTCCCATTTTATGCAATATGTTGAGGTGTCGCCTGCTGGCCCCAGGTAGATAGAACCCAAACTATTCAACAACATAACTCTACACCGAGTCTTCTGCACTGCTCAAACGATTGACTGGTAATTGGCCGCAAGTGCTATTATTATCCTGTGCAGAATAAGAGGTATACATATCCCTTCTTGAAATGACTTGTTTCGCTTGCTGTTATTAATTAATCGTCCATAATAAGATCCGTCGGACATGCTTCTAGGACATGAGAGTACTTTTGGACAAGCTCATGAAGTGCTCGATCTTCTCTGGTCATATGACGATAATTTTTGCAGGATTCACCACTGCTAGATGATTTAATGTTTCTGCAGAGATGCACGTTGCCTGCTGCATATCGGCCATTAAGTGAGAAATCACCAAAGACCAGGATGTGCAGTGATCGGAAGCCCTGGGGTCCGAATGCCCACTGGGCGAATTGGTCAAGCCTCTTTGTGATCTCTGGGAACTTGTCTGCAGATGATAATTCGTCACTGCCCCGGTCATCATCTGAGCTATCAGATTCAAGTGCGTTGGATGTATCACGCAAGCCGAATCTAGTCCTTGGGTAATCTCTGAGACTGCGAGTAGATTTAATACCCAAGCTCCGAAAGTGCTTAAGGTCAGAACCGGACTGTCTAATATGTAGAACCTTCAAAGACTGCTTCTCTGTGAGCGGCCAGATCATTTCCTTCTATGAGCAAGTGTTTAGCAGATATTGAATGTCTCTTCACGATCGGGAGTTCTTTGGAGAAACCTACCAGTTCTTTTGGATCGTAACAAAGCCCATACATTCCAGGTCGAGGGAACTGAACGGGTTCCGAGATGGGTCTTTACGGAACTTCTCGAAACCGACTGGCCTGAATGATAGATCAGGTAGGTCACATGGCAGTTCAAAGTTTCGAGGATCATCATTTCTAACCACGGTTCTCTGATGGTAGACAAAATTTCGTAACGTCGACTTGTGGTGTAATATTGATTGGAAAATGTTTTGTGGCTTTGTTGGCCCGCTAATAGCTATAAAGAGCTCTTCTAGGCCTTCAAATGCGTCTAGAAAATTCGATATTGTCTAACTTTCGTGGAATGTATCATAATCATCATCATTAGTCTGGATGTCCAGGGATGTCAGTCTGACTTGGTGTCGCGATAACAGGACGTTCTCCAAAAACTTTTCTGCACCAGGACAAAAGCGCAATCGCAACGAATGATGAGAGCTCCAATTAAATGCCGATGCGAGCTTAGCTGACCCGAATGGGAACGCCGATAAGGAAAGTTTTTTAAGGGCTGGGAAGGCATGTGTGCCATTCCTGTTTGCAACCACCAGAATGGTCATTACAATAAAGTCCGCTTTCCTTCCTCTGAGTGAAGGTACTAGTGGAGGATATAGTTCTCTCCACTGAAGAAAATCTAGCTTAAGGTCGACCAACTGATGTGACACTTTTTGGAAACAATAGTTAAGAGCCAGAAGGTCATTGGGCGACCTCAAGCCTCTCCAGGATAGTGCCTTTAGCTTTTTGAATTCTTTCAGATCGATATGCGTCCGTGGCCAATGGTCGTTTGAACAATGGCCATCGGTGATCAGATGTATATATTCTAGCTCTCTTTGTTTGAGTGGTAGATAACCATTGGCGCCTAGAATCTGGTTCGGCACACAAGTTCCTAGTTTCCAACTGTTCTAGACGTAAGCATCCTATACCTGATGATTTGTTACGAACCAGATGTAAACATATGAAAAAGTCCGAAGCCCACCCGGCTTGCATTTCAATAATAGTGACAGTAATCTTTCTTTCAATCGTCGGAAATCTTCCCCCTCCCTGCCATCATCGTTGTCCCACCTTTCCAAACAGTGACGCTCATGATCGTCAAGAGCGTCATTGGCAATCTCCTCTTCGAGTTGATACTCATATGACATATTATCCTCCTCTCCATTATGTTGGCCGTCTCTATGGCGGAGAAAACACCGATTCGTACGTCTACTATGAAATGGGGATGAGATGGAAAACTCTTTAGAGTAGTGAATGAGATTTTTCTCTTGGTTGTGGCTTGCGTGTAGAAGACTTTCTACGTCGATCAAGTGAAGTTGCTCGTCATCTGCAGTGACAGTAATTGATCGATACAAGATCGGAGCAGCGACGAAGTATAAATGCTTTGAAACTTGGCACACGTTGTTTAGATCATGTTTGTTTGTTATCTGTTTTCTCTTTGTTAGCTATGTATCGCATTTATAGCCCCCACCGTGGCGACAAACCTCTGAGATAATTGCGATGAGAAGCTCCAAATGCAAGTCCAACAGCATTTTTGCCGAGTATTGTTCAAGGTTGGGTATGGTATATAGACATTTTTCATCATAACATAATGGACATGCGAATAATATTGCAGATGGGATCGGCTTCTTTTTTATCCCAGACACTAACGATTTAGCGGTCGGGTAAACAATTGATTTCATTGGTGACAAGAATACAGCCCCTCCATTCTAGACCATTCTGTGGCGAGATGTGCTAACTCTTATATATGATGAAGAAACACCATCGTGATCGTCAAGATGCCACTCTTTTGCTGATGCCCTGCGTTATATTTTGCCGAGGTCTCATCTTCCCATCGAATACCTAGGTACCTAAATCTGTCAAAATTTTTACACATATTCAGAGCCTCCTCTATTCTAATACTATATATTAATAATACATTGCCTGCAAACGTACTGGTAGTCCAAACCCAATATCTAATACGGAAACCAATGGCCCCACGGGTGAGAACATTCTTGCACAGTTGGTAAACAATATCCTGTGTAATACCGAACCTCTACAGCAGCTGGTACATTGAGATGGTCATATTGCGTGACTCGACATTTGCCTCTCTCGCATGACGTCTGTTCTGATGAGCATCGTGCAACACATTGGTGTTTCATCACGCGCGTCCCCTCGGAGCAAATGTCAACCGGTTGGCACGAAGACAGATCTCGTACATTGCAATCCAGGTCTGATCTGCAAGGCATGACCCGAATATTTGATAAGGAAACCTGTGAGTCGAGCATTTCCTCGTCCTCAAAAATGGGAACAGTATAATTGTCGTAGGAAGACGTGGTGATTGAGCTGGTGTCGTTGGTTGTTATATTCAGATGTCCCTCTGGCTCGGATCGATCGACAGCTGTCGAATGCTTGACGCAGAGCCCGGAGTCGTTCCATATTGCGTCTGCTGCGTACTTCCAGAGGTTTGTATAATTATACCAGGTGCTTGGTGTGAAAAATATCCTACAGTCGGCGGGTTCGTAGAGAAACTGCAGTGGCATGGTGGTGTCATCCCGCCGAATCCAGTCTCGAAGATTGAACGTGGCCGAGGTCACCCAGAATGGTTGACCTCGGTTTGGAAGAACATCGTGCGTTAAGCTATCCATTCTTTGCGCATTCAAAATGTCCGTATCCAATTCCGAAGCCGAGTATGATGCGGCACCGCGGCTTTCACCGGGTACTTGCATCGGCCCATAGCTTGGACGACCGCCAACGGCCACTGTTCGCACCCCAGCTTCGTGATGCATCATTTCTACAAACATCGCACAGCTAGATGAACAAAGACCGTCGCTTAACTAGAAAAAGTGTCAGCTTCTGCGACACCCTCTTCACATGTGCTGGACTATACTTACTATGATGATATCCCGCGCCGCAAATGGCTGACGTCCAGTTTCGTTACGATTCGCATAACTGTCAACTACAATACCACCAGATGCCTCGAGATCAAACGTGATACTGGTCAGATTGTATCTCTCCTAATGTCTGTGATTAGCGATAGCCTCTTTGCAAGCTAGCGTTAGTATAACACTCACTATCTGGGAAAAGCTGTCCGAGTCATAGAAACTATTCCGCTTGAAGAATTGTGCCCACGAAGAGAAATTCTGCCCAGTGGCAGCGTTTATCCGATCTGTGATGACCCATTCACTAGCCACCAAAGAGTAATACATGTACGGATCAGTGGTGACATCTATCTTGTCCCAATATTCCGTCAAGGTGTACCCGATGGCGTCTGCCATTGGGTGAACTCGCATACGACTTCCTCCGAAAGGATCAATGGAGGGGAAAAACTAAATATAGTTAAGTCAGCATCGTCCCCAATTAGTCGTTTTTCATGACCCAACTCACTGATTTGAATGCATCGATAGCTAAGAGCTCATCGCCGCCAGAATTTTGCTGCAAGTCAATGACAACTTTTTGAAGTCCTGCCTCGGTAGCATTTGAGATGAATTGCGTGATTGTATTGCTAAATGTGCCCACGGAATCTCCATACTCCACGAAACTGGGTATGCTCAAGACAGCCAACGAAGAATCGTTGAGAAAGTAACCTGTAATGAACCCGCCACCTGAAGTGCCTAGGCCTGGCTGTAAAACATCAGGAGTACTTGGATATGCAGGATTGTCCCAGGAGGTCGTCGTCGGCGTCGGCGTCTTCGAACTAGATCTCGGAACTGTGCTGCCTTCTTCTGTGCCCGCGGTTGGCTCGTTATAAGGAACAGCAGAACGTTTACCTAGAACAAAGAAATTATACGTCTCACACTGCCCGAGCTACGAGGGGCAATAAAGGCCGCGAGGAATATGAAAGACAGCAAGATGGAAGTTGAAAAGGATCTGAAAGAACTTGTTGTCGTTCACCAGGGCAATGGAGAAAACACACGTGTGTATCTCCGCGATGGAACCCTGAAGAGTTATCTTTCCACCGTATACGATGGTGGAGACGACGCCGCTCATTACTTCCAGAATTCTGATGCCGTCATGGCAAAGGCGTGTTTGTCATTACTAGAATCCAAGGATATGAAAAAGGGTCGTCTCACCGAGGATGATTCCGCATTCCTATCCTATGTTTTGGATTTTTGGGGTGACCATGTCCGGCTGTCACTGTCTGACGAGTCTCGTGGTACCATCGAAACAGATGATTCCGATGATTCCGATGAATCTGATGCATCTGATGAATTTGCTTATGATAACATTGATTCGGAACGAGCGAGGTTCAGCCCCGAGCAGCGAGAACTTCAAGTAAGGGTCTCGAAATTTCTTCGTAATCCTAGGACGTTAGCGATGTACATGAGCGCGTTGGATGATTCAACTTCAGATCATGAGCGGATAGATCAGGATGTCAGTGCTCTCCATGTGTGTGCGTGGTTCGGCATAGCAACATTAATCAACGGTCTTGTTGGTGATAGCAATGTGGACGTTGCTGAAAGCAACTCTGGCAATAGCCCTTTAATTTACGCCGCAATGAGAGGCCACTTCCCTGCTGTGAAGAAGTTACTCAACCTCGGCGCTGATATCAACATGGTAAACAAGGCCGGAGAGAACGCTCTCATCAATTCTATCCGGGGGTCCGACCATACAGATTCCGAACAACAGAGGTGCGCAGATGTCTTTGTATATCTGCGCCACGAAGCCAAAGTCGGTGTCAATGACATTATTGATCCAAGATACAATCATACGGCTCTTATGGTCGCTGTAAGAGAAAACCAACGGTACATCGTAAATATGCTATTGAAGAAGGGATCGATTGATGTCAACAAGCAAGACTCGCGTGGCTACACCGCATTACTCATTGCTGTTTGTACAGACACATATCCTTTTTAGGTGGTCAAGGATCTGCTAAATGACTCTACTAATTGCAAGGTTAACCTGGGCCTCACTGACAACCTTGGCCGGGACGTGCTGATGCTCTCCATTTGTCACATACCAGGTGAATGGTGTCGTGGGGTGGTGGAATTGCTATTGCAGGAGGGTGCTAATCCTGAATTGGAGGATTGCGTTGGACGCAACGCCATAACGTGGGCAGTATCACAAAACAAGACGGAGACCCTGGAATGCTTACTTCAGCATTCTAGCATCAAACGGGCTTCAATCAAGGGGCCGATCCTTTGGGCTAGTGAACATGGGTGCCATCAGGCCATTCGCCTTGTCTGCAAATTTGGGACGCAGAAGTACAGCGGCGAGGTACCTGGTCTGAATGATGGAGATGGGAAGTACAATTTTACAGCGCTGCATCGTGCATGTCTATCCAAAGAAACAGATGCGGCAATAGAAACGTTAAAGGTTCTCCTCGAATTTGGAGCCGATCCAAACATCAAGGACAGTCGAGGGATGACACCCTATGATCTTGCAAAGTTCTTTGATCGAGGTTATGCCATGAAGATTTTGGAAGGGTCTACACGATCAATAGATGTTATGACGACTGCTACTGTCCCAAATTTAATTCTCGCCCAGATGGGACGGTGGGACTCGGTAGCAGACGCGATTAGGAAAAGCTTTGTTGATCTCGATCATAGGTCAGACTGGACAGGAGAGACTCTACTACATCTTGCCGTGGAATATGGGAAGTTGGATATTTTGGGCCAGCTTCTTTCCAGCCCCGACGTGCGCAGCAATGAGCTCAATTCTTGTGGTCAAACACCGTTACACTTGGCAGTCAAAATGAAACCTGGAAATATTGACGACCATCTGGAAATAGTCAAATTTCTGGTTAGCAGGGATTGTTCAGCAGTCAATGCCAGGGATTTAATAGGCAATAACCCCTTAGACCTCGCTAGAGCAACCGGCAATCACCAGGCTGCTGACTTTCTTGGTGGAGATTTATTTGTGAAAGAGGCGTTTACCAACAATACGTCTAGAAAAAGAAAAAGAATCTAGATGGAACAGGTGGAATGGGATAAAGATCCATGCTTAAGTTAGCAAACACACAGATACCTAGGTAACAAATTAGATACGATCTTGGAACTGTTGATCTGGAAAATGTTTTTAATTTGCAGATGTGAAAATCGCGTTCATCGAGGTATAAATATCCAGGTCTGCGTTCCGAGCATTAGCTATTGGCGATTTATACCAGAGTTTACCCTATAACTAATACCCTAGTAGTGTATTTCGAAGTCAACGTCACCCTTGAGCATTGTTATTGACTCCATTGATTTCTAACGGCTATTCCTGGAAATTTGGCTGGGGGCGCGTGTATCCGCGGTCGAGAATACTATCGTCAGTGAGTGTCTAGTGTCCACCAATGATTAAGTTAGAACCAATGGATTATGAGAGTGAATCACGAAGATTCAGGATAAAAACAAAGGATGCCTGATGCGATGTACAGCAACAGAAAAACATAATACACCTGTTCCAAGCTTGGAGTTGGATTAGGGTTGTCGCGGCCCGCCCTCCACGAACTCACAGCGCCCGGGATAAACACCTGCGGTTAGAGTTTTCCACCGAAATACTTCAAACGCGAGCCGGCCATAATATAGGTAAGATCAGGACTGTGACAAGGCAGCTTCCCTCATCTCATTCCTCAGAAGCCCTTGTCTGACCATAATCACCAGTACAAACAGTCTGAGGGAACTTTCTTGAATGGATCCTGCGCTCGAATAGTTCATCCAGCTGGGCGTAGCTGCGGCCAGTAAAATCTGGGATGAAGAAGTACACGACCACGAGACTGAGTGCTGATAGACCAGCATAAAAGTAACCTGGATAACAAGTAAGCTGTGAATCCACACAGGACAAGAGTGTGAGGGAACATACCGATATTAAACCCCATATCCGTAATCATATATGAAATAGTTGAGCCCATCAAGGTTGCCATGCATCCATTTCCAAGATTCCCCAGTGTATTCGTTTTTGCTCGTAGACCATAGCTGCTCGACTCGCCGACATAAGTCCATCCCGCTGCACCAGGCCCAGCTACTACACCACACATCAAGATGCAGACAAATAAGACGATCAAAGCACCAGCCGCGCTGCTCTTTGAAACATCAGGTTGGATTGATCCCACTATCCCAATACCAAGGTCGCCAATAAACATGATAACTAGGCCGCCGAAGAGGATGTTCCAGCGCCCAATGCGTTTATTGTCAATGATGAAATATACGATAATGTTGGCAGCGAATCAAATTGCTACAGTTCCAAATTAGTGAAAGTCATTGATAGAGTGAAGGTGCCGGGTGACGATGCATACACAGAACAATGGCAGTTGATGACAGGGCGTTGGAAAAGCCGGCAAGAGAGAAGAAGTATGTTACGTAGGCATTGGCCAGCATATTGCCGCAGAGAGGCTGTGTTATTGTAGGGAACACAGCGCAGAAGGTGCGTCGTTTATTGATGCCTTTGAAGCAATCAAGATAACTAGCAGTCTTGCCCTGTTGAAATGTTAGATCACGTTGCGCTTTTTCTGTATCAGAATGGCAATCAGCATACCTCTGTTTGGGTGTCTACTTCTTGGGAAATAGTATATTCGAGCTCTGCGATCTTAAAGTTCAATCCCTCATCGTCAAGGCGAGGATACAGCCATCGGAGACTCTTCCGCGACTGATCGAGTCGGTTATGTAGAACACACCAACTTGGTGACTCGACCAGCACGAAAAACTCTATAGCTGCCAGTGCAGCTGGCAGCGCAGAACAAATATACAGCGGGACCCGGAAGCTTCGGTTGTCGGAGACATCTGGATAGGCATTGTTTGTTCCGTCGGCCATGACGACGCAGATGAGGCTTCCCAAGTTGACTGTGCAGTCGTTAGAAGAAGAAAGTTCATCCGGATTTGCCGGCAGAGAGTGTACTTACTGCACATGCCAAACATGGACAAGGAGATACCGCGTAGTTCGCGTGGGGAGATCTCAGAAACATAGGTACTAACCCCCGCAAGCATCGGTCCGGTGGTCATGGCCATGACAGTCCTTCCGCAAAGCCAGCCCTGCCAGCTCGTGACAAAAGATTCGATGAGTCCACCAGCAATGCTTGTACCAATAAACAAGTGTTGAATGGGAAGACGGCCGTAGATATCGCCAATCCACCCACTGATGAGCATTCCAAGGATCTGGAAAGGGAAGTTCACAGCAGACCAGATTGAGATGATGTTTGCAGCTGCAACGTATGTTCCTGACGATGCATCATAGTGGCCAAACTGGCGGCACAATGCCTGAATGCCGAGCAGATTCCCTGCTACACTGGCGTCAATGCCGATAATAATACCGTTCAGCTAGGGATCCGAGTTGTCAGGAAAGCTATAACATGGTATGGCGACTATGTATAGGTAGGTACCTACCAGAACAAGTAGCAAGATTGCAGCGCACCGGGGGTTGCCCTTCAGGACTTTCCAGGGACTTTCTGCTTCTCTAAGGGTTTCATGGATGACAGCATCGAGGGTTTTGTCAAAGGCAATGTATGCACCCTGTTCCACAAATTGCAACATCTTCTTCCTCAACATGGGATCCGCCTTTGCCGGTAGTGGTGGGGGACATGGTGAAGGTGGAGAAAGTTCAAATTCGACAACTACCTAGGTATCTTCTGAGAATCGGTTTGCTCAGTACCTGTGCCAGTGTGAATTTATATAACTGGACTTTGGTATCAAATGATCACAAGATTTCTGATTTCTTACGCCAAGAACGTGAAGCTTTTCGGCAATTGCCGGTTATTGAATGGTAGTCAGGATCTATAAAGTAGATTCGTTGCGATAGGCTGGGGTCAACGGATTAACTGCTTGAGGCGCCCGTGGTGACCAGGGTCGATTATCCGGAGAGGGGAAATCTTTGTTACAAAGGTAGAGCTAACGTTTTAGGGATACTCTTGGACCTCAACCGGTGTCACTAGAGGCGAAAACAGATATGTACCTCGCCTAGATCGGTTATCTCGACTAAATTGATATCACAAAGTTTTGGAGCCGCCATCAAAGTTACACATTTTAGAAGTAAACTATAAATCTCAGTCATGTGGTATTCACGAATTGCTATCCAGCGGTGGCCCAAAACCATTGATCTCTGTAACTGTTGACTGCCATTCCAACAGAGTACTCGAAAATTGATCTGAACTGAAGGCGATGTGACTGGGCACTATTGGCAGAGTCAAGGCATTGGGATCAGGCCTGGAACCTGAAAATCCCTCCAAGATGTGCCAGTAGTATACCACTACGCAGGCTTTAGCTGGGTGCTTCACCTGCCCATGTATCCCAGGGAGTCAAGAGACTGCTCTAGAATCTATGATAGAGCATGTGGACCCCTTCCCCACATGGGGTACCTGAGATAAGCGGGGGACGCGGGGTGCAGTCCTACGCTTCGGCTAGAGCCTATCTCAATTGCCGGGGGCAAAGACCGGTTGATTTGTCCCACGTACGTCGAATGTAACGACGACAACTTGATACGGCGGATTGGACAAGTCGGCCCGCAGTAGAAGTCCCCTATATGTGCCGAGTCGGTTATTGGGGGAAATCATACTAACTGGAGATTTCTGACACTAGCCCAATTAGAAAAACGAAGTCATTATTGTCGTTATCCTAAGGACTACGTCGGAGAGTTACCAGTGCTGCAAGTAAGTAGCCATCTTCTTATCGTGTATCGCGTAAACGAATGCGATTGCTGCTAGCCCGTCAGAGATGTCGACAGCGCAAGCAAAAGGTATGTTTGCAATCGCGCAAACAAATACTCACTAATAGCTCATCCGGATTTCCCAGTGCAGCGGTAGTCCTCCTAGGCGCGGCGACTGTGTTCGAGCTCGCGTCGCTTGCCTGACCCAGGACTCGAGCGCACGGTGTTCTATACATCAACGGAGGCTCAACGGGCCTGGGATTCACTAATGGCAGGTTTACCAATTTCATCGACGATGTGGACATGGGACTCAATTTGATGGGTTCTATGCCGCGGCCAGTTGCCTGTTAATTCGATAAATTTAAACTGCGCAAACGGTCAAACGGAATGAACAAGGGCAGCGGCAAATGTAATTTACGTAAAGCAAACCTGGTAGATGGCCTTCTCATGTAATTATGAGTTATTGTGAGATTTCATTATCAGATTTAGCATGGACCCAGTGGCCTTTTGGTGTCGTGGATAAACAGCACAGTTATGAGACGCGCTGAAAAAAAGAGTGTGCCGTGGACCAGCCGTGCACAGCCTCCTGCTTGTTCTCACCGACCTTTGGTGGATGTGGCTGATGGGATTAGCTTACTAGGGGCTGCATGTATACTCGCCAATCGGATTGGCATCACATGAGAACTAGAGCGCAAGGCAGTGCCGGCCCGAGCCTTGTTCAATGCATATGTAAGGCTGGCGCTAAAAGTGGTAAGAATTTTCTTTACTCTGGAGTACACGGGGTGCATCCTCTGCCCACAGCAACCAGAACACTTGGTTATCGGAGCAATGAGCGATCGCAAGCGCAGACAAGAGAATACCAACACAAGCGGTCCTTCTGGACAGAAACGACAACGTCGAGACGATTCCCCAGCGGATCGCCCATCGATTGACGACTATACCATTGGTCTTATATGCACTCTTCAATGCGAATATGACGCCTTATGCCGCATGCTCTGTGAAGAATTTGAAGGCCCAGACCAAGTCGACAATGGCGACAACAATACCTATATTCTCGGACGCATTGAAAACCATGATGTGGTAGTGGCATGTCCTCCAGCAGGCCGACAAGGAAACAATTCAGCAGCCAGGGTTGCAAGGGATATGGCACGGTCTTTCCCGCACATACGATTTGTTCTACTGATTGGAATTGGTGGAGGAGCACCCTCTTCTCGACATGACATTCTACTTGGCGATGTTGTCGTGAGTATGCCACATGGAAAATCGTGCGGCGTTGTCAAATATGACGCTGGGAAAAGATTACCAGACGGTAATTTTGAGATAGTCTCGCAATTGAACTCCCCACCGGAGCTACTGTTGGGTGTCATGACGGACATCCGCAGGCGTCATAGGGATCCTACGAAAATGAAGGGTATTGCGACTCATATGGAGAGAATGAATGACATGCCTGACTACCAGCGGCCAATGACCGATAACTTGTTTCGTGCCGATTACCGCCATCCCGTCCCTGGACGCAGGTGTGGTGAGTCTTGTGGGGTGGATGGTATGATATCTCGTCCAGTGCGGCCACAAAATCGAGAAATAGAACTTCACTATGGAGCCATTGGATGTGGAGACTCTGTTATCAAAGATGCTATGGTTAGGGATACTCTCTCAGATGATTCCAATTACAATATTCTATGTTTTGAAATGGAAGCGGCTGGTTTGATGAACCAATTTCCATGTCTTGTCATTCGCGGGATCTCTGATTACGCCGATTCACACAAAAATGATGATTGGCATAATTTTGCGGCCTTGTCGGCGGCCGCATTTGCTAGGGAACTATTGACTTGTCTGAAGCCATGTAGAGTTGCTGGCATGCCTCGTTGGGCAACCAAGCTGCAGGAAAGTAAGTATGACCCTTTGATTAAAAGGGTGATACAAGGGGAAATGGCTGAACGATACTATTCCAGGCATCGACAAGATCCACACCGAACTCAACGAGCTGAATTCACAGATCAATAAAGACAGAATATATGAATGGCTTAGTCCACCTGATTCATACGAGAATTATGCTAGAGCACTGGCGACACGGCAACCTGGAACTGCAAATTGGATCCTCAAATACCCGGAGTTTGAGAATTGGAAGTCCAAGAAGGGGTCATTCTTATGGATATCAGGGATACCGGGAAGTGGAAAAACAGTCCTCGCTAGTTCAATTATTGAACACATCGCTCAGTTTACAAATGCCTGTACCGCTTCTTCCACTAAGACTGCTTTGATATACTTCTACTTCGATTTCTCAGATACCAAGAAACAGTCACGAAGGTCCTTAGTCTGCTCATTGATTTGGCAGATGATAGATCAAGCTGATTGTATTGGGTTTTCCTCGACAGTTCTAGACCGGAATTTTCATTCATGTGGAGATGGACGTAATGAACCATCCGAGGAACAGCTCTGGGAAATTTTATATGAATTTGTCGAGATGTATGAGGACGTCTTCATAGTTCTAGATGCGGAGGACGAAAGCACAGAACCGATCGCTACACTTGAATTCATCAGCGCATTCTTTGACACGTGGAGGGATAAGCTACATATGCTGGTCACTAGTCGAACTGAAAGTGAGATGAATCCCATTTTCTCACGACACCTTCCTTGTGAAACAGTCAAGATCATGATGCACAAGGATCCGGTTACTCAGGACATTGCTCAATACGTTCAACACAGACTTCAGATGGACAAAGAACTAGAAAAATGGATTAAAATACCACACAAACGCCGTTCAATTGAGAGAATAATTTTGGAGAAATGCGATGGAATGTGAGTATGACGAACATTTTTACTATCATAGATAACATGATTCAAGTTGTTGACAAGAAGTTCATCTTACAGGTTTCGACTAGCCATTTGCCATCTTGATGATTTGAGAAAGGCATTAAATGCGAATATGCTTGACACAATATTGGAACAACTTCCTCAGACCCTAGAGGAAATTTATTATAGAATTATTAGTACTATCGATGACAGACACAGACACTACGCTTTAATAGTACTTGTGTGGCTTGTGCATGCAAAAAAGCCCATAACAATCGCCGAGTTGATTGACGTGCTAGCAGTTGACCTAGCCAAAAACCTCAAATTTGATGAGCGAAATCGGTTCATGGACCATCGAGATATCCTAACCATCTGTTCAAGGCTGGTTGTCGTTGAAAAGAACGAGGATATCGATTCTAGCATTGTTAGATTATCTCATGCATCAGTGCGCGATTACCTTTTGTCACAGAGTTTCGAATCTCATTTTGGTGGCATGATGAAATCGGAGAACGCCAACTCAGGGATGACCTCATTATGTCTATCCTATCTTTTGGAGCTAGAAGACGTTAAAGAGGACTTTGTTTCAAGCACGATTTACTCAAAATTCCCATTAATGGCATACGCAACGACACACTGGATTCACCATGCTCGTTTGGCTATGAAAGGCCATGGGGTATTGAGAAAATTGATGATGAAGTTTATGTTGGATATGGAAAGAGCATTTGATCTCTGGGTCCAGCTTTACGAAGATGTTCCTCCATCCTCAAACAGCAGCTCAAAACGTCTTTACTATGCTTGTTTGGCCAGGTCAGTAGAATGTGTGAAGTTGCTCCTCGAGAAAGGTGTGGAGCCAAACGCCTTTTCATACAAATGTGGAACTCCTTTAGAATGCTGTGTTATACGGAACTTCGAGGAAATCACGAATACCCTTCTTGACTGTGGAGCAAAGCCGGATTTTACCTCTGACCGCCAAGGATACCAGACACCGCTTCAAATGGCAGTAGGAAGGGGGTTTTACTCAATTGCGCTGCAGCTCTTGCGCCATGGCGCAAATCCAAACTTTCAAATCCCCCAAAACCACGATCCATTGCCTCTATCAATGGCGATTCGCGACAAGGATGTCGAGATGGCGAGATTGCTCCTAGACCACGGAGCAGATCCAAATACTAGGCACGAGGGTACTGGGGCAACTAGGATGAGCGCACTCCAGTTCACTTCGAGAATAGGCAATTTCCCACTCGTTCAACTTCTGTTAGAGAAAGGAGCAAACCCGCAGCTGAATCACCAGGGGTCTTGTGGCACTCCACTCGACGAAGCGTTATATCATGGCCACCACTCAATTGCAGAGCTGCTATGCCAATACAGTAGGATAGAAAAGGGCACAATTCACGAGAACCCTCAAATGAGGCTTGCGCTTGGGGGCCATTTGGAGAATAGTGCCTACTACGGAAGATATGAATGCGTGAAGTTGCTCCTAGATCATGTATTTTCTCAGGACTCACCAGAGCACGAATATCACGATTTGTACGGTGTGGCACTATGGATGGCCTGCAGTCAAGGTCATATACAAATTGTCGCCTTGGTCATCGAAAGGTGCAGGTATGTGACAGAAGAGTTTCTCGACTTGGCTAGAAAGTGGACTCCTCAGCGCTTTCATGAGAGCATATTTCCGTTGCTTACTCGTTTAGGACGCATATCCGAGTTGTGAAATATGGACACCCAAAATCATGGCTTACTGATGGAACCAGTCACTAATTTTCTTCTTTTTTCCATCTTGTTTTTCTTCTTCCGATTTGCGGCTCCTGTGTAGAAACCCAGATATAGAACCGAGATATAATATAATTGTGTTAACAACCAACTTTTTTTTGTTAATGTTGAACAGCATTCTGACGACAAAGAAACCCGCTGAAACATTGATCAACTCTTCATCGTTATTCCCTAAATAGATTTCTCTGATGTCTGAGACACGCCAAAAGAAAAACTCCAAAGCCTCCCGCTTGGCTCTCGCCGACCATTCGTGGATGTGGCTGATTACCCTAGCCCTAGTTTACTGGGTAGCTGCATACATACACACGAATCAGATTGAGGTATCATCAAAAAGCTAGGATGTGAGGCGATGCGGACTGTGCAAGGTGATAGGTGATTGGACCACGTAGCCGTGAACTACAACTTTGCGGGCGCTTAGGATTGCAGTGGCAGTTACCAGCATCTATACCGCAGTGATAAGAACAATTCCATTGTATGGTTGTTTTCTGATGTAATTCAAGAACAACTTTTGTATAAATCATATCGCGATTAATACAATAGTTGAATATGCAGTCTGCGACGCCCTCGGATATACAAAATTTTACCTACATTTCTCGCAACGGCTCGCTGTCTGTCTAGGAATGTTACCAAAGCATTGCTTCAAGTCCCGGAGACACTGCTCAGTCATGGCTAGAGATAGACGAAGCAGTCCAAGCCCTCACAACTGAGCTCCAACTCTGTCCAAATCGAGTCTGGGCCATAGCCAGAAGTCTTCCAGGACGACAAAAGAATCTACCGCTCCTCATACCTCGAGGCAAAACCGTCAATCCCCACAAAGGGCATGATCGCTGCACATATGACTTCTGCGAGTTATCACGCAAAGACTTTACCGCGGTCGAACAACGACATGAGCCAGGCTTATGCACCAATGCTCGGGATTCAGAGAGTATATGTAAGAAACTGAACAATTTCCCGCAGGAGCAGTTGGAAATAGCCGCTCATGCAGGAAACAAAACGGTTTGGAAGTTAGACGGCAACGAAATTCTTCCACGTCCAGAACCGTACATGGCAATATCTCATGTTTGGTCGGACGGAACTGGAGCGGGAGCTGGAGGAGAGAGAGGGGGCGTGAATGAATGTCTGTATGCATTCTTCCGGGGAATTGCCGAACGATTTCAATGCAAAGGTATCTGGTGGGATACGATATCCATACCGAGCGAAAGGACTGCTCGCAACATGGCGATAAATCAGATTCAGAGCAATTATGAAGACGCCAGCGTGACTTTTGTCCATGATTGCTACATTCGTGAGTGCGAATGGACCGATGCAGAGACGGCCTGTTTTACTATCATAATGTCGCCATAGTTCAGCCGGGGATGGACCGCTCTGGAACTAGCAAAGTCGTAAACGGTCAAAATCATGTTCAAAGACAGTGTGATTAAAAACCTAGATGAGGATATACTGGAAGCAGTCAGTGAAGAGTATCTAGCGGGAAGGACCATCCGCAACCTCAGAAAACGGGGAAACATGTCATTGACTGAGCTCCTGACCGTTTTGGGATCGCGATATACATCCTGGCCCCGAGATATTGCCACTATATCTGGCCTTTTAACAGGAATTAGCATCATCCATGACGAGCCTCAGCAAAGTACGTACCAACGCGTGCTTATGAGAATCGGTCAAGTGCGACACGGACACCTCTTCCACAATTCCGCAACAATGAAAAATGGTTTCAACTGGTGTCCCACGTCCCTGGTCGATATGGTGCCATCATTGTCCGATGATCGCAATCCACTGAATGTTGAGCAAGGCGGAAATGTCAGAGGGTCATGGCAGGTGATACGTGAACGGTGGTTGCTGTCCCCAAGTCTCCCGCGATATATCTGGAAGGATATACACCCTCTCATCGAGCCGCGACTCCGAATCGGCCTGGCAAGACCCGACAGCCATGTCCTTCTAGCCGAACCCGGTGTTTTTTCGATTTGGAGAGCGTTGTTGGTACGGAAAACGACTGCTGTCGATGTTTACCAATATGTCGGAGCAGTTTATTTTCATCCTCCATTGGAGGCAGGCGAATTGCCGAACGGATCCGTGGAAACGATGCAGGTAACCATTGGCGAGCCAGAAGGAATGTTGAAGGACACGAGATCAGAAAAACTGGAAAATTTGGCCCTGAAGGACAGCCAACTTAAACTTCTTACAGCAGCCTCGAATGGGGATGAGAAGGAGGTTCGTCGGCTGGCAAGAGAACGTGTTGCGCTTGACTTTCAAGATAAGCATTCGTGGACCGGCTTACATTATGCGACCTGGAGAGGTCATGTAAGAGTTGTCCAAGCCCTAGTTGACGACAAAGCAGCCAAAAGCATTCGTGATGACCTCGGACGACAGGCCATTCATCTTGCCGCTGCGAGAGGTAACACGTCCATTTTACGCATCTTGCTTAGTGGGACTGCCACTTCTGATGCCACAATCGACGGAGAGACGGAGTTGGAGTCCAAAGACAGCGCTGGACGAACGCCCTTATCTTGGGCAGCAGGCAATGGGAAAATGAAAGCGACTAAATTGCTACTCGAGCGAGGTGCGAGCTTAGATGGAAAGGATGCTTCAGGCCGGACGCCACTTTCATGGGCTGCTGGTAACGATCAAGAGAATGTGCTGAAGCAACTACTCAAAAATGGGGCAGACGTTGGTTGTCATGACAATGCTGGCCAAACACCGTTATCATGGGCGGCTCGAAATGGTCTTGCAGAAATCGTAGATATCCTCATTAACGTTGGTAGTGACTTGGAACATATGGATGAACGAGGTCGGACCCCGCTGTCCTTGGCTGCAGGCCATGGACACAACCGGGTGGTTAGTTTGATACTAGCGAGGCATGCTGAGCTTGAATCCAGAGATAGATCAGGTCGGTCGCCTTTATCATGGGCCGCAGAAAACTGGAACCATACAGTGGAGTTGCTCCTCAACAACGGTGCTTCAAGAGAGTCTAAAGATCGATCAGGCCGAACACCACTATCCTGGGCTTCGCAGAATTCAGAAGAAACGGTCAAGCTACTTCTTGAAAGTGATGCTGAGCCGGATTCTGCGGACAATTCTGGTCGTACGCCATTATCATGGGCTGCGAGCAATGACAAGTTATCAATTATCAAGTTACTTCTAGACTATGGTGCTACACTTGAGGTAGAAGACCTTCAAGGTTGGACTCCCCCGTTCTGGGCTGCAGTGAACGGCCACTCCTTATTGGTGCAATTTATGCTTTCAAGGGGAGGTAGACTTGATTATACACATATCTCAAGTCAAAAACTGCTCCTCAGTGCTGCACAGAACGGAGACTATGACACTGTCATGTTACTCCATCACAACTCTGTTGAGATGATTGTTGATGAAGTAGGTCGTACACCATTATCATATGCTGCACAAAATGGACATGATCATATTGTCAACTTGCTCCTCAATGCAGACGTGAAAGATGTGTATTTTGAAGACCATTTTGGTCGCACTCCGATGTCATTCGCGGCGGAGAACGGGCAAGAGAGAGTGATAAGGTCACTTCTCCGGTATGGGGAGGCACTGGAGTTCAATAGTAGGAACACCGGAAAAGAGGTTGCAACTGAGTCGGACAGCTGGATATTGAAACTAGATTCGCCTGACAAGTCAGGTCGACGTCCATTATCATGGGCAGCTGGAAATGGGCACCAAGCGGTGGTCGGCTCCTTTTTGCAGAATGGCTTCCGACTTGCGTCTCAAGATGATCGCGGCTGGACGCCTCTAACATGGGCTGTGAGCAATGGACAGATCGCAATGGTTAATTTCCTTGCAGGAAGCAATGCTGACATAGATCATCAAGATAAGTCCCACAACACACCGCTTCACCACGCTGCATTGAACGGAAATAAGGATATGGTCAAGGTGTTATTACACAACAATGCTCGTGTTAATATATCGGGTTACAAGTCCCGTTCACCGTTATCAGTGGCTGCAGGTAATGGACACGAAGAGGTTATGAAAATTCTCCTTGATAGTGAGGCTGAGCTAGAATCTTGGGATCATTTACACCGCACCCCAATCTCCTGGGCTGCAGAGAATGGACAGCAAGGGCCAGTCAAAATACTGCTTGAAGCAGGCGCCTTGCTAGAATCTCGCGATGTTTCGGGAAGGACGGCGCTATCATTCGCTGCTGGAAACGGCCTTCTGAACATAGTGAAGTTACTTGTTGAATCGGGCGCACGCATTGACACCTGTGATGACTCAGACCGCGGACCTCTGTTTTGGGCAGTAGAGAATGGGCAACCAGAGACCGTCAAGTTCCTACTTAAAAAGGGAGCCGAGATGGACGACGGAGAGAGCACCGTTTGGCTCACAATGCATACATTTTCACATGCTGCGCAAGCTGGCCAAGTGTCAGTAGTTCAAGTCCTGATGGACATGGATTCTGAGCTCAACCTCCAAAAAGAACATATTCAGACTGGTTTAGGGCTAGCAATCTGTGTAGCTGCGTACAAAGGAAGATATGTTCTCGTCAGATTTCTAATTGATAACGGAGTTCAAGTCGATTTTCAGCTCGACAATCGGACTCCATTATCATTAGCTGCTGAGAATGGACATTACACAGTTGCAAAACTTCTTCTTCAGAATGGAGCTAAGGTAGAGTCTACAGATGAACTTGGTCGGACACCACTATCATGGGCTGCAGGAAGTTCTTCGAGGATCAGCTCTTCTGCATCTGTCAACACCGTGAACCCTGATCTAGTGCAACCTTTGCAGGACTCTTCTTCAGAAAGCAGTTTTGAAAAAGTAGTCCAGCTACTTCTTGAGTACGGCGGTGACCTGAGTGCACGGGATAATGCGGGCCGAACGCCAGCCTCATGGGCTGCCCAGAATGGGCCGGAAAAAGTGCTCGATCTTCTGCTTGAACATGGAGAGGGTGATATAGAGTGTAAAGACACTCAAGGTCGGACACTGCTTTCCTGGGCTGCAGAAGGCGGGCAAGGTGCAATTATCAAGCTGCTACTTGCGAAAAATATCGAATTAGAGTCCAGAGATAACTCTGGACGCACGGCACTCTCCTTTGCTGCCTCCGAATCTCCATTGGAAACAGTAATAGCGTTATTACTTGACGCTGGACCTGAGCTGGAATCAAAAGATCATACCGGCCGAACACCACTTTCCTGGGGAGTGGAAAATGAGAGGATTGAGCCCGTAAAGCTACTCTTGGATAGGGGTGCTGATTTGGAGGTTGAGGATGACTCCGGCTGGACACCTTTGTTCTGGACCGTCAGTTTAGAAAAGAAAAATTGTGTGAAGTCGTTACTGGAAAACGGTGCGGTGTGGAAAGAACGCGTGGACAAGTCGGGTAAAACAGTGGCATCATATGTTCCGAAATATAATGAAGACATCGCAAACTTATTTAACCAAGAGACGGTGCCAAAGATTCGTGAAGACGATTCGGGTTACATTTTCCCAATGGATTACAGTGCCATTATCAGTGGCATTATGGACGACATAGCTAGCAGGCGCTAGCCTCTGTGGTCAGAGACCAAAGTCTGCTTTATCAACCCTGATCGGAGTGCCGATGGCGTGTTTATAGCGAACAATTGGAATTTCAACCATACTTTACAACAGAGACATGACTGTGACAAGAAATTGGTAAAATTGCCGTGAAACAGCGTAGTATTTTTTGTGTCGGATTCTGGTGCCAATAGTAGCCACATTCCTATTTTGCACGGTCCACACTGATAGGCCTTTGTTAGGATGACCTCTTTTGCGCCGACTTTCTTTAAATAAACTCGACAGCATCAGCACAAGGAACAAGGCCGGGTTGTTACACAAACTGCGGTGTCTATTCTTTGTGACCGTCTGCCGAGGATCTAAAGATAACCAGAAATACCATGCTTGAAGACTTGACCGATTATTGATCATAATCCGAGGTTTTTTTTCATAGGTTTTGAAATTTCACAATCTACAGAGATTGAAAATACGACAGTCATGGATACTATGTTACGTTTAGACCAAGATGAGACCAAAAGCGCCGTATTCCCCGTACCTAACTAGGCAACATTTCTAATCAATCAACATACTTCACAAAGCTAAAGTCGAGTTCCTTACCGGACATTTTATTAGGATTATTTTGCCCTCCTAGATCGGGTATAACTGCATGTAGTAGCCTTGGCTTGCATGTACTTAATTGCCGGCATACTGACGTGTTACAACTGGAACCTGGAGAATGTTCTGATCTGCAATCTCAAGGTTGGCATATCCACTATTCTAAAAACTGACATGCATTATCATGGACAATCCAGAGATAGGGTCCCCGTTGGCTCATCTCCGTCATTGGGACATAATAGCTTGGGGTCTGTGCATGCTAAGAGCCTACAATGAATATCAAAACAGGATATGGACCGGCCTCGGAGAGACAAGATCACCGTCATTTGTAATAGCTACTAACACCGATCCATGCAATTTATATGGAGTATAATCATAAAGTCGACATCGTAATCAGTTGTAAATGAGAACAGGGACCAGCACCTATGGTAAGGAATCTCCAGGATGTCCACAAATTGTGTTTCCATATTTCTGCCATAAAACAACGGCAATGTGCATATTGTTTTAACTGCTGTTCTCGGATTTGTGACTTTGCGTCTCTTTATAATGACAGTAATCACATTCACTACAAACTTAGGGGCCAGGTCATATTTTCAATATAATATAACGAACAGCCAATCACCCTCTTGTTCTGGAAATTCTCAAGTCACCTATACGACTCACTCTTCATACGGATTGCCTATTTATTCAGATTCGAGGCTTTCATACCCAGCGTTCAGGGAAGAAGACTGCCTGACATGGGGCGATGAAAGTGACTATGCATCACTTCAAAACGATACTTCAATGCTTGTGCGATATGACCACCCTAGGCTTTTTGCATCAAGTCACAGATGGGAACGGTTGCCTTTGCTTATCAAACAAGACCCTTATATGACAATATGGAACGACAGCATTATCCAGCAAGCACACCGGTATTCCTTCATGCCGCTAGTAGAATACTGCATTGATGGAGGTTTAAGTGAAGGAAGGGTATTAGATACCTCTAGAAAATTACAGCTACGAGTAAAATATTGGACCTATGCATATAGAACATCAAATGATTCTAGATGGGTTGATAGCATCTGGGAAGAGCTTGTTGTGGCGTCTGGTAATTCTACAACTCACGTCTTTGGGTTCACTGGCGACAACTGGAATACGAAGTAAGTGTTTTTTATTTGTCAATCCTCAGGCTTAACTTTGGTCATCTAATACTTTACTGGTAGACACTGGTTAGATGTTGGCGAATTTATAACAGCATTTGCTATTGCATATGACTGGATTTACAATGCATGGACTATTGAGCAGCGCGATTCTATTATGTGGTCAATTATTTCTCTCGGCCTTAAAAAGGGCCTTGAAGCGGATAAAGCTGATGCCTGTTTCCTTTAGGTCAATGGGAATTGGAACTGTGTCACGAATGCAGGCATGGTAATTGGTTCACTTGCAATATACCATGACGACCCAACAGGAACAGCAACGAGACTTCTTGAACTTGCTATTCCAAATGCACAGCAGAACTGTGTTTGGGCTGTGTAATCGGATGGAATTTGGGCAGAAACGCCAGATTATTGGTAGATATATCCAGCCCAGGTCTCTGGTTAAAGGTGTCTAGCTTACTTGTTACAGGTATTTCGGAGTCCAGGGGCACGCCCAGATCGCTTCTGCCCTGCTCACGGCCACGGGGAGCACACACAATTTGCTCACAACAAATCCAGCCTTGAACAACACATCACTATTTCATGTCTATTCCAATGAAATGGCTGGTCGTTTTAATTATGGAGACTGTGGTAATACTCTGTCCGAAGCCCCCTTGAGCCAGTTACGTTTCGCTAACATATTATATAGGACCACCAAAGTACACTGCGACTGCGAACGCTATGCTCTTTTACGGCGATCAGTATGGAGTCCCCATGTATACACTATACCAACGAGATTTCGCAGAGGCCGCTGATCCGTTGAGTATGTTCTGGTATAACCCGCAAGTCACTGGTGGATGGTACGTGGGACTTCCTTTAGACTATAACTTCCCAAATCTTGCGAGTCCATGGGTGTCGATGCGGTCGTCGTGGACAGACCAGAATGACCTATTTGCCGCCATGAAGGCCGGGCCTGCTGTTGGGCATCAGACACGTAAGTCCCCCTCCCCAATGTTAAGATTTTGGAACTCACGATGTTCGATGTGTTTAGATGGGAACATCGATGCCGGTGATTTTGTCTTTGATGCACTAGGTGAGAGATGGGCAGGCGAGCTCTGTCAGGCTTCCTATCTTTCCACCGGTTACTTTTCCAGCGAAGCCCAGAACAGCACTCGTTGGTTGTATTACCGCACTCGCACCGAAGGCCAGAGTACTATTACCTACAATGGATCAAACCAAGTTGTGGATGCTATGCCTCTCGAAACTCAATTTGAAACAACCGGTGATGTGCAAACAGAGTACATAATCCAGCCCAGGAACGATAGCGCAGTATACTGGATTGCGAACTTGACGACGTCATATAGCGGTACACATATCCAGCGAGGAATGCGAATGTTTCATGGTCGAAGGGCATTACTTATCCAAGATGAAATCGTCGACGCCCTGGCAACTAGCTAATGGAGGATGCATACAAATGCAACAATAACATACAGCTACGGGAACAAAGTTGCAAGTTTGTCTACCTTGCCTCAACGTATAGAGCAGAACGAAGCTGATACTTATAACTTTAGATCTTTCCCTTAATGGTAAGCTAGTGACAGTCACTCTTCAGTAACCTCCCAGTTCGACGTTCCGAACAGTCGAGCCTACTCGACTCCCAACTAGCCCTGAGTTGCCGGAGGGTGAAACTGACCCTGAAAATGCCGGTGTAAGTGTCCTTGCAATTGACATTCCAGCGGGTACACACACTGTGGCAGTTGCATTCTCGCCCATGTGGACCGGGACCTGGGATACAGTCGTACCACCACTAGTTGCTCTTGACAAATGGACGTTGCAGTCGCATTTGATCACTTAGAAATTGTGAATGTTGATTAAATTGCTATCCGATCTGATGTACCCATCTTCAGTTTACATGCTTTCTATAAACACTGACTTGGCTATACTCGGTGCGCCATTCTCGCTAATAGCAAACAACATCCAAACCCCGGGCACAACAACCCTGGAATCATCATGGATAGCAATATTATAAGACAACCCCTCCTAATCTATAGCCTCTGGCTCATGGAATGCAACACGTCGTTGATCCGTGTTAATTGAATGAGTAACAGATCCATCATGGCTTCACCAGGGAAAACTCCTTTACTGGCATGTCCGCCGTCACGAGTAAGACGTCCCCTGTTTTGAGCGTCGAGCGCGATAAATCCAGAATCTGCGGTCTTTTAGCTGGCGATTCATCACTGTTGAATAAATACGGTGGCTTGAATGTTTGTATGTCCAGGTGATTAGCGTCTAGATCAACATCCCAACAAAGTCCTCCTCCGCCACTAAGCACGGTGGCATCTGGCAGCAAGAGAGCTGTGCTGTGGTATGTCCGAGCAGTCCACAGTTTGGCCATTGGAGTAAATCTTTGAGTAACAGGGTTCCACAACTCGGGGATTAGGACGGCAGTTGCATCCGTGAATTGGACTGGGTAAGTTTGTCCGCCAATAACCAGTACTTCGCCATTTGGTAAAACAACACTGTTTGCAAATGCTCGTGGGTACGCCATAGAGTTGATCTCTGTGACCATGGGAAGATCAAATGGTTCACCAAGGGTGATGATCTGCGCGGCTGCCGTGGCATAAGAATGGCTGTAACTCGTAGAACCACCCAATGTAAGAATCTTGCCATTCACAGCGTCATACATGAATGCATTCCCATTCATTGAATCCGAATCTTGCCCTCGTAAGCCCGCAGGGACATGACTTCCAGAGTCGTCAGTCCCATACCAATTCATTGCCGAAGAAGGGCCAGCTTGGAAGACGGATCCATTGCTCCATGAGAATAACCAAGCATGGTTATCTCCACAATATTCCCCAAGATCATCATCAGTGAGAAGAGGGAGAACAGGACAGCCCGGGAGTTCTTTCCATGTGTTTGTTGATATTTCATACACTTCACCAACTTTCCCACCGACACCACCGCTCCAAGAACCTCCAATGGTGAATACGCGGCCGTCGCTAAATAGTACTTGGGAGTGGTAACCTCGACCAATATTCATCTTTGGGCCGGATACCCAGAACCCATCGTACGCTTCATCATAGACGCTTATTCGGTCTTCTCCACTCCCTCCACTGACAAGCAGTCGCCCAGTAGCATCGAAGGAAGTGCCCGGGCAGAACATATCGTGGTTTGTCATGCTCAAATTATATTTCGTGGCTATACCTGTTGCTGGATTGTAGATACTGCTTATTGTCCGACCCGGTTTATTGTCATTGCTACTGAAGGTATCTGCACGCGAAGATGCCCATAGAAGAACATCTCCTGACGGTAAAAGAGCCGCTGAAGCCGCAACTAACTGGACTGGAATGCTCTGTTCTCCCTTTGGCCGTGGATTGAGACTGTCGGCTTGGAATGCTGGAATTGGGGTAAGGAAAATAATTGGATTTCATAGAAAACCGCGAAAATAAACAAAATAGCAAGTAGACTAAAAATGATTTGGCCACCGAAAATGGCCTGTGTTCCCCTCATGAGCCAAGCTCACCGTGGCAAAACAAGGCACATGTTATACAATGTTATAATAATAGTAATGGTAAATATAGACTTTTTGTATTCTCACGTGTCGAGAACATCCTTGTTGAGTGGTCACAGAGTCCCGAGGTCTTTGTTGTCCATAAAAAGACCTCACTCTTTGGGGTTATATATATCTCCGCTATCCACACGCTGGCTTTGACCATTATCAACGGCATCTATATATACTTAAGCATAATGCAAATTAACTCAATATATCCAAGTCCAGGTTGCGAGCATATTCAATTCTACCACTTCGGGGATAGCCGATGATTTGTCCTGCCAACCCGGCGAAATTTAACCTGGAGACTGTTCGAAGTGTGGAGAACGCTTCTTGCTAGGGCGCATGTACAGATGCATGTATGTTCAAAGATGATAACAGTAGTAAAGCAGCACCGCGTTGGATAGAATCTGTATTTTAATTGTTGAAAGATCCCCGCGTCTTTTAAAATCGACTTAACAGCAAAATTGATTGTGTTAAAAAAGTTCATCATTCATGATGGATCGCATCATATACAGAAATGGCGAGGGCTATTCGCCAACTATATCCATGACAGAGAAATTTCGCAATGATTGCTACGAGGAAGACATGCTGATAATTGAAGATCTCTCGGACCAACATGACAATGACGATGATCAGATGCTGATGCCCCCTTGGAAAAAGATAGCTTTCAAATATCTTCCGCTTACACTGTGTGCAACCAACCTATTCGATCTTATCGTGATATATGTTGAACGCGGTATTTTGGATCGATCGCAAAATGAGGATTTCTCTCAGCCCGGCATCGGCTATAGAAGGGTATGATTGTTTGTTTGGCAAGGCATCACCGGTTAGTTTATATCACAAACTGGATGAAACAGACTTACTAACCTTCTACTAGTCATCCTCTTTATATGGTCATTATGGACGCTGATTCCACTGTTTAAAACCTGGGGACCTCGCCTACGACTCGGAGGGGAAAACGTGCCATCGGTTGATGTGATAATCCCTTGTTGCAACGAAGAGCTGGATATCGTTCTCGATACAGTCAAGGCAGCGCTCACATTGGATTACCCAAAGTCTAGATACCGAGTGATTGTGACTGACGATGGAAATTCCCCAAAAGTAAAGGAAGCCATGTCCGAGTTGGCATTGGACGAGTCTTATCCAAAACCAAGTCTTTACTATACAGCTCGAGTTAAAACAGGGCCATCAGGTTACAAAGGCGGGAACCTCAACCATGCCTTTCAGTTTTTAAGCAAACTGCCAGAGGGTGCAGCGGAGTTTATCGCTGGTCTTGATGCAAATATGATTCCGGAAAGGCGTTGGCTCCGCGCGATGATGCCTCACCTGCTGCAAGATCCGGATATGGGTGTCGTTTGCCCACCCCAGGTATGAGTTGACAAGAGCAACTGGGAGTTCTTCCGATGCTGACACCCTTAGTATTACTATAACACTCCACTTAACGATCCTCTCAATCAATGTCTGGTAATTAGAAACCGTTGTGAAGAGATTGTCAAGGATATGATGGGTGTGGCTTGGTGCGGTGGCACTGGATGGGTAATACGACACGAGGCATGGGTAGATATTGGAGGGTTTCCAACATATTCTCTTACCGAGGATGTGGCTCTCACAATGGAACTTCTCAAGGTCGGTTGGAAGTCGACTTATATACCGGAAGCATTGCAGTATGGACTGATACCCGATACTTTCTACGGCCATGTCAAGCAACGGGTCAGATGGGTTAGTTTATCGTCTAAAAGAGAAACCGAGATATCTCGCTAATTGATGATGCAGGTAATTGGGGGATGTCAAATTGGAAGTCACAACAAGTTTTACAACCCTATAGCTGCAAAGGGCAGGCTCACTTTCCCACAAAGCTTGGTAGCATTCTACATTCACATGGGGGAGCTGCGTAATGTTCCCCTACTATTGGGAAGGATCGTCGACTCCCTTTTCTTGTTTTCCGGCTCTTCATACATTTATTATAAGGATATGAGTCAAATGCGGTTCATTTTGAGACTTAGATGCCTGCAGGTCCTCCTTGGTCGGCGTTACGATCTGCATCAATCTATCCTCGTGGGATATGAATCTGTGATCTGGGAAAGATGCTAAGGGGGTTGTTTATGGCTACGTAAGATATTCCATCCCAACCAACTTGTTCACCATTTCAAGCTGACACCAAGATTAAAACTGAAGCATGCGGGATTGCCGTTATTCGTTTATACCTCCCGTCGTGGATGGGTGGCAAAGTCGGAACGTTTACATCGACTGGTTCCTTATCGCGGCCCTTGAACGAGCGTGAAGTGGCTTCGCGATGTGCCCTGAAAATGAGACTCAAGGGCATTCTCATCGACTCCGGTGTAATCTACCAGCTTATTCTCGTTGTCCTCTGCGCAATGGGCATTACACACCGATTTTGGACCGCATCTCAGTAAAATCCGGGCAACTGGCACGCCGTCCTTATTGATCTCCTCTCTTCAGCCGCATGTCCTACGCTGCCATAGGTTAATCAGGTTGTCGGTGACTTCTATATGCCCTTTTCCCCCCGGATGTTCCAGAGCGAGATAGGTCCATGGAACTCGATCCGGTTACTTATGTTAGCCGTCCAACGACAAAGGCGAAGCAGTATAAGTGGTCGTTGGCGGCGTCGGTATATTCTCAGCTCTACACACTGACAATTTTTTATACTTTTTGCGTTTTTATTGGGACGTGGTGGATTTAGATCTCTTTGAATGATAGAGCGATGTTCGTGTTGATGCGAGATCGACAAGGCACCTGGGCAGACGTCAGTTCCCCGCATCAAATATATTCTGTTCAAACATATGCAAGGAAGACTGGGTTTAAGCCTGTGGATCCTTCAATTCATTCTTTGTCTTCGTTATCATTGGCGGTATGCATGGGCTAGTGGTCCTTAAAACCAACATGGCTTGCCTTCATTTAGCATGCTCCTCGTGCCAAACCAACACCCAAACTCCACTGCGTTTCATTTTATTCTTTTAATAGGACCAACGTCCCTCCCAACAATGTGATGCTTTTATGTATTTCACTTTGTTGATCCTAAAGATTTTTGAAAATTTCCGCCCAATGTATTCCGCTGTGATTTTGGGAACTGTACTGCTGGTGCTGATTGTTGAATATGCGCGAACATATTTTCGAAGAGGGCTGAGGGCCCTGCGTGGACCTTTTCTCGCTCAATTGTCATATTTTCATCGGCTTAACATAGTATCCAACGGTCAAAGTCCTGCACAATACCGCAAGATGCATGAAAAATACGGGCCTATAGTACGGGTCGGCCCTAACGAAGTCTCGGTTGCGGATCCTACAATGATTCCCATCATCTATGGGACAGGATCCAAGTTCACCAAGGTGAGTAAGAAGGAAAATGACTAGAACTTTTAGTTCGGGTTGATACTAAAATAATTCCCAAGGCACCAATGTATTCCACAATGTCCCCAATTTATCAGGGAACATTCATGGACACGATGTTTACGACTCGCGATGTTGATCACCACAAAGCTTTAAAGAGTGGCGTATCTCAGATCTTCTCCATGACAAACATGAAAAATTTCGAAGTTTACGTCAATGAGTGCACGCGGATATTTATTGAGACCATGACAGACCTAGAGGGGACTACGTTGGACTTTTCAGAGTGGGTGCAGTGGTACGCCTTTGATGTTATCGGTATGATCACGTTCCAGAGACGCTTTGGATTCATGGAAGAAAGGCGTGATGTTGATGACATGATTGGCGAAATCGATATGGGGTTGGAATGGGTGAAGGTGTTGGCACAGCTTCCCTTCTTGTGGACACAGTTACAAAATATTCTTAGAAACGAACATCTTCAACGTTGGGGTCTCGTACCAGACACACTAGACAAGTTTTTGAAGGTAATTACTTGATTACTTACTTTTTTAAGTATAAAACCCAGATACTAACGGTATTGATTCACTACAGATCACGGCAGAACAAGTAGAGATATATGACAATAGCGATAATGCTAATACTCACAGTACGCGCACCGATTTTCTTACGCAGCTAAGACAAAAGGAGACAAAGTCAGGGAGACTGTCTCAACGGGAAATGGTTACTCACCTATCGACCAATCTGTAGGCAATCTCTCTCCAGAAGTACATTTATATCTCGCACGCTTTGATTACTAACAACCATGACTCTCTTCAGGTTGGCTGCAAGTGATACAACTGCAATCGCGCTTAGCGCTCTGTTCTACTATATAGTGAAAACCCCTGCGGCCTACTCCAAGCTTCAACATGAAGTAGACGAAGCCGATAGAAGCGGCATGATTTCGGAATATATTACGAATGAAGAGTGCCTGAAAATGCCATATCTGTGAGACCCGAACCGTCCACCCTTCGAACACCATGTATGGTCATTAACAATACACAACACAGACAGGCAACTATAAAAGAAGCAATGAGACTACATCCCAGCGTTAGCTACCCCCTTGAGAGATTTGTGCCTCCAGAAGGCGCTGAAGTCTGCGGCCACGCACTACCAGCCGGGACGTATGTTGGCGTTTCAGCTCCTGTCATTCACTCCAACAAAGAACTGTACGGCCAAGATGCCGATAACTTCCGACCAGAGAGATGGCTGGAGGATTCTCCAGAAAGATTGAAGACAATGGATCGGTACTTTTTTGCTGTAAGCGAATTTCTCGTCCATCCATCTCGCAGACTGACTAATGGGTTTTTTTTGAATGTAGTTTGGGCACGGTGCAAGAGGTTGTATTGGTAGAAATATGGCAATTATGGAGATGGGCAACGTTGTTCCGCAGATACTTCGGCATTTCAATGTCTCGTGGGCCTCGCCTGTTCCTGAGTGGGAAACACATGCAGGCTGGTTTTGGAAGCCGTCCAAATTGTTAGTACGCCTTGAAAAACGGCAGAAATAGATGGACATGATTTCATTATCTTGCTGTAACAACATTAGAAGGCGTGTGTACAAGTTACGTGTCGAAAGAAATGACGTTATATACTTTCGTCTATCTGCTCGGCTCTAGCAGGGGATTTCTGCGACTGAAGACTGGCTCGACATGATTTGATTGGGAAAGCGTCATCACAAACTGATTGGGTTCATTATGATATTAGACTAGAGAAAATTATAGCTTCTGCCACCCAATTCCCAATACCCATAGAAACAGACTAAGTCATCAAATCATTCCACACATCAGCAGCTTCCTGGCCCGTGAAGTGGCTTGCAATTTCCGCTGCCTCCCAACACCGGTCCACGGTCTCCTGGGGAGCGTTACATGGGCTCTGTAGGCGATTACAAATGAGTTGCGCGTTGGGTTCTATATTTGGAGATGATCCAAATGGGAAGTCGGCTTGGTTGTTGCTTGTGTACGAGTACTCGGTGCGGCCATCCAGGCCGTATTCATAAATAATCGTTGGATCGGAGCAGGATCCGTATGAGGGAGAACCGGCATCGGTCACTGCACAGCCGTCAGCCGAGACGGTCGTGGTGAATTCTAGAGTGAAAGTGTCGGTTGTCGTCACAGTTGTTGTCTCGATGTCGTTGTGGGTGACTGTAGTAGTATCGGTGATAGTGGACGTATGAGTTGATGTGACTGTTGCGGTTGAAACAGGGACTGTAACGGTACTTGCGCTAGTTGTTACAGTTGCAGTGGTGGTGGTTGGCGCATCTACTGTACTCGTGATTGTGACTCCATCGGCAGTTACGGTTTCATAGTCGGTGGTAGTTGCAGTGCAGGAACTGATGGTTTCGATCAGCGTCGTAGTGCCTCCATTGCCATTAACGGTCACGGTGGTAGTTGCAGTAGCCGATACTGTTGCCGGGCTAGAAACTTATCAGTGTTTTCTACTCACTCAATAGATAGGGTGCGTTTATCTCACCAAGTTGTAATAGTTGTGGTTGCTCCAATTCCTCCATAGCTATTGTCGCAGTGACTATTATCAAAGCCAACATTGCCCGCACCTCCGCTGTTGAAATCAGACGAATCTCCTCCCGAAATCCCAGGCGCCCCCCATCCACCATGTCCCTGACCATGCCCGCTTCCCTCACCCTGGACTGCTGGTGCTGCAAGAGTGCACGGTAGCACTAAAAGCGCTGATAGAATACCCCGGTAAATCATTTTGTCAGCGATAGTACGAGATAAATATTGCACCGGATCCAGCCGGATGAAAGAGTGTGCTGTGAGGTCGTGTTATGTAGATAGAAACACCTCTTAGGGCCAGGCGTGGCCGCTTTATAGATTAGGTATGAACGAACATCAAAAATGAAGGGTTAATCATCTCGATTGAGGGATTCAAATCAACGCGTCGGGCTCCGTACCCGCGATGTTAAGGAATGCTATGGCTACCACATTTTGACATGCAGTAAAACCGGTTCATAACGGTTTAGAAATAAAAAGGTCCTTATTCTTTTGCAAAGTCATCAAGTTTTATGTACATAGGAATTTGTTTGTGTCAGGTTCTCTAACCCTAATACGCCGGGTGTTACTGCCGATGCAAGGACTACCAGCCAATGCCGGGAATGTTCTGGCTAACCCTAAGCACGCCGTCAGATCGTGTACAACAGCTACGTATATTGAAAATCTAGCAGCTACGTAGTCTATGAAAATATTTAAGTGTTAAATCCATATTTCACTGCAAAAAATAGTTTATAAGGAGGAAGTGGCGATGTTGTAAAAACCCAAACCGCTGCATACACGGCCTTGCTGCGGCTACATCAATGGAATGGAAGTCGCGTAAGCATCACTGGTGATCAATACCGTTACCAGTTAACTTCACAGCGTTCGATATTCCCATAGGAAAAACAATAACACATCGGCTGAAAACAATATAAGCATGTGTGTTTTTAGTGGATCATCGTGTCTAGTTGTCGGTGTGGAAGTTGTAGATTAGTAACCCTAAGAGCTTCATGCACCACCCAGCTCGTGGTAAATAATGCATGTGATTAGTTATGAAGCACAATCTGGAATAGTACCTAGACATTAACTTAATTACTTTGACTTATGTATATAATTTAGAAACTGTTACAAATCATACATAGGTACCTAGGTAGCTGAGTCGAAAAGTGGGAAATGGCAGGGTCCCAAAAGATTATATATTTAGCGACAGGAGCAAAGACAAACCATTCTTGCCAAAAATATCCGTTTAAATTGCGCAAACTGATAAAATTTAAACAAACCTATATTTAAAGAACTATAGATGAGCTCACATGAGATCCTTCTTTGTTCTTGAACTGTTGAATCATACTGCGGCGTAGACTCGCCATAACCCTGCGCTTGAGCGTCGGGTGTCATTGGCCTAGACTCTCCACAAGATAGCATCGGGCCTTTAATTAGTAGGACTAGCATATTGCGTCAAAACCAGGGTTTACGCAATCAACCTTAAGGTGGGTAAGCTTTTACCAAGCCAGCCCTGCTCCAGACAAATGCGGGACGTTTCCCGTCATTCCTTCTACGATAGTATTCGAGCATATCATGATGCTCGCGACGTCTCCACATGTTATCATTATGTTTTATTTGACAGGATGTGCTTGCCCTAGATTGTCGAAATACTGACCGGGATTGTTTCTCAAATGGGATTGGTATGCGTACGTGAAACCGATTCACGCGAGGAAACGATGATTAGCTTGCGATGGCGCAAGAATCGTGTGCATTATCTCTGCATGTCGTTATCAACACTAGCAATGAGCAAGATCGGCGCCTTTTGTTGCCGATTATGTATAATAAATGCTCGCGACCGGCTGGGAACAGAAACGAGAAAAAAAAATTAATTGATTCTTGTTTTCTTTGATTCCGACAACCTTGGAAATTGATCTCTGTTCCGATATATGATGAGGTTCTTCAAGACTCAAGAGGAGGGCCAAACCGGTGAGGTTTATGACCTCCCACCGAGCGAGGACCTTAAAGATGGAGAGCTCTACTTTACGACCGATGGAGGAGAGAACTCCAACAAGTTGACTATTCAGGAGGCTAGTGGTGCTCCGGTAGAGCAGCATAGCCCTCTGGGATATTCTGTCGGCTGGGTTACTATCATATTTCTAAATGTCAGTATGATGGTCGGTACCGGTGTTTTCTCAACTCGTGCGTTCTACTGCCCTTTCCTCCTAATTTGTGTCGAGCTGATGATTTTCAAGCGTCGGCAATTCTTTCGGGCACTGGCTCTGTTGGTCTGAGCATGTTTTACTGGTTTATCGGCTATCTGCTGGCATACAGCACCTTGGCTGTCTATCTTGAATTTGCGGCTTATTTTCCGTCTCGCTCTGGCTCCGAAGTCGTCTACCTGGAACAGTCGTTTCCTCGTCCGAGATACCTTTTCCCCACCGTTTTTGCAGTCCAGACTGTCCTTTTTTCCTTTAGCAGTAGCAATGCTATTGGTAAGCAAATCCCCGGTAGCTTTGGTGTCAGCAAACGCCATAACTAACTGCAAAACGTTATAGTTATTGCTGAATACCTGTTCGATCTGGCCGGGACAACACCAACTTCATGGCAAGAAAAGGGTGTTGCAGTGGCAGCGTATACAGTAGCCGCTCTATGTTCGTGACCCCTATAATTATAATAAGGAAGCTATACTAACCTACAAACTGCGTGCTAGTTGTCATTTTTCACACTCGCGGCTCGCTCTACATTTCTAATGCAATTGGAATCGTGAAGTTAATAACTCTGATTTTGTAAGTGAAGTCGTAAGAAACGACGTCACACTGCACTGCTGACCCATTATCTATTGTCTGATAGTATCGCAATTACCGGTCTTGTCGCCCTTGGAGGAAACGTTTCTGCTATTCCTGACCCCACAGCCAACTTTAAGAACGCATTTTCAGGAACAAAAGATGCTACAGTGTACGGGGCAACAAATGCACTCATCGATATTCTGTTTTCCTACCAAGGATACACCAATGCGTTCAACGTGGTCAATGAAGTCAAGGTAAGAGAAGCCAATTCCGATCTGCTCCCTTTGCTCCTCATATTAACGCACTGGAAACCAATTATAGAACCCCATCAAGACTCTTCGATGGAGCGCTCCTCTTTCGTTAACTGTCACCGCACTTCTATATATCCTGGCCAACATTGCCTACTTTACATGTGCTTCAAAAGAAGAGATTGTAAACTCGGAGCAGATCGTTGCGGCTTTGTTTTTCCAGAAAGTGTTTGGAACAGGGGGTGCAGTCAAGGCATTGAATCTTCTCATTTGCCTCAGTGCTTTTGGAAATTTGATTGCCGTGTTGATTGGTCAATCCCGAGTTCTGCGAGAATGCGGAAGGTGAGGATCGTATCCTTTTTTTAGTCCCTTGGTAGAATTAGCATTTAACGATATGACTAGGCAAGGTGTTCTTCCATTCACCAACTTCTGGGCTTCTACACGGCCATTTGGAACGCCTATCGGGCCTTATCTCGTGAAATGGGGATTGACAGTCATCATGATCCTGGCTCCTCCTGCCGGCGATGCATTCGACTTTGGTGAGAACTTACTCCTCTCCAATCTAGTATTCCAATACTCCATCACAATATAATGCCATTCAAACTAACATCGGCCGTACTTCTAGTTGTTGATCTGAGTATCTACCCCGGAAACCTCTTCAGTTTCATCTTGACCATTGGGTTGCTCATAACCCGTCGTCGACGTCAACATCTCAACTTGGGGAAAGCCGAGTACCGCTGCTGGGATGCTGCCGTGGGATTTTCCCTGCTCAGTAATCTATACATGCTCGTTATGCCATGGTATCCTCCTACCACGGGCGCGGATGGTGGAGACGTGTCGTTCTGGTATGCCACGTACATTGTGACTGGACTCGCCATGTAAGTTTTTCTTCTACTCACGGCCAGCTTTTATTAGTTGGCAAACCTTGGAATAGGCGTCTTGGCATGCTAACAACTACCTACAGCATTGGCGCCTGCGTCGTCTATTACTATGCCTGGGTCGTATTGATTCCTAAATGGGGCAACTATCAACTCCGGCAGACCATCTTGCACGATGACAATGGCGATACAGCGCACAAGCTAGTCAAGATTCCTAACGAAGAAATTCCGAGCTGGGATGAGAAATACGATGTTGCTGGGCGGTTGCGACAGAGGCCTCAGGTAGTTGACGTTGATGGAGGAAAGGGCTTGAGCAGTGAATAGATGCATACTTATCCATGTTTTGTTGACTACCTCGTGTCCGTTCTTCGTTGTATTTACTCCACTCTTCCCACTTGGGCATTCTCTCTTGTTGGATGGGGCAGGTCGATTTCAGATTAGTCAATCTTGCGGCTACACTGCAACGGCCACCCGTCGTGGTTGCCTTTCCAGAATAATAACATGACGTCCAAATAAACTTAATGCAACGGCCCGTAATCAGGTATACTTAAGCTTAAAATAACGACAGGCCAATCGCTGAGTCAGTCAACCGAGCTCGTCCTTACTAAACAGATGTGTTCAATGACGGAGAAAATAGTCATGCCGGCAACTGTCACAATTGTGCTGCACAAGTTTGAAACCTCTATAGATACGGCCTCGGGTAGTTGACGTTGATGGAGGAATGGGGTTGAGTGATGAATAGATCAATATCCAGATAGACATTCTGTCTACTATATTGTGTTTTTCTTTTCTTTTTTTCATGTCCTCCACTCTCCCCATTTATGCATTGTTTGTTGTTAGATTGCTCGGGTCGGTTTCGTTTAATATTGAAGGATCTTAATGAAATCACTCCGAGCTTGCTACAGTGTTTAGCGAGATGTCGATCGAAAAAATTCTATGAGCACTGAGCAGACTTCGTCTAAGATCAATATACAGCTGCTGAAGGGTAAAACCAACAAGTGCCTCTATATCAGAGCCAGCCGATTGGCCAGACCATGTGTCGATCCTGACAGCTTGGCACGCCCCTCTACCAATCGCCCCTCCGGTTTTGTTGATGTCGTCCGAACTTTGTACTGTGGAGCAGAAAACGTGGGATGTACGGACAGAGAAGATAGAAACTTGGAGATGAGCAGGAATCATCGAGCCTTGAAGGGTGCCCGACAAACGCTTGGTTTTCAACAAACATCTAACTATTTACGATGGAAAATAATTTTGAATGGATAAAAATAATTTCATGTCCTGCACTGTGCGCTAAACCATACTTTTATTAGCGCTAGGTATCATTTATATAGTGAAAATGAGATGTTCGCTGCATGCAACCGCCATCTATAGACAATAAATCAACTTTAATAACCCTCCCGCTAATGCATTTTGGACAGAAGCCAGTCCTGTGTCATAGTCATAATCTCCCACACAAGAAAATATTCAACAACAGTAATCGATATTGTTTGCCATCCAATTGGAGCGAAGCTCAAGATGAAGATTGAAAGATCGGCTAACCGCCATAATGAGAAGGCTTCTAGGATGAGCCATCTGACCAAGCACGAGGCAATGAATATGTAAAGATCAAGAAGGGTTTGAGAGCCAAAGGCTAATACCCGCGTAGCTGAAAACCGGGCGCTCGAGGACATATAAACACCACGTGGTACTGGGTTTGAGGGGGATAGGACAAAGTTGTCCATGAAAGATAGGGTGGATTTTGGTCGAGTCAGAGTGAGGATTGTTCGGAGCTTCCGCTTCGACGACACGCAGCCATCGGACTTTTCGGACGAAGGTGAGATATATTCAAGAATAGAGGTGAAGAGAGTGGTGTCGGAGACGATAAGTCGTTGAGCTGTCGGATCAGCGACGTGCCCTGTGTGCTTGGTCTCTTCCGTCACTGCCGTTTTGACATCGACATAGGTCATGATTCGTGTATAAAATGCAGGGTCAGTAGGTTCAACTGTGACGTATCGCACATTGGCGGCATTATTTTCATGGCACGGGGGCGATCGCATGCCGATAACGTCATTAGTGAATGATCTGCAGGGGAGGTACTTGAGCTCGACAGGTTCCGGGTATGTGCTAACACGGTGGGCAAGATATGCTCGAAAGTAAGGCTCGAGATCTCTGAAAAATGGTTAGTAGGATTCTTATGCTGATGCTGGGAAGAGACGTACAATTCAAGCTTTGTTATAGGGCGGCCAACACTTCCACTACGAACGGGAGGCTTGGAGTTCATTTTCATTTTTCCCTGAAATTTACGCCTCAATGCCATGACGATGATTTCCGGTGTTGTCAATACTGCTGGAAATGTCCACATCAGGGCAATTCTTGCGACATCCCAGTAGGACATTTGTGTAGGATCAATCGGGGCACCATCACAGATCAAGCGAGTGGCCATTCTGACTTGCCCAGTTTCTTCCAACGTGGTCATATTTGAAAAAGCGGCATTCGGTACCCACGCGTGTGGTTGCAAGGGATCCATCATTCTTTGCGAGACAACTCCATCGACCTTTTCGAAAGGAGATGCAAAAACGTACTTGTGCCATTCACCGCCGTAAAACTTGGCCTTGGATGTTGTAGATAAAGATTGCACCAACTGTCGCTCGTCCAGATATTCTGATGTTTGCGACACTTCTTGTGGCTGTAGTTTGTTGTCGGAAGTCGGCTTTACTCTAATCAGGATGTTCCTCTTCTCCCAGTACGAGTTGTTGATCTCGAGGATCAAAGCATCAAGTTCTCGGTCTTTGTTGTAGAGGTACCACCAGCTCACAACACTCCTAGACCACCCCAAAAACTGAGGAATACCCAGTAGATATGCATATGGCCACTGTGCGGGGTCTTCATTCTACTTTAATTGTTAGTAAGTGCACATCTTTAAATTCTGTTGGAAGTTTGAGTACCTGTGAGATCAGAAAGTTGTCCAGTTTCTCCCGAAGGTCCACCCCGTGGTCACCCCTATGCAAGAATCGTGCCGAGTCAAAACTGAGCCAGCAACTCAGATGAGAGAACGTGCGACCCCAGAAGGAAGCGATAGCACCACCTGGCGGAGAAGTAACGTCGAGAGACTTGTCATCAATCGCTAACAAGTTCCCAACGCGGCAACGAAGCCCAACCGGAACGCCGACGAGGAGAAACCGGTTATTGAATTTATCCTTGATAGGAGAGAGTCGCATATGATTGAATTTCACTGGAAACAGCAGCGGTTTTCCAACTACTGTCTGACTTTCGTCACTCATGGAAATCAACCTGCGGGATGCAAAGACTGCTCGCGCCAGCATGAAAAGCAGTATTAGAAACGGCAGAAGAATAGCCCCTCCCCACACGGCTTTTATCCCCAACCCTGTGTTCCCATAGTGGTGACCGAAATATAGAAAAATCAACACCAAGTCCTTGGGCATCATGTTGGACGTATGATATCCTTGCTTGTGAGTATGGTCAAGGAAAGTTCAAATACAATGAGGATATCATTCTATTAAAGAAATAATAATCACAATGCGATACGCTCAGATATATCCGACTAAAAACACAACAGCTGAAAGGGGAACATCAAAGAGAATAATGCGTCATATGCATTGGGCTTTATTCACTAAACTATACATACAGCGTGGCTTGACAACGTGGCGCATATCGGTGTCTGAATTTTTTTTTCCTTTTTTTTGGTACAATGTACAGTTTCCGAGACGCTTGTTACATGAAGGCTGGCTGAGTGCCGGGCGATCCGGAGACGCATACCCTGGCTGGCTGATGTTCGACCACATGGGCTAATGGACGATCTTATTTACGACGTGCAGATTAGGGTATGCATGCACCAAGCCAGCGGTAGGATGAACGGTGTGACAACAAACCCAATTAGAGTCTGCTTGTATACGTATGTCGATCCACCGGAAAATTTTGTTTTGTTTTTCAAGAAAAGCGTGGAAAAATAAGCGGCACCAAATGATTGGCTTAAGTAAAAGCGCTATTTGACGCCACGAACTGTGGCTTAGGCACTTCTGTGACAGTTCTGTCAACGTGTACCCACTCGTTTACGAACATAAATCCCAGACGCGACGAACCATGCATTTTAGCGTGGAAAACAAGCAAAATAGTGAAAAGAGGCTGTTTCGGCAAAAACCGAGGCCCTGGATGCCCCGCTAGTGGGTACAGCGGTATCAGCGATTTTGGGTATATTTTTCCGGGCTTCACATTTTGTGTCCTCGGGCTCTCCGAAAAAGATGCAACTTTGTATTCGGGATTTTATAGCAAGTGGTCCTAGATGTGAGGCATTAGGTAGCTGAATGAACGTGTACTGGATCCTTTTGTCAACGTGTAAGTTCACGATAGAGAATATAAATTTCAAATGGCGGAATCAAAGAGCCCGGATATGCTCGAAAAGAGTACTCACAGACCTCTACTCCTTTTCTTCGACTATATAGCTCACTCCCTCTACCTTTATCCAATACCCAGAAAGAAGTTATATCAGGTGGTTTATCCGGTCATACAAAGGTTTCTCTGTCCTTTCCCATACTCGTCATGGGTTTTTCATCACGACCTCGGCGCCGTGTAATCATGATCGGCGGTGGTGTATCAGGAATAGCTACCGCATGCCGGCTCGCGAGAGATTTCAATCTAGATGATTACTATATCTACGACCGTCAAGATGGATTAGGAGGAACCTGGCTGGCTAATACATGTACGCCACCCCAAACAATGCCCCAATTGAAACAAAAGGTCTAACGGGACGGTTTTCTAGATCCTGGATGCGCAGTAGACATCCCCGGGTTCTGCTACAGTTACTCCTTTGCCCCAAATCCAGATTTCACGCAAATGTTCCCCTCCCAAGCGGAAATATTACAATATTTTTCCAAAGTTGCGCAACAATACCGCGTCGAGAAGCATTTCCGGGGAGGCGTGGAATGGATTGGGGCTGCATGGCAGGAAAAGACACAAACCTGGATCGTCACGTTGAAAGATATACAAACAGGGCAGATTTTCTCAGAGGAGTGCCAGGTGCTCATCTCTGCAGTTGGAGGGCTGGTCAACCCGCAAAAGATCAACATTCCCGGCGTCGAACATTTTCAGGGCGAGATTATTCACACGGCCAGATGGAGGAGTGAGATAGACCTTACGAATAAACATGTAGCTGTCATTGGCAATGGGGGTAGGTTACTGTTCTTGCGCTATTTCCCTTGGACTACTACTAACAACGGACAGCATCTGCTTCACAATTAATACCGGCTATCATTGACAAGACTTCATCAGTCACACAATTCATGCGGGTATGTTATAGCGCTGTGTTTGTTTTTGCAGGTCACTAACTTTCTCATAGTCACCACATCACATTGTCGACGCGACTAACCACCAGATCTCTCCGGAATGGAGGAGCACTTTTCGCCGATTCCCTTTCCTGCTGTGGCTTGTCCGCCTCATTCTCTTCCTCTATATGGAAATTACATGGTTTCGATTCCAGAATAACAGCTTGGGAAAGATCGGACGGAAGTCCGTCAATAATAAAAGCCGTAAATATGTACAGGAGGCGGCGCCAGGTATGGCTTCTAATGTCTGTCATCTCCTCTAAAGTCTTGGCTGATCACCTAGCACAGAGTCCTATTGGGATTTATTAATTCCAAGATATGAATTTGGTTGCAGGGTAAAGATCTTCCTTCCATCCAAAACATGTATTCGAGTCTAACACTGTTGCTAGAGACGGATATTCGACCGCGGATACCTCGCCAGTCTCCACAAGAATAATATGCGCTTGTCTTCTGATCCCATTTCGAAGATCACGTCGAATTCAATAGTTACCAGTTCTGGAGAAGAACTATATACTGATGTTATTGTACGTGCTAAATCAACTCCAGCCAGTCAGGTTACAACTAACGGGCTTCAAGTTACTCGCCACTGGTTTCGATCTTACTCACTATGATGTGGATTTACGCGGTCGAAATGGCAAAACGCGTCAAGTGCATTGGAAGGAATACGGACACAAGGCCACTTATAAATCAATCGCCATGTCTGGATTTCCCAACTTCTTTTACATCATGGGACCCAATTCAGGTCGACTGTATACGTCCACTATCCAGATCATCGAAAGGTACTATTCTACTGCTATCGTTAGTTTATTCTGGTGACAATGCTGACAGAGAAACAGTGAAGTTGAGATGGTTTTACAAACTATCGGACCAATTTTACAACATCAAGCCTTTTCAGTCGAGGTCAAAGCCGACAGCGAGAGGGCGTATGATACCCGGCTTCACAAAGCCATCGATAAAACAGTACACAGTAACAATTGTGGCAGCGTATGTTCAAGGCTCTTAAATCCCGATTGTTATCCTGCGAAGACTAATTTCATTCTCTGACAGTACTTTATTGATAAAACCACAGAGAAAAACTGGTTCGTTTATCCATGGAACTCATTTCACCTGTGGTTCTCAACGTTTTGGGGCCTTTCCGATGATTGGATGTATCAAGTGAACAACCCTTCTAGGAAGTGGGTTGATGAGAAACATGAAATGGTTGTATAAAAGATTAGTGTCTGTACCTACAAGTTCAGTCCCCAGGTGGGACAACAGGAACCTATGGCGGACTGTTATGGAAAGCGATGAAATTCGGATATATTATATCACATAGATATATAGAGTGGTTTTAGATTCTATATAATTATCAACTTAGAATACATTTTCTTCCTACATTCTAATTACTTCCAAGGTTAGGAGCTCGATTAAGTATATATATCCATATGAGTGCACTACCTAGGTAGTCCTCCCTCATGGTATGTATAAAGGCTAGAAATACTAATCTTGCGAGTTGGGTGCATTGCAGAGTGGTCCCAATATTCTAAGGGTACTAATTTAAAATCCACTGTTCATTGAGCATCAGGAAATGTCCAAATAATTACAGACCGGACCATGTTGTCGTCTCTTCAACATCAAAAACACCCTCCAACAAAATCTCTTGACTGCTGGACCCAACCAAGACCTTGTACTGTCCCTTCTCACACACCCAAATGTGCAGTTCTTGATCCCAAAAGGCAGTGCTGAATCGATCAAGAGCGATCGAAACACTACGTGTTTCTCCTGGCTGCAAATAAACCTTGGAAAAGCCCTTGAGTTCCTTCACGGGTCGGGCGATGCTCGCCCTCTTGTCCGGGCTGATGTAGAGCTGGACGGTCTCGGCGCCGGCCAATTTCCCTGAATTAGAGATGCTTAATGTAACCGAGGTAGCACTGACACTGAGATCGGAATAGTCGAAAGTTGTGTATGACAGTCCGTAGCTGCAAGAATGGTTTTAGGGCTTATTATGCGTTGTGTTAAGGAGAGAAGAAACTTACCCAAATGGATAAAGCACATCTTTTCGAAGCTTTTCATAGTATCTATACCCAACGTAGATTCCCTCCCCATACATCACCTGGCCTCTTTCACTGCCGAAATTGAGATATGTCGGCGTATCTTCAATGCAGCGTGGGAACGAAAGGGGTAGCTTTCCGCTGGGATTGACAGCACCGAAGACCACATCTGCAAGACCATTGCCCAGTTCATTTCCACCAAACCAGGCGTGTATATGCGTCTTCACGGTCTCGGCCCAAGGAAGCATATTAAAAGGTGAACCGCTCTGGGTGACGAGAATGGTGTCAGGCGCCGCCTCGAGTACAGCTGTGATGAGAGGTGGCAATGCCGCTGGGAGGTCCATATTGGGCCGGTCAAACCCTTCCGATTCGAATTCACGGGTCAGTCCAACGCAAAGAATCGTGATATCCGCACCCCGGGCGGCTTCCACAGCGCGTGCAATGGCTAATTCTGGGTCGATCACCTGGATCATTCCCAGACGACCGGCGCCGCCGCCAAAGTTCACAACACCAGGCTTGATGAGTTTAGAGGAGACGCCACTGATAAACTCGACTCGGAGTTTGTAAGATTGGCCTTCAACAAGATCCAGTGTGGCTTTTTCCTCTAAAGTACCCTTGCCGAAGAAGAAATTACCCCCGCGCTGCACTGTGGTGTTCTCGATGACGAGCTCGTCGTTGATATATAGGTTAGCTGAACCGTATACTGCCAGCCCAAACTCAAAGACGCCAGAGGCAGGGGCAATCAAATCACCCTCAACATCAGCATAGAATAGTCTCTCTAGCTGGGGATGAGAGAAGCCCATCAGGTGCCACGAGGACTCTGTTAGAATAGCTTCATCGATCACAGTGCGATTATGCACGGAGGGGGGATCTCGGTAGAAGCGCATTCGGAGACCGGGCTCTCCACTTGGGGTTCGCAGATCTGCGGCCAACAGCTCCGGGGTGAAAGCGTAAGCATTGGCACCTGGCTGGTACTTTACTTCGACATCCTCTGGCAGCTGATCAACAATTCCTTGGTAGGGCGAAACAGTGTAGTATGGATGAAGGGATGCGGAGCCCCCACCACAAAAGGCTGCGGTCTTCATATTCGGTCCGATCAAGGCAATGCTCTTAAAAGTCTTTTGACCCAGGGGCAACAGTTTCGACTCATTTTTGAGAAGAACCACGCTATCTGCGGCAAGCTTGCGGTTCAATTTTCGGTCCTCGGGGAGATCTCTAGTGCTCTCCTCCGAAGCTACCACTGTTTTCCTGGCCCGCTGAACGAACTCGAGGACATTTCGTACTCTCTCATCGATGGTGGCGCGGGATACATGACGGCTCGAAATGGCGAGGTCTGCCAAAGGCCCTCTCAGCCTCGAAGGCCCAGGCATCTCCAGATCCAGGCCCGCGTTGAGAGACTCGGCTGTGGAGTATGTACCGAACCTGTAGGGTCATGTCAACTATTCATTCTTGAATTGCTAATTGATCGATACCCACCAGTCACTCATAATCAGGCCCTTCCAGCCCCATTCCTCGCGGAGAAGACCATCTAGCATCTGCTTGCTCTCCGACACGTGCTCCCCATTGACCTTGTTGTAGCACGTCATGATGGCTCCAGGATTCGCATCGGCAATCGCAATCTGAAACGGCAGTAGATGTATCTCTCTTAATGCCCGTTCGGGAATAACGGCACTGACGCCGACTCGTTCATGCTCTTGGTCATTCGCTGCAAAATGCTTCAATGTGGATATAATACCCGTTGACTGAGCACCTTTGATATACGCTGCAGCCAATTTGCCGGTCGCATATGGATCTTCCGACAGCGACTCGAAGCTCCTGCCCCCAAGAGGGGAGCGTTGGATGCATACTGTAGGTCCCAGCCAGCAATGAGCACCCTTGGCCTTGCATTCTTCGCCAATGAGAATACCGGCTTCGTACATGAGGGACTGATCCCATGTCGCTGCAAGGCCGGTACCACAAGGCAGGCAAGCGGCTCGTTGGCCATTGAAGAATTTTGTGCCCCTTATACCGTTAGGGCCATCGCTCATCCTGATGGTAGGAACATTGAATTTCGGGAGAGGAGTCGTGTGCCAGAAGTCGCTCCCTACAGAGATACAGCCCGGATTAGTCAATGGTTTCGGAAGAGCGTAGAAGTCTTGATCCTACCAGCAAGCAATGATATCTTTTCCACTGTTGACGCCTTCTGAATTATCTCATCAATCTCAAAGCCGCCATCGTGGTCAGATTCGCGATGTTGAGACATGTTGGCGGGGATCTCTCTTCTTGCCGAACGGATGATACACGTGCAAAAAAGAAAGCAACCTCGCAGCCATCCTTATACCGGCGATGATATTTAGGTGAGGGTCTCAACGCAAAGAGTCCCCCACGGGGAGCCAAATAATGGCCCTGTGTTTGATATCTGGAAGAACAGTCAACGTCGGGGATGTTCCCCGATCTCACATCTCGGATTGGCCAATCACTCTCGGTCTCGTGACTCGCAGCGGGTCACGCACGTGCCCGTCGGGGAATTACCCTTCGTCTAATTCAGGCATTCCCACCCTTGAATTCATTGATCTTAAATCCCACCCCTCTAAGATCGCGGATGAGCCGATCTTTGATACACTCTAGCCGAAGCAAGGCGACGCGCTGTGCAGATGCAGATGAGCCGACAACCTCAAGATCCCGGGGACACTGCCCCGAACGTCCTCGGGAAGCGGCCCCGCGCTGAGACCATCCAAACACCTGGGGAAGAAGAATCCAGCACTTTCAGACGCACTCGCCGTCATCCAGCCCCACGGCCTCGAACTCGAGCTACTGTAGCATGCTCCGTATGTCGCGCCAGAAAGACCAGGTGTGACGGACGCCAGCCAGTGTGCGGCTACTGCGCCAGCACCAGCTCTACATGCCAATATGAGATTGCTGATACATCGACAGACCGCAGTGTGTACGTATCGGCGAACTTCCCAAAAAAGAGGGCTATAATGTTGCTTACAAAGACTCTGGCTGGTTATCAGATGCCATAATATGGGTGTTCAAATCCTCCAGGCCATTGAACGACTAACACAAACGGTGAATGAGCAATCCCTGCAAATCGCCACCAGCAAGATAAGCGGTCACCAGGACCAAATACAGTCGTCCAGCTTGAACGAACCCGCACACAACGTGCCGGCGACATCTTGTCACCACGAGGGCAAGTTCTCAGAAGGATTGGATAGTATATTCAGATGGCACGTCTTTCAGCTAGGTCTCGACCCGATCCCAGTAGATGACGGGCGGCCTATACCAATGCCCGACGAGCTTCCCCCCATAAAGTTCTCGGAACTCTCCAGATTCCAATTAAATTATTGTCAAGTCGTTCACAGCGTGAATCCGATACTGGATTTGACCACTCTGGACCAGTATGTCTTGCACATTGCTGAGAACGGGTTCGACTGGACAACACGGACTTGCCTGGTGGCTCTTGTCTGCGCCATTGGAGCTCTGTGCCAGGACAAGCACACTGAAACTCCAAGTAGCCCTGCCACGGCAGATCCTAATAATGATGTGACTATAGCGTACCGGTTTTGGGGCGTTGCATGTAAGAGGCTGGGGCGTGCTATGTGTCAGAACACGCTGGAGTCTGCGCAGTGTCTGTGTCTTGCCGGGTACGTTTCTTCAGCAGCTTCTTCTGCTCTTCCTGCATGTTCTGGCAGGCTGTCTTACTAACTCTCTGATCCAAAGGATATGGTCTATGTGCAATTTACAGCCGCTTGATGCCTGGAAGCACTTCACTATGGCAGGCAACTGCTGCTATTCTACAATAGTGGCCAGGTTAGGAAGATCCATGGGCGTGATGATGTCTCCATTCTGATTTTCTCCCTTAGAAAGCACACCATTTCCGTACAATCACCGTTATCGCAGCCCATCTCGTCGGCGATTGAGCATAGCATTTTCTACACGGCATACAAGTCAGAAGTGTACGTATTATTGCGATGCCTGGGTTCTAACTATTATGATAATATGGAGCCTGACGCTTTTTCCTGCTTGTCTACAGTGAAGTTCGCTACGAACTCGGCATTCCTGGCTCAGTCCTAGAACACATAGAAGACCAGCTCGTGTTTCCCTCACCCCCAACGCCGGATAATCCTCAACTGGGGAACCTCGATAACGAAACCATAACATGGTATTATTATCTAGCAGACATAGCCGCCCGCCATCTCATCAACCGCATTATCAAAGTGGGTGTCAAGGTCGACGAAGCTCCCAATGAAGCACAAGCCAGGGCTTTGCTGCATGACTACAAATTATTCGGTTCTCAGCTCAAAGACTGGCACGAATCTCTGCCCTTGGAGATTTCGTTTCCGCCACCTAGCTCTAGCATCGGGTTTGAAGAGAACCAGTTGAAACGGATCCTGCGGTCTCGATATCTATGCATAAGAGAGCTTTTATGTCGGCCTTTTGTACGAATATGCCTAAACTACACTCTGAATCTTCCAGAGGCATTAATCGATGAGATAGCGTCCGTAGCCTCGGAAGGCCTGCAGTATTGCGCCTGGAGGCTACAAGCAATGTGCACAATGGACAGACTCGACCATGGGCTATGGATCTGGGTCCGAAACAACACTGCATGCTCGCTGATATTGATTGGGGCCGCTCGAAGTTATAAATTTCCTGAGCTAAATGCAGCCTCTCGAGTGTGGATGCCGGAAAACTGGCATGATGTTATAGTGTCTTTTTTGAACGGCTTGGAGACATTTTCAAAGGAAACACGAGGTGGTGTCTTGGACTGTTACAACCTTATCTGCCGGAGCCTTGAGGAGTTTCAAGATAGGGAACTCATAAATTAGCCCCCCTGTTAAAGTTAACCATCTAGCAAAAAGTTCCTAAACGGTTTTTATTATCATTATTTTAATAACTAAGCCCCACCGGGTCCAGTTATGACTTCCCTTCATGATATTTGGCTTATAGACCGCTCAACCCATCGATCATCAAGTTCCCCCATTGTGATCTTGCCCGTCATCTTCCCGTTCACGTGGTGCAATAGCTTTCCCCTCAAGAAATACGTAGGCGTACAGCTCCAAGCATGACAGAAACTATTGTTTCGCACATCACCATAGGGACTTGCCTTTGCATCCTCTGCGTCAAAACACTCCCAAAAGGTATCGGCTCCTGTTGTCACCATGCCGCCCCAGTATGAAGTGATAATGTCAATGCACTCGTCGTAGCAGTCTACTTGAATAAGTGCGTCGCAGACATGGTGCCATAGGTAGGGTGTCAGGGGTTTCACGGCTGACGGGTGGTTGAGTGTCTTGATGAGGGCTTCACGAGCAATTGTGGACGGGAAAACATCGGAGAGAACGAGCCAGGCTGCAGAGGCGTAGCTGATCTGAGCATTTGGGCCGGAAACGAAAACGCGGTCCTTGAGGAAGATTGTTGCAGCTGATGTCATGTCTTGCACAATATCGAGATAAGGGGCCTCTTTACTCAGCGTTTGGGCGAGGCTGTTGATCCTCTTAAGGCAATACACCAAGAGGCCATGCGATGCAGCATTCTTGTCCAGATCCTGTGCCCAATCGATAAACTTGAAGCCCTGACTTCGCTCCGCTTCAAAGACGTGCGTTTCCGGATTGAGACTTGCCAATGAACGCTTGACACATTGCAGCACAGTTGGCCAGAGAGTGTGGCCGGCTTCCAAGTCGCCCGAGGCGGAGACATAGTCACAGACAATGGCGCTGAAAAGAGCATCATAGTCCACGATATAATCGGTCGAAGGGGATAATGAGGGCTTTTCAAAGATACAAGCTGGTATGGAGCCATCTTCACGGACGGCTGCGGCAAATTGGAAAATGCACCGCTTGACGAGATTAAAATCCCGGAGAGTGCTGTAGTTGGCTAGAGCTTGGAGGCGGAGATCACCGATCCAAAGTCGTCGATCTCGACGAGGTCCATCCTCAAAGACAGTCTGCATGCAATCTCTGAGCGTAGAAATGCTGACATGATCAATGTCTTGTAGCAATTTATTTCCAAACTCGACCATCTCAAGAACATGATCTTGGCCGATGGCACTGACACATTCGCAACTGATATTGGAGAATGAGACTTTGTATTTCGGAGAAGTGTCGATGACTTGAACGCGAAGATAGCGGAAGGAGTACCGTCGTGGGAGAGATATAATCTGAGGACATTCATCGATGTTGATAGTCTCATCTGGAAGCCAGGACGTGCTAATCCATGTTTTAACCCCTTCCATGCCCATTGTGGCATCCAAAGGAGACTCCCCGAAGGTGAGCCGCAAACGACATGGCGCATCCATATGCGCACCTACTGACGAGAGCTGGAATTTGAGATAACCGACCATGTGAATGCCAAAGTCAAGAATGAAATCAGCATCTTTACCCCAGCTGAGCGATGGTAGGTCGGAGATATCATGACCAGCTGGGGAGGGTTGAAGGCCAAAGAATGAAGGGGGTTCTGTAAGGATGAAGGAGATGATCTGTTGAGGAGCTCGAGACCAGCGATTCAGGACTGGAAGAAGCTCGTTTGCAAGAGTTTCGAAGGATCGGTTCCAGGCCGCGGGGTTGGATTGATCTGTCATCTTGTGGCTTTTTGCGCTGAAGAGTTTAATGTGAAGCTCTCGATCGGAACCAAGTACGATTGATGGTTCGCAGCTCGAAGCAGTTTTTCATGAATTGTCCTGTTGGTTTGAATAGCACTGGCTGGTGCAAGCATTGAGAGGAAGAGAGGTTGAGACTGTTAATTCAAAGTAGCCAGGAATCAAGACTCCACGAAACCCCCTTGTCCTCGGTTGCCACTACACCGAAGACGTACTTGCAACCAAATGTGATCTCAATTTGCTAACATCGATTCTGATCATCATGGGTCGGGGTTTGATGTCTCCACAACGTTTTCCGTGGTCCGGGCGGCTGCTGTTGGATGATCGGGGCACTTCCCCGGGCTGGAAAAATTGTGATTGGAAGGTCGTTGGTGGTATGGTAAGTTGGAATCTTATTTTCGTCGCCTCTCCAGAGAATTTGTATCCTAGATCCCACTGTGTTGCCTCTGTTAGGCTTATATTCTCGGGGATCTTCCCCGGAGGAACGTTGTCGGGATGTTCCCCGATCAAAGCCAAGGTCCGACAAGCTGAAACCTGATTGGCCAGGCCCAGTTCCAGTGGTCCAAGGCCTAAGGTTCCAGGCCACGGGCTTCATATCAAATTTTTGCGTCGCCACCAACCTCTCTCAAGATAATTCCTTCGAGGAATTCAACCGCCATCTCAACCCGCTCATCCGGCACCAAATGTAAAACCCCGTGGGGAACTATCAAAAACTAACCGTGGCCATGATCCATCTCCGCAAAGATATATAAAGCATTGGTGTCGACCCCGGAGTCACTCCACCATCTATCCCGTATACAACCTTTAGAATACAAGTTAGATTGAAACCTCTCTCGATACCAAAATGACCTCGGTTCATTCCAAATTTGATGCCGAGCACCGAGATCATGTCGAGCAGGCATTCAAGCCGGATGACTCGGCTGCCGATGCCGCTGCCATGGGTCAAGCAACCTCGGGCTATGAAGGCTTGTCGCTGTGGCAGACAGTCAAGACGTTCAAAATTGCAACTCTTGCCTGCTTTGCGGCCGCGTTCAGTGCTGCTACGGATGGGTATCAAATCGGGTACGTGTGTCTATTTTAGGCTGTCTGTGCTTTCCAGTCTGTGATAGCCATGTTGCTAACCGGAATGTGCTAGTATGAATGGGAGTATCATTGCCAACGAAGGCTTTGTGAAGCAATTTGCGACCGATGTCAATTCCGTAGGAACACCATACCTTGGGGCCCCCGTCTTGGCTGGCTGGAGCTCCATCATGTCGGTCGGCCAAATTATCGGCATGGTCTCGATCCCGTTTATCTCCAGAAGATTCGGTCGAAAGATTGCCATGTACACCTATTGGCTGATTTTGGTAGCTAGTGTTCTCGCAGAAAGTCTTGCAAGATCATGGCCAGTCTGGCTCATCGCCAAACTTCTGGCCGGAATTGGAGTTGGCTGCCTCCAATCAACCTTGCCCGTCTATATCTCGGAATGCGCCCCCGTTCGTATCCGCGGTGGTCTCTTGATGTGCTATAGTTTGTGGTGGAGTATCGGGTCGTTCTTCGCTTACATCGCCCTCCAGACCTTGAACAAACAAAGCCCCACCACTTGGCTGACACCGGTCTACACACAGTGGATTCAGATTGGCATCATGATCATTATCTACATCTTTCTCCCCGAGTCCCCAGCTTGGTGTGCCACCCGGGGCGATGGCGAGCGTGCCAAGAGGGAATTAATGAAGCTCAATCGTGGTGTAAAAGACTACAATCTGGAGCAGCAATACGAATTACTCGTTCTGACAATCGAGCATGAAAAGCAAGTTGCAGAAGAACAGAAGAGGCAGCATTGGTACGCTATATTCCGAGGAACCGATGGACTTCGCACGGCGATATCTCTCTGGCCAAACTTGACACAGCAATTTATCGGTCTTACCCTATTCGGAACCTTTGGAACATACTTCTTCCAGCAAGCCGGTCTCTCGGATCCGTTCAAGATCAAGTGCATCATCTGCCATCAACATTACGACTTTGCTTATAGTCGTCCTCGTATCTGACCGTTTTGGCCGACGGAAGATTGCCTGTTATTCCACTAGCACAACATGGACGTGTTGTGTGGTTATTGGGATCCTGGGTCTCGTTCCTCAAACTACAGTAACCAAGAATCTCTTTGTTCTGTTTCTTTGTCTCTGGAGTATGTACATGAACTCTCTTCCATCCATTTCGTGGGTGTTGTTACTGACCATGAGACTTTTAGATGTCGCTCAGGTCTCGAACGGCGCGGCTGGCTGGGGTTATATTGCCGAGCCTTCGGCCTTGCGCCTGCGACCGCATACGGCAGGTTTTGGCGCTGCTGTCACTTGCGTTGCCGGCGTTATCATGAATGTCCTTACTCCATATATGGTCAATGCCAATAAATGGAATTGGGGATTCAAGACTGGCTGGTTCTATGCCGGTGTTGGCCTTCCTTTCCTGATTGGCACATGGCTTCTTCTTCCCGAGACAAAGGGGTGCGTATCATCGACTCTATAACCATAATAAGATATGTCGCTAACTCATACGCAGACGTTCTGCCGCGGAGGTCGACGAACTCTTTGAGCGCAAAATCAAGCCAATTCACTTCGCGAAAACGGAGACAGCGACTCAACGCTTGGTCAGGGCTAATGATAATGTTTGAATTGACTCCTAGTGCCCGGCGCATCGTAATTTTCGCATTTTCAGCGAATTAAGTCGAGGTATTTTATACCTAGCAGGCTAAAGGAGGTTGAGAAAGAGCTTTTCTAGGGCGATTAGGCCAAATGACGACGCCCTAGAAAAGGTTAGGTAGTAAAAACATGTGCATCCAGGGCCAGGGACAGGTGTCTCGTTGAGAAAAAGAGATTAACTAGTAATTAGGCATGTAATAGGTATGAATCCAACTAAACATTCAATCCACGGCAATGCTTATTTGTCCTACTAACTGGCCGTCAACCTTCAACTGAAAGCCCACGATTCCCTGTTTATGTCCCAATCTCACCTCCAAATCAAACCAAACCTGTTAGTGTATAATGCCATCGATAGTCTGTTTGCCAAACCGGGAATAATCGACCCCCGTGAGATCGCCCTCAATCATCGCCGTATCTTCCACATCTGCGGTGTAAGGTTAGTATTTGCCTGCCTTGTAGAAGCGGTGGCAAAGGAAACAAACCCTTTGAATTATACCACTGTGGTGGCTCTTCAAGACTGCATGACTTGATTTCAACGTACCACACTCGTTCTTCATTAGATATAACTTGGAAAAACCTGAGTGATCTGGATTCATTAGGAGCGAAAGCGGTTCCCTGTTGTTTTTTTTTAAGTCAGTCAGACAATTGTCTCAAAAGGAATGGCATCTAGGTAATACACCCGGGCAATGGACCAGCCCATATAGCCTGGAGCATATGTGGTCCCAGTAAAGGGATCTGTGAACACATCTGAACGTTGGCCATGCTTTTTTGCATTATATAGAATGTCCATTTGCAGGTCATAATGTTGACGGCTTAGCCTTTGCCTAATTGTTGCTAGCTCTAGTCCGCGAACTACAGCACCCGTTGCTGCTTCCCAGCTAGATCATGGTTCACATCGCATTTAGCCAAGATGAATTTTTAAGATGGACCTGCAACACTTACTTCTCCACAGATACATCCATGTGAATTCTGTTTTTCATACACCACTCCCTAAGTCGACTACGAATGTAAGGTGAATTCCTAACCTTCCAACCAAAAAGAGAGTCTAATAATGAAGCTTCATGCGATATATAGAAGTAGACAAAAAGAACATACTGGGATTCTTGGACCTGGATTACTCCAGTGGCGACTTTTCACTTGTCTATCGATGAGTTTGATAATGCGTTCGATGACTGGGTCGAAAATTGCCTCCATATCCTCCATAACCATTCTATATTAGCTATAATCCAGGAATACTCCATGCAGCAGGTTGGAAGATAATAACTTACAGATTCCGTAAGAATAATCTCAGCATCAAGTTGATTATATGCCGCAGAGTTCGGCATATCCATGGACAAACGCAGCGTTTTGAGCTTTGTGCATGGCGTACCAAATCTTTGTTTGTTCCACTCAAAGTCTTGCATCATCTGGCTACTTGGACCGGTGAGAGACAGTGGTAATGAATCGAACTTTTCTCCAAATAACCTGCTGGCCAGCTGACGGAGGTTATGTTCGAGACTGATTGCACCGAATTTGCCACCTTGAATGTGTCAGTTTAGTGCTAAGGTCATCCTGCTGCTTCTAATAGCATTATTAGCTTACCGCCCCCAGCTATTATTTCATTCAATTCCCACGGATCATCGTTAAGTACACGGTACGCCGCCCAATCCTCAGGAAAATCAGCAATGGTCGAATGGACTGTTGTGTCAGAGAACTTACTACTGTGCTATCTCCACAGTTGAAAACCAAAAACTCATCGCCCAACCTCATCTAGTATATGATGGAAAACTTATCAGTCTTGAGTCTCTGCAGAATAGATGATATTTCAGCCACCTACATTCAATTTACGTGAGCCATCCACGAGCATCGCTATTGCACCTGCCTCAAGCTCTGAAATAACCGAAAGCTCTTCCCCGTCAATAAGACTAAAAGCTTTGGTAGCTGCCCGGAGTGTTTTGATCTGAGCTTGATATGACCAGATGGCTGGCACAGTGAGCCAGAAATCGATGGGAGTCAAATCGGTTATTCCATCGGGATAATCATTCTGTAACATGCTCATAATAAAGGTATAAAGTCCTCGAAGGAAATCCTCTATGACAATCTCCACACTCTTTCCAGGCGGTAGCTGCCTTTCGATTTCGAGAAGGGCCTCATGCAAACGTAGATCATCATGCTCTGTTATCGGGGCATTTTTATCTAGCAGCAAACTCATCCAACCACAGCGTGAAGCCCCTGGTTGAATCAAGTACCCCCATGATATCGCCGTCCTATCAGTCTCGTAGGCAATCTGTGTTGGAACCTTGGGCGCTTCTATATCCTGAGAACCAACAGTAGGCCAATGCGTAAATGCGATAATGGTCTCGTCCAGGGATTCTCCAGACCAACCGTAGCTCACCCCTATCCCACCCTGTGTTAGACTGCATAATCGCCGAGAGAGAAGGCAGTAAGGTAGGAGATAAAAAAACGGGCATATGTCCAATACTAACCAGTATATTGGCTTCCAAAATCAATTCCAACGACTATCTTAGTCCTAGGGCGACCAAGACCTGTGCTTTGGCCCGAATATATGCTTTTTTGGTCGTTGACCAGGGATTTCACATCAGAGGGCACCGAGAAAGGCTCTGAATCTCTATTCGGTGAAGCTAGCTCCAAAATCGGGGCGAGGTCTTCAAGAGCCTGATGCAATATGTCCTGTGACACATTGCGCGCCATTTCAAGTAACCGAATACGGAGTCGATTGACAGATGCGAAAAATATCTCGTTCTGTGCGTCAGATATCGAGCTAATCGTGTCCATGTCCCGCACGGCCTGCTCAAGGCTTGTCAGGAGCCTGTTATGCTCAAGGTTCCAGACGGGTGTATTCTCTTGGGGGCCTTCGACATTTCTCAGAAGGTCAACGCAATGATGAAACAACACCTTCGTGTGCATGAAACCATGGTTGATAATAATGATGTCATCTCCAACATTACTATCACTATCCAAGTCATTTTCTGGCAGGTAATCTCCTGACACTATACTGGCGTCTCTACTATTGGTCTGCAAACTGTCTCCAGTCTCCACCCATGGGAGTGACCTGAGTGCAAGGGAGTGTAGATGTCCGGCGATATGATCGTCTTCCTCCAGTGATAGGGGTCCTTCAGGTTGCCTGCATAACGGGCAGGATACCAGTGGTAGTGACAATCTCTCGCTAAGCTTGGAGAGTATAGGCGATCGTGAACTAGAAGCTAGGTCGCCATGAGCACGAACGTGACTTTCCCATTCTGAAGCAGTATTGAATGTGTAATCGTCTTCGCCCATGGCACTCGCCGAGCAGTCACTGCAAACCTATCGAGGTACACTGTGGTTCCTCCTCATATGCGCTCGCCATTCGTCACTCGTAATGTAAAGCTGATCTGGGGTCTGACAGTCTTGGAAAACACATATATAGGGGAAGATGTCCTGTGCAACATGCCTTCTGAATCAAGTCAACATCTCACAGAACTGCTACACAGGAAAGGATGACCCACCTCCATCGTTCTTTTGATTCTGCATACTCCGCAGGCAAATTGTCCAAGCAAAATGGGTAGGTAAAATTTCCACTAGTCACAGGGCATTTTGGGTAGTCTTGTTGCATTCCTCTGCGAGAGATTTTTGTGTGTATGGATGTGCCTGTCCCTGGCCTCCGTGCTGTTGTTAATGGCAAGATGAAACCGGAAGGAATTGACGTTGCAGGTTTGGTCAGATATGCAGTGGAAGACTTTGGGCCAGAGCCAGATTCCGTGATGCCTAGAGTTGATAGACTCTTAGGTTCTTTGAATTCCTGTGCTTTAGGTTTCAGGCCTTCCGACTGTCTTGGCTGCACTTTCTCAAGCTTGACCTCTACCTTTTCTAGTTCATCTTTTTGCTGCCGGTGTCTGCCTGCGTAAACCATGCGGTTGCGTCGGACAACGACTGCATCGATCACACGCCTCTGGACTGGAGAAAGCCTGGTCGAAGCCTAAGCCTGGATGACTATAGCTACTGATATTGGGAGGTTTGACCTCCGGATATGTGACCAGACCTGAGTGATGGACGGGCCTAATAGGATCAGGGATGACAGATGTCTCCGTAGATCATTATATTGATGATTTGATGCCGAAAGTGTTGCGTCCGCTCGTTGATATCTAAACTTTGAGCCCGCCCTCTTAATTTCCATCGTCAGCCTGGATAGGAGTCTCAAACTGTTTTGGATGTAGAACTTCTGTTCAGATAAAGGAGATGGTAGTGGCTGACCACCATTCGAGTCCTCGGAATCTGAGTCGGGGAGGTCAGACCATGGCGAAATCCGGCCATCCTCATCATCTGGGGAGCAGTAGATGAACCGGGGGTTGAGGTCTTCGAGCGAGTTTCTTCCGCTAGTTCAAATTTTAGCACAACCATTTGTTCCGACGATAAAGTTATTGGAAATACAAACAAATTCGCAGAGACTCTGTTAGTGCGAGCCAGATACCCTCCAACAGGCCTAGAAAGGCACTCTTGACGTCAGGGTGCTCCCTCACACGGTAGTCGAGAGAGGATCTCCCTTTCTTGTCGGCTTTGATTCCATAAGCCCACCAGTTAAAATCGGCCTGTCTATCGTTAAGCCAGTCTTGTTCGTCTAACTCGGATATGCCTTCGCATTTTGCGAAAAGCCGCCGGCACTCCAAGGTCCGGTCGTATATATCGAACTGCGTCTAAGGTGCTTGAGCCGATGACATTGTTCAGGTTGGACAGAATAGAATCGTGAGATGCCCATACGTATTCCCATCTCCGACTGACCTCTTCACGTAAACACACCGTGCGTGATGTGATGATTGTTGTCCGAGTATGAGTTTCGGCCTTGTCGTTGATGATTGGCTATAACCCCGCATTCAGCCTCATCTCCGTAGCGCCTCAAGCACCTCACGAAGATGCAACAGCAACTGGTACTAAAGGTGTACAGTCTGGTGTCAAAATGTCCTTGTACAGCTTCGCAAGCAATGCAATAGATTCTCTCATTAGTGTTACGATACAGGAGAAGTCCGCCTTCTGCAACACTCTCGCCGCCGAACTATTCCTGGTTCGCGAATCGATCCAGTCCAAGGATGGCGCAAAAGATGCAGAGTCAGAAGCGAGATTACGGGCTCTTCTACGCAATCTCGAACGGTTATGCAAGGTAAATATGTTATGGATGTTTTTAACACTAGAGACCAATAGGCCTAATCACTAGGAGAGTATGTCAAGACTAAGAGATTCCAGTGGCCAAGAAGGCTTGCCGCAAATTCGAATACGACTTCTCAGCGCGTCGACATCGTCTTTCCTGAGTTGAAGGAACTAATTCCTGATATTAAGGAGCTTATCGCCTAAATCAAATAAAAGATCTCCTCTATACCTAAATATCTCTAGCCTAATAAGTAGAAGCCTACTATATAATATAATTAATAATATAAATAGTATAATTTTATATTTAATTATTCTATATTTAAATATAAAAATTATTTATTATATATACTCTGACTATATAATAGACTAGATTTATATACTACTAATTAAAATAATAGCTTATACTATAATACTAGATAAAAAATATTTATTTTTAAATATTAGATTAAATAATAATAATAATTACTTACTAGGAAAGATTAGAACCCATAATATGGTTATAGCATGTCTTCCTGTGGGAGTGTACGGGACCACCCATCTTAACGAGGGGAGTGAAGGAGAAAAATCTTGGATTTCGAACGCCAGCAGCATATCCCTAGCCACGATACTCTCAAATCATAAATTAAACCAGCGTGGCCGGTATTTACTCTCCTTCTTCCTGGCCCGAGCCGTGTGTTTATACTACGGCAGTGACTGGATGGCCCATCCATGGACCAAGGACAATATCCACTTCATGTTTGAGAGGCGTGGTAACATCTTCGGAGCTTTCTTGAATGAACCCTTTGTGTCTGCTCATTTTTCCTCCTCGCCATTGACTGTAAAAAAAACCCCAAATTTGCCATCTTTGTCGGAGATACAAGCTCTAGGAATCATGCTTCTCGAAATCGACCTTGGCAGTGCTATTGAAACAGAGATGGAAATTTATCCAGAATGTTTTGCCTCGGATGGAAGCCCAGTGATCGATGCCGATCTATATACAGCTATTAAGCTGTATGATGATCCCTATAAGATGGAGGATACCCACAGGCTGTTGTACGAGGTTATAGGGACTTGTTTGAGGCCTACTCTTCTCAAGCCATATGCTACCGAGGCGACTGGGTTACGAGGAGCAATTCATAAACATATTGTATCTCCGCTGCAGGGATTGATTACTGGGAGCTATGTCAAAGGTGATCCAGAGAAGGTTCCCATTGGTCGTGCAGCAGTTCAATTAGACACGTCACTGTTGTGCTCACCAGCCATTTTCCCTTCAAAGCTAATACCAAGGAGCTTATCACCTGAATTAAATAAAAGATCTTCTCTATACTTAAACATCTCTAGCCTAATAAGTAGAAGCCCGCTATATAATATAATTAATAATATGAATAATATAATTTTATATTTAACTATTTTATACTTAGATATAAAAATTATTTATTATATATATTCTAACTATATAATAGATTAGATTTATATATTACTAATTAAAATAGCAGCTTATACTATAATATTAGATAAAAAATATCTATTTTTAGATATTAGATTAAATAATAATAATAATTACTTACTAGGAAAGATTAGAACCCATAATATGGTTATAGCATGTCTTCCTGTGGGAGTGTACGGGACCACTTCAGCAGCCACCGTGGCAATGGACATGACTTACTCATTCCCTTGCATTCGACACGGGTTCATGGTGGGAATTGGGGGAGGGATCCCCTCCAAGAAGAATGACATACGTCTGGGAGATGTAGTCGTGTGCAAGCCAACTGATACAATTGGAGGTATATTGCAATACGACAGGGGTAAAATCCTGCAAGGTTCCCACACCAAGTCAACTAGGTTGTTGAACAAGTCACCACAAACCCTTCTAACCGCTGTATCAACGCTACAAGCGCAACATTTTCTGACAAAGAGCAAAGTATACGGCTACCTGGAATCTATGCAGAGCAGACTAGGCAACAACTGGTGTCATTTCAAGCCACCGAATCGAACCACTGATCGCCTATTCGTATCCCACTACACTCACGTTGAACCAAACAACAATACCTGTTCTGAATGCAAAGCAACAGGGGACCAGACTCGCCCCGTGAGGTCCTCCGAGGACCCTATAATTCACTATGGTCCGATTGCGTCGGGAAACAGCGTTATTCGTGATAGCTGCACTCGAGACCGTCTAGTAGAACAAAGTTTTCTGGCTTTTGAAATGGAAGCAGCGGGACTAATGGATTGATTTCCTTGTTTAGTGATTCGAGGTATCTGTGATTATTCGGATTCTCACAAAAATAAGGAATGGCAGGGGTACGCAGCGGCCACGGCAGCTGCATTTGCGAAAGAGTTATTGTCTGTAATTCCTACTCAAACAGATATGTGACTTCTTCAAGAGTTCACTTTGCTAGAGAATCACATTGTACCAACATAGCAGTTAGGTGGAACAGATGCACACATGCCGCCAAGTCTGCCTTACCCCTTGTTGTCTCTTCAACAGAATGCCATCTAATACGGTACTCCCCAATCTAGACCATTCGACATTTCCTCTGACAATGAATAGAACATGTAACTACAGTTAGTTGATAGTGAAATCTAACACCGCACAAATTCAATGAGACTCTTTCCTTCAACGACATTCCCAAACTCTTGAATTGTCTTCATTTCTGACGGCACGCTCCACGGCACCGGGGAGGCCTGAGGCAGGACTAGGGCTACGGGAAGACAACCCTACCTTTCCTCCTACCTTTCGGAAGGGAATTGAGAATACCTTCGCCTATTTCCTAATTATCCATCGACGGTAGGCCTTTATAGGGCGCTCACGCACACAACGTGCACCTCTTCATTCTTCCCCTCACTCAACAGCGATATTTTAAGTTTCATATTGCCTGGATAGATTCTCAATCGACTATCTAGATTGGCTGCCACTACATCATTCGCCAATCACACGCTCCAGATAATTCAACCAATTCTCACCAAGCACTTTAATCATCTTTGCTTCCGACCAACCTGCTCTTGCCATGGCTTCGGCCAGCTTTTCGCGCTCTGCCAAAGGCCCCAGAGGCTTAACAACCTTCTGACTGCCCCATGGCGTCAATCGCCGTGCATAGCCCTTGTCCTTATTACACCAAGCCATAAACTCGCTAGGTCGGCCGTGTCCCTCACTAGAATCAGAACCGATACCAACCAAGTCTTCTCCAATAAGGCTAATGACATAGTCTACAGCGACAACATAGTCGTCTATGGTGCTGTCATTGCCCTTTTGCATATGTGGGCCAAACTGAGAAAGACCAACGAAGCCGCCCTTGGATCCAATGAGTTTGATCAAATAATCGGACTTGTTACGAGGGTGCTCTTGAAGTCCTCCAGGAAGAACATGAGAGAAGCACGGGGGTTTGCTGGCATAGTTGATGACGTCCTCGGATGTCTTGGGGCCAACGTGGCTCAAATCGACGACCATACCCAACTTCGCCATTTCATCCACCACTTCGCGTCCGAACCCTGTCAATCCAGAGTCGTTAAGCTCTGTGTATCCTGCCCCAGAGTAGTTTTGGGTGTTATACGTAAGTTGCATTTTCCGAACACCGAGATCGCGGAACACGCGGAGATAATCGAGCTGGTCTTCGATTCCAGCTGTATTCTGCCACGAAAGCAAGACTGCCGTTTTTCCATCACGCTTTGCTTTTCGCATATCTGCGACGGTGTGCGCTTGGACAATTAAATCGGAGTGTTCCTCAAACCACTTCTTCCACTGCACCACGTTGGCTATAGAGTCACGGAAGCCTTCCCACAGTCCGCAAGTGCAGGACACACCGGTGATGCCGCCTTTGTTCCATGCCTCGAAGATGTCTCTGGACCAATATGCGATGTTAAGTCCGTCGAAGTGGATGGCGGACTTGTAGATATCTCTGGCTTCGGATTCTGTAACCATTGTGATTGCTCTTTCTTTTCGTGAATGTGAATAATATCAAGAGAGAAAGAAATATGAGAACCAGAACAATAAAAGTGCCCAACTCCACTCATCCATCGCATCATCAAACTCAATGTTATCTTGCCATCTGTTTTGGGGAATTTCTCTGGCAAGCGGAGACTCCGATCATAAGTCTTTCCTAAAGAGGTACTTGCGATAAGATAAGAGACGCGTTGGCGATGGCGCAATCGTCGGAAATGTTTTCTCCGACTTTGAGCTTCGGAGTACTTTCCGATGTCATCTTCAAAGAAAAAAAAAAAGAAAAAAAAAAATAAAACCGAGATTGGTCTGCAGCTGTTCACAACTCTAGCGATAACGGTGGGTCAGAATAACAATGTGATCACAATGCAAAGCGCCTTTCAGCGGTTTCGAGTTTCCGGCCCACCCCCACGACGACGACGAACATCACAGCGACGAAATTTGGAGACATTGGCTGAAGTAGATGCAAACACGCCTGCCCGGCCGTTAACGCAATCTGCCTGCCATCGATGTCGCCGATTAAAGAAGAAATGCATCCCAACTCGCCAGGGCCCGTGCCGTCTATGTGTCGCTTCCGAGCTACCATGTTCCTTTCCCCAGGCCGTTCAGGACTCGAGAGAGCGCGAAAAAGAGCTTCAAGAACGTATCGCTTGGCTTTCACAAGAGATAAACAGATCGCTGCCCTTAGATGCTGTGCCGATTGAGCAAGTGGAAACCGGGAAAGAGCTTCCAGTGGCACCTCGTCCAGTACCCATAGAACCTCCGACCAGAAACGATGACTCTTTTGAAGCACTGCTTGGTGATAATGTCAGCGAATCTACTCCGGAATTTGTGGGACATGGATCATCCGCTTTCCTAGACAAAACCACTGGTCTTCGACTAGTCGACGCGTATTTCCGCCATGTTCATCGCGCATATCCATTTCTGGATCGAGCCCAAGTTCTCCGAGATCTTGACCAGAGCTTCAAAGAGAGCAATGAAATTAATGTCTGCAATGTTCCCACGCGCTTAGCTGTGGTCATGGCTATTGGTCGTACAACCCTACAACGGGCTAGCGAAATGGGCGAAGAAGCCTCCCTCGCCCAATTCAACATCCCAGAAAAGGAAACCGTGCACGAATGTCTTTGCAAAAATGATATTGAGTCGGTCGAGATTTTGGTGCTTCTGGCATTGCATTCGCTGTTCGAAGCAGAAAGCATCCCGCCTGGAGCAATCACGGGAATTCTCGCGCGCAAAGTCATTTCTATGGGACTTACAAAGGATTCAGCTGCTGCTGCCATTATTTCTCAAGTTGAAATAGAGCGTCGACGACGTCTGTTTTGGTCCGTTTACGTACTGGATCGCATGATCAGTGTGTCCTACGGGCTCCCCGCAACTATCAACGATGAAGAGATCAATGTCCCGCTACCAAGTATTTCTGTTCAGGAATACGCATCACCCGATCGATATTATTATGCCATGACCCTGCAAGTCAACCGTCATGTTGTGGCCCTGCGAAAGCTTGAATGGAGAATCCTTCAATCCCTCCATTTAGCGTCAGCATACCAGCCGAGTATGCACAGCCAAGACATAGACAACCTTCGTAGGGGGATTGAGGATTGGTATACACAAGGATGTCTGTTGTCTAGTTCCGCCATTGTTGATAACGACCACATTCCATTTCACAATACAATCACTTGGCATAACGTCCGCTATCAGAATGTTATCCTGTTATTATACAGCCCATCGAAGCTCAACTTTCAACGCTCTGTGAGTCGTGCGGTAGAGCTGGAGGCTGCTGCACAAAAGTATGTTCAGTCCAGTATGGTTCTGCTTCGGCAAAATCATCTACCACTCAACTGGATTACTTTATGTCGGTTTTTAACTTTGGGGGCATTGTTTTTCCATTGTCATGCCTGCCGAGTTCGTCGCTCCGATGCCCGGCTGTCCTCGAGTGTATTACAGCCTAACGAGGAAGAAGCCCTTGTTCGGATAGCTACAGCAGTGAATCTGTGCGCACAAATTCTGGCCTTTTTCCCAGAGACGTGGAAAGCTGCTCAACAAGCTGCGGGTATCCTTCAACGGTTTTCAAATTACATAACATCTCCAGAAAACACGACTCCTGGGGGTAATGCGGTTGCCGAAGGCGTCTCGATATCAGAGATCAGAATGCGGCAATTCAATGGTGCCTCTAATCAAGGCGATCTAGAACAACAACAACAACAGCAACAGCAACAACAACAAATGGGAATTTCTCCTTCAGGCACAGTGCTATATGAGGAGCGGTCTTTGAACCTATATTTGATTCGTAGCCAATTCAAGCAATTGATTGAAAGCACACTTGGGGAAACAAGTTTATACGTCCACGCACTATGGGACCAATCACCGCCTGATGAATTGCTCCAAGGCACGATGGGACAGGATTTCTTTCATGGAGATCAAGTTTTTCCACAACCCGATGTTTCTGTGGGTGAAAGTGACCTAGCAATGAACAATTCCTGGCTGGCAACAATAGACGAATTTGGCCTCGGTATATTCTGAGGACATATATATTACATTATCTCTCACAACCAACCCAATCACTTTTTTTCGCTTCAAAATCAAACCCCAGCTCCCCCAACGTGGTTACATTCTGCTTCTTCTCCCCCAACAACCGTGTAGCAGCCTTAATTTTAGGAAACATACTACGCACCCACCTTTCCTTCTCACCCCAATAAGGGGGTATCTTCCCCTTCCCATCACTCTCCCGACCCGCTCTTACATCTGCCTGCAAACAATAGTTGTGCAGATAATTGATATATTCAGCATCAGCAGGGTATGGCATGCTATTATACCCTCTTCCAGCCCCAAATTCTGCGATCCGAGCAATCTCCCAGTCCCTCATCTCCTCCTGCGAAGGCAGTTGGAGGCGTCCGGAATATATCCGAGCGATTAATGCTGACTGTGCCTCGGATACGGGCAGCGGAACTATTCGCTGCGGTGTTCCGATAAAGGATAATGTCGGTCGAGGGCGGTAGAAAATATGTTGATATAGATTGCAAGGACGGCTTCCGTCGGCGTTTTGGACTGGTGGATCGAGCGATTTGGATAGAAATGGGTAGGAATAAAGATAGCCAGTGCAGAAAACGATATGGTCAATGTCTTTCTCTATGCTGCCGTCGGCGAAACGCACTGCGGCATGGTGATCTTCCGAAAGAAAATCTGTAATCTCGGGTACGAGTTTTGTCTTGGGATTGACGACTGCTATTGCTGTGTTTGTTGTCGATGGGCTTTGCTTTTCTCTTTCGGATATGAGCAAGGGTTGTTGGGATGATTCGGCAATTTGTGAGCTAAGGTCAATGCCAGATGCCGAGTTTCCGACAACGATGACCTTCTGCGGTGGCACAAAAAATATGGTTAGTCAAGAGATTATTTCGGACTCAGGAAGACTCACCTTATTTGTGAAGTCTTCCGGACGTCTGTAGAACTTCGCATGGCTTATAACTCCTGGGTATCGTTCGTTCCATTCTTTAATTCCTGGGATCTCCGGGATATAGGGATCACTATAATGGCCGTTTGCTATGATCACAGCATCAAAGACATGTTTTGATTCGCTGTTTGCCTGGATATCCTTGACAGTAACCTCCCATGGATCATTTTTATTATCTCCAACTGGAGAGATGTCAAGGACTAATGTTTGAAAGGATATCAGGTCTCTGATATCTTCAGCGTATCCAGTTATATATTTCTGAACTATCTCATGTGGTGGAAACAGTGGTGTGCCCAATGGAAACTTGTGATCTGAATAGTTCATCAAACTGTTTGGTATATTTGTTTCGAGCAGGTTGTATGCCGGAGAGAGGAACTGTTTGTCTGGAGTTGTTCGCGGTGTGGTATGCGGAACTGCGAAATTATAGTCCGTTGTCGTGTTATCCGGCGTGTAGTACCAGACACCGCCCACATTGTCCCGTTGCTCGAATATCACGATACTCCCAAATGATTTCTCGGCTTTCAAGTACCTGGCAATGGTTTAGTCTTAAAATTCTTGTATACATAGTGTTTGTGACTCACTTTGCGGCCGCCAGACCGCCGGGCCCAGCTCCAACTACAGCGACGCGCATGATTGCTAAACAAATATTTTTCTTATAGCGGCCTCATAACCGGCATGAGTATATAAAATATTAAAGTATTTCTATACAAATCATCTATCATCGAACTCAATTCACTATGTAGCGGTATCTCCGACTCTATAGTGGAGAGCAGTCGTAAGATAAAGCCAAAAGAGGCAATTGTCGGAGCGGAGGGCCCGCCTAAGATAACAAAGTTCAATAAAATTCTCAACACCAACCAAACATATCGACAAGTTGCTGTTGATCTAATCAGACAGCTCGATGTCGCAATCGATGATTGTCATAGCACATTTTCGTAGCAAGCGCGTTTATATATAATGCCATGAGCTCTGTAGTTGTGGCGAGAATGAATTATCCAACTACCAACAATCAATTTTTGTTCCTTGGCACCGTTGTGCCTGAAGATTGACAAGATGGCTTCGCCAGAGAAACAAGAGGCTGTCATTAATACCGAGTCCGAAGGTTCTTCCTTGGACACACGCCGAAAACCTCTTTCAAAGCGCATCTTGGCGACAGTCTGGGACTCGCTCGACAAGTCTCCAGAGGAGCGCAAATTTGTAGCAAAGCTCGACTGGTGGATTCTGTCATATGTTTGCGTGGCGTATTTTATCAAATACCTAGACCAGACAAATGTAGGTCTTTCTTCCACCAATTTCTCCATCGCTAAGGCCCAACGCTAAATTTTGAAATAGGTCTCCAACGCCTACGTATCTGGCATGAAACAAGACCTAAACCTGAGCGGCAATGACCTCAATTACCTGACAACATATTGGACGATCGGATATATCCTCGGCAACCTCCCATCACAGATAATGCTCACCAAAGTCCGTCCTTCTATTTGGCTACCAACTCTTGAAATAATATGGAGCGTTTTGGTCATCGGTATGGCTGGAGCTAAGAATGTGACAACCGTCTATATTTTGCGATTCTTCATTGGTCTAGTCGAAGCATCCGCGTACCCAGGTATCATGTCTCTCCTAGGAGCTTGGTATACACCGCAGGAGCTGGGAAAGCGCAGCTGTATCTTCCAGGCCTCCTCGAGTGCCGCTCAGATGTTCTCTGGGTACCTTCAAGCAGCACTATACAAGGGCATGAATGGCCGTGGTGGTCTTTCGGCGTGGCAATGGTTGTTTGTTTTTGATGGTATCATCGGAATCCCAATTGCGCTGTATGGATATTGGGCCATTCCAGACTCGCCAACTGATTGCCGGAGTAAGTGGATGAAGCCGGAGCAAAAGGAAATGGCTATCCAGCGAATGGAAAGCGTTGGTCGCGCGCCTCTCCGCAAATTGACACCAAGAACCTTTCTCGACGTGGCGCGCAATTGGGCTGCTTGGCTGTTTCCTGCTGTTTTCATTGCCCATGTTCTCGGTATACGGATCTATTCATACTTCAACGTGTGGCTTAAAGACACTGGTAACTGGAGTGTCGAACAGGTTAATTTGCTTCCCACTGCAGGATACGGGGCGCAAATATTCTTCACGTTGTCATATGCATGGGCAAGTGACGCACTGAAACTGCGATGGCCAGTGATTATATTCGCAGCTTCCATTGCGTTGATTGGAACAATAATACTTTCCGTGTGGCCCGCAAACAACACCCCTGCTATGATGGTTGGATGGTACTTCACTTTCCTGGAGACGGGAGCTGGCGCGTTGTTCATTGCATGGATCAATGAGTTATGTTCGTATTCAGCTGAGCATCGTTTGATCATTATAGGCTGGGTGGAAACGATCTCTTTCACGTTTTATGCCTGGGTACCACTATTGGCATATAACACCGCGTATGCCCCTCACTTTCCGGTGGGATATAAGTTGGCGGCCATGTTCTTTGCCCTGGAGATTGTGCTCACTCTGGTGATTGCGTATGCCGAGAAGCGTTGGGATTTGGCGGCACAGTTCTCTAGGCGCGAGGCCAGGCGACAGGGAGAAGTATCTGCCTGATGTATATAAGCCATGATAGAGTGAATTTATCTTTAGGTTTATAAAATCATCATCTCTCTTGACTCAGATATGCCTTGTAAGCTAGAAGTAAGGTTGATGTTTAAGATGATTCAATTATCTAGGTAGTCGCCATTTTAATACCAAGATATACTGACTATCCATGATATAATTGTCCTTAAACTAATTTCTAGCTTTTTCAATAACTAGGGTTAATCATAGGCAGATCAATATAGCCAAATTTGATGCTCCGTGAAACAAGCTGCAAACTATGGCTGTAGCTTTTCGGCACCAACAGAAAACCTGTCTTTCGAATGAACTAACTAGACATGAATATGTTTTGCAAATGTACCTATTTACCACTCCAGACTTGCACCTTTTGTTCCGCCCCCTTGCTTACCCACTATCAACAGTGCCTAGGTAGCGGCGGGGACTCCGCGTTTTTAACAGTTCCTCCGCTAGACACCTTTATCTATCTACTAGAGGCTGGCTGAATTCTTTGGATGTTTGATGGAGCTATTAGATGGCACTCTCTGTCCCACATCGGCTCCCCCATGCTTTTTGGACTCTGTAATATCCTGTCCCGGCCTTGGAGAGATTTCTTGCTTCAGAAGGACAAGATGACGATCTTCTGCTACACTGTGGAGCCAGAAGAGGGGGAGAAGTGCTGTAATTGTATATTGTAAACGCACGCACCTTATACTTCCATTATTACTGGGTCTCATACTACACTATCAGAAATTGTAGCGTATTTTACAGTTTTTTGAAAACTTGCGGAGAAGATCCGCCTCCGTGGCTTGGACGACGGCTCTTGATGTTGTTCAGTGCCAGCTCAATGAGTATCTGCTACATCATTCTTGCTGCACTATTAGCAAATCCAGATGACAGGGTTGGATCAAAAGTCGCCGTGTTTCTTGTCTTTCTCTATTTCGTTGTCTACACCATTGGTTTTCTCGGCATACCCTTCTTATATGCCAGTGAGATTGCACCGAGCAAGGAACGGACAGCTGTCGCTGGTATCGCAGTCGCTATATCATGGCTGTTCAATTTCATTGTGGCTGAAGTTACTGCTATCGCTCTGACAGACATCCATTGGCGATACTGCATTCTTTATGCGGTCTTGAATGCCGTGTGGGTGCCGATAATTTACCGGTTTTTCCCTGAAACAAATGGTATGCAATGACCCCCGCTTATAGCATTGCCTCTCAGTTAAGATACAGCTACTCACGTCCAGGGTTTTCCCTTGAAGAAATCGATCAACTTTTCACATCTTCAAACAGTATATTCGACCCGCCGCGTAATGCCAGACGTCTTCACAAACACTGTTCCTCGCATATCGAACAGGCCGAGAATGATCCTGGCGCTTTAATTCATGATTTAAATCTTGTTGACCAAGCAGGGAAGGAGAACTTCCAGAAGGTCGAATCCGGAGCTACAGTTTCAAGACACATTGAAAATTCTGAATGAGATTAGTTCGTGATTGATCAATTCGGGCTGTTTATTGTTGACAGAAGCTTAAGTCTATGCCAGGAATTGTCATCATCTCAACCTTGAGAAAATGGATGCAGAGCTATGAAATTAACTTAGGGTGATGCCACTTTCGTCCATTCATTTGAAATGGAGACGTATTATGGCATACACAAGATGTAATCTATTCCCTTTTTTTTATTTGTGTTTCACTATTCCATCACCCGTAATTGTAGTGTGTTCTCAGCAGACTCCTTTTGGGCAATACGTAGACAGTTAATCGATCCACTTTGCATTCTTGATGGTTGTGCCTAATGTACTCCGTATGTATAGATTAGAAACCCAGCGGCATCGTGTATTGGAGACGGCTGGTTTGTTTTGTGCGAGTGTAGCCTCACAACTGTGGCACATCTTCTTGACTCAAGGAGTGCTTTTTGGCCTCGGCCTCGCCTTTCTCTTCATTCCGATAGCTGCTGTTGTACCCCAGTGGTTCACGACAAAACGTTCACTTGCCAGTGGGATCTCGCTAGCTGGTGCCGGCCTCGGGGGCATGGTATACTCACTTGCAGCCAGTGCAATGATCCGCAACATTGGCTTGAAGTATACTTTTAGAATCTTTGGTATCATTGCATTCGTGGTGAATATCACATGCACCTTGCTGATCAAAGATCGCAACACTGCTATCGGCTCTAATCAGACGGCTTTCCACCTGTCTCTTTTCAGGAGATGGGAGTATTGCTTGTTGATTGAGTTCAGTGCTTTCACTATGCTGGGCTATTTTATTCTAATATTCACTCTTGCTAACTACGCCAATATCATCGGCTTAAACTCATCTCAGGCGTCTACTATCAGTGCTATTTTTAATCTCGGCCAGTCCGTTGGTCGACCGCTGATTGGATACTTCAGTGATAACACCAGTCGAATGAATATGGCAGCAGTTATGACATTTATCGCAGGAGTTCTTCCTTTGGCCATTTGGATTAATGCAAAGAGCTACGGAGTTTTGGTTTTCTTCGCCATCACTGAAGGTTTGGTAGCAGGGAACTTTTGGGCCACGATCGCTCCTCTCATGGCCGAAACGGTCGGGTTGCCACACATGCCGTGTGGGTTGAGCTTGATGTGGCTATCCATGGTTCTGCCATGTACCTTCAGCGAGGCCATCGCGTTGGAACTCGTTGAAGGCACGGGATCATACCTTGGAACTCAACTCTTTACCGGCTTCATGTATATGGCTGCAGCTGCCTGTATGTGTTTGTTGAGAGGATGGAAGATTGAGCAAAAGTCATTATCAACTGACTTCAATGGGCCATCCCCGTCACTGACAATTGTCACTTCATATCGCTCTTGTTTGACCTGGACAAACGTTTAAATTCTAAGGCATACATCTCAGTCGTTTAATCTTGGTATCCCTTCCACACCTTGCCGGTAGTAGACTGGTTTGACGAGATCTATATAAACAATTAAGGGCAAACAATTTCCTATATGATATCTGTGTACCGAGGGCATCAGTAGCAGAACATTAATGCTTCCTAAACATCAGGTTAAGGGAAGGCTTCAAGGCCACAATAAATTTTTGACCCACTCGCTACCATCATTGTTGGCAGTGTATTGCAGCCTTTTATGAAGGCGATCATTAGATGCCTGCCAAAACTCCACCCTATCAGGGGAAACAGCATACACCTTCCACTTGAGCAAAACGTCAGGTCGTTCATCTGCTATAGATGATTCTACCTCGGCTAATCGGCGACCAAGCTCTTCTGGGTTTGAGAGAACTTGGCTTTGCTTCGAAGCGATGGCACTAACTTGTGATTTCAACGGTCTCTCCGAGAAGTCCTGAATGCACTCCTGTTGTGGAAGCTGTGTAGCTTTTCCTCGGATGCGAGTTTGACGGCCAACCAGAGGCCAATAAAATGTGAGGGCAACACGGTCATTAGCAGCTATTTGCTGGGCCTTTGGGCTGTCTGCCTTGACTGCAAAATGCCAGCCACGAGCATCAACGTTCTTCAATATGAGAACACGAGCATCTGGGTAGCCCTGGTCATCGACTGTTGAAACCGTCATGGCGTGCGGTTCCTTTACCCCTGCAGTGATTGTTTCGTCCAACCACGTCGTGAAAGCGTCCTGTGGAGTTCTGGGGAATACATCGAAGTCGACCTCGGGGAAGGGACCTTCGATTACTGGAAGGCCGCGGAGTTTTGTTTTGAGGACATTGCTGTCGTTCGCCATAATATTTGAATTCGCACAACCCCGCAAGGTGTGCAGATGGGATTTAATGGGACTGGGAATTCAACCATGCAACCCGGGTATGAAATTTAATACTCTTATATAGATCGTGAGTTCATGAGTGTCAAGACACAGAAAACATTATGTTATGAGTCATGTTGTGTGACTCATCTAGAGTATGCGGGGTTCTCCGGTGAGATCAAAACAACCTATTTGTGCTCCCGGTGAAGCTATAAATATGCAAGGATCTGACTTGTTCCACCATTCATGGTTGAGTCATTTCATACTGTCGGCGTCGGACGAGTCAGAGCTAATTGCGCAGCAGTGCTTAGCTAACTAGTACCTAACCGCATTTTGTCCAAGCAGCCTTGATCATCCAATTTCACCCAGAAGAGGCATGAATCTGTGAATATTGCAATGTTGCAAACCCTATAACATTTCCTATGCACAACGGGGTATGTTTTCCATATCCTCTTTTACTTGGCAATACAGGGATGCGAGCTGACACCATCAGTCTGGCAGTCTCTAAGTCAATCGGCAGATCTCCGTCAATCAGCATTTTTATTTTCTTAACATCTGGACCGAGATTGTACAAGAGAATTACAACATAGATTCCCATCACGTACCATAGTGCTACTTGCCAAAATGCTCTATGCTACAACAGACATGGCTAGGAGGTTAGAAGAAGCCGACAAGATCCATCTGGCTCGTCAAGTCGAGTCTTGCATCGAACTCTTTCCTGGTCAGGGCCTTTGCATGCATCATTTCAATGGCTCCGGACTGGCTGCAATCACCATACCGCTGTTTGGGCGGAAACTTAACCATGTTGTTGAGTTTGGTATGGCAGGACCAGTTTCTGGAGATGACCTCACAGTTGTCGAAGAACTTTACGTGAACTATAATGTCGCAGGGGAGATCGATCTTTGTCCCCATGCTGATGTGACAGCTCTGGACGTTTTGGCTACACGTGGATATACCGTTAATGGCTGGATTAATACCTACATACGAACTCTCACAGATGCGGATCTCGAACAGCCAAGTGGCCATAAAATCGATGTATGCCGAGTTCTTCCGGAAGGCCGCGACAAGTTCACGAGCATCTCCTTGATGGGATACAAAGATGGTGGACGACCGACGGTGCTGCTAGAAGCCCTTGCACGTAGCGCTGTCATGCGTCCGGACACGCGTCTTTATTTCGCCGTGGTCGACGGTAAAGTGGCAGGTTCTGCAGGTCTAGCACTCATTGATACGTCCAAGGGAGGCGTAGCTCATCTGTATATTGATAGTACTCTACCGGAATATCGGGGGCAAGGGGTCCACGCTGCGCTTCTACGAGCACGGTTGGCAGATGCCAAAAGAGCGGGCTTTGAAGTGGCCTCTATCCATGCTCGGCCGACGACTAGCAGCGCTCGGAATATTGAGCGTGCTGGCTTCAGACTCGCGTATACTAAAACATCCTTTTCACGAAGATCTAAACGAAAATAGAGGCCCCAATTGATTGTGTATATCACTATACTCCGATACCTATAAATTGTACAACGTTATAGACCCAGAAGATGATCAAACACGAGGCTCGTATTGCGGTTGTTTATCCTCTCCATGTTCAACAATACCATATAAAAAGGCGTGTCTCTCACATCAAACTCCAATACTACTATTGGTTCTGGCTCTGGTAAGGGTTAGGGTTAGTAGCGTGGGCGGCCCAACAAATCAAAGAAATGATTCAAAACTCCGGCTTCACTGAGAGTACTCGGGTCCGGCATCACGACATCTTTGGACTCAGTTTGGGGCTCGAGCCTAGACCGGCTCTCAAGCTCGCCAAGATGGCTATCATTTGAATTAAACATTTAAGCTTTCCGAATACCTATCAAGAATCGAGACCTCATCGGCAATAGTACTGATACCATATTTAGACTTTGACTCCGACCCCGACTCTGACCAGAAATGGCAAACATGACCCTCGCCACCTGCTAGCTGGCATTACATCGTTATCATTGAAGGCCACTTTCTTTGTGTCTCTATTCTACTGGCGCTCATTTGCACAATGCACATATATTTCACGATTCATGTAATTGGTTACAGTTTTCATCAACATTGATTTATAACACATAAATGGTTCTCGCCACCAAGAGAAAATCCGAGTCCAACACTAGAATCTGATTAAGAACGAGCAAAAAGTTGACACAACAACTCGGAGCGTTGTTGAATTGCCACTCTCGTAAACATGGTTAACTTAAGCGACCATAGATACGAGTCGAGACTCTGTCTACTCTATACGGTGCACATAAAACCTACGATTGTAGCTTCTGGAGCACTCAAACCTATTTCTATATCGCTTTGGAAAATTTCCAAACAGAGGTCAGCACCAAGCTCTTTTAGAGGGTAGATCGAGAAGAATAAAGTAGCTGCGTCATATCCGGACTAGAGCCTTACTGACGATGGATCATTTACCACGCGGTGCGGGCTCAGAACCCATTCAAGTGCCATATATTTGTATGGAGATGTACGACGGGGGTGATTTTAGCACTTTTCCACAGCGTGACGGTTGGACATTGGAAGATCTTCAATTGAAACGTCTCACAAAATTGCCAAAGGACGAGGCTGCAGCATTTTTACAGTCATGGCTGTACTTTGGATTTCTGAACCATGTGTTCAAACCTCTGCCTCTGGATTTCGACCCTTTCCACTTCGTGCAAGAAGACGAGACCGGCCGGCGACTAATCACGACGCGACGACTGCCGGAATATGTCCTGAAATGGGCCGCGTTAGAATCACAACGAACACCAGAACAGCAGCTAGAGCGTTTCGATTATTTAAAGTCTGGCTTCACACTTCTGCATCGCTTTACGATTGCTTACTGCCATAAAGACACATCTCAATGGCCGCTAGATCCAGAAATCTGCTTATCCATCATCATTCTGGCTGATACACTGATGAAAGCGGCGTTCGAGATTGGGAAACGCGGCTTCAATATTGATTGGGGCATCAGTGATTTCCTGGTTGCGAGGATGAAACGTTTAGGTTGGTGCATCCGCGCAATTAGTACAATGCTCAAAGGACAGCAAATTCACAACCTGTACTATGCGAGCACATTGGGCTCGCCTGAAGTTCTGAAGGACCATGGGGATTGCAATGAGCATGTTTGTCGGTGGGAGCAAGTTGTTGAAAATGAGTACACAGTTCAACACCGGCCAGGCTGCGAAGGTTGTGCGTTCATGGCGCCATCGATGGAAAGCATCATAGCCATAATCAGAACAGGGAAAATCCCAGGCATCAGATTGAACTTGACCGAAGGTGTGTCAGGGCAAACCGGTATTGAGGTAGTCGAGCTGGACCCCAGTACACCATATTTCGCAATATCACATGTCTGTGAGTTAAATGAATTCCCAAGTACAACAGTGAGATATCAGTATGGCTTACTGCTTTCCAGGGAGCGATGGCATGGGCAATCCCACGAGCAATTCTCTTCCTTTGTGTCAAATAAACCACATTCAAGCCATGGTAGACAAAACAAGGACTACACAACAGCAAAACACGTCCTGCCCATGGTGGTGTGACACGCTCTGCGTCCCTGTAGGAGAAGAGAATAAGGACCTCCGGAGAGCCGCCATTCGAAATATGCGCAGCACTTATCAGAATGCGACTAAAGTTCTTGTTTTCGACGCGTCGATGATGAAACTCTCCAAGAATGTATATCCTGTCGAAATATACATCAGGTTGAAGTTGTCTTGCTGGATGCGGAGGCTGTGGACACTTCAAGAAGGCGTACTTGGAAAGGATACATGTATTCAGTTCGCTGACGGGACCAAGACCCTACGACAACTTGACACCGAAGTTGCACAAGAGGGACTCAATAACTCCCAGCTGCTGTATACAAGATACAGTTTCCTTGCCAGAACCTTTTTCGGTCCATTTGTTCGACACGCAGCACAAGCCACGCACCCGAATTTCACAGATGTTTGGAAAACGGTTCAATGGCGCTCCACAACCCATCGTACCGACGAGACACTCTGCCTGGCTACACTCCTGGGTTTAGATCCTGCTTCATTGTTTAACATCCCCGATACAGACTATGACCGTCGTATGATCGCATTACTACAAATGGTCAGAAAGCTGCCCTTGGTTCTACTCTTCCAGCCACCACCGCGGCTTTCTCAGCACGGATTCCGCTGGGCTCCAAAATCATTTCTCAGTTGCTTTCGTGATATACCAACAGCGCCTTTCCGAGCCGTCGGCGGACAGGGAGAAATCGGGCCCAATATGCGCGGGCTAGCTTTCAACAAACCTGGTCTTGCCATGATGCCAACTATAGCGCAAGAAACAGCCCTACCTATGCCAAGCATTGGTGAACTCTTCAAAATGAGTATAGCCCAGCAGGGTGAAAGCAATCTACTGTTTGGTATTTATTATCACGAACAAACTGACCGGCTCGCGAAAAATGTTGATGGAACTAGCGACCTGAAAAGGCTTGCGGTTATCACGATGGCCCCAGTATCCAGAGAGAGTGAGATTGGAGCTATAGTCGACATTGTAAACATAGATACAACATCTGGGACTATCGAGGCGAATTTCATTGCGCTCATAACTTTGTTCTCACTGTCGACGGAATTATTTGCCCCGGTGTGGCAGAATAACAAAACATATCTCGCTGAACAATTGCCGCAAGACCAGAGCTGGCTTGTGTATTAGGGTATCGTTATTCAAATGCAAACTCATCGCGTTACCCAGATAATTTATGGCTCATATAATAGAACGTAAGCGGGAGTCAAGCTGCAAAAGACACCATTGAAAATCATTTTTATATCGAATAGATAACAAGCAGAGGACGTCAACCGGCTTTCTCAACGGACAATGAGGCCGGTGTTGTATCCATCTACTCATCAGTATTGCCCTTTGCAACATGTCTTATAGAGTCTACTCGCTCAATGACTTCACGAGAAGTAACTCTAAAGTTGCGTCGTTGCTTCCACGTCAGATCCGGCGTGTCAAAGACAACACCGACCTCCTCCAATGTATATCCTCGAGTTTCCACAAAGAAATACCAAACAACCACCAGCTGTAACATTATAAGCCATCACTATGAGCAAGACGGGATTGTACTTGTATGCAGCAGATCTTACCTGTATAAAAGTATACACCACATAAGCAACATAATACTTCCAACCTGCATTCTCCAGTCCAATCGGATTTACGAACGTAGCGAAAAATCCAGTGATATGCAGCAAACCTGTCTGCACGGTGACTCCGCGAGACCTGGTCTCATAGGTAAGAATTTCGGATGGATAGGACCATAGTGGTGTCCAGCCGATGCAGTAGAATCCATTCACCAGGAAAATGGCCGCCAGCACTCCATTGGCATACCTGCTTTCTGCGTCCTTGGTATATACTAAATTTGTATCGCAAATATTAGTCTGCACCCCAGGTATATGATGAACGAACGTTGGTGGGTTATCGTCACTTACATGCCTGAAGAACAGTCCATAAGATAAACGACAAGAGTATACCAGCCGTTGAGATAATAAACAGAGGACGTCGACCAGCCTTCTCAACGTACAAAGAGGCAACGATAGCGATGACAAATTTGTATATGCTAATGCACCCATTGAAAATAGTCTGTGTACGACTATCTGTTATGCCGACACTGTCGAGAATCGTGTGAATGTAGGTGCTTACTAGGCCAGTGCCAGATACCTGGGTTTAATCAGTGTCCGGCGCAGGAGATAGACAATGCTAGGAATATAAATAGAATATACCTCGATGAATAACGCACAAAAACAAACAACGATCATACGCCGTCTATTCCCGGCTGTTTGATACAGGTCCTTCCAGCGACCCTCCTGCTTGTACCGATTATCTTGGGCTATAGCTGCCTTGATTTCATCGTATTCAAGCTCGACAAGCGGATCATCTAGCACATTATTTGCATGATAACGAGCTAAGATTTGCTTTGCTTTCTCTTCTCGGCCTTTCGAAATCAACCACCGCGGCGACTCGGGAACCAGGTAAATCGCCCAGATCTGGACGAGTGCCGGAGCAGCTTGCAGCAAGCTCGGAATTCTCCAGGACCACGAATTGGAAATACTGTCGGTGCCGTAGATGATCCACGCAGCCGATATAGAGCCGACGTAGTAGACCGTTGGAAATAGGCCCATGATGACACCTCGATGTTGCGGCAGTGCGAGCTCAACGAGGAGTAGAGGCGATGCAACTATTGTAAATGCCAGTCCAAAACCAATCAGAAACCGGGCGACTATAAACTGGGCAACACTAAACGCTGTGCCTTGTAATACACCAGCGATCAGAAGAACGCCCGCTCCAAAAGCGAGAGAGTGCCGACGTCCCAAGCGATCGACCAGGATGGGTACGAAGGGGAGGGCGATAATGGCGCCAACGTTTTGTATCGAGTTTAACAAGCCCAATATGGGACCGGTCGGATTGTCCATATCTAGCCCTCGTCAATAAACCTGACCTTACAATCTTGTTCTTATTTCTCGTGTGTAAGCAGGAAATTGGTGCGTATTACCTTCTCGCCAGCTAGGCAAAATTTGCAGCCCACTCATCATTGTATTGTCAAAACCTTGGTAGGCACTGCTGAGAAGTACCAGACCGAGGAGGAAATTTAACTTGCGCAGCCCAGGTTTTGCAAGCCATGATGGAATCCAATTCGGCGGCATATTGCGTCTTTCGTGGAGTGCAAGCGATTGTGGTTTTCGTCGCGACAAGATATATAATCGACATTTTGGGCAGGCATAGTAAACTTGCTGGGTTTATGTAACAATTGGCTACTCTCTAGTTGAGTATCACCAATGTCAACGGATTGAAGTCTAGATAAATAAAGCACGCAATCTGTGGATATAATTACACACCATACTAATCCACTGCCAACACCTCAGCGGATACCTAGATTCATCGGCGCAAAATGGCCGTTCGGCTACTCATAATTACCAACTACAGCCACCAATATCCGACCCCGCCAGAATCTCCGATCCACAGCTCATACAGTCTACGAGTTTATCATAATGGATGCAGCACAAGAAACGCGGTGGCCCTGTGATCTGTGTCACCGATCGTATCAGCGGAGTAGGCCACCACCAATTTGCCCGATTATCAGCTATGTATGACTAAAGAAAAAAAAATGCAGAGGACTTGCGAGACCGACACCGTCGTCGCTGCATCAAATCCAACGGTCGAAGTCCAGTATCAAAACAAAAATCATGCATGGAATGCTCACGGTCCAAATTACGGTGCGACCAGGTTTATCCATCGTGTTCTCGCTGCTCCGCCCGGGGGATGCCGTGTGTCTATTCTCGTCCCCAACCTCTTTCAACGCCAACATCTCTTGAAAAGGCTCCCCCAGACAGTATTAGCAGCATGGCTGTTGATCAACCCACTACCACGACATCAAGTGGACGATCGAACTCGCCACAACACGCCGAAGTTCTGCTTGGTCCCGAATGGGATATTGGCATGGATATTGACGGGAATATCTCGGACAGTCTTTATTTTGACGAGCTACTCAATCCGTATTATTTCCAGACGGATCACTATCCAGGGGTGTTCACCGCGAGAAATGTGGCGAAATCCCGCCCATCGCATGATTTTAATCAGTTTCCCGATTCGCAAGGAGATATACCAACACAATACACTCAAACGAGACGTTTTTCTGCGTCCTCAACAGTAAGCGGATCTAGGTTGAATTTCTTGAATACAATCACAGTGCGAACGCCGCAGGTAAACCTTGGGTCTCTTGAGCCCTCTAACTTGCTACAAGAAAATAGTCGACCGTCGTTGCCAGATGAGGAGAATGCGACACCTCAACCAAGATCTCAAGAGCAGTCGAACATCTTAGACTCATCAAGCGAGTCTTCAATTCCGCGACCGACTGCATCGCCTCTTCAACTCTTCCTCCAAAGCTTTACGGACGAGAAGCTAGCCCACATCTTACAATCCTTCCCTAAGAAGATGATTCAAAAAGATGCCCAGATCCCCTTTTTACACCGTCAGCTATACAATTACCCAGAGGATTCATCACTCGAGAGTCCCTTGGCCACGGCTTCCTGTCTCATTGCCGCGCACGTGACTAAAAGCTCTGTCACAGAGGAATTTGTCTACAATGTATTGAATATAGAGAGACGCAGATTGATTGAGGAATTTGTAAGAAATTTATCTCTGTGCGCAATGTCAAAACTGACGTGTGATTGGTGAAGCAATCACCAAATACCAGAAGTGCGTCTGCCACTGCTCTGTTGCAAGCAATGTGTCTATACCAGATCGTCGCACTATTTGATAGCAACATAGCACCAACAGCGCATACAGTTGAGTTATATCAGGGATTTTTAGTCAAGGTAGTCTCATTCCGACCCCGAAATCGATCAAATCTAACACCTATGAGAACAGATGGCGCGACAATTGCACCGACGGTACCTCCAGCACCCAAACACAAGCAGCGACTGGCATCAATGGCTACGCTACGAGACAATCCGGCGAACGTTCTTTCTCGTTCATATATTAAACGTCCTCTCGTCACGAATGAAAATACAAAAGAGTGTATTTTTTGAGCCTCTCGATGATGACTTTATCCGTCATGCACCGTTACCCGGGAGCAATGATCTTTGGACAGCAACATCGGCCGAGCAATGGGCGGCGATGATGGCACGTGAACACAGTAATGTGACAACGGTGGACATAGTACAAGCAGACCACCTGGTTAGAAGTCGACCCGATGGCCCGCGATACGAGGAGCTGTGGAACCGATTGTCGGAGTTGGATGAGCTCGCGAAAATGGTTGTTGCGTGCTCTGTCTCATAGACAAGCGTGCCAAATAGATGTTAGATTGCGCTGCTTAGTACGATACAGTTGCTCGGAGCCAAATGGTCCCTTAGAATAGTAGGCCTTTAGCCTCCTAAGCCTTTCGGAGTTCAGTGGACGCCATGGTGATGTCCACGTTGGTCCGAATTGATCAACTCCAGTATCTGAAGAGGTTACAGATGAAATAAAAGCATGGCGTGTTTTCGTTAAAGCTAAATACATTCTTCTATAATGCCAAATTCTTCAGGGACAAAAAGAATAGAACAAAAAACCCGCCATCGTTCAAGACCTGCTAGGGTGGTGGTCGATAGGATTATTAGGGCTCGGACTAGTCGGCCATGTCGCCATCGGTCGTCAGGCGGCTTGCGGAGGACGAGGACCCCGCCTCCACGTCTCCTCCGGCTTACCTGGTGGGCGGTCGCGATGGCCTCTCGGTTGGCCGTGAAATCCCTCGTTTGTCTTTCCAAGATATCCAAGACATGCCCGGCCCAGGCAGAAGGCTTGATTATGATCGCTTGCAATCGTCCGTACAAACCGAAACAACACCACCGAAGACATGGTGCCTGGAGCCTGGGGTGTACACCCCGCAACAAATCGTGAGAGCTTTGGCGCCTCTAATCAACTCGGTGCTTACTCGCCTTGGCCCAGACCCTGATGAGGCTTCTGTTTCGGCGCAACAGATTCTCATCGATGGCGTCCTTTCGTCGCTATCAATTGACACCCCGCAATCCACCATGCCCATGTCCCCCGCCATCACCGACTTGTCACGTAGGGAAATGGCATCCCAGGCTGTCCGTATTGGCGAGACATTGATTCGGTGGGCGTATGAGGAGCCTGTTGAATATTGCTCTATAACCCTGCGCAGTCGCTGCGACGGCCATGTCTGGACACCAGCAGCTGGGTCATTACTCCGAGGTCCGCGAAGTGATAATCTTCAAATGCAACTATATAACGAATGGCAAAATCAGTTGATTCTTTTACGGGACGCCCTACTACCCTTTGTTAATTTTGAGGAAATGAGACTCATCATTCGTGCCAATTCTCAATTCGACGATAATGGCCGTCGGGGACTACGCGCGTTTGAGCCGCTGCGCGAACGCTTCATGTTGCAGTGTTTAACAAAGAAAATCGAACAGACAACGATAGTGGACGTTGCTAAAGTTTTCACAGCGCCAGATTTGCCACCAGGCGGGTATGCGATTCAGTATGCAGAAGGGCTTATTTTGCCAGCTTATTTGTCCGGTTGTGCTTCTTTGCACTTGCTTCAATATCACCCCGCGCGAATAGATGATGCCGCAGTGGATTTATTGTTTGTTTATGAATATGAGGATTACTACAGTGCTCCACGAACTGAGATCAGAGAACCGCTGGGTATAATACCTGCAAAAGTCTGGCCGCCAGCGCTCTCTCTTACTCATGCCGCCTCGAAATTAGCATCGCAACGGTCAACAATTCCATCTTCCCTTATATCTTTGCCGGCATATTCACAAACACATCTTCGTTACTTGAAACTGGAGATTGAACTAGACAATACCAGTCCAGTCGCCATTGACCTAGGACAGATAACCCGTGGCAGGAGATATGCCTATCACGTACACAATCAGCCAGAAGACGCCACAGTGAACAATACATCCGGTCTCTCGAAGCCTAGCTTCTTGCACAATGCGGCGGATGTTCTCAAAAAGCCGCATCTGGTATCGAGTACAGAAGATGGATGGCATGTGGTCTCAGCCATGGACCCAATTATTCGCTTGGCTCTCCTGGGCAAATTATATCCCGAGAATGTCATTACTCTCAGTGGAAAACAGCTTCCACAGAGCGCTGAGACCATTGGTAAAGGCTATGGGCCTCGTTTTATAATCTACGGAGGGGACTTGGAGTCTGGTAGCTAGTTTATGTCTGTGTCTGTAAGGAGCAATGTATTATTTTCATACAAATCATGAACAACTTCTTCCCCGGAGACAACAAAGTTGACGAAGAGATATTATCGCTATTCACATATGGCCTGATATCCAGCAACTTTGTTGTCCTGGGTATATGCTTATTCAACCACTCATACATTAAAAAACATCTCGACCACACTTAGTGGTAACTGATACCGCACATCGAGATAGAACCTCCAGGGACTCAGATTAACATGCACGGTCTTGCAAGCCCAGTCAACAGCAACAGCTGTTTCTCGCTCACGTTGAAACGCCCCAATCGCTCCAGCAACAGCTACACCCCCAAATGCGATGCTCATAATGGACGTGAGCCCGACAATGCCAGGATAGCCAAAATCGGGTAATTTAGCCATTTCCTTTCTCTCTTCAAATAAGTTCCCTCTTTCCATAGCAGCCGACAGCAATGGCATGAAAGTGAGAAACCTAGGTCTGACAAAGTACCCCAAACTGAGAAAGATGAAGAGAACAAATATGCATGTACTGGGGTCTGTCGCGTTGCCGGGGTCATTGGCGTATGTGAAGGTATAGGCGTGAAACAGTTGCTTTCGGGCACAAATCTGGTCCGCTGAGCACGTCGAGGTCCCAGGTGAAGTTGAGATCTGAGATTGGAGACATTCGTACGCAGGATAGTCAGACACCGTATTAACACTAGCATGCCATAGGGTTGCCGATGCTACCCACTGGATAGATGACAGCGTATATAGTGTCCACTTAGCAATCCATACTACGGTGGGGGTATGTTTGAGGTAGCAACTGTAAGGGTGGAATCTTACCAGGAAGCCATACTTCCACACTGATACCCAGCTAAGCATCTCAGGTGCAGAGTATTCTGTGGGGTTGTTGAGATGTCGTCCAAAGTTGAACCACCACCAAATCACCGACACCAGATCCCAGGTCGTAATAACCAAGATATCCCATTCAATCTTCTTGCATGGTCTTCTTCTATCATTGTACAAGGCCTTGTGCAGTCTCTTGAGTTGCCACAAGGCTGTAGAGTAGATCATTGCAATTTTAATATATGCTGAAATGCCTAGTTCCCAAAAGGCCGAAGGACGTGGTGACGATGGAACAATCTTGAATTCGCTAAAACAGCTTATTACCTCGCACCAATCGTAATGGAGCGTGGAGTTGCTTGTTTCTTGCTGATATACGGAGCTGAAATTCTGGGCCACAATATTCGGCTGGCTTGTTTTTTTCAAGCTAGACTCAACGATAGTGCAATTATTGACGGCAGGTAGAGTGATATTGTAAGAATCTTTGAATATGGAGTTCTTCTACAGCGCATACTCCAAGCTGTTCTAATCGAGGCCATTATTGTTTCCCGTGACTGCAAATATGACTGTGACAACAACTGCGAATACGATAAACGAGGCCAAAGTCACAAGGCCGAGCCATATGTAGCCTATTAACGTGCGTCGATAGACCTTTTTCTCGATTCGAGGTGGAAAATCCTGAAACTTGCAATCGTCGGCTTTCTTGGTGATTAGCTTATGGCATATGGAGCTGCTGCTAGGGTAGAGGTATACGCACGCTCATCCTGACTGTCATCGGACCCCACTGTGCTCTCATCAGATTCAAACTCATAGGAGTCCGTCTCCGAAGGAGGGGTGTAATGCCGTGGCATCTGAGGATAGAGAGGTTGATGTTCGCAAGTATGTAAGTGGAAACGTGCTTGTGGCACAAAAGTACTTGTTTTGGGAAACGTAAGTGAGAAAGGGACATGACGGTGATTAAGAACTACACGAGGCTCTCATTCAGGCTGCAAGGCTGAGAATATGAAGCTTCTTGGCCTTTCAGCCTCATATCAAATTACGCACATACAGCATGCTACTTGACCGTTGATTCGTTGAAAACCAACCCTTAGCATAACCCAAGACGGACTAGGGCAAGGCACAAACTTCCAAAATTTGGTACATCTTACATCCGGCTAGCCTGCATAGTACTAGCGTGCGATTGATTGCCTGTCAAAATTCCTAATTGGGTATAGCTAGCGCTGGCATCTTCAAAAGTCTAAATAATACCTTTTGCATAGTAGTTACAAATATACGAGTCATGATACCTTTTATTGCTTCGCTCAAAACTTGGCTAATGTTAAGCCACTACACAACTCACAACTCATAGATTAGCTGTCTGAGGTTACGAGGCCTCACTAGCAAGATGCCTAGGTACCACCTCGGTAGGTACATAAATGAAAAGAAGATGCGAGAGTGCATGCACACACTCTACAAATATATATAACGCTGCCCGCTGTTGACCTGTCTCTGCATCAACCACAGTGACAAAGAACAACCAAACATGAAGGTTTACACGTTAATTCCAAATGAAATACGGCCTCTCCTGATCTGCTATATTCGGTTGGCACTGGGTATACACCGACCATGGGAGAGCGAGAGGAGATTTCTATGTTGCTGGACTGCATGTGACCCCCGGTGATTGTAATGCGTGTGGAGACTATCGCATGGAGTAGGGGGGAGGTCTAAGAATGAGATGAATAACTTGAAAGTGATTTCAATGCGCGTCTAACTGTACATGGATATTCTTGAATCAATTACTGTGTTCATAACTGGAACAGTATTGTCAACCTCTAAGATTGTATCGTTGTTAGGGTTCTGGTTCGGGAACCCTAGTTCCCGCCTTTCCTGCCTGATTCCTGAGGCTACTATTGTGTGGTAGTTTGGACTTTGACTCGCATAATACTTAGGTAGAGCTATCTACTAAACAATTTCCTACACACAAGCGAATACTCGATATCATCGTAGACAGACAATCGGTGCCATGACGGTGCCGGTCTCGCTGGCATAGTTGTCTAGGATGAAGTTCGAAGCAGCGTCTTTCTCCACGATAGCTCCTCTTCCTCTAGCCAACCTCTCATAGTACTTGGATTATCCATCATATGCCCCTCGTCCTTGAACTCGACGATTCTTACGTCCGCTTGCCTCTCCTGAAGAGCCTCTGCCATTATTCTTGCTTGTTTAATCGGTACGACGGTATCATTTTCTGCATGGAGTAGTAGAAGTGGCGACTCAATCCTGTCCACGTGGTACATGGCACTTCGCTCGTGATAGGTCTGTAGCTTATTCCTCTCCTTCTTCTCGGGATAGCCCGCGCCGCTGCTTGATGACAAGGTAAGTGCTGTGGTGTAATGAAATTCTAGTTCGTGAGTCGATGTATCGAATGTTTCCAAATCGCTGATGCCCGCCGCGCAAATTCCTCCTGCAAAGACACGAGGGTAGCGTGTTAGACATTGTAGCGTGGTATAGCTCCCGGAACTGTGACCAGAGATGCCTATAGCGTCTGCATTCACACGGCCTGTGGATGAGAGGGGTTGGGTACACTCTGCGGCATCGGCCGCATCAATGATTCCCCAATTACCGAACAGCCTTTCCCGATATTCTCTACCGTAACTAGTTGAGCCCGTGTAGTAAGCAGTACGTATGCGTATCCGCGCGACGTACGTATTGTGTCTTCAATGACAGTCCACAGCCCAAACTCCAAGTAGGGCCCCCGTGTGTACGGGGGTTTGTATGGACTACCTAAATAGGGATGTCGCGAGACCCCGCATCAGTTGATATGGATTGGAATCAGAGCGCATCATACTACATAGTGTATATCCCACTGGTTGCCATATCTAGCTAACCGAGACTCGTCACTCGAGCGTTGATTTTCATGGCCAACATGATCCGTGGCCTCTGATTGGTCAATCTGCCTACGTGTCGGCCTCGGCGCGGAGCCCGTGTACGTGGCATGGTTGTGAATCCAACACCTGCCCCATTCGTATCCCGCGGGATCAACTCAGATTATCCAACAATTGACAAGAGTAACAACGAGACAAACTGTGTGTATGCCTCTATTCGGATAACACGGCCCGGCGACGGATTATTATGTAATGCGGCGCTATAGGCCACCGTGGCATATAAATAGGGAATAACTTTTATATTATCAGTTATCAATATCACTAGGAATATACACCTATTATTGATTGAACTTAGTGGCTTATTGGATTAGCCTAATCTACATACTCCGTGATTCGTGATCCGGAGCGCAGATAAACCAACACAAACTTTATTTAACGTTACTACTACGTACCGATTTTAGTTGTCATAATTTGACTATCGCGTTCAGAACTCGCTCATCTGACTCTTATCACGCAACCAGCCACAATCCGTCGCTATGTTGTTCGACGGGTTTGAACCATTCACCGTCACGACTCGGACAAACCCCGACGTGACCATTTTCGGCCTCAAGAGTGTCGGTGCATCGTCTACTCTGCCACCCCTACTGTTGCTGCATGGCTTCCCCCAAAGTCACCATATCTGGCATCGTGTCACACCACGGTTAATTCATAACTACAATATCGTCATCATAGATCTCCGCGGCTATGGAAAGTCTTCAAAGCCAGACGACGTTCAACATTATGCCAAAAGCGCAATGGCCAGCGATTGCGTGGCTGTGATGGATTCGCTGGGCTTCACCTGCCCATTTTTCGTCTGCGGTCATGATCGAGGCGCGCGAGTTGCCCATAAATTATGCGTTGACTACTCCGAACGAGTCCGCAAGGTTCTTCTACTGGACATCTGTCCAACATTGGCCATGTATAGTAAAACAGATTTCCGATTCGCAAGTCTATACTTCCATTGGTTCATGTTGATCCAGCCGGAACCAATACCAGAGACCTTTCTCAACGCCTGCCCTCGAAAATTTGCTGAGATGGCGCTTGCTGGCGGAGATCAGGCTCAAATAGACATGTTTGGCCATGAATGCTTTGAATACTACGTAAGTGTGTTGGAAACCCCGGCTACGGTGCATTCGATGTGCCAGGACTATCGAGCTAGCGCAACCCTTGACCTGGCAGAAGCAAAGGATGATTTGAAGCAGGGAAGGCTGGTGCGATGTCCTTTGCGAGTCTTATGGGCCAAGAAGGGAGTGATTGAGAAGTGTTTTGACGCCTTGAGCGAGTGGCGAGCTGTGGTGGAAGCAGATGTGGTTGTTGATGGTGGCTCCCTCGACACAGGTCACTTCATTCCGGAGAGCGCACCGGATGATGTGGTTTCCAATATCCTGGAATTTTTCGTTTAGATTAAATATACTGGACTTCAAATGTTAGGGAAAGTTATCTAGTATCAGATTCACGGGGAATCAGATAAGGGTAGTTACCAATAATTGGATGATTTTATATCGGATAGCTCGTTCCGAAGTTATGATGGTGCCTAGGTACACATCAAAGTTCAAACCAAGATTACTATATTCTGTCTAGAGGTAATCCTAAGCATGGAAGCATATTGTCTTATTTCACAATAACATCAACGACAGCAGACATCTTCTGTTCGAGGACAACTTTCTTGGCCTCAATCAAGACATCGTTCAGATTTGCCATGCGGGTGACTCTCTTTATCTATAGATGACCATTGGTGATATTTACTAAAAAGACATTAAACCACCCCGCGACTTCTGACTGCACTACTCTTTTACACATGGCCTTCTTCTTCAGGTTTTTACTTCATGAAACCCCCTGAACTACAACGGGAGAGTGTCTACGAATGAGTCTCTGAGGGGACCGTTTTGCTAAAAATCTTTAATGATTTGTAGAGTGAGTCAACTTGATTGATGTGTATACCAGGTTCTACAAAATGCCATGAACATTAGATGCGCCACTTTTTTTTTTCATTCACTTTGCAATAAACCCATCAATAAACTTGATGATCTGCTTTGCTAACACCTGAGGCTGGCTCACAAATGGCATATGCCCGGTATTAAAGTCCACAACCTCCCATTCAACCTTGGACTTCTCCAGCCACAGATTCTGCACTTCCAAAGGATTACAACAGTCGTCCAGTGCACGCACATATGCTCTCCTACCATCAAACGCACTGTCCGCCCAGGCTGGGGTAGTGGCGGGTGTTTCAAAGGCTCGGAGTCCGTGTGGGTGCATATGCTTATCCAATTCAGGCTCAAGGGCAGGGTCACAGTCATTGTACAAGATCTCCATTGCCGGCTCAATGACAGCAAGCCCCTGAGAGGGCTGGAAACAAAGTTATTAGTACCTTGTTGTTAGGATCTGTTCTGGGTATACCGTACCTTATTCACTTTGAGAAAAGGAGGCCAAGCGCCGCCCATAGCAGTGAAGAGAGATTCTCCATCAACTGTAATATTTCCCACCACATAAATAAGTCCAATGACGCCAGTATGTTGGCCTCTTCTAGTCCCCTTCGCAAGTCCTTTTGCTGCGCCGCCTGCAACAACACCCCCGTATGAGTGTGCGATGATTACGACATCACGTTCGTTCAAAACAGGTAGTAATATATTATCACGCAAGAAAGCGATATCCTGAGCAGCGGAGACTTTAGTCGGATCGGAAGGATTGCAACTAGGGTATGATCCTGGGTGTGTTGGATATCCGGTCAGATATGGTAGCAACCTCTCGAAGCCTTGAGGTGTGCCAAAGGCACCTGGAACGATAACGATGACTGGGGGCTTTGCTGAGGACATGGTGGAAAAACAAGTTGCAACTTTCTTATGTTGAATAGTATTACTGGGAAGAAACAAGTTGAGAATGTTGCCACGAGAAACCTACGGAATGCGGGGTGGCGGATTTGGTGGTAGCTATTGGTCATGGATTGATTCACCAATTGTTGGATTCTCAACACCATACGGCTGTTTAATTATTTTGATGCTGTACTACGCAATGCCGTGGGATTATTGGTCATGCCGAGTATGCAGGTTCAGCTCCTGTTACGTATCAATCTGCGAGGCCAACTGACCAATCAGAGGCCTCAGTCCGTGTTGGCCATGTAAACGAGACCTTAGGGCTTACCTTATGCTTATCTCAGCGCTATATTTAGCTATTTGAGTGGATATAACTATCCCTAAACGAGCGAGCAGCTCGAACGCGCTTGGCTCATGTTATCAAGCAAAATATTCCGATGGGATTGCTCAAGGGGTTTGGGAAGGCAGTGGGTGGAGGGTTTTTCAAGCGACAGCGGGTACGTGGGAAATGCCGGTAATCTCTCTGAGATCCGGTTGTATATGAGCTAATCTTAGTCAAGGCCATGGGGTCTAGCAAGGTTTTCATTGAGTGGGATACTCAGAGAAATCAATGACTCGTTGAGTAAACACCAAAAATGCAAGGTTACGATGGGTCGCATATCGCAAAGTCTCGGGGAGATGGAAGAATCGACGACCCGGGAAGAAATGTGTGGAAAGGATTCCGCTCCCGCTCAATCTAGTATAATAGCAATCGTTTACATACCTAGGTATTGTGGGTATCGTCGGTCTATGCACTTGAGGATTCTTATAGTAGGGTTATTTAAGCAACTCTTGGTACCTGGATGATGCACAGTTTTTCATCGTCACATTGACTTTTTCCTTCTGAGAGCAGTATTTTTCTTTACAAACACTGAGAGTAATATGGATTTTGTACCTGGCAAGTGTAAGGCAAAACACATGTGGTGAGACCAGACCAGCCGATACCTCCGCACTGTCCATAGTGTGCAGCACCAGTAGTTGAGCTACCGCTCGTAGTAGTTGTGGGAGCACTCGAAGTGGTGCTCGACGCCGTGGTGGTTACCAGGATGGTGGTAGTAGACGAAGAAGAACTAGTACCAGATTGCAAGCCAGCAAGAATACCATAGTATGCAGGCTTCTTGTTGTAGTCTTCGTCCCATGGACAAGCATCGCCTTGGCCGGAGAAGGTGGCGGGAACCCATGAGTACTTGTCTGTGAACTCCCATACCGTGATACCGACGCAGCCTTTAGTCTGGACACAAGCAGTAGTGGTCGTCTGGTAGTCGGTGGACTGCTGAGTCTCAAGAGCGGTGGTATTTGGGAGAGTCATGCGGATGTCAAGCTCAGTGATGGCAACATCAACCCCCAGGGCAGTGAAAGAGGCCATGTTTGCGGTCTGGGTTGCGAGGCTGGGGGTTTCTCCCACAATGAAGTGAGACTGAAGACCGACACCATCAATACGACCACCAGCAGCCTGGATTAATTTGACAATGTTCTGAGCAGCGGTTGCCTTCACCCCAGCATATTCGATGTTGTAGTCGTTGTAGTACAGTTTAGCATTAGGGTCCGCGGCGGCAGCAGCAGCAAAAGCAATTGGTATGTATGCCTCGCCGATATATTCGTAGAAAACGTTGTCACGATATGTGCCATCATCGTTCAAGGCTGGCACTCCACTTAGCTCGACGTGATTAAAGAAAAAAAAAGAAGTTTTAGGAGTTCAGAGAAAGGACCTGTATATAACGTTACATACCTTCATTGACAACGTCCCACGCGTAGCACTGTCCCTTGTAATGGGTGACCACTCCGTTGATATGTTCCTCCATGGCAGCAATGAGGGTTGCGTTTGTCCATGAGCCCGAAGTAACTAGCAGACGGCGCATCAGCTCACTATCCTAGGAGTTGGGTATCAATTCAAGGAGGCTCTATGATTGCTTACTGTATGTCGGCAATTGGTTATACCAGACCAGGTTGTGGCATCGCAAGTAGAAATTGTTAGACTCAGCCAAGGTCGCGATCTGGTCACCATCAGTGAAGGTGTACGAACCTTCAGTCGGCTCGGTGGGTTCCCACTAAATTGTCGTCACTTATTAGCTTGATGTCTGCAGTGATTGAAGGTGCCATCACTTGCTTTCATTGCATTTTCTGGTGTGATCTGACCGAAATCCGCGGTCTCCAGTGTAGCAACGTATTGAGTGTCGTTAAGGTAGGGATTGTCAACTGCAGTGCCAAAGTACAACAGACCAGCTGCCTGTGCGGCGGTATTCAATTGAGCATGGGCAACGTGCCCAATAGTTAGGGCTAGAAAAACAGATTTTATTGCAGTCATATTTATATCTTCTGTAATGTTTCTTTCTTTTCCATGAATGTGCGACCAGAAGTTCAAGCCATGACCACCTTCCAGGCTGAAGGCGTCAATATATACAGAAACAAAATTTGAAACCTCCGCCCTTTACGTGGAGCTATTTAGCCTGAATCAAATAACCGTTTCAAACGTGATGGTTTCAATGTTTCATCATACATGCCTCCACCATAATGGCCAAAGGATATATTAGCCGACTGCAATTTTGGCTAAAGCCTAGAAGCAGCACGGGATAATGAGGAAAAGGTGTAGACCGAGATTCCCCTGTTGATCAGTACTGTGGTCATGCACACCATCGTCGGCAGTTAGACCTTATAAGAGGAGTTATAAGCCGTCATATTAAGGTTGCTCTTTTATTGAATTCTAAGCCGCATATTAGGTAGCAGGTCGTCCAGTCTCGTTTTAATATAGAGCGAGATATGGTGGAATATCAGCGACAGCACCATTCGCGAGTACCTAGGTATATAACTTGTGGAGAATAGTCTCTATATCCAAGCTGCGAATGAAATGTAGAGTTATTCGCGCCGTTGTAGTATTCTGAAACGTTAGGAGGGGGAACAATCAAAGAAGCTACATAGATCGTAAATTTAAGCATAAAGATTAATTTCCCCGACCCGATATTCCCCTCTTCTATACCCAATTCGGCACTGCAAGTCAACACGCGAGTTACCACCAATTAGACCAGGCCTCTTCTCCAAAAGCATCTGAGCCAACCTACGCAGGGTACTATAAGTAACTGATTATTTGTCATCTCCCACATGCGAAAACAACTACTAGCCAAGCGAGAAAATAGTCGTAGCCAACTAGGAAAAACAGTCCATTCAAATGATCCATATATCATTGGTTGCAGCATTTATTCCGTCGATCAAGGTGCCTGACAGTGCAGGATCAGATTCGCTTTCCCAAGTTCGCCATGGCCTGCGCCTACGTACCCCGGTACAGTGAAGCGCGCTTCCGTCCAAAGTGCCTAATCTTCACCAGCTACTTACTGCTCTTGGATTGAAGATTTCTAGAGGCTTGTAGAACTTTGTAGTTAAATCCATTGCAGTGCTTATACCACTCCAAATAACCCAAACCTGACACCGGTTATTGTATTTCTTCATTTCTTTATGACATATTCCGTATTGCAAACTTCAGGACGACATTCCGCACTGTTGATGCAAACTGACCAACCACACTGTTCTGTTCTGTTTTCTGCAAGATTCAAATTGCCAAAAGATACAATATAATGGGCATGGTGATGAATTTATATGAATATGAATAGATATTGCACTGGCGCCTGTTTCCCCTATCCTAGAGGCTCTCTCCAATGTAGCTGGATTGTAGTGCGAAACGGGTATAGCTCCTATCAACTATTATCAATTATTTTAAAATTTCCTCAATCATAGGTTTTAGGCAAAGTAAAACTATTAAGAATGACGGTTTAGTTATCGATTTCACTTCCCCTGATATCCATCCACCCAAGTCTTCGGGTCTAGAGGATCATTCATCTCGCGGTACTTCGCATCGAATCCGGCCTCAACTCTACCGCCATTCCTCTCCGGTGTAGCCCAATCTCGGATCTTGTCAAAGTTCCTGCACGTGTGTGGAGTGGCAAATACGTTCTTCATGGATTCCTTCTCTTCGTTCCAAACCCAAGTATACGGGGTTACATCGACGTGGCACATAAGGGCTTGCCGAATTGATTCAATACAGTGAGCTACATGTCGGGGCCCGAAAAGTAAATCTTCTTCATGCCCATCCACAACACCTGGTGCGGTACCTTTATAATACTCTGGATGAACACTTTGTCGAATCATATTCTAGAAGAGGGTATTAGACACACATATCATTTGATAATGATGATTCTTGGACACTTACCAGGCAATGTAGCTGGTGGAAGACATCTAGCTCAACGATATATCGACGCTCAGGGTCGTGAGGAAAGATGATGGTGCTGTTAAAGAGCAGGGCAGCCTGCTCTTGAGGAATAAGTTGATATAAACCTGGTACAAACAATTTAGTAAACGTCTTCCATAAAATTCCCATCGCAAGTGGCTTCACTGGTCGGACCTACTGGGATAAAGATTGTCCCAAGCTGCATCCAACTCTGGCGACGGGTCTCCAAAATACGGAGATGGGTCTCCTTCATGTCCGGTGCCGAAGTATCGCAATTCATATTCCAGAAGATCCTCTACCGGTGCTAAAAAATATACTCGTAAGTAAAGCTGGTTGTCAAATCTAAGAAATACCTACTATAGATGAGCTGTGCCGGGTCAAATTTGCGTGTTGCCTGCCTCCAATGTTGGATCCAAGTATAAGAGCCAAGCAGAACAAGTAGAAACCATGGAAGTACTGTTCCCAAGACAAGTGATAGTCTTTGGCAAGATGTCGTTGAGGAGCGATTCCTGGATTGATATGCAGAGGTATGAAACCACCGCGCCTCTTCAATTCTATCCTTTTCGTTTCCAATTAATGGTTCTTCCATATCACGACCTTCCTCTGTAGCCATGATGCTAAGGCAGAACAATGTACTCAAGTCCAGCATCAAAAGCTATCACAGAGCGGAATGATCTAGAATATATTCGGAAAGCATTTAATCAAAGCCCCGGGGTACAAAAGAGGTATGAACGGATCGCCAACTACACCTAACTCGGTTAGATGTTTGATAAGACTAAATCCCAACCCCTCGATATCAGAGTGCGGCTTGAAATATCTGGGCAACCCTCCAATCCACATGCGAGAAATGCTTGGTTTTCTTCACCATCTTTAATCAACAAGTGGAACCATCATAACATGAGAATTAGTGGAGCGGAAGTGAGGGGCAGCCGTACATGCTAGAAAATCCCTCATAACAATTTCTCTATCTCCAACCTCTTACTGTAATGCGGCTGCATCCAAGGTTACATCGTCCAGTGCCACATATTCCTTCCTAGCACTAACCTCCTGCTAAAGCCGTGTCTTGATAACAATGGCGTTGGTTGAAACCGCACAACCTTCCTCATGTGTACAAGTCAAAGTTCTCCACGGCCATGTTGCTTATCGCCTACTATTCAGTCAGCATTCGACAACTAGGAGTCAGGTGGTTGTGCTTGTTCTAGGGGAATTGCCAGTAAAGCGAACATTTAGTGCCAATAAGGATGTATTTATATACGGCGCGTTCGACGGTACTGATACTGGATTCATTCTTATTCAGAAAAACTACATTTCCAAGTCAAATCAAATAGTTCAACCTCCATATACGTGCATAACATCAAAATGAAATCTCTTCTTCTCGCACTTGTCTCTGCATTGCTTCTTGCCGTCGCCTCTGGTTCACCAATACCTGCCAGTGGTGTTGATCAAGTAGCTGCTTCACGCATTGAAATCGACAGCGAGGAATGGATTAAGCGTGCCAGCTACGTCGATCAAGTCGCTGCTCCTGGTGGCGAGGAAGAATGGATTAAGCGTGCCAGCGATGTCGATCAAGTCGCTGCTCCTGGTGGCGAGGAAGAATGGATTAAGCGTGCCAGCGACCTCGATCAAGTCGCTGCTTCACGCGTGGAAATCGATAGCGAGGAATGGATTTAAAGAGCCCCGGCCTTGCCTCGGGTCGGAATAAGAAATTTTTTATGATGGCATGGGGTATATTTTGACGTTGGGCAGCAAAGGAAATAACCATTACATTGTTGATGGACATAAATAGATGCAATATTTGAACATGAATCTGTTGAATGATATAGATAAGTCGAATCGTGCTTGCTTTCTTCAATTTAGTCTTATTGGATCAGATATATACGCAGATGGAATGTAACATGTATATATGGGCCATATACGCCTATATATTCAGCCAAGATACAATGTGCATGCATATGAGATGTAAGGGCATAGCTAGTAGATCTGTTGGAAACGCAACATGCATGGAGGCCACCTAGGGTCAAGATATAATTAGCTAGCTATTAGGCTAGGGAAACCATCCACCTATTTCAAATCATCACACTGCAGCGACTACTGATGAGAGGAACAATAATCGAGATCTTTTACGTGACGCCTCTCTTTCTTGCCATTTCACAACAGAGAATTCAGCAGCTATCGTGACTATCAGCCCCTCTACGTGTAATCTAATTCTTTTGCTGGATATTTTGGCGAATCTTCCAGTTTGCCCTCGTCACTATGCTTGGACCCTGAGGTACTGCGTGAAGAGTAAGAGTTTATACTTTAGGACAAATCATCAAACTCAGCGAGCAAGCAGAGGTTGTACTCTTATCATAAGGTATGCCTGTTATCAAAATCCCATACTCCTCGGCCTCAAGTTTGATAACTACGACCAGCAGTTAGCTACGTTTAAGCGACTAGCCATGGATATGCATCGAGCATTATCAGTGATTATTTGATGAGTTGTGGAGATTCATCAATGGCCAGCTACACCAAGCCAGAAGCACAACACTTTACCTCCACCAAGACATTTGTAGGTAAAACAATGATAAGTGCTGCGTCTGGTCACTTTCATTTGTGTTTTTTTTTTTTTTTTTTCAATGCGGGGTTAGGGTTAGGGCTATACTAGCGCCGGGTAATACCCTTTCCGATCTAGCAGGATCATGATCACCGCCGATCATGATGATCATCCTCAACCCACCTGGATGCTGAATCAACCATACTCCGTACATTCCAATCTGAGCACAGCAATGGCTTCAGTTAATCCTACTCTTCTCCGCGATTCTGGATTCGCAATCCAGCATCGACCGGCAGAAAGGTTCGGCTCGCACCGGCTCAGAATCCACTTTGTGCCATTGTGGCTAGACTAGAGCTAATCCCGATGGGTGCTTCTCAACGAAACGCACAAACATGAGGCATCAGTGCCCCCTTTTCTGTGGCTTTCACTTTCATTCCGTTTCCTTCAGTACATGTTGTCTGAATTATATATTCACTCTTTGCCATCCTGGCGAGAAATATTGCCTGTCCCAAGACGTCTGTGCCGGTCGATTGGTACCTAGGTAACCCAGAACTCAGGAGGCTCAACGGGACCAGAGCTATTATAGGTACTCACCGCTACTTTAACGACTACCCAAATCCCGCGAAATAATGGCTTCGCAGCATTCTTTCGATATTATTGAGCTGTCGGCGGACGAGCGAACTGTTTCTAATCGCAGATATCGGAAAACGTTACACTATGTAGCGCAGTCTGCGATATGGATTGGTTATATATACTTCATTGTCCGGGTGCTGGTGCTTCTTTCTAGTCCATCGCAAACTTGGCAAATGTGGACAATGCTAGTTGCAGAATTGACATTGGCTCGTAAGAACTCTTACATACATAAACTCTCGATGTTTTACAAGATCTAATCGGATTGAGTAGATTTGGCTCGCAATGAGCATATTCTTTCCGTTGCTGCTAGTAAGGTGGATGGAGCCGGCCCACGTAAAAGGTTGCGATTACAAGGCACTCAGGACTTGCCTCGTGTCGATGTCTTACTCCCATGCTGCGGAGAGCCTGAGGAAGTCATCTTGGAAACCGTGCGAGCGGCATGCACTCTGGACTACCCTGTATCCCAATTCCGAGTCCTCCTTCTTGATGATGGGGGTTCTGCTTTACTGAAGAAGGCAGTGTCAGACCTCAGTTCTCAGTGGCCACATCTCTCGTATCACTCTCGAGGCAGACAGACCGGTCAGATATTTGCAAAATCGGGTAACCTGAATTATGCAATCGGCACCCTGCAAAAAGAAGACCCTCCCGAGTTCTGCGCAGTGTTAGATGCAGATTCTATCGCGAAACCAGAATTCCTTCGGGCAATTCTTCCGCATCTGCTTCAGAACCCTGAATCGGCCCTGGTCTCTACACGTCAGTTCTTCGACAACCTGCCCAGTGGAGATCATCTATCGCAGGCAAGATGTCACTTTTACACCTGCCAAAACGCGGCGCTGGATGTCTTGGGCTGTGCTATAGATGCGGGATCTGGCGCAGTCTTTCGACGTGAACGTATTGTTCAGGTTGGGATGTATCCAACCTTCTCTTTCTCCGAGGACTGGCAGTTATCTCTGGTTCTACGGGGTTTCGGCCACAGAACTATGCAAGTCCAGGAGCCTTTGCAATATGGACTTGTTCCGACATCTTTGACTGGACATATCGCGCAAAGAAACAGATGGAATATCGGCCATGCTCAGCAAGTAGTTTCTATGCTTTCCTCCAACCCTCCAGACTACCCAAACGCTCTCCAGAGAAGCATTGCTTGGAATGGGGCGGGCGTTGTTGGGGGTGAGGTTGCCGGCTTCTTTGCGTTTTCCATCATTCCGATGCTTCTCTTGTCTGAAAAAGTGATCCCAACAACGTCGCTACTCTTTACTAGACTCCAGCTGGTCCTGGCTATGATATATATGCTTTTGATTTGGTCATATGAGTATGTCCAGGCTGCGTATACAGGTTTCGAAACTGCGCCATTTGCCCACTTGGAGAACAAGTGGCTAGCCAGCAGTAAGGAAACAATATTGAGACATAATGTTTACTTCAAGTCAAGATTGCTAACTTTTTAATTTCATAGAAAACATCTACGCTATTCTGCGATTCTACCTGTTCACTAGCAAGCCAGAGGGATCTTTTGTAACCGGTAGCGCTGCGAATTCTTGGAATAGAGGCATGAAAGTCTACACAGAAATATGGCAGAACGGAATCTTCTGCAACGTTGTGACACTCATATTGAAATTAGGCGCAGTATTTTACTCCTCGGCTGCCATTATGTCTGGCGAAGGACCATACTGGACGATGGAAATATTCACTTCGTTCGCGTGGCCCCCACTGCTGAACATGTGCTATCACAGCATTGTGAATAACTGGGTGCCAATCTCATATCTATTGAATCCTCCGGTGTACCCAAGTCGGAAGTCTCATGCTCCCAAGAGTTATTTCAACAAGAAGGATACACGGCAAAACAAGTGGGCGGCAATTGATAAAGCCGGTCGTGATATGATCAATCTGGGAAGTAGGCTAGACCTTGTTGATGAAACGGAATTATGAATAATACTGGCACAAATATTTCTCATAGTTACATCCGGCAATATGTATATAAATTAACAACAATATTCCGATCTAAGTCTCTCTGTAACGGTATTTCGACGTATCATTAGTCTGTTAGCTGTCCGGTCTATTCAAAGACATAAGTCGCCTTCATATTCATTGCTAAGGTGGAGTTCGATCACTAGAATATCTGAATAAGTGCATTTAATACGCCAATATCTTTCTCTAATGAATATAGAAAGTCATTTTACTTATATTATATTAATGTTTCATACTCCATAAGGGATAAATATATTATTTAGAACAAATACAGGATTGAATGGTAAAATGACCAACCCAATTAGCTCCCATAGGCGCTTATCTCATAAGCATACTGCACAGTACAGTATACAGTATACTGGCCAATGAGAGAGAAGATAAAGCCACACAGTGAATACAAAATCAGATGGGAAAGTACATTTTGATATTAACTATTCTAAGCTAAATATAGCTTTAAAACAAAAAAAGGGGTAGGCAGTCCGCAGTCATAAAATACTTAAGTATTTATAACTCAAATGTTATATTTAAAAGAGTCTTCCCTAGACTCTATTTCCAAAGACTACCTATGTAGGTAACACAGGGCGAGACGGGGAGTACCAGTCCCGATCTAGTTCCTGCGACCTGCTGTTTCAAGGTGCGGAATATGAACGCTCTAAGCGGCTACTGTAGGATGCGGCAGCAGTCGCCATTTAGCAGTTCAGCCTTGTAAGCTACAGGATGAATTCCACCTATAAGCCAAGACATGCAGCATTAGTCGTACACTTAAACACAGGGTCTGGTTTAAAGGGATTTCCAAACAAAAAGCTAGTCAGCAAAATCCTGATTTATTGGACAGATGTTTCCACTGTAGAGGATCCGACAGGCTGTGGAGCCTACGATCTGTCTGTTGGCGGGTACCCGAGATCTGGTCTTGATTTACAGGTAAGCGCAGGTTTGACCAAACATAATCATCCATCACGTCGAAAGAAGTGGGACGTTTTTTTTACTGGTCTACTTCCAGAATGTGCTAAAACTCAAAGAAACTAACGTTGCAGAGAAACCGGAGGCGGAATCAGCGGGTTAATACATACCCTGCTTGCGATGCTGACGTGTTCTTCGGATCGAACGAGGCGGAGAAACTTGGAACAGTGGACTTTGATTCGTCCCGGCTATGATTGGCTGCCTAGCATTCCGATGAGGGGGTGTGCATGTTTGGGAACAACTGCTATAAACGAGGAAGTCTCAAAGCAAAACCCGCAAGGCTGAGCTATCTAGGGATCGACTTCACACCCTACTATGTAGTAAATTGCATTGACAATGGCAAAATCAATTGATCTCTTTTGATCAACGTCAATACCTGGCGCATGAGCTAACACTCCTCCCCGGCTGATAGCTGACCATGCAGAATGTCCATCTAGCGAGGCAGCGAATCCCAATATATCAATAACGGGGCGTAGCTTCAATTCATACAGGGAGAGTTAGTCTCTGAAATCGCATCACAGGTAACCAGTTGGAGTCATCTGTTAAGCTGCCAAAGTCCGTGCTATCTCAAATCTACTGTAGATGGGATAGGGTATTTGGAGACGGCTGCCCCCAGACATGATGTGGATTGAAATAATGGGCTTCTACCTAGAACCACGGCAATAAGCTATGGCCGCGTACACCCGAAGTTTTATAATTTGTTCTCTAGAGGGCGATAGGGCATGTGGATCTAGGTTAGTTATGTATGTTGATTGCTTTCTAAGCAAAAGATCGACGACTGACGGCTCAACCGCTAATCCCTCAATTATCGAAGCAGGCATCAATCAAGTTTCATATGGAATTCAAATCTAGGTACCTATCAAATACAAGATGCAAAGTATTTCACCGGCAAACGCGGTGAGCATGAATCAAAATCTCTACTGGCTGCCTCAAAAAGCTACAGTTGATAATCAACAAAGTGTTCTTTAATTTAACAACTCCGCATATGAAGAGGGGTGACTGTGCCGCAAAGTCATTCAGAAAAACAATCCCTGCTCAGGTCCCGGTGCAACCACTAGAATCAGAACACGTATTTCAGCTTGCGTGCTTTTTCTTCTTTCACAGGGTTCTGCCAACCTCAACTTGTAGAAAAGTCTGTTTTGTTAGATTTAGTCAAGATTCTAGTTGTCGTGATTCCAAGGTTGAAACCCCCTCCAAGCGCAAACAGGCTAACCGACGAGGCTACATGTTGTACAACTCGCCACATCATGTATGCAGAGTCGAATTACCGATAGATGTGAATGCATAGACGGCATGGAATTGATTTTGCGACTATAAAATGACGGTGCATCCCCTCTAGTTTGATGAATGTCAGCGCCGCCTTAGCATTAAACTGAGATAACCACGCAAAATCTCTAAGCCAGCTGTGCACTATGGCTACCAACAGCATCGATATCCAAAATCATGGGGTTCAGTCCCTCAAGGATCTTGTTACAGCAGTGAAATCCCTGACCCATGACACCAGCTTCCAATATGCCACAGCGGTTGTGGAAGAAGATGCTCGATTACGCAGGCAGATCGACTCGCAAACTGCAGAGGTGACTAGGCTCACAGGAAGAGAGAAAGAGTTGGAAGCAATCAAAGACACTACATATCGGGAGATGTTTGATGTCAATGCGAAAGAAAAGCTGAAAAATGCTGAAGCACGTAAGGAAATTGAGAGGTTGACCGCTAAGATTCAAGAAAACGAGCAGAGAATTGCAGAGCTAAACTCAAAAACAAATGCCCTGGAGAAAAAAATCCAAGATGTACAACGTGTACACGATAAGGGAAAAGACAAGATCCTTCAAGCTAACAAGGATCTTACTACACTTCAAAAGGTCATCAAAGACAAAGAAAAGGTGGTTGACGAACTGAAATCCGACGCATCTAAAACGGAGCGAGCATACGAGGACCTGCAAGCGAAGCATAAAGACCTCAAAACGGACAAATCACGGATTGAACAAGAGATGAAGCAAAAAGAATCCAGACTTGTCGAAGTAGAAGATTATGCCGTGAAATTTAACGAGGACACGGAAGCGGTCTTGTATGTCATGACCTAATCACAAAGGGCTTCCGCTGACTATAATGCAGATTGGACAAGCTCTTTGACCTGTGGGATTATTGCAGTAATGCGATAGCAGGTCATCTGGCAAAGGACATTCCCATGGATCAACTAAAGGTGAGACGATGCTGGAAATCGTCAAGTATTTCACACGCTTACCAAAAGTTCAGGACCCACAAGCTTTGAAAAAGTTGAAATGGCCGAGTAGCATGCCTCATCAGGTGCCGCTACCTCCATCCAACACAAATGCGGCAAAAGAGATGCGACTCGCAGTCTTTGTGGGACTTCTTGCGAGGGAGCTCGCTGAGCTCATCTTCCAGCCCTGTTACATATCGCTAAATGAGCTTGACATTCGAGATACTTTGCTCGAGGTTGCCATGGCAGATTCAAAGAAGGAGTCGTATTACCGTGCTATATTACTAGCAATGGGCTCAAGCAAGCAGAAAGCCGTACTGGAAGAGCGAAAGAAGACATTCTTGCAGAATGTGGGATCCAATTTGTTTGACTTGCTTCCCGCAGCGCAGTACAATGAGCTTCGACAAATCTTAGCAAAGGTGGTAGAGAAAGCATGCGAGACTTGGAAGCTTTTTCAGTATAGTAGGAATCGGTACGAGCTGGACTTTGACCTGCTGGAATGGGGCGGCGAATGGGACCCTTTTCCTTTCCAATCCAATTCGAACCTGGGCCAGGAACGGAGCCCCAATGGTGATACCGACAGCCCCGTGTTGACGATATTTCCAAGAATTTGCCGAGTGGCAAACGGAGAGTGCAGCCCTCTCAGCGTTGGTACGGTTCTTACACGGTATCAGTGCAGTGGTGCAGAACAGGAGCTGAAGAAGAAGGAGCCGTCAAGCCCTCGAGCTCCGAGGGCAACCTCTGACCGTCAAAGGACTCGTGGTATGTCTATTTCTCTAGGAGGCCCCTCTACTCGGAACGGGTCTTTTTTAGGCGACGCGGACCTGGCAAGCAAATAGTAATGCGGATGATGGGTTTTTTAAAACGTTAATTCGATATTTTTCCAATCAGTCAAATCAAGAATATGGAGTAGCTTTAATAGAAGGGCAAAAGAGCCGTCTTTTCATTGTCATCCTACCAATGTAGATAAACCAAGAACAGGATGGTGCTGTTTGTAGGAAAATGGCTAAACCTCGCGTGCCCCCTTTTCAAAACCTTGTAATTGACGGTCCTCTTCCCAGCTCTCCGGGAATTTCATCTCATTCACTAAGAATCTTATAAATATATCTGAGCTTTATCTAATGTATGATATAAAGTAAATTATATTATTAATTAGTATATAATACATCTTAATTCTTCCTTCTTATGTTTTCTATTAAAATTAGTAGTTATAAATATTAATATAATAAAGCTTTATATGGAGTCTAGGAGCATTTTTTTCTAATAATTTAATAATTTATTAATTATTATAGTTAACTTAAAAAATAAGTGTATTAAAATTAATATTTAATTTAATAAGTATTTATTATATATATTTACTTTTTTTTACTTCCTAAGTAAATACTAATAGAGCTGGACATAGGTTTGGTTCAACCTAAACCCAACCTAACCAGCCTATAGGTTGGGTTGAAAAATCTTAACCCAACCTAACCGTGTCCAGCTATAAGGAGAGACATAGGTTTAGTTTAACCTAAACCTAACCCAACCAGCCTATAGATTGGGTTGAAAAATCTCAACCCAACCCAACCGTGTCCAGCTCTAAATACTAATAACTTATGTGAAAGGCCAG